>CM050519.1:6330720-7603220 GCA_027563665.1 Antrozous pallidus
GGCAGCCGAAGAGGCAGGCAGGTCCGGAGCCTCTTCAAGGAGCAGACAGAAGAAACAGCCACCTGGGAGGAACAGCTATGTGGAGCTGGCCAGTCAGACTCAGCTGGAGAGGGTCTGTGGACAGAGAGGCCGGCGTTCGCCAGGACCCAGTGGGAGCCGGGACCCGGGTCCGGGCTGGAGGAAGAAATCACGGAGCCGGACTGCGCTGCGCCAACACACGTCCCGCAGGGACGAGAGCGCCGCCGGGCTGTGGAAGGGGCCCGCGGGGCTGCCGGCGGCCGGGGCTCTGGGCCTGAGCCCGCGGCCGGGGAGGCTGTGCCTAGAAAGGCAGCTTCAAGTTCTGCACTGGCCGAGCGGGATTGGGGGAGAGAAACATGCAGTCGGGGAGGTTGCTCTGTCTTATAATTTCCCTGGTCTTACTCGCTAAACCCAGGATCTTTCTATTGCAAACACTCACCATGGCTTCTATATGTGGAAGTTGGGGAGCAAAATGTAGAGGCGCTCTGAGACAGTCGGATCCCGCCAGCCTTGAACAGGTATTTTCCTCCTGGAGACCAGGCTCCTCCTCGCAGCGCACCCCACCAAACCTCGAGCACAGCAGGGAAACTAGGATTCAAAATACCTACCCTCAGACAGAACCAGAAATAGACGCCTGTGTAAATGCAACTGAAACCGGCAAACAGAGTGGGCAGAGTGGTCCCTCCTGGCTGACACCGGAACGGTGACTTCTGACACAGAGGAACTGTGGGTCACGGGGAGCTGCAACACGGTGCTGACAGCAGGAAGCTGAGACTTGGCAGACAGAGCAGTGGAGAAGGAAGGGTCTTAGACTAGCCTCCATATGACAGTAAATACTCAGCTGAAGAAAATGAACGTCACTACTTCACTTTTTAAAAAACTTTTACTTAAGAAACTAAAAATTGGGGTTTTTTAAATTTTATTTTTATTATTTTTATTACTATTTTTTTAACCTTTGTTGTTGGTATTTTTTTGGATTAGTGTTCTACACTCTATTCTTCCTTATCATTACCTTACTCTATCTTATTTTTTCCTTTATGCCAATCATTTCTTCCTAACTTTACTCTTTTTTATCCTGTTTCTCTTCTCCTGTTCCTGCTTTAGCTTTTCTCTTCTTTCTTTTTACTCCTTTTTAAAAATTAATCTTTTTTATCTGCTTTATTGCTGCATAACTATAACAGTAATCTCTATATCTATAGGCTTACTCATATATCTAATTTCCTCTCTCCTGCTCCAAAATCATGCACACTTCTCTTTTATCTTTCTTCATTAGTCAATTTTTTTTCTTGTTGTTGCTTCTTTGATAGTTTTTAGTGTTTTATGCTTTTTTATGCTTTTGTTCTTCCTCTCCTTGCTGTTCTCTTCTTCTATTAATAGCTTAATTAGTTTCACTCACCAAACTCAGGCCTATCAGCTGCCTACTCTATTCACCTTTTAAAAAAATAGATATATAAATAGATAAATAAAGGGGGAATTTTATATAAATTTGTATATATATTTTGAATATGTATTTAATTACAATTATTTCAAAATTATTATTATTTATTATATATATTTAACTGAGTATTTTGATTTTTACTTTTCTCCTTATATACTCATTCTCTTTCTACCTCCTCTATACTGAATCATGGCCATTACACCTTTCATTCAGTTCCTTTACCTTAACTTCTGAAAATAAGCTCTGCACCTTCAGATTCATCTCCCCTTCTTTATTTTCTGGCAGTTTGTTGTTTGCATTTTTGGTTTAGTTATTGGTTTTGTGGAGTTTTTATCTCCATATACATATATTTTTTTCTTTTTTCTTAATTTCTTTCACCTTCCTTTTTCTTCATTTTCTTCTCTCTCAAACCCTTTTCTTTTTCTGAATATTATATTTGTGCTCTCTTCTCTCTTCTAATTTTCTTTTCTCTGGTGGTAACCTTTATTTGGGGTTATCAGTGTCATGAATACGTTTGAGTTTTGTTCCCTCTGTGTTGTGTCTTCTTGAGCTGTATTTTGTGCCTTTTGGTCAATGTGGTAGAGAGTGAGCCACATAACCAGACAGGCTGAGAGGAGTGAAAACATGGAGACAAAGAAACAGCCCCCACATGAAAGAAAAGGGTGAATCACTGGAAAAGAAAGTAAACAAAATGGAGGCAAGCAATATGTCAGAGAAAGAATTCAGAGCAATGGTAATGAGGACCCTGAAAAGGTTGGAAGACAAATTCAACAACATGTGTAAGAATCAAGAGGAAATGAAGAAGAACCAAGAAGAAATGAAGAATGACATCACTGCAATAAAGTACACAATAGAAATAATGTCAACAGTAGACTAGAAGAAGCTGAGGACTGTGTCAGTGAGCTAGAAGACAAGCTTGAAAAAAACACTGAGGCAGAACAGCAACTGGAAAAATAATTAAAAAACAGGAGGAGAGCCTAAGGGAGCTTTGGTACAAAATGAAATAAAACAACAGCCACATAATAGGAATGCCAAAAGGAGAGGAAACTAAGCGAGGAATAATGTTTGAAAAAATAATGACAGAAAACTTCCCTGGTTTTGAGAAATTGGAAAGAAAAAACACGCAAGTATAAGAAGCTCACAGAGTCCCAAATAAGATGACCCCCAAAAGACCCACACCAAGACATATCATAATTAAATTGGCAAACACTACTAACAAAGTAATAATCTTAAAGGCTGCCAGAGAGTGACAGAAAGTTACCTAAAGGGATCTCTCATTAAACGATCAACTAATTTCTCAACAGAAACACATGAGGTCAGAAGGGAATGGAATGAAATATACAAAGTGATGCAAAGCAAGGGACTGAATGAAAAAATACTATATTCAGCAAAGCTATTATTCAAAATTGAAAGTTTAATCAGGAACTTCACAGATAAAAAAAAAAGGGGGGGGGCCTAAAGGAGTTTATTACCACCAAGCCAGCAATGCAAGAAATGCTAAAGGGACTGCTATAAAAAGAAGAAATAGGAAGGGAAGAAGGAACACAGACATAAAGAATAAAAATGGCTACAAACAAGTACCTATCAATAATAACCTTAAATGTGAAAAATTAAATACTCTCATCAAAAGACATAGGGTAGCTGAATGGATAAGAAAACATGACCCATATATCTGCTATCTATAAGTGACCCACCTCAGAACAAAGGACTCACACAGACTGATAATGGAAGGATGAAAAAATTTTCTTCAGGCAAATGGAAATGAAAAAATGAAAAAGGCTGGGGTAGCAATACTTATATCTGACATATTAGACCTCAAAGTAAAGCCCATAACAAGAGATATGGAAGGCCACTTCATAATACTAAAGGGAGAAATTCAACAAGAGGATATGATTCAGGTAAACATATATGCACCCAATGCAGAAGAACCCAAATACATTTTTTAAAAAAACTTCAGGAAGATATCAAGGGAGAGATTGATAGTAATACAGTCATAGTAGGAGACATTAAAACCCCATTGACAGCAATGGATAAATCCTCTAAACAAAAAATCAACAAAGAAACATCAATCCTAAATGACTCACTAGATCATATGGACTTAATTGACATCTTCAGACCTTTTGGGTTTTTTAAAAAATAAATCTTTATTGTTCAGATTATTACAATTGTTCATCCCCATAGATGTCCTCCACCTGGTTCCCTACCCTCTGTCCTTACCCCTCCCAACTGTCCTCATCCATAGGTATATGATTTTGTCCAGTCTCTTCCCACACCTCACACACCCCTTTTCCCCCAAGAATTGTCAGTCCACTCCCTTTCTATGCCCGATTCTATTATATTCACCAGTTTATTCCGTTCATCAGATTTTTTTATTCACTTCATTTTTAGATTTGGTTGTTGAAAGATATATATTTGTTGTTCATAATTTTTATCTTTACTTTTCTATTCTTCCTCCTCTTCTTAAAGAATACCTTTCAACATTTCATATAATACTAGTTTGGTGGTGATGAATTCCTTTAGTTTTTTCTTATCTATGAAGCACTTTATCTGACCTTCAATTCTGAATGATAGCTTTGCTGGGTAGAGTAATCTTAATTATAGGTTCTTGCTATTCATCAGTTTGAATATTTCTTGCCACTGCCTTCTGGTCTGCATAGTTTCTGTTGAGAAATCAGCTGACAATCATATGAGTCCTCCCTTGTAGGTAACTAACTGTTTTTCTCTTGCTGCTTTTAATATTCTCTCTTTGTCTTTTGCTCTTGGTATTTTAATTATGACGTGTCTTGATGTGGTCCTCTTTGGATTCCTTTTCTTTGGGGTTCTCTGTGCTTCTTGAATGTGTAAGTCTATTTCACTAGGTGGGGAAGTTTTCTGTCATTATTTCTTCAAGTAGGTTTTCAGTATCTTGCTCTCTCTCTTCTTCTGGCATCCCCATAATTCAGATGTTGGTATGCTTAAAGTTGTCTCAGAGGCTCCTTACACTATCTTCATATTTTTGGATTCTTTTTCTTTTTGCTTTTCTGGTTGGGTGTTTTTTGTCTTTTTGTATTTCAAGTCTTTGACTTGATTCTTGTGATCCTCTAGTCTGCTGTTGGATCTCTGTATGTTATTTTTTATTTCAGTCAGTGTATACTTAATTTCTGGTTGGTTCATTTTCATATCCTCGAGGGTCTCACTAAATTTATCGACCTTCTCTAGAAAATTCTTGAACAACCTTAAAACCGTGGTTTTGAACTTTATATCCAGTTGTTTTCTTTCCTCCATTTCTTTCATTTGTGATCTGTTTCTTTGTCTCTGCATTTTGGCTGCTTCCCTGAGTTGACAGAGTGGCTTTGTGTGCTAGGTGTCCTATATGGCCCAGTGGCTCAGCCTCTCCAGTTACCTGAGGTGGACACTCTTGGTGCACCCCTTTGTGCACAGTCTTGTTGTAGTTAATCCTTGATTGATATTGGTATCACTGGGAATAATTGACCTCCAAACCAATTGGCTTTGAAGATCAACTGTGTCTACACTGGGAGAACTTCTGTGCTGGAGACACTCTTATGAGGCAAGACTTGCAAAAAGCCTCTGTGCTCAGCTTGGAGGAGGTGGAGTCTCAGGGCAGAGCATACAGCAATGGCTTCCCGTCAGACTTTCCCTAAGAGGATTCTGGGCCTCAGTGTCTCACAGTAATCACTGCAAGCACCTCTGAGAGAACGCCGTCCTCTCAGAGATTTGCCCACTGCCAGACAGTCCAGTTTTGCCCACAGAAATACAAAGGATTATTTTTTTAAAAGCCTATGAACAACTGTGGCTTTATAATATAGCTTGATATCTGGTATTGTGATCCCTCTAACTCTGCTCTTCTTTCTCAGGATTGCTGTGGCTATTTGGGGTATTTTTTTTTTCCAGATGAATTTTGGGAGAGTTTGTTCTAATTTTGTAAAATATGCCATTGGTATTTTAATGAGGATTGCATTAAACCTATAAATTGCTTTGGGTAGTATGGTCATTTTAATGATGTTTATTCTACCAATCCATGAACACAGTATGTCCTTTCATTTATTTATGTCTTCCTCTATCTCTTTTTCCAATGTCCTACAGTTTTCCGAGCATGGGTCTTTTACTTCCTTAGTTAAGTTTATTCCTAGGTATCTTTTTTTCTTTTTTTTGGTGCAATGGTAAACAGTTGGGGGGGGGGGGGGGTACGTTGAAGGAGGTACCCAATCAATGATTTTCTCATCATTTATGTTTCTATTTCACTCTCACTTCCTCACTGGAATCAATAAAAATGTAAAAAATATAATACAGAAAAATAAATAGGGTAAAAGTAAAAGTATCGCAAATATATATCTGGCAAACTGTAAGCATCAGAGAGCTAGAGTGACTATATTAATAAAAGATAAAATAGAATTTAAAAATTTAATAAGGGTCAGAGAGGTACATTTTATAATGCTATATTACATATGGTTATGATACATAATAATAACACATGCAGAGCTTCAAAATACAAACTGATAGAACTAAAGAGAGAAATAGATAAATGCATAAACCTACTTGGAGATTTTCATATACCTTTTTAAATAATTAATAGAAAAAAACAGCCCATAACCTCAGTAAGGCTATGGAAGATCTGAGCTACATTTTCAACCACTATAATTTTTTTTAAATTTTTTTTTATTGTTCAGTTTATTAATTACATTGTTTCCCCTTTTTTATCCCCCTATATCTTCCCTCCACCCTGTACCTATCCCACCCTCCGCCCTCACCTCCCCCTCCCCAATGTCCTCTCCCATTGTTGCAAGATTTTTGTCCAATCTCTTGCTGTACTTCCAACAACACTTTTCTCCCCAAGAATTGTCAGTCCATTCCCTCTCCATGTCCATGTTTCTGTTATAAGTACCAGTTTATCTTGTTCATCAGCCTATCAGTTCACTTGATTTTTATGTTCATTTGTTGATAGATGTGTATTTGTTGTTCATAATTTATATTTTTACCTTTTTCTTCTTCCTCTTCTTAAAGAATATCTTTCAGCATTTCATATAATACTGGTTTGGTGGTGATGAACTCCTTTAGCTTTTTCTTATCTGCAAAGCACTTTATCTGATCCTCAATTCTGAATGATAGCTTTGCTGGATAGAGTAATCTTGGTTGTAGATTCTTGCTCTTCATTATTTTGAATATTTCTTGCCACTCGCGTCTGGCCTGCATCGTTTCTGTTGAGAAATCCGCTGACAATCGTATGGGTGCTCCCCTGTAGGTAACCAACTGTTTTTCTCTTGCTGCTTTTAATATTCTCTCTTTATCTTTTGCTCTTGGCATTTTAATTATGATATGTCTTGGTGTGGTCCTCTTTAGATTCCTATATTTTGGGGTTCTGTGTGCTTCTTGGGCTTTTAAGTCAGTTTCTTTCACCAGGTGGGGAAAGTTTTCAGTCACTATTTCTTCAAGTAGATTTTCATTAACTTGCTCTCTCTCTTTTTCTGGCACCCCAATAATTCGGATGTTGGCTTGCTTGAGGTTGCCCCAGAGGCCCCTTATGCTATCTTCAATTATCTGAATTCTTTTTGTTTCTTGCTTTTCCAGCTGAGTGGATTTTGGTTCTTTGTATTTCAAATCTTTGACTTGGTTCTTGTGGCCCTCTGGACTGCTTTTAGGGCTTTGTGTAATATTTTTTATTTCAGTCAGTGTATGCTTGATTTCTAGTTGGTCCTTTTTTATATCTGTGAGGGTCTGGTTCGTAACCTCAGAGGTCTTGTTCATTTCCCTGAGGGTCTCATTCATTTCCTTGTAAGTATCATTCATTTCCTTGTAATTCTCATTCATTTGCTGGTTGGTCTTGTTTATTTCCTGGTAATTCTCATTAAGTTGATCGGCCTTTTGTAGGAGCCTCTTGAAAAGCCTTATAACCGTGGTTTTGAACTCTATGTCTTGTCGTCTTTTCTCCTCCATTTCTTTCACACCTGATTTCTTTCCATATCTCTGCACGGTGGCTGCTTTATGTGGTGGCTATCCTCAAAGGGACAGTGGCTCAGCCTCCCCACTTACCTGAGGTGGGTACTCTTACTGCAATCCTTTATGGGTTGTATTCAGTGTTTTTGAATTTAAACCCAGTTTGTTGTTGTTAGCCCTAGGAGGGTTTGACCTCCAGGCCAATTGTCTGTGAAGCTCAGCTGTGCTCAGGTTGGATGGGCGGAGTCTCCGGGCCAAGCAGACAGCGTTAGCTCCGCCCTATGCAGCCCCAGGGGCTCTGTGCCGGGGGCAATGGCCGCCAGCACCTCTGAGAGAGAGCCACTGTGGAGCTCCACCGGCTGCCAGGGAATTCAGACTGTCCCCAAATGACTTTGCATGCGCAATGTCTTACCCAGGGTCGTAAAACAAAGCAGACTGACGGTTTTCCAAATGAGAGACAAGTCTCAGAGCGCTCTCTGCGCCGTCACGCAGCCGAGCTGTTCGCGCAAGCTGCCGTCTCCACAAGCCGGCAGACCCGGCAGCACCCGAGCTTCGGCGTGCCCTCCCACTGTCCAGTTTTCACCCCGTATGATAGTGGGTTCCCTGGACTTTGCCCAGAGCTGGAGAATCAGTCAGTGGGACGTCTTTATCTCCCCGTTCGAGAAAACTGGCCGGTTTCCAGCCGCCCGCCCTCTCCGCGGAGCGCACTCCCAACCTCTCTCTGAGCGCGAATCTTTCAATGCTGTTCGCCGCAGCACCTCCGAGTCACAGTGTCTTATCTTCACTTTTATTTGTGGAATTTTCACTCGGCGAGCGTTCTGGTGATTCTGGAAAGTGTTTGTTCTTTCGTTAAGTTGTAGTACTAAAATTGCTGATTATGACGGCAAGATAGGTGTTTTACCTTTGCCGCCATCTTAGTTCTCCCTCAACCACTATAATTTAATTGAGGTTTATAGAATAATACACTTAATAATTTCAGATTGATGCTGGAGGGCACCCAGGGAGGACAAAGAAAGCCTCAAACTGATATTAAGGGTCAGGGCACAAGTAAGAATTTGAGGTTAGACATACAGATTTAGCAAAGCTTAGTAAACTTATTAAAGCAAAAGTACACACTCAAGAAGTGTGAGAGGGTGAACTCAAAAGAATGAGATGTCCCGATAGGGTCTGGATTGAAGATTGTTATTAAAGACTAGAGGCCTAGTGTACAAATTCATGCTGAGGTGAGGTCTAGCTGGCCTGGTGATTGAGGCTGGGGCTGTCAGGAGGCGGAGATAGTGGGAGGTTGGCTGGCTAGCCCTCCCCAGTTGGGCCTGATCAGGGTCAGGCAGGCTGGGCCAAGGGGCCACAGGTGATTGGCCACGGAGCCCCACCCCCAATTGGGGTTGGGAGGCCAATTGGCTGTGGGGCCGGCCATGGGGAGGGGCTGTGGGCAGTGGTCTGGCCGGCCCCACTCTTGAATAGGGAGGGATGTGATCAGGGGTGGCTGATTGGGAAAGGGGCTGGCCAGGAGGGAGCGGGTATTTGGCCAGCTGGCCACTCTTGGCTCTTGAGTAGGGTGGGAGAGTCTGATCAGGGGTAGGTGCACAGGAGGGAGGGGCCTCGAGGTTAGCTGGCAGGTCCCACCTTCTGATCAGGCTGGTTTGCTGGCCACAGTGAGTGTCATAGGGACCAGTAGTTAGTCGTTATGACTGTTTTGGTCGCTGGCTTTTTATATATAAAGATAGGCAAGGGGGAGAGAATAGGGTAGTTTCAGCTTCGGTTGCTGGTGGGGTGACTGCTGATGCTACTCATCCTAGTCCCTCCTCTCCCTAAAGGGATTTCTTTTCTGTTTCTCTAGGAATTGTCATGGTGATTCAGAGGGCAAAGTGGTTCAAAATTGCAATGTGAATTTATTATAAAGATATTATAATGGCCTATTGGTCACTTTTAGGTCAATTTTTGTTTGTCTTAACTACAAGGAGGAGAAAACGAGGAATAGGTGGTCAGCAAAAGTCGAATCCACAATGCTGCAGTCAGGGAAAGGGGAGGGTAGTGCTTGAGGGCTTTGTTTCCTATTCTAACTGTTCTGCCTCAAGACTACACTTCCTTTTAAGTACATGTGGAATATTTAAGACAGACTATGTCCCAGAACATAAAATAAGTCTCAATGTATATCAAATGACTGAAATATTACAGATTATGTTCTCTGACCACAATGAAATTAAATGAGAAATAACAACAATAAGATAAATAGAAAAATCACCAAATACTTTAAAATTAAACAGCACATATCTGAATAGTTGAAGAAATCACAAAGGAAGTAAAATATTTTGAACTGAACAGTAATAAAACACGTCATATCAAAATTTGTTTTGCTAACGCTTTGCTTAGAGGAAATTAATAGCTTTAAATGTTTATATTAGAAGAGGAGTATGAGCTTAGGGAGGCAACTGGGGCACTCCAAGCAGAGGAACTGACACTCAGCATGGACATGGCAGCAGGCAGGTCAGTGAGAGTGAGTGTGTGAATGTGAGAGGGAGAGTTTGTGCAGTTGTGAGAGTCGGGGGGGGGCCTTCTGTTTGTGGGAGTGGGAGCTTAGGGAGGCAACTGGGGCACTCCAAGCAGAGGAACTGACACTCAGCATGTTGCTTGGCAGGGCACTTCTCTCTACTTCAGGGGAGAGTGCACCATTTGTGGGGAGCCTCAGGGTTCTTGTGGGAGGAGGCTTCTGTGAAGGATCCTGCCCCAGTGCCCCTAGGCCACTGACAGAGGCTCATAGCCCCATTGCTGAGACTAGAAATCCCAGAGCATTCAGACAGTCATACCAGCTCAGTTAGCCTAAACTGTATGCCTTGGAGGACCAGCTAGCTGACTCCACCAGCAGTGTGCAGGCCTGCCCAGCCATATCGGCAAATGGGGACCTGGCCTTACCCCTTCTCAGTACCAGGACAGCCAGCAGAGCAAGTAATGTCAGCCCCACCTCCTCCACAGGGAAGATACAGGCTCTCCAGCCATATTGGCTAACAGGGCACCTAACCTACCCTTTAGGCAGTGGAGCATCCAGCATGTCCCAACCCCTCAGTAAACAGAGTGACCAGCCCATCCCACCCCACCATACAGACAAGAGGGGCACCTGGCCAGGCCCCTCCCCCAGGAGAGCAGCACCAGCCAAGCCCACTCCCTGCACTAGTGGAGCAATGCCTGGCCTGGTCCCTAATAACAGAGTGCCCACCCTGCCCCACCACCCTATCACAGGCCCAGCCTGAACACAGGGACCTGTTGCCTAAACCAGCACTTCTTACCCAGTGCCCTTGGATGACTGGTCCCACTGCCTTGGTGTGATGCATTCAGTCCTGACATTGTGACCCCAGGCCCCCAGATGCATAGACATTCCACAGAGACAAGATGTGCCTCACCAGCTGCCACCAGAAGATTGGACATACTGCTGCAACCAGGTATGACCAAGTCACCTCCAAATGCATAGACCCAACCAGCCCATCTCCCCTGGCTCCCCAGACTATCAGACTGCTAAAATGGAAAGACAAAGAAAGAACTCTCTAAGGAAAGAAAAGGAGGAATCACCAGAGAATAAACTCAGCGAAATGGAGGCAAGTAATTTGTCAGATAAAGAATTCAAAGTAATGGTTATAAGGATGCTCAAACATTTGACTTAGAATTACAGACAACTTAATGATAATTATAAGAAACTGAGTGAGAAATATACCAATATGAATAAGAATCAAGAGAAATGAAGAATGGCATAGCTGTAATAAAGAATACCATGGAAGAATTCAACAGTAGACTAGAAGAAGCTGAGGACTGAATCAGCAAGTTAGAAGATAAGATAGAAAAATACAACCATCAGCAGATGACTGGATCAGAAAACTATGACACATCTACACAATGGAATACTACACTGCTATAAAAAAGAAGGAATTCTTACCATTTGCAGAAGCATGGATGGACTTGGAGAGCTTTCTGCTAAGTGAAATAAGCCAGTCAATGAAAGAAAAATACTACATGATCTCACTCATTTGTGGATAATAAAGAACATTATAAACTGATGAACAAAAAAATAGGTACAGAGTCAGTAAAGCATCAAAAAACTGTCAAATTATAGCGGAAAGGTTGGGGAGAAGGGGGGAGATAAGAGATCAACCAAAGGACTTGTATGCATGCATATAAGAATAACCAATGAGGCCATATTTGCACGTGGCTGCCTGAGCCCCAACCTCGCCCGCGCTCTGCCCTTTAGCGGCTCCACTGAGCCCCTGGCTGAGGGACACTCAGGCCGCGACACGAAGGAGGCGCCACCTGGAGCCCGTCTCTCCGCGGGGAGGCCCAGGCCGAGGAACAGACACCAAAGAGGGAAAGCGCCCTGGAGACCCGGGATGCATAGGAAACTATGACAACAGGCCGGGGAGCGAGAAGGTTGTCGGCAAAGATTTTGCCAAGTGTCCTCCAGGCCGCACCTGAGCAAACCCAGACTCGGAAGGGAGGACAAAGCTTCCCCCCGCCCCTGCCGTGCCAGCCTTCGGGGCCATCTGCACGCACCATCCAGCTGCTGGCATCCGGCTGCCCCCTGGGATACAGCTGTGTGTGAGTGAGATGCGCAGTGAGGACTAGGGAACACCGGCTCCCGGAAGGGAAGGGCTGGCTCCAAAATCATGCCCAGGTGCCACACCCGCGTGATCTCGGGGCTGCAGGATCGAGTCACAGTCAATTTCCCTGCACCCTTGTCTTTCTCTCATCGTTGATCATGGTGGGATGGGGACCAAGTAAACACATTGTTCTCAATCGCATGTTGGAAACTTTGAAAAGGGTCCTGTTGAGGACTGTGATATTAACATGAACCCAAAACACGAAGGAAACTCTGTGAATTAGAATGGCTAGCCTGTGGGGTCAGCTGGCCCTCAAAAGGCTCTTTCGATGTAGGACTGGTCAGGGCGGTCTGGAATGCAGTCAGGACAGACCCCGGACACCCAGACGAGTTCCCTTGTGTAGACAGCTGGTTAGGAATTGCTCAGACCTCGCCGGCCGCCCAGGGTCCGGTTCTGTAGGGTTTTAGTAGTAGGTTCTCAGAAAGGAAGCCAAGCCCTTGTTCTGCCAGCATCCCCTGAGGAAGTCCCGCTAGTTTTACCATCTCGGTATGTGCCGCAGGCAGCACCGCCGCTTCCCCAGCTGGTCAGAAAGGTCCAGAAACACCGCCCCTTCCGTTTCCCCTGGACCAGGCTCTCCAGAGCCAGCTGGGCGGCGCTTGCATTCAGCCGATCAAGGGCCCGGGCCACAGCCAGCACGCCAGGTGCCTCTCGGGGAGATCTGGGGTGCCAGAGTAGCTGGTGAAGATGGGACTCGGCCGGAGGGAGGGCCTGTCTGTTATCATCAGTTCTTGGCACCAGTGACATCTTGCATTGGGAACATCACTGTCCCGCTTGTTCTCAACAACCTCAGGCCTCGGTAGACCCAGAAACGGCCCTCCAGACCCAGAAGCCCCCCTGGGTGGACTGAAAGCGGCTCCTGTTCACGTTCTTTCACACTAAGGGAGGCGCGCACGAGAATAGTATCAAAGTTCTGAAGTGACCTCAGACCCAGGCCCCGGCGGGAGTGTTCCATCCAGACAGATGGGCCAGGGAGGCTTCCCAGGTGAGGGACCCGATTGGAACCTGAACTCAGAAGATGGAAGGACCGGGCTAGAAAGATAGCCGCTGGCCTTCCTCCAGGGTGTCGGTCGGGCCCCGAGCCGAGAAGCCCACCCCAACATGGCTTAAATCTCTGAGGTTCTCCACAGGCCCAGTGAAAGTCCAGCAGACTTATGGTCCATAGGTGAGTTATTGACCGACTACCCATCTGTCTAGGAACAGCTGTACATCCTTATACACATCCTCATACCTGGGTAAAGGACTGGAAAAAGGGCCCCCTCACGCCTACCTGAGAGGGACCCTATCCGGTCACATTAACCACCCTCACAGCTCTTTAGGTTCCAGGACTGAGCACCTGGATCCGCCCTCCCGGGTGATGGCAGCCCACCAGCCGAGTGACACCCAGTCTGAGTGGAAGGTGACCTCTGACCAGGAAACCCCCTGTGGGTCACCCTAAGGAGACAGAGGACCAGGCCGAGCAACCTGCTCCAAGGAATTCAGATAACGCCCTGCTGAATTCTCCCTAACCCTAACCTTACTTTCGTTACCTGTGCTTAACAGCCTGAGGCTTGATATGAGTCTTACTTCCAAGTGCACGTGGGAGGTGGGGAGTTGTATGGGAAAAATAACAACTGGACCCGTCACGGCCAGTGTGCAGCTAACGAATGTTACTCCTGTTTGTCTCAGCAGTACGCAGGGCCACCGTCTGACGGGTCACCTCCCAGGTGAACTATGCAACTCCACCCCCAAGGCTGAAAACAGCACCTACCTCAGGCCACGGTAGACCTAGAAGGGAACTTCTAGACCCAGAAGCGCCCCTGGATGGACGGAAAGCGGCTCCTTTTCACGTTCTTTAACACTGAGGCGCGCACAACCATCCTATGTGTGTGGGACCACTGCTGACCCGCCAGCCTGCAAACTGGACGGGGATGCCTTTAAACATCAGGTGGTCCCATAAGCCAGAACTCCACCAAACCCCTCAGAGCAAGAAGCGGGATGCTAACCCCTTGGTCATCGCCCCTTTCCAGCAGGAAGTAGCTGAGAGCGGTCGTCACCCCTGTTCGCCCTAGCATCCCATGGGTGTTGCTAAAAGAAGCTTGTGGGCCGAGGGTGGGGAACGGGGAGGAAACTGGTCTTGCAAGTCGTGTCAGGCCCTAGAAACTCAACAGTGCCCCGAGGGGCAGGGCCAGGGTCTTGTCACTGGCCCCAGGACAGATCATTGGATATGGCCTGGGGACCCCCGACACCTGGGGCCTTCTTGCAAGCCCACGAAAGGGGGCGGAACCATCTTTGCAAAACAGACACCCCAGAGATTGTAAATAGGGAAGCCCTCTGCGCATCTCTTCACTGAAATGGAAGTTATTCCTGGAGTGCACTAGTGTTAATAAACGGTGTTCCTCCCTTAAAAAAAAAAGAAAAAGAAAAAGAAAAACCAATGAATGCAAGACACTGGGGGGATGGGAGCATGTATGGGAGCAGGGTAGGGGGCAATGGGAAGATATGTACATGTGTATTACCTTAATCAATAAAAAATTTGGGAAAAAAGAGAAAAACATACACTCAATCAGAACAGCAAATAGAAAAAGAAAGTTCAAAAGCCAAAAGAAAGTTCAGGGAAGCTTTGGGACAACAGGAAACAAAACACCATCTGCATAATAAGGATGTCAGAAGGAGAAGTAGCTGAACACGAAATAGAGAATGTGTTTGAAGAAATAATGACAGAAAATTTCCCTTACCTGGTGAAGAAAAAAGTCATACAAGTCCAGGAAAAACAGAGCGTCCAATCAAGATGAACTCAAAAAGACCCACACCAAGACACATCATAATTAAAATGGCAAATGTTAAAGACAAAGAATCTTAAAGACTACAAGAGACAGAAATGTACCTACAAGGGAACTCCCATTAGCCTATCAGCTGATTTCTCAATAGAAACACTTAATGCCAGAAGGGAGTGGCATGAAGTATACAAAGTAATGAAAAGTAAGGGACTGAATCTAAGACTACACTATCCAGCAAGGCTATCATTCAGAATTGAAGGTGTATTTAGGAGTTTCATAAACAAACAAACAAACAAACAAACAAAAAGGCTAAAGGAATTCATTACCACCAAACCAGCAATGCAAGAAATGCTAAAAGAATGGTTGTAAAAAGAAGAAGAAAAAGGGTGGGAGGGGAGGAACACAGGCACAAAGGGAAAAAATGGCAATACATAAATACCTGACAATAATAATATTAAATGTAAATGGATTAAATGCTCCAATCAAAAACACATAGGGTAGCTGAATGGATACAAAAACAGGACCCAATTCAATGCTGTCTACAAGAGACCCACCTCAGAACAAAAAAACTCATACAGAATGAAAGTGAAGAGATGGAAAAAAAAATTTTTATGCAAATGGAAATGAAAGAAAAAAACTGGGGTAGCAATATTAATATCTGACAAAATAGACTCCAAAACGAATGCCATCACAATAGACAACAAAGTTCACTACATAATACTAAAGGGATCAGTGCAACAAGAGGATATAACCCTGGTAAACATAATTGCACCCAATCTAGGAATACTTAGGTATATACATTTTTAAAAAATTCTAGAAGACTTTAAGGGAGAGATCAACAGCAATACAGTCATAGTAGAGGACTTTAACCTCTCACTGTCTTCACTGGATAGATTTTCCAGACAAAAAATTAACAAGGAAACAGTGACTAAATGACACACTAGATCAGATGGACTTAAATGACATTTATAGAACATTTCAGCCCCAAAACTGCATTCTTTCAAGTGCACATGGGCCATTCTCAAACATAGATCACAATGGCATGAAATTAAAGATGAACTACAATAAAACACCCCAAAATATTCAAACACATGGAGGCTGAATAGCATGTTATTAAGTAATGAATGGGTTACCAATGAAATCAAGAGAGAAATAAGAAACTTCCTGGAAAAAATTAAATGAACACAACAACCCAAAGCCTAAGGAACCCAGTGAAAGCAGTCATGAGAGGGAAGTTAATAGCAGTACAGATCTATCTTAAAATTCATTGTTTAATAACATGCTATTTAGCCACCATGTATTTGAATGTTTTTTAGTGTTTTTACTGTAGTTGATTTCTAATTTCATTCCAGTGTGATATGAGAAAATGCTTGATATGATTTCAATCTTCTTGAACTTGTAGAGAAATGTTTTGTGTTCTAACATGTGATCTATCTTTGAGAATGACCCATGTGCACTTGAAAGAATGTATATTCTATAATTTTGGGGTGAACTGTTCTATAAATGTCATTTAAGTCCATCTGATCCAGTGTGTCATTTACAGTCATTGTTTTCTTATCTTTTTTTTTTTTTTTGTCTGGAAAATCTATCTAGTGAAGATAGTTAAAGTCCCCTACTATGAATGTGTTGCTGTTGATCTCTCTAAGTCTTCTAAAATTTTTAAAAAATATACACCTAAGTATTCCTAGATTGGGTGCATTTATGTTTACCAGGGTTATATCCTCTTGTTGCACTGATCCCTTTAGTATTATGTAGTAAACTTTGTTGTCTATTGTTATGGCATTCGTTTTGGAGTCTATTTTGTCAGATATTAATATTGCTACCCCCACTTGCTTTTCATTTCCATTTACATGAAAAAAATTTTCTCATCTCTTCATTCTTATTCGGTGTGTCCTTTATTCTGAGGTGGGTCTCTTGTAGACAGCATTTAATTGGGTCATATTTTTTTTTATCCATTCAGCTAGCTAGCCTATGTCTTTTTATTGGAGTATTTAATCCATTTACATTTAAGGTTATTATTGATAGATACTTATTTATTGCCATTCTAATTCTATATGCCTATGTTTTCCTCTCTCTCTGTTTCTTCTTCTTATTTCATCAACCCTTTAGCATTTCTTGCAGTTCTAGTTTGGTGGTGATAAACTCCTTTAGCATTTTGTTGCCTGGAAAGCTCTTTATTTCAGTGCCCATTTTAAGTCAGAGCCTTGGTGGATATAGTTATCTTGGTTTTAGATCCTTGCTTTTCATTACCTTGACTACTTCATGCCATTCCCTTCTGGCCTGTAGAGTTTCTGATGGGAAATCAGCTGACAGCCTTATGAGAGCTCCTTTGTAGGCAACAAATTGCTTCTCTCTTGCTCCCTTTAAGATTTTCTCTTAGTCTTTAATTTTTGGCATTCTAATTATGATGTGTCTAGGTGTGCCTATTAGGGTTCTTCTTGCTTGGACTCTCTGTGCTTCCTGGACTTGTGTGACCTTGTACCTTACCACATTAGAAAAGTTTTCTATTATTTCTTCAACATGTTTTTGCTCACTTTCTTCTTCTGGTATGCCTATTATGTAAATATTGTTACGTTTCATGTTGTCCCACAGCTCCTTTAAGCTTTCCTCCTGTTTTTTATTTTTTATTTTCTTTTTGACTCTCAGATTGAGTGATTTTGTTATACCTTGTCTTCTAATTCACTGATCCTATCTTCTGCCTCCCCTAAAGTGCTGTGTCTTCTTCCCAATGTGTTCTTTATTAGTGCTATGCCATTCTTTTTTTCCAACTGGTCTTTTTTCATAATTACTATATCTTTTTTCATGCTGTTGAGCATCATTGCCATCATTATTTTGAACTCTATAGCTGATGCATTTCTTATCTCCATTTTGTTTAGGTCTTCTTCTGCAGAATTCTCTTGTTCTTTCCTTTGCCTTTGTTTTTTTTTGTTTTTGTTTTTGTTTTTTGGATTGCCTTTTTTTTTTTTGGTTTCCCCATTTTTGCTGCTTGTTTGGGTTTGTGTCTATGTATTAGATAGATATGCTCTGACTCCAAATCTCTGGTGCAGGGCAATGTCAGATGCTGTTTCTAACTGGCCCTCAGTACCCTGTTTGGAGCTATATGTAATCCACAGCTTGTGGCTCCCTCTGTAGGGACTGGGTGTCTTTGGAAAGGACTAAGATGTGCACCAGGTTCTGCTTTTCCTAGACCCAGGCCCAGAAGATCAAGCAAAGACTCAAAGCCTCCAGAGACCCACCTCTGCCACAGTCCTATTGACAGTCAGTCTTGATTTGCCTCAGGCTATCAACCACAGGTTTAGTGAGACGTCTTCCAACAGGGTGAGGAATTGCCTTCTCCTGATGCAAAAACTGCCTGGATAGCAAAGGTTAACTGGAGAAAGATTTCCCCCACAGCATGAGGGAATGACTCAGCACATGAAACTGGGGTGTCTGTCTTCTCCAACCCCAGAGGCCCCACTCTTGGCTTCTTGACTGGGAAGTTCTTCATCTCTCCAATGATAGCCTTGATGGGTTGAGAAATCTGGGTGTAGATCCTTGCTTTTCATCATTTTGAATATTTGTGCCAATCCCTTCAGCCTGCAAAGTTTCTGTTGAGAAATCAACTGACAGTCTTATGGGAACTTCCTTTTATTTAGCTGCTTTTCTCTAGATACTTTCAAGATTCTTTCTTTGTCTTTAACCTTTGCCATTTTAATTATAACGTGTCTTGGTGTAGTCTTCTTTGGTTCCATCTTGTTTGAGTCTCTCTGTGCTTCCTGGACTTATACATCTATTTCCTTTGCCAGATTAGGGAAGTTTTCAGTCATCCTGTATTCAAATAGGTTTTCAATATCCTGCTTTCATTGGTACCCCTGGGATGCAGATATTGATATGCTTGATGTTCTTGGACCTCTTGGGAGGAGCTCTCATGCAGGCCTGATCAGCCATTGCCTAGGCCTGACCAGGGCCACCTGGTATGAGCTACAATGTGATCTGTGGTTGGTAGCTGCCTGTACTGGGCTTGGAGGCCCTGGGAGAGCTATCATGTGAGTTCAGAGCATACTGAGGCCAGCTGATGCTTGCTTGGGGTTTATGGAACTTTGGGAGATTTTAGGACAGTCCACACACAGCATGGGGCAATGCTGACAGCTTATGAGGAACAGTACAGGCAGATCCCCAAAAGAGGTTTGGACTGGTACCTGGGTTGGATCTCAGAGAATCACCAGGATAGGATAAGTTTGATGGAGATTCAGATTTGGTGCCCCACTTCACCTGCAGGCTGGGTTGGGGGAGAGCTCAGCAAAGGAACACTAGGACTTGTCAGCATTAACTTCACTGTCAAATGATCACTTTGCCAAGGATATTATAACAATACCTTGAGCTATGAGTTAAGAGGAATACATTTAGTTAAGGAGAAAAAATATTCAATTATAAGATATATTCTGAAATAGATATGCCTAGAAATCCCTCCACCCCTTTTTAGTTCACTTATTAAAATAGTCTGCTAGCCTTAAACAACATATTTTATAATCTTATGCTATTTCTTAGGTATTATCAACAATCAGGTGACAATGTTAGGTTTTGTCCTTACCCTCTATTGTGTTACGTGTTTGTTTTGCAACATGCTGCCAGAAGTTGAAAAACATAGTAGATGAGACACCTTCATGTCCCTAAGGACTTAAAATTAAGGTCTTTTATTATTAGAGCTATTTAATGATGATGTAGATATTTAAAGTAAGAATTTCCATTGATAGCTACAAAATGACAGAGAAACCTACATACTTAAATATAACGAAGTGTTGAAATGTTATAATTATAATACTACTAGATGCCTGATGCATGAAATTCATGCATGAGTAGGGTCCCTAGGCCTGGCTGAAGATCAGAGCCAATCAGGGCCTTCTAGCTGCTGGCTAAGGCCTTCCTTCATTTTATGCCATCCCCTGGTGGTCAGCGCATGTCATAGCAAGCAATTGGTCTCCCAGTGAAACTCCCATTGGGACAATTTGTATTAGAGGCCCGGTGCATGAAGTTCGTGCATGGGGGGGGGGGGTCCTTTACCCAGCTGGCACCCTCTCCAATCTGGGACCCACGGAGGGATGTCCAATTGCCCGTTTAGGCCCAATCCCAGTAGACAGTCAGAAATCCTTCTGGAAATCCAGGACTTTTGGCTCCAAACTGCTCACCTGCTTGCCTCCCTGATTGCCCCTAACCATTTCTGCTTACCAGCCTGATCAGTCCCTAATCACTACCCTGCCAGTCTGATTGATGCCTACCTGCTCCCCTGCCAGCCTGTTTGCCCCCAACTTTCCTCCTCTGCCGACCTGGACACTCCTCTAACTGCCCTCCCCTGCAGGCTTGATTGCCCCCAACTGCCCTCCTTTGCAGGCCTGGTCCCTCCCAAATGCCCTCCCCTGCTGGCCTGATTGCCCACAACTGCCCTTCCTTGTAGGCCTGGAACCTGCCAACAGCCTTCCTCTGCTGGCCATCTTGTGGTGGCCATCTTGTGTCCACATGGGGGCAGGATCTTTGACTAAACGGAGGCAGCCCTCTTGTGTGTTGGAGTGATGGTCAATCTGCATATTACTCTTTTATTAGATAGGATAGAGGCCTGGTGGATGGGTGGGGCCAGCTGGTTTGCCCTGAAGGGTGTACCAGATCAGGGTGAGGGTTCCCTTGGGGTGTGGGGCAGCCTGGGCAAGGGGCCTGTGGTGGTTTGCAGGCTGGCCATGCCCCCCCAGCAACCCAAGCGGAGGCCCTGGGATCTGGGATTAATTTATGTTCTACAATTGAAACTTTGTAGCCTGGAGTGGAGCCAAGCCTTCTGCTCACTCTGTGGCAACAGCCATTTATGTTTAGATTTATTTAAATTCTATAATTGAAACTTTGTAGCCTAGAGTGGAGGCCTAGGAGGTAGTGCTACAGAAGCTTGGCTTCCTCCATTGCCTAGGCAATCCCACCCTCTGCTCTCTCCAGCTCTGTTGCTGCCGCCATTTCTGTTGGGATTATGTATCTTCTATAATTGAAATTTTGTAGCATTGATTAGAGGCCTAAGCTGGGAAGGGCAGGTGGAAAGCTTAGCTTAGGCCATTGCCAGGGAAACCCAAACCTCCCTCCTGCTCTCAGTGGCCACAGCCATCTTGGTTGGGGTTTATTTGCTCCTGATTGGCTTATGGGTGTGGCTTTTGGGTGTATCAGAGGTACGGTAAATTTGCATATTACTCTTTTATTAGATAGGGTATATATGCTTCATATATGTATATATATATATAGTTCAGACAAAATGAAAGCAACTCACACAAGAAATATTTAAGTTTTCTGAAATCTGATTTGTTAAAATTGCCTCAAAATATTTGTATACCTGAGAAAATTAGGCAAAACACACTTTAGAAAGTAATTTGTCCATAATGAGTATGCATTTTAATTTCATCTTAAAAACCTATTCATTCTGGGCCGAATGGGACAGAGCACTGGAAGCTCCCCAGGCAGCAGTGGCCTGAGCTCCAGGGCGCCTGCCCAGTCCCCATTTCTCTTCCCTCTCCACTATCAGCATGAAAGTCTTCAGTCCAGTGAGGTCCATTATGGACCACAGCCTTTAAGACTATAGCCTGGGCCTAAATCTCCCAGAACAAAACTCCAGGGGACAACTCAATGAGCCTGCTGGGCAACATCAATGACAACTACTCTAAGCTCAATGAGATGGTGCCCAGCATCCCTCAGAAAAAGGTAAGCAAGATGGAAATCCTATAGCACACCATCCATTACATCTTGGACCTGCAGATAGCCCTAGACTAACATTCCACTTCTGTCAGCCTGCACCACTAGCAACCTGGACAGAGCCAGGAGTCCAGGATGCTCCGACCATCCTAAACACAGACATCAGCATCCTGTCCTTGCAGGCTTACTAATTCCCTTCTGAGTTCATGTCAAGTGACAGCAAAGCACTCTGTAGCTGAATGAATGGTGTTCATTAAAATTGTTTTTTCTTTGTACAACAACAAATCCATAGGACCTTATTTTTCAACCATTTCATAAGGAGTACAAGTTGAATGGAATTTTTTAAAAACTAGAAGCAAAACCAAAAAGATCAGATCAACTTCTGCAAGGTGTTTATGACCTGGACTGTGATATTAGTTATTTATGAAAAAAACTTTTAATGTCCTTTCTGCAGTTAGAAGGTTTTCTTTATACTATACTATCTTCCCACCAGAGAGCAAATATGTTAAAATCACAAAGAATTGCTGAATTTAAGAAGATTATGCCTTTTTTCAAAGACCGATTGTGAATACCAGAAAGATCCAGTATTCAATTACTTAAACACAATCTTTTGGTCAAAAATTCTCTTTTTGATCAAGCCTATTGAATGCTGTATATAAAAGGAAAGCTTGTGTACTCTTTAATTAGAGTTGTGTTTTGTTTTGTTTTTTTGTAAAGTGGCAGACATGTATACGTCGATATACAGATTGTAGTGATGTACTTATTCATGCTAAACTTTTTATAACAGTTTAGTTTTAGTATACTTAGCTGCTTTAAACAAAAGAAATCAAGTGTATTTATTGGGGGGTGGGGATCTACCGTGCCAAACATTTTTACATATCCTTTATCCTTTCCCTGAGTAAGGATTAGAAATGGTTAGGAGACTAGGGCATTGCTAGCATTTTCCAGGGCCTTTTTGTGAAGGCATAGAAAAATTTTTTTCAACTATAATTCCTGGTGGTTATTGCCAGGGGTGTTAACTTCACCACATCTGTAGAGAGAAGCAAACTATTGAATCTGAGTAGCTAATACGTTTCAGAATTCTTTATGAAAATGGTATTCCTTAAATGTATAATAGAATTGTGTTGAAAGCATAGTGAGTAAAATGAAAGACTTTTAACTTTTTTATTGTTTTGTTTTTTTTCTTTTTTCTTTTTTTTTATTCTTTAAAGTATTATAAATAGTAGTACATATGTTTCATTTTTTCCCTCCTATTGACCTCTCCTCAGCCTCCCCTACCCCCCAGCACATGCCTTCACCTGCCCAGCCACCCCAGTGTCTTGTATCCATTGGTTATGCTTGTATGCATGCATACAAGTCCTTCGGTTGATCTCTTACAGCACCCATTCCCACTCTCCCCCTGTCTTCCCACTGTAGTTTGACAGTCTGTTCAATGCTTCTTTGCCTCTGTATCAATCTTTTCCCCCCATTTCTTTTCTTTAAAAAAAATCTTGCATCTGCATACTGGAAATAAATATATAAGAACAAAAAAATGTTTGAGTTTCAGTTTCAACATCCAACAGTTCTGAGTCCCAGTTTCAATGTCAAATAGTTCCTTATGTGTACATGTCAGCAATGGTATCTGGATGGTGGCAATGCAGGTTCTACTCTCTCTGGTTTGGTCCTGGGCCGCCTGCAGCGATGTACAGCTGCTGACTGCTAGCATGGCAAGGTGTCATCAGTGTCTTCCATCTCTGGACTGTCTTCAGAGTTGGAACAGACCTGTCAGTTCCTCTTTGTTGCAAGAATCCATATGGTCTTGGAGTTGTTTCCTGAAAATATAGAAACATATTCTCGAACAAAAGTTAATAACGGGATCTTTTCTGTAAATTAGACTTGGGATTCTTTCTATTTTTGCCCAGTTGATTTTCCTTTGGCTTATTTTGACATCATGTGTGTTTTTCATGGGTATCCTGCTGTTTGCATTACAAATGGAAATTAATTTTCTGGAGTAAGAATTTTCTAGATGTAATTTACTTATAGGATATTTTTTCTTACATGATATTACCTCATTACCCCCTCTTTTTTTTTTTTTTTTACTAATGGGGGTTTTTGGAAATTTTATATTGCAGTCTTGGTAACTTTAAATTTTAATTTTTGCACAAAATATAATTGCTTTAGGTTATTCGCATGTTAGGCAATTTTACGAAAAGATGAACTACTAATAGAAATTTTAGTTAATATTTTAGGAACCGCTTTTTGTCGAGTACACTTAAATTTTGTTGCATGTTCACTTATTTCAATTGGCCAATTTAAGTTAATCTGAAAACTTGATTACTATTTTACTGTCAAATTTAATACTCAAACAATAATCTTAGTTTATGCTGTAAATATTAGTGGAAAGGAGTTATTGTATTCTTGAGTAGGCCCTGAGCATTCCTGGTACTAGACTAAATTTTGATATAGGGCAGCTGTTGCTGGCCGAGTCTGTCTGCATCCTGGGTCCTGATCTGAGATGTGCATGGCAGGTGAAGCAGCCGTGGGGGTAGGAGACCTCCCTGAGAAGGGGTGAGAGTTCAGGACCTTGCAAGGTTAGGGAGGTGAGGGTCTGTGCCCCACCTCTGTTGACCTTTAAGTTCTCTCATATTGGCCCCTCTGAAACTGTGCCTGTCTTAGGTTGTTCCTTCCCTACGGAATCTTACCCGTCTCTGGCTAACCATCCATCCTCCAGGGCCAAGCAGGGTGATTTGAGGTTCAGTTCTGTCTCCTTGGTCTTCTATGCTCCCATGGCCTCCACGCCCAGCCCCTGCCTTCTGATCCCCTCGCCTGCTGGTGGAGTCCCGTTACTGATCACATAACTCGGGAGACTCAGGTTTTTTTCTCCAGGGAGGGCACAGCTCGTATCATTGGGCGAGAGACAGATCCATGGTGCCAGCTGCCCAGAGGCTTCAACCTCAGCTTGAACTGAAAGCTCAGGCAAGATCTGTGTGCACTTGGATTTTGAGAAGAGGGTCCCTATTGGCAAAATGGGCGAGAGGGGCCATATAGAATGCTCGAGTGCCTTCCCACTGCCTTAATTCTTCTGAAAGGGATTAATTCCTTTCCTGTCTTTTTTTTTTAATTGCTGCCAACCATTCAAAGAATTGGTTTATAAGTTTATTTGGGATAATTGTACAATATGCTTTTGTAAAATATGAAAATTATAATGGCATTGTAGAACAGTATCATGTAAGGATATTCTTTGCTCTAGGCCAGGCCAATTCAATTTCAAACTAACTGCCAGTTTTTTTTATAACTTTATATAAACTTTGTTAGGGAGGTAAAAGCACAAATTACTTACCTTAGTTCAAGAGGTCAAACATATTGACTTTCCCACTTACTCCTGCCACGCGCCACTTACGCTGAGGTTTGACATTCTGATGGATGTTTCTCAGTCTCTGGATCCGTTCTTGTTCATCCGTCTATGACATTCATTATATTCCACAAATGAGTGAGATCATGTGATATTTATCTTTCTCTGTCTAATATTTTATTGATTTTTTTTACAGAGAGGAAGGGAGAGAGATAGACATTTAGAAACATTAATGAGAGAGAAACATCAATCAGCTGCCTCCTGCACATCCACTACTGAGGATGTGCCCACAACCAAGGTACAAGCCCTTGACCAGAATCGAACCTGGGACCTTTCAGTCTGCAGGCTGATGCTCTATCCACTGAACTAAACTGATTTTGGCAGAAGACTTTTAACTTAAACATTTTTATTTGCAAGAGATCCAGTGGATTAAAGAGAGATATACATTTTGTTTTCAAAAGATATTAAAAATGTCTTTTTTATTTATTATCTAAATGTTATCAGCAAGACAAGAAGGCCTGCTTCTTGTCTTCTTGAAGAAACATTTCAATCAAGAGACAAAGTGTATAAAAGCCAGAAGAATTTATTGATTACAGCACAAACACACTTAGGATAGTGGAACAAGGAAGGGCATAGAAGAAGCAATAAGAGAGCCTAGGCTGGACTGCTTTGTCTCACTGGAAAAAAGCAATTAAGGAGGAGGAAAAAATGGCAGTGGAACAGAAGGACGCGTAATGATTTGTGTCCCCGGGGCAGATGAAGGGAGCAGCTGAGAGTCATGCGGGGAGTGTTTGTTGGTGAGTTGGGGGAGAGCTGGACTCCAGAAGAAGGAGGGGGACTACTAGATTTGCCTCCCCTGACTGAGCGGCCCCCGGTGCGGCTGGGTTCTCTTGCAGAGCCACCGGCTCAGAGGCGGACTGCACCATCTTGAAGGGGAAGGGCCTGAAAATATACAGCTGCAGTACCCACTGGACAGCTGAGACCCCCAGAACACTGGATCCTAGTTGGCGCAGAAGCGGATTCCAAGGAGCCACTGAAAGGTGAGATTTCACCTGGGGTTAAGGGAGCTGGCAAAGCAGAGAGATGCACGCCTGAAAAAAAAAAGTCTGTGGCTGTTGGAGCTGGTAAACATGGAAGAGGGCCCTTGGAGCTGGTGGCAGAGGGTATTTAGAAAGCACCCCATTTGGTCCTGACAGAGAAGGCCAGCCTAACAATTTTGGGAGGGTGCTGGCTGCCAAACCCAGGGGGGAAAGGGGTTTCGTGCAGACATATGAGTGGAACTTGAGTTTGCAGGCTTGAGTTCTTTCCTCTCCTAATTCAAGTTTCTCAGTACTAAACAAGGAATGTGGGATCCCCTGGTGGGGGATAACCTGGGAGACTGCAGGAGTGAGCTGTTTTTCTAGTGGCTGGGGATCAGAATAGGTGGTCACCATTAGAGAGGCAGCTCTGGGGCAGCCCATTCCCACAAATCAGTATTGAATACCCCAGAGATAGTGGAATTTTAGCTCAGGCTACAGAGGACCAATAGACCTGGAGTTCAATCCAGAAACACTGCCACCCAGGTGCCGAATCACAAATTGACTCTTGTGTAACACAAATTAAGGAATCAATTTAATTTCTACTACTATTTAACCTTTCTTTTAAGTGCCATTTTATTTCATCTTTATTCTACTTTGGGATTAGTGTTATACAGTCTATTTTCATCTACCCTTTAGTATCTTTTTACTCTACCTCAACTTCACCCTTATGCCACCACTCTCTTGCTAACCTTTCCCTAGTTAGTGTCTTGTTCCCCTTACCCTTTTTCTGCTTTAGATTTTCCTTATTCTCTCTTTTTAGCCCCTGTTAAAATTTCACCCCACTTTTATATCTAATCTCCAACCACCTGCTCCAAGTCCATACACACCTCTCACTTCTCTTACTTCACTATCCTAAATTGTTTTTCTCTCTGTCCTGCTGATGTTGTTTACCGGACTGTTGATTATATCAATATTTTATGCATGTTTGTGAGATTGGTTTGCTTATTCTTTTCTTTTAATTTGTTTTGTAGGGTTTTTTTGGCATTGTTTTTTGCTTTGATGTTTGCATTGATTTTTTGATAGATTTATGCTTCTATGTTCCCTCACCTTCCTTGATATTAGTTGTTGTATGTAGTTTGTATCAATCTCCAAGTACTTGTTGCTGGCTTTTGCTGGGATTAGTGGCTGTCCTATAGGAGTTTTCAACCCATATTTATAGTTTATTCCCCTTTTCTTTCTTTTTACTTCATCCCCTTTTCCCAATTTCATTTTGGCATTCCTTTCTTTCTTTCTTTTTTTCTTTCTTTCTTTCTTTCTTTCTTTCTTTCTTTCTTTCTTTCTTTCTTTTATCCTTCTTTTGTGTGTGTGTGCGTGTTTTCTCTTACTCTCTTCTTTCTCACCTATCACCTAATTTGCCTTTCTCTGGCAATCACCTTTATTTGGAGTTACTAGTACCGTGAATACATTCCTGTTCAGTGCCTGGTGTGTTGCACCTGGTTGTTTTGTAGTTTGAGCCTTTAAATCAACACTGGAGAGTGAGAACTACACAATGAGACACACAGAGAAGAAATACAATGGGGAGACAAAGAAATAGCCCACCAATAAAATAAAAACAAGCCTCACCAGAAAAAGAGGTAAACAAAATGGAAGCAAGCAACCTGTCAGAGAGAGAGTGCAGAGAAATGGTCAGAGGGTGGCTGAAGAGAATAGAAGTCATTATGAGTAAGAACCAAGAGGAATGGAAAAAGAACCAAGAGGAAATGAAGAAGACCCAAGAAGAAATGAAGAGGAGCCATGAAGAAATGAAGAAGAGCCAAGAATAAATGAAAAGTGACATTGCTGAGGTAAAGAACTCCATAGAAAGTATCAGGAGTAAACTAGAAGAAACAGAGGACCGTATCAGTGAGCTGGAAGACAAGGTAGGAAAAAATACACAAGTAGAGCAGCTTCTAGAAAAAAATTAAAAACCAGGAGGAGAGCCTAAGAGAACTTTGGGACAACATGAAACAAAACAACATCCGCATAATAGGACTTCCAGAGGGACAGGAAACTGAGCAAGGAATAGAAAACTTGTTGGAAGAAATAATGACAGGAAACTTACCTAATATAGGAAAGAAAAAACCCACACAAATCCTAGAAGCTCACAAAGTCCCAAGCGAATTAAACCCCAAAAGACCTAAGCCAAGGCACATGATAATTAAATTGGCAAAAATCATGGACAAAGTGAGAATCTTAAAAGCTGCCAGAGACATAAAGTCACCTACAAAGGAACCCCCATCAGTTTAGCAAGTGATTTCTCAACAGAAACTTATCAGGCCAGAAAGGATTGGAATGAAATATACAAAGTCATGCAAAGAAAGGCCCTGAATCCTAGAATATTGTACCCAGCAAGGCTATCAATCAAAATTGAAGATCAAATCGGAGCTTCACAGACAAAAAAGGTCTATGGGAATACATTACCACCAAACCAGCAATGCAAGAAATGCTAAAGTGTCTGCTGTAAAAAGCAATAGGAAGCAAAGAAAGAACACAGTGGTAAAGAACAAAAATGGCCACAAATAAGTACCTATCCATACTAACTTTAAATGTAAATGGTTTAAATGCTCCAATCAAAAGACATAGGGTAATGGACTGGATAAGAAAAGTGACCCATATATCTGCTGTCTACAAGAAACCCACCTCCAAAAAAAAGACACACAGAGACTGAGGGTGAAAGGATGGAAAAAGGTTCTTCAGGCGAATGGAAATGGAATAAAAAGCTGGGGTAGCAATACTTATATCAGACAAATTAGATCTCAAAGTGAAGACATAACAAGAGATAAAGAAGGCCACTTCATAATACTAAAGGGAGTAATCCAAAAAGAAGAAGTAACTCTGGTAAACATATACTCACCCAATATAGGAGCACCCAAATACATAAAAAAAATCCTGGATGATATCAAGGAAGAGATAGACAGCAATACAATCACAGTAGGAGACTTTAATATCCCACTATCACCATTGGACAAATCCTCTAAAGAAAAAATCAGTAAAGAAACATCAATCCTCAGTGACTCACTAGACCAGATGGAATTAATTGACATCTTCAGATCATTTCACCCCAAAGCCACAGAATATACATTGTTTTCAAGTGCCCATGGGTCATTCTCAAAGATAGACCATGTGTTGGGTCACAGGCAAAGTCTCTCCAAATTCAAGAAGATAGAAATCATATCAAGCATATTCTCAGATCACAGTGGCATAAAGCTGGAAATCAACTATAATAGAAACAATCCAAAGAAATCAAACACATGGAGACTAAACAGCATGCTATTAAACTAAGACTGGGTTACTAGAGAGATCAAGGAAGAGATACAAAACATCATGGAAACAAATGACAATGATAGCACAACAACCCAAAATTTATGGGACACAGTGAAAGCAGTTCTGAGAGGGAAGTTCATAGCTCCACAATCCTACTGCAAAAAACAAGAAACAGCAGTGATAAATTATCTAACAAAACAACTAAAAGAGTTAGAAAGCAACAAGAAAAACCCAGTGTAAGCAGAAGGAAGGAAATAGTAAAGATCAGAGCAGAAATAAATGACATAGAGACCAAAGAAACAATACAGAAGATCAACAAAACCAATAGCTGGTTCTTGGAAAGGATAAACAAGATTGATGAACCTCTAGCCAGGCTCACCAAGAAACAAAGAGAGAGGACCCTAATAAATAAAATCAGAAATGAAAGAGGTGAAAGAACAACAGACCCCATTGAAATACAAAGGATTGTTAAAAAATACTATGAACAACTCTACTCCAACAAAATGGACAACCTGGAGGAAATGGGTATATTCCTAGAAAAATATAACCTCTCAAAACTCAATCAGGAAGAGTCTAAACAGCTCAATAGACCAATAACTATGGAAGAAATTGAAGTAGTCATCAAAAAGCATCCAGCAAATAAAAGCCCAGGGCCAGATAACTTCCCAGGGGAGTATTACCAAACATTCAAGGAAGAACTAAAACCTATCCTCCTCAGACTATTCCAGAAAATTCAAGAGAATGGAACACTTCCAAACTCCTTCTATGAAGCTTAACATCACCCTGATACCAAAACCAGACAAAGACGATACAATGAAAGAGAATTACAGGCCAATAACCCTCATGAATATAGATGCCAAAATCCTCAATAAAATTCTATCAAATCAGATCCAGCAGTACATCAGAAAGATCATACACCATGACCAAGTAGGATTTATCCCAGGAATACAAGGATGGTACAATATCTGCAAATCAATAAATGTGATACATCACATAAACAAATTGAGAGATAAAATCACATAGTCATATCAATTGATGCAGAAAAAGCATTTGACAAAATGCAACACCCTTTCTCGATAATAATTCTCAACAAGGTAGGAATAGAAGGATCATACCTCAACATAATCAAAGCCATATATGATAAACCCACAGCAAGCATCATACTCAATGGGCAAAAACTACAACCATTTCCCCTAAGAACAGGCAAAAGACAGGGTTGCCCACTCTCACCACTCCGGTTCAACATAGTACTGGAAGTATTAGCCATTGCAATTAGACAAGAAGAAGAAATAAAAGGCATCCAAATTGGAAAATAAGAAGTAAAGGAATCCTTATTTGCAGATGACATGATATTGTACATAAAAAACCTGAAAGACTCCATATAAAAACTAATAGACTTAATAAATGAGTTCAGCAATGTAGCAGGCTACAAAATTAATGCCAAGAAATCTATGACATTTCTATACACTAATAGTGAACTTACAGAAAGAGAGACTAAAAAAGTAATCCAACTTACGATCACACCAAAAAAATTAAGATACCTAGGAATAAACTTAACTTAGGATATAAAAGACCTATTCGCGTAAAACTACAGGACACTAAAAATAAAAGAGAGAGAGAGAGAGAGAGATAGAGGAAGATGTAAACATGTTCATGGATTGGAAGAATCAACATCATTAAAATGTCCATACTCCCCAAAGCAATCTATAAATTTAATGCACTCCCCATTAAAATACCAACGGCATATTTCACAGACCTAGAAAGAACTCTCCAAAAATTCATGTTGAATAAAAAGAGACCCTGAATAGCCACAGCAATTCTGAGAAAGAAGCACAAAGTCGATGGGATTTCAATACCAGATTTCAAGCTGTATTACAAAGCTACTGTTCTCAAAACAGCCTGGTACTGGCACAAGAACAGACATATATATCAGTGGAATAGATCTATATGTATTCACAGTATTAGTGATGGGAGGGCACAGCTAATAGTGTGATTACAGCACAAACACACTTGAGAATCCAGATATCAACCCAAATCACTATGTTCAATTAATATTTGACAAAGGCGGCATGAACATAAAATGGAATCAAGATAGTCTCTTCAATAAATGATGCCGGGTAAATTGGACAGATATATGTAAAAAAATGAAACTGGACCACCATCTTACACCATACACAAAAATAAACTGAAAATGAATACAGGACTTAAAATATAAGATGGGAAAGCATAAAAATATTAAAGGAATCCACAGGAAGAAAAATCTCAGACATACGCCGAAAGAACTTCTTCGATTATACTGTCACTAGGGACATAGAAGCTAAAGAGAAAAGAAACAAATGGGACTACATCAAAATAAAAAGCGTTTGCACAGCTAAAGAAACCATCAACAAAACAACAAGAAAACCTACTGTATGGGAGAACATATTTGCAAATATTATCAGTGATAAAGGTTTAATCTCAAGCATCTACAAGCAACTCATACAACTTAATAAAAGGAGGACAAATGATCCAATAATAATAAAAAAAAAGGGCAACAGACCTAAATAGAATCTTCTTGAAAGAAGACAAAAGGAAGGCCCAGAGACATATGAAAACCTGCTGAAAGTCACTAATTATTTGAGAGATGCAAATCAAAATGACTATGCGGTACCATCTCACACCTGTCAGAATGGCTTACATCAACAAATCAACAAACGACAAGTGCTGGTGAGGATGTGGAGAAAAAGGAATTCTCCTGAACTACTGGTGGGATTATAGACTGGTACAGCCACTGTGGAGAACAGTATGGAGTTTCCTCAAAAAACTAAAAATGGAGCCTCCATTTGATCCAGTGATCCCACTTCTAGGAATATATCCCAATAAACTAGAAATACAAATTAGAAAGGATATGTGCACTCCTATGTTCATAGCAGCACAATTTACCATAGCTAAGATTTGGAAACAGCCTAAGTGCCCATCAGCAGATGAATGGATTAAAAAACTATGGTACATCTACACAATGGAATACTACGCTGCGATAAAAAAGAAGGGGCTCCTACCTTTTGCAACAACATGGGTGGAGCTGGAGAACATTATGCTAAGTGAAATTAGCCAGGCAGAGAAAGATAAATATCACATGATCTCACTCATTTGTGGAATATAATTAACGACATAGACTGATGAACAAGAACAAATCCAGAGACAGAAAAGTCCATCAGAATGTCAAACCTCAGGGAAAGTGGCAGGTGGTGGGAGTAAGGGGGAAAGTCAATATATTTGACCTCTTGTACTAAGGTAAGTAATTTGTGTTTTTATATCCCTGACAAAGTTTATATAATGTTATAGAAAAATTTGGCAGCTAGTTTGAGATTGAATTCACATGGCCTAGAGCTTGTCATCTCCTGTGGAGACCAGTCCTTAGGCTAGGTCCTCCTTAACCTCCTGTGACACCATAATACCCTTACATGATATTATTCTACAATGTCATTATAATTTTTTATACTTGACAACAGCATATTATACAATTATCCCAAATAAACTTACAAACTAATTATTTGAATGTTGGGCAGCAAATTAAAAAAGGATAGGAAAGGAATCAATCCCTTTCAGAAGGATTAAGGCACTGGGAAGGCACTGGAGCATTCTATATTGGCCCCTCTTGCCCGTTTTTGTCAAGAGGGACCCTGTTCTTACAATCCAAATACGCACAGCTTTGCCTGAGCTTTCAGTTCAAGCTGTGGCTGAAGCCTCTGGGCAGCTGGCACCATGGATTTGTCTCTCACCCAATGGTGTGAGCTGGGCCCTCTCTGGAGAAGAAACCTGGGTGATCAGTACCAGGACCCCGCCAGCAGAAGGGGGGCCCTAAATAAAGTGCTGGGCGTGGAGGCCACGGGGGCATAGACTACAAAGGAGACAGAACTGAACCTCACATCACCCTGTTTGGCCCTGGAGGATGGCTGGTTAGCCAGAGACAGATAAGATTTCTCAGGGAAGGAACAAACTAAGACAGGCACAGTCACAGAGGGGCCAACAGGAGAGAACTAAAAGGTCAACAGAGGTGGGGCACAGACCCTCACCCATAAAGCTTGCAGGGGCCTGAACTCTCACCCCTTCTGAGGAAGGTCTCCTGCTCCCACGGTGCTTCACCTCCCACGCACAACTCAGACCGGGACCCAAGCAGCAGACAGAGACTTGGCCAGCCTTAGCTGTTCTATATCAAAATTCAGTCTAGTACCAGGAATGCTCAGGACCCACTCAAGAATGCAAATATTCCTTTCCACTAATATTTACAGGGTAAACTAAGGTTTTTGCTTCTGTATTAAAATTGACAGTAAAATAGTAATCAAGTTTTCAGATTAATTTAAATTGGCCAACTGAAATAAGTGAATACTCAAGAAAATTTAAGTGTACTGGACAAAAAGGTTTTCCTAAAACATTAACTAAAATATCTATTAGTAGTTCATCTCACTGTAAAATTGCCTAACATCCAAAGTACCTTAAGCAGTCATATTTGTGTGCAAAAATTAAAATTTAAAATTACCAAGACTGCAATCTAAAATTTCCAAAAACCCCCATTAATCAAAAAGGGGGGGGGACAGTGGGTTAATATTATGTAAGGAAAAATATCCTGTAAGTAAAATACATCTAGAAAATTCTTACTCCAGAAAAGTAAATTGCATTTGGAAAAGCAACTGCAGGACACCCATGAAAAAAACACACATGGTGTCAAAATAACCCAAAGGAAAATCATTTAGGCAAAAAATAAAAAGAATCCCAAGTCTATTTTGCATAGAGGATCCCTGTGTTAACTTTAGGTCAAGAATGTGTTTGAGTGTTTTCAGAGAACAACTCCAAGACCATGTGATTTCCTATGACTGTGAGGAACTGACAGATCTGTTCCAGTCCAGAGATTGGGGACACTGACAGCACCTTACCATGCTAGCAGTTGGCAGCTGTGCATGGCTGCAGGCAGCCCAGGACCAAACCAGAGAGGATGGATCTTGCATTGCCACCATGTGTCCACCATCTGAATACCATTGCTGACATGTACACACAAAGAACTATTTGACATTGAAACTGGGACTCAGAACAGTTGGACATTGAGACTGAGACTGAGACAGGAGAACCAAGATGGCGGCATAGGTAAAACACCTATCTTGCCATCATACACAGCAATTTTAAAACTGCAACTTAACGAAAGAACAAACACCTTCCAGAATCACTGGAGAGCTGGCTGAGTGAGAATTCCACAAATAAAAGTGAAGATAAGACACTGTGACTCAGAGGAGCAGTTTAGGACAACGATGAAAGATACGTGCAGAGAGAGATTTGGAGCGCGCGGGCCAACAGTTAGGGCGGGCGGCTGAAAACCGGCCAGTTTTCTCAAACAGGGAGACAAAGACGTCCCACTGGAGTGATTCTCCAGCTCTGGGCGAAGTCCAGGGAACCCACTATCATATGGGGTGAAAACTGGACAGTGGGAGGGCACTCCGAAGCTCAGGTGCTGCAGGGGTCTCCCGGCTTGTGGAGAAGGCGAGCTTGAGCGTGAACTTGGGAACAGCTCAGCTGCGTGACCGTGTAGAGAGCACTTTGCGACTTGCTATCTCATTTGGGAAACCGTTAGACTGCTTTGTTTTACGACTCTGGGTGAGACATTGGGTGTGCAGACTCATTTCGGGAGAGTCTGAATTCCCCAGCAGCCGGTGGAGCTTGGCAACGGTTCTCTCTCAGAGGTGCTGGCAGCCATTGCCACCAACACAGACTCCCTGGGGCCACATAGGGTGGAGCTAACGCTGTCTGCTTGGCCCGGAGACTCCACCCATCCAACCTGAGCACAGCTGAGCTTCACAGACAATTGGCCTGGAGGTCAACCCCTCCAAGTGCTAACAACGATTAACCTGAGCTTAACTTCAGCAAGACTGTGCAACCCATATCCACCTCAGGTAACTGAGGAGGCTGAGCCACTGTCCCTTGTAGGACGTTTACCACACAAAGCTAATTGACCAACTCAGGGAAGCAGCCACCATGCAGAGACATGGAAAGAAGTCAGATGTGAAAGAAATGGAGGAAAAAAAACGACTGGACATGGAATTCAAAACCACGCTTATAGGGCTTCTCAAGAGGCTCCTACAAAAGGTCGAGACCTAAAAGGAAATAAGCAAGACCGAAAAGGAAATGAAGGAGACCCTCAAGTATATGAATGAGACCTGCAAGGAAATGATCAAGATCAATGTGGAAATGAATGAGTCCTACAAGGAAATGAAGGAGACTCTCAAGGATATGAAAAAGGACCAACCAGAAATTAAGCATACACTGACTGAAATAAAAAAATATTATACAAAGACCTAATAGTGCTCTGGAGCACCCCAAGAACCAAGTTAAAGATTTGAAATACAAAGAGGTAAAATCCACTCAGCTGAAAAAGCAAGAAACCATAGGAATCCAAAAAATTGAAGATAGTGTAAGGGGCCTCTGTGACAACCTCAAGCATACCAACATCCAGATTATAGGAGTGCCAGAAAAAGCGAGAGAGCAAGACAATGAAAACCTATTTGAAGAAATAGTGACCGGAAACTTCCCACACCTGGTGGAAGAAATTGACTTAGGAGTCCAAGAAGCGCACCGAACCCCAATATATAGGAACCCTAAGAGGACCACACCAGGGCACATCATAATTAAAATGTCAAGAGCAAAAGACAAAGAGAGAATATTAAAAGCAGCAAGAGAAAAACAGATGGTTACCTATAAGGGAGCACCCGTACGATTGTCAGCGGATTTCTCAACAGAAACGATGCAGGCCAGACGGGAGAGGCAAGAAATATTCAAAGTGATGAACAGCAAGAATCTACAACCAATATTACTCTATCCAGCAAAGCTATCATGCAGAATTGATAAAGTGCTTCGCAGATAAGAAAAGCTAAAGGAGTTCATCACCACCAAACCAATATTATATGAAATGCTAAAAGATATTCTTTAAGAAGAGGAAGAAGAAAAAGATAAAAGTGTAAACTAGGAACAACAAATACACATCTATCAACAAATGAATCTAAAAATCAAGTGAATTAATAAGCGGATGAACAGGATAAACTGGTGAATGTAACAGAATCACGGACATAGAGAGGGAATGGACTGACAACTCTTGGGGAGAAAGGGGGTGTGGGAAGTGCAGCAAGAGACTGGACAAAAATCATGCAACTATGGGAGAGGACAGTGGAGGGGGTGAGGGCGGAGTGTGGGATCGGTACCAGGTGGAGGGGAACTATAGGGTGAAAAAAAAAGGGAACAATGTAATTAATAAACTGAACAATAAAGATTAAAAAAAAAGAAACTGAGACTGAAACATTTTTGTTCTTATACATTTATTTCTAGTATGCAGAGGCAAGATATTTTTTAAGAAAAGAAACAGGGGAGAGTGATTGATATAGAGGCAGGGAGGCATGGAACTGGCTTTCAAGCTACAGGGGGAAGGCTTGGGTGGATGGGAGGTGAATGCCGGGGGAAATCAACCGAAGGACTTGTATGCATGCATATGAGGGTAACCAATGAATGAAAGACACTGGGGCGGGGAGAGAGGTGGGTGGGGACATGTGCTGGGGGGTAGGGGAGGCTGGGGGGAGGATAATGAGGAAAGGAAAACATGTACTACTATGAAATATAAGTTACACTACAAAAAAAAATCAATTAAAAAAAAAAGACCAGGTACACAAATTTCTGCATATATACACATACAAGTGCATGTATAACTGGAAAAAAGTTTTCTAAACTCCTCAAAAAATAATAATAAATAATAAACTAATTAAAAATAAATAAATTAATTAATTAAAAATTAGCTGAGGACCTGAATACACGTTTCTCCAAAAAGGACATACATATGTCCAACAGATACATAAAAATATGATAAAGGTCATTATCATCAGAGAAATGCAAATAAAAATCAAATGAGGTATCACCTCACACCCGTCAAAATGACTACTGTTAATAAATCAACAAGTATAGCTAAAAAGGTGAAGAAAAGGGAACCCTAGTGAACTGTTGGTAGGAATGTAAACTGGTGCAGCCACTATAGAAAACAGTATGGAGGCTCTTCAAAAAATTAAAAATAGAACTATCATATGAAGAAACCCAAAACATTAATAAGAAAAGACATATGCACCTATGTTCATTGCTACATTATTTACAACAGCCAAGAATGAAACAAGCAACTTTAGTGTCCACTGACAGACAAATGGATAAAGATATGATGTATACACACACACACACACAAAATATTACTCAGCTATAAAAAGAAATGAATCTTTACATTTATAATAACATAGATGGGTCTAGAGCATATTATGCTAAGAGAAATAAGTCAGGCCAGAGAAAGACAAAATGTCACATGCTTTCATTTATATGTGGAAACACCTAAAGAATTAAATCAACAAACAAAATAGAAACAAACAAACAAAAATTTAAATTGGCCAAGTGAAATAAGTAAATACTCAAGAAAATTTAAGTGTACTGGATAAAAAGCTGTTCCTAAAACATTAACTAAATCTATTAATAGTTCATCTCACTGTAAAATTGCCTAACATCAAAAGAACCTAAAGCAGTCATATTTGTGTGCAAAAATTAAAATTTAAAATTACCAAGACTGCAATCTAAAATGTCCAATAGCCCCCATTAATCAAAAAAGGGGAGGGGGAGAGATAGTTGGGTAATACAGTGTAAGGAAAAATATCCTGTAAGTAAAATACATCTAGAAAATTCTTACTCCAGAAAAGTAAATTCCATGTGCAAAACCAACTGCAGGACACCCATGAAAAACACACATGGTGTCAAAATAAGCCAAAGGAAAATCATTTGGGCAAAAGTAAAAAGAATCCCAAGTCTATTTTGCAGAGAGGATCCCTTTGTTAACTTTTGGTCGAGAATGTGTTTGTGTGTTTTCAGAGAACAACTCCAAGACCATGTGGGTTCCTGCGACAGTGAGGAACTGACGGGTCTGTTCTAGCCACGAGGATGGTCCAGAGATTGGGGACGCTGACGACACCTTGCCATGCTAGCAGTCGGCAGCTGTGCATGGTGGCAGGCGGCCCAGGACCATACCAGAGAGGATGGATCTTGCATTGCCACGATGTGTCCACCATCTGGATACCATTGCTGAAATGTACACATGAAGAACTATTTGACATTGAAACTGGGACTCAGAACAGTTGGACATTGAAACTGACACTCAAACATTTTTTGTTCTTATACGTTTGTTTCTAGTATGCAGAGGCAAGATATTTTTGAAGAAAAGAAACAGGGGAGAGTGATTGATATAGAGGCACGGTGGCCTTGAACAGGCTGTCAAGCTACCGGGGGAAGGTTGGGGTGAATGGGAGGTGGATGCTGGGGGAGATCAACCGAAGGACTTGTATGCATGCATATGAGCATAACCAATGAATGAAAGACACTGGGGCGGGGAGAGGAGCAGGTGGGGACATGTGCTGGTGGGTAAGGGAGGCTGGGGGAGGATATTAGGGGGGGGGAATGAAAACATATGTACTACTATTAAATATAAGTTATATTGTAAATAAAAAATAATAATAATTAAATATTAAGTAAATATTCCTATTAAAAGACAATATTAATTATATTGGATTAAAGAAACAACCGCCCCCCCCCCCAAAAAAAAGATCATACACCATGACCAAATGAGATTTATTTCCGAGGTAACATTGATTCAATATCTGTAAGTCAATAAAATAAAATAAAGGCTAAAAGTCACATGATCATATAAAAAATGCAGAAGAAGCATGTGACAAAACTCATCATCCACTGTTGCTAAAACCTCTCAGCAAAGTGGGGCTAGAGCAGTGATTCTCAACCTTTTTAATGCTGCGACCCTTTAATACAGTTCCTCATGTTGTGGTGATCCCCAACCATAAAATTATTTTTGTTGCTAGTTCATAACTGTAATTTTGCTACTGTTAAGAATCATAATGTAAATATCTGTGTTTTCCGATGGTCTTAGAGGACCCTGCTAGCGGTTCTAGAGCCTAAGACCCTCGGAAAACACAGATATTAAAAACACTAAATACTCAGAAATAAATCCAAGAAAAAAATGTGTAATATGTACACACTAGAGGCCCAGTATACGAAAGTTATGCATGGGGTTGGGGTGGGCCCCCTCAGCCCAGCCTGCGTCTTCTCTAATCTGAGACATCCCCTTCACAATCCAGGACCGCTGGCTCCTAACCATTCACCTGCCTGCCTGCCTGATTGCCCCTAACTGCCCCCACTACCAACCTGATAACCCCTAACCACCTCTGCCCTGATATTTAACTGGCCCGATTGCCCCAACTGCTCTGCCTGCCAACCTGATCACATCTTACTGCCCCCTCTTGCCAGCCTGGTCGCCCGGAACTGCCCCCTCCCACAGGCCTGCTTGACCCTAACTGCCCCCCCCGCCACTGCCAGCCAGTCGCCCCTCACTACGCCTCCTCCCTGGCCAACCTGGTTGCTCCTAACTGCCCTCCCTGCCGCTCTGGTTGCCCCTAATTGCCTCTGCCTGCTCACCTAATCACCCCCAACTGCTCCTCCCACTGGCCTGGTCATCTCTAACTGTCCCCCCTGAAGGCCAGGTTGCCCCCAACTGCCCCCCCAAGCTTGGTCACCCCCACCTGCCCCCCCGTCAGCCTAGTCACCCCACACAGCCTGCTGTTCAGTCGTTTACTAACCCCCCTGCAGACCTGGTCGCCCCATGCAGCCTGTTCGGTCATCTGTCTGTCTGTTTTGTTCGTCATGGCTCTTGGATAATAAGCTGCAATGCATTACTTTAAAAAAGTATTTATATAAGTGGATTTACTCATGGGTTGTAGAGTCAATGCTGTATGAATGCTAATTCTTTCAAAATTGATCTATATGCTCAAAGTAATTCAAAGTGAACACGGCACCTGAATAATTTGTGGAAAATGATGTTACTTAAAAAATTTATACAAAAATAATAAAGTGGCAATCTTATAGAAGGAAAAAAAACAAAGGAAATATTCAAAGTGACGAATAGCAAGAATCTACAACCAAGATTACTCTATCCACCAAAGCTATCATTCAGAATTGAAGGTCAGATAAAGTGCTTCACAGATAAGAAAAAGCTAAAGGAGTTCATCACCACCAAACCAATATTATATGAAATGCTGAAGGGTATTCTATAAGAAGAGGAAGAAGAAAAAGGTAAAAATATAAATTATGAACAACAAATACACAGCTATCAATAAATGAATCTAAAAATCAAGTGAATTAATAATTTGATGAACAGGATAGACTGGTGAATATAACAGAATCATGGGCATAGAGAGGGAATGGACTGACAATTCTTGGGGAGAAAAGGGGTGTGGGTGGTGCAGCAAGAGACTGGACAAAAATCATGTACCTATGGGAGAGGACAGTGTGGGGTAGGTAAGGGCAGAGGATGGGATGGGTACTGGGTGGAGGGGAGCTATAGGGGGAAAAAAGGGGGAACAAATGTAGTTTAAAAACTGAACAATAAAGATTTTAAAAAGAAAGAAAAAAAAATAAAGTCAAACTGAAAAATGTAAAAGTTGCTGGAGAGGCTGTCCCTGCAATGAAGAGGCCGCTAGAGAAAAAAAAATACCAAGAGCAATAGACAAAGAGAATATTAAAAGCAGCAAGAGAAAAACACTTAATTACCTACAAGGGAGTACCATATGATTGTCAGGTGATTTCTCAACAGAAACTATGCAGGGTAGATGGGAGTGGCAAGAAATTTTCAAAGTGATGAATAGCAAGAACCTACAACCAAGGTTACTCTACCCAGTGAAGCTATCATTCAGAATTGAAGGTCAGATAAAGTGCTTCACAGATAAGAAGAAGCTAAAGGAGTTCATTGCCACCAAAGCAGTATTATATGAAATGCTGAAAGGTATTCTTTAAGAAGAGGAAGAAGAAGAAAAAGGAGGAAAGGATGACTGCTTTAAACTAGAGCATGGATGGAACTAAAGAGCATTATGCTAAGTGAAATAAGCCAGTCAAAGAAAGATAAGTATCACACGATCTCACTCATTTATGGAATATGATGAACAACATAAACTGATGAACAAAACAGATCCAGAGACAGAGAAGCATTGACTGTCAAACCTCAGAGGGAAGGTAGTGGAGGGTGGGGGTAAGGGGAAGAGATCAACCAAAGGACTTGTATGCATGCATATAAGCCTAACCAATGGACACGGACACCAGTGGGGGTGAGGGCATGAGTGGGGAGAGGGGATTGGAAGCGGTAATGGGGGATGAGTACAGATATATAAATACCTTAATCAATAAAGAAATTAATTTTAAAAATTGGGGTAATATCCTATATAATAAAGATGTAATATGCAGATTGACCATCACTACAACACACAAGATGGCCACCCCCATATGGACACAAGATGGCTGGCAGGGGAAGCAGTTGTGGGTGATCAGATCAGCAAGGGAGGGCAATTGGGGGAAATCAGGCCTGCAAGGAAGGGCAATTGGGGGGGGGGGGGACCAGGCCTGCAGAGGAAAAAAGTTGGAGACAAACAGGCCAGCAGGAGATAGCAATTAGGGGTGACCAAGCCTGCAGCAGAGGGCAGTTAGAGGTGAATGGGCCACCATGGGAAGGCAGATAGGAGTGACCAAGCCTGCAGGGGAGGGTAGTTGGGGGGGACCAGGCTAGGAGGGGAGAGCAGTTAGGGGGCAACCAGGCCATCAAGGGAGGACAGTTAGGGGTGACCAGGCTTGCAGGGGAGAGCAGTTAGAGATGACTGGGCCAGTAGGAGAGGGTAGCTAGAGGTGACCAGGCCAGCAGGGGAGGACTGTTAGGAGTGACCAGGCCTGCAGGGGAGAGCAATTGGGGGGGACCAGGCCTGCAGGGGAGGGCAGTTAGGGGCAATTGAGCCAGTAGGGGAGTAGTTAGTCATTGATCAGGGTGGCAGGGGAGTGGTTACGGTGTAATCAGGCTGGCAGGCAGAAGTGATCAGGGGCAATCAGGCAGGCAAGCAGGCAAGCAGTTGGGACCAACAGTCCTGGATTGTGAGAGGGATGTTCGAAATGGTCAGTCAGACATCTTAGAGGGATCCCATATTGGAGAGGGTGCATGCTGGGCTGAGGGACACACCTCCCATGCATGAATTTCATGCATCAGGCCTCTAGTCTACATTAAAAAGGCCAGGGGCCGTCACGACCTAAATGACCAGACAGATGACCAGTCACAGTGAAGTGCATGGAGCACCTCTCAGTCCCTCCCCATAGCTCACAGGCTCCTATAACATCAAGGCTCGAGGCCGGTGGGCAGGTGAGGTGGCAGGGGGATAGGCAGGGTAAGGTGGGCACGGAGAATTCCGTAGCCTCCACTTGGGGCTAGGCCAGAGGCCTAATGACCTCACCGCTGCTGTGGCAGCTGCAGATCAGGCCCGGATAGAGGTCTGGCGAGAGACACAGGGCCTGATCCACAGCCACCAAGGCTGTTGGCAATACCCAGAGAGAGAGAGAGTGAGAGTCAGCAACTGTCATGGAGTCTGCAGATCAGGCCTGAAGATAGGCCTGGAGACGCTGACTGGCATAGAAACCGTCCAATGAGAACTTAATCTGGGTGAAATGTGAAGGCAGAACCTAAGATGGGGGCTGAGGAGAGGTTTTTAAGGGCAACAGCTGTTTGGTGTAAGGTGTAAGAAAGTGGTTCAATTTTTTAATGATGGGTTTGGCAGTATAGTGCATATGGCTACTATCAGTCCAGATACAGGGAGTATGTATTTTTGTCTGTCAAGAGCATCTCTTCCTGATAATAAAGGCTCCTCCCAATTTAAGCAATCCTATCCTTTATAATCTATCTATACTAATAAAGGAGTAACATGCTAATAAGACTGGGTTGACTGGTCATCTTCCAGACATCTGATTTCCTTCTGGACAAACCCATGATGTTGAGGGCTGAGGCAGAGGCAGTTAGGGGCGATCAGGCTGGCAGAGGAGGGCAGTTGGGGATAACCAGGCTGGCAGGGGAAGGCCACTGGGGGCTAGGCCAAGGTGATTAGGGGCAATCAGACAGGCATGCATAGTGGTTATTGGTGATCAGGCAGGTAGGCAGGTGAGCAATTAGGAGCCAGTGGTCCTCGTTTGTGAGAGGGATGTCTGATTGGAGAGGGTGCAGGCTGGGCTGAGGAAACCCCCATGCACAAATTTCATGCACTGGGCCTCTAGTTGATTAATAAAATTATATGGGTTTCAAGTGTACAATTCTCTAATACATCATCTGTACATTGTATTATATGTTCACCATCCAAAGTCAAGTTTCCTTCCATCACCACTTATTCCCCAGGTATGTTCTTCTACATTCCTTACCCCAATTTCCCTCTGTAATCACCACGCTATTGTCTGTGTCTGAGTTGTTGTTTTTGCTTAATTTCTCCACCTTTTCCACCCAGGTCCCCTAACTCCCTCCCCTGTGACAGCTGTCAGTCTGTTCTCTATATCTATAAGTCTGTTTCTATTTTATTTATTTTGTTCACTAGATTCTACATATAAGAGAAATGATATATTTGTTTTTCTCTGACTTAGCATAATATTAATATTCTCCAAGACCATCCATGCTGTCACAAAAGGTAAGATTTACCTCTTTTTTTTTTTTAATCCACTCATCTACTGAAGGACATGGGTGGCTTCCAAATCTTGGTTATTGGAAATAATGCTGCAATGATTATAGGGGTGTATATACTGTTTAGAATTAGTGTTCCCCGCCCCCCCCCCCCAACCGCCCAGATATATCTCAGGGGTGGAATTGCTGGGTCATAATGCAGTTCCATTTTTAACTTTTGAGGAAACTTCATATCATTTTCTTTTCTTTTTTTAAAAAACTATTTTAAAATTTTACTAACTCCTAATAATCTAAAAGTTGGATTTAACAGTTTATTATGAGTTATAAGTATCATTTTAAAAACACTGATCCATTTAATCATGTAGAAATACGTATGCAAAAAGTTTGCAAAACAAAACATACTTTAAACATGTTTAAGTATAGAGAGTATCTGCAATTCCAGATTTTCAGTCACTTCATTATGCTATGGCAGCCAAGTAATCTTTAACTTCAGTTGGAGTAAGCCTCCTAAATCCCGGGCTGCGGGCACATCTCCAGTAGGGGGTGTGCAAGAGGCAGCTGATCGATGTTTCTCTCTCATGGATGTTTCTGACTTTCTATCCCTCTCTCTCCCTCTCTGTAAAAAATCAATAAAATATATTTTTTTAAAGAAAAAAAATGGGTGTTGGTTTTGTCAAATGCTTTTTCTGCATCAATTGAAATGACTATGTGATTTTTATCCCTCAATTTGTTTATGTGATGTATCATGTTTATCGATTTGTGGATACTGTACCATCCTTGCATCCCTGGGAAAAATCCTACTTGGTCATGTTGTATGATCTTTTTGATGTACTGCTGGATCTGATTTGCTAGCATTTTGTTGATGATTTTGGAATCTATGTTCATGAGAGGTATTGACCTGTAATTCTCTTTCACTGTGTTTGTTATCTGTATCTGGTTTTGTTATTCGGGTGATGCTGGCTTCATAGAATGAGCTTGGAAGTGTTCCTTCCTGTTGAATTGTTTGGAATAGTCTGAGGAGGATAGTTTTTAGTTCTTCCTTGAATGTTTGGTAAAACTCCCCTGTGAAGCCATCTGGCCCCTAGCTTTTGTTTGCTGAAAGCTTTTTGATGACTGCTTCATTTCTTCCATAGTTATTGGCCTATTGAGATTTTTAGATTCTTCCTGATTGAATTTGGGAAGGTTGTATTTTTCTAGGAATATGTCCATTTCCTCCAGATTGTGCAGTTTGTTGGAATAGAGTTGTTCATAATATTTTTTAACAATCCTTTATATTTCTGTGGGGTCTGTTATTTCTCCTCTTTCATTTCTGACTTTATTTGAATCCTCTCTCTTTGCCTCTTGGAGAGCCTGTCTAGAGGTTCATCAATCTTGTTTATCCTTTCAAAGAACCAACTCTTGGTTTTGCTGGTCTTCTGTTTTATTTCTTTGGTCTCTATGTCATTTATCTCTGCTCTGATCTTTACTATTTCCTTCCTTTTGCTTACTCTGGGCTTTTCTTGTTGCTCTCGTTTGAACTCTGAGTTGTAGGGTTAGATAATTTATTACCATTGCTTCTTGTTTTTTGCAGTAGGCTTGTAGAGCTATGAACTTCCCTCTCAAGACTGCTTTTTCTGTGTCCCATAGATTTTGCATTGTTGTGTTTTCATTGTCATATGGTGCCTTGACATTTTTTATTTCTCCTTTGATCTCTCTGGTAATCCAGTAATTGATTAGTAGCATGCTAGTTAGTCTCCAAGTGTTTGGTTTTTTTGGATTGTTTTTGTTGTAGTTGATTTTGTTTTATGCCATTGTGATCTGAGAAGATGCATTATATGATTTCTTGAATTTGAAGAGACTTTGCCTGTGTCCTAATATGGAGTCTATCCTTGCAAATGTTCAGTGTGCACTGGAGAAGAACGTATATTCTGTACCTTTGGGGTGAAATGTTCTGAAGATGTCAATTAAGTCCATCTGATCTAGTGTGTCATTTAGGATGGCTGTTTCTTTGCTGATTGTTTGTTATGTTGATTTATCCTGTGGTTTTAGTGGGGTATTAAAGTCCCCTACTATGACTATTGCTATCAATATCTCCCTTGAAATCTTCCAGAAGTTGTTTTATGTATTTGGGTGCTTCTGTATTGGGTGCATATATGTTTACCAGAGTTATATCTTCTTGTTGAATTGTTCCCTTTAGTATTATGTAGTGGCCTTCATTATCTCTTGTTATGGCCTTTACTTTGAGGTCTATTTTATTAGATATAACTATTGCAACCTCAGATTTTTTCTCATTTCCATTTCCCTGAAAAATGTTTTTCCATCCCTTCACTCTCAGTCTGTGTGAATACTTTGTTCTGAGGTGGGTCTCTTGCAGACAGCAAATATATGGATCATGTTTTCTTATCCATTCAGCTACCCTATGTCTTTTGATTGGTGTATTTAATTCATTTACATTTAATGTTATTATTGACAAGTACATGTTTGTTGTAATATTTTCCCCTAAAGTTTGTGTTTTTTCTTGCCTTTTTCTTCTTTTTACAGCAGTCCCTTTAGCATTCTTGCATTGCTGGCTTGGTAGTGATAAACTCTTTTAATCCTTTTTTGTCTGTGAAGCTCCTAATTGCCCCTTCAATTTTGAATGATAGCCTTGCTGGGGATAGTATTCTTGGGTTCAGTCCCTTGTTTTGCATCACTTTTTAAATTTTTTCCATTCCCTTCTGGCCTGGAGTGTTTCTGTTGAGAAATCTGTTGATATTCTAATAGGATAACCCTTGTAGGTTGATATTCTAATAAGAGAACCCTTTCTCTCTCTGGCAGCCTTTAAGATTCTTACTTTGTCATTGGTGTTTGCCACGTTAATTATGATGTGTCTTGGTATCGGTCTTTTAGGATTCATTTTGTTTGGGACTCTATGTGTTTCTTGGAATTGCATGTTTTTTTTTTCTTGCCAATATCAGGGAAGTTTTCTGTCATTTCTTCAAACAGGTTTTATATTCCTTGCTTCTTTTCATCTCCTTCTGATACCCCTATTGTGTGAATATTATTGTATTTTGTGTTGTCCCAAGGCTCCCTTAGGCTCTCCTCTTGCTTTATAAGTCTTCTTAAAAAGACTTAAAGTTGCTGCTGGGTTCGTTTTTTCCTACCTTGTCTTCTAATTTGCTGATGCGGTCCTCAGCCTCTTCCAGTCTACTGTTTAAGCCTTCTATTGTGTTCTTTGTTGAGCTATGTCGTTCTTAATCTCCTCTTGGTTCCTTTTCATGTTGGCCACATTCTCATTCAGCTCCTTATAATTCTCATTGAGTTGTATTTGTTATCCAGTCTTTTAAACATTTTAATAACCATTACTCTGAGTTCTTTCTCTGATACGCTGCTAGCCTCAATTTCATTTAACTCCCTTTCTAGTGATTCTTCTTCTTTCCTTTGGGGATTGCTTTTTTGTCTTCCCATGTTTTTCTGTAATGCTTTAATTGTACATCCAATTGCTTTGCTATCCAGGTTATTTTGGGGATGGTACTACTGGAGTAATCTCTCAGTTCTCCTGGGCTGGGTAATCTAGTTTAGCTCCCTACTTGAGCATTTGGGGACTCTTGATGTAGGCCTGTGAGCTTGAGAGGCGAACTGCAGTGTCTAGAAGTCAGCAGCCGTGGAGGGGAGTGTCTCAATGTTTGCTGTCTTGCACCCTTAATTGAAATCATGCATGCTCAGTGTGGACTCATAGTGGCACCAGGAACCATCTGTTGGGGTGATGGGTCTTAGGGGACCTGCATTCTGGAAAAGCATGACTGTGGTGTCCAGAGTTCTGTAGTTGTGGGGTGGGCAGAGTCAGCTTTTACTGTTGCACCTATGGTGGATAGGTGCTCACTCCCATTGTCAGGTCACAGGGGCACCCACCGTATATTTGCCTTCAAGGCATACTGAAGCACTCTGAAAGGCCCTGGCAGTGTAGCCACATAATTGAGGGATCTGTGGGCAGGTGTCCAGGTTGAGTGAATTCAGAATTTCTACTGTTGACGAGTGGTGGGAAAGAGTGCACCTCTGTTTGTCTAATATCACACCCAGAGAGAGCTCATAGTGGCTCCCACAAGTGCCCTGTGGGTAGATGGGCTCAGGGTGCTTGCCTATTGGAAATTTGCATCTGTGGAGGTGCATTTCCTGGCACAGAGCTCTGGTGCACTCTGAGGGGCTCTGGCCCCGAGGTTGAGCAGCTGGGGTGATGTGGGCAGTTATTCAGGAAGAAGGAATTCAGAGTTTCTACTGCGGGCCCGCACCCTTGTCTGTACAAAATCACACCTGCGGGGGCTCCCAGGCGCTGCCTATAGCGTGGTGTGCCTTGGATGTCTACACGGTCTGGAAACATGCAAATGTTTTGTCCAGAGTTCTGCCGCTGATCATGGTATGTGACCACTTCCTGCTGTCCAGTGGTATACCTTTGGAGGTGGAGGTGCTAGGGTCTGCGGGTCTGCAGGTGGGGTAGCAGGATTTTGGCTAGAGTGGCTGCTGGATTGCGGGGCAGTTCTAGGGCCTGTCTGGTTGGTGGTGCTGATGAGTTCCTTAAAAAGGCTGTTCTCGCCTTCAAGATGGTGTGGGCTCTGTGCCTGAGTTCTGCAGTGTGGGGAGTGCCCGCAGCAGTGGTAGTCTCTCCTTGTCAGACAGCCTGGTCTCCCAGCCCCTGCTGCTCTACGGGGATTTGACTGTCCCTTAATTGCACACACATCACATACATTGCTTTCTTAATTTCCTTTTCTGGTATTTCTTTATTGGTGTATAAAAATGTAACTAATTTCTGGATATTTATTTTGTACCCTGCTACTTTACTGAATTTATCAGATCTAGTTTTTTTGGTGGAATCTTTAGGGTTCTTTATCACAATATCAAGTCATTTGCAAATGATGACAGTTTTACTTCTTCCTTTCCAATTTGGAAGCTTTTTTTTTTTTTTTTTCCCATTGCTGTGACTAGAATTTCCATTGGTGAAATCAGAAATCCTTGTCTAGTTCCTTAAGGGAAACACTTTTTAGTTTAGTTTTTGCCTATTGAGTGTGATGTTAGCTGTGGATTTGTAATATATGGCCTTTATTATGTTGAGGTGTATTCCCTCTATTCCTACTTTGCTTACAGTTTTTACCACATATAGATGTTAGATTTTATCAAATGCTTTTTCTGCATCGATTGATGCGATCATGTGACTTTTACCTGTCATTTTATGTGGTATACAATGTTTATTAATTTGCAGATATTGTACCAACCTCCTATCCTTGGAATAAAGTGCACTTGATCACGGCATATGACCTTTTTAATGTTTTGGTGGACCAGTTTGCTAATTTTTTTGAGGATTTTAGCATCTATGGTCATTAGGGATATTGACCTATAATTTTCTTTCTTAATCTGGTTTTGGAATTAGGAAAATGTTGGCCTCATAAAATGAGCTTGGGTGTTTTCCCTCCTCTTGAACTTGTTGGAATAGTTTGAGAAGGACATGTGTTAGTTCTTACTTGAATGTTTGCTAAAATTAACTTGTGAAGCCAGGTCTTTGGTTTGATGGTAGTTTTTAAATTTTTATTATTTATTTATTTTTAATCCTTATCTGAGGATATTTTCCCATTGATTTTAGAAAGATTAAAAGAGTGAGGAAAAGACAGAGAGAAACATCAATGTGAGAGGAACACATCAGCTGGTTACCTCTTGCATGATCCCTGACCAGATTCCAGACTGGAGAGGCGCCTGCAACCAAGGTATGTGCCCTTTACTGGAATCAGGAACCCTTTAGTCCAAAGGCTCTATCCACTGAGTCAAACCAGCTAGGGCATTTAAAAAAACCTTTCTTTTTATTGCTACTTCAATTAGTTGTAATCAGTCTATTTAGATTTTGATTGTTCTTGATTCAGTTTTGAAAGATTGCATCTTTCTGGGAATTTATCCATTTAGTCAAGATTGTGGGAAAAAACACAAAAAGATAATTGTCCAATTTATTAGCATATAGTTGTTCATATTTTCTTACAATTCTTTCTGTGGATTCTATTGTTAGTTTTCCTCTTTAATTTCTGATTTTACTTGTTTGGGTTCTCTCTTTTTCTTGATAAGTCTGGTTGGATGTTTTCCCATCTTTTTTATCTTTTTAAAACACAAGTTCTTGGTTTCATTGATATTTTGTATTATTTTTTAATTTAGACTTGATTTCATTTTTTTCTGTTCTAATCACTATTATTCCATTTTTTCTACTCACTTTAGGCTTTTTTTGTTGTTCTTTTTCTAGTAGTTTGAGATTTTTCTTGCTTTTTGAAATAGGCCTGAAATGTTATGATTCTGTTTCTTATGACTGTTTTAACTACATCTAATGGATGTTGGGCTATTGAGTTTTCATCTTTTTATTTTTTCTTGATCTCGTGTTGGACCAAGTCATTGTGTAGTAATATGACACTTAGTCTCAGTGTTTTTGCATATTTTTCAGTGTTTTTTTCTTTCATTCTTGTAATTGATTTCCAGTTTCATAACATGATATTAAGAGATGCTTTTTTAAAAAATAAATCTTTATTGTTCAGATTATTAGGGTTGTTCCTCTTCCCCCCCCGTAGCTTCCCTCCATCCAGTTGCCACCCGACACTCTGCTCTTACCCCTCCCAACTGTCCTCATCCATAGGTGTATGATTTTGTCCCGTCTCTTCTTACACCCCACACACCACTTTCCCCCCAAGAATTGTCAGTCCACTCCCTTTCTATGCCCCTGATTCTATGACATTCACCAGTTTATTCTGTTCATCAGATTTTGAATTCACTTGATTTTTAGATTCACCTGTTGATAGATATGTATTTGTTGTTCATAATTTTTATCTTTACCTTTTTCTTCTTCTTTCTCTTCTTAAAGGATACCTTTCAGCATTTCATATAATACTGATTTGGCAGTGATGAACTCCTTTAGATTTTTCTTATTTGTGAAGCACTTTATCTGCTCTTCAATGATGAATGATAGCTTTGCTGGGTAAATGTAATCTTGGTTGTAGGTTCTTACTATTCATCACTTTGAATATTTCTTGTCACTCCCGTCTGTCTTGCATAGTTTCTGTTGAGAAATCAGCTGACAGTCGTATGGATGCTTCCTTGTAGGTAACTAACTGTTGTTCTCTTGCTGCTTTTAATATTCTCTCTTTGTCTTAGCTCTTGGTATTTTAATTATGATGTGTTTTGGTGTGGTCTTCTTTGGATTCCTTTTGTTTGGGGTTCTCTGTGCTTCCTGGATGTGTAAGTCTATTTCTTTCACCAGGTGGGGGAAGTTTTCTGTCATTATTTCTTCAAATAGGTTTTCAGTATCTTGCTCTCTCTTTTCCTGGCACCCCTATAATTCTGATGTTGGTACACTTGAAGTTGTCCCAGAGGCTCCTTACACTATCTTCATATTTTTGGATTCTTTTTTCTTTTTGTTTTTCAAGTTGCGTTGTTTTTGCTTCTTTGTATTTCAAATATTTGACTTGATTCTTGCGATCCTCTAGTCTGCTGTTGGGTCTCTGTATAATATTTTTTATTTCAGTCAGTGTATATTTAATTTCTAGTTGGTCCTTTTCATATGCTTGAGGGTCTCACTAAATTTATCAGCCTTTTCTATGAAATTCTTGGAAAACCTTAAAACCATGGTTTTGAACTCTATATCCAGTTGTTTTCTTTCCTCTATTTTTTTTCATTTGTGATCTATTTCTTTGTCTCCTCATTTTGGCTGCTTCTCTGAGTTGATGGAGTGGCTTTGTGTGCTGTGTCCTATGGGGCCCAGTCACTCAGCCCACCCAGTTACCTGAGGTGGACACTCTTGGTGCACCCCTTTGTGGGCTGTGTGCACAGTCTTGTCATAGGTAAGCCTTGATTGTTGTTGGTATCATTGGGAGGAATTGACCTCCAGGCCATTTGGCTGTGAGGATCAGCTGTGTTTATGCTGGGAGAACTTATGTGCTGGAGACGGCCTTATGAGACAAGACTTGCAAAAGCCTCTGTGCTCAGCTTGGGTGCGATGTACTCACAGGGCTGAGTAGACAGCAATGGGTTCCCATCAGCCCTGCCCTAAGAGGCTCCCTGGGTTTCAGTGTCCCATGTTAATTGCTGCAAGCAACTCTGATAGAAAGCCACCCTCAAGTTTCGCCCAGACAGTCCAGTTTCTCTCAAAATGAGTCTGGGCCCCCAGAGACTTGTCTGAAACTGGAGTTCACAGTCGGGAGTTTTTGTCTCCCTCCTGGTTGAGAAAGCCAGCTGCATACTCAGTTGCCAGCCGTCTACACACACGTGTCTCCATACCTCTGCCTTCTGCAGCTCCACTGAGTTTCAGTGTGCTTTTCTCTTTCCTTCTAGTTGTAGAATTTCCACTCAGCCAGCCTTCCTGTGATTCTGGATGATGTTGTTTTGTCTTTTAGTTGTAGTTTTGACATTGTTGTACAAGGTAGCAGTTTAGGTGTTTACCAATGCCACCTTCTTGGTTCCCCTGCCTGTCAGTCTCCAGAGAAGATGCTTAATGTGATTTTAATCTTCTTAAATGTCTTTAAATTGGTTTTGTGTCCTAATACGTGGTCTATTCGAGAAAGTGTTCTATGTGCACTTGAAAAAAATGTATATTCTGTTGCTTTGGGGAGAAATTTTCTGAAGATATAAATGCAATCTATCTGATCTAATGTATCATTTGAAGCTGCTGTTTCCATGTTGATTTTCTGTCTGGAAGGTCTATACATTGATGTCAGTGGTATGTTAAAATCCCCTACTGTGACTCTTGCTGTCAATCTCTCCATATGTTCATCAATATTTACTTTATATATTTAAGTGCTCCTAGGTTAGGTGCATCAATCTTTACAATGGTTATATTATCTTCTTTTTTTGATTGATTCCTTCATCATTACATAGTGTCCTTATTTGTCTCTTGTTAATGCCTTTGTTTGAAAGTCTGTCCTTATTTGTCTCTTGTTAATGCCTTTGTTTAAAAGTCTATTTTACCTGATATAATTATGGCTACCCCAGCATTTTTTTATTTCTATTTATATGAAATATCTTTTTCCTTCCCCTTACTTTTAGTTTGGGTGTATCTTTTGTTCTGAGGTGGGTCTCCTGTAGACAGCATATTGGGTATTTTTTTTCTTATCAATTCAGCTGTCTCATGTTTTTATAGGAGCATTTAAGTCATTTACATTTCAAGTGATTATTGATATGTATACGTTTATTATCATTTTATCCTTTATGTCTGTGTTTCCGTGTTTTAAAATTTTTTTAAAATATATTTTATTGATTTTTTACAGAGCAGAAGGGAGAGGGATAGAAAGTCATAAACATCGATTAGAGAGAGACATTGATCAGCTGCCTTTGCACGCCCCGTCCTGGGGATGTGCCCGCAGCCAAGGTACATGCCCTTGCCAGAATCGAACCCGGGACCCTTCAGTTCGCAGTCCGACGCTCTATCCACTGAGCCAAACCGGTCTCGGCCCATGTTTTAAAATTTTTCTCTTCTTCTTTTTACAGTATGCCTTTAACATTTATATTAGTGGTTTAGTGGTAATGGACTTGTTTAGCTTTTTCTTCTCTGGGAACCTCTTTACTTTTCCTTCAATTTGAAATGATAGCCATCCTTGGTAAAGTAGCCTTGGTGTAGATCCTTGCTTTTCATTACGTTGAATACTTCATGACAATCACTTCTGGCCTGAAATGTTTCTATTGAGAAATCAGCTAACGTCTTATGGAAACTCCCTTAAGACTCCCTTAAAGAGAGCAGATAAGCTAACTGTATTTATCTTGCTGTTTTTAAGATTCTCTGCCTTTATTCTTTGCCATTTCAATTATAATGTGTATTGCTGTGGGAGCCTCTTTGGTTCATCTTGTTTGGGACTCTCTGTCTGGGCTTTCTGGACTTTGTGTCTTTTTCTTCACCAGGTTAAGGAAGTTGTCAGTAATTATTTTTTCAAATAGGTTCTTGATCCCTTCCTCCCTCACTTCTTTTTCTAGTATTCTTATGATACAGATGTTACACTTCATGTTGCTCCAAAGGTCCCTTCAACTATACTAATTTTTTAAAATTTTCTTTTTGCTGCTTTGATTGGGTGTTTTTTGTTTCCTTGTCTTTTAAATTGCTGATTTGATATTCTGCTTCATCCAACCTACTGTTTATTCTTTCTAGTACAGTCTTCATTTCAGATATTGTATTCTTAATTTCTGGCAGGATCTTTTTATGGTATCTTCTGTTGAAGTTCTAAGTTCTTTTAAGTTCCAAGTTACTTGAGAATTCTTATAATCATTTTTTTTTAAGTCTACATCTGGTAAATTGCTTATCTTGATTTCATTTAGGTCTTTTTTTTTTTTTTGAGATTTCTTTTGTTCTTTCATTTGGAGCATGTGTTCTGGTCTCCCCATTTTGGTTGCTTCTTTGTGTTATATTAGGTAGATATGCCATGTCTACCAGTTTTTGTAGCATGGTCTTATGTACTATGTGTCCTGTGGGACCCAGTGACACAATCTATTTGATTATCTGAACTGGGTGCTGCAGGAATGACCATTCGATGGATTGTATGAGCCCTCCTGCTGTAATTTAGACTTGTTTGCCATTAGCCCATTTATATGTGGGACTGGCCCTCAGGCTGGCTGGCTGTGGGGATTGACCCTGACCACAATGTATAAGCTGCTGTGCAGATGCTGACTACATGAAGCAGAATTAGCCTTGGCAGGGTCTGGTGTCTGCTGCCTGTGATGCTAATTGGATTCTGTTCTGATGTTGTCTGAAGCTGGCCACTGGGTGTGTTTGCTCTGGGGCCTCTTGGAAGGGCCTCTGGTGCAGATCAGTGTCAGACACTGCCATTGACTGGCCCTGAACAACCTATTTAGAACTACATAGTAGTTTGTGGCTGCCTTTGCTGGACCTAGGTATGTGTGGGAAGGACCAAGTTGTGTACCAACTCTAGCTTCCACCAGCAGTGAACTCACTGGCATGTCAGCAAAAGGCCTAAGTCCCCCCAAATCCACCTCTGTCTGCCTCTCCCTGCTGTTTGTTAAGCTCAGTTACTGAAAAAGCCACTGGTGGTACTCAAGTTGTATCAGGTAGGTTCTCAGTGAATCACCAGGAGGGACTAGTGGTATTTACCAGATTAATTTTGGTTAAAACTCAGTACTAGTGCTGAGTCTGAGGCCACTCAACAAAAGTCTCTGGCACCTTTCAGGCATCGGCAGATCTTTGTGGTTGGGTGGTATCTCAGGGAGTCATTCGACTGAAGTCAGCAGACTTTATCAGGCCCAAGTAGACCAAGGTTTGGCCATGTGAAGGCAGATCTCTGCACTGGTCAGGCATGTGAAAGAAAAATGACCCTTGTTTCAGAACCACACAACTCTGTCTGTCCCAGATTCTGCTGGAACCCCAGCTCTGCAGGGCATGGCCTCTGGGTGTTGGTAGGGTGGGGCAAGGCAAGTGGATCTGTGAATAGGAGGCACTGGTCATGCTTTGGGGAAAGTGGTGGAATAACCCCCACTCAGAAGCACACAACTCAGTATTTTCTGAATTCTGCCCAGACCTCCTGGGAAGCCCATTTGGCAGTGCAGGGCTTGGGCCACCAGGAGTCAAGAACATGGGGCTAGGATCTCATGTGAAGGGGAGGTGCCAGGCAGGGTCATGTGAAAGTGGGGAAGGAATGGCTCCCACTCTCAAAGCCATATCTTTTGAGGGGCCCAGGCCTCTACACTCTGGCCAAGACACCTGACTCCTCAGCAGGACATGACCTCCACAAGTTGGCACGACAGGAAGTCCAGAGAGTGGGGTGCTGCATTCCCCCAGGCTGGTGCCTTAAGGAGAGGAATGCTCCACCCAACAAAGATGGGATCTGTGGTGTGGAAGGGAATTCAGCACAGGGATTCTGGTGGCTCTTTCTTCAGCTCTCTCCCCAGAGCTACAAACAGCAGTCTCTCCTCACAGGACTTTAGTTGGCTCTGTGAGATTTTGTGTGCTGACCATTTGAGAGGGCACCTGTGCATCTAGTAGACTCCTGACTCTCCCTACCAGACAGAATCCCTGCTGATTTTCACACCTGTGTTACATAGGTGCCTTACCCAAACTATGGTGCTTTAGGTTGGGGAGCCTGGGGTGGGGTTGAAACCCTCACACTTCTCAGGGGTGGCCTTTGCAGCTGAGGTTCCCCTCTAGAATCTCAGCTGCTGCCTATGGGAATGGGGCCAGTCCTTTTCTCATCTCCATCCAGTCTCAATATGGCTTCTTCTGTAAATTCTTGCTTATAATACTTCTTCTATTCAGCTAGTCTTCAATTGGCTATTCAGGTTGATTGTTCTATATTTTAGTTATAATTCCAGTTTGGTTTTGGGAGGTGAGTGACCTTCCACCTACTTTGCTGCCATCTTCCCCACCTGATTGTTACCCTGTACCCTCCTGTTCCCAAGACCTGCCATACCTCTCCAATGTTTTTACCTTTCCTCTGCTCTTTCTCTACCTAAAAACATGTTTAGGTTTTTTCTTGACTTTAAAACAAAGGTCCTCTTTGGTCCTTTAAGTTACCATCCAAACTCTATTTTAGTGCAAAAGGAATGTTTATAGCCTCTCCCTTCAGTTGTTCCCTAAAAACCCTGATCTAATTAATGTTTCTTGTCTCTATATTTCACTAACAACACCCTTATAAAATTCAGCCATAGCCTTCTCAAATCAAATGTCTTTTGTTCAGTCTTCACTTTGATGTTTAGGTAATTAGAAAAATATTCTTTCTGAAATTCCTCTTTCTGTTAGCTTTGGCAAGTCGAGTTCCTGGTTGCCCACCTTCTTCTTTTGTAGTTATTTTGGTTATTTATTGTCTTGTTCTCTTAGATAAATGTTCCTAATAGCATTTTAACTTCTTTTTTTTGGCACTTATCAAATGTCAATCCATCTTTCAGTTATTTCTATAATATAGGTTTAAAAGGGAAACATCTAGTCCCACCATTTCTTATTCCTCTTCTCTGCTTTAGTTTTGTCCAGAGCTCTTATCACTATTTGACATAATATACACTGAGCAGCCAGATTATTATGATCTCTGATCACATAATAATCTGGGCACTCAGTGTATATTCTATGAAAAAAAGGCTAATATGCAAATTGTCCCCTCAACCAGGAGTTCGACCAGCAGGTAGGCTGGCCAACTGCCATGTCCCCTCCCCCTGGCCAGGCTGTTGGACCCCACCCATGCACAAATTCATGCACCAGGCCTCTAATACATACACACACACACACACACACACACACACACACACACACACTGAGTGGCCAGATTATGCATTCAGAGATCATAATAATCTGGCCACTCAGTGTATATTTACATATTATCTCTGTCTTCTCCCCATTAAGTCAAGGGATTTGGAATTTTTTTATTCACTAATGTATCTCCTACTATTAGCTATAATTAGTGTTCAAACAATCATTTTTTAATTAACACAAAGATTTATATATAGCACTGTTCAATGTACTACCCTATCAAATAAAAGTATAATATGCAAATTCAAGCCATGCCCACAGCTATGCCCATAAGCCAACAAGGAGCAAATTATGCAAATAAGCTCCAACCAAGATGGCTGCAGCCACTGAGAGCAGGAGGAAGGCTTGGATTTCCCCGGCAATGGAGGAAGCCAAGGTTTCCACCTGCCCTTGCTGGCCTGGGCCTCCACTCAATGACACAAAGTTTCAATTATAGAAGATACATAATCCCAACAGATATGGTGGCAGCCACGGAGCTGGAGAGAGCAGAAGCTATGGTTGCCCGGGCAATGGAGAAAGCCAAGCTTTCCACAGCCCTGGCCTGTCTTGGTCTCTGCTTAAGGCTACAAAGTTTCAGTTATAGAAGGTAAATATCCTAAGAGAAAGGCTGTGGCCATGGAGTGAGCAGGAGGCTTGGCTCCACTCCAGGCTACAAAGTTTCAATTGTAGAAGATAGATTCCAAATACCAGGGCCTCCACTTAGATCTCTGGGGGCCGTGGCCAGCCTGCAAACCACCACAGGCCCCTCACCCAGACTGCCCCATGCCCCAAGGGAAACCCCACCATGATCTGGGACACCCTTCAGGGCAAACCAGCCGGCCTCCAGCCATGCACCAGGCCTCTATCCTATCTAATAAAAGAGTAATTTGCAGATTGCCCATCACTCCAACACACAAGAGGGCTGCCCCCATGTGATCAAAGGTCCTGCCCCCATGTGGACACAAGATGGCTACCACAAGATGGCCAGCAGGGGAGGGCCATTAGAGGTTCCAGACCCTGCAAGGGAGGGCAGTTGTGGGTGATCAGACCATCAGGGGAAGGCAGTTGGGAGGGACCAGGGCTACAAGGAGGGCTGTTGGGGGCGATCAAGCCTGCAGGGGAGGGCAGTTAGGGTTGACCATGCCAGCAGAGGGAAGTTGGGGTCAAACAGGCTGGCAGGGGAGCAGTTAGACATCAATTAGGCTGGCAGGGTAGTGGTTAGTGGGTGATTAGGCTGGCAGGCAGAAGCGGTTAGGGGCAATCAGGGAGGCAGGCAGGTGAGCAGTTTGGAGCTAACAGTCCTGGATTGTGAGAAGGATGTCCAACTGCTCATTTAGGCCCGATCCCGGGCAGTCTGGCATCCCTCGAGGGGTCCCAGATTGGAGAGGATGCAGGCGGGGATGAGGGACATCCCCTGCTCCCCCCTTCCCCTGTGCACGAATTCATGCACCGGGCCTCTAGTTATTTATAAAGTAAAACATCTGGAACTAAACAAGATATCTAGTAATAAAAGATTAGATGATTATACATCCATAGAATTCATTATTATCCATTTATTAAGTCATTTAAAACATTTAATGAAAAATGTTAACATTAAGTGGAAAAGAGGCAGGATGGAATATATTAAAAGACTCCAATTTTATTTTAAATACTAGGGGCCTGGTGCACGAAATTCATGCACTGGGGGTGGGTGGTCCCTCAGCTCAACCTGCCCCCTCTCACATACTGAGAGCCCATAGGAGATGTCCAAATGATGGCTCACTCCCAGCCTGCCCAAGGCCTAAAGCCCCTGTGACGCTTTAGGCCTTTGGCACCCAGCCGTCTCCCTGCTCAGCTCAGCCCCAGCTGCCTGTGACCACCTGGCCCCAGGGGCCGGGTGGTCACCGCCACTGGGTGCAGCGTGCAGGGGCCACGTAGCACTCCCCACCGCCGCTCTTACTCTGCGTGGCCCCTGCCTCTCATCGGCCGCTGCTTCGTCTCCTGCCTGTGACCACCCAGCCCCAGGGGCTGGGCGATCACCACCACTTCCGTGTGCAGCGCCCCGGGGCCGGGCCCCACTCTACTGCCTTTTCGTGCGGGGGGGGGGGGGGTGGCACTCCGGCCGACCTGTCGCCCATCCCTTGCCTGCCCCTGGGGACCCAGCCCTCGTGCCCCTTGGCCCTGCTCCCTGTTTCTGATTGGCTGGTAGCATAGTAAAGGTACAGTCAATTTGCATGTTACTCTTTTATTAGATAGGATGTCATCAGTGGCTATGTCTGAGTAGAGGGATTAAAAGTGATTCTTGTTGTTCTCTGATATTTTTGCATTCTTTAGCTTTATGACAAATCTTTTAAATAAATTAGGAAATTATAAAGCTTTGTAGAAAAAAAATGCTTTTTCACTCAGTTGTTTTATTCTCTTCTCTAGTATGAATTTATCACTTCAGTTAGAGATACGATTTGTACTTATCTTTTGCTGCCTAGTATTATGTATCTGTATTTTTTCTACTAGGCCCTATGCTTTCAGAAAGCATGTCTCATTTACAATTTTCAAAGCCTCCACTACTTTTTTCTATCTATAATAATAAAAGCATAACATGCTAATTAGTCTGACATCCTTCCTGACGAAGCTGGGGCTTCTAGGGAACCCTGGTCACAGGTGCCAGAGGGAAGCCAGTGCCGGCAGCCAGGGTATGGAAGGCCTACTCTTGCATGAATTTCATGCATTGGTCTTCTAGTAGTTAATAACTATTCAAAAAAATGTGTTTTTTAAATATATTTTTTATTTCAGAGAGAAAGGGGAAGAGAGAAACGTCAATGAGACAGAATAATAGATTGGCTCCATGCAACCCACTGGGGATTGAGCTCACAACCCAGGCATGTGTCTTGACTGGAAATGAACCCAGCATCCTTCAGTCTGCAGGCTGATGCTCTACCCACTGAGCAAAACCAGCTAAGGCAAGCTGGTTTTGAATATTGAATTTTATTTGGCGATGCTTTGAAGTTAGGTATTAGGTTTATCTCATTTAAAACAAATCCCCAGAATATAAAACAGTACCTATTGACTGGATACATCTCTCAATAATATTTAATGAATAATTGGTGCTCTGCCTATCAAGGAGAACTTGCATCAGCAAAGAATACTTATTAATTAGAATAATACTGCTATTAATAAGAATATATATTAAGTATCAGAAAAGAATACTTATTAATATTTGTTAATAATAGGATTACTGTATTTTCTGGTGTATAAAACGACTGGAACTGATGATGATAGGAGGAAGATAACAAACAATAGAGAACAAGTGCCGGGCAAGTCCCTGGCGAATTAGCAACACCCATCATAATTGCAAGCTATGGTATTTTTACACCTGGTGTATAAGATGACCCCTGACTTTTGAGAAGATTTTCCTGGGTTAAAAAGTCTTCTTATATGCCGGAAAGTACAGTACTAATTATTGGTAAAAATATGATCAACAGATAAGACTTTAAAACTACAAATGTTTTACTAAACATCAGTAAATGGATAAAATCTGTCTCTCCCTAGGTGTCTGCACAGCTCTCTCTCTCTTTGATTTCTACTCAAACATCATTTTTTTCAGTGATGCCTTCTCTGTTCTCTATATCTAAAACTGCAACTCTCAACCTTCTGCAACAGTTACTTCCTTTTCCAACTTTATTTTTCCTTCTTAGCACTTAAATATACTATATAATTTACTTATCATATTGTTCTGCTCTTTTACTATAAGTACTTCATAAGGACAGACATTTTCATTCCTGTTTACTCACTGCTAAATTTTTGGCTCCTGCACATACTAGGTTCAATAAATATTCGAACAAATGACTGAATAAACACCATTGGTTCTTATTACATTTGTAATTACCAATACTTTTTTTTTGTTTGTTATACTTTTTTGTTAATCCTCAGTGGAGGATATTTTTCATTGATTTTTAGAGAGAGTGGAAAGGAGTGTGAGACACAGAAATACAGAAACATCGCTGTGAGACTATTGACTGGATCCCTTATGCACATGCCCTGACCAGGCCTGGGGATTGAGCCTGCAACCAAGGTACATGCCCTTGACTGGAATTGAACATGGGACCCTTCAGTCGGTGGGCCAACATTCTGCCCACCAAGTCAAACAGCTTAGGGCAGTAGTTTGATGATATTCACTTCACATGACACAAGATGGATTCCATCTAAAAAATATGCTTGAATCTACTCAGTTCAGCAAGTTCTGTCAATTCTACCTTCTTGATTTTTTTTAAATTTTATTTTTTTAATATATTTTATTGATTTTTCACAGAGAGGAAGAGAGATAGAAAGTCAGAAACATCGATGAGAGAGAAACATCGATCAGCTGCCTCTTGCACACGCCCTGCTGGGGATGTGCCCGCAGCCATGGTACATGCCCTTGACCAGAATTGAACCTGGGACCTTTCAGTCCGCAGGCGGACGCTCTATCCACTGAGCCAAACCGGCTTCGGCTTGATATTCTTTTTAATCTTTTCTGCCGGCTTCTCAATTCTTTTTTTAAAAATAATTTAATAAATCTTTATTTTTCAGATTATTACAATGTTGCTCTCCCCCCCATAGCTCCCCTTCCCCTGATACTAACAATTCTATGCCCCTGATTCTATTATATTCACCAGTTTGTTCTGTTCATCAGATTTTTAATTCACTTTATTTTTTGATAGATTTGTATTTGTTGTTCATAATTTTTATCTTTACCTTTTTCTTCTTCTTCCTCTTCTTAAAGAACACCTTTCAATATTTCATATAATACTGGTTTGGTGTTGATGAACTCCTTTAGCTTTTTCTTATCTGCGAAGCACTTTATCTGACCTTCTAGTCTGTACAATAGCTTTGCTGGGTAGAGTAATCTTGATTGTAGGTTCTTGTTATTCATCACTTTGAATATTTCTTGCCACTCCCGTCTGGCCTGCATAGTTTCTATTGAGGAATCAGCTGACAATCCTATGGGTGCTCCCTTGTAGGTAACTGTTTTTCTCTTGCTGCTTTTAATATTCTCTCTTTATCTTTTGCTCTTGGCATTTTAATTATGATGTGTTTTGGTGTGGTCCTCTTTGAATTCCTTCTGTTTGGGGTTTGGTGTGCTTCCTGGACTTTTAAGTCTATTTCTTTCACCAGATGGGGGAAGTTTCCAGTCACCATTTCTTCAAATAGGTTTTCAGTATCTTGCTTTCTTTTTCTGGCACTCCTCATAATTAGGATGTTAGTATGCTTGAGGTTGTCCCAGAGGCTCTTTACACTATCATCAATTTTTTGGATTCTTTTTGCTTCTTGCTTTTCCAGCCAAGTGATTTTTGCTTTTTTGTATTTCAAATCTTTGACTTGATTCTTGTGGTCCTCTAGTCTGCTTTTAGGTCTCTATATTTTTTACTTCAGTGTATGCTGAATTTCTAGTTGGTCCTTTTTCCAGAGTCTTGTTCATATCCTTGAGGGTCTTGCTCATATCCTCGAGGGTCTTGTTAAATTTATTGGCCTTTTCTAGGAGCCTCTTGAAAAACCTTATAACCGTGGTTTTGAACTCTATGTCCAGTCTTTTTTTTCCTCCATTTCTTTCACATGTGATGTTACCTTGTCTTCGCATTTTGGCTGCTTTCCTGAGTTGGTTGGGTAGGTTTGTGTGGTAGGTGTCCTCTAGGGGACAGTGGCTCAGCCTCCCCAGTTACCTGAGGTGGATACTCTTGGTGCACCCCTTTATGGGCAGCAGTGTCTTGTTGTAGTTAAGCCTAGATTGTTGTTGGTATCGCTGGGAGGGGTTGACTTCCAGGCCAACTGGCTGTGAGGATCAGCTGTGTTTATGCTGCGAGCACCTCTGTGCTCAGCCTGGATGGGGCAAAGTCTCTGGGCTGAGCAATCAGCCTTAGTTTCCCATCAGCCCCATCCTAAACAGCTCCCGGTTCTCCGTGCCCTGCAGCAACGGCTGCACACTTCCGAGAGAAAGCTGCCTAGAGCTCTGCTCACTACCAGACAGTCTAGTTTCTCTCCAAATGAGTCTGGACACCCAAAGACTCACCCAGAAGGGGAAAACAAAGCAGTCTAGTGATGTTTTTGTTTTCCTCCCAAACAATAGAGCCAGCCACCCACCCTCTCTGATAGCTCATGTGCCTCTGCAGCTTCAGAGTTTCAGCATGCTTCCTCCTTACTGTCAAGTTTCACCCCTTGAGAGTCTGGGTTCCCTGAGACTCGCCCGGAACTGGGGCTCAGTGCAGTGGGATGCCTTTGTCTCCTTTCTGGTTGGAGAAAACCAGCCGGGTTTGCAGCCACCGCCGTTCTCGCTCACACGCAGGTCTGAACCTCTGAGTCAGCATATATCTGCAACTCTATCCTCTATAGTTCCCCGAGTCTCAGTGTCCTTTTATCTTTCCTTTTATTTGTGGAATGTGCACTCAGTCAGCCCTCTGATGGTTCTGAATGATGTCCATTTTGTTTTTTAGTTGTAGTTTTGAAATTGTTGTACGAGGCAGCAGTATGTGTGTCTACCTATGCCACCATCTTGGTTCCCCTCTTTTTTTAATCCTTTACCTTCCAGTTGCTACTTACACATTTGTCTTTACAAAATAATTCACTGCTAAATTCCTTGGATTAGTGCAGAAATTGCCTAATTGGTCTTCTTGTCCACTGTCTTCTCCTTCTAACCTACCATCTTAATTGTTATGAAAATTATTTTTTTAAGTGAGAATCTGATCATATCACTATCTTGCCCCAGTACCTGTCTCCCACCCTAGCCAGTGTGGCCCGTTGTTTGGGTGTTTTCAGCGCACTGGGAGCTGCTGGTTCGATTCCCAGTTGGGGCACATACCTGGGTTGTGGGCTTGATCCCCAACAGGGTCATGCAGGAGGCAGACAGATGTTGTGCTCTCACATTGATTTTTTTCTCTCTGCCTCTCTCTCTCCCTCCCTCTCTATAAAATATCAAAAAACACGCACACACATTCACCTTTTTCTCCCTATTTTACCCAAAAGTAAAATTCAAAGTATCTTACTTGGGCAAATGAAACCCTTCTTGACATGGACTAGCCTTAATGCCTATCACTCTTCCATATTTCTTCCAACCCCATATGATTTCAGTCTGCTGAAATACTACTTATTTTGTAAGATCAGTTGGCCTATCCTCAGTGAGGTCTTTGACCTTATTTTAACAGCTACCAGCACTAAGTGGTGTTTCACTGATTTTAAGTGTACATTTCTATTTTAACACTTCTAAACTTGGAATTTAACTTGAAATAATGACCAGAAGGCATTTGTGATATAGCCTTGAGAGTTTATACATGTGCAAACTTCATGGCCATTCCTGGTGGCTCAATTAGACAATTGCAAACCCTAGATATTTCAGTCAACCATTGAAAGAAAGAATATAAATTCTGGTTGTGGTCTAAAATCTCTCATTGTTACCTTTAGTTTGATCAAGAAAGCAGCAGCATCACAACTCAGAATGGAAGCCAGTGGTTTGGAAGAAACTACTAAAGATAATAGTGAAGTATTCTTTTAAAACTTTTTGCATCATCAATGCTCCTGGCTGGGAATTAATACAGTAAGGATAAATTGTAATTGACAAGAAGGCATTGTGTCACAGTTTAATTAGCATTCTTCTTTCTTTCAGTGGTACAAAAATAATGGCATTTTAAAAAAGCTATAATGCCTCAGCATTGATGAAACATGGTATGCTGTCCTAGCCAGTTTGGCTCAGTGGACAGAGCATCGGCCTGCGGAATGAAGGGTCCCGGGGTTCGATTCAGGTCAAAGGCACATGCCCGGGTTGCGGACACAATCCCTAGTTAGGGGCATGCTGGAGGCAACTAGTCAATGATTCTCTCTCATCAGACTGATGTTTCTATCTCTCTCTCTCCCTCTCTCCTCCTCTCATAAATCAATAAAATGTATTAAAAAAGAAAAGAAACATGGTATGTTACCCTGAATTTTGAAAACAATCCTGACACAGGATCTATTATAACGTTAGGGTCTGCTGACTTGTCATGATATTCTCATTATTTGTTTATCTGCCTTCTGTCTTTCCATAGATTATAAACTCTCTTTTGACAACCACAATACCTATTATATAGTAGGTATGCAATTAATATTAATTTAAAAATTACTGCAATTTTCATATTCTTTTGTTAGAGAAACCGTTCCACTGTGATTCTAATTCTCAATTTGGATATGTCCATTTTCAGGACTGATCTTGAATTATCTCAGACTTCAATTATTACTTTGAAATACTGTTCTTTGGAAATGTCTAATTTCTTTTAAATAGTACTTCCTATAGCATATTCCCCACCCTGAGAATTGATATATGATGACCAAAATAAATTTTCTTATACTTGTATTATCTGAATACCTCCTGTTGCATAGTTTCACATGTAATTTTTTATGCCTATTATTTTTTAAAAATATTCTCAACCTCTAAATACCATTGACTATTGTAACCTTAAAGAAGAAAGCAGAAAAAAAAAAAAAAAGAGGAAGAAAGCAGAGAGCTAAGGAAATGGTAAAATAGCCACAAGAATATTTGTTAGGCTACATATAAGGACACTAGTTTTATCTGATTTTTGTTGTTGTTGTTGAGATGGCACATTTAGATACCATAAGCCAAGTTATTGCACACAATTATTTAAAAACTGTTACCTGCTTAATTGGTTTAAAATAATTTAAAAGGGTTCTGCTTTGCTTCTACAAATGAATCTAGTTCATTAGCTTTTAATTTGGTTAGAATAGCTCCATTTCAAAAATTTAGTCACCTTTCATGTTTCATAGAATTTACTCCCTTTAAAACTGAAGCATTTAGATAGCACTTCTTTAAAAATAGCAGCAAAAAGCAAGTTTTCTCCCATTTACCTCTTTTGACCAATGCCCTCCCAGAAAAAATTTCCCTGATCCCCTAGACAGCAAGAGCACAGGGTTTAGCACACACTATTCCAAGTAGTTCTCCCTAGCATTGCAAAAGCTCAGTTTCTTCAGTTGAGTCTAACGAAATACTCGGCTTGCATTTAGAGGCCATGTTTTATAAAAAGAAGCCAGCACATAACCAGAATCTTTCCAGAATCAGATATATTGAGTGAAGAAGAGATTCATGTCTCCCTTCCTGTGCTTTAAGGCATAAGCTCACCAAGGGGAACAGTGGGGATATCCAGCCCTAGTTTTCTTTTTCTTTTTTTGTCAAATGTAGTTGAATTCAAGTATTTACATAAGTACTAGTATGTGATGCAAATCCATTGTTAACTATGTTGGTGTTATATTTATAGTTTTACCCCCTTTAGATTGCAGATTTTAGGAGTTTAAGAAATGTAATAACTCTAAGAGTAATATTAGATGCTAGACAAATACATTATTTTTACACTTTAACTATATTGTTCTTAATCACCTGAAGAGTTTTTTAAAAAAATGAGATGGCCAGGGCCCAACCAATTCTACTGAATTATTTTTCTTTGGGTTTGGAGATTTAGTACACTTATTATTTTTTTAAAAGTTCTATAGGTAATGCTGATGAGTACCTCCTGGCCCAGAACTAAGGCATCAAGCCACCACTGACCAATAGTTTGTCAATCAGAACCAAGTTGGCCTATTTCACAATTTTGCCTAGGAATAACTCAATTGCTTCCTGGTTCCCGATTGTCATTTGATTTGCTGCCTATGTATGTCCTGACTTTTTTCCTGTTCTCTCTGAGCCTTGCCTTCCAGCACTCCTGGGCTTCTGAACTGGAAAGCAGGCCTTTGACCTCGGGTGCCATCATAAGCATAGGTTCTGGTTATACGCTCCAGGCTGGCTCATTGGACTTGGCTCTCCTGATCTTCGTATCTAATTCTGGCTCCACCATACCACTTCCAGTTATGAGGGAAGGGCCATGATGGCTCCAAAATGATTTCAAATAGCTGAAATAGCTAAGGTCATTAGTATTGCATGCTCATCTACTTCAGTAGTCTAGTTTGATTCCCTTCAAACACTGCTTTGTAAAAGCACCCCAACTAAAAATTCTTGTATGAAAAAAGTCCTTAGCCTGGAATAAAGGCCCTCTAATCTCTAGATATGACCTACCCTTTTGGATCGTATGCTATTCCTGTGTAGCTGCTGCTCCAGCCTAGCTGAATTTCACTGTTCCCCAGAAAGCCATTGGCAATAATGGTGTGCTCACTTCCTTTCCTCTACATTTTGAATGTCTCGGGCTTGTTCACCAGCAGCTTCCTCTTCCTTACCCACCATTGGTAGGATTTGGATATACACACCATACCCAAATCCTACCAATCCATTAAAGGAGTATTTCCCAAACCTGAGTAATATAAACGAAATTACTATGATTCTACAGAATACATTTTGGACAGGCAGTTTGAAAAGGATGGATGTGGAAAACTGAAGACCAATTTCATTAAAACGTTTCAGTTGCAAAGTACCACTTTGAAAGAATAATTCTGTCTTTAGAACTAGGAAAACAATTTGTATGTTGTTCAAACAAAAAGAGAAAAATTTAAAGCATTAGAGAACGCTTGTCCTGGCTGGTCTGGCTCAGAGGTTAAAGCATCGACCTGTGGACTGAAGGGACTGGTTTGGATTCCTGGTCAAGGGCATCTACCGACTTCGCAGATTCTCCAGCCCGGTTGGGGCACATGTTGGAGGCAACCAATCGATGAGTCTTTCTTACAGTAATGTTTCTCTCTCGTCACCCACCCCGCCCCCACCCTCATTCTGTCCATAAAAATCAATGGAAAATATATCCTCTACTGAGTATTAAAAAAAAAACACGAAAAACAATAGCTCTCATTCTTAGCTCCAGGTCTAGGATCCTAGTTTTAGAAACACTGCTTTAAGGCACAGCTTAAATGTATTGACCCTGAAAAATGTTTTTTCATCACTGCAGGGAAATACATTTTTTTCAGAATTTTCCGAGTTTAGTATCTAATCACTTTCTGCCTTGTAGTAGCTAATAATAATGTAATATTGTCCTAGAAAAACCTTAATCTCTTCGAAGGCAGGTACCATATTTTAATTATTTTTTTTATCTCCACCAGTCCTCAGCAAATACTCTAAGACCTGTATTTCATCTTATTTTATGGTTCAAATCTCTAAAAAAACTCATTCTTCTATGGTACATACAACATATTACTGAAATAACCCTATTACTGAAAAAGTTCAGAGATTGACTTAATTAGAAAAAACCCAAGCTGTGAAACTCAAGATTTAAACAGTGTCACAAAGCATGTCTCTTCTGTGTTAATGACAATAGGAATAATTCTTAGAAAATGATCACTAGGTAAATAATAAATTTTAAAGAGTAAAAAAATAAAAATACAAGGCCAATACATTATAAGGGTTATATCTCTAATTCAACTTGTATTTCATCCAGTCTTCAGAATTTTAACTGGTGTATCTGAGGAAACTGTTTTCCCTGGATACTCAGGAGAGGCTTCATTATTTCCGGCATCACGACAGGTGCATGTTTTAACCCAGAACTCGTCCCCTCACACAGTACTTGGACAATTCGGAGACGGTATCTAGCGAGAGGCAGGCAGGCAGGCTTACAGGGAACCTATTCCCTGAGTCACTCGAGAAGGCGAAGTCAGTTTTTTCACTTAAAAATAAGAGTAATGAATTATGGTTTGCCAAGGTCCCTTTTAGCTGAATCTGATAGTGTATTAAGTAAACATGGTTTGAGAGAGCTATTTCTTTGGGTAGTACTGGTTTTTCTCCGTGCGACTAAGCAAGGGCAACAAACTGTTTACCAAGCCTTCCGCCACGAGCTTGTAGCGCCGTTAGAAACAAGTGGTTTGTTCCCTTTTAGTTGGGTCCTCCAACGAGAGGCTCCTGGGCTGCTCCGGGCTCGTCCCTCACCCCTCGTTGCTCCCCAGGGCCCAGGGAGACGGCGGCTGCGGAGAGCTCTCCGGCCTCACTCCCCAGCGGGAGCGGTGTGACTCGCGCAGATGAGTCCCTGGTCATAAACAACCTCTTCCCTTCCCCCGCCCCGGGCCGCCTACGCTGGGGCCGGCCCCCTAAGGCCAAGGCAACGCCTCCGCTGCCCGCGGGCGTGCCTCCGACCCCTAAACGGGTGTTTGATCCTTATCTCATTCCCGCCCCCGCGAAGTAGGGGCTTGTTAGAGAGACCTCGGAAGCAGAGTCGAGGCCGGCGGCCACTTCCCTCCTCCCGATCCCTATCGCCTCCAACAGCCCGGAGCGTGCCGCGGCACTGCCGCGCAGACTCACAGCCGCAGTCGACCTGCGCGCGCCGACGCAGCTCGCGCGCCGACGCCGCTCCCGCCCCCACCCAGAGATCCTTCCGCGGCCTGTCTCCGCCCCTTCCCGGAGCCTGCCTCCGCGTCTGCCGACTCCCCGGCTCACCTCTCGCGCTCGCTCGCGCGCGCACCCGACGCCCCGCCTCCACGCGTGCTCAATAACAGTTCCCGAAGCCGGCCTACAAGCTTCTCCTGTCCCTGAGCTGTTTGAATATGTTAATGATGGGCTAAGCACTAGCCAATAGCGGAGCGGAGCGGTGCGTCACGTGGCGCGAAGACGTGTCAGGGGGCGGTGGCTCTGCAGCCCCAGCCCGAGTTAAAACCGGAGTGTGAGAGAGAAAAGCGCTTCAGTAGCGAGAGGGGCTGAGAAAGTGGTGACACCGCCGGGGTGCGGAGGGAGTCCCTGAAACTTCTCCCAACAGCCCCAGGGCCAGTCTCCTTTCAGCCCACTCCCCTCTTCGCCAGCTCCCAGGTCCCCACTCCCTGCATCGGGGGTGGGGTGGGGTGGGGAGCCAGGCTCGTCTCCCGCTGGGACACACACAGGGGCCGGGAACCGGGACGGGACCCCCGAGGCGGGGGGACGGACCGACAGACAGACGGCCGGCTCCCGCCCCAGCGGGCAGGCAGGCAGAAGGAGGCGGAGACGGGGGTACGACGGGGAGGACCGGGTCTGGGAGTTTCCTCTCAACTACCGGGGGAGAAACTCCCCGCCGCCGGAGGAAAGACCCAGACGGTGTTTTCCTCCCGGGGGCCGCGCTCCCCCGCCCCGCTTAGCGGCGGTCGCCGCCGCCGCCGCCACCGGCGCCTCCACCTCTACCACCTCCTCTTTCTCTACCACTCGGGCCCCGGTGTCCCCGGCCAGCACTATGCCCATCTTACTGTTCCTGATAGACACGTCTGCCTCTATGAACCAGCGCAGCCATCTGGGCACCACCTACTTGGACACGGCCAAAGGCGCGGTAGAGACCTTCATGAAGGTACCGACTGACCGAGCCCGGGCGGCGACCCCGGCGCGGTGGCCCGCGGGCGGCAGGGGTGGCGGGGAGCGCGGCCGGGGGCGGCCAGGCGGAGGTGCCGGGGACCTGACTGCGGGAGCTGCCGGGCTCGGGAACCCCCTCCCCCACCGCGCGGGCGGGCGGGCGGGCGCTGCGAGCCGGGCTCGGCCCGGGCCCGGGCCCCGGCTCCAGGCGGTGTGCGGGAGCCGAGCCGTGTGTGGGGGGCGGCGTGGAGGGGCGGCCGCTGCGTGTTGGGCACTGTAGGGGGGCGGCGGGGCCGCTGGGCGCCCCTTCTCCGCCTCGAAACCTCGCCTGTGCCTCCCTCTTACTCTCCCTGTTCTTCCCCGTCCCCCGCCCGCTCTCCCGCAGCTCCGGGCCCGGGATCCCGCCAGCCGAGGAGACAGGTATATGCTGGTCACTTTCGAAGAGCCGCCCTATGCTATCAAGGTAACCGCTCCTGCCCTCCCCCTTCCCTTTCCTGTTCCCTCCTCGCTCGCCACCCCCATTCACCCTTCATTTTGCTCCCCTCCCCCACCCGCTGCACTCTAGGCGCTGAGGTCCTTTTCCCTGCGGGCCCCCACCCCTTCCCCGCGCTGGAGCGCCGCGGCGCGGTGCGGAGTCGCGGGGCCACCGTCGTCCCCTCCCCGGCCCGGCCCGGCGGCGGCGGAGGCGCTGCGATCAACATGGCCGACATTTCCCCTCCGCGGCGTGAGCGGCAGCAATGAACTGTGGGGGATATTTATTCAACTTAGCCCGAGTGACAGCCGGGCCGGGCCGCGGGGAGCCTGGGTTTGCATTAAAGGGGAATCGGCCGGAGGCTCCCCCCCCCCCCCCCCCCTGCCCACTGGCGAGCTCGGGGCTGCGGGGCTTGATCTTAAGAGTGTCCCCGAGGCCGCAGGTCAGTGGGGCAGCGGTGGGTTAACTTCAGAAGTCCTGCCCACGGCTGCTTTCCACCGGCGCTTCCCAGCCCTGCATTTGGGTGCTCGTCAGGGAGCACGTTTCCCGGGAAGTTAGGAAGCAGCTGCTGGGGCTGTAGTGCAGGCAGGTTCGGTCCTGGCCGCCTTTGGAGGAGTTTCTTCAGCGCTGATACGGCATTACATGTCAGTCAAACCGTAGTGTAAAGCAGAGAAGCTGTTTGATAAACTACAGATTGTAACGGTGTTTTGTGTATACATGGCTTTAAATGGTGAAAAAAACCCATTCTTACATATTTCTTTTTAGGCCGGATGGAAAGAAAACCATGCAACGTTTATGAATGAGCTGAAAAACCTTCAGGCTGAAGGACTTACGACTCTTGGCCAATCCCTAAGGACAGCTTTTGATTTATTAAATTTAAATAGATTAGTAACTGGCATAGACAACTATGGGCAGGTAGGTTGAATATTAAGGTGGAAAACAGTTGATTTTTCTTTTGGAAAACAGTCCAGTCCAAAAACTGTATAATATGAAATACAGTACAAAAGATTTTGGACTAAAATACAACAAGCACTTAATACAAAAATGAAACTCGGACCATAATATATATGTTTCATAGTCCCCCTTTTCATCTTAAAATGTTACCTTGCACTCATATAAATAGGTAAATATCCTGCCTCATCATACTCAGTTCTTCTACCTACAGGCTCTTAGTCTGCAGTAACTTACAGACACTAGTTGATTAGTGGTCTTCATTTCTATGCTAGAAAAAATGTTACAGGAAATTATTCTGTTTGTTATATCAGGGTTTAATTTAACCGTATTGTATAACTACTCTGAAAGGTAAGATTTTGATTGGAGTGCAATAACTAGCTGACTACATTTAAGATTTATACCATAAGCATTTATTTAGGAAGAATTCTTAATTCATTTCTGAATTAAATGGCAGGTCCAGAGGTGTGTTTTTTTAAATTTATTTTTATATTTTAAAACCTTGGGAAAGAGGCTGAAAGTATGAAAAGAACCTTACTCCCCTACCCCATCCCCTTACACTCTTCCATCTTCTGTATTTGCTTGTGTCTATTTGAAGATGAGAAAGGACTTTAAATCACATGATGGTTCACTATGGAATAACGTTTTGAGATGTCAGGCCTGGAGAATAAAAATGTGTTATGTTACACATAAAGGAATAGCAAATCCAAGGAGTTTAATTTTTATGCTGTAGTGCAAAGCACTATTACCACAATGATATATGTAGATACACATTTTGTTCTTTTCTCAAGTTTCATGAGCCACGGTTTTCATGAATTTCACAAATTTCAGGGGCAAATAACCTTCCTACAATGAGTGGTTGCTTTATATAGAAAGAAACAGTTGTTCTCTTAGTTTAGAAATGTTTGCACTTTACTTCTTAGGAGTAAGCCACATAGCATTTAGTGTGCCTTGGAATTCAGGGTCACTTTGTTTCTGTTTTATCTACATGGTTTCCCATTGTTTAATTAAGTAAATGGGTATTTTTCTACCACATTAATCTTTTTGTTTCCCCCTCTCTGAGTTGCTTTATTTTGCAACTCAGTATTTTAGGCACATTTGACAGGACTTTTTTAGTTTGTTTTTGTAAAATGGATTTCCTTTCCTTTCATATTTCTTTGTTATATGTAGTACTTACAGTCTCATTGCTTAACGTTTTAATCTAAATTTCTTTTAGATTAAAAAAAATTGAAACTTGCCATTGGCTATCCTTTTTTGGTTATCAGGTTTTCAGTATGTAGCAGAACTATTGATTTCCTGTTGTTTGCATTACATTTCATAAGTGGGAAAGGCAATTAGACACATTTACTTCCTACAAGCTAATTAAAAATATTTCTTGGGGTGCTTCCTTAGAAAAACTGATTATCATGGAGAGACTGAGGACATTTGTAATGTAAACCTGAATTTTCTTTTTCCCACTTGCCATCTTCCACTGGAGATCACTTAAGTTCTTGTCCATAAAGATTACAGAAAGTTTGAGGTTGGAGGGAGTCCAGCCGTGCTATTACCAGTTTGACCAAGAGAAAAAAACCTGGAGATTAGTATGTTTTTGCATGTTAGGATTTATTAATTCAACAAAGGGAAGGAATAATATTTCTCAGTTATTTTAATGAATAAACAAGCAGAAATATTAATATTTAAGTCCTGAGCTGGCACATAAACTGACGCTAGCATTAAACTAACTTAGGAAGCTACAATTTCAAAATGAAAATGAAAATTGAGTAAAGTGTTTAGTAAGAAGAAAACATCTTTCCAGGTGATATTTTTCATCATAATACTCTTTTGCTAATTTAGATAAGACTTTTTTGCTAATTTAGTATACATTTACAATTCAGTAAAAGGGTAAATTGTGAAGAATTTTGGATGTCTCAACACAATATAGTTCATGCATTTTCTTTGTAAAAGTACTTTTTTAATTTCTGTGGAATACTCCTTATACTGCTTTTACATAAGTAACTTTCATCATGCTCTACACTAGCATTTGTGGAGCCCACAGAAGTAAATATTTGTAATATAATCATAATAATTGAAGGAAATGAGAAAAGGCCAGCTAGATGCTTGATTTTATAGAGCATTTGGAAACCATTTAAGTTTATAAGTTTTCTTAAATATCTAAATTTGATTCTTCAGCATAAATGTGGGCGTGTGTGTGTGTGTGTGTATGTGTGTATGGTATAGATACTGCAAACTTGCTCCCCCCATATACATGCACGTATGTGATTTTTCTATAACCAAAAGTATTTTTTAATATCTATATTGCATCTGTTAATTTAGTTAGCATACCTATAAGTAAAACATCTTTGAAGTATTAGGTTACTAATGAATCTGCAGGGCCTCTCTAGAGTAGTTGAGAACAAAGAATGATTCTTGGTGAATGTTATCCTTAAGCATTTTGGCTATCCCACTAAAAATATTCCTTGCATTTAGCAATCCTTATAAATATTTAATTTTGATTATCAGTACCATGTCTACAGTCATGAAACAATGTGTAGTTTCTAGTCAAATCATTTTCTTAATTATAGAAGCTCCTTATTAAATTGCTTATCATTGCAGATAAATTCAATATATATATTTTTCACATGTTCACCAGTTTCAAAAATAATGCTGATCTTTTGAGAACCACTGAACATTTGAACCAGCCTTAATTTCTAAAGTTAGGACACATCTAAAGTTATAGAAGTATGGTTTAAGTTTTATATGTAGATTGGTTTATTTTTCATACTGTTTCAAATTCTGTTTTCTTTAAATGTTTTCAATATAACCCCTCTCCCTTTTTTTAAGTTCAGTTCCAGCTAGATTCAGGTGTTGAATATTCTTCTAGCCTATAATTCATCATTTTTGTCACTAGACTAATTCCATACTCCTATAACTCAGTATACTAGTACTGATTAGGTTATTTTAGGATGAATTTACCTGACCTGCTACTACTCTGTGTCCCCTCTGTGAAATTAATTCTTGACCAATACCCTAAAATGAGATGTAATATGTGTTTTAATTTTTTGAGGATTTTCAATACTAGGTATAAACTTCATTGGAAAATGGTAATTTTCAGATAAGATTAAATAGAATGAATTTTAGGGAAGAATAATTTTAATTAATTTTATTCTTCAGCATAAAGGACTTTTTGTGAACTTTGCAGGAAAATGCAGGTAGAGTTTTTGCTCCTTTACCTAAGTAGTACACATTTAATACTCAGTACAAAATATAGGCTTCTTTTAATGTTGATAGCATCGTCAAGCAATGAAAACTTGATTCCCATTGGGTTTTTGGTTTCCCATAAACTATCAACAAATATTCACAGTAGTTTGGTATTTGTTGACTTATAGACATCTTTTCAAAAGAAAAGTAGATTATTATACTTGAACATATTACTGTGCTGAATATGAACTAATGGAAACAATTGTGAATTGTATTTGGTAAATGTTTTCATTGCCTGAATATTTTTCCTAAATTTTAAATTGTGGTAAAGAACATACAACAAAATTTACAATATTAACCATTTTCACATTTACTAGTATAGTTTGGTCACGTTGTTCCAGCCAGTCTTAGGGATTTTTCATCTTGCAAAACTGAAACTCTTTACCCTTAAACAGTAATTCTCCATTTTCCTTCTTAGCTTCTAGCAACTTCCATTCTACTTTCTGTCCCTATGAGTTTGACTGCATTAAAGATACCTTGCATAAGAGGAATCATACAGTACAGTTGACCCTTGACCAATGCTGGGGTTAGGAACACCTACTCCTGCTTTTGACTCCCCCACAACCTAACTATTAATAGCCTACTGTTAATTGTAAGTGTTACTGATAACAACCAATTAACACATATTTTGTATGTTTATGTATTATATCTTGTATGCTTATAATAAAGTGAGCTAGAAAAAAAGTTAAGAAAACCATAACCCATTTACAGTGCTGTACTTATTTATTAAAAAACATAAAAAACCAAGTATAATTGGACCTGAGTAGCTCAATTCCATGTTCAAGGGTCAACTGTATTTGTCTTCTTTCGACTGTCTTATTTTGCTTAGCATAATCTTCTCAAGGTTCATACATGACAAGATTTCATTCCCTTAAAGGCTTAATAGTATTTCATTGTATGCGTATACCACATATTGCTTATCTATTCATCTGTCAATGGACACTTGGGTTGCTTCCACCTCTTGGCTATTGTGAATAATGCTGCTATTAACGTGTTATGCAAATATAAAAGGTTTGTGTTCAACTCTTTAGGACATATACCCTGAAGTGCAGTGGGATCGAATGGTAAACTTCTTTTTAAATTTTTGAAGAGCCGCCATATTGCTTCCAGTAGCAGTTGTACTATTTTATATTTCCACTAGGCATAGGAATTACAGTTTCTCTGCATCATTGTCAACACTTATTATTTTCTGTTTTTCTCATATTAGTCATCCTAATGGGTCTCAGGTGATAGCTCATTGTTTTATTTTGTTTGTGTTTTTAAAATATATTTTTATTTCAGAGAGGAAGGGAGAGGGAGAGAGATAGAAACATCAGTGATGAGAGAGAACCATTGACCGGCTGACTCCTGCACGTCCTGCACTGGGGGATTAAGCCTGCAACTTGGGCATGTACCCTTGGTGGGAATCGAACCTGGGACCCTTCAGTCCACAGGCCGATTCTCTATCCACTCAGCCAACTGACTTAAGGCTCTCATTGGATTTTTAGCACTTACCTGATTGTCATTTATGTTGAGCATCTCTTCATATGCTGGTTGGACATTTGTATGTAGACTTTGGAGAAATGTCCATTCAAGACCTTTGCTCGCTTTTCTTCCTTTTTTTTTTTTTAACTATAGGAGCTCCCTTATCAGATAATGTGATTTGCAAATATTTTCTCAGATTCCAGGGGTTGCCCCTTCACTCTATTGATTGTGTACTTTGGTGCACAGAAGTTTTAATTTTTGGTGCAATCTAATTTATCAGTATTTTTATTGTTGCCTGTGCTTTTGGTGTCATATCTAAGCAATCATTGGCAAATCCAATGTCTTTAAAGCTTTCCCCTATATTTTATCTTAAGAGTTTTAGTTGTAGGTCTTGCATTTAAGTTTTCAATCTAGTTTGAGTAAATTTTTATATATGTTGTAGGGTAAGGTTCCAAAGTCTTTTTTTTGCACGTAGACATCTAGTATTCCCAACACCATTTGTTAAGACTGTCCTTTCCCCAAGTGGCAGGTCCTTGAACTTTTTAGCCTCATAAAATTATTTTCAACAATTATTGCTAGTTGATAGGGAACTCTACAGTAAAACTTGCTTAAATGTTTTTTCTCCATCTTTATTAGTGTTAAAGAAAAGAAGACCAGTAATGTGAAAATTTGAATCCCAGTTCTGACATCAGCATTTGCATTACTTTGTAACATTGGACAGTTACTTTACTACCCTGTCTCTCTGCGGCTTCATATTCATTCTTTCTTTCTTTTTTTCTTTCTTTTTTCTTTCTTTCTTTCTTTCTTTCTTTCTTTCTTTCTTTCTTTCTTTCTTTCTTTCTTTCTTTCTTTCCTTCCTCCCTCCCTCCCTCCCTCCCTCCCTCCCTCCCTCCCTCCCTCCCTTCCTTCCTTCCTTTCTTTTAAATCTTTATTGTTCAGTTTATTAATTACATTGTTCCCTTTTTTTTCACCCTATAGCTCCCCTCCACCTTGTACCCATCCCACTCTCCGCCCTCACCCCCCTCCACTGTCCTCTCCCATAGTTGCATGATTTTTGTCCAGTCTCTTGCTGCACTTCCCACACCCCCTTTCTCCCCAAGAGTTGTCAGTCCATTCCCTCTCTATGTCCATGATTCTGTTACATTCACCAGTTTATCCTGTTCATCAGCTTATTAATTCACTTGATTTTTAGATTCATTTGTTGATAGATGTGTATTTGTTGTTCCTAATTTACACTTTTATCTTTTTCTTCTTCCTCTTCTTAAAGAATATCTTTCAGCATTTCATATAATATTGGTTTGGTGGTGATGAACTCCTTTAGCTTTTTCTTATCTGCGAAGCACTTTATCTGACCTTCAATTCTGCATGATAGCTTTGCTGGATAGAGTAATCTTGGTTGTAGATTCTTGCTGTTCATCACCTTGAATATTTCTTGCCACTCCCGTCTGGCCTGCATTGTTTCTGTTGAGAAATCCGCTGACAATCGTATGGGTGCTCCCTTATAGGTAACCATCTGTTTTTCTCTTGCTGCTTTTAATCTTCTCTCTTTGTCTTTTGCTCTTGGCATTTTAATTATGATGTGCCTTGGTGTGGTCCTCTTAGGGTTCCTATATATTGGGGTTCGGTGCGCTTCTTGGACTCCTAAGTCAATTTCTTTCGCCAGGTGTGGGAAGTTTTCGGTCACTATTTCTTTAAATAGGTTTTCATTGTCTTGGCCTCTCGCTTTTTCTGGCACCCCTATAATTCGGATGTTGGTATGCTTGAGGTTGTCCCAGAGGCCCCTTACACTCTCTTCAATTTTTTGGATTCTTTTGGTTTCTTGCTTTTTCAGCTGAGTGGATTTTACCTCTTTGTATTTCACATCTTTAACTTGGTTCTTGGGGTGCTCCATAGCACTTTTAGGTCTTTGTATAATATTTTTTATTTCAGTCAGTGTATGCTTAATTTCTGGTTGGTCCTTTTTCATATCCTTGAGAGTCTCCTTTATATCCTTGAGGGTCTCCTTCATTTCCTTGTAGGAGTCATTCATTTCCTTTGCAGTCTTGCTTATTTCCTTATAGGCCTCGACCTTTTGTTGGAGCCTCTTGAAAAACCCTATAACCGTGATTTTGTATTCCATGTCCAGTCGTTTTTTTCCTCCATTTCTTTCACATCTGATTTCTTTCCATGTCTCTGCATGGTGGCTGCTTCCCTGAATTGGTCAATTAGCTTTGTGTGGTAGACTTCTTACTAGGGACAGTGGCTCAGCCTCCCCAGTTACCTGAGGTGGATATGGGTTGCACAGTCTTGCTGAATTTAAGCTCAGTTAATCGATGTTAGCACTTGGAGGGGTTGACCTCCAGGCCAATTGTCTGTGAAGTTCTGCTGTGCTCAGGTTGGATGGGCGGAGTCTCCGGGCCAAGCAGACAGCGTTAGCTCCATCCTATGCAGCCCCAGGGACCCTGCGCCGGGGGCAACGCTGGCACCTCTGAGAGAGAGCCGCTGCCGAGCTCCACCGGCTGCCAGGGAATTCAGACTCTCCCGAAATGAGTCTGCACGCCCAATGTCTCACCCAGGGTCGCAAAACAAAGCAGACTGACGGTTTTCCGAATGAGAGCGAGTCGCAGAGCGCTCTCTACGTGGTCACGCAGCTGAGCTGTTCGTGCAAGCTGCCTTATCCACAAGCCGGCAGACCAGGCAGTACCCGAGCTTTGGCGTGCCCTCCCACTGTCCAGTGTTCACCCCGTATGATAGTGGGTTCCCTGGACTTCGCCCAGAGCTGGAGAATCAGTCCAGTGGGACGTCTTTGTCTCGCCGTTTGAGAAAACTGGCCGGTTTTCAGCCGCCTGCCCTATCTGCTGGTGTGCACTCCAAACCTCTGTCTGCGCGAATCTTTCAACGCTGTCCGCCACCGCTCCTCAGAGTCACAGTGTCTTATCTTCACTTTTATTTGTGGAATGTTCACTCGGCCAGCTTCCTGGTGATTCTGGAAGGTGTTTGTTCTTTCATTAAGTTGTAGTATTAAAATTGCTGAGTATGACGGCAAGATAGGTGTTTTACCTATGCCGCCATCTTGGTTCTTGCTGCTTCATATTCTAATGAAGCCAGTGTAGTGTAATTATAGAATCAATGAGAGGTTTGATTAAAGGGTTAAATGGGAGGTATAGTAAAATGTATTTTAAAAATTATTAAGTGCTTAGTAAGGCACAAAGCATACTTTTTTTTCATCAATAGATTTATTAACCTCTAGTTTTCTATTATTTTTCAGTTTAAAATTTGAGATTATAATTATAAAAATCTAGTGATATGTTAAGCTGATTTTTATTACATGGTTTAAAATCTATTAGTGGTATATTAAGTGTATATTTTTTCTTGAGCTTTATATTCTTTTTTGGGAAACAGTACAATAAACACTATAACTTGGTGAAAATTGTCATAATGGCAATTAATTAAACGGGATAAAGTACAGGGCTAGTATTTTAAAAAAATTTGTTAAGCAAAAGTTGGACATAAAGACCTCTGCAACTAAATCATTGTTTTGCAGCAATTAAAGTTAGAAAAGGAGTACACATGCTTTAGGATTCTTTCAAAGAGGGAGCTCCCCCTAGTGCACTTAAGGTGAGTTTGAAATAAGGAAGCATTAGGAGCACATCTGTTGGATAAATCAAGGGATATTTTAATAAGGTTTGACTGAGCTCAGAGCAACAAAATAGATATGGTTTATTTCCCATTAGTGTTAATTTTAAAGGTAATAATTTTAAAAATTTGAAGGTTTATTTTCTTTGAATACACTTGTTATAATTTTTCTTCATAATTTTACATTCTAAATTTCTAAAGGATCAAAAACTACCCTTTTATGATTTTTCAAAGGAAAATTAAAAACAAGAATATCATTGTATTCTTAACTAGAAATTATTAAAAAGGAATGAGTGCAAAATTCAAAGAGAATTTTATTTTTCCTTCTTGCAAGATGGTGTCAATATTTACATATTAAACTATGTACAACTGAAAATTAAGTGGTTAGTAACAGATCTAATATTTGAATGAAATAATTTACTTATTCAAGTATTTTGAATTGATTTAAGATCATTTGTGTTCAGAATTAGCTAAAAGGATAGTTTATCCATGTTTATGTCATATCTCTTCAAAGAGATTGTATAATATTTTGTAATTGAGATTTTCTTAAATATTTAAAATTATTTTTAGCCATCATAATTCTTCACCCAAATTTATAATCTTGCTGGACTTTTTTTTAAAATCACATAAACCAGTCATGTTAATTTTTTTCAATTAAAATTTTTTTCTTATATGAATTTTTGTTTAGCCTTATTTTTCATCTATTTAACTTAAGCGTGGTCTCCAGACCATAAACAAAATACCAGATATTTTTTTAGCTTTGTTGTATTATTACTTGATCTTTCCCACCAACCTTTTATTGAGATACAATTTAGTACACAGATCCTAAGGCTGAAGTTTAATGAAATTTTGTATACACTTTTGAAAAAAATTTGAACTTTGCATGCATCTATTAACACTACTTTTTTTTTTTTAATATATTTTTTTAATTGATTTTTTTACAGAGCAGAAGGGAGAGGGATAGAAAGTCAGAAACATCGATGAGAGAGACATCGATCAGCTGCCTCTTGCACGCCCCCTACTGGGGATGTGCCCGCAGCCAAGGTACATGCCCTTGACCGGAATCGAACCCCGGACCCTTCAGTCCGCAGTCCGACGCTCTATCCACTGAGCCAAACTGGTCCTGGCAACACTGCTTTTCATTTGCCTTTTTATAAGTATTATGGTTGTTTCAGGGCTTTAGAAGTCAAATGATGTTAGATGTTTATTCCATCTTTTTCATTTTATAGATGAAGAAAGTAAGGCCTAGAGAAGTTAAAATGTTTAATTTCTTCACATTTCTGCTAGTTGTAATCTTTAATATTTTAAAGATTACAATTGGTTATGGAGTACTTTTGCAGATTTTATTAGTAATTCATGTAATATTTAAGAATAAATTTTAGTTAAATGCATAACCAGTAGATATGAGCCCTCTTTGGGAGTATATCTATAATTCTTTAATGAAATATATATTCTTTCAGTTCTTATTAATACCAGGCATTTCACTTTGCCATTATATTACATTTAGTCTTTCTTGTAACACTATTGAAGTAATGTTTATTAGATTCAGATGTATATCCTTCCTATTCCCATGTTTGCAAAAAATAATATGAATTTAGAGGACAGTTGACAGGATTTTTTTTTTAACAACATTAGTTTAAGCCTAGATATTAATATATGTATATATATACATATATATATACACACATATATATATACATACACATACACACACACATATATATGAAATAATAATCTATGAAATAAAAAGTCAAAAGTTAAATATATGGCACCTTTTGACTTTTTATTTCATAGATTTTTACATTTCTAATGTAGTTAATTAATATAGAGCTCTTAACCTCATCACTTAAGTGACTTTTCCACTATAGTACAACTAGCCAATATTAGTGTTGTAATTATAACTTTTTATTTAGAAAGTTTTGTAATTATTATGTTTCTTTTCATGTAAGATAATTGTGAAAATCTCTAATCACTGTGTTTTAAGATTCCGAAAAATCTGCTTGATTGTGAATTCCTACTCTACCTATAAGTTTCTGGCATGTCTTGAAAGCCTTTAGTTTCCCCATTAGCAAAATGGGATGAAAGGCTCTATTTTGCCAAGATTGTGGTATAGATGAGGTGATATACAGTATAATTTATTATTTTAACATGTATTACTATTTTTGTGACTTTCCTTTTATTTGAGTTTTAAAAATTGGAGTTATGGTTACCTAGAGTATTTTATCCAGCTCCTTTTAGAACAAGCAGTGTGATATTGAAAGAACTGCTTCATTAGAACTGACTGTTCCTGGCTCTGCCACTTACTAGCTTATGCTATATTGACAAGTCCCTTAACCTCACTGAGTTTCAAATTTCCCATCCACAAATGGTGATAATACCAAATCTGAAAATTTTTATAAGAATTAGAAATAATATGTGTATATTTTATAAGAATTAGAAATATGTGTATTATATATTACATAATATATATAATACTATATATATATTAATATAACATATATATATAATCCTATAATAAAAGAGTAATATGCAGATTGATCATCACTCCAACAAACAAGATGGATGCCCCCATGTGGTCAAAGGTCCTGCCCCCATGTGAACACAAGATTGCCAGCAGGGGAGGGCAGTTGGGAGGGAACAGGTCTGCAAGGGAGGGCAGTTAAGGGTGACCAGGCCAGCAGAGGAGGGAAGTTGGAGGTGACTGGGTCTGAAGAGAAGGGCAGTTGGGGGTGACCCAGGCCTGCAGGGGAGAGCAGTTGGGAGTGGGGGGACCAGGCCTGCAGGAGAGGGCAGTTAGGGGCAAACAGGCTGACAGGGGAGCAGTTAGGCATTATCAGGCTGGAAGGGGAGTGGTTAGGGGGTGATCAGGCTGGCAGGCAAAAGCAGTTAAGGGCAATCAGGAAAGCAGACAGGCTAGCAGTTGGGAGCCAGCAGTCCTGGATTGTAAAAGGGAGTCTGACTGCCCGTTTAGGGGTCCCAGATTAGAGGGTTCTGGCTGAGGTGAGGGACACCACCCCTCCTATGCACAAATTTTGTGCACCTGGCCTCTAGTTTTTACATAATTTTACAAAAGTTTTATTTAGACTTTTTGTTATTGGGAATCCCACATGCAAGTTCAACTGTGTAGAAATAATATTTGTTATTTACCTAGCAAAGTATTTGCTTGGTACATGGTAGAAATTCAGATGACGATTATCATCATCCTGAATAGTAAGGTAATCATTTAATAGGGTAAAGCTTTCCAATTTGAAAACTTTGAGAGAAAAAGCAATAAAAGGTGTTTCATAATTGATCACGGGGACCGAGAGTTAACTAGTTAGTATGTCCAGCTAAAGTAAAATATCTTGCCACAGAGAATGCAGTGGTTTTGGTTTTCAATTGAAGCTCTATAGATTTGCTTCAGAAATACTTTCCTGTTGGTGTTACAAAAGTATTTTCCCTCAAATCTGTTTCTTGTTCAAAAACAGTTAAAGTGAGCATTTTTATTAAAAAAGGATTTTGAATTTCAAAGAGAGAAAGGATTTAAGCTTCTTTGCGGACATTTAGATTCAAGTCAATTTGTAGGGCTTTGTAATAGTATATTTTAGAATTTAAGTAGGTGATAGTTGGGATAGGGGAGAAGGGAGATAGTTTTTGTACAGAAAGATCAAATGTCAAGTCTATGATCCCTTTCTTGTTTGTAACATAGATTTATTGTAGGGGAAAAATATAACAGGATAAGCCTAGGAAAGATTTTTTTATGTGACAGTATTTCTTTTTCAAGGCACATATCATTTGAACTTTGATTATCAATATATTGAGATAGTTGCCCCAAAACTGTATTTTAACTTATAATTAAGAGGATTTGTTCTAACCAAAGGACAAATTTATATCAGCCTAGTAATGTCTTAAGGCTAGTTTCTATAGACTCTTGCCTTTTCTGTGCCTTAAAAGGGTATGACATTGTAATATATATGTATATTTTTATTCACATTTTTGCCCAGAAAAACTAGAGGACTCATGGTGAAGGTCCTTAGAAGGATTAAAGCATCTAAAAAAGTTTATCATAGAAATACAAACAGTTCTGACTATTTGAGAAAAAGTAATTGTAGCATTAGCTGTTATGTGATATAATTTGTAACTAGTAAATGACAGGATTGATACTGGCATGTTAAATGAATACTTTCACTTTGTTTTAAGCCTGGTAAACATAATTAGATATTAGAAAGCACCAACAAAGTCTTTCAGCTATTATGGAGTTTAAACACTGAAAGCATCCAAACAGTTATTCTGGAAGGGTTAAAAACAATAGATCATTATTACTTTTGACAATAGATTATTTTTAATCACTGGGATTGAAGATTATTGAGTATGTAGTGTTCTATGAAAAGTTGGCTGTAAAAAACCACAGTGGGTGATGTTACAAAGGCTAGGTTGGAAAGAACATGGCAGAATGAAGTATTCATATTATTAGGAATAAGCAAAACAATGTATTGGCCATTGGAAATACCTTAGTTGTCATGGTTCCTGATCATTTATGCACATTGGATTATAATAACTAATGTAAGATTATGAATTTTTGTTCTGCAATTTTAGTTGTCAGTCCCATTTCTCAAATCAGTAAGAAAGAAAAAACAAGAAATTGCCTCTAGAAAATTGGGCTTAAGTCAAGTTAGTAGAAAGGGTAAATTTTATTATTAACGCATAATTAACCCATAATGGACAATGTAGTCCTAAACAAGATTTGTCTATTGAATGTAAATCCTGATGTAAAAAAGTTACCCTGTCATGTTCTTAGGGCTTCCATTTTAATGTGCTATAGCAGTAATCTGAAACATGTAACAATCTGTTTTTTTCTATATACTAGAGGCCTGGTGCATGAAAATTCATGTACTAGAGGGGTGTCCCTCAACCCGGCCTGTCCTTTCCCATAGTCTAGGAGCCCTCAGGGGCAGTAGGTGATCCAGTGATTGGGAAAGGTGATGCTCCATCACACCTCTGCTGTTGCCACTGCCGGAAACGCAAGCACTGGCTGGCCCTAGTTAGCTGAGCTTCGGCGGCCCTGGGCAGCTGGATAGCCACCATCTGAGGCTTGCCTGCACTTTGGGCTGGCCTTGGGTGGCTGGGGAGATGAGGGACTGGCAGACTCGGGATGCAGGTACGCGGACTCTGGCAGGGCTGAGGGGATTGGGCGCCATTATCTTTGAGGGCAGGGCAGTCAGTTAGCATATTCCCTCCTTATTGGCTATGGGCACAGCCATCTTTGCAATGGTGTGAGGGTCAATTAGCATAATTCCTCTTTATTAGATAGGATGACATTTGCCTTTTCATGAGGTTCATTTCTGAAATAGAACCTTGGTGGATTTATATGTATAGTTAGGAAGGCTTAAAAATTTTTATAACAGTAGGCCCAAATATGTGGATATTATTTTGTTTCCCAAAATGTCATCTACTTTGGAAATTTAAAATCTGTATATTCTTGGGAAGATATTTAGCACAAGCATCAATAACTGTTTTAATTGGAACTAGCAAAAATGGATTTCTAAAAAATTCATTGCTCAAGTATATATACCTATGTAATGGGTTTGGAGAAATTTAATATTCCCTAAAAACAATAAAACTTACTAAAATTGGATTATCACCCATTCTCCTAGAAAATGGAATATATATATGTATATATGTGTGTGTGTGTATATATGTGTGTGTGTGTGTATCTATATATATATATATACACACATATATATATAAAATAAAACAGGCCCTTTTAACATTAACTGCACATTGTGATTTATTTGATTAAGTTATTTTCAGATTGGTCAAATTCCATATATTTTGTAGGAAAGCTGTTGTATGTATGAATGATTCATTTGAGAGCATATTCATATTTGTAGTGTGGATGTTTTTAGAAGGAACTAACTAATGATTAAAGGTATGACTTAAACAGATTTTTGCAGAAGTAATATCTGCACATTTACTGGTAATCAACAAACCAAGTTGATGATTAATCTTGATAGAAGAGCCAGATCTGTATGATTTATTGTAGCCAGATTAATTTTCAGCATCATTGCTATGTAACTTCACTTATCTGTGAAAATAGGTTTTCATTTTAGCTTTTATTTATTTTTTTTGCCATGTTTCTAAGATGTTTATTTACATGCTTTGCCGAATAATTTTTCCCAGGTTAATATTACCCAATCCATTTAATATAATGGATATATTAAGTTCTTTATTCAGAATGTTGCTATTTATTAAGTAAAATGTACATGAGTAGCCAGCTTATTATGATCTTTGAAAGCATAATCTGGCCATTCAGTGTATATCCTATATAATAAAAGGCTAATATGCAAATTGTCCCCTCGACCAGGAGTTCGACCAGCAGACAGGCCGGCCAACCGCCCATGTCCCTCCCCCTGGCCAGGCTGGCCGGACCCCATCCATGCATAAATTCATGCACAGGGCCTCTAATATAAATATGTGTGTGTGTGTGTGTGTGTGTGTGTGTGTGTGTACATATAAACACACACACGTACACACAGACACAGACACACATGTACATATATACATACACACTATGAGTGGCCAGATTATTATGCATTCAGAGATCATCATAATCTGGCCACTCAGTGTATTTCTGGTATCCTTATTATTTTTATGTTGGTATAAACACTATTTCCTGTTACTACTTTTAAATATTGCCCAAACCAACTATTTATTTGTTAGAATAATTTTATTCAAAGTACATATTCCAGCTCAAATGTAAAACTCAAATTCTGAGAAATTATTAAATATTTTATATTTTGAATATATCGAACTGACATTACTGTCCTTTGCTGCAGTATACTTAGCTTTATCAATTATTGAGTTTCCTTAACAATTTTTTTTCACATAATTTTCTAGTTCATATAGTCTGTATTTCTTGTATCATTACTATTTGATTTATTTAAATTAAATTTCAGGACATTGCTTGTTAGTCATTATATTAAAATGTATATATGGGATTTTCTCCTGCTTTTGAAGGTCTTAATTTTCCATTGTATTTAATGTTGTTATGTTTTTAACAAAAGGAATTATATGGGTAGGTAAAGGAACTCTATTGGTATACAGTTGTATAATGGAAGTGCTTGAAACTAAAAATGTTTCTTTTAATTCAGAGTTTTAACATTTTTAAATAAGCTTTAAGCCTTAATGTATTTACAGTTTTATTTTTGGATACTAAGTACTTTTTAATTTTAAATAGTACTTATTTTGAATACATCATATCTTGGTTAAAAAGTTCAAGCATTATAGAAAGCTATACAGATGGTCACTTCCATTCTTCAGAGGCAGCCATGGTTAGTTTGTGACATATCCTTTAGAGATCTTTTGTATATAATCAAAGGTATCTTAAAAGCACTAATTTCTTAAGATGAGTATTTTTGAGGTTTTACATCAAAAGACATGTCACAACACTTGAGAACTTAACAATAAAAGTAATAGTCTTGGTGAATTCTAAAACAAATATAAAAGTTCTAATTCTGGCCTTGGAATATTGATTTAAATGAATATCTGCCAGGTCTTTACTGACTTAAATATTATTATATTTTGTTTGAAATGTGTAATTAACCTGTTGTGTATTCATCACTGTAATATATTGAACCTCCCCATCCTTTAAAAGTATAGCTATGCCCTAGCCAGTTTGGCTCAGTGGAAAGCGTAGGCTCTCAGACTGAAGAGTCCTGGGTTAAGTCCAGTCAAGGGCACATGGCTCAGGTTGCAGGCTCGACCCGTGACCCTGGTAAGAGTGTGTGTGGGAGGCAATGAATTGGTGTGTGTCTCTCATATTGATATTTCTCTCCCTCTGTCTCTCCCCCTTCCTCCCATGGGCTAGGATTAACAACAAAACAAAAAGATATCTAAGCAGTATTAATGATAATGAATTATTGAATAGAATATATAATCAATATATATAAAAGCCTAAGTGACTGTTAGACTGGACAACCAGCCAGTAGCTATGACATGCAGTAACCATTATGGGTCAGATGTTCAATGCAGGAGCTGCCCCCTAGTGATAAGTGCGCTGCCACGGTCAACCTCCTGAGGCTGACCAGCCTCCCCGGTCCCTTCCCCTGGCCAGCCATGGCTCAGTCCCTCCATCCCCGTCAGTCTGCCCCAATTGGCCCCAGTGGCCGGCCAGGCTGAGGGTTCCCACCTGTGCACGGATTCGTGTACTAGGCCTCGAGTTAAATATAATTGGGATTATGATTTCATAGATCTTACTACTGTAGTGTTAGAGTAAAATAAAAAAAGGAACTAATTTAAAGAAATATTAAATGTTAGCACAGGTAATAAGATACTGAAAAAATTCTGGTTGTAGTATACAGATGTCGAAAGGGCAATAAACTAAGGAATGTTATTTATTTTAGTTATATTAAAAGCTGCTTTTCTCAGTTATATATAGTTGTCATAGTGTTTATTATTATCTATATTATGACTAGTAAGTTTTTGGATGTGAATTATATCCTTAGATATTTTCCTTTTAGAAATAAGCTTAAAGAACAATATTATACTTAATATTAATATATTTTATATTTTCTTTATAGAATTTGAATTTTGACAAATTACATAGGAATTATATAAAAAGTTTCTAAATGAATGTGAGGTGGTTTGTCATATTTTAATAAACTTATCTCTTATCTATGGTAATAGAAGAAAGTAGGATAGATAATGCAGGCTTCACTTCATATTTTTACTGCTTAAGTAAATTCTGCAAAGATGTATATAAAGAAAACCAAAGATCTAATGCAGCAACTTAACCATTATGAAAATTTTAACAGCAGTTTTGCTTAGTACTTGTTCAGTGTATGCATGAGAACCTTTAGTGATACAGTACATATTTCTTAACTATGGCAGCCCTTCTCATCTTTTTGCTTGTTATTTCTTACATTTACTTGAAAGGGAGGTTCCAATATTAAAAAAGCACAGGCTATTTCTGGAAGTTTTTATATTCTTGTTTAGGAGATATTTTTTCAACCTAGATGTATAAGATGTTATATGCTTTAACATCTATTTTGTTGATTGCTATTGGCCATAGCTTTCCTGGCATATAACAAAATAGCTAGATAATAAATAATTGGTATAGATTAACTGAAGATACTACCACAGAAGAGCCAGAGAGCTCACTTTTGGTGCAATTTTCCCAATAGAAACCTTAAGCCATGGTAAAAATGTAGCATACACAGCATTTGGCTGTCCTCATGGGATTATTCAAAGGACTGGCAACATGGTAGAGCATGAGAGAAAATTTAAGACCAGGAAGTCCTTTGGTCCTATAGCACAGCAGCAGCTAAGTTTTCTAAGTGCTCAGGATTGCATTCCTTTTGCTTCAGAAGATAATAGCTAAGACCTGTTTAAGGATATAGTAAAATTCCTTTGCCTCTTCTTAAAGTACATTGACAGTTTAGGGATAAAATTAAAAACTCTGGTTTTGAGAACCAGGTTAGTTCATATTTGGGGAGAAATTAGCCTTATTTTTTAAATTTGTAAAATTTTTCATTGCAATGTCTTAACATTTTAAAAACATTTTTTACAAAAATGAAACAGGTTCTAATAGATAATTTCTACTTTATATTCTTTACATTTTCTTATTGGTATTATACTTTAATTGAATTAACACTGGGATATTTTTAAATTATTGAGAACTTAAGTGAAAATTTTACTTTATAAAACTCTTACCTGAGGCTTTTGACCAATATTAAATTCAGGTTTTCTAAATGACAGGGTTTCCGTTAGCAAATAGCTCGAGAGGAAGGATATTATAATTTGCACTATATTTTCTGGTGATGTGTCTAGATTTCTTTGCCAAGAACCACTACTTACACATGAAAACATTTATTTTAAAGATTAAATCTCTATTGTAAGTATTATAATAATTGATAGTATTACAGATGTCCCCAGCTGCCCCCCACCCCAATTGACCCCTTCTAGCCCACCTCCACCCCCTACCCCAGGCCTTCACCATCCTATTTTCTGTATCCATAGGTTATGTATATATATATGCATAAAAGTTCTTTGATTGATCTCTTCCTACCTGTCTCCCTCCTCCACCTCCCTTCAGATTCCACAATCTGTTCTGTGCATCTGTGTCTCTGGATCTATTTAGTACATCTTGAATTTAATTCTGCTAATGGCAAAAGTAAACTTTAGTCCCTCTACTGGCTGCCTTTGTCATAGCAGAGCTTATTTATTTATTTATTTTGAGATCTTGTAACTAAACAAATATCTGTTTATAACCTTATGACCAAGGTAAATTTTGAGGCAAATTCTAAATACAGTTTTCCAATGATCAACTTCATAAATATTAAGAATAAAAATTTAAAATAGTAACAGTTAAAATTAAAGATTTGAGAACACCTTTGATCCATTGGTGGAATGTAAATGATCATATTTTTTCTTCTACCTTTCATCTTTATCTGAATTTTCCAAAATATAAAGCCATTGAAATTAATATTTTATCTTGTCTCTGTGTACATACTCTCTGAAAGTTGGGAGTCATATGGTTTTTAAAAGTAAACACCTACATATTGCATTTTGTATCAGTGTGTTTTTGTTTGGGGAGGTATATTGATTTATATATAGAATTGATGGGTAAAATAGCATAATAACAGGAAACTAAGTAAAGGAATAGTCCTACAGTGGTTAATTTCATCGCAGATAGAATATACTATCTAATAAAAGAGTAATATGCAAATTGACCATACCTTTGCTGCACCCACAAGCCACGCCCATAAGCCAATCAGAGTGAGTATGCAAATAAACCCAACCAATATGGCAGTTAATTTGCATATCTGTGGCAGAAGACGGGTGCGTAGAAGGAAGCCAAGCACTGCAGGAGGGAGCAAAGCTATGGAGAGCTAAGCAAGCTGGGCAGGGAGAAGGGAGGGAGCAAGGCAGAGGAGACGGGAGAGAGCAAGGTAGTGGAGAAGGAAGTGAGGCAGCAGAGAAGGGAGGGAGCTTTACTCAGGCTGCAGGAAGCTCTATTCTTGCAGGAATCTTCCTGCAACGGGTCGCTAGTAATAAATAAAATAAAACTTATTTAATACCATTCATCATTGGGTGAATACAGCATAATGTAGATTGGTTCTAGAATTGTTAGCTGCTATCAACAGGACTTTCAGGTGTTGCTGAAAGACCTTATGATTTGGAGTTGAATTAAGGTTCTGGCTTTGCCAGTTACCAGCTAGATGGTTTTGGTTTATATCATTTAATCTCTGAACATTTACTTGCTTCACCAAGTTTTTAAGGTCAAATGAGGTAAATTATTACTAGACACCCGGCAAATAAAATTTGTGCACAGGTAGAATCCCTAGGCCTGGGCTGCAATCAGGGTCGATCTTCCTTGGCTGCTGGCAGCTGGCCCTCTCCCCGCATCCAACCCCCTCCCCCCCTCCCCCAGTGTCACCACTGGTTTCCCTCCTTCAGTTCCTGGTTCCCTATTGGGCTATCAGAGCCTGCCGGCCAGGGGGAGGGATCAAGAGGTTTGCCGTTCCGCCTGCTTGCTGGCCCTGCCCACTGCTGCACTGGTCATCCAGAGCCCCTGGTGTCACCTGCGTCCATCGCCACCCATCCCCTGGATCCCTGTTCCCCATTGGGTGATAGGGGCCTGTAGGCTGAGGGCAGCTCTTGCATTGAGCATTTCCCCCTGGTGGCTGGTGGTCATGTGCATCATAGCAGACCAGTCATGCCACCATCAGGTCAATCTGCATATTATGCTTTTATATATAGAGATTATTATTAAGGACGTGGTTATAGTAATTTCAGGAATAGCCTCTTTGGCAGGGAGGGACTACAGTGTATCTAAGACTGTAGTAAAATTTCAATTCAAAGCTTCATTTTGTTAAGGAAAAAGTAACTGAATTTACCTTAAATTTTAATAACTCAGACTTTTGCTGAATTTGAATTTTTTTGAAAACATATATATTCTTTTATTGATTTCAGAGATAGGAAAAGAGAGCAACAGATGGAAACATCAATGAGAATGATGGATTTGCTCCCACTTGCATTCTCCCTACTGGGGATTGAGCCCAGGCCAGGCTTGTGCCCTTTCCAGGAATTGAACCCTGACATCCTGGTTCATAGGTCAGTGCTCAACCAGTGGGCCACACTGGCCGGGCTTGAATGCATTTTTATTTGATCTTCAGACATTATGGTTCTTAAGAAAGTATGTTAGTTTTGGGTTGACATAATCATTTATAAACTTCTTAATACACCATAGGTTATTGTTATTTTACTATAGATGCAACCAGTTCTCTTGCTCTATAGTATAATTCTCAATGTGCTTATATAGGAACTAGATGCCTGTGTACGATTTTCATGCATGGGTGCAGTCCTAGGCATGGCCAGTGATCAAAGTGCAAGCATCTGATGTGGAAGGCAGGACCTAGCTGACTGGACCCTGGGCAGCACCTGGGTCCTCAGGCCCTCACATGGCCCCCTCTGCCTGAGTCATCGGGCCCCTGCCCAGCTCTCTCAGCACCTGGGAGCCGGTTGGTGGCCCCACCCCCTGCCACCGCTGCTAGTCACTGTCTGCAGGGCAATCGGGGGGGAGATTGGGCCCTGCTTGCACCTGCCGTGGTCTGACGCTGCCTGCTCGCCTGCTCCACCATCCTGCCATGGTCCTGCTCTCATTGGGGCCCATTAGGCAGGCAGCACCTCCACTGCCACCCTCTGCTAGTGCCACATCGCCGACACCCACCATGCTCAGTGCTGCCCCATGGTGGTCACATGTAATAGCGAGTGGTCCAACTCCCAGTCGAGGGGACAGTTTGCATATTAGGCTTTAAATAATAAAAGCATAATATGCTAATTAGACTGGATGTCCTTTCCAGTGAACTTCCAGATGAAGTTGCGGTTGGGGGGTTGATTCCCTTGCATGAATTTCATGCATTGGGCCTCTAGTATGGAATAAGAATGGATGGATGTCAAACTTCTGGTCAGAAAATAGGACTTTGACTTAGGTTAAATGGAGATGAAACAGACACGACATCAAGTCTTTGGCCCATGCTGTTGTGGCTTTAAGATATTTGCTGATTTGTTTTTGAAAGGTAGCAAGTCAACCAAAGTAGTGTTAACTTCAGGATGGAATTAAGATACAGCAGTTGTGAAGATATTAGGACATCTTCGTGTTCTTTAGCTCCCTTTGCCAGTATTTTAGCTACAGTGGTATTTGCAGAGACCAGTACAAAGATATGTACATTTATTATGAGAGTAGAGCTTATGTGTTCTGTATTCTGCACCTAACACAATGCCAAGTGTATGGTAGTCACCCAGTAAGTGTTTGAATGACAAATGGGAATGGGAATGGATAGTGATAGCCAGAGAGATATAGGAGGGAGTGTATCTGTGTAGCATAGCAAGTTCATGAGTTATGTGTTAAGGTTGGGAAGCACTCATTTATAAAGAAGTGAAGGTAGCATTTTTTAAGCTTGAATAAGTTTGAATAATTTTAAATAGTTCTGTGAACTTTGACAAGTTTGTACTAGGTTATATAATTAGTGAACAATGAATATTTAAGTGCCCATTGTTTACATATTTTGTGTTCAGGTCCAAGGAAGAAATATAACATGATCCTTGCTTTTAATATATTGAAACACATAAAACAATAGCAAGTAATATAAGATAGAGTATTTCTTAAAAATTGTGGTAGAAACACATAACAAAATTTATCGTCCTTTTTAAATGTAGAGTTCAGTAGTGTTAAACATTCACATTGCTGTACAAGGTGTTACATATTTAAATTTAAAATAATTTGTTGACAGAAGACAAATGTGTAGGGAAGTGGTATTCAAAATGTACACTATGAAACCACTTCAAATCTAGTTTCATTTGAAGAAACATTTTATTTATCTATGTTAAATATATAAATATATTTATTTAGCTTAGATTTGAAAATGATACCTATTAGAATTTGGAGAAGGAGAGGGGTGTACTTATTTAAGGCCAGAGTAATCAGGGAAGGTTTCATTGAAGAAGAGTGTCAAGAAATATAATCTACAGACCCCTACCTCATCAGTTTATGATAAACTATACCTTAAGGAATGATTAGGAGTTGGGTGGATTGTGGGCAGGGAAAAGGAAAAGCGTTTTGCTTGAGGGAACTAGTCAAAGCTCAGAGATGCGAATGAGCATCGTTTGTTTCTAGATCCATGAAAAGAACTGCATCATTAGAACTTATAATTTATGTTGGGGGTGAATGGTATTAGAGACAATATAGTATAATATGATAGTTCCAAAAATGTGTCCTATTTACCATGAATATTGTAGAGGAGGAAGGGAAGGTAAATTCATATGTCATTCCTGCAAAGCTTCTGTAACATTTGAATACTACTGTGCATTCGAAATCCTTTATAGTTAATATCCAACATATTTTATTTGACCAGAGGAGGCTTTCTCCATCTGGACACCAGTTTTAAAAAATGTGTATGTTACTTACAAGTTGTGTAACTTGATCAAGAAATGTAATGTACCAGACCCCCATCTTCAGGATTTCATGATGATTAGATTATAATCACAATTATTATATGTGAAAAAGTGTTTGTAAATTCAATAAGTATTGAGTATATACTGTAATATGCTAATGTGTGAGTGTTATATAAATGTGTAAGGTAAACCTTATAGATCATAAATGAGTACATGGTCTGTACACATTAACATTTCCTAGCTTGTAATCATGTTAGATATGCATAATGCTACTCTTCAATCCATACCTACTGAATTAGACCCTACATTTTATCAAGATCTCCATGTTCATATGCACATTAAGAGTTGTTATGTTTTTTAACATCATCTATAATAATAAGAGCATAATATGCTAATTAGACTGGATGTCCTCTGGATGTAGCCGTGGTGGCAGGGGCTCAGCAAGAGATAGGGGTGATCAGGCAGGTAGGTGAGTGGTTAGGGGCAATGAGACAGGCATAGAGGTTAGGGGTGATCAGGCAGGCAGGCGTACAAGTGGTTAGGAGCCAGTGGTTCTGGATTGCGAGATTGGTCCTAAACTGGCAGTTGGACATCCCCCAAGGTGTCTCAGATTGCAAGAGGGTGCAAGCGAGGCTGAGGGACCCGCCACCCCCATGCACAAATTTCCTGTAGCAGGTTTCTACTATCCAATAAACTTCATTCTGTCCTTAAATGTTATTAGTAACTGAGAATTTGATACCTTTGATTTCAAGTATCAGGTTTACCCTCTAGAAACTTCAACCTTTTTTTTATTATAGTTTATACAGAATGTGCTTAGTATCTCAGATGAGAACCATTTATATGTAAAACATGTTTATGTTTATCTGAGCCGCTATGTCACTTAGAATCCATTCTTATATTCATAGAATGACTTGACCACAAATTTGAACGGAAGTTAATGTGGTTATTGCACCTTACCTATAGAGCATTTGAGAGCTTTTTCTCTGTGTTCTATTGCCACTGCTACTATTTTTGTACTCTTCACCAAGGATTTTCTTTAAGTAACCATCCTTTGTAATTATAATTTTTTGCATTGGACTATTACTATTTTTGCTAAGCTAGAGCAGTCCTAGTTTTTCCATGGAACTAGCTCTTGGATTAAATTACATGGTAATGTTCACCTATCATTTTGTCTTTCTTTTTAAGAAGTTTCTCAGAAAATACCTTCTTTTTATTCTTTTAATTCGTAATATCTGAATATGCTCAGTTATTAGAATTTATGGAATCTCTTTTAAGAAATTAAATACTTTTAGTCACATAAATATAAATGCTCACTGTAAAAATTAAAACAATGCATTGAGAAGTGAAAAACTCACCTTTTTCTGTACTTAATCCTACTTCTTTAAGATTATCTTCTTTTCAGTTTGTTTCCTTCTAATTTTTTAAATGTACAAGAGACTATACACTATTATTTAAAATTTAACAACAAAAAGGGGGAGATATGTGTTGTTCTGAGAATTGACTTTTTACTCAGGAAAATTAAGCTAATGTGTAGATCTTAATATGATTAATGTGTTTTTTGACTTTAGGGAAGAAACCCCTTTTTCTTGGAGCCAGCAATAATTATTACAATTACTGATGGGAGCAAGTTGACTACTACCAGTGGAGTCCAGGATGAGGTAAGTTATGTTTATATCAGTATGAATTTGTAAATGCAGTTGAAGATCTTTATTTTTATATGCAACTGCAGGATATTGACTGCCTTAAATAGATTCTTTTATTATTTGATGCAGTCTAGAGTCATCTGTTTCTTAGTACCCTTGTACCTTCTCTGTTGTTTGTAGCAATGGTTTCTAAATTTTCTTGAATAGCAATCCCTTGTGTGAAACTATTTTGAGCATACCCCATCCCAATTATATGTGTGTTTTTGAGTTTATGTGAGAGTGACAGGATCAATTTATACAGTAAACTCAGTAAAATTAATTCTTATTTTTAGGTTAAAATAATGAAGACAGTATTATAATAATTTCTTCCCATATTTCAGTAGATTATTTTGTCCACTCCACTGTGGACATTCCTAGACTAGACTATAGCAAAACCACAAGAAGGTTAAGAATAGGAGGTTTTAGGACATTTTTATTTGAAGTCAAATATAATATAATAATAATAACCTCACCTATTGTCTACAAGCATGTATTATATAGAGTTGGGTGTGTGTTATGTGATAGGATGAATACAGTAGAATTATTTTTAACTTTAAGATGTTTTTATTGTAGTATTTGAATTGCTCTTGAGCATTATATTAGGTTTTTAAGGTATGTTATAGGAAGGAGTTGGTTTAGATCTTTTTTCTGTCGAGGGCCATTTGGACATTTATATCATCATTCGAGGATCATACAAAATTACCAACTTATAAATTAGCCTGCTATATTTGGTCAGACATTTAATTAACTCACCCCTAATGCCATGGCAGGACCAGAACAAATGATTTCACAGGCTTTATATGGCCTGTGGGGCAGATGTTCCCAACCCTGGTTTAGACTATTCTCTTAATTGTTTGTTTGCATTTGCTTTAGAATCTTTAATTCTCATTGTATCTGCAGAGGGTTTGATTAAGTAAGAAAACTGTAGTTTTTAAATTCAGTAATTTTTAGCAATACTTTTTATTTGTGTGATATTGTGGAATGCAATTGGACATGGAATAAAGATATGTGGATTCTAATCTTCCTTCAATTACTTTCTAGCACTGAACCAGCTACCTAATTAACATCTTTCAGTTTCTATTTTGGCAATGAAATGAAGATGATAATTCTTGCCCTGCCTCTTAGGATTGTTGGAAGACTAAATGAAATAATTAATGTATGTGAAAGTGCATGGTAGGCTGTACAGAAAAGAACATGTCCTATCATGAATCATTGGAACCAGTAAAGAATTGTGATTGTCTCATCTTGATTGGGGGGGAGAGAGCCAGAATTGTTTTGTGTGAGCAGTTGCTGTCAAAGGGAATTGAGGCTATAATCTTGGAGATAGAGCTGAAAAGTTTAGGTAGATTAAAATTCATAATTAAATACTTTCTAGTCGATATATAATTAGTAGACTTGCAGTACTCCATAATTGACTTTAATGGGTTTTGGGCTTTTTTTGTTGTTGTTGTTGTTAACTTAGTGATCATGTACGATGTCCTGTCATTATCATGATAAGATAGGCATTGATTATATACATGAACATGCAATAGAAATGTTGCTTAATTTTAAATTTGAAACTCTCAGTTGATTTTTCCCATTTTACTTTCCTTTTGAAAAACTTGAGAAAGATTGATGTATTAATATAGTCACGTCAGAAATGCTAATAGAACTCATAGCAATGAACTTTTTTGTAAAATTTATAGAAGTCTTTTGAAGGTTTGTTTCATTTTGTTTTTATTTTTAATGATTTTTTTTTAAAACCTCACCCAAGGATATATTTTTCCACTGCTTTTTAGAGAGAGTGGAAGAGAAAGAGAAGGACAGAAATATTGACGTGAAAGAAACACATCGATTGGTTGCCTCCTGCATGAGCCCTGACCAGGGCCAGGTCTGGGAAGGAGCCTACAACTAAGGAATCAAACCCAGGACCCTTCAGTTCGTAGGACCACACTCTATCTCTTGAGCCAAACTGGCTAGGGCTATTCTTAATTATTTTGATTTGTAGTTGTGATGACTGGAAATGTATTTCTATTGTGAGATTATCCACTCGAGGTGTTCTGCCTTACTACCTTTGTAAACATGCCCTTTGAGGGACAGTAGATTTTGTTTTCATACATCTGGATACTTTAAAAAATAATATATTTTAATTGATTTTAGAGAGGAAGGAGGAGAGATAGAAACATCAGTGATGAGAATCATTGATTGGCTGCCTCCTGCATGCCTGCTGCTGGAAATCGTAGCTGCAATCTGGGCGTGTGCTCTGACCAGGAATAGGACCATGACCTCTTGATTCATACATAGGTCGATGCTCAACCCCTGGTCCATGCTGGCCGGGCGAGGATGTTTTATTTGTGATTTTTGTTTTGTAGGACCTCTTGTACCTTTCAAAAATATCTTGAAATATACATGGGTATTGGAATTGCTTATTTTTTTCCCTAGGTTTTTGGGAAGGATGTTGGAGAAAGAGACTGTTTGTAATAACCTAAAACTACTTTGCTAGTAGTTTCGGAAAATTTCCTGTGGGCAAGGATCTTTTACTTTTGTGTTCTACAGTATTTAGCATAGTACTGGAAACAGAGCTTACATTAAACTTCTTATCTGAGGGGGATGATTTATTTGTTTTAAGGCAAAGTTTTATTTTGGTTATGTAGTTGCATTATAGGGTCTATGAGTTTCAGTTTTCAAGTTTAGAAATGAATGTCTTTAATTCTATGCATGTTTGGTTTTCAGTCCCAATAAGTGTGCATATTGTTGAAACTTAATTTTTGCTAAAATGTTGTGAAATATTGGTTTGTTCTAGCCCAAATAATTAAATGATGTGATTCATTTTAAGGAGCTTTTCAATTCATAAAAAGCATAAAAATGCTTCTTGTTTTTTTTTCTTTTTTGGGTGTGTGTGTGTGTGTGTGCGCACGCACGCGTGATCTGTATTGTTATAATTTCTGCTTGGGAATAACAAACAGAATTTTGCCTTTATGTCTCTTTTCTTCAGATCTCTTAATCTTTGCTTTGGGCAGAACTTGATTCCTTTTCAGATTTATTGAATGAGTGAAAATGTCAGTAATTTTCACATTAGGTATGTGTGCATATAATTCTTGCCTACTTGTGGCTGCTGTTGATGTGACCTGTTATTTATGGGGTTGTGCATCCTACCCATACAATATCTTTTGTTTCAGAGTTACTTTATCTCACATAGTGCATTATATCTGTTCTGTTGGTGCTATCTTTCAGGAATACGTGTTCCTACTGTTTTAAATTCATTTTTATGGCATATAAGTAAACTTAGAGCTCATTTAATCATACTATCTGTACTAATAATCTATACTAATTAAAGGGTAATAGGCTGATTAGAGCGGACATCTTCTGGACCATCTGGACAAAGCCACAGTGACTGCAAGGGCTGAAGGCAGGCAGCCATGGCAGTGGCTGCAAGGCCCGGGGCTCAGGCCTCACAGCCGCAGCAGCCAGCAGTGGCAGCAGCAGTGGGATGAAGGGGGCGGCACCTTCTGATTGGCCTGGCCATCTCCCGCAGAGGGAGGCCTGACTGCAGCTTAGGCTGCTCCCCATGGGCTGTCAGTAGGACATCCCCTGAGGGTGAGGGACACCCCCCCCCCCCGCAGTGCACAAATTTTTGTGCACCAGGCTTCTAGTTTATTTTATAAATGGGGAAATTGAAGTCTAGGAAGCAAAGTGATTCACTAAAGTTTGTAACATTTATTATTGTCAAAATCTGGATTAGAGTTTATCTAAATTCCATAGACTTTCCAGCCCCTCCAGATCAGTGCTTTTTTTACCCCAATGTCTCTATTACCACTCAGATTCTGTTTTTGTGTGTTCTTAAAATTACTTTCTGTTTACTTGATTTCCTGTTTATCTCCTTCAGCTTTTTATCAGTTGTAACAAAGGTATTATGTTCTTAATCACACAATGTATCTTGAATGACTATAATGGCCAGGGCATTTTTAGGCAGTGAGGATAACCAAAATAAATAGGGTGGACTTACAGTTCTCAGGTTCACAGTCTTATGGGGTGATCGCCTATTAAATAGCTTTAAGAATAATAAAATAAAGATACATACTAAGTGAATGGGAACATTGGAGAGGGAGGGTGGGGTTAATATTAGATATCTTGTTTACATGTCAAAACCTGTATAATGTGAATTTTTATAGTCATTTAATTTTTATTCAAGGATCTGCAGATGATTTGGTAGAGGATGTGGCTTATAGTTTATAGCTGAGAAGTTATAAAGAAGCCTAATAAATAGTTAATGGAAAAACTTGATGCAATAATTGTCTCTTGAGCTGGTTAACTTTATACAGGCCAGAATAATCTAATTTCTTATAACTTGTTTGTCAAAATAATTATAGGGCTACTATTTCTTCTGTGGCAGTTCATTTCTTAAAAGTGTTAGAATTTAGAAGAGTTGCAGCTTTGGATTTCGGACAAAAATCTCGAGGTGTCTTAAATTGCCTCCGCATAGAAATCTCTAAGACATACACCAGAGACAGTACAATTTGGGGCAAACTGTACGTTATTTAAATCATCATAACTACAGATCATAATGCACTTTAGGTGTTTTTTTCAATAATTATAACATTTTTATTTACAAAAACAAATAATTAAGCAATTAAACAGTTAAAGTTCCTAGTACTTTTTTAACGTATGGTGCTGCATAAAACATTTTCCTCTATGAAGAGGGACCAAACAAAATTTACATAAGTATCTAGATTCGCTCCTTTTTCCATGGATGGCACAAACTCTGCAGACTCTCGTAGGAAATTTTTTCCTTCATAGATTGACCTGCACAGTTTCCACCAATGAGATCGCTTCTTTTGATGTGGACAAGGTAGTGTGTTGACATCTAAGGTCCATAGCAGATGACACGCGAAACACGAGAAAACTCGTGAGTGGCACGAAATGTGTTATCACTTTACCTTTTTGGCCTTCTTTAATGAAAAATCCAGGCAATTGTCTGAGGTGTCATAAGTGTGTTTATAGTGTAGCATATGTGATAACTTTCTAGGACTTTTGATAACTGTGTTGGAAAAGTATGTTTTTAACTATGTTTTTTCTTTTTAAATGTAGCTATTTGATATAGTTGGATGTTTGCAATATTTTCACTTATGAGGAATAAAGTAGATGGGACTCTGAATTCTCCTACACAAGAAAATTATATTGTTTACCTCCATAGTTGTACTCTTTGATGTTGATGAACATACTTGTGGCCAAGTAATCATAGAACTATTTGGCGTGTTATATTATTGATGTGTCTGATGTTTTGGTAGAATCACCAAATTATAAATTAGAGCTTTTGAAAAACATTTTTTCCTGGTCTTGTTTCCTGCAATGATTCTCTTAAGAACTGTTTTGCAATGAAAACTGTTCTGTTCCCTGATTCCAAAAACAGGCGGCTAACTATATTGCTCAATAAAATAGCCAGAAGTCCTGCCAGTATCTTTTCGGTGACGAATGACATTACAGGAAGTGTAGCAGCTATTTTTCTCTTCCTTGAAAGTGCTAATAGTACTATTATCTTTCAAATATTGAGATTTCTATGTGCTGAAGAATCTTTCTGCATTTCCATCAATGTTATAATTGCTCTGAAAGCTAACATTTTAGAGACAATATTAGCAGTAAAAAAAAACACAACCCAATCTTGTTGGTTTTTGCATTAAAAGTTTTGCCTTTAAAGAGGCAGTTTTTTAAGATGAACTAGGGCAACTATTATAACTTTTTGGCAGATGTTGAGGAAGGACATGCAATTGCAGGAAAAAAGTGTCTGAATAATCTCAGTTATGTTTTAACTTCTCAGTTTTCAAAAATTGATGCAGATGTCCCATGAGTCTTTAAGTTGTTGATGGGCATTAGTGATTTTTCTGGATCATTGCTGGGCAATGTAAATGGTTTTACCTTTAACAAGGATAATCTATGATTAGAATCTATAATTACAGTTTGTATTTAACTCTTCATGATCTGTTACTGATTGATAGGATAGTCCAGAATTTATTGAAATCTGTTTCTAGTATCTGAAATAGTTCAAATATCATCTCTCTTCCCCTCATAAAATGTTTTTATTTCACTAAAGTTATTAAAAATATGTGCCAAATGCTGTCAAAACTGTTTAAATGATGTCAGGAAAGACTTTAAAAATATATTTAAAATAGTTATTTTTCTCCCAGTATTCTTAGTATTTGGGGGTACTTTTTCTTTCTTTTTAAAAAAGACCACTAAGGAATCTTGAAGGATGTCATTGTAGTATGATAGAATGTATCAAACATATCTGTATGTGAATGTGTTTCTGCATTTTCATTATTTTCTCCTTAGTAGTAGTGATTTTTCACATTGATAATAGTAGGGGCTTAGTAGCAACTTTAACATTAGCTCCTATTTTACTGATCTGTGATTCAAAATGTTCTAAACCTATGTACAACATTGCTGTATATGTTAGTCTCTATCAACACAATTTTTCAGAAACATTTAATAAGAATTTGTTGGATGCAGTTTATTATTTTTTTACCCATATTTTTGTCCCTGCCCTCTCAACTCTTGATTTAGTTTGGTGTGCTATAAAAAATGATATATCTGCAATTATGAGTATATTAAAAATCCTATATAATAAAACTCTAATATGCAAATTGAATGGCAGAAGGACCAGTTGCTATGATGCGCACTGACCACCAGGGGCAGACGCTTGACAAAGGAGCTGCTGCCCTCTGGTGGTCAATGCAGATGCTGGGCTCACGAGCAGGTGGCGACGGGGGGGGGGGTGGGGGGGTGGGGGGCCCAGCAGGGGAGGGCAGTTATAAGGAGCAAGAGGTCCCAGACTGTGAGAGGGCACAGGCTGGGCTGAGGGGCCCCTTCCCCACTCCTAGTGCATGAATTTTGAGCACTGGGCCTCTACTATGTATTAAAAAAATGCATAATTAAAAGAAGTTGATGAAATATTTCAATTTAATACCTATAGTGGATTTTCAGCAATTCACATTTGCAGTATTCTTTCTTTTTTCAAGGTTTTGTAAGGGGAAGTTCTTAAGGATTGCCTCTAGACAAATGCTAAAATAGAATAATTAAAAAGAAACATTGGCTGATTACTCTTTAATGAAGCTATATGGCTATAATAACTAGTCTGTTATCTAGAAACTTGTAAGATATTGCAACATTGTTTTCATTCAGAGGGTGAAGCAACTTCACCCTGCATTTATTAGCCTGTCTCAGCCAGCAAGCAATAAGCGACACTGTACATGTAAGGACATTTTCTGTTACTCTTCTGGTTCTAGCTTTTCCATATATACTAGTAAACTACTGTGATATTTAGAATAGTAGTTTTCAAGTTGCTGCATTAAAATCACCTAGGATGTTTTAGAAAATATATCGCTAATTCTGGAAATTTTGGTTCAGTTGATCTTGGCGTGGACCTGGGGATCTGTATTTTTTTGAAGTTTCCCAGTTGATTTTGATGCACAGATTTAGAAACTATAGTTTCCGAGTACAATATAACTACAAATAAATATTTTAAAAACTGCTAAAAATACATGTGAAAGTGAATAATTTTAACAAGTTAAAACTGATTTGACTTACAAGACCATCAAAATATTTTAAGAAAATTAGTTCTTAACCTTTAGAATTATTAAACTTGTAAAGGAGTTTCCAAGTGATAAGGAATAGGCCTTCTGTGAATATTTTATATTGTTTTGTCTGGTTTAGAATCAGTTATTGTATAGCCTTGAAATATTAACTTATGTGCTGACTGTAATCTGTAGTTACTGCTTCTGGCTTGCTCTATTGATGTAGACTCTTAGACCCTGAGTTAGAGATGGGGTAGAGGAGGGGAAGGTAAGAAAGGAGGCGGGGTTGGGGGAAGGGGTGGGGGAAGGAGACGTATGTACTACTATTGGTCATACTTTAAACAATAAAAAAAGAAAGAAAAAGGGGAGTAATTAATTCATATTCTGTCATGTGCTTGCTATCCCTGGCTTAGGAGTTTTTATCCAGAGGACTACACAGTATTCTGTTATCCTTATTATGCTTTAATTCCTGGTTTAGATGTCCATAATTAGCATTATTTTACACACACACACACACACACACACACACACACATACACACACACACTTGACCCAGGTGGGCGCAATTTATAAAGAATTAGTGATCGTTACACTTAATTTTGCTTTCTGGTGAGTTGCTACTAAAATACTCTTTTGTAATAATTAGTTATGATTTTGAATACTTTCAAAAATTTTTATCTTTATTGTCCCCCTTTCCCCCACATTTAGATTAATTCTTCAATAATTTTTCTTGTGATGCTTACTAACGGGTTGTGTACTTGGCACACCATTTATAGTTAGGATTACTGTGTTCTAGATACTGGGAACAAGAAGATAGTGGGGCTCATGCCCTTGCATATTGCCTGGAGATATTCAAGTAAACAAGCATACAAGCATTTGTAATAATGCATTGAGATAAATCTCATGGCATAAATAAGTAAGGTTCTAAGAGAACATGAAGAGGGGAGCTTAGCTTTGAGGCTGGGGTAAGGAATTGAACTGAAATTTCAGGAAGAAGGACAGTGCTCTCCCTCCCCCCCCCCCCAAAAGTATGAAGGTATAAAAACAGTCGTGTATTGGGCAATTATGAAAAAAACCAGTGACCCGGTGCGTGAAATTTGTGCACGTTAAAAGGGGATTAATTAGAGGAAATAATTTAACATTGCTATTTGCCCTTTCTCTATAATAGAAGTGTCAGAGATAAAAGGAAATTAGTAAAATGTATATGAAAACTTTCCTCCTGTCAGAGTCTGGGGCGCACCATGGGACCCAGAGTCAAGTCCCCGCCCATTCACACGCACCTCAAAATTGCATGAGACCCAAACCCGGCCGCCCTTCCTCCCTCATTGTTCTAGATCCAGTCCCACCCTTGTCAAGCCTTGCTGGGCAGGGGCATAGCCTCAGGTTCCCTGGTCCTGAAGCAGGTTCCCCATCAAGCCCCACTGGGCAGGGGTGTGGCCTGAGTTCCCCTGACCAAGCATTGGGGGTACACCTTGAGTTCCCCTGTCAAACCCTGCTGGGTGGGGAGCATGGCCCGAGGTCTCCTGTCAAGCCCAGGTGGGCGGGGGACTTGATCTGAGGTCCCCCCAATCTGGTGCAGGGGTGGGGGGCACAGCCTGAAGTCCCCTGTCAAGCCCCACCTAGTGGGGGTCGTGGCCTGAGGTCCTCTGGCTTGGCACTGGGGAGGGGGGCTCAACCTGAGGTCTCCTAGCCCAGCACCGGGATGGGAAGCGTACCTTGAGGTCCTATGTCAAGCCCTTCCAGGTGGGGGGAGCGGCCTGAAATTCCCCTGTCAAGCTCTGCCAGGTGGGGGACACAGCCTGAAGTTCCCTAGCCCAGCACCAGGACAGGAAGTGCACCTTGAGGTCCCCTGTCAAGCCCTGCTGGGTGGAGGACACAGCCTGAGGTGCCCTGTCAAGCCCCACGGGAGTGGGGGAGGGCATAGCTTCAGGTCCCTGCTGACTGCTCGTTAAGGCTCCTTATGGGAACTTGGCCTCAGCTGTGGGTTCAACCATCTTTGTGATCGAGTGATGGTCAATTAGCCTATTCCCTCTTTATTAGATTGGATGAATGAAGTATAGAAATTTTAGGTAGGAGGCATGGATGCTTGAAATATAGGCAGAGGCCAGATGATACCACCCTAAGGAGAAAATCTAAATATGTTAACATTTACAAAGGAGGCATTGAAGATGCTTAGCAGGTGAGTAACACAATCAGATTTGCATTTTAACAAGCTTTTGCTACCAGCAAGGTGAAAGAAGATAGAGTGGAGAGCGGTAATCTGAGAAGAATTAGCAAACTACATGCAACAATTCAGGAAAAAACACAGGGTATGCTACGACTAAGCTAATGCTAAGTTTAATTTTACAGAGAAATTTTGAGACTCAATAGATATATTTGTCATGTCTTGAAAGATGGTAATAGGAGAATAAAGCACTATTTGACAGGAGTTTTGAACCTCGGGATTTGGGCTTCAGAGGTTTCTGTGAATTCCCTGAAATCTTATTTCCAGACGTTATCCATCTGTGTGTATGCACATTTTTCTCAGGACAGAGATTAATAGGTTTAATCATATTCTCAAACAAGTGAAAAACAACAACAAAGTCACAACAATCTAGTAGTTTGAGGTTTCCAATTTGCGCATCTATGTGGATGTTGGTAGTGTTCACCGAATGGGGGATATTGGATAAGTAGTAGAATGGAATATAAAACAACTAGAGGCATGGTGTGGTCCTTCGGGCTGGCCAAGCGGGGGCGGGGGGGAGAGTGGGACTGTGCGTGGTTGGCCAGCCAATGGAGTTTGGCTGTAGGAGCACACTGAACATCAGGGGGCAGCTCCTGCATTGAGCACCTGCCCCCCTGGTGGTCAGTGTATGTCATAGTGACTGGTTGTAATGGTCACTTAGGTTTTTATATACATAGACTAGTGGCCTGGTACATGAAATTTGTGCACATTAAAAGGGGATTAATTAGAGGAAATAATTTAATATTGCTATTTGCCCTTTTTCTATAATAGAAGTATCAGAGATGAAAGAAAATTAATAAAATGTATATGCAAACCTTCCTCTTGTCAGAGTCTAGGGTGCACCATGGAACCCAGAGTAAAGTCCTCATCCACCCACATGTGCCTCCAAATCACGTGAGACCCAGACCTGGCCAGCCCCTGCCCCCATTGGGCTAGAAGGTTCCCTGGCTCAGTGGCAGGATTGGTGGGGGGGGGGGGGGGGCATGGCCTGATGTCTCCCAGCCCAGACAAAGGCAGGCAGGGAGCATGCCTTGAGGTCCCCCATCAAGCCCTGCCAGGTGTGGGACATGGCCTGAGATTTCCCTGTCAAGCCCTGCTGGGGTGAGGGGTGTGGCCTGAACTCCCCTGTCAAGCCCCACCGGGTGGGGGGTACAGCCTGAGATCCCCCAGCCTGACACCAAGGTGGGGGTGGGGGCGGCTAAGGTCCCCATCAAGCCCTTTCAGGGGTGGGGGAGGGTGTAGCTTCAGGTCTCTGCTGATTGCTCGTTAAGGCTCCTTATGGGAACTTGGCCTCAGCTGTGGGTGCAGCCATCTTTGTGATGGAGTGATGGTCAATTAGCATATTCCCTCTATTAGGATTGTTGAATAAATTCACTATATTTAGGGTACACATGTTTTAAAGGAGTTGTGAGACAACTTTTAAAACAGTAACTTCAAATGAATTTTCTTGCATTTTAACATGTCTTGGGAAAAATATTTTGTTTTTAAAAACAGAAATAAGTAGAATTTTCTCTGATTTCCAATAATTTAAAATTTTTATTGTGAAGCCGATTGAATAAGTCTTAAGTTATCTTATTATTTAATAGATATTTTGAGTTTTTAAATTTAAGACCATAGTGATGTCAGCGTTTAAAATTTCAAACTAGCATGAACATTGAAATTCAGAATGCTAGGACAAGAGCGTTGTGTCTGGGGTTATTATGCCTTATGCTAGCTAGTGTCAAGTCAGTTAAAGAGGATAAAATATTAAACCCTTTTCTATTTATGAGAATGTAATTTAAGAGTAGTAGTAGACTGGCTTTAACTGTAGTGGCAGTTTTCTGCCGCTTACTTGTGAGGTGTATTTCCTGCCTCTTTAAATCAGATTACAATTTGGGTATGGAAAAATTCAGTACTAGATTTCCTAATGAGGCACACTCATATCAGTCTTAGGCTGCTAGCCATTTATAAATACAGTTATACTTCGATGTAATGGACTAATTTTGGCAAGGGGGTGGGGTGTTTTAAAGTCAAAAGTCTGTTATATAATAAAGTAGGTTTTCCAAAAGCATATGTTAAAAATTTGACAAATTGGTTTACCTGTTTTTACTTATGTAGACACATTTGTGTGATTAATTTTTTATGAAAAGTTTAATTTTACAAATTTTCTATATGTATTACTGTAATTTTGAATTTATATTGAATAGATCTGTGAATGTGTACATTCACCAGTCACCTCGAGTAAACAAAGGCACACAGCTGAGCTATGGCTTAGCCCACGTGGGAACATCAGCCAACACACGTTAAAACGTTCAGAAAGTCACACCCCAAGACAACAGAACCAATTACCACATATGCAGTGTGATCATGTGCTAATCATTCCCTGAACATTGTTTAGGAGCAGTGAATCTCAGATTTAAACATGTAGACTATAGTTGTAGATATGTATTATACATTTATGTCAGTGATTTTACTGTATCATTTTTTCCAACATATGGTCTCTTTGCTAAAATTTGTTAAAAATAACAGTGAATTGATAACAAAATAAATAACCTGTTAATTATAAGCAAATCTTGGTTAAAAGCATTTAAAAATTAACAGGATGTTAATTTTCAGATATGACATGGATCGGAAAATTTGTTATATCCAAAGTCTGTTAAATCAAGGGCTTACTATGCCTTCATTATACTTTCTTAGCTCTATTCCAAAATAGTTATTTTATTTAATTCCCACTTTCATTCGTTCTTTTCAGATGTACTGCAATAAATATAAAATTTTTTAAATTCCTGTATTAGTAATAAACTGTGCAGTGATTGGAAGATATTGAAATACGACTTTTACATCAAGGCAAGGCTAAATATTTATCTAGACAAGGCTGTTTTGTTATATTTTTCCCCACGCTCTGTCTTTTCGGGTTAAATTACTGATTGCCCCCCCCCCCCCTTGTTTTGTTTGTTTTGGTCTTGATGTTTTTTTCCTTTCAGCTAAAGGAGCAGCCCAGTGTTCTCCAGAAGTGCCACCGTGCACTGACTGTCTCATGGTGACGGTGCTTCAGGGAGGGCCATGACTCCTGGGTACAGGACCGACCTGGTCCTGGATGTCACGCAAGCAGTCAGACCGTGGGGAAAGCCTTGTCTGATGGCTAGCCTTCCTCAAAAGTCTGATGCTAGTCATCTCGGAAGGCCTCCCAAAAAGCCTTAAAGGTGAGCAGAGTAGAGTGTAGTTCTCTCTGGGGGCTGTGACTATTTGTTGGAGAATATGATTCAACATAGAATGACAACCCTAACTTGACATATCCAGGCTCAGTTGGTAAATTAACTTTAGTTTATAAATATGTTGATGATGATCAGACCCCAACTTTTTTTTAGTTATTAGAAACTACCCTCCGAACCTTAAGATCTATAAAGGGGGGGATTCGGTGTTTCCTGAGCCCTTCAGAACCTGAGGTAAAAAACTGCTGTCTTTGTAGCCATTTGGATTTATGTGGCTCATATTTCATTACATTCAACTTGAAGTATATTAAAACTGCCTGGCATAATTAAAATAACATTTTTAGCTCTATGAAAAGTTCTTTAGAGGTGTTTTGAGCAATTTAGTTTGGAGCAAGTTTTCAAGTCCAAGCTTTTCTCTCTGTGTGTTTTATGCACTTACATATAATAAACTTGTTCATATAATAAGCTTTATTGCTAAATTTTCAAACTCTAAAACCTGTCCTAAGACCTTTTAGTTTTTTTTTTAATGAGTCATTGATAGAAACAACAATAACATGGGCATGCACCATCCCCAGTTTGAATGCACATTTTTACATTAGAAATTATATGTCACTGCTGTATTAATATTTAAAAAAACATACAAAAATGTTAAAAAAGATGAGGCTTAAAAAAACTTAGGCAAAAGTTCTGATATTTCTTTTATACCATTTGTCATGATGTATACTGGGGTTGACAAACCTTTTTTAAAGGGCCAGAGGGTAAATATTTTAGGCCTTCGGTCCATATGGTCTCTATTAGAATCACTGGGTTCCATTGTAAGGCAAAAGTAGCTATAGACAATATTTTAAACTAATGAATGTGGTTGTCTTTAATAAAACTTTATTTGCCAAAACAAGCTGTGGGCTGGATTTGGCTGGTGTGCCAAAGTTTGCCGACTCCTGGAGTATATATATCCTGTTTTGTAGGACACCTGCCTAGACCTTGAAATTGTATTATACTGCTTTTGTTAATTCTTTCTCACCAGCAGTTTTAGAGTGCATTTGACCTTTCCCTTATACTGACTGAGCAGGAGAATACTAGTAGTCGGAATGTATTCAGTTTAGTCGAACAAATACTTATGGAAACACCAGTGATTATGCACATGGTTAGGTGCTGATATCAGGAGTTTGAAAGATAGGTAAACAGGACTTGGTGTAAAAAGTAAAATGACAGCACAGGCTGTTGAGAAATGATGCTTCATGTTGGACTTTGAAAGATTATTTCAAGTTTGTGATGTGGATGGGTGCAAAGGCCATAAAGGTGACTAAAGGGAGCATGGGGGAACCGTGTATGCCTCGTTTTGCTAGTTGGCAGAGTGTTTGAGAAAATAGCAGCAGGAAATTAAAGTGGACAGATTGGCATGGCCTGTATCGCGTGTGCTCTTCCAGACAGCTTGGACTTTGCCTTATAGGTTGATGGTAATCACTGAAGAGATAGTAGCACCCGGAGATAGTGACCGGATTGAGATTTTAGAATGATACTGGCAGTAGTTAGGAGAATACAAGAACTAGATGTTTTTGACCTTTTTTTACTTCCTTCTAAAAAAGAGGTAATTGCTTGTAGGTTGTTTTGTATCAAATGTAACTAACTTGGAATACTATGTAGCAATAAAAAGGAATGAACTATTCATATTCTACAATATGGATAAACCTCTAAAAAATTATGCTAAATACAAAAGACCATATATCATAGGATGCATATTCTATGTTGCCATTTTTATGGAATGTCCATAAAGTAGATTAGTGGTTGCCAGAAAATGGACTGGGGGCTGACTGCAAATGGGCAGGAGGGATCCTTTTGGAATGTTGAAATATAAAACTGGATAGTGGTGAAGGTTATAGAACTCCTAAGTTTACTAAAAATAATTGGGTAATTTTTAAATGGGTAAATTTTATGGTAGGTAATTACCAGCATACATCAAAGTTGTTAAAACAATTAGAAAGACCTCACCTTTGAAATTTGTTGGAGTAAAACTTTGTTAGAAGTTATTTCCATATTACTATTGCCAAGTAATTGCTCTTTCCTCTGAACAAATATGAGCATACTAGAACCCCCCAAAAGTGTGTGTTTTTTACTTTAAAGGGCATATATTGTAAAAGAAACTGTAGGAACTAAAGTTTATAGAAATCACTGAGTTTTATAATTTCTTAATTTTTCTTTTCTTTTTGAAAAAATTTTCCTTTTCATGTTAATAGCATATGAGGAGAATCTTAAGTACTTATATTAGATAATATAAAAAAGCTAGAAATAGGCTAAGGGAACTTTACTTATTTCTTTTTTTCCAAGGAAATAATTGCTAAAGAAAGAACCTGAAGTGTGATAATTTTAAATTTGTAAATTGTTTCTTCATAACCTTGACATTTATAGAAAATGAGTAAAAAGAACACAAAAACAATTGGAAAATGGTTTTCACTCAATAAATATTATTCTGTTTCTTAGGAGCAAATATAGTGATAGATTTTTACTATGATACTTTCTTTTATTCCTGGATGCCAAAATCATTTATGAGGTTGAACATAATCATTAAGAAAATATGTATAAAACTGAATTTTGTTACTTATTATTGTTTACAAGGTAATTTCACAACTTAATCCCCAATTCTTTGACAGTGAGGAAAATGAATCTTAATATATAACTATTTCCCAAGTAAGAGGCAAAGCTCGACCATTGTTTTTTTTTTGTTTTTTTTTTGTTTTATTTTTGTTTTTTTTTAAGTCTATTGCTCTTTATTCTCTAGTATGGGATTTTTTAAAAGTACAATAAAGAATCTCATACATTTATGGTCAATTGATTTTCAACAAGGGAGCCAAGACAGTTTAGTGGGGAAAGGATAATCTTTTCAACAAATGGTACTGGACAAGTGAATATTCACATGCAAGAGAATGAAGTTGTTCTTGTACCTGACACCATATATAAAAATGAACTGAAAATGGGTGAGCACACTAAATGTTAGGGTTAAAACTATTGGGAGAAAACAGATGTGACCTTGGATTAGGCATGACACTCAACAGTTAAAGAGAAATTAGGTAATTTCAGATCATCAAAAGTAAAATGTATTTGTGCTTTAAAGTATACTATCAAGAAAAGATAGTAACGGAACAGGAGAAAATGTATGCAAATCATATATCTGATAAGGTCCCAGAACTATTACAGTACAACAAATAGAGCCTTGGCTGGTGCAGTCTAGTGGATAGAGCTTTGGCCCACACACTGAAGGGTGTTGGGTTTGATGGCCAGTCAAGCACATGTTACCTGGGTTGCAGTGCGAGAGGCAACTGATCCTGTGTATCTCACATTGATCTCTCTCTCTCCCCCTCCCTCCCTCCCTCCCTCCTCCCCCACTCTTCCCTCCTTCCTCCCTCTCTTCCACTCTAAAAATCAATGGAAAAAATATCCTCGGATAAGGATTAACAAAAAATAAAAAGATAACTCGATTAAAAAATGAGTAAAGGACTGAAAAAGGTATTTCTCCAAAGAAGGCAAATAAATGGCCAATAAGTACATGAGAAGATGTTCACCATCATTAGTGAATGCAAATCAAGGTACCACTCATAATGGTTATAATAAAAAAAGATGGATAATAATAAATGTTCACAATGTAGAAAAACTGAACTCTCATAGAAGTGTAAAGTAATGTAGTTGCTGCGAAAAGTAGTTTGGCAGTTCTTCAAGAAGTGAAACAATTATCTTATGACCACAAAAGTACACTCCTTGGTATGTACCTAAAAGAAATGAAAGCATGTCCCCATAAAATGTCAGATGAGCATTATTTATAATAGCCAAAAAGTGGGAACAACCCAATGTTCGCCAGCTGTTGGATAAACGAAATGTGGTGTGCCCATGCAGTAGGCTATTCAGCTTTAAAAAGGAATGGGATTCTGACACACACTACAGCCCGGGCGACATGCTAAGTGAAAGAAGCCAGGTACGAAAGGCCGCTGACTGGATGACTCTGTTCATACCAGAGGCCAATGCGTGACATTCATGCAAGGGCCTTGTCCCTGGCCCCTGCCCACCTGCTAAGTAAGGCTTTGTCTGGAAGGAAGGATGTCTGGTCTAATTAGCATATTATGCTTTTATTATTATAGATGACATATCCAGAATAGGCAGTTTCATAGAAAAAGAAATAATGGTTACTAAGAATTGTAGGGCTAAGTGGTGATGCCAATGTGCATGAGGTTTTTTTGGGGGGCCGGTGGTTAGAATGTTCTAAAATTAGATATTAATGATGATCATATATCTCTGCTTCTCTGGTTCACCCATTCTAAATAAATGAAATAAAACAAATGGAAAAACTCATATCTTTACCCCACATACCCTATTTCCCTCTCTAGTGATTTTAATATTCTTTCACAGCAAATTTGGAAATAATTTTTGGTATCTCTTTGATTTCTGATATCTCTCTGACTTCCCTACCTCCTTTCATGTCCTGTCTCCTCTTCCCCTTCCTTTCCCCTTCCTCTTTCTCTTTCTCTTTCTCCCCTCCCTCCTTCTCTCCCTCCCTCCCTCCCTGACCCGAGGATATTTTCCATTGATTTTCAGAGAGAGGGAAAGACTGAAATATCAATGGGAGAGAAACACATTGATTGGTTGCTCTTGCACAGGCCCCAACCAGGGTCTGGGCTGGGGAGGAGCTGTAACCGAGGTACATGCCCTTGACCGAAATTGAACCCAGGACACTTCTGCCCCCAGGCTGATGCTTTATCCACTGAGCCAAACAGGCTAGGGCTCTTTCTTTTTTTTAAAAAAGAAAGTGTGTGTGTGTGTGTGTGTGTGTGTGTGTGTGTGTGTGTGTGTGTGTGAGAGAGAGAGAGAAACAGCTGCCTCCCATACTCACCCTGTGTGTGTGTGTGTGTGTGTGTGTGTGTGAGAGAGAGAGAGAGAGAGAGAGAGAGAGAGAGAGAGAGAGAGAGAGAGAGAAACAGCTGCCTCCCATACTCACCGTGTGTGTGTATGTGTGAGTGTGAGAGAGAGAGAGAGAGAGAAACAATCAGCTGCCTCCCATACTCACCCTGTGTGTGTGTGTGTGTGTGTGTGTGTGTGTGAGAGAGAGAGAGAGAGAGAGAGAGAGAGAGAGAGAGAGAGAGAGAAACAATCAGCTGCCTCCCATACTCACCCTAACGGGATTGAAGTTACAACCCTTAGGTGAATGGGATGATGCTCCAACCAGCTGAGCCACCTGGCCAGGGCATGAACACTCTTTAAGTATCTTGTGGCTTTTGGGTTTACACACTCTCCTGGTTTGCCTTTGGCTTGTTTTGTTTTAATTCTTGATCTTTTTTTATTTGCCTGTCACTTAATGTAGGCAAACTAACCCTGATCCTCTACCCTCCCCAATCTGTACAGTAAAAACTCATATCCTTTCAGTTTTAGAAATGTTATTATTTGACAGTTTTTCTCCCTTCTTTGTCTCTTTTTCCTTTCTGGATATGAGATTCTGAATTGATCCACCATCATTATCTTTATCTTTTGTCTCCTACTTCATCTTTGATGTTCTTGGATTTTTTCTTAATGGTTGGTAAAGGACTTGGCTTTTGTTAAGGTTTATTTTTTTTATTTTTTATATTTTGAAGTGAAATTCACATCACATAAAAATAATCATTTTAAAGTGAACAATTTCTTGGCATTCTGTGCATACCTTCTTTTTAATAACACTAGACAGAAATATAAAGGTGCTATATAAGAAAGTGCATTGGTTTTTCTCTAATCCCAAGCAGCGAATTCTGGGGTAGGCAGATTTCTTGCATATATCTTTTCTTGACCTAATAATTTCAGTTTGGGTATCTTTGGATTTTAAACTATGATGTTTTTTTTTTGTTTGTTTGTTTTGTTTTGTTTTTAATAACCAGAAAAATAGCTGAGGATTATGCTTATTAAAGGGTATAAAACCTTAGGGAGATGAAGGAAGTTGAAGGACTAAATCTTGAGTCTTAAAACTATTCTTGAGAGGAACTAAGATGGCGGCAAAGGCAAAACACCTATCTAGCCGTCATAATCAGCAATTTTAATACTACAACTTAACGAAAGAACAAACACCTTCCAGAATCACCAGAAAGCTCGCCGAGTGAAAATTCCACAAATAAAAGTGAAGATAAGACACTGTGACCCGGAGGAGCGGCAGCGAACAGCGTTGAAAGATTCGCCCGGAGAGAGGTTTGGAGCGCACGCCGCGGAGAGGGCGGGCGGCTGAAAACCGGCCAGTTTTCTCGAACAGGGAGACAAAGGCGTCCCACTGACTGATTCTCCAGCTCTGGGCGAAGTCCAGAGAACCCACTATCACACGGGGTGAAAACTGGACAGTGGGAGGGCACGCTGAAGCTCGGGTGCTGCAGGGTCTGCCGGCTTGTGGAGAAGGCAGCTTGCGCGAACAGCTCGGCTGCGGGCGCAGAGAGCGCACCGCTACTTGCCTCTCATTCGGGAAAACCGTCAGACTGCTTTGTTTTACGATCCTGGGTGAGACATTGCGCATGCAGACTCATTTTGGGAAAGTCTGAATTCCCCGGCAACCGGCAGCCTGTGGAGCTCCGCAGCGGCTCTCTCTCAGAGGTGCTGGCGGCCATTGCCCCCGGCACAGAGTCCCTGGGGCCGCATAGGGCGGAGCTAACACTGTCTGCTTGGCCCGGAGACTCCGCCCACCCAACCTGAGCACAGCTGAGCTTCACAGACAATTGGCCTGGAGGCCAACCCTCCAAGTGCTAACAATGATTAACTGAGCTTAACTTCAGCAAGACTGTGCAGCCCATATCCATCTCAGGTAACCGAGGAGGCTGAGCCACTGTCCCTTGTAGCACGTCTACCACACAAAGCTAATTGACCAACTCAGGGAAGCAGCCACCATGCAGCAACATGGAAAGAAATCAGATGTGAAAGAAATGGAGGAAAAAAAACGACTGGACATGAAATTCAGAACCACGGTTATAGGGTTTTTTAAGAGGTTCCAACAAAAGATCGAGGACAATAAGGAAATAAGCAAGACCACAAAGGAAATGAGTGAGTCCTACAAGAAAATGAACAACACCCTCCAGGATATAAACGAGACCTGCAAAGAAATTATTAAGACCAACGTGGAAATGCATGAGTCCTACAAGGAAATGAAAGAAACCCTCAAGGATATAAAGCAGACTCTCAAGGATATGAAAAAGGACCAACCAGAAATTAAGCATACACTGACTGAAACAAAAAATATTATACAAAGACCTGAAAGTGCCCTGGAGCACCCCAAGAACCAAGTTAAAGATTTGAAATACAAAGAGGTAAAATCCACTCAGCTGAAAAAGCAAGAAACCAAAAGAATCCAAAAAATTGAAGATAGTGTAAGGGGCCTCTGGGACAACCTCAAGCATACCAACATCTGAATTATAGGGGTGCCAGAAAAAGTGAGAGGCCAAGACAATGAAAACCTATTTGAAGAAATAGTGACTGAAAACTTCCCACACCTGGTGAAAGAAATTGACTTAGGAGTCCAAGAAGTGTACCGAACCCCAATATATAGGAACCCTAAGAGGACCACACCAAGGCACATCATAATTAAAATGCCAAGAGCAAAAGACAAAGAGAGAATATTAAAAGCAGCAAGAGAGAAACAGTTGGTTACCTATAAGGGAGCACCCATACGACTGTCAGCGGATTTCTCAACAGAAACGATGCAGGCCAGACGGGAGTGGCAAGAAATATTCAAAGTGATGAACAGCAAGAATCTACAACCAAGATTACTCTATCCAGCAAAGCTATCATTCCGAATTGAAGGTCAGATGAAGTGCTTCGCAGATAAGAAAAAGCTAAAGGAGTTCATCACCACCAAACCAACATTATGTGAAATGCTGAAAGATATTCTTTAAGAAGAGGAAGAAGAAAAAGGTAAAAGTGCAAACTAGCAACAACAAATACACATCTATCAACAAATGAACATAAAAATCAAGTGAACTGATAGGCTGTTGAACAGGATAGACTGGTGAATATAACAGAGACATGGACATAGAGAGGGAATGGACTGACAATTCTTGGGGAGAAAAGGGTTGTGGGAAGTGTAGCAAGAGACTGGACAAAAATCTAGCAACAATGGGAGAGGACAGTGGGGAGGGGGAGGTGAGGGGGGAGGGTGGGATAGGTACAGGGTGGAGGGAAGCTATAGGGGGATAAAAAGGGGAAACAATGTAATTAATAAACTGAACAATAAAGATTAAAAAAAAAACAAAAAACTATTCTTAAATTTATTGAGAAGGAAGAAACTGAAATGCAAAACCAATACTAATTATATGGTTTTATTTATTATTATATTTGTTATGAGCAAGAGTTAAGGTTCTATGATATCTGAGGAAGGAAATTTAAAAATACACACAATTTCTGAAAATGTTAAAATTTGCCCTGAGTGTTTAGAGCCTCAGCTGGAGGATCTCAGTTGCAGACCCAATCCTGGCCTGGCCTGGGGCAGGGTGCGTGCATGTGGCAATCAACTGATGTATCTCTCAACACTACAACTGAATTTCAGCCTGTGGGAAGGAGTAAAGAATATAAGGGCAGGCAAGTAAAGTATTTTCAATAAGAGTCTAAAGTGCTTCAGGTATCTCTCTATATAAAAAGCCGTGGCCCTAAAGCTGTAATGACCAAAGATTGGCGCACGTGGGCGGGACTGGGAGCACGGCAGGGTGTGAGCGGGGCACACTCGGGTGGGTGAGACTGGGAGCACGGTAAGGCCCTCTCTCTTCCCCTCTCTCGCCCTCACTCTTGCTCCTCCTTCCTTCCACTCTGAAAAAAATCAGTGGGTGAGGATTTTTTTGAAAAAATGTTAAGCTTTTTTATCTACATTATCCTGTCAAATCTGAGTATTTGGGTGGGACTTGATCCTGGAGGTGCCAGCTTTCCATTTATAAAATTACAAATGTGTGCTTCCCTGCCTTTAATGCACATACAGTTCCTCTTTGAATATAGGTTTTCTGCACAGCAAAACATTCACAGGCATCTAGTTGAACCTTCAAGGATTCTGAAAGCTGGCATGGTATCTTTTTAGGATATTGTTCAGCTGCTATAGTTAGGACAAAAGTAATAATGGCTTAAAAAAGATAGTTTCTTTTTCTCTCACATCAAAGACTGCATCTGCTCTAAGTGATTGTCTGGGTCTTCAAGTTCCTTCTGCTTTCTTGCTCTGTCTTTGCTTTGATTTTCATGGCTAATAGTTTTACAACATACCCTAGTTCAACGCTACAACTGAATTTCAGCCTGTGGGAAGGAGTAAAGAATATAAGGGCAGGCAAGTAAAGTATTTTCAATAAGAGTCTAAAGTGCTTCAGGTATCTATATATAAAAAGCCGTGGCCCTAAAGCTGTAATGACCAAAGATTGGCGCACGTGGGCGGGACTGGGAGCACGGCAGCGTGTGAGCGGGGCGCACACGGGTGGGTGAGACTGGGAGCACGGTAAGGCCGTGTTATTTTACACACTGGGCTTGTTGTCCTTTATAATGAAGCTACTCTGGTGCTTTCATTTTGTGTCATCTTAAGTGGGAGAGATCAGGATACATAATTGATTACCTTCCTAAGACTTAAATCTCGTATTCCCAATGGAGCGTGTAGATGTGTGTGCATATGCATATCTTTTGTGTCCCATGGAAAAGATTGAGAATGAGTATTCTCACCTGGATCTTTACAGAGTTACTCTTAGAAAGGAGACAGAGGCAATATGGTAATAGTTTATGGCACCAGACTCCAAAATAAATGGCATATGTATTCCAGAACCTTTTCTTTCTTTCCCCATTTTCCTTTTTTGCCACTATGTATATGGTACTCAAAATTTGCATTAGTTTGTATTGCCTTTGTTATTATTCTTTCATTTACTTAGCTATAATTTATATAGAATAAGATATAACAATTTAAAGTATAAAAGTTGATGAGTTTTGACAAATACAAGCATCATGTTATTAACAGCACAATCTCTATGTATAAAGAGGTAATATGCAAATTCAGCCAGGACTCAGTAACGGGTCATGACCACACAGGAAGAGGTTGCGCACGCAGGTGAGGCCTGAGCAGAGGAGCCTTCCTGAGCCACATGGCGGCTTGGGCGTCCTCAAGATGGACATAGGCAGGGGGCCGGCACTGCAATGCCCTGGGCAGCCGTGGGCTCAGGCGACTCTGAGGCCCGGGGCTCATGGCAGTTGTGGGCTCAGGCATCCCTGGTGTCTGTGAGGCCCAGGACTGGCAGCCATGGGTTCAGGCAGCTTGTGAGCCCCGTGGCTGAGAAACCAGGGGCTCACAGTAGTCATTGGTTCAGGCTGCTGTGAGCCCTGGTGGCTGTGAGGCCTGGGGTTCAAAGCAGCTGTGGGCTCACGGCAGCCATGGGCTCAGGCAGCTATGAGATCCAGGGCTCAGGTCTTACAACCTTTGCACCTGGCAGTGGCGGCGGCGGCAGCAGCAGCAGCAGCAGCAGCAGCAGGACGATGCGGGCAGTGGTTTCCCTGATTAGCTTGGTCACCTCCCACAGAGGTAGTCCAGATTGTGGCTTAGACCCGCTTCCTCAGGGAGCAGGCCTAAGCCATCAGCAGGACATCCCCTGAGGCTCCAGGACTGTGAGAGAGAGCAGGCTGGTCTGAGGGGCCTCCTCTCCAGTGCAGGAATTTTCTTACACTGGGCCTCTATTAATGATATATAATACTAGAGGCTTGAATTTGTGCCCCCCTGGGGGGGGTCCTTCAGCCTAGTCTGTGGGATTGGGATGAAACTGGCTCTCTGATGGGGTGGGGAGGGTCCTGGATTGTGGGAGCCAAGGGCTCCCACCAGTGTATGATCTGGCAAGTAAGGGACAAGGGAGGTTGGCCAGCTGAGGAGGGGCTGTGGGAGGACTCCAGGGCATGTCCAACCCATCTTGCTCAATCCTGATCTGCCAGACCTCAGTAGCAAGCTAACCTACAAGTTGGAGTGTCTGCCCCCTGGTGGTCCGTGAACATCATAGTGACTGTCAACTGTCTGCCTTCTGGTGGTCAGTGCATATCATAACGAGTGGTTGAATGGCCTTAGCATATCATTAGCATATTATGGTTTGATTGGTTGAATGGATGACCGGACACTTAGCATATTAAGCTTTTATTATATAGGATATGTCATTGCAAAAGTTCTCTTATGTCCCTTTGGTATATCACTGTACCCTGGAACCACTTGATTTGTGATTCTCTTTCTCTCTGTCTCTGTCTGTCTCTCTCTCTGTGTGTGTGTGTGTGTGTGTGTGTGTGTGTGTGTGTGTGTGTGTGTGTAGTTTTGACTGTTCTAGAATTTCATGTGAATGGAATTATATAGTATGTTAGTCTTTTGTGTCTGGCTTCTTTTAGCATAATGTTTTTGAGATTCATCCATATTGTTGCATATATCAATAGTTCCTTTTTATTGTTGAGTAGTATTCCATTTATGGCTATACTGCAATTTGCTTATCCATTCACCAGATAGAACATTTGTCATCCTCTTCCCCACCCCCACCGACACACACACACACACACACACACACACACACACACACACACACTTTTTTGATCATTATGAATAAAGTCACTGTGAACATTAGTATACAAGTTGTTTGTGGAAATATGCTTTCATTTCTTTTGGGTATTTAGGGACACAGTTGATGACTCGAAGGGTAAGTGTATATCTAACTTTATATGAACTGCCATACTATTTACTAAAGTGGCTGTTAACATTATGTACATTAAATAACCTTTACGGAGACAGCCAATAAATCTACCATTTGATTTAAAAAAATAATAAATAACCTTTAATGGACTTGTTTCTGGTACTGCTTGTGTCACTGCGCAGGTATGAATCATTTAGCTCTCACGGGAGTTACATGATTTGCTTTACTTTACATTCCCACCAGAAATATATGCATTCCAGTTTCTCTATACTTGAATTTTTTTCAGACTTTAAAAATTTTGGTAATATAGTGAGTGTGAAGTAGTATCTCATTTTGGTTTTAGTTTGCATTCCCTAATTGTTAATGATGTTGAAAATTTTCGTGTGATTGTATGCCATCTTCTTTGGTGAAGTGAATGTTCTGTCTCTTGCCCATTTTTTAGTTCATTGTTTTGTCTTCTTATTATTGAGCTAGAAAATTCTTTTACATGTTCTTTATTGGATGCATATTTTCCAAGTCCTTTATTGGATGCATATTTTCAAATATTTTCTCCCAGTCTTTTCATTTTTCACAGTATCTTTTGAAAAGCAAATGTTTCTAATTTGTTTTCTTTTATAGTTTTCTTTCTGTGCCCTATTTTAGAAATCTTTGCCTAAGCCAGGGTTAATATTTTTCTCCTGTATTTTCTTCAAGGAGTTTTATAGTGTGACCTCTTAATTTTAGGGTTATGATTTGTTTAGAATATTTATGTATGATGAGAAGAAAAGTGTTGAGGTACATTTTTAAGCACATCATTAACTAATTGTATCAGTACCATTTGTTGAAAAGGTAATCCTTTCCCCATTGAACTGGCTATCATCTTTGTTGAAAGTCAGTTAGTCTCATATTTGTGTATCTATTTTTGGACATTCCATTCTGTTTTGTTGATATCTCTGTCAGTCTTTTGCCTGTACAATATTGTCTTAACTACTGTAACTTATTTAAGTTTTGGAGTCAATTTAAGTGACTTTTTCTAGATCCTTTTGAGTTTACATACAAATTTATTATTTAAAAAAATTAAAATACTTTTATTGATTTCAGAGAGGTAGGGATAAGAGAGAGATAGAAACATCAATGATGGGAGAGAATCATTCATTGGCTGCCTCCTGTACGCCTCCCATTGGGGATGGAGCCACAACCTGGGTGTGTGCCCTTGACTGGAATCAAACCCAGGACCCTTCAGTCTGCAGGCCGATGCTCTGTCTACTGAGCCAAACCAGCTAGGGCTCATAATAATTTAGAATCTGGTTGTTAATTTTTTAAAACAAGAAAGCCTATTGAAGTTTTGATTGGAATTATTTTTCATTTATAAGTTAATTTGAATGTAAGTAAACTGACATTTTACAGTATTGATTATTCTGATCCGCACATGGTATATCTCAGATTTTTTAAGTCTATTTTTTCTTGGCAATGTTTGTAGTTTTAGGTATACGTTTTGCACATATATTTTGATGCTATTGTAAATTGGTTTTTAACTTTCAAATTTGATTGTTGCTGGTACACAGAAATACAGTTGATACTTATATTTTCACCTTGTATTCTGTGACCTTCCTAATAATTTGCATATTATTAAATAGCTTTATCTAGATTGCTTTTTTTTTTTTTTGTGGCACAAAAAAATGTCTGTGAACATAGACGTTTTATTTGTCACTTTCCAGTATTTGTCTGCCTTGGTTTCTCTCCTTAACATGGTAGAGGTAATGAGAACTGACATCTTTGTCTTGTTTATGATTTTGGAGCATGAGGTAGTGAAACCTTTTATCATGTAAGTGTGACGTTAATTGTAGATTTTTTTGTATATTTTAAAACTTAGATTTTTCTTTGTTACCAGTTTTCTGAGTTGTTTTTTTTTTTTTATCATGAATGGGTATTTAATTTTGCTAAATGAATATGCTGATGATCATGATTTTTCTTTTAAGATCATGTTAATATATAGTGCATTGCATTGATTCTTAATATTAAACCAACCATATATGTGTGTGTGTGTATATATATTTATATATTTTATAGATGAAGCTGATAACACAAAAACGGCGATGTAAGTAAGCAGACATAGGAACCCAGAAAGTAGCAATCTGAAATTATTTCCTGTAAGGTTATAAGAAAAACAGTAAAGGCACAGTGTAAACATGGGAATCCAAATATGTAACAGTGATGTGGCTCAGTGGGAGAATGGGAATTTAAATCTTGGTGTGTTTTTTCTGGAATCTTCAATAACTTGGGACAATTTTATCATTTTTTTTTGTGTGTGTGTTAAGGTTTCCTTATCCTTTCTACCCCCAAATGATAATTCTTTGTTTCTTTGATTCTAAGAAGTGTTACCTATATATTCCCTATCCTCTTGAGCATTTCTGAAATCAGGAGAAATTGGCTTTCCACCAGGAAATAACCTTTAATGGACTTGTTTCTGGTACTGCCTGTGTCACTGCGTAGGTATGGATCATTTAGCTCTCACGGGAGTTAAATGATTTGCTTTACTAGCAGCTTATGTCAGGTGAGATTTTTATATTCTATTTAAAAGTTAAAACATTTGAGTTTAAGCACCATCAATATTTGGCTAGTAATTATGTTTATAGGCACACTAGTAATAAAAGCAATACTTTCCTTCTCATTCTCATTTCCTTCCCACAGAGGCTTTTAATTTTGTGTAATTTCGCCCCATTGATTTTTTAGAGTGGGAAGGGGGAGATAGAGAAAAAGAGAGAGAGATAACCATATGAGAGAGATACATTGATTGGTTGCCCAGGGTCGAACCTGCAACCCTTTGGTGCATAAGCCTATGCTCTAACCACTTAGAAACACTGGCCTGGGTATAATTGTGTACATTTTTAATTGTGTTGATTAATTTACCTATGTCCAGTTTAAAAAAACTTTTATTATGGAGCTTTCAAAATACACAAAAGTTGGAAAAATGAAGTAATAAATCTCAAGAGCTCTTGCTCAGATTCTATAATTGTCTTACATTTTGCAGGATAATTACTGTTTTATCTGGTCTGCCCCTACCTCCATACATACTTTTTCAGGAAATATTTAAAGAAAATTCCAAACATTATATCATTTTACCCATAAATATTTCTGTATGCATTATCTTTAACACATAGGCTATCCAAATATATATATTTATATATGTGTGTGTATCTGCAGTGTGTATTGCCTAACATAATTTTAATTGGTTTTTAAAAATATATTAAATTTAATTTTTAAATATAATTGATTTTAATTTTAATTGATTTAAAGTTGATTTATCTGTATAGTTTAACAAAAAATTGAAAGGGTTCAATAAGTAAAATTAATATCCAATTTATATCTCAATTTTCCTACTTGTCTCATAATTGTTTTGTTTGAATCAGAATCCAAACATTGTTCATATATTACATATGCTGTTATCTGTTTGGAATTTGGAGTCTCATAATAGTTTAAGACAAATTTGAATCTCTAATTGTTTCTGAAACTTTTTAGGGAAATTATTGCTTTATGGTGAATTAGCATTGAAATAAAAATAAAATACATTAGGTCACCTAACTTACAATAGGCAATGCAAATAAAGGCGGTTGAAATTGCCAAATTTCAGAAGATGAGGGATACATTTTTCAATGGTCAAACATTTGCCCAAAGCTAACCTTTTAAATGGAAGCATAGAATAATTTTTTAGCATCTACTAATTCATAATTAAAATAAAGAGAATACAAAAATAATCTAAGATTAACCAAATAGAAATGCTAATGAAATATTAGTAGTCTTTGATATACCTTGAAATTACAGTTTTCAAAGTAAAGATGCCAAAAAGATCAAGATCATAAGCACAGGCTATAAAATATGACTCTTACGTTCTGTTTAATCTCTAAGGGCCAAAAGGGATTCAGAAGAACCTCTAGACCAGAGGTGCTCAATCTTCCTAATGTCTCCACCCTTTAATACAGTTCCTCGTGGTGACCCCCAACCATAAAATTATTTTCATTGCTATTTCATAACTAATTTTGCTACCGTTAATGAATTGTAATGCAAATACCTGTTTTCAATGGTCTTAGGCGACCCTGCTAGTGGTTCTCAACATGTGGGTCGCGACTCACAGGTTGAGAATCGCTGCTATAGAGTCTAAGACCATCGGAAAACAGATGTTTACATTACGATTCGTTAACAGTAGCAAAAGTACAGTTATGAAGTAGCAACGAAAATAATTTCATGGTTGGGGGTCACCACAACATGAGGAACTCTGTATTGAAGGGTTGCGGCATTAGGAAGGTTTGCAAACCACTGCTCTAGACCCAATGTGGAGAAGACCTAGACTCAGTCTGTGATATTGGAATATAGGAGAAGAAAGGGATGTACAGCTGTATGGATAATTAATGTTCTTTTGCTGGAAAAATTATGTATGTTAATGTTAAATTTTGGGGAAGCAAAGAAATATACTAAATTGATAGATACACCTTAGAATCTAAGAGGTAATAGACGTGTTGGAGGATTAAATAAGTTGATTCAATGTAGGGTATCTAATTGAAACCTTAACTTCCTGATTTCTGTTAATATTTGTTAAAAACAAGAAGTCTTTAAGCTTTTTTCTCTCCTTACTTCTTTGAATTGTCAAGAAAATGTTATTGTTATTTTTGTGGGCTATCCTCTGTTTCCAGAAGATAGCAACATAATATAATACACCATAAGAAGTTTGTTGATATATTTTTGTGCTTGAAGCATTAAATGCTCCTAGTTACTTAGAAAATAATGGCCCTCAACATGATTCACAAAGCTTTTACTATATATATATTTTATGTTTCTTTACCAGTGTGTTTTAAGTTAATTTTCTGATTAATATTTTATAATTTATTTTAGCTTAAATGTTTTATGTTAGATTCTGAATAATTTGGGTATTATTTACAATTATGTAAAGTTATACATTAGAATTGAGAATATTACTATACTTTTGTGAAAAACTTTTTAGTGTGAATGTATTTGGTACTTAGTTTTGTATTTTTTAAAATCTTGATTCATGTATTACAGTGCCTCGTAACATCATTTGGAATATGTTAAATCATCACTATAGCAGTAGAGTTAGTGGAAGTGTCAGGGCCTGAAGACATACATATATATAGTAAGCCCTTGATTTTGTGGGCTTCGATTTAACAGACTTTGGATTTAAGGGACAAAATTTCCAATCTGTGTGTCATAAGTGAAAATTAATACCCTATTAATTTTACCCTATTAATTTTAAAATGCTTTTAACCAAGATTTGTTTATAATTAAATTACAGGTTATTTTTTAAATTAATTCACTGTTATTTTTAATGAATTTTTAGCGAATAGGCATATGTTGAAAAAAACACTTTAGTAATTTCGCCAACATGAATATTACATATCTACTACTATAGTCTACATTTTTAAATCCAAGAGACACTGCTCCTAAACAGTGTTTGGGGAATGATTAGCACATGATCACACCACATTGTGTGTGCTAATTTGTTCTGTTGTTGTGTGGTGTGGCTTTCTGCATCAGTTTTAATGTATGCAGTCTGATGTTTCATGTGCACTAAGCCACGCCCCAGGGATATGCCTATGTTTACTGGAGATGACTGGGGAATGCACACATTTACTAGATCTATTCAGTATAAATTTCAAATTACAGCAATACATATAGAAAACTTTTCTGTTTACTTAAACTTTTCATGCATACTTAATTTTTGTTTATTAAACCAATAGAAATAAAGACAGGGAAACTAATTTGTCAGTTTTTTTAACAAAATGCATTTGGAAATCCTTGTTTATTATATAACTAGAAGCCCAGTGCACAAAATTTGTGCATGGGGTTGGGGGTGTCCCTCAACCCAGCCTGCATCCTCTCCAGTCTGGGACCCCTCAAGGGATGTCCGACTGCCCGTTTAGGCCCAATCATGGTAGTATTGGGCCTAAATGGGCAGTCAGACATCCCTCTCACAATCCACGACTGCTGGTTCCCAACTGCTCGTCTGCCTGCCTTCCTGTTTGCCTCCAACTTCCCTTTGCCAGCCTGGTCACCCCTAACTGTCCTCCTGCAGACTTGATCACCCCCAAATGCTCTCCCTTGCAGGCCTGGTCCCTCCCAATTGCCCTCCCCTGCTTGCCTGATTGCCCACAACTGCCCTCCCTTGCAGGCCTAGAACCTTCCAACGGCCCTCCCCTGCTGGCCATCTTTGGTGGCTATTTGTGTCCACATGGGGCAGCCATCTTGTGTGATGGTCAATCTGTATATTATTCTTTCATTAGATAGATAGAGGCCTGGTGCACAGGTGGGGGCTAGCTAGTTTGCCCTGAAGGGTGTCCCAGATCAGGGTGGGGGTTCCCTTGGGGTGTGGGGTGACCTTGGTGAGGGGCCTTTGGTGGTTTGCAGGCTGGCCACACCCCCCCAGCAACCCAAGCGAAGGCCCTGGTACCTGGGATTTGTTTATGTTCTACAATTAAAACTTTGTAGCCTGGAGCAGAGCCAAGCTTTCTGCTCCCTCTGTGGTGGCAGCCATTTCTTTTCAGGTTTATTTATCTTCTATAATTGAAACTTTGTAGCCTTAATTGGATGCCTGGGCCTACCGATGTGTGTGGAAAGCTTGGCTTCTTCCATTGCCGGGGCCAACCCTAGTTTCCCTCCTGCTCTCTCCAGCTCCATGGCTGCCGCCATTTTAATTGAAACTTGGTAGCCTTAAGCGGAGGCCTGGGCTGGCCAGGGTGTGCGGAAAACTTGTCTTCCTCCATCACCTAGGAAACCCAAGCCTTCCTACTGCTCTCTTCATGGCTGTAGCCATCTTGGTTGGGGTTAATTTGCATACTTGCTCCTGATTGGCAACTCGGCATGGCTTGTGGGTGTAGTGGAGTGATGGTTAATTTTCATATTACTCTTTTATTAGGTAGGATGTACTTATGACTCTAAAGGATACCCCCTCAGCAGAATTAGTTAGTTATAATGAGGTTTTACTGTACTATCTTTTTTTTCCTCAGTAATTGTCTTTGGTATCAGTCCCTTGCTTTTTACTTTTTTAATTATTTTTTCCTTTCATTCCTATTCATGTTACCATCCATTACACTGTTGATTTTTTTTAAAAGTATTACATTAGCTCCCTAACTTGTCTTCATTTCCTTCAATTTTTTTAGAACATGGCAATAGTTATTCTAAACATATCACTGAGTATATTTTTCTACTGTTCACAATGTTTCAATACTTTCCATTGTGCACTAGTTCCTTAGTGTCCTTCACAACCTATTTAGGCACCTTATTTATCCATCTATTCATTTATTTATTTAGGTATATTGAGTTTCTTCTATGAACCAGTCATTGTACTAGGCTCTGAGATCAAATGGTGAGCAAAAACAAGCAGGAGCTTTGCCTCCACAGGTCTAGTTTTGACAAAACAAACATTAATAAGTATGTCACATAGATAAGAGTGAAATTGCAATTGTTATAAGTCCAACAAAAGGGAGGAATATGTGCTATGAGAGTATACAATAAGGGTGCACTACATTTAGTCAAGGAGCTCATGGAAAGTTCAGATCTAAAGAGATGAGTAGGATTTACTACACCAAAAGTGGAAAGATAGTTATACCAGACAGAGAGATGGTACAAAGGCTTTTCTCCCCAAAGGAAGTATGCTTAAGAATGAGATATTGGGAGAAGGCTAAAGTGACTTAGACGTAAAGAAGAGGAATTATTGTAAAAAATGGAAAAGAAGGTTGGTTGTGTTTGATACCACACAGTGGCTCTGAGGTCATCCTAAATAATGTTTTCAATATGAAAGCAAGGGCTTTATTTGGCGGAAGACAGTGGCTGTTGAAAGACCAGTTAGACAAGCATTGTTGCATTGGTCAAGAAATGTGGTGATGATAGAAGAGACAGAAAGAAGCAAGTTTTAGAGGTACTTAGAAGGCTAAATCAACCAAATTTGCTGACATTTGGCGGTATAAGGAAAGGAAGATAACTTTTTACAAAACTGGATACATGTATTATGATCCGTTCACTGAGCTAGGAAATGTTGAAAGGGTACCATTTTGGGTGAAGGAAAATTGTGAGTTCAGTTTTGAACGTGTTAGTTTAAGGAACCTTAGAGCCACTCATCAGGGAATATCAAGTAGGCAGATTACTTGACACTCAGAAGAAAAATGTAGGGTGGACATAGAAAAATTTAAAATACTATCTGAGTGTATGTATCAACTGAAGCTGTGGGTAGGTGGGATAAGGGTTTAGAGCATAAATTGACCAAGGCTTAAGACTGAGCCTTGAGGATGTGCAGCACCTAATGGCAAGGTATTGCAATTTGAGAGTTTGGGTGGATGGAAGACAGAGGAGCAGCCAGAGAAGAGGAGGAAAACCATGAGAGTACATCAGCGTGAGAGCCAAAGAGAGAATGTATTTCTAAAAAGTGGTACACAGTTTTGAATGCTGCTGCAAAGCCAAATCTGAACAATCTCTACTCGTTTTCATGACTCCTTTGGTTACCTGTTTCTATTTAACAAATCATCCTAACTTTCAGTGGTTTACAACAACAGCTCATTATTTCTCAAGATTCTGTGGATGGGCTTTACTCAGCTGGGGGCTTAGTTGGGGCTGAAATACCCAAGATAACCTTATTTATTTGTCTGGCCATTGCTGCTCACTGTTGCGGGGGTACCTTGCTTCTTGTCCCTTTGGCTTCTGTCTCTCCATGTGATCTGTCATCAGTCAGTAGTCTAATTCAAGCTTCTTTACATGGCAGCTGGCTCCTACGAGGTGACAACAGAGCTGTGAGGCCTGTGTTAAGACTTAGGCCTGGAATACTTTTACCACACTCATCTACCACAGTGACCACGAAAGATCATTGATGACTAATAGTGTGAGTTATTTTAGTACACTGAAAAGACTAGAAAATGACTAGCAGATGAAAAATTCATTGTCATTCCTCTATATTTTCTCTAAACTTGACCCAAAGTAGGCTACTATTTTCTGAATGTTTCCGGTTTCTTTCCTTGCATGTTCCCTTTCCCTGAATGTTATTCCTGTATTTCCCCATATTAAAATTTTACACATTCTTAGAGGCTTTCCTAAAATATTCAGTTTCTCTTCTTCTTTGTACTTAACCCTCTAGCAGTCCTGAATTTTCATTTAGTTTGTATCCCATTGTTTGTTTTTTGTTTCTTCTCATGTTTTTTTTATCATGATCTTCACTCTATATATTCCCTATAATCTGCAATAGTTTATAGATTTTTAGTAAATTTTTCATTCTTTAAACTTACTCAGATGCTGTTTTCTCTGTGAGTCTTCCCTAATTCATCCCCATATTACAGTTATTTGTTTACATGTTCTTGAAGGTAGGAAATTAGTATCTGACGTGTCACCTTTCATTAAATAATTCCTTTGTTATAGCTTGATTTGTGATCTCCATTCTTATTTTATGAAAGGCCTCTAATGATAACAGTTAAAAATTGAATATTAATAATGACCTAATTACTTCCTTGGTGTACTATGCCAAGTTCATTAAACTATAAAGAAAAATGATGGTTTAGGGTGTGACATAAACAGAATTTTGCAAGAAATACATGGTCATGGTCTTTGTATCTCTGAGTAAGAGGAGAATTTATGAGGTTATTTTGTGGGTCTAAGTGGAAGTATGCCCATGTGCAAATTATGAGTCCCGAACACGGAGCCAGATGCAGTTGTTACGGGTTTAAGACATGGAATGGTGGTTTCTCCAGTCCTGCTCTAGCTGTCAGGCAATTTGGCATGTCTTTGTCCTCTATGTGAGGGCACAGACAAGGGCCGTAATTAGCTGCTGTAGATACATAGGGACAGAATAACACTCCAGCTCTTGGAAATAGAACTAATTAGTTCTGTGATGTTCTGGTAATGTTTCGCATACGTGACCGTGGAATCCCTGTTTGTGTGTCTAATCCAAATCAGTATGTGTCTTGGAAGGGGAGGGACACAGAGAGGTGCTTGTGCTTTGTTTAGAGCCATTACTCTGCTCCTCTTACTCTTGTCCTTTCCTTATGCTGTGAAAATGGGAGGGGCCTCATTCTTTCATTTGAAAGATACTATGAGGAGGAGGGACTGGTAAATAGGTCATTAAAACAAGGTGGGAAATATACTTATTAAAGGATGTATAATTTGAATTACTTCACAAATAGAACCAGTTGGCAGAATACCCAAGTGCAAAAAGACATCTCGGAAGTGTTTGAATAACCCAGACAATCCTGGCATTTATGAAAAGTCTGATACGATGATGATTCAGGAGCCCATTAGGTTCTATACCAGGAGAAATATGTTGGGTTCCTGATTTAAAGACACTTTAAGTATAAAATTTTAAGTCTTCTTTTGCTGTTAGTTGACTTCTATTGATTTTTTACATTTTTTAAGTTTAAAAAGTAAATAATATATAAGAATACTCATTAGCAGAGGTTTTATAATAGTTTCTCTGAAAGTGAGCTTACTAAAACTTTATCTCCAATCTTGTTTATTTGGCTTGGTATAATCCTTATTAAATCCTGAAATAATGCCATGTTTATGGAAGATGCTTAGTAAATATACATACACACACACACACACACACACACACACACCATATATTTCTGGCGTATAAGACGACCCCCCAACTCAGTTAAAATACAGAGTTTGGGATATACTTGCCTTATAAGACTACCCCTCTTCCAGTGCACACCAAATGAAAATTAAAAAAAAAACACATCCGATTTGATTTCGACCCCTAACTTTTGAGAAGATTTTCCTGGGTTAAAACGTCTTATACACTGGAAAATATGAGATATATCTATCTCATATTTTTATATATACTAGAGGCCCGGTGCACGAAATTCGTGCATGGGGGGGAGGGGCCAGGGGATGTCTCTTAGCCCAGCCTGCACTCTCTCCAATCTGGGACCCCTCGAGGGATGTCCGACTGTCCATTTAGGCCCGATCCAGATCGGGTGGACAGTCAGACATCCTTCTCACAATCCAGGACTGCTGGCTCCAAACTGCTCAACTGCCTGCCTCCCTGATTGCCCCTAACCACTTCTGCCTGCCAGCCTGATCAACTGCTAACCACTACCCTGCCAGCCTAATTGATGTCTAATTGCTTGCCTGCTAGCCTGTTTGCCCCCAGCTTCCCTTCTCTGCCGGCCTGGTCAGCCCTAACTGCCCTCCCCTGTTGGCCTGATCGCCCACAACTGCTCTCCCTTGCAGGGCCTGGAACCTCCCAACGGCCCTCCCCTGGTGGCCATCTTGTGGTGGCCATCTTGTGTCCAAATGGGGGCAGGATCTTTGACCACATGGGGGGAGCCCTCTTGTGTGTTGGAGTGATGGTCAATCTGCAAATTACTCTTTTATTAGATAGGATAGAGGCCTGGTGCACAGGTGGGGGCCAGCTGGTTTGCCCTGAAGGGTGTCCCAGATCAGGGTGGGGGTTCCCTTGGGGTGAGGGGCGGCCTGGGCGAGGGGCCTGTGGAGGTTTGCAGGCCGGCCACACACCCCAACAACCCAAGTGGAGGCCCTGGTATCTGGGGTTAATCTATGTCTACAATTGAAACTTTGTAATCTGGAGCAGAGCCAAGCCTTCTGCTTGCTCCATGGCGGAAGCCATTTCTGTTTGAAACTTTGTAGCCTAGAGTGCAGGCCTAGGCCTGCAACAGCAGGCAGAAAGCTTGGCTTCCTCTGTTGTCAGGGAAACCCAAGCCTCTCTTCTCTCCAGCTCAGTAGCCACTTCTGTATCTGCTGCCATTTCTGTATCTTTTATAATTGAAACTTGGTAGCATTGAGTGGAGGCCTAGGCTGGTAATGGCAGGTGGAAAGCTTGGCCTCCTCTGTTGCTGGGGAAACCCAAGCCTTCCTCCTGCTCTCGGTGGTGGTAGCCATCTTGGTTAGGGTTTATTTGCATAATCTCCTGATTGGCTGATGGGCTTGGCTTGTGGGTGTAGTGAAGGTATGGTCAAATTTGCATATTGCTATCTTATTTCATTACTAGTGGCCCAGTGCACAAAATTCGTGCACAGAGGGGGGGGGGGGGTTCCCTCAGCCCAGCCTGCACCCTCTCCAATTAGGGACCCTTTGGGGATGTCTGACTGTTGGCAGTCGGACATCTCTCTTGCAGTCTAGGAACACTGGCTCCTAACTGCTCACTGGCCTGCCTAACTGATTGCCCCTAACCCCTCTGCCTGCCTGTGTGATCGCCCCTAACCACCTCTGCCTGCCTGATCACCCCTAACCACCTCTGCCTGCCTGATCACCCTTAAGTGCTCCCCTGATGCCCTGATTGCCCCTAACTACCTCTGCCTTGCCTCATACCTGGGACCCAGGCTTCCCTCCCTCTGGCCAGCTATAGACATTCAGGACCTGGGCCAGCTTCACTCAGGCTGGCCCCAGCCACAGGCAACCTCAGGCACCCAGGACCCCAGGGCATGTAGCCTAATCCCAGGGCTGGAAAGGGCCCCTGCTCCTCAAGCTCCCTCCCCACCCCTTCTGCGCCACCGCCTGCTCCTTGCATCCACATGCGCCACATGCGCCACCACCCCATTCCTTGCGCTGCCCCACCTTGCACCGCCCGTTCCATCTGCCTGGGAAGCAGATGCCACGTGCCAGCGGTCTCGGCTAGCCTGCCCCGTGGAATAGCCTGGGGAGCGGACACTGCGGGCCGGTGGTCCCAGCCGCTCCACACGGTGCCTACTCCGTCCCCTTGCGGGGCCCGGCTGAGCGGTTTGGGGAGCCGACGCCACACGCCGGCGGTCCCGGCTAGCCCGCAGTGCCCCGCGGAGCGGCAGAGGCATGAGGGGCGGGGCTGCACGGCATGTGGCCCCGCTCCTGATTGGTGGTAGCAGAGCCTGGAACCTCTCAACGGCCCTCCCCTGTTGGCCATCTTGTGGTGGCCATCTTGTGTCCACATGGGGGCAGGATCTTTGACCACATGGGGACAGCTGTCTTGTATGTTGGAGTGATGGTCAATCTGCATATTACTCTTTTATTAGATAGGATAGAGGCCTGGTGCACTGGTGGGGCCAGCTGTTTGCTGTGAAGGGTGTCCCAGATCAGGGTGGGGTGTTTTGGGGTGTGGCGTGACTTGGGCGAGGGGCCTGTGGTGGTTTTCAGGCCAGCCACGTCCCCTGGCGACCCAAGTGGAGGCCCTGGTTTCTGGGATTAATTTATGTTCTATAATTGAAACTTTGTAGCCTGGAGTGGAGCCAAGCCTCCTGCTCGCTTTGGGGCAGCAGCCATTTCTGTTGAGGTTTATTTACCTTCAACAATTGAAACTGTAACCTTAAGGAGAGGCCTAGATCCACCAGGGCTGCAGAAGCTTGGCTTCCTCCATTGCTGGGGCAACCTAGCCTCTGCTCTCTCCAGCTCTGTGGCTGCCACCCTTTCTGTTGGGATTAATACTTCTATAATTGAAACTTTGTAGCATTGAGTGGAGGCCTAGGCTGGCAAGGGCAGGTGGAATGCTTGGCTTCCTCCATTGCCGGGGAAATCCAAGCCTCCCTCCTGCTCTCAGTGGCCGTAGCCATCTTGGTTGGGGTTTATTTGCATATTTGCTCCTGATTGGCTGATGGGTTGGGCTTGTGGGTGTAGCGGAGGTGCAGTCAATTTGCATATTACTCTTTTATTAGATAGGATTATTTATACCACAAATAAAGGTCAGGAATTGTTATCTTTGTTTTAAATTTTTTTACTGTTTCACTTTATTACTGCTGTAGATATGCTCCATGTGAGTGATGTAGATGCTTATGTAGATGGGTTCTGATTTACGGTGAAAATCGCATTATGTCGCGCTGTAGGAACAATCTCTGACATAACCCTAGGACCTATTGTAATAGTAAGTTTGTGGTTGTAATTAATGACTAACTTTTTAGCATTATTAGTTTAGACACTTAAATTTCATACTAAAGTTTTCTGCAATTAAGTTTTAGAGAATAGCTATTATAAAACTATTTTCCTATCAACTGTTCAGAAATAAAAATCCTAATAAATGTCTTCATTGCCAGAACTGTGATTTTCTTTGTTTTGTTTTTAATAAAAATATTTTTTTAATTTTAGAAAAGAAGGAGGGGTCGGGGGAGAGAGAGAAAAATATCGATTGGTTGCCTCCCATATGTATGTGGACCAATTCTGAATGCACAACTGCTCAGGAATAAAATGGTGACCTTGTGGTGCACAGGATTGTGTTCGAAGAACTAGCCACATTGACCAGGGTGCCATACTGTGATTTTTTTTTTCTTTTTGTTTTACTAGGGGCCTTGTGCACGAAATTTGTGTACTGGGGTTGGGAGATCCCTCCGCCCAACCTGCCCCTCTCACATATTGGGAGCCCTTAGGGGATGTCCTACTGACGCTCACCTCCAGCCTGCCCAAGGCCAAACCCTCTGGTCAAGACTTTCTGTCCTTGGGCAGGGGACCTTGGCCAGAGAACCCCAGCCAGCCTTCGCCCTGTGATCAGGCCAATTGCTGCCTGGCCCCGCCCCAGCCCAGTCTGGCCTGCCCAAGGCCAGGGGCGAAAGGCCTCTTGGTGAGGCCTTTTCACCCCTGGCCTGGGGCACCAGAGAAGCAATCACCCTGGGATCCTGGCTTATCACTGCCTGGCCACTCCCCCAACTCGCCCGGCCTGCCCGAGGCCGGGGGAGAAAAGGCCTCTTGGCTAGGCCTTTTCACCCCGGCCTGAGGCGCACCCAGGGAAGTGATGGCCCTGCAATCCTGGCTGATGTCTGCTTGGCCACGCCCCCAGCCTTCCGGGCCTGCCTGAGGCCAAGGGCAAAAAGGACTCTTGGCGCCAAGACTGGTTTGGCTCAGTGGATAGAGCATCGGACTGTGGACTGAAGGATCCCATGTTCGATTTCGGTCAAGGGCATGTACCTTGGCTGCGGGCACATCCCTGGTAGGGGGCGTGCAGGGGGCAGCTGATCGATGTCTCTCTCTCATCGATGTTTCTGACTTTCTATCCCTCTCCCTTCCGCTCTGTAAAAAATCAATAAAATATTTTTTAAAAAAAAAAAAAGGCCTCTTGGCTAGGCCTTTTCGAACCCAGCCTGGGGCACCCAGCGAAGCAATCGCCCTGCGATCTGGGCCGATCAGATAGCTGCCCGCCTGGCCCAGTAGCAGCCATCTTGGATGTGTGTCAATTTGCATATAGTTCCTGATTGGCTTGTGGTTGTGGCTTATTTGGTGTAGCAAAGGTACGGTCAATTTGTATATTACTCTTTTATTAGATAGGATTATCCTTAAACACATCTCCAAAACAGATTCCTTTAGGAACATGAAACCTTTCATCAGAACTCTTTAAATAATGGGACCATATTTTTATTGTGCATCTTTAAATCTCCAGAGTCTCAACATACCTAATATTTGGTAGGTGCATAAAAAATGAGTCGAAGCAGGCATAATTTTCAGGGAAATAGTCTATCCTCTTGCAGTATATTTTAATAGATAATCAAATAGAACTTTGTTAGAGTTCTTATTAAATGTCTGAGTATTGGGGTTAGTGATTATATCTGATTAACCTTTTATTGAGTTAAGATGTGTATGAAGTTTTCTTGGGTTTTATATAAATTTGACACTGTCATAAAAGAGGTATAGATTATTCAACTACTTGAATAATTTACTGGCTTTTTAAATTTTTTTCCATATCAATACTATTTTAGATAAGAATAATTGATTAAAATTTCTGCATATTTACCTGACATACAGTTGTATGTTACAGATTTTTAAAAATTCAAATGAAACAGAACATTGCATATAGTGAAGGTGTAGTTTCATTTGTTCCTCTACTCAGTTTTACGCTGTTCCTCTTCCCCATCGCAGAAGCAACAATTACCATGAATTTGGTGTGTAGTCTTCCAGTTTATGTCTCACTACATATATATATTATACATATATAAAACTGTATTAAGTAATTATTTAACAGTACCGGTGGATACTAGTCTGTGTGCTATTTTGCCGTGTGCCTTCTTTTTCATATCATATTTGTTTGGATCCAGAAATAAACTCACATTTGTATAGTCAACTAATTGAAGATAGTTCCAGAGCAGCAGAAAAAGGATGGTCTTTTAAAAAGCAGGGCTACAGCTGCCCGTGTAGCTCAGTTAAGTTGAAGTGTTGTTCGAGAGACTTGATCCCCAGTTGGGGTGCAACAGGAGGCAACAGCTTGATGTTTCTCTCCCTCTTCCTCTCCTTTCCCTTTCCTGTCTCCCTTCCCCTCTGTCTTTTACCACTTCCCTTTCCTTCTTTTTCTACCCACTCCTTTCCCTCCTCCCTCTCTCCTTCCCTCTCTCTCCATCCCTCTTTCTCTAAATTCAGTAAAAACACATCCTCAGGTGAGGATTAGAACCAAAAACCAAAAATGGGGCTATGTGAATTGTATATCCATTAGAGAGAAAAAATATCTACCTTTACCCCTACCTCATATCATATGGTAAACCCAAGTCTGAATACATTTCAGGTTTAAATGTGGAAAAATAGTAAAGCTTTTAGAAGAAAATGGAACATTTTCATGACTATAGACACAAAAGTATTGTACTAACCATGAAAGGAAAAATAGAACAGATTCTGCTTATCAAAAGATAACACTGAAATAATGAAAGAGGTCACAGTGTGGGAGAAGATATTTGTAATGCCTATATCCAACGAAGGACTCATCTAGAATCTAAATATATAAAAGCCTAAGTGATAAAATGACCAGTCGCTACAATGTGCACTGAACACCAGGGGGCAGGCATTCAATGCAGGAGCTGCCCCCTGGTGGTCAGTGTGCTCCCATAGCAGGAACGCTGCTCAGCTGACCAACCCGTCCTGGCAGCCCACCGGGCCAACTCCAGCCACTCCTCAGTAGTCTTGCATGTCCAATCTCTGGAGAATGGTCCAGCATGATCCTGACAACACTACCAGCCTCGGGCACTGGGGATGTTTCCTCTCCCTAGATACTCCACAAGGAAGCAACAACATAAAAGCCTCCACACGGTGACTCCCGACAAGCAACACGAATGTCAGTGGGGTGGATCCGGATCTTGGTCTTGCAAGGACATCCCAGCATGGGTGTCCCACTGCCCACCTGGAGGGCCTATTGCGCTCCCCCCCACTTGGAACCCCACCTTTGCACAAATCCATGCACCTGGCTTCTAGTATATTAATAATCTTTCAAATCAATAAGAAAATGGTAACTCGATTTTTAAAATCAAGAAAATGGTAACTCGATTTTTAAAAAGTAGACAGAAATTAATAGGCACTTCATGAAAGAACATAGCAAAATGGCCAAGAAATGAATGAGAGTTGTTCAGCTTCTATAGATTTCAGGGAAATTCAAATTCCACTGAGACTCCACTACACACACATCAAAATGGCTGAAAGGGAAAAGACAGCCAAACTAAATGTTGGTGAAGGAGATGTGGAATAATTGGTATTCTTGGTCACTGCTGGTTGGAGTATAAATTGGTACAACCATGTTGGAAAACTGGCAGTATGTAATAAAAGTAAGTATATTCATATACTATTAACCCAGCAGTAATGCTTCTAGGTGCATATCCAGCAGAAATGGATATATATGTTTTCCATAAAGACATGTACTATAATTTCATTGTTTTGTTATAGTATACTCAAAATAGAAACAGCCCAAATGCCTATTAACAAAAGACATAGGTAAGTTAAAGTGTATTCCCCTCCCTCTTGTCCCATATGTGCTGTATGGCAATGGGAATGAATAACCTACACTTGTATGCAATAGTATGGATGAATCTCACCCTGTAATATTGAATGAAAGAAGTACTAAGCCAAAAACAGCAAATTCTATTTATGTTATATTACCCAAAAAATACTGTTTTGAGATCTGTGTTGAATTTTAGAAATTTGGTTTATTCATTTCAGCTATGGTTTATGAATAGATTGCAGTTTATTAACTAAAGGCCTGGTGCACGATTGGGGCCGAGGAGGGACACAGGAGGTTGGCCAGCCAGGGAGGGGCTGAAGGAGGGCTTCAGGGTGTGTCCAGCCTCTCTTGCTCTGTCCCAGTCAGCCAGACCCCAGTAGCAAGCTAACTTACTGGTTGGAGCATCTGCCTCTGGTGGTCAGTGCATGTCATAGTGACTGGTGGATCGGTCAAATCTCTGAGACCTGGTGGACAGTGTACAATAGTGAGCTATTGAGCGGCCTTAGCATATCAGCATATTAGACTTTGATTGGTTGAATAGCTGACCAGTTTATTGGACACTTAGCATATTAGGTTTTGATTATATAGGATTCCCTTATTGGACTTTTAGGTTGTTTCCATTTTTTCTCTATTTAAAATAATGCTGTAGACAGTGTTCTTTTATATGGCTTCTTGTGAAAATAAACATGAGAGTTTTCTCTATAACTAGAGATGACATTGCTGGATCCTAGGGGTATGCTCATCTTGAGCTAACCAGACATTACAAATTGCTCTCCAAAATGACTGTAGTTAGGAGTGATCAGAGTTCCTATTGCTATGTATGCCTATCCTTTTACTTGGTATTTTTATACTTTTAAATTTTGCTAATGTGATGGGTGTGAAATTGTATCTTTGATATTTTAGCTTTCAGGCCATATACAAAAGTCTCAGTGCACAACTTGGATGGGGCGGAGTTTCAGGGCGGAGCAAACAGCAATGGCTTCCCATCAGCCCTGCCCTAAGGGGCCCTGGATCTCAGTGTCTCCTGGTAATCACTGCAAGCACCTCTGAGAAAAAGCCACCCGCAAGTTCCACCTGATGCCAGACAGTCCAGTTTCTCCCCATATGAATCTGGGTCCCCAGAGTGTCCCCCGGAACTGGAGTTTGGAGCAGTCGAGAGTTTGTGTCTTTCTGTGGATTGGAAAAGCCAGCTGTGTACTCAGTAGCCAGCCTCTCCACATGCATGTCTCCGCACCTCTGCACTTTACTGCCACAGCTCCTCTGAGTCTCAGTGCTTTTCCCTTTCCTTCTAGGTGTAGAGTTTCCACTCAGCCAGCCTTCCTGTGGTTCCGGGTGACGTCCGTTTTGTCTTTTAGTGTACTTTTGAAGTGGTTGTGGGAGGTGGCAAGCTGCCATCTTGGTTTATCGTATCTTGGATATTTTAATTTGTATTATCTGCTGTTAATGTATTTGAGCATCTTTCCACATATTTATAGGCCATATGGATTTCCTTGAGTATTTTGTGTATGTGACCATTTTTCACTTTGGGGAATTATCTATTCATACTTAATGCATATTTTTCTAAAGGTAACTTTGTTTTTCTTATTGATTTACATGCAATTTGCTTTGATTCTCAAACTCCATGTATTTAGAGAGACTTCTCTGTGATTTTAATACATTGCTAAAATTTCAACTGTAGACTTTAGATTTGGAGTAATTCAACCCTTCTAAGAATATTTTCTTGCAGGTTTTTTATATTTCTCCTGTCTCTTTTTGTCTACCACTCCTTCCAATTTAAACTAGCACATTTTAGCTATAGGGGATTTTCCTCTCTCCAGTAATGACAGAGTAGTGATACGGGGATCTACACTAATAAAAGAGAGCAATGCAAATTGACTATACCTCTGTTATGCCCACCAGCCAATCAGGAGCAAGTATGCAAATTAACCCAACAAAGATGGCAGTGGCTGCGGAGCTGGAGTGAGCAGGAGGCTTGGGGTGTCTCCAGCGATGGAGGAAGCCATGCTTCCCTCCACCTAACCCCACCCCCACCGTAGCCTTCCCTGGCCTCTGCTCAAGGCTACAAAGTTTCAATTATAGGATAAATAAATCCCAGATACCTGCTTCCATCCAGCCCTGGCCTCTGCTCAAGGAGGCCCTGAAAAAGACAAAACACCTAGGCTAGCCACACCCCCATGGGGGTGAGGGTCCCTGCTGGGGGGTTTGGTCAGCCTACAAACAGGCATCAGCCCCTCACCCAGTCTGGGCACACCCCCATGGGGTGAGGTTCCCTGCTGGGGCGCTTGGCCAGCCTGAAAACAGCCTTCAGCCCCTCACCCAGGCTGCCAATACCCCCCCCCCCACCCCCCAGTGTGGACTCTCACACCATGGGGTGTGGCCGGCCTGCAAACCACTACATGCCCCTGGCCCCTAAGGAATCCCAACCATGATCCAGGACACCCTTTAGGGCAAACCATCCAGCCCCCACCCGTGCACCAGGCCTCTATACTAATAAAAGGGTAATATGAGAGAGACCTTCCAGGAGACCTTCCAGACATTCTTCTGGACCAAGCCATGATGGCGGGGCCAAGGTAGAGGCAGTTAGAGGCCAGGAAGGGCAAGTTGTAGGTGATCAGGCCAGGATGGCATGGCAGGTGTGATTGATCAGTCTGGTGGGGGCCAGGGCCGTTGGGGGTAAGCAGACCAGGAGTGGGGGCAATTGTCAGTTAGGGTTACAGTGGGGATCAGTTGGGGATGATCAGAACAGCGGGATGGGGAAGTTTGGAGTGAGCAGACCAGCAGGGGGGCAGTTGAGAGTGAGCAGGCCGGCAGGGGTGGCAGTTGGGGGCAAGTACAGTGGCACGGGGTGCAGTTGGGGGTAATCATGCTGGCAGGGAGGGCATTTGGGGGCGAGCAGGTTGGCTGGCAGGCAGGCAGATGAGCAGTTAGGAACCTGCAGACCTGGATTGTGAGAGGGATGGTTTAGGCCCGATTCTTGTAAACTGGCAGTAGATATCCTTTGATGGGTCTCAGATTGGAGATGGTGCAGGTGGGGCTGAGGGATACTCTCTCCCCCCATGCACGAATTTTGTGCACTTGGCCACTAGTAGGAAATAATAAAAAATAGGAAAATGAATTAAATTCGACAGGTTTATAAAATGTGTAAAATATACTTGTGACCCTTTTTGGTTTTGTTTGCTTTAATTGGAATACATTCTAGATATTTCACTATACAGCCAAATGCTGATCATGTCATTATATATTGTCTCCTTTTAGATGTTCATCATTATCTGATTAGTTTTTTTTTTTGTGTGTGTGTATGTATGTCAAATATCAGATTAGTTGTTTGTATATGTATTGTATGTGTTTATAGTATGGGGTCTCATTATTCTGTTCACCACTTATATTAAAGTCTATGTAGTGCTGTTAACCACTGGATTCTTGAGATAGTTCCTCATATCTATTACATCTTAGAGCATTGCATTAACAGTTGAAACCCTTTTCTGCCGCTGTCACTGGTGTTTTGATGTTTCTGTGATAGTACAAGGGTGGTTTGTCTGGAGTAAAAGGCTTTCTTATTTATCTTCTGGCAGGATGAGGTAATAGTTTGGAGTTCCTGAGCTGTTTTACAAGTATTACAGAGTTTGAGGTTAGAGAACCTTCCTCAGAGAATATCTTGGCCAGATTTCTTCTAACGTTCTTTCCTTATATCATCTGAATTCTGCCTGAAGTAGGGTCAGTGCCAGAGGAAGTGCTCATGATTCCTGGCCATGATCACAAAATCTTGGTAAAAGAATTATATTCTCTTGGCATGAATCTTTTGCAGAGAGTTGTCAGATTTGCAGAGCTTTACTAGGATCCTTCCTTAGAATAGAATCTGATTTTCTTTTAATATTTTGTGTAAATCAGTGAAGAAATTTGAGTTTTATGTTGGTGTAGAATGATTTCAATCCATAATTTGTTAAGTTCAGAAATCTTCCTTGAGTTGAGAAATAGGCTGTAAGCAATGCAAGTACATCTTTTATGAAGAAAGTAGCATAAACTTTGGCAATTAATTTGGAAGTGATCATTTTAATGTGTTCTGTAGTTTGAAGAAAACTCCAATATTGTATAAATAAATTCCCCAGTATGCTGATTGTGGTCTTTATTTTTATTTTTAGAAATTTGTAAGTGATAAAGACTTTTGTTTTCTTAAGCACTGTGTCATCATCACACTTAAAATATTGTTTATAATTCCAATAACATATTTCAAAATTTCCCAATTTTTACAAAAATCTTTTTTATTTTCTTTGTCTTTTATTCTATATCAATTCCATCAACCTTCCTCACTTCCCATTCTATATTTTCATGCCATTAATTTATTGGAGGAACCAGGTCATCTGTCCTGTGAATGTCTCACATTCTGGATTTGACCGATTGTTGACGTGTGGTGGTGTTAAACTTGATCCTCCTATAACCCCCAGTATTCCCCTTAAACTGGTAGTCAGGACTTGATTAGATACAGGTTCAACTCTTTCCTTTCCCTTCCTCTTCCCCTTCTTCTTCCCCTTCCCCTACCCTTTCCCCTTCCTCTTCCCCTTCCCCTACCCTTTCCCCTTCCTTCCCCTCCCCACCCCCCCCCTTTAATGTTTTGCATCCTATTGCATTATACCCTGTCTGGTTGTCTCCATTTAGTTATGCTAAGATTGATGTGTGAATTATCTTGTTATCTCTGTTGGTACTTAGGTGCCCATTGGAATCACTTCAAAGCTTTTCAGGTTCTTAAGAATCTTAAATTATGATTTAGCAGGTCTATTGGGGAAGAGGAGAGACATTAAAAACAAAAAACACATGCAAAGAGGGTATGGGGGGTAAATGGTGATGGGAGGAAAATAGATGCAAACAACCCCAAACCCTCTGTGTTTTTATTCAGATGTGATAAGAATCATTACCTTTAATAACATTTAATATCCAATTACAATGACAAAATTCACTTTCTTGCAAATGCTTTGGAAATGTATGTTTTGTATAAAATGAAGCATATTTAAATTATTAACTATAAAGATATTTAGGACTGCTGCAGTGTGATAGAAAAAGTATAGATTCATACTCAGGAGTCCAAAATCATTTCTTTTCTTTGAGACCCATCTTTTTTTAATCTAGAAAATAGGAATAAAAAGGGTGGTTTTGATGATGAAATTATTATTTGAAAACAGCCCATCACTTGGTGGATAGTTGAATTAAAATCTGAAAACCATTACAGTTTTAGATTTCTTTCAATTGAGGTCTTCAGAGAAGAGCTTAAGGAAATTGAAGTAACTATCTCATGTGTTATTTTAGTTATATCTGCAAATGCTTTGGGGCTTGTTTTTTGACTGATAGGACACTCATGATGTAGTTTTAATACAAGTGTAATTAATGTGGCCTTTTGGGAAAAGTAGCTTGTGGAAATCTTACTGTTTTTTTCCCCCCTTACTTTCAGCTCCATTTACCTCTTAATTCTCCTTTGCCTGGAAGTGAATTGACCAAGGAACCTTTTCGTTGGGATCAGAGACTCTTTGCATTAGTATTGCGGTTGCCTGGCACCATGTCAGTAGAATCAGAACAGTTGACAGGTGTGCCTTTAGATGACTCTGCAATCACACCAATGTGTGAAGTGACAGGCGGTAAGTTTTTGCTGGCAGTAATTTAGTGACTTAAAGCAGAGTTTACCTGAATGTTTTAAAATGTACATTTCAAAAGCTCCATGTTTCTTTTTGTCTAACAAGTTATAATATTAGTAATTAATTAGTAGTCACATAATGGTTTTAAAACTATATTGATGAAGGTCTGTGCATTGATTTGAATAGGATATGAATACTTTTGGATCTAATAATGAATGGTAATTTATTTCTGCCCATATAGAAAGTGTTGGTATTTGAAGTTGTTAAACTTACTTTCTTTTCTAAAAGATTGCCAATGATTTACAAATCTCGTGGAATTATTTTTTGGGAAAAATGTTTTTAGAACCATATCAATATCTATTATGCATGTAATGAGTAAAGCCTGGTTAAATACAGTTTTCCCCAGAGGCAAAAGGGAAGAAGCTAGATGTGTTGGAGGAAACACAGGTAGTAAGGTCATACCCAGCTAGTCCAAGTAGTCAATATGCTAAGTTCATATTAATGAAACTCTTGAAACAGGACATGTAATAGACTCAGAACTTCTTTATTGTGGAATTGGCTAACAGGTGGATTAATTCATATAAGTATGTATTGAGTACTTAGTGTGTACCAAGCACTGTTTTATGACTTCAGTAGTGAATATGACAGACATAGTAGTCTTGCTTTCATGAAGCAGTTTAGTTCTTATTGAAGGAATTTAACAGTAATATGTCCACGTCTGGCATAATATTATTTCACCTGTGTCAGGGACCTGTGGCATAGTCTCTAGACACAGTTGGTAGTACTTTATTGAGATTCGTCCATAGCCAACTATGTAAGTTAAAGACAAATATAAGGTCTAATTGGTACTTTAGTTGCCTTCTAAAATTTCACGGGTGTTGGATACCTGCAAAATTCATAGACAAAAGGGGTATGTGAAGTAGGAAGTTGTTATTCTATTATTAAATGTTCTCATTTAATAGAAGTACTTTTTTGTGAACGCACGTAATGCCTTCACAATTTAATTTACAAAAGAAAAAAAGACGTGTGCACACAATTTAAAGGGAAACTTATCTGTCATCTAAATTTGAAGAATCACTGCTAACAATTCTCTGTGCATGGATAATATTTTTCAGTATTATTTGAAACAGTCTTAATTGTTTCTGTGGGTGGATACACATTTGCATTCAGGAAATACTAATTTTCAGCCTTGCTAAAATCCTGATTTTTTTAACTCTAGGTTTTTTTACTTAACAGATTGAAGAAGGGCATTGAGGCTATAATCGAGACATTCTCACCTTGGAAATCCCTTACTATAAATTACTTAGTTTAAATTTAGAATTATGGTAAAGTTATGGGACTACATGTACTATAACTTGGACTTCTAGCATCAAGAATATTCAGAGTGTGAAATGAAGTGAGTGGTATAATCAGAAAGGGTCTGAAAACAACCTAAGACCTCATGTAGTAGTTAACAGCCTTGACTTTGGACAGTAATATACTAAAGTTATGTTGTTTAGTCTTTGAAAGGAACATCTCCAGAGGAAAAGACTCTGAAGTCACCCTTGGTAATATCTCTTAATGACCCAGAAATCTTAGTTAAGAAGTGAGGAAGCTTTTCCCAAATATATATCCTGAAGTACTAATTTATTTCCCTCTTTCCTTTCTCTTGCTAGCAATAATGGGAAGTGGCTCAAATGCTTTTCATATCTACGTATATAAAACCCTAAATGACCATTCGACCAGTCACTATACTACACACTGATCACCAGGAGGCTGATGCTCAGTGCAGGAGGTGCCCCTTGTGGTCAGTGCGGCGGCGGCAGGCTCAGTAGGGCCAGGATGAGCGGGAGTGGCACAGCACTTGACTCAGGCTCCTCCCCAGCCTCCTGCCGCCTTGCACACTACTACATCTCTCGGGGGATGTTGGACTGCCGGTTTCAGCCCAGCCCCCCAAATTGGGCCGAAACCAGCAGTCCGACATCCCCCAAGGAGTCCCAGATTGCGAGAGGGTACAGGGTACAGGCAAGGTTGAGGAACCCCACCGGTGCACAGATTTGTGTACTGGGTCTCTAGTATCTCAATAATATGTTTTCCTATTTATTTTTCACTGAAGAAAGTTTTGAGGATTAAAGTATCAAAAAGGTAGAAAGGACAGAAAAGCTAACATCCATTGGTATTGCACTATGTAATATGTAATCTCTACTAATTTTTGTGCACTTTTTCTTGTGCATTTTTAAAGACTTAATGATATGAGTAGCATGTATACATTTATTTTTCTCATTGTAGAATAATTCATGTTTATTGACGAAAAAATTGGAAAGAAATTTGCCTGTATTGCTAAAATAATGATTAATATTTTGTTATATTTTTATCTATTTTTTTTAAAATTGTAATTGCCATAAGCATTTTTTTTAATGTAGTTAATGAGCATCCACTCTATGGCAAATAACTATTCTTTTTTAAAAAAAATGTTTGTTTATTGATTTTAGAGAGACAGAGGGAGAGACATTGATTTGTTCCAATGCACTTACTGATTTTTTAAATATATATATTTATTGATTTCAGAGAGGACAGGAAAGGAGATAGAAACATCAATGATGAGAGAAAAATCATTGATTGGCTGCCTCCTGCACGTCTCCTGCTGGGATCGAGCCAGCATCCTAAGCATGTATGCTTGATTGGAATCAAACCTGGGACCTTTCAGTCTGCAGACCAATGCTCTGTCCACTGAGCCACACCAGCTAGGGCCAAATAACCATACTTGATGCTGGGAATACAGCAGAAACAGTGGTCAAAAAGGTTACATTTTGGGACTGTCTGACATGAAAGCATGTAAAATGAATAAATATTGTAGGGAGTGCTTCTTATTGTGAAGAAAAAAAAATAGAGTAAGGATTTAGAGAGTAACTTGAGAAAGACAGTGAATATTCTTAGGAAGTCTGCTGAGGAGGTGCCCCCATTTTTTTTTTTATGCTTACTCCCATTTGAGTCACTTTGAAATATTGCTTGTTCTTGGAAATTGTTATCATGTGTAAAGAGGTAAACAAAATAGCAGTTTTAAAAATAAATTACATTTGCATATCTCTAACCTTGAAGTTAATGTCACTTGTTTGAATAGAAATTAAATCAGCCCTGGTGTGTCTTAAAAATATTAATCTGGCTAAAACTATTGTTACAGCATGTTCATCCACCCTCATTTTTTCAATTAAGGTGTAATTGACATACAACATTGTGTTATTTTCAGTTGTACTCAACATAACTGATTTAATATTTGTATATGCTGAGAAATGATCACAACAAGTGTAACATGAGTAGAGATCTGAATAATGAGGGTAAAGGAAGATCTAGGCAGAAGAAATAGTAAGGGGAGGAGCATGCTCTGTATTTTCAGAACAATAGGAAGGATGATGTTCCTAGAGCTTACATGGGAAGAAGTAGAGAGTAACAGGTATAAAGACATAGGCAAGGACCAAATATTGAATATCCTTTTATTTTTTTAAAATATATTTTATTGATGTTTCACAGAAAGGAAGAGAGAGGGATAAAGTCAGAAACATCAATGAGAGAGAAACATTAATCAGCTGCCTCTTGCACACATCCCACCAAGTATGTGCCCACAACCAAGGTTCATGCCCTTGACCGGAATCAAACCCGGGACCCTTCAGTCCGCAGGCCAGTGCTCTATCCTCTGAGCCAAACCGGTTTTGGCTTAAAAATATATTTTATTGATTTTTTACAGAGAGGAAGGGAGAGGAAGAGAGAGTTAGAAACATTGATGAGAGAGAAACATCGATCAGCTGCCTCCTGCACTCCCCCTACTGGGGATGTGCCCACAGCCAAGGTACATGCCCTTGACCGGAATCAAACCTGGGACCCTTCAGTCCGTAGACCGACGCTCTATCCATTGAGCCAAAACGGTTTCGGCTCTAATATCCTTTTACGCCATAATAAATATTTTCTGTTCTCCTACTGCAACAAGAAGCCATTACAGGTCTTTTTATAGGAGGTGACATTTAATTTCTATTTCTGAAAGATCAGTTCCTATATGAAAATCTTACTAGCCGGGTCTAGTAAGAGATGACTGTACTTTGGTTTAAAGTGCTAGGTTTGGAGGTGGTAAGGAGATCTGATGCAAAGGAGAACCAAGGATAAGGACAATGAGGGAAGAAGGAATCGAGGATGATTCCTAAATTATCCAGTTGGCCTGAACAAGGGGAAGTGAATGAACTTGTATGAGTACACTGGGGCGAAGCAGGTGTCGGTGGAGCAGGGAGATGATATCAAATTAAAAAAATGCCTAAGACATGTCAGTGGAAGTATCAAGGATGAGAAGCATTTCATAAAGATTGTAAGATAATTTTCTAGAGTAAATCAGTGTAACTTAGCCTCCGTTGCCCAGCTTAGAAATGTTCCTTTTGTTTCTCTGTTACACTAAAATGCGAAGTCTGATAGACTTCTGTGGGGGAGGTTATGTGTATATAGTTTCATTTCACTGCCTTCAGGCTCCTACATAACCACAAGTGAGCCAACTTTTTTGTTTTCTGCACAAATATAATTAGTGATCCTAAAAACTTTATGCTTCAAAGTATTATATATTCCAAGGGGCGAGTTTTTACACAGAGAATAAGAGAAACATTCTGTAGGATATAGGCTCACTTTGTAAAGATGGCAAAATTTGCTATTTCTCTTTAACTTTAAAAAGAACTAATGGATTTTTGTATTTGCCAAATGACTCAAGTTATTCACACTCAAGTTTATTCACTTTTTCTCTAATTTTTGTTAAACATCTTTGTTAGTAATTTTATTTCATACTAAGATCATAACTCATTTACTTACAGTTCTCTAATCAGTTCATGATGACACAGGTTAAGGGGCAGAGAGAATTCCCACAATTTCACACTTAAAAACTTTTTTTTTTTAAATATATTTTATTGATTTTTTACAGAGCGGAAGGGAGAGAGATAGAAAGTCAGAAACATCGATGAGAGAGAAACATCGATCAGCCGCCTCCTGCACGCCCCCCCTGGGGATGCGCCCACAGCCATGGTACATGCCCTTGACCGGAATCGAACCCGGGACCCTCCAGTCCGCAGTCCAACGCTCTATCCACTGAGCCAAACCGGTCTCGGCAAAACTTTTGTTTTTTGATGGCATCTTAGGACTATGCTTAAGTTTCATGAGGCAAGATATTCAGACTTTATACTATAGTCTTTACATACTTTGTGTGTGAAGATGGTCAGTCTATTAACATATTGTTTTATGCACATTTTTAAATTGCCTGAGAAAAAATAATTTACTAATTCTTTCCGTTAAGTGTGACTCCATATAGAGATTTTGTTTTAAATATTGATTTCAAATTAACATCATGATTTCCGGAGAACAAAGTAGGCCCAGATTAAAGTTTCTAATATTCTAAGGATTTGAATCTTATCTGTACTAATGTACTAACTTGGATAAATTAGTTAACATCTGTGTGCTTTAGTTTTCTTATTTCTTATTGGGAGAAAGTAGCCCAACCATTGTTGCCAGGATTAAATAAATTAATATGGTGATTAGAATGTTACCAGGCACATAGACACTCTGTAATTGGTAGGTATTTTTATGATTTCGATTATCATTATTGTACAAGGATAAGTTATTTGATATATGATACTTTCTCTGAGGATTTGAATCACACTGCTGCCTAATGTTCTCTTTTCTGAATAGCCTTTAGGAAATTACATGTTAAATATAAATTGATATGGGTAATTTGGTATGTCAGATAGAATGATATAGTCATGTTTGGTTGAATTGTTGAATTTGTAAAATTCCATATTAAGCTCATTGCAAATTATGTTGTAAGATGTTTAAAGGTTGTTTTAATTGTTAGCTTTTCATTATTGGTCTGTATTAATACATATAATAGAAGTATGGTACAAGTTAAATATGTAATTATAAATTTTATAGTAGTCACATTGAAGAGAAACAGGTGAAATTAATTTTAAGAATATCTTAATTCAGTATATATGAAATATTTCCATGTGAAATCTATATTTAAAATTGTTGAGACATTTTATATAAGTTTCATATTAAGACTACAAAATCAGGTGTATATTTTATACTTAATGTACATCTCAATTTGGATTAGCCATATTTTTAGTTTTTAATAGTCATGTGTGGCCAGTGACCATATATTGGATAGCACAGGTATGGATTAATTGAAAATTTCTGTTTAAAGGATCCTTTTATTAGTGTTTTTCTTAATTATTAGCATTTTAATGCTTCTGAACTAAAAATCTTATAGATTCAAAAGGGAAATTTATTTAAGATAGGTAATTTTCAAGCATGTAAGCCAAATGAAATTTAGAAAAGCACATTCTATCACTTATATATTAAAGAGACGTAACTCCCAACTATGTGAGCCAAGTGAAATTCAGAAAAGCAAAGACTACTATCTGTATAATAAAATGCAAATATTTAAAATAAGCATTAACTGTCAGCAGATCAATTAAGTAAGGGATCTATGTGCTTAAGTGTTAATTTTATTGATAATACTTGTTAAATAGGAGTCAGGTTTTGGAGGAGTTAGATCCTAGGTGTTGTGTATGTACTAGTATAGTAAAGATAAATTGATTGTATTGAGTAACAGTTGGAGATAGTTTTTTATGTCTTTATTTTTGAAATCACACTTTATGTAATATATAAGTAAAATATGACATTTTTGTGGTTTGTTCAGAATGAGATTTCTAATTTCCATGTACCCATAATTGGAAGAAAAAAAGTTATAGACTCACGACATAGAATTGTTGGTTTATTGAAAATTACTATTTTGTTTATTCTTGTATAAGATAATGAAATAAGTCAAGTTTTACCATTGAACTTTTGTTAATATACTGTCAGAAAACCCACTAGTATAAGAATTTCTACAACTCACTAGTTCACTTTATTTTATTTTTTTTAAATCTCAGGTCGTTCTTACTCTGTATGTTCTCCAAGAATGCTTAATCAGTGTCTGGAGTCCTTGGTACAGAAAGTGCAAAGTGGAGTGGTAATAAACTTTGAAAAAGCAGGACCAGATCCTTCCCCTGTAGAAGGTATTAGCACACTTTTCTTATCGACATTCTAAATTTGCTGTATCAGTTATTCAACTAGAATCGAAAGATATGAGCCATAGACCTTTTTAAGCATTTATAGATGAGCAACCTCATATTTCCTTTTTAGTTTTGTAATATTGTCTCTCTCCTGTATATATGCTTCTCCTATGTCCCTTAATTCACAGGAGCGAACTCTAGGTGTTTATTTAATTCCTTAGCACTATTTTTTCTAAGGATCAAACTGGCCAGAACCAAATGGTTTATGTGGTTCCAAACACAGGAACCAGCCTTATCATTAAGCTGGATTATTTAACTCCAGCTCAGCTCCACCTAGCTTTATTCCAATATTTATAATCATAAACTGTTTATATTAGAACCTTAAGGAGTTACCTTAGAACCAGTGAACAACTATTTACATCTGGACCCTCTGCACTATGCAATGGAACTTTTAACAAGAATTAAAAAGTTATTAATGAGACTTGGCAGAAGCGATCCACAGAATGGGAGAAGAGAAAGGTCACAGAGATGGACAAATGGGTATCCTCAGAGAGGGATTATAGGAAAGGAGCAGAAGACAGTTAAGATTCTTTAAATTGTATCATTGTTTGTATTTTTTAAATTTTTAATTGAATTGTTAGGCATGGAATGTATTTATATTATTTTAGTACTTGGCTTAAAGTTAGGCACTAAACAGATGTTTAGTTGAAGAGAGTTACTATTTTGGTAGAATTATTTCAGATTAAAGGTAAATACTTCAAATCTGGATTTGTATATTAAGTTTTTCTTTAATTATTAGGCTTTAGTTAAAATGATTATTTATCTAGTATTTTCTAAGCCAGCCACAATGATGAAGATAATTGAGTATTTATTTACCTTTATCATCTAGTGGGGGAAACATATCATTCATTAAATAACTATTTACCATGAAGTATGTTTTACATAATTCTGTTTGGGCAAGCAAATGATACTGTGAGCCCTCCTTTCAACTGCTGAGCTCATAGTTGGCATTTGCAGACTTTACTCTGGTGAATTTTAATGTCATGTAAATGTTAAGCAGTCGTGATAGTATTAAACCATTTAAGAAAACTAGGCAAATTCAGAATTGAACAAGTATTGGGACATTTTTATCAAGTAGTAATAGATATAATTGAACTTTTGATACTTTCCCCCCTTAATGATATATGCTTTTTTATGTCAATTTCTTTGCTATAGATGGGCAGCCAGATATATCAAGGCCTTTTGGATCTCAGCCTTGGCATAGCTGTCACAAACTCATATATGTCAGGCCAAATCCCAAAACTGGGGTTCCTATAGGTCATTGGCCTGTTCCAGAGTCTTTTTGGCCAGATCAAAATTCTCCGACATTAGTAAGTACCAGAGAAACTGACTTTGTAATAGTAGCCATTTAGTTGTTTTTCATACTTAGTTTTACTATTACCAGTTAAATGTGTGGCTAGTTTACAGGAATTAGACAGATGTTCAAAGTGCTGTGATAAGGTATTAGTTGTTTTAGTATACTGTATTGATTGTTATATATAATGGGGGGGAAAGGCATCTCTTTTTTTAGAATCTAATACTATGCTTATGTTTTTATTATTAGCATCTGGGTACAGAATTATAAATATAAGGAGTTTCTCTTTGGACTCTAAACATAATGTAACAAGGATTTTTCTTGGAGACATAATGTAGAATTTAAGTGAAGGCTTCCACAATAATTTTGATAGTTTGCTCTCAATCTTCTAGGAGTTAGTCTTATAAATTCAAGTTGACTCGCATGGTGTTGTCAGTCTAGAGATTTAGGGTAGAAAGATTTTCTCTTCTTGTTTATATGAGTTACTATTATTATTTAAAACATTTTTATGGATTTCAGAGAGGAAGGGAGGTGGAGAGAAGAGAAACATCAGTTGTGAGAGAGAACTGTTAATTGGCTGCCTCCCGCACCAGGGGGTAGCTGTGGCCTCCTGGCTCGTAGTGGCCGTGTGGACAGCTGAGTGCGACTCGCCGTAGCTGAGCGGCCGTGTGGACAGCTGAGTGCGACTCGCCGTAGCTGAGCGGCCGTGTGGACAGCTGAGTGCGACTCGCCGTAGCTGAGTGGCCGTGTGGACAGCTGAGTGCGACTCGCCGTAGCTGAGTGGCCGTGTGGACAGCTGAGTGCGACTCGCCGTAGCTGAGTGGCCGTGTGGACAGCTGAGTGCGACTCGCCGTAGCTGAGTGGCCGTGTGGATAGCTGAGTGCGACTCGCCATAGCTGACTGGCCGTGTGGACAGCTGAGTGCGACTCGCCATAGCTGAGTGGCCGTGTGGACAGCTGAGTGCGACTCGCCGTAGCTGACTGGCCGTGTGGACAGCTGAGTGCGACTCGCCGTAGCTGAGTGGCCGTGTGGACAGCTGAGTGCGACTCGCCATAGCTGAGTGGCCGTGTGGACAGCTGAGTGCGACTCGCCATAGCTGACTGGCCGTGTGGATAGCTGAGTGCGACTCGCCGTAGCTGACTGGCCGTGTGGACAGCTGAGTGCGACTCACCGTAGCTGAGTGGCCGTGTGGACAGCTGAGTGTGACTCGCTGTAGCTGAGTGGCCGTGTGGATAGCTGAGTGCGACTCGCCGTAGCTGAGCGGCCGTGTGGATAGCTGAGTGAGACTCGCCATAGCTGAGTGGCCGTGTGGACAGCTGAGTGCGACTCGCCATAGCTGAGTGGCCGTGTGGACAGCTGAGTGCGACTCGCCGTAGCTGAGCGGCCGTGTGGATAGCTGAGTGCGACTCGCCATAACTGAGTGGCCGTGTGGACAGCTGAGTGCCACTCGCCATAGCTGAGTGGCCGTGTGGACAGCTGAGTGAGACTCGCCATAGCTGAGTGGCCGTGTGGATAGCTGAGTGAGACTCGCCATAGCTGAGTGGCCGTGTGGACAGCTAAGTGAGACTCGCCATAGCTGAGTGGCCGTGTGGACAGCTGAGTGCGACTCGCCATAGGTGACTGGCCGTGTGGATAGCTGAGTGCGACTCGCCATAGCTGACTGGCCGTGTGGACAGCTGAGTGCGACTCGCCGAAGCTGAGTGGCCGTGTGGATAGCTGAGTGCGACTCGCCGTAGCTGAGTGGCCGTGTGGACAGCTGAGTGCGACTCGCCATAGCTGAGTGGCCGTGTGGACAGCTGAGTGCGACTCGCCGAAGCTGAGTGGCCGTGTGGACAGCTGAGTGCGACTCGCCATAGCTGAGTGGCCGTGTGGATAGCTGAGTGCGACTCGCCGAAGCTGAGTGGCCGTGTGGACAGCTGAGTGCGACTCGCCGTAGCTGAGTGGCCGTGTGGACAGCTGAGTGAGACTCGCCATAGCTGAGTGGCCGTGTGGATAGCTGAGTGAGACTCGCCATAGCTGAGTGGCCGTGTGGACAGCTGAGTGAGACTCGCCATAGCTGAGTGGCCGTGTGGATAGCTGAGTGAGACTCGCCATAGCTGAGTGGCCGTGTGGATAGCTGAGTGAGACTCGCCATAGCTGAGTGGCCGTGTGGACAGCTGAGTGAGACTCGCCATAGCTGAGTGGCCGTGTGGATAGCTGAGTGAGACTCGCCATAGCTGAGTGGCCGTGTGGACAGCTGAGTGCGACTCGCCATAGCTGAGTGGCCGTGTGGACAGCTGAGTGCGACTCGCCGTAGCTGAGTGGCCGTGTGGATAGCTGAGTGCGACTCGCCATAGCTGAGTGGCCATGTGGATAGCTGAGTGCGACTCGCCGTAGCTGAGTGGCCGTGTCGATAGCTGAGTGCGACTCGCCGTAGCTGAGTGGCCGTGTGGACAGAGTGTCAGCCTGCAGACTGAAGGGTCTAGCGTTCGGTTCCGGTCAAGGGCACAAACCTCTGTTGCAGGCTCCTCTCCGGCCTGGGCCCTGGGCCAGGCTTGTGCAGGAGGCAACTAATCAATGTGTTTCTCTCCCATTGACATTTCTCTCTGTCTTCACCTCTCTCTTCCACTCTCTCTAAAAAACAAAGGACAAATATCCTCGGATGAGGATTACAAAAAGAAACAGTGGGGCTTATTGAATGACTTATATGAATTACCAGTGTTCACTGTATGGTTTTTCTAATAATAGGGTAAATTTATACAAAACAATCTAATCTTGTTAATATATTTTCTTTCACATTAGTATATTTTTCTGGTATTTGAGGGCATCATGGCTATTTTGTGGGAGAGCACAACATACTACCCTTAGAAGATAAGAGTTATATTTTTATAAGTACTTATAAGTAATAAGTATGACGGTAATTATATTTCAGATATTATTAAGCAGTCTTAAATGTTTCATATAGCTATCATTTATGAATTAAACTGAATTCTATTTGACACCTTTTATACTTTAAACCTATATCAACTTTATAGGATAATATTTGCTTTTAATCTATACAAGAACTATAAAGTGATATTTCCTTTATTCATTTGGGGTTTAATGAAATTAAGGTTTTATAAATTTCATTGTGGTATCTTCTTTATTTCTTTTCTTTGTTTTGTGATTGAACCATCATAGTTTTTCCAGTCTGGCGTTATAGAGAAATTCTCAATTTCTTTGTGCATTTTACTTTCTCTTCTGGAGCTTTTTCAACTCTTATAGGACAGATAACATATTTGTATGAAATATTGCCTGGTTGATTATTCAGTCTATAGTCTTTATTTAAATCCTACAGTAGTACTTAATGGCACTTTGTTGGGTCTTAATAGAAATTCAAAATTAGGATCACAAGCAATATCTATTAATATTACCTAATAGTTGTCTATTGTAAATTATTACAAACCATAGAGGAATTTGAAGTGTGGATAGGATTTCAGTGGAGGAAATAGTATCAAGGTATATTTAGAGAAATAAAGTGTATTCCTGAGTAATGTGGGTCAACACATATTGAGAGTATTATTAAGTGAGCCAAATTGTTCATGACTTACAGTGCAGGGTTAAGGAATTTAAGCCTTTTTCAGTGGGACTGAAAGGATAACTGACATTTTTTACAGAGTGCTGCTCTAGGAAAATTTGCAAAAAGTAGATGTGTTGGAAGGTAATCAGGATTCCTATTGGACTATTGCTATAGGTCATATAAGAGATATTAAAAGAGTTTGGATTTAAGATGATAGAATCATAAGGTGATAATGGGAAGAACTAGCAAAATTTAATGATTAAATGATATTTGAGAGAAATAAATTTTTATTTCAAATAAAAAGTATTGAAAATAAGTGTGATTTATTAGATACTGATTCTGTATTTGTTGAATCATGGCTCTATCAGTTATTAGCTAAACCTTAATTTCCTATCTGTTAAATAATTATAGTAACTCCTATCTGATAGGCTTCTTGGGGGATTGCCTGAAATAATACAAAATCTGTTTACCAAATTCTAAAGGAATTCCCTCTGCCTCTCTTTTCCTCTTGACCTCAATATTTTCATCCAAAAATCAAGTGAGTTTCATGGAATGAATCAGTAAGCAATGTGTTAGGTACAACTTAGGCACAGGAGCACAAGATGAATAAAACACAGTGCTCACCCTGTTGAACCTAACCATTTTATAGGAAGGTCAGATGTATAAACACTAGAGTCCCAGTGCACAAAATTTGTGCACTCGGTGGGGGGATGGGTCCCCCAGCCTGGCCTGTACCCTGTCACAGTGCAGGACCCCCGCCCATCCCTCTGGGACTCCTTGATGAATTGCCCCAAAAAGGAAGGCCGGAGCTGAGGATCCTGCTCTGCACCACGTGGATCTGGGAGGCAGGACACCTAAGGACCCTCAAGCAACCTCTCCATGTGGAGCCGAGGGACCACCCCAGGCAGGCCTTGCCATGTGGAGCTGAGGGACCCCTACACAGGCCTTGACATGTAGAGCCAGGGGACTCTCAGGCAGGCCATGCTGGACACCCAGGCAGGCCTTGCTTGTAGAGCCGGGGGACCCCCAGGAAGGCCTCACCAGATCCCCAAGCAGACCTCGCTCTTAGAGCCAGGGGACCCACCTCCTCCCAGCTCCACATAGCCAAGAGGAGGCGGGACTACCAGGCAGGCTCCATGTTATGCACACAGCATCAAGCCAAGCCCTGCCACCTGCATGTGCCTGCTGTGTGCGCAGCCATCTTGTGAGGGTGTGAGGGCGTCACAGCATGACCACCACTTAGGCTTCTATTAGTAAGGACACATGTTCATAGGGACTTTATTCATAATAGCCAGAAAGTAGAAAAAGAGCAAGAGTCTATACACGTTTGAATAAACATCCTCGTATATAAAAATTGCGGCCCCCAGTGCTGCCACGGCCGGGCTTGGGGCCGGGTTTGTGGCCGTGATTGTGGCCCCCAGTACAGCCTTGGCCGGGCTTGGGGCTGGGTTTGTGCCTGCGATCGCTACCCCCGCAGCCTCCAGCGCCACCATTGCACTAGGGGTGGGTGGTCCCTCAACCCAACCTGCCCCCTCTCACAGACTGGGAGCCCTCACGGGATGTCCAACTAATAGCTCACACCCAGCCATCACCCTGCTCAGCTCAGCCCCGGCTGCCTGCGACCACCAGGCCCTGGGCTCTCGCCACTTGGCCCCGCCCCCACTCCTGAATGGCTGGTAGCATAGCCAATCAGGAGCCAAGGTATGGTCACATTTGCATGTTACTCTTTTATTAGATAGGATTATATCTTCATAACTCATGTTTTCACCGATCTTCAATTGGTGAGATTTCATTTTCCAACAATTATTATTAAGTCATGATTCAGGATCCCAGGATAGGGATCTCCATGTACCCAGGGCTTCCTTCACCACTCTGGGAGAAGGATAAAGGACAGAGGACGGGTGTGTGGAGGCAGTTCAGATCTTTTCAGGAATCATGACTTATGCCTGGTAGTTGTGGCCTAGGCTGACACCCAGGATACGGGACAGGGTACTTGTACATATGCCAGTAACATTCATATATGGAGACATCTTCCCCAGATGGCCAGTAGCTCCCTGTCCAGTTCTGGCTGAGGAAGTAAGCTGTCAGAGGGGCAGTCTGGTAGATCTTAATTTTGGCCTTGATGTCTTCTGCAATGTTGCTGACTTGTAAAGTTGCCCCTGAAGCTGGTTGGAGCTCAGTGACCATCAAAAAAGACCAATAAGATTTTCAGAAAGGAAACTATTAAGGGGAAAGTAGAGTAACATGCACCCACCCTTTTTTTCCTTTGAAGCATTGTATTTTTTTGTATCTCTGAAAGTAGGGTGTATAAACCACAGGGATAACCAAAACAGTTTACCACAATAGGGAAGGAATACATTGAAACTTTTATTATGTACCTCTATATTTATACATACTTAATAATTTATAAATAATTTTAAAATCTATCTATATGCAGAGAGAAAGAGAATATATAAATTAACTGGGACTCCATAACAGTCACAACTGGCTCAAGAAGAGGTTGCGTGCAGATGGGCAGCAGGGGGCTGCTTGCGCTGTGAGGCAGGCCATGGATGGCGCACCCCGAAGCAGAGAGGCAGGGGGCTGCGCCGCCGCTGCCCAGCCCCAACAGGCCCCAGAATGGGAGCGGAGAGGCCCAGGGGCATGCCCAGCAGGCCTGCCTCTGCGTGTGAGCTGCAGAGGAAACATCTTTTCTGTAGCTCATTGGCTAAGCTTTCTGTACACCCATCTGCAGCGTTCTTGATAACTTGGGTAATAAAAATCCAAGAAGGTGCCCTAGCGTTTTTCCACTTCACTCCTGGAGGAAAAAGCGAACATCCACTGCTGGAGAGGCAAGAAATGTCACATCCTGCCCTAGCTGGTTTGGCCCAGTGGACAGAGCCTTGGCCTGCGGACCGCAGGGTCCAGGTTTGATTCTGATCAAGGGCATGTCCCTAAGTTGCAGGCTCCTCCCTGGCCAGGGCCCAGGTCAGGGTTCATGGAGGAGGCACCAATCAAAGTGTCCCTCTCACATGGATGTTTCTCTTTCTCTTTCTTCCATGCTCTCTAAAAATCAATGGAAAAAATATCCTCAGGGGAGGATTAAAAAAAAGAAGAAAGAAAGAAAGAAATGTCATATCCTAGAGAAAGAAAGTTGTCATTTTTTTTGTTGTGAAGGGACTGGAGTCCGTGTTGATGAAAACATTTTGGCTGCCGACAGTGGCAGCAGCAGCGGGGTGATAGGGGTGGCGCCTTCCCCTGATCAGCCCGAAGAGGGAGGCTAGGCTGAGGTTTAGGCCTGCTCCCCACCTAAGCCGTCAGTAGGACATCCCCTGAGGGCTCCCAGTCTGTGAAGGGGGAAGGCTGGGCTGAGCCCATGCCCCTCCACTGCATGAGTTTTGTGCATCAGGCCTCTAGTAAATATATATAATGTCTTAACTTAGTGGTATATTAAAAAACTTGAAGGTATATATATGATCAGTTTGGAAGCCACTACTCTATACAAGTAATTTTGAATTTCTGAAAGTGAGGACTTAAAATGGAAGGTTTCTGTATGTTCCTTGTTTCTTGGATATTTTGGATATAAAACACAATGAGTACTTATTCCAAAATTTTACATTGTAAACCTAAAAAGGTTTCCGTTTTATGTAGATTTTGAAGTATTTTGTGTTTTTTTTTTCCTGAATATTATATAATTTAAACTTTGCATTTTTAAGTATTTTCTTTCAGCTAATGATGCTTTCTGTAGTAAATTAAACTCTGACTAGTAAAACTTAGCAACTAAGCACATTTTGGTAGTGAGGGTACTGAAAATGAATTTGTTCCTGGTATTTTGTATAAATAGTAATAAGATTTTTCCCCTCTAGCCACCTCGTACATCTCATCCTGTAGTGAAGTTTTCCTGTACAGATTGTGAACCAATGGTTATTGACAAATTGCCTTTTGACAAATATGAGTTGGAACCTTCACCACTGACTCAATTTATCTTGGAAAGGAAATCTCCTCAAACATGTTGGCAGGTGAGCTGAACAATTTAAGTTAAATGTTTCTTAAAAAGTTAGATATAATCAATAGTTGATATAAACATTCTGTAAAGGTTTTAACCTTCATAAAAATATGAAGTTTTGCTCTGGTCAGGGTGGCTCATTTGGTTGTAACAGTCATCACCAAAAGCTTGTGAGTTCGATTCCTGGTTAGGGCACAGACACAGGTTTTGGGTTCAGTCCCAATTGGGGCACATCTGGAAGGCAATCAATCGATGTTTCTCTCTCTCTCTCTCTCTCTCTCTCTCTCTCTCTCTCTCTCTTTCATTCCTTTCTCCCTCTACCCCTCCCTTTACCTCTCCTTTCCTCTCAAATTCAGTAAGAACGTATCTTCAGGTGAGAATTAAAAAATAATAAGTTTTAACCACTCCTTTTTAACAGGTATATGTGAGCAATAGTGCAAAATATAGTGAACTTGGTCATCCTTTTGGTTACTTGAAAGCCAGCACAGCACTGAACTGTGTCAACTTATTTGTGATGCCTTACAATTACCCAGTCCTCCTTCCCCTTTTAGGTAAGTCATTCTTGTCACATTCTCTGTGGCTTAGCATACCTAGGAACGTTCTCTGAGTTTTTTATCTGCTAAAAATTAATGGAAATGTCTTTAAAATTTTAAGCCTGTTAAAGGTTGTTTCATTACATGTTTGTGGTAAATTGAAAGGCAATGTCAAATCACCTTTGAGTCAATAATTTATGAAGGTATTATATTTTAAAATTTTAAATTAAATACTCTAGCCTTGCCAGGTGGCTCAGTTGGTTGGAGCCCTGTCCTGTAGACCAAAAGGTTGTGGGTTTGGTTCCCGGTCAGGACACATACCCAGGTTCTAGGGTCCAATGCCCGGTTGGGACTCATATAGGAGGCAACTGAACAATGTTTCTCTCTCTCTTGCTGTCTCTCTCTAAAATCAATAAACATGTTCTTGAGTGAGGATTTAAAATTTTAAATATCCTAATTCAAGTTAGATTAAATTTAAGTTAGATCGCTTACATAGTTAAAATTAGCAACGTAGGCTTTGTATTTGGTAAATAAGACATTTTGTGAAGCATAGTCATAAAATATGAGTGTATTTTCTTGTAAGAGTTTATCTTAATCTCCACTTGGCAGATATTTTTATTTTTTTAAAAAAAGAATTAACTTGCTCCAAAATCTTAATATATAAAAAGCCAGGAGTCATTATGACTGAAACAACCGGACGGATGACTGAATGTGGGGTGTACAAGCTGGCAGGGGACGACAGTGAGGGACAAACAAACTATTGAACAGAAGGCTGTGTGGGGCAACCAGGCCGGTGGAGAGGAGGAGTAGTGAGAGATGACCAAACCACTGAACAGTAGGTTGCATGGGGCGGCAGTGAGGGGAGACCAGGCCAGCAGGGAGTGGGGGCTACCAGGCCGGCGGGGGGAAGGGGAGCAGTTAAGGGTAATCAGGGTGGCAGGCAGGTGAGCAGTTAGGAGCCAGCAGTCCAGGATTGGGATCGGGCCTACACCGGCAGTTGGACATCCCTTGATGGGTCCCGGATTGGAGAGGGTGCAGGCTGGTCTAAGGAGACCCCCTCCCCCTTCCCCCCCTCCATGCACGAATTTTGTGCTCCAGACCTTTCGTCATATGATAAAAGCCTAAAGTTAGTTTATGGGGACCATCTGTTTGTAATTTTTGAGGTGTACTCTTGGAGAGGACTAATTTTCCTTTATGAAATTATTCAGATTTTGTAGTCAAAATATTAATAGGTATATTTTATAGAAAACAGTTTGCATACTTGTTTCTTTTCTCAAATCTGTTCATGTTTAGGTCTATGTAGGGTAGAGTTTTTCCTTGTGTGTTTCCTGATTCCTCCTTGATGTAATTCTATACCATGATTGGCATTTTTTCCCTCATTTTTAAAATGTTATTACTAATTGAAAATTCCAGAACCAAAAATTTTACCACTTTTATTTTATTAAAAGATTATATCTCACATTACTCTTCCTCTTATAAATAAGAAAACAGACTAAACAGACCTGATTTTTGTCTAGTAATGATAGTTTGTTTACATTATGCATTTATAGATGACTTGTTTAAAGTACATAAAGCAAAACCAACATTGAAATGGAGACAGTCATTCGAAAGTTATTTGAAGACAATGCCTCCCTACTATCTTGGGGTAAGAATATTATTGTTAAAAATAGAACTTGTAAAGTTTTGTATTATGCTTATACTTTATTGCATTACAATCTTCTATTTAATGCTGTTATAGATTAAATGTCATGAAAATTGTGCTTACAAATGACCAATATAAATATAGTGGGAAAGAAATGTTTCATGACTTGCAAAATGATAATGATGATGACCATGAATATATACAATGCTTATCCTGTGCTTGGTACTATCGTAAGCACTTTACAGGTATTAATCTTACTTAATTTATATAGTAATCCTCTGAGGTAGGAATGCTCATTGTTCCTGTTTCACAGATGAGGAAACTAAGGCACTAAAATATTAAGTAAGCTGTTTAAGGCTACATTGCAAATATGTGGGGCACTGTAATTCAATCCCAGGCAGTCTGGCTTTAGAATTTAGGTTTTTAATCTCAATTGTTGTGCTAATGTTTTCTAATTGCCATTTCAGAACTATTTCTCTCTAAGGGACAAAATTATTTTTGTTTCATTAGTTCCTAAATCTTTAGAAATAATGTTTTTAGGTTAAAATAAGTATATATTTTCATAGAACCATATATTTTTAGAATGTAAATTTTCTAATTACTTAAAACCTAGTTTAAATCATCATATATAATAAAAGAGACACATGCAAATTTGACCGTACTTTCGCTCCTGATTGTCTATGCTACCAGCCAATTAGAAGCTGGGGCGGGGCCAGGTGGCATGGGTAGAGATGAAACTGCAGTGGCAGTGAGCGCCCAGCCCCCGGGCGCTGTGAGGGGAAGTGGTGGCAAGCGCCCAGCCCCCGGGGCCAGGTGGTCGCAGGCAGCCAGGGCTGAGCTCAGCAGGGCGATGGCTGGATGCCCAAGGCCTAAAGCCTCACCAGAGGCCTTGGGCAGACTGTGGGTGAGCCATCAGTTGGACATCTCCTGATGTGAAAAGGGGCAGGTTGGGTTGAGGGACCACCCACCCCCAGGGCACGAATCTAGTAGTAGATAATACCAATATTGCATATATTATTAAGTATACTTTATTTTATGAAAAGTAACTTTTTTAGACATTACTTCTGCTTTTAATTCAGGAGTATTATAGCATTTGACTATAACTGATCTTTGTAAATGGTTTCTCATATGAGCATTAATTTCTTGAAATTTAAAAATAATATTTTATAGTTTTAAGTGATAAGTTTATGAGTGGCTAGCATATAATGCCTGCATAGGAAGAAAGTGAAAGAAACACTTTGAATAGCAAATGTTACATATGTTGACTCATTTACATTTTATAGCAACCTGAGGATTTAGCCAAAGCTAAATGGATATTAAATATCAGAGCTGGGACTTGATTCTAGTTTTACACAAAGGCTTATACACTTTCTAATATGTCAGTGAATTATCATCCTTTTTCTATCTATATTCCATTTAAATATGATAGACACTCCTGCTAGTGATATTTTTTATTGTACAAAGTGGTTTCAATTGGTCTCTCGTTACAATTAAATATTATTTCATTATATCACATCCATAGTAAATATTAGACTTTTTTTTTCTTCTCATTTTTCCTTCAGAGCTTCTTTCTGTGTTTCTTTTTTTTTTTAGCCCAGCTAATGATAATGATCATAATGATCAACACCTGCTGAATGCTTACTGTGTGCCAGTTACTTTAAGTGCTTTACGCGTATTGATTAATTTAAAATCATGACAGCCATGTGAAGTAGATACTATTATTGTCATTTACAAATGAGAAAAACTAAGGCATAGAGAGGTTATATAACCTGCTATAGTGTTACAAAGCTAGTGGGTGGTTGAGTTACACCCACACAGTTTCCCAAAGTAGAAATCTATTTCCTTTGACTCTTTTCTTTTCATCTACTACCCAAGTTCTGCCAAATCTATTTCTGCAGTGTCTCCTGCCGTTTCTTTCAAATTTACTATCTCCAGGGATACTAAGAAGTTTAGGACTTCACCTTTTCTCACCCTGGGTGGTATTGTTAGAGTCTCTAATCCCTTTTTTACTACTATTTCGAACTGCCTTTCATACCACTGACAAACATTTTACTGATACAAATATGTTGTTACTCTTTTATTGACGAAAAGAGAAATTTGGGGGGCAGAAATTTTCCAAACTAACATAACATCTGTTCTAGCCATAAATTTCTGACAAGTGATGGTTGTTTTTTTGCCTATAGCCTCTGAGAAAAGCTGTTAGAATGATGGGAGCACCTAACCTCATAGCAGACAGTATGGAATATGGATTAAGTTACAGTGTCATTTCATACCTCAAAAAATTGAGTCAACAGGTAATGTTAAGAAATAGAGCCGTTACATATTTTGAATGGTTTTTAAGATGGTTAGCAGACCTGATATTTGTTCTTGATAGTTCTAAAAGAATTTTATTATATTACATTTTAAAATCACATATATCATATATCCATAATTCTGTCTCAAGTACATGGTATACTATGATTTGAAATATTAATTTCAAGTACTAATTCTAGTTTATGGAATGGCTTCCTAGACTTTCTCTGTGAATAGTCTTTGTTTTGAGAAATTTATGTTAGAAAGTTGTTTTCTTGGATAAAATATCAGTTTCTTTTGTGCTTTAAAACTTACTGTGTTTTGTTGTTTTTTTTCTTTCAAAGTGGAAATTTATTTTGAAATGTTTGTAAGAGATATTGAATTTTGTTACTTGGACCATAAATCACATTAACAGAAACTATGGTAGTTCAGCAATAGAGGTTAGCTGACTGCCAAGTTATTACTGTCATATAAAATACAACATTTTACCAGTACTTTTGCCATCTCTATTTTAACTGCTACCAGTAATTGAAATGCAGGTTGTAAAGAGTCAAAATAATAGTATTTGCTTTCCAGTGAAAAATTACCTCATCATTTGCTTATGTATGAACATTAGATATATGCTAATGACTTTAAATATCGATGCAATGATTATTTTCTAATTTTATATCACCTCTGAATTAGAAATACATATTTTCATTTAGAGCATCTTTACATTTAATGGTTTAAGTATAGTAGGTATCAGTAAATGCAATTGGCCCAGCTGATGTGGCTCCATAGATTAAGCATAGTCCCATGCACCTTGAGTTCACCAGTTCGATTCCAGGTCAGGACACGTATACTGGTTGCATGCACAATCCTTGGTAGGGGACATGCAGGAGGCAGCTGATGGATGTTTTTCTCTCATCAGTGTTTCCATCTCTTTAACTCTCTCTAAAAAAAATCAATAAAAACATTTTTTAAAATTAGATAAGTAAATACAATTAAAGTTGTGTTTGTTCACCCTGCTCCAAAAGTGTATAATAATTATTTAAAATCAAAAGACATTGTTTAAACTACGTTTAATTTACCAAGTACTTGACATAAAGTATGTCACTTGAGATTTCAATTTCTTATATACTTTTTAAATATATAAATATTTAGTTTATAGAAGATTAAAACTGTTGTATTTAATTTACCAACTTATATATTATAATAAGATAATTCTTATTTTTAACTGTAGGCCAAAATAGAATCTGATCGAGTCATTGGATCTGTGGGCAAAAAAGTAGTACAGGAAACTGGAATTAAAGTTCGAAGCCGATCACATGGTTTATCAATGGCCTATAAGAAAGATTTTCAACAACTCCTCCAGGGAATTTCAGAGGATGTTCCTCATAGACTGCTGGACCTGAACATGAAAGAATACACTGGGTTCCAAGTTGCTTTGCTCAATAAGGTAATAGTTATATTAATTTAGTACTGCTGTAGTTATATTCTGTTACATTATTGAATATAGATAAAATTTTCTATTAACTGAAACTGTTTGTCCAAATTTTCAGAAGTACTTTTTATGCCTCTGCAGAATAATGATCATTATACTTTGGTTGAATAATTGAACTTATGAATTAAAACAGACAGCCCTGGCTGGTCTCAATTGGTTGGGCATCTTCCTGTGCACTGAAAGATTGCCAGTTTGATTCCTGGTCAAGCACATGCATGGGTTGTGGTCTCAATACCCGCCTTCATATCCACCCCTGGTGGAGAGCATGCAGGAGGTAGCCAATTGATGTTGCACTCTCACATTGATGTTTCTCCTTTTCCCTTACTTTCTAAAATTCAGTAACTATTCTTTTTAAAAATATATTTTTTATTGATTTTTTTTACAGAGAGGAAGTGAGAGGGAGAGAGAGTTAAAAACATCGATGAGAGAGAAACATCTATCAGCTGCCTCCTACACACTCCCTACTGGTGATGTGCCCGCAACCAAGGTACATGCCCTTGACCAGAATTGAACTCTGGACCCCTCAGTCCATAGGCCAACGGTCTATCCACTGAGCCAAACCACCCAGGGCAATAACTATTCTTAAAAAAAAAATACTGTTCATCGTGAGTGAATGAATGTATTGACAAAAATTAAAGCAACCAATTTATTTTTATAAGTTAGTAAACAGGGGCTTAGCGATTCCTTAAAGTTATATAGCTAATGGTAGAGTCACTGTAATTTGGTACTTAACGACCTTCAGTGCACAATGTGATCCTAAAATGCTTTATGAATACTTGTTATTAAAAAGGTCTAATTCCAGCAGCTTTTTAAAAAAAACTGATTCTAAAATTCATATGGAAGTGTAAAGGTACTGAATAGCTAAAACAATTTTTGAAATGAATAACGTTGGACAACTTGCACTATCTAATTTTTAAAATTACTGTGACGCTACAGTGATCAGCAGTTTGTGTTGTTGGCATAAGGATAAACATATAGATCAATGGAACAGAATATAGTCTAGAAGTAGTCCCTCACACAAATACTCAATTAATTTTTAACAAGGTGCCAAATAATTCAGTAGGTGAAAATACAATCCTTTCAACAAGTAGCAGTAGAAAAATTGGATATCCATCTATAATAATAAAAGCAGAATATGCTAATTAGACCAGATGTCCTTCTGGACGGCATTCCAGATGAAGCCATGGCAGGCAGCAGCGGGGGAGCCAAAGTGAGGCCGAGGCAGAGGCAGCCACTACAACAGCGGGGGGCTGAGCCCCTTGCACGAATTTCGTGCATCAGGCCTGTAGTATTATCTAATAAAGGAGTAACATGCAAATTGACTGTACCTCCGCTATGCTACCAGCCAATCAGGAGCGGGGGCACGGCCAGCAGACAGGGTTTATGGCCACAGTGCTGAGTAAGCAAGCACCGCGCTATAAGCTCTGCCTACAAGATACTTAAGGGCTGGCGAGATCCCTCTCTCCTTACACTCACTGTTGACTGAGTCGCGACCTTTCGCGGTGACCTTGGGATGGTTAGGGGAATTTGATGCCATGATATCCCCTCACGAGGCTCGCTCTGATAGTTAAGCTGTGACTGAGGTGTGGGGTTTACCTGTCGCGTGGGACATGCAAATGAGCACCAGGGGCACCTTGGGTAATGGGAGCCAGGTGCGAGGCGGGGCTGTGAGCCAAGTGGCAGTCCGCTCCGCAGGGCGCTGTAAGCCCGCTGGGACTGCCGGTACGCGGCGTCAGCTCCCCAGGCCGATGCCTCTTCCCCCTGGTGGGCCGCCGCCTCCACCTCCTTCCCTGTCACCGCAGAATCAGCACCAGTCGCTCTGGATCCTGGCGTGCTGAATGCAGGTGGGGAAGGGGGCACAGGGCCCCCCAGACCCCGCGAGCTCGGTCCAGGACCCGCCGGCCTTGCGGCTTCCCTGTGGGGTGGGCGGGCCGGGTGGGCCGGGCCTCCAGAGGAACGGCAGAGGCGGCAGGAAGGAGGGCGGCTGAAGGAAGCGAGGAGACGGATGGGGGGCGGGAAAGGAAGGGGACTAGGGCCGCGCTGCTGGGCTTCGGGGATGGGTGATCCTGGACCTCAGGAGAGAGGTCCCATGGCCACCACCAAGAAAGGCCCTTACCAGAGGGTGCTGCGCCCCCCGCAGCCGCCGGAGCTGCAGCTACTACTGAGAGAGCTGCTCGGAACCTGGCCTTGGGCTCCCCGGCCCCTGAGCCTGGAGCGGGTGTCGCGCTGAGTGCCGGTACCTACCCCCTGAGGATAGAACGGGCGCTGCGCAGAGCATCAGGACTGCCTGCGTGCAGCGTCCACTTCCCAGCATTGGGCTTTACAAATCCCATGAAAATTGAATTTGCTACAAATACAAGTGCCCTTTAAAATGACTATGAACAGTAAAGTTAAATGTTTTCATTTTATAAGCCTATATTTTACAGTATGCACATTTCACATAATAACACCCCAGAATTTATCTAGGGCAGGGGCCAAATGCCATTGCCGTAAGGAGCCAGAGTGCAGCTCAATTTTTGTGGGATACACATTGCCTTGAATACTCAACTTCTGCAGTCCTAGCATGCAAAGCCCAAAGGAACGGGATGGCTGTGTCCCAACAAAACTTTATGGCCACTAAAATTTGAATTTCATATAATTTTCATGTCACAAAATAACATTCTTTTTTTCCTTCATTGACCAAAAATAGGCAGAAAGCCAGATTTAGCCCAGGGAGCATAGTTATCTTTGATCTAAGCCTGGTGTGGGGCAAGGCAGAGGCAGTTAGGGGCAATCAGGCCAGCAGGAGGCACTTAGAGGCAGGGGCAATCAGTCAGGTAGGTCATGAGCAGTTAGGAGCCAGTGTTCTTAACTTGCAAGAGGGATGTCCGACTGCCAACAGTCAGACATCTCTGACTGCCAACAGTCAGACATCCCCGAAGGGGTCCCTGATTGGAGAGGGTGCAGGCTGGGCTGAGGGGAAACCCCCCACCCCCCCGTGCACGAATTTTGTGCACCAGGCCACTAGTATTCAAAATAATTAACTTGACCCTTACCTAACATTACTTGAAGTGATCATGGTCTTAAGTGTAATAACTAAAATTGTAAACTAAAAGAAAACTAGAGAAGGTCATCATGAACTTGGGCCATAGATCATGGAAAAGTTTTAAAATAGAAAACAAAAAGGACTTGATAAATTGAACTTCATTGAAATTATTAATTCAAATGAAACTTTGAAAAATTAAAAGGAACTTATAAACTGGGAGCAAACACACATTGAATAAAGAACTTAATATCAAAATCCTTAAAGAACTTGTAGAACCCAATAATAAAGAGATAAACATCCACGTAAAAAAAGGGCAAATATTTGAACAGATACTTCACCAGATAAGATATACAAACTTGAACAAGCACATGAAAAGACAGTCATCCTTATTGATCATAGGAAAATTAAAACCATTATGAGGTCCCAGTTTACACCCACTAGAATGGCTAAAATTTAAAAGACTAAAAATTGTCAAGTGTTGGTGAGGATGCAAAGCAACTGGAAGTCATATATGGTACTAATAGATAATATATATGTTTACACATATGTTGTTTATATAGCAATTGTAGGTATCTACTCAAGGGAAATGGATAGATGTTATTATTGATAATTCTCCAAAACTCTAAACAGTCCACTGTTGATCAACTGGTGAATGGATAGAAGATGTGATATATCCATATAATGAAATACTACTTTACTATGATAAAAAGGAATAGACTACTGATACACAACTAACATGGATGAATCTCAAAAACATTATTATGAGTGAAAGAAGCCAGATAGAAAATTTTAGATATTGCAAAATTCCACTTATAAAATAGAATGTACAGAGACAGAAAACAGATAGGTTGATGCCTGAGGCTACTAATAGGGATTGACTACAAATGGGCACAAGGAACTTTCTGATATGATGGAAGTATTTTAAAACTGGATTGTGGTGATTATTTCACAACTATAAATTTACTAATACTCATCGAACTATATACTTAAATAGGTAGTTGTATAGTATGTACACTATATATCAAAGCATAAGATAAAATCTTGGAAGTCTTTAAAATCTGGGTGTTTACTTCTTTTAATCAGAAAATACAATAAAATCTTGAGTTGGATGTAAATTTGAGATGATTTGATTGAGCTCACTACCAAGTTTTTATCTTTTGGTTCCCAAAACAGTATTTTAAAATTGCATCACAACTCTTCTGTTTTTTAAGGTAATTAGTTAACATATATATTATTTTCAAACCTATGTGCAAGGTGGATATTTTAGTCTCTTAATTCTATATTTATAGATAACTTTTGTCTTTGAATATTTTCAATAGGATTTAAAGCCACAGACATTTAGAAATGCGTATGACATACCTAGACGGAATCTTTTGGATCACTTAACAAGAATGAGATTTAATCTTATGAAGAGCACCCGAAGATTTCTTAAAGGACAGGATGAAGGTTAGATCATTATTTTAGTATTGGTGTTTTTCTCTTTATGTTAAAACACAATAGGGTAGAACTATAACTCTTAAAGAATTCTTGCACAATTCTCATTGTAAATTCAAACAAATTAAGTAAAAAGTCACCCCTGATTTTTTACATTTCTTTCATTTTTACATTTGCCCCAAATTCTATTTCTCAGATGTAGCCACTTTTGTTAACACTTAGTTTCCTTTCTTGATTTTTCATCCATTCACACATGAAGACACATATACAAACTGAGTTATTTTATTATGTTACTAGTAGCCCTGCGCACGAATCTGTGCACCAGTAGCTCACCAGTAGCTCACTGCTACCCTCCATTAGCTCTGCCCACTGCCACTCCCTCCTGTGGTTCCTCCCAGCCCCCTTCATCCTTGCTGACCTGCCTCCTTCTGTAGCTCTCTACCTCCCATTTGTAGCCAGTAGCTCACTGCTGCCCTCCTATAGCTCTCTGCCCATTGCCCTGCCCTCCTGTAGCCCCCTCACGGCCCCCCACCCCTCTCATAGCTTGCTTCCCTGCCCCCTCCTGTAGTTCTCCACCACCCACTTGTAGCCCATTGCCCCACCCTCCTGCTGATCTGGTCGTTACATAGTCGGTCATTACACTTCATGGTGTAACAACTATTTGCATATTACATCTTTACTATATAGGATACCAATATCTGATGGCTTACCTCTGGGTGGCCAGTAATTGTCAAATTCTAATATTTCCTTCAACCATATGCATGGCACTTGCATATCAGGTCAAATGAAAATTTAACCTTTTGCTCTCTCTGATGTAAACATTCTACTATAGGTATATATATATAAAAAGGGGTTATATGTGTGATTTTTCTGTAAATTCTGCTATAATTAAATTGTGTATATTTAGAATAGAGTAGAAGAGACATTCCTTTTCATGGTAAGGTTATACATTGCTGATTCTATGCACTGAAATTAGCTGCAATATTTTTGTTTTGTTTAGAAGATAAAAATCAATGATTTTAAACTATTTTAAAAATTTCAGAGTTTTATGTCATAGTATTTATAATGGCAACACATTAATTTAGAGTATGTGGTAAGAGAAGACTGCCTCAAATAACAAACAACAGGTAGCATCTATAATAATAAAAGCAATAATATGCTAATTAGACCAGATGACCTTCCAGATGAAGCTGGCGCTACAGGGGAAGCCTGGGTCTCGAGTGCCTGCAGCCACCAGAGGGAAGCCCAGGTCCCAGATGCTAGAGGGAAGCTGGTGTCGGCAGCCAAGGAGGGAGAAAAAGGAAGGCCTACTCTTGTACAAATTTCGTGCATCAGGCCTCTAGTTTATATATATATAAGAAGATACGTGGTAACTAGAACAGGTGTTAGTAATGTTAACTGTACAGTGCCAGCACAGCCAAGGGTTCCGCCAGCAGGGGGCAGTGAAGGATGAGGAAATGATAGACAGAGAGAAAGCTGGGTCTGGGTGGATCTTCTGTGCCTTGCTGAGTCCACAGACAGATCCAGACTGCAAGCTGATGGTTTATTTTATAGTCAAGGATAAACAAGGTAATTTACAATGTTCTTGTAAGTTTCACTTGTTTTGGCAGCACTTGCTGCACCTCCCAGGAAAGATCTAGGGAGCAGTCACAAGATCAAGCTTAATTATGCTAAGAGGACTCTGCCCTTAAGGCTGGGACTTGTTTGCACTTTGCCAGCAGGTCTGTCCCAGGCTTAACCCTATAACCACTCCCTACAGTTAACTTTTGTTTTTGCTTTATTTTGTTCGAAAAGATCAAGTACACAGTGTTCCTATAGCACAAATGGGGAATTACCAGGAATATCTCAAGCAAGTACCTTCTCCACTAAGAGAACTTGATCCTGATCAGCCTCGAAGGTTACATACATTTGGCAACCCTTTTAAGCTGGATAAAAAGGTAAATCTGAAATACTCCATTATATAATTCATTTGTGCTAGGTACTGTGAATTTAAAGTGAGCTAAAGCTATTTTCCTGGTTGAGTACCTAATAAATGTCAACATAATTAGAGTTGTTTCTATGGAAGTTGGAATTATTTGTGCCATTTAAAAACTAAATATAAATCCAAGGAAATTATGTATTTTATTATAGGGTATGATGATAGATGAAGCAGATGAATTTGTGGCTGGACCTCAAAATAAACATAAACGACCTGGAGAACCAAATATGCAAGGGATCCCTAAAAGACGTCGCTGTATGTCTCCACTGCTAAGAGGCAGACAACAGAATCCAGTTGTGAACAATCATATTGGAGGAAAAGGACCACCTATACCTATGACTCAACCACAGCCAGATATTATTAAACCCCTTTCTCTTCATAAAAGTAAGAGTTTAAAACAACATCAACAACAAAAACATTATTTGCTGCTTTTTGGTTTTCCAAAGAAGAGATTTTTAAACAGATTATAGAAAAAAACTTATAAAGTCTAAGAGCTTCTAGAGAAGTTAATGTTTGTTCTAAATTGGCATGTAATTTTGTGTGTCTTTTTAATTAATGTTTTGTTGAACATTTTATATTTTCATTATGCTTTATTAGTGTTTAAAATCTAAAACAGCGGCTGCCAACTGGTGGTCTGTGAGTTCCGAAAGGTTGGTGACCACTGATCTAAAATTTGTTTGCAAATTTTAAGTATTTTAAAATAATAGTTTTAAAGAGGTATTATCAATATCCATAGAAAGATGGTTTTGAATTTCAATTTAATGCAGGCAATTATTAAATACCTGTGCTATTTAGGGATAGCATTGATCAAGATAGTGATTTCTGCTTTCACTTATAATTCATGAGGAAAGAAAGTCATTGGACCTTTCATTAGAAGTGTGGGGAAAGGGAAGTCAAGTATGTTGTGGACATATTTGGCATGAGAACTTAACTTTGTGTATAGGCTTAAGGCACTTTACTAGGGAGTTGTTTAAACCAACACTCAATGGAATTAGTTAACTAAAGCTGTGCATTTGCCTATCCTAGAGGAGCAGTCTAAGGAGAGTATTCGGTAGCCCTAACAGATTTGGCTCAGTGGATGGAGTGTTGGCCTGCAGACTGAAGGGCCCTGGGTTTGATTCCAGTCAGGACATGTGCCTTGGTTGCGAGCATATCCCAGTAGGGGGTGTGCAGAAAGCAGCTGATCAATGTTTCTCTCTCTCCGATGTTTCTAACTCTGTCCCTCTCCCTTCCTCTCTGTGAGAAATCAGTGAAATATATATTTAAAAGAAAAGAAGAGTATATGGTAAAGAGAAGAACATTGAAGGAACTGAAAATTTTAGTATAATAAAGGTGTTGGGAATGAAATAAGGTGAAAACTGAAGGATAGGCAGAAGTCAGATCAAGGAGGGCCTTTGGAAGCCATTGTAAAGGTTTTAAACTTTTATTATTCTAAGGACATTGAGAATCTACTGAAAGGTTTAAAGAGGTAGTAGTGACAGGATATGATTAGCATTTTATAAAAACTATGAAATGTGTGGAATTTTATCAGGGAAGAATAAGAATGGATGTAGGGAACTCTTAATGAATTGAAGTATTTATTAATTATAGGTAGTGATTACTCATGGCTTACAGCATTTTAACTGTAGAGAAAACAAATATTTATATATCTCCTGATGGAATTATGCAGCACGACCTCTGAAGTAGTCCTAATCCCTCCACATACACACTTTTTTTTTAACATCAACCTGATCACACCTCTAGATCTAACTACCAATTTATAGGAAATATAAGGGATAGAGCATGTTAAGTGACAAAAGAGGGATACAATTAATAAAACCATATGTGGTAAACTATAGGACAAAGAATCTGATGGTTGTGTTTGCGTGTTTCCAGAAAAATGCATAGAAAAAAAGAGATGTACAGAAGGATTTCATAGATTCAAAGGTAGTTAAGAGACATATAAACCAATTGTAATGTTGGGCCTGATTTGGACCCTGAATCAGACAAAGTCAAACTTTTCAACAAACAAAAAATAATAAGGTAATTAAAATTATGCACTGACTGCATATTTGATATTGTTTAAAAAATTGTTTTGAATGCACAGGAACCAGTTCGGAAACCCAGGGAAGAGCTAATGGTGACCCGGTTGTGGGCTTGCGGGAAATATGTATTTGATAAATAATTGGACGTATCAGCAAAGGACTCGGTGATCACTGATAGTGCATTGGAGCCAGAACAAGAGAAGTGTCTTGAGAGACACTGGGCAAATGATGATGTCACGGGTGGAGTGGAAGAGTGATTTTAATTTAGAAGTGTATATTAGTTACCCAAGTGAAACCTAAAGTTAGAAGATGATTATTTGAGTTTGGAACTCTGAAGAGAATTGTGCTAGAGAGGTAGATATGGGTGGCACTTTAACTACCATTGGAGTTAATAAAATGTCAACTAGGGAAACAATGAGAAGGGAGGTGTAGGGGAAAGAGCCTAAAATATAGGACCTTGAAAGTGCCAAAGTTAAGAGTAAATACAAAATTCAGAAAGGGGGATTGAAAAAGAAGAATCAAAGAAATAGGCAAGTGTTTAATGATTTAATGTCATGGAAGCTAAAGGAAAGGAAAATTTGAGTGGTTGGTGCACTCATTTACTTCTTTTCTATAAATTTTCCTTATTGATTAAGACATTAGGTATGTGTCCTTATCCCTTCTTCTCCAAGCCCTCCCTGCTCATGCCTTCACCCCCTGGGGTCTGTGTCCCTTGGATATGCTTATCTACATGCCTACAGGTGCTTCGGTTGATCTCCTCCCCTTCCCCCCACCCTCCCCTGTCTTCCCTCTGAAGTTTGATAGTCTGATTGATGCTTCTCTGTCTCTGGGTCTGTTTTTGTTCATCAGTTTATGTTGTTCATTTTATTCCACAAATGAGTGAAATCATGCGATATTTATCTTTCTCTTGACTGATTTATTTCGCTTAGTATAATGCTCTCCAGCTCCATCTATGCTGTTGCAAATGGTAGGAGTTCCTTCCTTTTTACAGCAGCATAGTATTCCATTGTGTAGATGTACCACAATTTTTTAATTCACTCATCTGCTGATGGGCACTTAGGCTGTTTCCAAATCTTAGCTATTGTAAATTGTGCCGCTATGAACATAGGGGTGCATATATCCTTTCTGATTGGTGTTTCTAGTTTCTTGGGATATATTCCTAGACGTGGGATTACTGGGTTACATGGGAGTTCCATTTTTAGTTTTTTGAGGAAACCCCATACTATTCTCCAGAGTGGCTGCACCAGTCTGCATTCCCACCAGCACTGAACAAGGTTACCTATTTTTCCCCATCCTTGCCAGCACTTGTCATTTGTTGATTTGTTGATGATAGCTAAATTCTGACAGGTGTGAGATGGTACCTCATTTGTCATTTTAATTTGCATCTCTTGGATAATTAGTAACTTTGAGCAGGTTTGTCTCAGCCTTCTGTATGTCATCTTTTTAAAAGTATCTATTTAGGTTGTTGACTAGTTTTTGATTGGGTTGTTTAATCTTCATTTTGTTAAGTTGTATGAGTCCCCTGTAAATGCTGGAAATTAAACCCTTATTGGAGATAACATTGGCAAATATGTTCTCCCATTCAGTGGGCTTTTTTGTTGTTTTGCGGATAGTTTCTTTTATTGTGCAGAAGCTTTTTCTTTTGATACAGTCCCATTTGTTTTTCTCCTTAGTTTCCATTGTCCTAGGAGCTGTAAAGGTAAAGATAGCTACGACAGATGTCTGATATTTTGCTGCCTATGGCTTTTGCTAAGATTTTTATGGTTTTCCAACTTATGTTTAATTCTTTATCAGTTTTGAGTTTATTTTTGTGTATGGTATAAGTTGGTGATCTAGTCTCATTTGTTTTGCATGTATCTGTCCAATTTTCCCTACAGCATTTATAGAAGACACTGTCTTCACTCCATTGCTCTTGCCTCCTTTGGCAAATGTTAATTGAGCATAGTGCTTTGGGTCAATTTCTGGATTCTCTATTCTATCCCATTGGTCTATATGTATGTTCTTGTGCCATTACCAGACAATTTTGAGAACAGTGACTTTGTAACACAGCTTGATATTTGGTATTGCGATCCCTCCAACTTTTTCCTTCTTTCTCAAGATTGCTATAGGCTATTCGCGGTGTTTTTAAATTACAGATGAGTTTTTGGAAAGATTGTTCTAGGTCTATGAAATATGCCGTTGGTATTTTAATAGGAAGTGCATTGAATCTATAGATTGCTTTGGATAGTATGCACATTTTAATGATGTTGATTCTACCAATCCATGAACACAGTATGTTCTTCCATCTGTTTATATCTTCTATCTTTTTTTTCAGTGTCCCGTAGTTTTCTGAGTATAGGTCTTATACCTCCTTAGTTAAGTTTATTCCTAGTTATCTTAATTTTTTTGGTGAAATGGTAAATGGATTTGTTTTTTTAATCTCTCTTTCTGTAAGTTCACTATTGGTATATGGTAATGCCATAGATTTCTTTAATTTTGTATCCTACTACATTGCCAAATTATTAAGTCTAATCATTTTTTGAGGAGTCTTTAGGGTTTTCTATGTACGGTATCATGTCATCTGTGATTAATGACGGTTTTATGTCTTCTTTTCCAATTTGGATACCTTTTATTTCTTTTTCTTGTTCAGTTGCTATTGCTACGACTTTCAGTACTATACTGAATAGGAGTGGTAAAAGGAGGCATCCCTGTCTTGTTCCTGTTGTTAGGTGGAGTGGTTTTAGTTTTTGCCCATTGAGAATAATATTGACTATGTTTTTTTTGTATAAAGCTTTTATTATGTTGAGGTATGATCCCTCTATTTCCATGTTGCTGAGGGTTTTTATCAAAAAGGGTGTTGAATTTATGCTTTTTCTGAATCAATTGACATGACTGTGATTTTTATCTCTTCATGTATGTGATATATGTTTATTGATTTGCAGATATTGTACCATCCTTACATTCCTGGGATAAATCCTACTTGGTCATGGTGTATGATCTTTCTGATGTAATACGTTATCGGATGTGCTAGAATTTTGTTGAGGGTTTTGGCATCTATGTTCATGAGGGATATTGGCCTGTAATTCTCTTTCTTTTTGTAGTCTTTATCTGGTTTTGGTATCAGGGTAATCCTGGCTTCATAGAATGAGCATAGAAGTGTGCCTTCCTCTTGAATATTTTGGAATAATCTGAGGAGGATAGGTTTTAGTTCTTTGAATGTTTGGTAAAACTCCCCTGTGAAGTTGTCTGGGCTTTTGATTGCTGGAAGCTTTTTGATGATTGCTTCAGTTTCCTCCATAGCTATCGGCCTATTGAGACTTTTAGATTCCTCATGACTGAGTGTTGGGAGATGGTATTATTTTAGGCATATGTTCATTTCCTCTAGATTGTCTAGTTTGTTGGATAGAGTTGTTCATAGTATTTTTTAACAATCCTTTTATTTCTATGGGGTCTGTTGTTATTTCTCCTCTCTCATTTCCTTTCTTTTTCTTTTTTTCTTTTTTTAATCTTTATTGTTCAGTTTATTAATTACATTGTTCCCTCTTTTTTTCCCCCTATACTTCCCCACCACCTGGGACCCATCCCACTCTCTGCCCTCCCCCTTCCCGCCACTGTCCTCTCCCATAGGTGCATGATTTTTGTCCAGTCTCTTGGTGCACCTCCCACATCTCTTTTCTCCCCAAGAATTGTCAGTCCATTCTCTCTCAATGTCCATGATTCTATTATATTCATCAGTTTATTCTGTTCATCAGATTTTTAATTCACTTGATTTTTAGATTCATTTTTTGATAGATGTGTATTTGTTGTTCAAATTTTTATTTTTACCTTTTTCTTCTTCCTCTTCTTAAAGAATATCTTTCAGCATTTCATATAATATTGGTTTGGTGATGATGAATTCCTTTAGCTTTTTCTTATCTGCGAAACACATTATCTGACCTTCAATTCTGAATGATAGCTTGGTTGTAGATTCTTGCTATTCATCACTTTGAATATTTCTTGCCACTCCCGTCTGGCCTGCATCGTTTCTGTTGAGAAATCCGCTGACAATCGTATGGGTGCTCCCTTATAGGTAACTGTTTTTTTCTTGCTGTTTTTAATATTCTCTTTTTGTCTTTTGCTCTTGGAATTTTAATTATGATGTGCCTTGGTGTGGTCCTCTTAGGGTTCCTATATATTGGGGATCGGTGCGCTTCTTGAACTCCTAAGTCAATTTCTTTCACCAGGTGGGAAGTTTTGGGTCACTATTTCTTCAAATAGGTTTTCATTATCTTGCTTTCTCTCTTTTTCTGGCACCCCTATAATTCGGATGTTGGTATGCTTGAGGTTGACCCAGAGGCCCCTTACACTATCTTCAATTTTTGGGATTCTTTTGGTTTCTTGCTTTTCCAGCTGAGTGAATTTTACCTCTTTGTATTTCAAATCTTCAACTTGGTTCTTGCAGTCCTCTAGAGTACTTATAGGTCTTTGTATAATATTTTTTATTTCAGTCAGTGTATGCTTAATTTCTGGTTGGTCCTTTTTCATATCCTTGAGAGTCTTGTTCATATCTTCGTAGGTGTCGTTCATATCCTTGTAGGTCTCGTTCATTTCCTTGTAGGTCTTGTTCAATTCCTTGTAGGTCTTGGCCTTTTCTAGGAGCCTCTTGAAAAGCCTTATAACCGTGGTTTTGAACTCTACGTCCAGTTGTTTTTTTTCCTCCATTTCTTTCACATCTGATTTCTTTCCATGTCTCTGCATGGTGGCTGCTTTCCTGAGTTGGTCAATTAGCTTTGTGTGGTAGATATCCTCTAAGGGACATTGGCTCAGCCTCCCCAGTTATTTGAGGTGGAAATGGGTTGCACAGTCTTGTTGAAGTTAAGCCTAGATTAATTGTTGTTAGCACTAGGAGGGTTTGACCTTCAGGCCAATTGTCTATGATGTTCAGCCATGCTCAGGTTGGATGTGCGGAATCTCCGGGCCAAGTAGGTAGCATCAGCTCCACCCTATGTGGCCCCAGGGACTCTGTGCCAGGTGGCAATGGCTGCCAGCACCTCTGAGAGAGAGCTGCTGCTGAGCTCCACCCGCTGCCAGAGAATTCAGCCTCTCCCAAAAGGAGTCTGCACACCCAACGTCTCACCCAGGGTTGTAAAACAATGCAGTCTGGTTTCCCGAACAAGAGAGTAAGTCACGAGTCCTCTTTTTGTGGTCACAGAGCTGTGCTGTTCCCAAGTTCACGCGCACTCTGCACAAGCTCACCCTCTCCACAAGCTTGCAGATCCTTGCAGCGCCCAAGTTTCGACGTGCCTCCCCACTGTCCAGTTTTTACCCCGTATGATTGTGGGTTCCCTGGACTTTGCCCGGAGCTGGGGAATCAGTGCAGTGGGACGTCTTTGTCTCCCCCATTCGAGAAAACTGGCCGGTTTTCAGCCGCTTGCCCTAACCGCTGGCGCGCGCACTGCTCCAAACTTCTCTCTGTACATATCTTCAGCGCTGTCCACCGCCGCTCCTCTGAGTCACCGTGTCTTATCTTCACTTTTCTTTGTGGAATTTTCACTCAGCCAGCTTTCCGGTGATTCTGGATGGTGTTTGTTCTTTCGTTAAGTTGTAGTTTTGAAATTGCTGTGTATGGCAGCAAGATAGGTGTTTGCCTATGCCGCCATCTTGGTTCCTGCTTGCTCCTCTCTCATTTCTGATTTTATTTATTTGGGTCCTCTTTCTTTGCTTCTTGGTAAACCTGGCTAGAGGTTCATCAGTCTTGTTTATCCTTTCAAAGAACTATCTCTTGGTTTCATTAATCTTTTGTATTGTGATTTTGGTCTCTATCATAATAAATGATATTTATTATTTCCTTCTGCTCACTCTGGGCTTTTCTTGTTGCTTTCTTTCTAATTCTTTAAATTGTAGAGTTTGATAACTTATTACCATTTTTCTTGTTTTTTTTTTTGTTTGTTTGTTTGTTTTATAGGCCTGTAGAGCTATAAACTTTCCCCTCGACACTGCATTCACTATTTTCCATAGATTTTGGGTTGTGTTTTCATTGCCATTCGTTTCTAGGATGTTTTTAATTTTTTCTTTGATCTTTCTGGTAATCCAATAATTGTTTAATAGCATGCTATTCAGCTTCCAAGTGTTTGAATTTTTTAATTGTTTTTATTGTAGTTTATTTCTAATACTAGAAGCCCAACGCACAAAATTGCACGACCCCACACACCTGCACACCTTGCTGCACTCATAGCCCTACCCACCGACGCTGGTCTTTGGGCATTAGGGCCATTGGCTTTTTATATATATAGATTATGCCACTGTGTAGTATTCTGGGAAGATGCTTGATATCATTTCAGTCTTCTTGAATTTGTAGAGACTTTCTTGTGACCCCATATGTAGTCTTTGTAAATGTCCTTTGTGCACTTGAGAAGAACATATATTCTGTGGCTTTAGTGTGAAATGTTCTGAAGATGTCAGTAAAGTCCATCTTATCTCATGAGTCATTTAGGATTTATGTTTCTTTGCTGATTTTTTTGTTTAGAGGATTTATTCGGTGATGTCAGTGGGGTTTTAAAGTCCCCTACTATGATTGTATTTTTGTTGATCTCTCCCATGATATCTTCCAGAAGGTTTTTTTGTTTGTTTGTTTGTTTGTTTGTTTTTAATGTATTTGGGTGTTCCTGCGTTGGGTACATATATGTTTACCAGGATTATATCCTCTTGTTGTTTCAGTCCTGTTAGTATTATGAAGTGGCTTTCCTTATCTCTTGTTGAGGCCTTCACTTTGAGGTCTATTTTGTCAGATACAAGTATTGTTACCCATCTTTTTTTCATTTCCATTTGCCTGGAAGATATATTTCCATCCTTTACTTTCGGTCTGTGTGAGACCCTTGTTCTGAGATGGGTTTCTTGGAGACTGCACACATATGGGTCATGTTTTCTTATACATTCAGCCATTTGATGTCTGTTGATTTGGAGCATTTAAGTATATTTAGATTTAAAGATATTATTGACTAGAGGCCTGTTGCACAAAATTTGTGTCCCTCACCCAATCCTGCACCCTCTCCAATCTGGGACCCCTCGAAGGATGTCTGACTGCCCGTTTAGGATGGGATCAGGCCTAAATGGGCAGTCAGACATCCCTTTCACAATCCAGGACTTCTGGCTCCCAACTGCTCACCTGCCTGCCTTCCTGATTGCCCCTGATTGTTCTGCCTGCCAGCCTAATCACCCCCTAACCACTTCGCTGCCATCCTGTTTCCCTTACTGCCCTCCTCTGCTGGCCTGGTCACCCCCGACTGCCCTCCCCTGCAGGCTTGATCACCCCAAACTGCCCTCCCTTGCAGACCTTGTTTCCCCCACAACTGCCCTCCCCTACAAACGTGATCACCCCTAATTGCCCTCCCCTGCAGGCCTAGTCTCCCCCCAACTACCCTTTCCTACAGGTTTGGCTCCCCCTCAACTGTCCTCCCCTGCAGGCCTGGTCGCCCCCAACTGCCCTCCCTTGCAGACTTGGTTTCCCCCCAACTGCCTTCCCCTGCAGGCGTGATCATCCCTAATTGCCCTCCTCTGCCAGCCAAGTCCCCCTCAACTGCCCTCCCCTACAGACCCTGTTGTCTGCAATTGCTCTCCCCTGCAGGCCTGGTCCTCCCCATCTGCCCTCTCCTACCGATCTGGCTCCCCCTCAACTATCCTCCCCTACAGGCCTGATCACCCCCAGCTGCCTCCTCTATTGGCATGGTTACCCCTAACTGCCCTCTCTTGCAGCCCTAGTCGCTGTTCCCTGCTGGCCATCTTGTATCCACATGGGGGTGGCCATCGTGTGTGTTGGGGTGATGGTCATTATGCATATTACTCTTTTATTACTCTTGTTTGTAGCCATTTTTAATTTTTGTATCTGAGTTTATTCTTCCCTTTTTATTTCTTCTTTTTATACCAGTCCCTTTAGCATTTCTTGCATTGCTGGATTGGTGTTGATAAACTCCCTTAGCACCCCCCCCCCTTTTTTTTTAATCTTTGAAGCTTCTTATTTCCCATCCAATTTTTAATTAGAGCCTTGGTAGGTATAGTATTATTGGATTTTTTCCCTTGCTTTGCATCACTTTGTAAGCTTCCTTCTTTCCTTTCTGGCCTGATGTGTTCTTGTTGAGAAATCATTTGATAATCTAATGGGAGATCCCTTGTACATAGCTTTCGATATCTCTCTTGAAGCCTTTTTCCTGATTCTCTCTTTGTCCTGATCATTTGCCATCGTAATTATGATGTATCTTGGTGTGTGTCTTTTGGGGGTTCATCTTGTTTTGGACTTTCTGTGCTTGTGTAACTTTTTTCTTCCCCAAAATCAGGGAAGTTTTCTGACATTATTTTTTCAAACAGGTTTTCTAACACTCGTTCCTCTTCCTGTCATTCTGGCACCCCATTATTTGTATGTTTCTTCATAGCATGTTGTCCTAGAGCTCCCTTAGGCTCTCCTCCTGTCTCTCTCAAATTTTTTTCTGCAATTGCAGTTCACTTTGGATGTTTTGCTTTCTTGTCTTCTAATTGGCTAATTCAGTCCTCTGCTTCTCTTAGTCTACTGTTGAAACTTTCCACAGTGTTTTTTATTGCAGCTTATCACTCTTTATTTGTTCTTGATTCTTACCTAAGTTGTTGATTTTTTTATCTACCCGGTTTATGAAGTGTATGACTCTTACTCTGACTTTTCTGACTTATTGCATGACTTCGTTTCACTTAGATGCTTTTCTGGTGATTCCTTTTTTTCTTTCCTCTGAGGGTTTCTTTGTCTCCCCATTTTTGCTCTCACTGAAGGATCTAGGTGTTGAGTCGTTCACGGGCTGCTTCTCAGGTTGTCACGGTAGTAGCTGTTCCTCAGTTGACAGCAGCTCCTCTGTTAAGTGTCGTTTGTGTGGCTGCTTGCAGCTTTGGTGGCTCCTCTAAATGGGAGAGGCTAGTTGCTCATGGGGCTGCTGCTTCTCGGACGAGGGTGGGCTACTCATGCGGTTGCTGCTCCTCAAACAGGGGTGGGCTGCTTGTGTGGCTGCTGCTCATGTAGTCATGGCGCCCTGGACTAAAACATTGGGCTGGCCATAGGGGAGCACTCTTTGAAAGTCACAGAAGCCCATGCCTGGGGTGGCTGGATTCTCGGTGACTGTGCAAACTCAGCCAAGGCAGCAGTCCCTCATGGGGATGGCTGTAGAGTCCCAGGTGGTGTCTGAGACACCCTGGTTGGAGGAGAGGCTGGACTCATAGTCATAATAGCTCTCCCCTTCAAGAAGGCGCAGCCTTTGCAGTAGAGCCTGCTGCCCTGGGACTGTTTGCAACGGTAGCAGAAGCTGCCTGTTTAGATGAGCCCGTTCTGCCTACCCCAAAGGTCCTGCAGGATCTAACTATCCTTCATTCACACACACACACCCCACACACGTCCACACACTCCCCTTTCGCTCCCTTACTTTCACTCTCCCTCACCGCCGCCATCTTCCTGTCTCTGTGTTAACACCCTGTGAGTGTTATTGACCCATTCATGGATGGAGTCTCCTCTCCGAGTGTCCGGTTATTTGGTTTGCTCTCTACCACATTGACCAAACAGGACAAAATGCCACTCAACATGACATGACACAAAAGGAACAAAATACAAATGTACTCACAACACTGATAATCCCAATATAAGTGATCACCAGAGAGTTGGGAAGGTGTAAAGAGTGCAATTGATATCAAAGAGAGAAAAAATGTTAAGAGAGAAAAGAAAAAGGGGGCTAATCACACAGATAAACCAAAAAGTACAAATACCCAGAAAAGAGGGTGGGGGCAGAATCTGTAGAGGCCAAGCTTATATACAGAAAGTAAGGTTAAGGAATTGGATGAATATGGGGAGTACCTCAGTTCAGTAGAGAGGAAGTAGAAAGAGGATGAGTGGATAAGAAGAAAGAGAAAGAAAAAAAGGAAATTAATTTTTAAAATGGGATAAAATAAAAATAGAATGGTGAAAAAATAATGCGAAAATGAGTAAAAAATAAGCAGACCAAAAAAAAAAAAAAAAAGGAAAATAAGGGGAAAAAATAACAAAATAATATTAAAAATGAAAAAGTAGAGTGTGGTTCATTTCCACCAAGTTTTAATGCCTCATTGCAGCTGATTTACGATCCCACTCTTCTGTACTGCCTGCCACTTCTCAGTTTCCTGTTAGGTTGTTGAAGTTTCAAACGGTCCACCACTCCTCTGTTTGTGTCTCCCTCCACAGCCTTGACTGCCAGCTGGTGAGACCAATCTTCCCACTTAACCTGTCTGCACTCTCAAGCAGCAGTTTCTGACAGGGCCATAGTTGGGGAGATTGCTGGGACTGAAAGGCCTCTCTTCAGCCCAGTCCCTGAGGGCTCTCAGGGACTATTCAGATTATTATTATTACGGTTTTGTTTTTTGTATCATTTATAACATTCAGGGTATAGTCTGGGTGTGGCTGTGTTAGTTGCCTGGAGAAGGCAGGGAGGGGCTATCTCTTCAGGATAAAATGTGTCGTCTCATGTATGTCTCAGTGCCAGACCCCGGCACCTCTCCCTGACCCTGTCCTTCCCACAAGTCTGCACCTCAGCCACGGATGAGGGTTTGCATTTGAAATGTCCTATGAGCTGGCTTTAGTGAATAACAGCAAAGACCAAAAAGAGGGAAAAGAGCTGTGCCGCTGTGAGCTCCTCTTTTCCCAGCACAGTGTGGCTTGGGCAGTTGTTCAGGCTGCCCCTCTAGGCTCAGCCTCTCGTGGTTATGGGTTTAGATCTAGAATCCTGTGCTGCCAGCAGCCTTGTGGACTTCCTTTCCACAGTCAGGTGTTAGGCCTGTCCCAAGAGGTACAACTTGGGTGCTGTGCAGCTTCCCTCCGACCCTCTGGGCTTGGAGATTCTGCACCTCTCTCTGGCCTAGATCCCTGATTTTACTGTTCTCCAGGTGTCCTCTGCCCTTCCCAGCTTCGAATTGTCTCACCAGCGGTGTCTACTTTGCCAATTCAGGGTGGATGTTATTCATTTAGTTGCTTCTTCTGTCTGCTCCTGGACAAGGCTTGGAACATGTCTGCCTATTCTGCAGATATATTGTCTTCCTCAGATCAATCAAGAAGATTAGAAAGGTTCTATTGTCTTTGATTATCTTAGCAAGAGCAATTTTGGTGTAGTAAAGGGGTTGAAGAATGGAAGATGAGAAAATGGAGACAGTGTATGTAAATAACCAGTTGAAGAAGTTTATCTATGAAGGGTAGGTGGGAAAGGAGAGTGGGAGCTAGAAGATGTTATGGAGTTAAAATGATGATTTTGCTTTATTTTTAAGCTGATAGAGAGGTGAGCATGTTTACATGTAGGTGTGATAGGAATATTTGAAAATGAAGATGAGAATAAGCAGAATCAGCACAAAATCACTGATGAAGCTGAAGGGAATTCTCCAAACTCCAGATGAAAGAATGCTATTTCCATTGAAGCCTAATACAAGGCTGGATACAAGCTTAATGATGGGAGCAGAGGAAGTTCCCATCTCAGGCCTCTACTTTTCTTTCCTCTTTAAAGCAAGAAGTGACATCTACTCCTGAGAGGGGAGGAAAGATTGGGAAAAATCAGAGATGTAAAGAGAGAAGATTAAAATAATCTCTTGTGGGAGAGATAGGCTGTAAGAGCAAGTACAGATAGTGATTGTGATCATATTTCTCCAGTAGTGCTCATCCTTCCAAATGCAGGTTTGGAACAAGCAGATGGATAGTTATCAAATGTGGGGTTTTGCCTGGCCAGTGCCATGGAATAACAAAAGGATGAGAGAATTTAAGACATTGCTAAAAAGTGATAACATTATGAGATATAAGTTGGATAAATAAGAAAATGAATATTTAGAAAGGATCTGATTAATAGGAAGAAGAAAGTAGAAGAGTCTCTGGTGTAAAAGACTGGCAGAGTTAAAAAGCAATAGCAGGGGCAGTACAAAGATAAGGTTCCTCTTCATCCAGAATTTGTGTTTGACTTGAGGGGCAAACATATAGGTGGAAAAGTTCTTTGGAGATAAGTAATTGAGGAATTGGGAGGCCAGTTCTAGATAGGTTAACTTCTCAGACATTGAAGTCACACACTACTATAGCACTTCTCAAACTTGAATGTATATATGTGAATCACCTGGGGCCTATTAAAGCTACAGATTATGATTCATTGAGTTGGGATGGAGCCTTAGATGATCTTTCTTGCAAGTTGCTGATGATGCTAATGCTTCTTGTCTACAGTCCACACTGTGAGTAGTAAGGGCCTGGAATGATGTCCTGAGGGACATGTCGGGGTGGGAGGAAGTTGTGAACCTAGGTACTGGAGACATCGGGACCACAGAGGTATGCCTAGAAATCAATAAAGATAGTGATGGGGAGAGAGAGAGGATGAGTAAACTGACACAGTTGAGCCTCAAAAGAGCACGAGTTTTAACAAGAGTACATGGAAAAAGGATTTTGAGGTGGTACTGGGAACTGAATGAATCAGTCCACACCCAGGGAGAGTGTTTAAGAGAAAGCAGTTTCTGTTTCATGTCTGAAAAGGAGAGACGTTTCTTTGCAGGAGAGCTGGTTTCAATTAAAAATGAGTTGTAGAAGACATTCAGTAAAGTTTGCATATTCTGGAATAGGATTTAGGAGGGAGTCAGAAGTTCAGGGGATTTTTGTGGGGATGAGTACATTTTGGACAATAAGTGAGGGAAGTGATGAATTCAGCTGTTGTCTTAGAGGTTTAGTAAGCAGTCAAGGAACTTAGAATTCAGCTTTCTGTGGGGAGTAAGTGTAATAATCTAATGTAAATGGCAAGGTGGTAAGTTTTTAAATCTAGTTGTCTAATGAGCTGAAGTGCTCACTGGGTTGTTCTGCATTACTCCAGTAATGAAGACTAGGTGGATGAATATAAGAAAAGGGTGAACTGTAAAATGACCCGTGTGGTGGTATGTTCCCTGAAGACCATTGAACATGTTAAACTCCCTGTGTTTACTTTTGTCTCTAAGTGAAAACATGTATAAGGCAACTATAGGTTGGAATGACCTAGAGTTAGAACTAGAAAAGATAAGCATGACAATCTTGATCATGTATATTTCCCTAAAACATTAAAACCTACTTGTTCAATAAATTGCCATAGAAAAACAGAAGTAAGAGTTGAAGTTGCTTTTATTTTTCCCCCCTAAGGGCAAAAATTGTACAGATTTTATAAATATTGTGAATGTTCCACGTTGAATCCACCATATCTTTATCAAAGCTTAAGCATCACATCACATTATTTGTTAGTTTGCATCTGTGGAAATGATCAGTTGTAATTTGTTGCAGTGATATTTCTTTAGAGCTTTCTGTATTGTGTGCCTTGAAATTGTTTCTCATAATTTTTCCCTCTTATCTTTGTTTTTAGTTTCAGAAGCCAGTAATGATTCAACAGTAGATGATGTGGTTGAAAATCATGTTGCTGACCAACTTTCATCAGATATTACACCAAATGCTATGGATACTGAATTTTCAACATCATCTTCTCCAGCCAATTTACTGGAACGACCAACCAATCATACAGAGACTCTTGGTCATGATCATTTAGGAACTAATGACCTCACTGTTGGTGGATTTTTAGAAAATCATGAGGAGCCAAGAAATAAAGTACAATGCCCTGAAGAAAATATACCAGCATCTTCACTCAACAAAGGAAAGAAATTGATGCATTGCAGAAGCCACGAAAAAGTCAACACTGAATTAAAAGCACAAATAATGAAAGAGATTAGGAAGCCAGGAAGAAGTATGTATACTTAGATACAAAACTCAGATTTTTTGGTGTGTGCTCAAAAAAAATTAACTAAAAGCTTATATCTGATTTTAGATCAATCTTGAATAGTATGTAAGCTCCTAGTCGCCCAGTGCAGGGATTCATGCACCGCTGGGGTCCCTCAGCCTGGCCTATGCCCTCTTGCAATCCAGGATCCCTCGGGGGATGTCGGATTGTCGGTTTCAGCTCAATCCCCACAGGTCAGGCCAAGGGACCATCTGTGCACAAATCCGTGCACCGGGCCTCTAGTATGCATATAAGATCTTTGGTTAATCTCTTGCTTCTCTTCCAACCTCCCCCATCCTTCTGAGAGCCATCTTTCATCAGTCTGTTCCACGTTTCCAGGCCTGTATGTTGAGCATTTGCCCACTGGTGGTCAGTGTACGTCATAGCTACCAATCAAATGGTCACTTAGGTTTTTAGATAGATAGATGATGATAGATAGATAGATAGATAGATAGATATGAAATTGATATATATATATATATATATATATATATATAAGTGTGTGTGTGTGTGTATATATATATAGACATATGATTTAATTTTTTGTTCAGCTGTCAAAAACTGACAAATATCTGCTTGCTATATCCAAACTATGATAAGCAGAAGGGACTGAAAACACAGGAAGAGCACACAGATAAATTACATATAATTCCTACCATGACAGAAACCCATGGTCTTCAGTATTCTCTTAGCTAGCAACTGAAATTTTAATGTAGCAGCAAACCCAAAAAGATGTCAGGAATATTAAATGACTTCACATCTCTAATGTTCTTGGCATAGTGCCTACCACTGTGTTTTAAGATTTAAATTATTACGGTGACCAGGGATGTGTTTAAGTAAAAAAAACTAAAGTTATGGGAGCCATTTATAAAAACAAAACAACTTTGTGGGATAAAGTTCAGTGTCACCTGGCATTCTTTCAGAAGGTGTTGACAGATCACTTGTTATGATGTGGTCCAGAAATGGGTAAGACTCAGTCCTTGCCATTTAGGATCTTATAATTCTTTTTTTTAATCTTTATTGTTCAGTTTATTAATTACAGTGTTCCCCCTTTTTTTCCCCCTATAGCTCCCCTCCGCCCTCACCACCCCCCCACTGTCCTCTCCCATAGTTGCAAGATTTTTGTCCAGTCTCTTACTGCACTTCCCACATCCCTTTTCTCCCCAAGAATTGTCAGTCCATTCCCTCTCTATGTCCATGATTCTGTTATATTCACCAATTTATCCTCTTCATCAGATTATTAATTCACTTGATTTTTAGATTCATTTTTGATAGATGTGTATTTGTTGTTCATAATTCTTATTTTTACCTTTTTCTTCTTCCTCTTCTTAAAGAATATCTTGCAACATTTCATATAATATTGGTTTGGCAGTGATGAACTCCTTTAGCTTTTTCTTATCTGCGAAGCAGTTTATCTGACCTTCAATTCTGAACGATAGCTTTGCTGGATAGAGTAATCTTGGTTGTAGATTCTTGCTCTTCATTATTTTGAATATTTCTTGCCACTCCCGTCTGGCCTGCATCGTTTCTGTTGAGAAATCCGCTGACAATCGTATGTGTGCTCCCTTATAGGTAACCAACTGTTTTTCTCTTGCTGCTTTTAATATTCTCTCTTTATCTTTTGCTCTTGGCATTTTAATTATGATGTGTCTTGGTGTGGTCCTCTTTAGATTCCTATATTTTGGGGTTCTGTGCACTTCTTGGGTTTTTAAGTCAATTCCTTTCATCAGGGGTGGGAAGTTTTCAGTCCCTATTTCTTCAAATAGGTTTTCATTATCTTGCTCTCTCTCTTTTTCTGGCACCCCAATAATTCTGATGTTGGTATGCTTGAGGTTGTCCCAGAGGCCCCTTACACTGTCTTCAATTATTTGGATTCTTTTTGCTTCTTGCTTTTCCGGCAGAGTGGATTTTGCTTCTTTGTATTTCAAATCTTTGACTTGGTTTTTGCGGTCATCTGGACTGCTTTTAGGTCTTTGTATAATAAATATTTTTTATTTCAGTCAGTAAATGCTTAATTTCTAGTTGGTCCTTTTTCATATCCTCGTAGGTGTTGTTCATTTCCTCGTAGGTCTTGTTCATTACCTCATAGTTCTCATTAAGTTTATCGGTCTTTTCTATGAGCCTCTTGAAAAACCTTATTACTGTGCTTTAGAACTCTATGTCCAGTCATCTTTTTCCCTCCATTTCTTTCACACCTGATTTCTTTCCATTTCTCTGCATTGTGGCTGCTTTCCTGAGTTGGTCCATTAGCTGTGCGGGGTAGATGTCCTCTAAGGGACAGTGGCTCAGCCTCCCCAGTTACCTAAGATGGATACTCTTAACTGCAATCCTTTATGGGTTGTACAGTATTGTTGAAGTTAAGCCCAGCTTATTGTTGTTAGCCCTAGGAGGATTTGACCTCCAGGCCAATTGGCTGTAAAGGTAAACTGTGTTCAGGTTGGATGGGTGGAGTCTCTGGGCTGAGCAGGTAGCATCAGCGTCAGCTCCGCCCTATGCGGTGCGTGGGTCTCTGTGTTGGGTGGTAATGGCTGTAGGCACCTCCAAGAGAAAGCCGCCGCTGGTCTCCACCCATTGCCAAACAACTCTGCCTCTCTCCAAATGAGTCTGCACACCCTAAGTCTCGCCTAGGGTTGTAAAACAAAGCAGTCTGGTGGTCTCCCGAACGAGGGAGCAAGTCACATGTCCTCTCTGCGCAGTCGCGCACTTGACGCACAAACTGCTATTCCAAGTTGCGCGCACTCTCATTAAACTCGCAGACCTCAGCTGCACCCGGGTTTTAGCTTGCCTTCCCTGGACCTGGGACCTCGTGTGGAACTGGGGAATCAGTGCAGTTGGACGCCTCCGCCCTCCCTGTTGGAGAAAACCAGCTGGGTTTGCTGCCGCCCGCCCCCCACCACTCGCGCGCACAAGGCTCTGAACCTCTCTCCGCACATATCTTCAAGGCTGTGCTCCACTGCTCCTCTGAGTCACAGTGCCCTATCTTTACTTTTATCTGTGGAATTTTCACTCAGCCAGCTTTCCGGTGATTCTGGATGATGTTTGTTTTGTTGTTAAGTTGTAGGTTTGGAATTGTTGTGTGGGGCAGCAAAATAGGTGTTTACCTATGCCACCGTCTTGGTTCCTCTCTCGGATCTTATAGTTCTTAGCAGAGTTTTGTGTGAAAACTTGAAACTGAAATAGCCAGTCTTAATCTGTTTTATTATTTTTCCTCTTTATAACCCCAACACCAAACCCCATTTCCTCATTGTGGCTATGGTTTAGAATTTTCATTATAAGTTTGGATTTTTGTTAAGCCACTTGTGTCTTACTTTTCAGTGGCGGTTCCAAAAAGCTATTCATTCACCCTTCTAAGCTTTGGTACTTTAATGAGAACTTTTACTAAAAAAGCAGTGTATGGCAAGTTAAAGTGTTCAATGAGCAATGAAAATTTTATGTTTTGTCTTAGTGTATCTTGTGAACTACAATAGAAAAAATATTAAATGAGTGCAAATGAAAGCCACTTAATTTTTCTTTTTGCTTCTCTTTTAAGAATATGAAAGAATCTTCACGTTACTGAAGCATGTACAAGGCAGTTTACAAACAAGACTAATATTTTTACAAAATGTCATTAAAGAAGCATCAAGGTAAATAATCTATAGAACATTATAAGAAGTATTTTTAACAGTATCTATTGTGCTATGCATGTATGTGACACACACACACATACACACAAGCACTTCTCTCTCATAATTTAGTGAAAGAAGTTCACTAAAAAAGCCACAAAAAAATCTTTAGAACTTAAATCTTTTCTTCCTATGAGGTACAGATACTTGCATAATTCTTTTTTCCTACTCTTGTGGCTTTTGGTGTATGTATATTTAATAGCTTCTAATTTTTCTCCTTTGTATATTTGGACTACTGTTAATATTAATCAGTGATTAGTAATAACCTCAAAAGGCAATATTTTAATGCAGCTCATTTGTTTGTGGGAAAACTTATAATTAAGGGGACCAGAGTAGGACAAATGGGCCTTATTCTGATTACTTCAGTAGCCCAGAATTATGTACTTTAGTATAAATAATGTGAATCAAGATTTTAAATGATAAGTCCATAGTACAGTTAACTGTACAGCATAGTTTTATAAGTTTAGTGAATATAAAAAATTTTTTTCCTTTAAGACTTTTAGTATTTTAAGAAAACAGAATTTATCTTATTTGACCGTCCCAATATATCCATTTTTTAATTAGTCCCTCAGTTTCTTCCATGCTACACTCAAAGTTGGTTTTAGATTGAGCAGTTAATTCTGTGTATGTGTGTGTGTGCGTGCGTGTGAGAGAGAGAGAGGCTACAGCATAGGCTACTTTGAAGGTGCAAGATGAGGTGATAACTTCTCACATTATTTATTTTGAGTATTTAACCTATTCTGCTCTTTACATAATATTCTGTCATCTTGAACATCATCATGGATTTAGATATATTCCTGGTGCCTGCACTTTACTTCTGCCACCTTTTAGAGCAGTATTTTTCATCCAATGTACCTCAAGAAGTTAAAAATTTCTATAATACCTAACTAGTCAGGGGCATTGACCTCTTTTTCCTTACGTTCTCAAATCAAAAAATGACAACAGCCATTACTACAATAATCAGTGTAAATGAATCAAAATTACATCTATTTTTTGGTCAGATTGGTAAAAATGTGTTTTTTGGTGTGCTGCAGATTAATTAATTAGTTTATATGTGCCATGAGATGAAAAGGTTTAAAATCGTTGTTTGGGAGAGTTGTGTAATTTTATAGTGGTTACAAGTAGAGAAGAAGTGGATATAGATTAGGCAGTGTTTTGGGATAATTCTAAAAAGCATCAGCAGTATTAGTGCTTAGGTAGACAAATGCAGTTTCAGTGTACTGTATTACTGAAAAAATTTTAATTGCAGTTTGAACTTTAACTGTTCATTATATTCTATACTAAAGATGTCTCATTATCCTTGATTTGCTAGCTTTCAAATTGTAACAGTAAACACTGTGGTTTTTCAGTGCTACTACCCAGCTTTCATTTCATCTAACATTTTGCGAGGGATTATATTCATACTTTGTTCACATTCCTTTTAACATTCAGCTTTCAAAGAACATAAGAAGAAGCTATTGGAATCATTACTTTGGGAGTCCTAATTTTGCTACGATATTAATAATCCTGTATATATTAGGTTTTTCCTTTTTCTTTTTTATTATAGAACGAATAACCCCTTTCCCATTGTACTTAGGCCTGGATTGTTTGTTTTAGGAACAAATTATAATGCAGTACTGATAAAAATAATTTGCTAGTCTTCTAGGAGATTTTATATATCATAAAGTTATTGATTTTTAATTTTATTTCACTTTGAAAAATCTCCAAAGGCAGTTTCTCTGTTTTAAGAAAAACATTATACTGATATATAACTTACCCACTAAAAAGGAATTGAGAGTGCTATTATTTTTTTTTTATACAGGTTTAAAAAACGAATGCTAATAGAACAACTGGAGAACTTCTTGGATGAAATTCATCGAAGAGCCAATCAGATCAACCATATTAATAGCAATTAAAAGAAAGCAGAACGTGGCCACTTATTTCACTGTATCTTCTCCAAATACAAAGTAAATACAAGACTGTTGTGATTTTGCATTCATTTTTTTGACATGCATTGTTGGCTATTTGAAATACTAAGAGCAAGTCTACAGAATCTTTCTCATCATTTTACAGTGACCTTTTCATTTTGGTTTATTTTTGTAATGTGAAAAGTATCACTCTAAAAAAAATTTTTTATTTAACAAACTAAAGATATTCCTTCAAATCTCTTGCTTGTCATTGACTCTTGCGTGTCAATTTCCCTCAGGTTCTATTTTCTTAAACCAACCTTTAAAATTGTCACCTCTGTTAAGGTTGAACTTTGCCAAAAAAAAAAAATAATAAGTTACTTTGTAATTTTTGGGGAAAAAAGCACATACATTAAAACTAGGTAATGTTTTGTATATACAGTTATTTTGGATATATTATTGTAAGTTGTACAAATGTATTTTGAAGAATATTTAAGAAAAGCACTTTTGTTATTCCATCAATAAATGCTCTATTTTACTCTTGTGTGGTTTAGGAAATAATCACATTTAAAGAAATCATTTAAAACTATCTTAAGATAGTGGAATTTTAAAAGCTTTGCTTTTTAGCATTGAAAAAAATTACACCACTTGAAGTTCATGTTTGTTAAACGTAACTGTAATTACTTGGTACATAATCTGCATTGTCTTTTTTTCTATACGTTCTTAGCTGTTGTTGGTCATACCAAAGTACTCCCATTTCTGCCCAGAGAATGGAATCAACAATTTGTAGCAAATAGGCAGATACTTTAAAAGCTGTTTAAAAAGCAGACACCTTTGGACATTATCAGTTTCCTTATTTCCCTTCAACGCCTTTTCTTTTCTCACTAGGATGGTGGATGGCTCAGAGTTGAAACTGTTAGGAAGTTGTAAGTTAGGGGCACATCACATACTCTGAAATATCTAGCTGTTAGTAGCTTAATTCCATGCTTACAAAAGTCCCATAACAAATTGGGAGTTCAAGGGGGGATCTCTTTGTTCTTTTCTGCTATTTTCACACATAAACTCCTCACTTTATTTGAAGCTAAATGAAAAGGAAACACATTAGGATGACTTGGCCCATTTTGCATTACCCCCGTTTACGTGGGACAAGGGAAAACAAACACTATTCATTGTCCACCTTCAGTAAAGTGGCCTCATGCCCTTACTGAGGACACGACCCTATAACCTGACTCAACATTCATATATCACTGCTGTGCCTTGTAGTGCTTTGGGATAGCCAGTAGAAAAAGAAGGTTAAAATGCATTTAGATTAAGTGGGTGAAATAAATTTATAAAATTATAGTACAGTTGGAAGTATTTTTAGGTTCATAACATTTGAAAATTACCCTTTTTACACTTTAGTAGAACAGTTTTTACATTTCAAGGATATAGGGTAATGAAATTGTAACTTTTTATGAAGAAAAGCATAGATGAAAGTGGAGAACATGTTTGAGATCTGTTAATTTTTTTAGTCTAGGGGATTTGAAACTCTCCCAATACTGAAGGTAAACCCTGTCAAGAAAAAGAAGCATGTATAATGTTACATAGTATTTTCATATGCAATTCTTTAAACCTTTTTTACCTCTACTAACTTTAAGTAAAGCACGATGTCATTTAATAGATGAAATTGTTAAGGTAATTATCTACAGTCACACTGCTAAATTCAGCAAGAGTTACACAAAATCCAGAATATATTGTCTGGTCTTACATTATATATATGTTTATATTCTGAGATTAATGGAAGGGATTACATACAAGTCATTCAGATAAAAGTTCATGCTTAAGAATATTTAAGAAAGGGATTCAGTTTATTCCAATATTTAGCGTCCTTACAAAAAAAATTATGATTTTCATTTCAAAAGTTGCTTATGAACTACTAAACCTTTAGACTCTTGACCTTTAATCTATTGTTGGGGGGATGAACCCTAGAAAGAGTTGTGAAGAAGTAGTTTGTTCAATCTCTCCTTACCAACCTCCGCCACAACACTCCACACGCGCATCCCAAAACTTAGTCACAAGGCTGGAGACCCATTGAAATTCACGCTTCATATTTCACCTCTATCAGGTTTCTGCATTTTATGAAACGGCTTGTATTTCAGTTAGTGAAATACTGTAGAATTCTAATTAGCAAAGGGGAAGTGGACTATATTTGAGGGAAATAATGTATTTTAGGCCTTTCAGCTCGCTGGATGACTAGGCTGGACAAATTATATTTTTCAACAGTTAAATCTTAATGGTCTCATGTGTCTCATTTGTTAATTGATGAGTTATTATTTGCTCTTATTAGTAAGATTGGTCAATTTGGTATACTGAAGGCTAGACTCATTTTTATCTCTTCAATACCCCTGTCATCAGAAGAGTGTCCATCCATTTCAGTGATGTGGGTAAGTATCTCCGAGAAAGAGAGGTAAATTAATTCACAGAAACTATAGATGTGTGGCAGATGATGTCACTGATTTTGGATTAGCCTTGTTTTCATTCTCTGTTTACTAAGGCAATTCTACAAACTCCTATCACAAAATGGTGGTGTGTCCTTTACTACTTCAAAGATTTTATAGTCATTTTTATGCATTTAAATTCCAAGAAAGAACTGTCATCAACTTTTATTGGTTATCAGCTTTTGACACTGACTTTTCTGTTCCAATTTAGTCTCCTGTCTGTCTTTCTTGAGGGAGTAGAACCTATCATTTCACATTTTTGACATGTATCCTTTCTGAGAGGGCTCTCTGTTGCCTGTTCTGAGTGATATGTGACATTTTCATCTAATATGTGTGGGGTTGGGATGATTACTAGCAGGAGATATCTGTTGATGGACCATTTCTCCCCAAATAATCCCAAAATGACATTTTCATTCTTGTCACAAAAGTATTCCTTTGATTTCCAGCGCAAGTTGCAGCAGTATGCAAATGATTCTCAGATAAAATGATGTTGACAATATTTACTTAATTTGTGTAAAGCGTATGCCTAATTTTCGTGATTCTAACTTTTGACTTTTTTCTCTTAATAAAAATAATGCCTGATGTTTAGTTAAAGTAGATCCACTTTTGCTTGATTTTATTAGTCTTATTCCATACTATTTCTTTTTAACACATTTAGACTTGCCAACAACTCTTTACTGAGAATCTCGTTTCCTTTGTAGTCTGATAAATAATTGCCATAAGAAGGGGAACATTAAGAGGAATAATTTGAATACTTTGTTCAGTGTTGAAACTCAAGGACTTCTGGGCTTGTCCTTATGTGCTAATTTGCCTGTACTATACCATTTTTAAAAAATTAAGGTATAGTGGAGATTAAAATTACGAAGTCAAACATTTGATTTTTTCAGCAAACTTAAGAACAACAAAAAGACTAGAAATCTGAGTGCATGCATTTACTAGACCACTAGGGTTCCTGAGCGAAGACTTCATGGATCTCTAGTGGTCTGAAGTAACCATCTTTTACCCTGCAATGACAATGAACTGGGGAACAACTGGAAAAAGTCAAGACTTATTTATGTTACTCCCATGATTTTTCTAAGTCTTCCCAGAAGTAGAAACCTGAATTTTAAAAATGTACATCAACTACAAACGAGCTTGAGAGAGAACGGTTAAAACCTACAGAGGATATTAGCTTCCCTTTAGTTATGAAATATTCTCCTTTCTTGGGATATACAACACAATGACGGGAAGCTCCTAAAGCACCATGGGAACTAGCTAGAGGGAATGCTTGTTAGGCTACTGTGGATCAATGAGCCCTTGTTGCTGAATTCTAACAAAAAAATACTGTTAATACATGTGTTGTGCTCTCTCAGAAAGATGTATGGCCGATCTGTTTTAAAAATAGGAATCAGACCTTTTTAGTAACAATAGCACTGCAGGAAAAATGATAGAAGAAACCCATTAAAAGTGGACATCTGTAATACTTTCAATAATAATGATAGAAACAGAAGGACCCCATTGCATTTTCTATTCATTTGAAGAAAGTTACTATTAAAATTGGATATGAAGTCCCTTGATTTTGAATAAGTAAAAGCGTCCTAATTTTTCATTTTGATTAGGATGGGGGGAAATGAAAGAAAAAAGATGCTTATTTTTTTCAGAATACCTATTCCTTGTGGGGATGATGGTACAAATCTTTTTTTTAAATGGGTATCTCTTTTCTCCCATTTTTTCAAAAACCATTCTCTGTTAACATGTTTTTTTAACTGCTGCACCACGTCTGCATTGGGGTTTTCAGTTGGAAACTTCAGAAGTGTGAAGATTGAACGGGCTAAGTCTAGATATAAGTAGCAGTGGGGCTATTGGACAGCTCAGTTCCTCTTAGGAGCACACCTGTGGCTGCGGACGCCTTGGTGCCTTCCTCTGAAGCCTCAATCTTGGCTTTGGATCCCTTCAAAAACATGAAAGCCGTCTTGGTCTAACCATAAGAGATAAAGATGTGAATTGCTTATTGTATTTTTTATGCATTTGTTTTAGAGGTCTGAGTACATTTTTCAAGTGTGTACTGTACTTAAGAGCCTTATGTTTCTTACTCTATAGCTAGGGAAAGCTTGTCAGAAAATTCTTAAGGTGCAATATTTTATGCAACTTTCAAAACATCAAAGTTAATATATAAAAACCCCAAAGTAATAAGAGTTGTACCCCATTTTTTCAATAGTTACTCACATCTCTTTGTCAGACAATATTTCTGGAGTCCAGAAATCTGCATTTTTGTCAAGCTGAGATTATTTCCCTTGAATGCCTTGGATGGAATGCATTTTAAGGGCTACTTTTAAATAACATTGGCAGATTTTACTATAGGCTTTAAAAGGCATAATGTGTCTGATGCTGCAGGACTGCATTCTGTATACTGAGCTATATAAGCTATGCAATTAATTTGCCTCATGGGCTGGAATCTGCAAAGAAGATGAGAGGTTAGAGCCATCATAGTTGTGTGCTAATGTTTCAAAGATAAGCCTAGCAAATAGGAATATGATGGGTTAGTGCAGTGCTCGGCAAACTGTGACTCGTGAGCCACATGCGGCTCTTTGGCTCCTTGAGTGGCTCTTCCACAAATTACCATGTGTGGGCGCACACGTACAGTGCGATTGAAACTTCGTGGCCCATGCGCAGAAATCAGTTTTTGGCTCTCAAAAGAAATTTCAACCATACTGTTGATAATTGGCTCTGTTGACTAGTAAGTTTACTGACCACTAGGTTAGAGGAATTAATGGATTTTTGTAATTTAACCTTTAATCATTTAAAAATAACTCTACAATGAACTATATGATGACACAATAAGGAATGAAAGTTTAAGAACCTTTAGAACTAGAGAACACTAGAAATTATTCAGTCCCTTAAATTTTAGGTGAGCTGTTGTCATCTGAGGTTGCAGTGTTGACCAGTAGAGTTGGGCACATGCAGACTTTCTGATTGTAGTGCCCATTTCCATCCACCCTATCACACAAACACGGTCATCTTTCAAAAAGTATCTCGTCAACTCTAGCATGCAGATGGAAAGGCATCCTCAGTAAGAGTCTTGATCATTAACATGTACGTTTATTTTGAGGCAGTTCCTTTGTTTCATTTTAGATTAATAGTTAAAGTGTTTTGCATTTTATGCACATACCAGGAGATGACAAATGACCATCATGATAAAATAGAACCAGCCCATAGTATGGTGTCTACTGCATTTCATCAATCTCATAAATTGTGTACACAGGATATTGTGAGTTGGCTGTGTTCTCTGTAAAGAACATTTATTTCCCAGCATCACTGAAGGGGACCTGAGAGGGCCGGAGAAAGGGAGAAAGCAATAGAAACATTCACCTGGCATATCTCTCTTTTTAAAATATATTTTGTTGATTTCTTTTTTTGTTGTTTCATTTTTTTTATTTTTTTTAAGATTTTATCTTTATTGTTCAGTTTATTAATTACATTGTTCCCTTTATTTTCCCCCTATAATTCCCCTCCACCTGGTACCAATCCCACTCTCCACCCTCACCCCCCTCCACTGGCCTTTCCCATAGTTGCATGATTTTTGTCCAGTCTCTTGCTGCACTTCCCACACCCCCTTCCTCCCCAAGATTTGTCAGTCCATTCCCTCTCTATGTCCGTGATTCTGTTACATTCACTAGTTAATCCTGTTCATCAGCTTATTAATTCACTTGATTTTTAGGTTTATTTGTTGATAGATATGTATTTGTTGTTCATAATTTACACTTTTCTCTTTTTCTTCTTCCTTCTCTTAAAGAATATCTTTCAGCATTTCATATAATATTGGTTTGGTGGTGATGAACTCCTTTAGCTTTTTCTTGTCTGCGAAGCACTTTATCTGACCTTCAATTCTGCATGATAGCTTTGCTGGATAGAGTAATCTTGGTTGTAGATTCTTGCTGTTCATCACCTTGAATATTTCTTGCCACTCCCGTCTGGCCTGCATCGTTTCTGTTGAGAAATCCGCTGACAATCGTATGGGTGCTCCCATATAGGTAACTAACTGTTTTTTCTCTTGCTGCTTTTAATATTCTCTCTTTGCCTTTTGCTCTTGGCATTTTAAGTATGATGTGCCTTGGTGTGGTCCTCTTAGGGTTCCTATATATCAGGGTTCGGTGCCTTTCTTGGACTCTGAAGTCTATTTCTTTCACCAAGTGTGGGAAGTTTTCGGTCATTATTTCTTCAAATAGGTTTTCATTGTCTTGCTCTCTCTCTTTTTCTGGCACCCCTATAATTCGGATGTTGGTATGCTTGAGGTTGTCCCAGAGGCTCCTTACACTATCTTCAATTTTTTGGATTCTTTTGGTTTTTTGCTTTTTCAGCTGAGTGGATTTTACCTCTTTGTATTTCAAATCTTTAACTTGGTTCTTGGGGTGCTCCAGAGCACTTTTAGGTCTTTCTATAATATTTTTTATTTCAGTCAGTGTATGCTTAATTTCTGGTTGGTCCTTTTTCATATCCTTGAGAGTCTCCTTCATATCCTTGAGGGTCTTGTTCATTTCCTCATAGGTCTTGCTTATTTCCTTATAGGTCTCAACCTTTTGTAGGAGCCTCTTGAGAAGCCCTATAACCGTGGTTTTGAATTCCATGTCCAGTCATTTTTTTTCCTCCATTTCTTTCACATCTGATTTCTTTCCATGTCTCTGCATGGTGGCTGCTTCCCTGAGTTGGTCAATTAGCTTTGTGTAGTAGATGTCCTCTAAGGAACAGTGGGTCAGCCTCCCCAGTTACCTGAGGTGGATATGGGTTGCACAGTCTTGCTGAAGTTGAGCTCAGGTTAATCGTTGTTAGCAGTTGGAGAGGTTGACCTCTAGGCCAATTGTCTGTGAAGTTCAGCTGTGCTCAGATTGGATGGGCGGAATCTCCGGGCCAAGCAGACAGTTAGCTCCGCCCTATGAGGCCCCAGGGACTCTGTGCCAGGGGCAATGGCTGCCAGCACCTCTGAGAGAAAGCAGCTGCCGAGCTCCACTGGCTGCTGGGGAATTCAGACTCTCCCCAAATGAGTCTGCACACCCAATGTCTCACCCAGGGTCGTAAAACAAAGCAGTCGGACGGTTTCCTGAATGAGAGAGCAAGTCGCGAGTGCTCTCTACACAGTCACGCAGCTGCGCTGTTCCCAAGTTCACACGCAAGCTCGCCCTCTCCACAAGCCGGCAGACCCCTGCAGCACCCGAGCTTTGGCATGCCCTCCCACTGTCCAGTTTTACCCTGTATGATAGTGGGTCCCCTGGACGTCACCAAGAGCTGGAGAATCGGTCCAGTGGGACGTCTTTGTCTCCCCCGTTCGAGAAAACTGGCCGGTTTTCAGCCGCCCGCCCTATCCGCTTGCGCGCACAGCTCCCCAAACCTCTCTCCACAGGTATCTTCAACGCTGTCCTCAGCCACTCCTCCAAGTCACAGTGTCTTATCTTCACTTTTATTTGTGGAATTTTCACTCAGCGGGCTTTCTGGTGATTCTGGAAGGTATTTGTTCTTTTGTTAAGTTGTAGTTTTAAAATTGCTGTGTATGACGGCAAGATAGGTGTTTTACCTGTGCCGCCATCTTGGTTCCCACCTATTTTGTTGATTTCTTACAGAGAGAGTTAGGAAACGTCGATGAGAGAGAAACATCAATCAGCTGCCTCCTGCACACTCCTTATTGGGGATGTGCCCTTGACTGGAATTGAACCTGGGACCCTTGAGTCCACGGGCCGATGTTCTATCCATGAGCCAAACTGATCAATAGGGCCACCTGGTATCTTGTCGTAAAGCAAGTGACGAATCTGATTTAGGCAATTGGTCTTTTTCTGTAGAAATTTTTAGAAAAGAAATTTTCTATAATTGTGGATTTTAAAAAAAGGTTCTTTGTTGGTCTTGAGAAGGTTTTACTAATCTGGCTTCATTGCTATCTAGTATGGTATCTGAACATTTAAAATAAATGATAATGAAATGAGCAGAGTTTTACTATGAAATTCTACATCGGCTAAAATAAGTTTGTTTGTGTTAGAGTCCAGGCACCTGGGCACAAAGTGAGACACGGAACCAATTGGTATAGATGAGTCTTTGGATAGATGGACTTACTGGTAGCTATTTCAGTTTCTTGAGACTGCAACTGAAGAGTTTCATTTTTATAGTTTTTCTCCATCATACTATAAGAATGGTTCAAAAATTGACATTTACATGTTTGCACAGCCATAAGTCAAGACTTAGTAGCCCATCAGGCCCAGCATTGACACCTCTCAAATTTTATCTCTGATAAGAGTTAACATTTCAGAAGAACATTTATGATATGATCAAAACAAGAAATTAGGAGTTATCTATGGGTTTGTGTTTTTCTTCTTGCTTGATCTTGTATTATAGATATCTATCTATATGCTTTCTTTTGTTAAGTTACTACTGAAATGTTATGCAACCGATGAAGCCAAATTAAAAGAGATGAAGCACAAAGGGCTTCTGGCATTGGGCTCGCTCTCTCCTCAGTGTTAGCAACTACTTAATGCCCTTGAAGTTGTACAATTTGTTTTCCCAAAATTTGTTCCCAAAATTGTTTATAGGTGCTACTCTAGAAAAGGTTCTCTGGTTTTTAAAATGGGAAGTGCAGGTTGAGTAGTGCTGTGCTTTTGTTTTTACTAGTGGACTTGTTAGTGCTGCTAATTTGCTAGAGGAGGACTATAATATGTAGTATTTAATCATGGAACCACCCACGCCATCCCTTTTCTCCAAATTTACTGGATTAGTATTCTGGGTAACATACTTTGGGAAACTATAGCCCGCCATAAACTCATTTGCTCCTATATTACATTTCAATATCCAAAGCAAAGGGGTAGGTTTTTCCTTACTCTCCCTCCTGGCACACTCTCCACTCTTCTTCTATAACATTTTCTAACATGTTTCCATGTTAATCTTACTTTTTAGAATGGTAGCTCTTAGGATGCAGTTGCTGTCTTAGTCATTTTAAATACTTTGTACTTTGCTCAACTAGTGTAATAGTGCTTGTGTGTAGTAAATATTGGCTGATTGAGTTTTAGGCACTTCTCACTGTACATTTGTTTAATTTCCATAAAAAATAGCTGCCTTCATGTTCTTTAATTTGATTTCACTTGCAAGGAAATGCTGGCTGTATCTGTAGACTCATAGGGGCATAGGACAGAATGATATATATATATATATATATATATATATCAAATGAATACCACAATAAGATTAGTTAACACATCCATCATGTCACATGACAGTTTTCTTATGTATTAATTTTTAAGATTTACTCTCTTATCAACTTCCAGTATATAACAGTATATAGTCATCATGCTATGCATTACAACTCTAGAACTTATAACTGGAATTTTATATCCTTGGACCAACTTTACCCTTTCCCCAAACCCCTTCCCCTGACCCTGAAAAATATCAATTTACTTTCTGTTTCTATAAGTTTAGTGTTTTGTTTCTTTAGATTCCACATGTAAATTATATACAATACTTGTATTTTTCTTTCTGACTTATTTTACTTAGCCTAATGCCCTTAAAGTTTTTCCTTGTTGTTGCATTTTCTTTTTCATGGCTTAATATTCCCTTGTGTATATATATCACATCTTTATCCATTTATCTGTCAATGGATATTTAGGTTTTGTTCTATGTCTTGGCTATAATAAACAATGCTGCTATGAAGATAGAGGTACAGATATCTCTTTGAGATAGTGATTTCATTTCATTTGGATAAATAGCCAGAAGTAGAATTGCTGATCATATGGTAGTTCTATTTTTAATTTTTTGAGGAACTTTCACAGTTTTCCACAGTGGTACTAATTTACATTCCCATCAACCATGTACAAGTATTCCCTTTTCTCCACATCATTGCCAGCATTTGTTATTGCTTATCTTTTTGATAATAGACATCCTAACTAGTATGAGGTGATGTTTCATTGTGGTTTTGATTTGTATTTCACTGATGTTTAGTTGATTGCCTTTTCATATACCGTTAGCCATTTGAATATCTTCTTTGGAAAATGTCTCTTCAGATTCTTTGCTCATTTTTAATTGGATTATTATTATTGTTATTTGTATAATTTCCTTGTATATATATATATTGAATATTAGCCTCTTAACAGATATGGGGTTTGTAAATATTTACTTCCATTCTACATATTGCCTTCATTTTATCAATTATTTCTTTTGCTGTGAAGAAGCTTTTAGTTTTATATAATCCACTTTTTACTTTTTCATTTGTTGCTTATACTTTTGGTATCATACCCCAAAAATCATTTCCAAAACCAATTTCAAGGAACTTTTTTCTGATGTTTTCTAAAAGTTTTATGGTTTCAAACTTAAGTCTTTAATCCATTTTGAGTTGATTTTCGTGAGAGGTGTAAGAGAGGGGCCCAGTTTCATTTTTCTCACCTGGTCTTCCCAACACCATTGACTGAAGAGACTATTTTTCCCCATTAGTTATTCTTGGCTCCCTTGTCAAATATTCATTGACTGTATGTGCATGGATTTATTTCTTGGGTCTTGGTTCTATCCCATTCACCTATGTGTCTTGTTTTTATGCCAGTATTATACTGTTTTAATTACCATGGCTTTGTAATATAGTCTAAAATAAGGAAGTGTGATACCTCTAGCTTTGTGGGGGGTTTTTTTTTGGGGGGGGGGCGGTTCCTTTGGCTATTCAAGATCTTTTGTGATACCATATCCTCTGCATATATAACTTCAAATGACTTAACTTCTATTTTATTGATTCTTTCCTCTGGTTGGTTAACTCTACTGTTTAAGCTCTCTTTTGAATTCTTCAGTATAATTATTCTTTAGCTTTAGAATTTTTAAATGGTTTCTATGTTTTTTGTTGACTCAACTTATTTTGTTCATGCATTATTTTTTAAATTTTGTATTGTGTGTGTGTGTGTGTGTGTGTGGGTGTGTGTGTGTGTGTTCTTGCCTACTAAACTACTTTAAGAGGTTTATTCTAAATTCTTTGTTTAGCTCGTAGTTTAGTTCTCTGTTGAGGGTAGTTATTGGAGCTTTATTCATTTATTTTCAGATTCTTCATGATTCTTGATTCCTTACATTGTATGTGTGCATTTAAGTAAGAAGTTTCCTCTTCCAGATTTTGCAGGTTTGCTTTTGACCTTTACCGGTCAGCTGGTAGCATTCTTGGGCAGGTTGGGTTTGCTATTGTTGTCTCTATTAAGGCAAGGCCACTGCATATGCTCTGAGGTTGTGGGGGTGCTGCTGGCTGGGTTATATAGTTGGATGAAACAGCTGACTGGGCTCATTGTTTGGGCAGGGCTTCAGGTTATGTCCCATGGCGAGGTTGGGCCACTCGCCCTGCAATTACCTCTGGCTGGGTGAAGTTGCACTCTTTTTCCTGGCAGGGTGGTGCCACTTACTGGATGCCACGATTGGGCTACTATGGATTGGGCTTCACAATTTCTCCTGTTAAAGTAAGGTCTCACGGCTGTGCTTTCCAAATGGAGGGTGCTACAGGCTAGGCTTAATGTTTGGGTGGGGCTATAGCCTGTGCCCCAAAGTTGGGTGGAACTGCAGGTTGGGCTCTAAGGCTGAGTGGGGTTGTAGAGGGCTCTGTGGCTAAATGCTGCTGTAAGCTGACCCTGTGGCTTCCCAGGACTATTGTTCAGGCTTCTTGGCTATATGGGCCCGAGGCTATGCTTAAGAGTTGGGCAGGTCTACTGGCTTGGCTCTTTGCCCAAGTGGGACTGTAGGATGGGCTTCTTGGCTATCTGGGTTCTCTGGCCAGGCTTCCTGGCTGGGTAGCATAGACTCAGTGGTTGGTTGTGACTTTGACTTTGTTTCGCTACCTCAGTAGGGTACTAGTGTGACTCAATGACAGGGGACCTAGATCAGGCAGAACTGCCAACCAAGCTCTCTGACCAGACAGGGCCACTGGCTCTACTCTGTAGGTCAGCATTGCTGCTGGCTTGAGTCTTTGCTGAGGTGTCCTGCAAGCAGGGTCATGGTGTGCTAATGTTTGAGGGCTGCTTGCTGTAATATTTGCCGCACCCCCTTCTCCATCTCTACCTGATCCCCAGTGGTCCCTGTGAGGCAAGACCTAAACGGGCTTTTCAGAAAACATCCTGCCAACTTTGAGTGAGCTGGATGTTCACCTTGGGCTCTCTTTTTCCACTGGAGAAACTGTAGGCCCATGCGGGGGGAGGAGGGTAGGAATGGGGTGGGGCAGGCACCATGCGTACAGTATTGTGTCAGTTTGGAGGGGGGCTGATGAAGTCAGAATGTAGTCGTTTCTCTGATCCTAATGTCTCCTAGTCTCCATATTTCAGGGAGGTGCTTCAACCTCACCCCTGGATGCTGAGATTTTCACAGTGGAGACATCTCTATCAGTAGTTGCTCACTGATTTTCTTGGCGTGGGAAATGAAGTTCAAAAGGACCTATGTTACCATCCTGATGACATACTGCAGTTCTGAGCAGTCATCAGGTGTGACATAAGTTAACTTCAGGGTGCAAACAGCTATGAGTGGTTTGCTCATTTGACATACTAAGTACTTCTTATTGAGCAGAGATTGGAAACTAATTACTCCCAAGAATAAAATAGTTCTTTTAATAGTCTCAAGTTTGTACACAAATAGTATTACTTGGCATAGGAAGCATGGGTTTGTATCAAGCCTGCTGATCCTATGGAAGTAGAATTGCTCAAGAAATATATCTCTAGCTGGTACTTTAGTGTAAATAAGACTGGAATTGCTCTTAAAAGCTTCATGATATGCAGTGTCAGGGATGTTTGGTGAGAAAAATTACATTCTGGTCTCAGGCCTTGAAATGATATTGAGCAAGTTGTTCAGACAGCAAAAAAAAGGGGGGGGGTTGGTTAATGACATGAAGGAAGAGTTGAGAACGTGAGTAAAATGATTCTGGGCTTTGGAACCAAATGGAAAAAAAAGAGGACAAATTCCCATGTAGCTGTTAAGCTTCCATCAATAGTACAAAACTCATAGTAACCTCTTGTTAATTATAGGAAGGGAGGCCAGAATTTTGTGATCATTTACTCTTTGGCAAGCTCTATACTGATGTTTTTCTATATGTTATAGAATTTCATTTCCACAAGTAAGAGGTGAGGTGGATGATGGCTACCCCATTTTAAGAATGATGGAACTATTTGTTATATTCAGTGGCTATGTCTCCAAAATTAGGTTAATAGCCTACGAGGGCACAGAAGTGACTAGTCTCTTGAGTATGGATAAAAATGGGCAATTGGAAAACAATACTTAAAACTTTAGTTGCCAAATTCAATTATCTACAAAGTACCAGATATTAAGTTATGTATTTTGGCCATTGCAAGTCATATGGTATATGCTGCAACTGCTCAATTCTGCCCTTGTAGCAGGAAAGCTGATTATATATATATATATATATCTTGTAAATAAATGGGAGTGGCTGTGTTTCAGTAAAAGTTTATTTATAAAAACGTGTTGGGCCATCATTTGATGACCCCTGCTTTAGAGGAATAAAACTTTATGAGAGATTTTAAGGCTGGTGTGTTTTATCACCAGGAAACATGACTGCAAACTTCACACTTGGCATATGGTAACTGCTCAATAATTATTTAACAAGCCAGATCCATGAGCCTCTATTTCTGCTGATTTAAAAATACTTTAACTGCATTATAATAAAAAGGTTAAGTATCTTTAAAGGTTCTTTTTAAATTAGGTTGGTTATTAAATCTTGTCAGAGGAGCTTAAAGGTTTTGGAAGTTTTTATCAATAGGTGAGCTGCATGATGTTAATTAAGCTCAGTCTTGTTTGAGGACACAGAATTGATGACATTTTAAGATGTGCTTCCAGGACATAAAGGCAGAGCGATGTTTCAGAACTGTTAAGGGAGCTATCAAAGATGGAAGCAGACAGGACGACAGTGAGTGAGTGAAAGAACTAAAGGGGAGTGTGTGGATGTGTGTGGTCTGTGTGGATGTGTGAGTGAGGAACAGTTATTACTCAGGACTGTTGAGGGATGGCAGACCAGGCTTCCCTAGTTGGGAAGCCTCTACTACCACTGAAATCTCTCCCGAGGTGGCTAGCTCTGCCACATGGATCACACCATCTTGAGGGAGAGAGTGGCTGTGACTGGGAGCCCAGCCTCACCTCCACCAGGGGAAACTTCGGACACCATCCAGGCTTTTAGTCACACCAGCCAGGGACCAGCTGCTTTGGCTGTGAACCCACAAACACCAATACTCCAGCCTCCCTGGCCACAGGCTTCCAAAAAGTTTGTCCAGGGGGAGACAAAATGGTAGCTGAATAGGCAGAGGGGTCTGGCACCTTCTCACAGAGCAGATAGAAGGAACAGCTGAATCAAATAACATCCACAGGGAATTCGTGAATTAACCTAAGCTATAGAGACAATCTGTGAACAGAAAAGTCAGAGCTAGCCAGGAAACTGATGGGGTCTGGACTACAGGGAGAAACTTGCACAGCCTGGACTGTGCTGAACCAATACTGCTTGCTTCCCTTAGGGACAAGTGTAGCACTGGACTGTGGAAAGTTATCCACAGGGCTCCTGATAGTGAAGGTTTTTAGATCTAAGCCCTCAGCCATGGGAGGCTGTGCCCAGAAAGGTAGCCTGAGGTTCTGCACCTGCAGCCCAGAACTGGGGTGGAGATAGAGAAATGCGGTGTGGTTGTTCAGTCTTTATAATCTTGCTTTCACTCGCTAAACCCAGGATCTTTCAATTACAGACACTCACCATGGCCACCATGCAGGGAAGGTGGTTTTGTGGAAGCTGGGGAACAAAATAGGGAGAGGCGATCAGGAAGTCAGCTCTGAGACAGTCCAATCCCTCCAACCCTGAACAGACACACCCAGCCTTGAGCTCGGCAGAGAAACAAAGATTTGAAAGACTCTAGGAAGCCCATGGGGACTGAGTTGAGGTGCCATTTGGTCCCAGAAACGAATACAGAAACACTGCCACCTAAAGGCAGTGTCAGAAATAGATGCTTGTGTAAATATGGCTGAAAGCAGACAGACAAACAAAGCAGGAAGAGTGATCCCACCTAGATGACACCAAGGCTGTGACGACTAACACAGAGGTGCTGTGGATCTTTGGGAGCTTCCACATGGTGCTGACTTTCCAGCAGGATCCTGAGACTTTGTAGACAGAACAGTGGAGAAGGGTCTTAGACTAGCCTCCATGGGACATTAAATAACTTCACTTTTTTTTTTTCATCTTTTACCTAAGGACCTACAATTTTTTTCTTTATTTTATTTATTTATTTGTTTATTTATTTATTTATTTATTTATCATCATCATCATCATCATCATCATTTCGAATTTTTCTTATTTTTTAAATTAGTGTTCTACATTATATTTTTATTTTATTTTATTTTTATCATTATTCTATCTCATTTTTTTCTCTATGCCAACCCTTCCTTGCTCACTTCCCCTTTTTCATACTGTTTCTCTTCTCCTATTCCTGCTTTAGTTTTTCTCTATCCTTTTTTTTACGCTCTGTTAAAAATTGATCTTCTTTATCTGCTTTATTGATGCATTACTATTACAGTAGTCTCTATTGGCTTACTCATATATTGAATTTCCTCTCCCCTGCTCCAAGTCCATGCACCCGTCTCTTTTCTCTTTTTGTTTGCTAGCCAATGGTTTTTCTTGTTGTTGTTGCTTGTTTGATAGTTTTTGTTTTTTATTTTCCTCACCTCGCTTGTTCTCTTCTTCTACTAATAGCTAATTAGTTTCACTCACTTACCTCAGGCCTAACTACTGCCTACTCTATTCTCCATTTCCAAAAATAGATGAATCTATAGATAGATTAAAGAGAAATTATATATATGTAAACTTTATATATATATCTTTAATATATATTTTAATTACTATTTTTAAAAATTATTATTTTAATTGAGTATTTTGTTTTTTACTATTCTTATACACTCACTCTCTTTCTACCTCCTCTATACTAAATCATAGCCATTTCCCTATTCATTCAATTCCTTTACATTACCTTTTGGAAATAAGCTGTGCCTCTTCAGCTTCATCTCCCCTCCTTTTTTTCTGGAGATTTACTGTTTGCATTTTTTGGTTTAATTACTGTTTTTGTGGAGGTTTCTCTCGATATACATATATATTTTTTCTTTTCCCTTCTTTTCCATTTCTTTCTTACATTTTCCACTTTCTCAGTATCATTTTTGCTCTTTTCTTTCCTCTAATTCTCTTCTCTCTAGTGGTCACCTTTATTTGGGTTTATAGGTGTTGGGAATACATTTGTGTTTTGTCCCCTCTATGTCAGTGATGGGCAACCTTTTGAGCTTGGTGTGTCAAAATTTGCCAAAAAACCGAGCATAACTAGGGTGGTGTGTCACTTCGAGAAAAAAAAACACATAATTTTGCAATATTTATAGTTTAAATAACAAAAATGTATAATTGTAATATATTTAATAAACCAAAAACTAATTATTTAACTTACCTGCTTAGTGACTTCTTTGTTCATCTGTCAGTCAGGTTCTTTTATTGGTCTTGATATTATTTAACTTGTGTGGGGTGCCGTGAACTAAGATAAGTGAGGGGGAGGGGGAATTCTTTAACTAACCTGCCTATTAGTGACTTTTTTGTTGCTGAATTTCATTGGCTAAACCTTCACTTGAAGGTTGGTATTTTATACACTTCAAGCCCAAGCAAGCGCTACTAAGTTCATCTGTCAATCTGTTTCTTTTGTTGGTGTTGATATTATTTAATGCTGAGAATAAGGTCTCACAAAAGTACATAGAAGGAAAAATTGCTATATTTTTCAGGGTGCTAAAAGTGTCTGGTAATAGGTTACAAGCACTCCAAATTTCCTGTTCATAGTGGCACTCCTCTTGATTCTCCAAGCAGCACCTTTCCAGATTCTCAAGCTTTGACCTCATGTCGACAAACACCTGAGCTCAGATGCTGTCTTGAAATTCTGCAAGTTACATCTCCAAATCATCAATTTGCATCCATTGGAAACCATTTAATTCCAAACTCCTGTAGACTACTACATCAGGATACTTAATTATTTTTATGGTCTGTTCTAGGCTTCTAAATTGATTAAATCTATCACTGAACTGGTCAAGTAACGAGTCTAAAACATGCTGGTACTTTATATGCAAGGGTTCCATTTCACTTTGTACAGCTGCACTGGCCTTCTCAAAATACTTTGTTACTCGAGGAAAATACTTATAAGTTTTAGTTTCTACATCTCGCTTGAAAATTTTAAGTTTACTTTCAAAAGCTTTTATGTATCCAAACATAACTTCAATACTTTTGCCAAAACCTGTAACTCTAAGTTCAGTTCATTAATATGAACAGAGAGATCTGTAAAAAATATCAGGGTGTTGACCTACTTATCATCATTGAGCTGAGAAAAATTTCCCAGATCCTTATCCTGAAGAAATACCTTAATTTCTTCAAAGCACTCCACAAAGCACTCAAGCACTTTGCCTCTGCTCAGCCATCTTACATTATTGTACATCAGCAGTCCACTGTAGGTGGAATCAATCTCCAGTAAAAGTGCAGAAAATTCTCACTTGTGAAGGGGGCGAGCAGCTATTAAATTAACTATTTTTGTAACAACTGACATTAAGTCATTTTTAAGTCGGTGAATCCTGCCTTGGCACATAAAACCTCCTGATGGATAATACAATGAAAAGGCACAATGGGATGTCCAATAGCTTTTGTAAATAATTTGACAAATCCGACTTTTCCCCCCACCATGTTTGGTGCCCCATCTGTCATCGCTGACACAACTTTAGAGCTAGCAATGCTTAGGTCACTGAATGTTTGTATAACAACCTTACATATTTCACTTCCTGATGTACTTGTTGGCACTGATACTAACTTTATGAACTCTTCTCTCATTGTGAGACCATCAGAATATTGACCAATAATGGCCAACGGAGCATGTGGTGTGACATCTGTAGTTTCATCAAGAGAGATCGAAAAATATTTACAATTACTTATGTCTCTCTTTAATTGATGTTGTACGTTTGTGTTCAGTCTCATTATTCGGTCTTTTATGATATTTCTACTGAGTGGTAATTCAGATATTCTCTTAAAAATTGCATCTTTATTCTGCATATCATGAAATAGAACTGGTGCACATCTTAGGAGAGTTTCTTTAATGAATTCTCCCTTACTAAGTGCTTTTCCATGCTGAACTATCGAATGAGCAACGCTCAAACTTGCAGATGTTAAATTTGTAGAGTCTTTTATAAATTTAAGGATGGAATTAGATTGGCTCTTATAAAGGTGTAGCTGCCTGGAAATGTATTCCTTCCTTTCATCCTCACTTTTTTTCAAGAGCTGGGAATGATTAGTTTCAAAATGTCTATTTATATTCCACATTCTGCGTACTACCGTTTCAGTACATAGAATGCAAAATGATCTGCCATTTTTTTCTATAATGCCATACATCTCGATCCATGTCTCTTGAAAGGGTCGGCTACTGCTGCTACCACTTCCTTTACTTAATCTTATTTTATTTTTTGGGGGTTCTCCATTAAGGGGGCAGTGACAGAAGATAGAATTATAGATAGCCTGTTAGCCCTGCAGGCAATTAGGGGTTAACTAGCCTAACTGACCACAAGATGGCACATGTAACTGTCTTTTAGGAAAGGACAGGGTTAATAAGCAGAAATAGGAGTTAATAAGTAAGCACAACAGTAATAGTGGTGAAATGGAGTCTGCGCTATGCTGCAAAATGACTTTCCTTATGTAAATTAAGATGGCTGCTGCTATTTCTAATGGTGGGAAACGGCACCCATAGCATAGGCCCTTGCCTCTTCCATCCTCCGCCCTCACTTATCTCAATAATGATGGTCAATTAGAAATCCACTACACCCCAGAACAATAGATTGAATGATGGTTGCTGTGGTTATGTGGTTGCTGGTAATGGCACTCACAGGGCCCCCCAAAGATGTGTCCCCCATGGCATTCCGCTGCTCCCTGCTCCGCCAGCCAGAAGTGAGGTCAAAGTTCCCCTAACAGCCTAACTGGAAGTCCCAGAACTAGATGCTCTGTGCTGGAATTCTGTTGTTTTGGCCTACAGACCTACAGCACAGAGTGTCTACACTACACTACAGCAAATGTTTCATCCTTGGCTACTACACCTGGCCATGCAGTAGCTGAGGATGAAATGTCTTTCTCAGCATACAGTCCCATACTTCTCTGTATGTGACCACATGCAGCCGCATGTCATCGAAAATGGCTACGTGTACCAGTGCTGATACATGTGTCATAGGTTCGCCATCACGGCTCTATGTTATGGCTTATTGAGTTGTATTTTGTGCTTTTATGTCAACGTGGAAGAGAGTAAGCCACATAACCAGACACCCTGATTGGAGTGAAAATGGGAAGACAAAGAAGCAGCCCCACACCGAAGAAAATGGGGAATCACTGAAAAGGACGTAAATGAAATGGAGGCAAGAAATTTGTCAGAGAAAGAATTCAAAGCAATGGTTATAAGGATGCTGAAGAGATTGGAAGGCAAATTCAGCACATGTGTAAGAATCAAGAGAAAATGAAGAAGAACCAAGAAGACATGAAGAATGACATCGCTGTAATAAAGAACACAATAGAAAGCATCAACAGTAGACAAGAAGAAGTGGAGGGCTGCATCGGAGAGCTAGAAGACAAGGTCGGAAAAAATAAGCAGAGCAGCAAATGGGAGAAAAAAACTTAAAAAACAGCAGAAGAGTCTAAGGGAGTTTGGGGACAATATGAAATGAAACAACATCCACATATAGGGGTTACAGAGAGAGAGGAAACTGAGAAAGGAATAGGAAACCTGTTTGAAAAAAATACTGACAGAAAACTTCTCTGATATTGGAAAGAAAAAAAAAAACACAAGTCCAAGAATCTCACAGAGTCCCAAAAGAGATGAACTCAAAAAAGCCAACCCAGAGACACATCATAATTAAATTGACAAACACCAACAACAAAGTAAGCATCTTAAAAGCTGCCAGATAGACACAGAAAGTTATCTACAAGGGATCTCCCATTAAACTATCAACTAATTTCTCAACAGAAACACATCAGGCCAGAAGGGAATAAAATGAAATATACGGAGTGATGCAAAGCAAGGGACTTAATCTAAGAATACTATACCCAGTAAGTCTGTCATTCAAAATTGAAGGTGTAATCAAGAGTTTCACAGACAACAACAACAACAACAACAGGCTAAAAGAGTTTATTACCACCAAACCAGCAATGCATGAAATGCTAAAGGATCTGCTGTAAAAAGAAGAAATAGGAAGGGAAGAAGGAACACAGGAATAAAGAGTAAAAATGGCTACAAACAAGTACCTATCAATAATAACCTTAAATGTAAATGGATTAAATGCTCCAATCAAAATACATAGTGTAGTTGAATGGATAAAAAAAGTGACCCATATATCTGCTGTCTATAAGTGACCCACCTCAGAACAAAGGACTCACACAGACTGATAATATAGGGATGAAAAAATGTATAACAACATCAAAATGAATAAAATTTTGAAGCAGAGTATCCCAGTAGTGACTAGGACAGAATAGGTACAAGAAGGGAGGGAGAAACAAAAGGTGATTTTGAAGATGGCATGACAGTGGGAGGTCAGAATGAAGAGCTGTGTTGTTGCACCAGTGTCTCTGGCATCTCCTAGTCATGATGGGCAGAGGAAGGGTGAGTTGTACTATGTCCTGTGGTTATTGATCTCACTCAGAAGGTGACAACAATACTTAGAAGGTTCAAGAAGTACCCCTCCTCCATAAATTCTAGCCCAAATTTGACTGTTATAAGAAGCAACACAATCTTATGTAATGCAAAGCACTTTCTTTATTCTTTTAAATAACATTAACTCTGATTACCACTGAAGGCTCTGTAGAATCCCTTAATCAAAATACGATAAACTTCCTACAGACATCTTGAAAGAACTGTTGTTAACTGAAATTCCTTTCAAGTTAGCTTTGAGTGGATCAAAACGATTGGTGACTCCCTAAAAATTAAAATATTTTTTAAGTTGACATGATTTTAGATCCTAAATCTAAAAAACAAACCCCCAACTTGGATGTCAGGGTTCTCCAGGATCATTTCTGGCCTCATATCCTTTATTGCTCCTTCCCATAAACCCTACTTACTGGATAATCCAGTCACACAGGACTCTCTCCCAACCCTGTGCATTTGTGTCTGCTTTTCTTTCCAGATCTTCTTCATCTCTCTTGATAGCCTTTGAATGACTACACTCTCCTCTAAGCCCAATTCAATTGTTATCCCCAACTCTCCAACTGTTTGGTGACCTTTGATTATTAAAACCTCCTTTACACTTTGTTTGTTCCACTCTTTTGATTTATAGAACATTTTGCTTCCTCTCATTGTTATTTATGACATCATAAGCTACTTGAGAAGAGAAGCTATCCCTCTGAATTTGTTATTTTCTAATAATAATTACTGAGTGCTTACCATGTACTAGGCACTGAGAAAATTGTTTTATGTAGATTATTTAATTTCATGTTCACATAACTATGTCATTATTATCCTCACTTTACAGATGAAAAGACTGAGGCTTAAGAGTTAAAGAAACGGCCGAGACCGGTTTGGCTCAGTGGATAGAGCGTCGGACTGCGGACTGAAGGGTCGCAGGTTCAATTCCGGCAAGGGCATGTACCTTGGCTGCGGGCACATCCCCAGTAGGGGGCGTGCAAAAGGCAGCTGATCGATGTCTCTCTCTCATCGATGTTTCTGACTTTCTATCCCTCTCCCTTTTTCTCTGTAAAAAATCAATAAAATATATATATTAAAAAAAAAGAGTTAAAGAAACGTGGGGAGAACTAAGATGGCGGCAAAGCCATCATAATCAGCAATTTTAATACTACAACTTAACAAAAGAACAAACACCTTCCAGAATCACCAGGAAGCTGGCCGAGTGAAAATTCCACAAATAAAAGTGAAGATAAGACACTGTGACTCGGAGGAGCGGCTGAGAACAGCGTTGAAAGATTCGCGCGGAGAGAGGTTTGGAGCAAGTGCCGCGGAGAGGGCGGGCGGCTGAAAACCGGCCAGTTTTCTCAAACGGGAGACAAAGACGTCCCACTGGACTGATTCTCCAGCTCTGGGCGAAGTCCATAGAACCCACTATCACACGGGGTGAAAACTGGACAGTGGGAGGGCACACCGAAGCTCGGGTGCTGCCGGGTCTGCTGGCTTGTGGAGAAGGCAGCTTGCGCGCAAACAGCTCAGCTGCGTGACGGCGTAGAGAGCGCTCTGCGAGTTGTCTCTCATTCGGAAAACTGTCAGACTGCTTTGTTTTACGACCCTGGGGGAGACATTGCGCATGCAAAGTCATTTGGGGAGAGTCTGAATTCGCCGGCAGCCGGTGGAGCTAGGCAGCGGCTCTCTCTCAGAGGTGCTGGCGGCCATTGCCCCTGGCACAGAGTCCCTGGGGCCGCATAGGGCGGAGCTAATGCTGTCTGCTTGGCCCGGAGACTCCATCCATCCAACCTGAGCACAGCTGAGCTTCACAGACAATTGGCCTGGAGGTCAGCCCCTCCAAGTGCTAACAACGATTAACTGAGCTTAACTTCAGCAAGACTGCGCAGCCCATATCCACCTCAGGTAACTGGGGAGGCTGAGCCACTGTCCCTAGTAGGAAGTCTACCACTCAAAGCTAATTGACCAACTCAGGGAAGCAGCCACCATGCAGAGACATGGAAAGAAATCAGATGTGAAAGAAATGGAGGAAAAAAAACGACTGGACATGGAATTCAAAACCACGGTTATAGGGTTTTTCAAGAGGCTCCAACAAAAGGTCCAGGCCTATAAGGAAATAAGCAAGACCACAAAGGAAATGAATGAGTCCTACAAGGAAATGAACAAGACCCTCAAGGATATAAACGAGACCTGCAAGGAAATGATCAAGACCAACGTGGAAATGAATGAGTCCTACAAGGAAATGAAGGAGACCCTCAAGGATACAAAGGAGACTCTCAAGGATATGAAAAAGGACCAACCAGAAATTAAGCATACACTGACTGAAACAAAAAATATTATACAAAGACCTAAAAGTGCTCTGGAACACCCCAAGAACCAAGTTAAAGATTTGAAATACAAAGAGGTAAAATCCACTCAGCTGAAAAAGCAAGAAACCAAAAGAATCCAAAAAATTGAAGATAGTGTAAGGGGCCTCTGGGATAACCTCAAGCATACCAACATCCGAATTATAGGGGTGCCAGAAAAAGAGAGAGGCCAAGACAATGAAAACCTATTTGAAGAAATAGTGACTGAAAACTTCCCACACCTGGTGAAAGAAATTGACTTAGGAGTCCAAGAAGTGCACTGAACCCCAATATATAGGAACCCTAAGAGGAACACACCAAGGCACATCATAATTAAACTGCCAAGAGCAAAAGACAAAGAGAGAATAATAAAAGCAGCAAGAGAGAAACAGTTGGTTACCTATAAGGGAGCACCCATATGATTGTCAACGGATTTCTCAACAGAAACGATGCAGGCCATACAGGAGTGGCAAGAAATATTCAAGGTGATGAACAGCAAGAATCTAGAACCAAGATTACTCTATCCAGCAAAGCTATCATTCAGAATTGAAGGTCAGATGAAGTGCTTCGCAGATAAGAAAAAGCTAAAGGAGTTCATCACCACCAAACCAACATTATATGAAATGCTGAAAGATATTCTTTAAGAAGAGGAAGAAGAAAAAGGTAAAGATGAAAATTATGAACAACAAATACACATCTATCAACAAATGAACATAAAAATCAAGTGAATTGATAGGCTGTTGAACAGGATAGACTGGTGAATATAACAGAGACATGGACATAGAGAGGGAATGGACTGACAATTCTTGGGGAGAAAAGGGCCATGGGAAGTGCATCAAGAGACTGGACAAAAATCTAGCAACAACGGGAGAGGACAGTGGGGAGGGGGCGGTGAGGGTGGAGGGTGGGATAGGTACAGGGTGGAGGGGAGCTATAGGGGGATAAAAAGGGGAAACAATGTAATTAATAAACTGAACAATAAAGGTTAAAAAAAGAGTTAAAGAAACATGCCCAAGATGACAATGAATACATGGTGGAGCTCAATTCAAATCGAGGCTGTCTGAGTGCAGAGTTTCCCATCTACGTTTTGCTACCTTGCATCCCTTGTGGCATCTCACACACAGTATATGCAGAAAAGTTATTGACTGAGAATTCATAGAGTGTTTCCTTTAATATGTTTATAATTTATAAGACATATTTTTATGTTTGCTGTGTGCAGTGTGAGCCTTCATTGCATAGCAGGGAAGGAATGCAAGTTAAATCTTTGGTTTCCTAGTAAGTCCTGAGAGTGGGTAGAATCAGTACACCAACTTCACAGTATTTCTGAAAAGGCAAGGTATGTAATATCTTACTGTTGAGCTATAATTAGAAGGACTGCTGACATTTTCCTTGAAAATAAAAATGTTTAAAATGGAATTTAGGTGGTCTTTTTCTATAAAACATGCAGGACTTGTAAGAGAGTAAAAATACTCAACAAGACTATTTAATATCAAAAGTCTTCATTGCCATATGAGACAATATGATCAACATTTTGAATAAAAGCATCAGATTTTATAATAAATGGATGTTTTGGATCCATATGCTTTCTCCAAGTCAACCTGACATTTCTAAGCATAACTTTGATTACCTCTCCTGAAATCTCTTAAATATTTAAAATACATCTTTTAAAGACTCTTGGTACTAAAACATAGTGGTTAAGAGCATGAATTCAGAAATCCAGTGCTGAGATTTGAATCATGGCTCGGCCTGTGATGAGCTGAGGGGCTTGGGACATGTTAGTGTACCTTTTTTGACCTCAATTTCCTCATTTGTGACATGAGTATAACAATAGTTCATTTTCTTAGCTTTGGGAAGATTAAGTGAAATAATGGTTGTAAAGTGCTGAGAACAATGTCCAGCATTGCTCATGCACTTTATTGTTACCATTGTGGTTTTATTGTTTCTAATGTTATCAAGAAATTGCTAAGGAATGTTTGAAATAAAGTATGGTGATTATGGTAGATAATAAAACTGTAATACCATTTTTAGTGACTAAACATAACAGTAAAAGTGAAATGCAACTATAAAAGATGAGTGATTTTTTTTTTTTGGTATGGCTATGAAGGCTGGGCTAGAAGAAATACTACCAAAATATCTTGAGTTAAAAACACAGTAACACCTTTTACCAAAAAACAGGCAAGAATATCACAAGAAAACTGTAGACCATTATCCCTTATAAATAGATGCAAAAATCATCAACAAATACTAGCAAATTGAATCCATCAACATATAAATCACTGGCCCAATGCATGAGATTAATGCACAGTAAAAGGGAATTAATTAGAGGAAATATTTTAATATTGGTATTTGCCCTTTCTTTATAATAGAAGTGTCAGAGATGAAAGAAAATTAGTAAAATGTATTTGAAAATCTTTCTCCTATCAGTCTGGGGCATGCCACGGGATCCAGAGTCAAGTCCCCACCCACCCACTTGCACCTCAAAATCGCATGAGACCCAGACTCGGCCAGCCCCACTCCTATTGGATGAGATCCAGACCCAGCTGGCCCCACCCCCATCAAGCCCCACCAGGCAGGAGGCACAGCCTCAGGTCCCCCTGCCTGGTGCAGGGGCAGGGTTGCAGCCTCAGGTGCCCTGGCACATGTTGGCAGGGGGCATGGCCTGAGGTCCCCTGGCTTGGGTCAGGGTGGTGGGCACCTCTTGAGATCCCCTATCAAGCCCTACCAAGCAGGTGGGGGTCACAGCCTCAGGTCTCCCACCCAGGCCAGGCACCTTGTAGCTTCAGGTCCCTGCTGATCACTCATTTATAGCTTGTTATGGGAACCCAGCCTCCGCTGTGCATGCTGCCATCTTGTGATGGTGTGAGGGTCAATTTGCATATCACCTCTTTATTATATAGGATACTATAATCAAGTGGGATTTATCCCAGGAATACAAGGTGGATTCAACATGTGAAAAATCCATCAGTGAAAAATAGCATATGAATAGAGGAAAATACAAGGCCACATGATCTCTCAATAGATGCAGAAAAACATTTGACAGAACTCAACATCCTTACATAGACACACACAAAAACCCACATTCAACAAATTTGGAATAGAAGGCAACTTTTTCAATCTGGAAAAGGGCATCTACAAAAAAATCTACAGCTAGGGTAATACTTAATGGTGATGAACTGAATGATTTTTCCCTAAGATCTGGAAAAAGACAAGAATGTTTACCACTTCTATTTAACCTTGTACTAAGGATATTATGAAAGAAAAAGAAATAAAATGCACCCAGATTAGAAAAGAAGAATTAAATCAATCTCTATTCAAGATAGCTTGGTCTTGTATATAGGAAATCTTAAGGAATCCACACCCAGAAAAAACTATTAGAACAAATGAGTGAGTTCATCAAGGTGACAGAATATAAGATTAAGATACAAAATTAATTGTTTCTTTATACTAGTAATAATGATCTGAAATCCTATGTATAATAACATCAAAAAGAATAAAATTCTTAGAAATAAGTACAACAAAAGAAATGCAAAATTTGTTCACTGGAAACTAAAGACAAGCCATTGAAAAAAACTAAAGTACTGGCAAATGAAAGATCCTGAGTTCATAGACTATGGCACTTAATTGTGTTAGAAAGAAATACTCCCCAAATTGACCTACAGATTCGACATAGTCCTTAACAAAATTCCAGCTTCTTTTCTTTTTGGAAGAAACTAAGTTAATTCTAAAATTCATATGAAAATGCATGGGACCCAGCATAGCCAAAACAATCTTAAAAAAGAACAAAGTTGAAGAATTTACACTTTCTGATTTCTAAGTATACTAAAAAAAGTAGTAATGAAGACTATGTAGTACTGGTAAAAGTATAAACATTTATGTCTATAGATAGAATTTAAAATCCAGATATGAACCCATACATTTATTGTCAATTGATTGTGACAAGGGAGCCAAGAAAATTCAGTGGGATTTATCAATAAACCAGAGGCTTGTTGCACAAAGACTTGTGCAAGAATAGACCTTCCTTCCCCTGGTTTCACTCCCGGCCATCGGGAGCCTGTAAGTCTTTGCTCCCGCCCAGAGTACCGCTCCTGTAGCTCCCTCTGCCCCCTGCCACCCTCCTTATAGCAGGCGTCCCACCCCGCCCAGCTGCTCCACACCTGCATATGCAAATGAACCCACCATCTTTTTTGGATTAATTTGCATACTCATTCCTGATCAGCTGATGGGTGTTGTGGAGGCACAGTCAATTTGCATATTTTCCTTTTATTAGTGTAGATGGCACTGAGACAATTAGCCATATGCAAAAAATGAATTTGGACCTTTACCACATAACATATACAAAAATCAATTGAAAACACAACTTAGAACACAACTTAGATCTTTGTGACCTTGGTTAAGTAATGGTTTCTTACATATTACATTTTAAAAGCACAAGAAAAAATAGATTAATTAAATGTCATAAAAATAAAAAATAAAAACTTTTGTCTTTCAAAAGAAACCAACAAGAGCCCTAATTGGTTTGGCATTAAGCTGCACAGTGAAAGGTCCTAGGTTTGATTCTGATTGAGCCTGGATTGTAGGCTCGATCCCCAGTAGAGGTATGCAGGAGGAAGCCAGTCAATTATTTGCCTCATCATTGATGTTTCTACCTCTCCCTCTCCCTTCCTCTCTGAAATCAGTAAAAAATCAAATATTTAAAAAATAAAAAACCAACAAGAAAGTGAAAAGACAGCCTACAAAATGGGATAAAATATTTACAAACTAGGCCCGGTGCATGAAATTTGTGCACAGGGGTGTGTGTCCCTTAGTCCAGCCTGCACCCTCACCAATCTGGGACTCCCTCGAGGGATGTCTGACTGCCCACCAGGATTGGGCCTAAACAGGCAGTTGGACATCCCTTTCACAATCCAGGACTGCTGGCTCCCAACAGAGGGACCTCAGGCCACATGTGGACCCCTAACCACTTCTGCTTGCCAGCCTGATCACCCCCTAACCATTCCCCTGCCAGCCGGATCAATGCTTAACCGCTCTGCTACTGGCCCAATTGCCCCTAACTGCCCTCTCCTGCAGGCCTGATCTCCCTCAACTGCCCTCCCCCACTGACCTGGGTCCCTCTAACTGCCCTCCCTTGCTGGCTTGATCACCCGCAACTGCCCTACCCTGCTGGCCATCTTGTGATGGCCATCTTGTGTCCACATGGGGGCAGCCATCTTATGTGTTGAAGTGATGGTCAATCTGCATATTACTCTTTTATTAGATAGGATAGAGGCTTGGTGCATGGGTGGGGCCAGCTGGTTTGCCCTGAAGGGTATCCCAGATCATGGTGGGGGTTCCCTTGGGGTGTGGGGTGGGATGGCCAGCAGTGGAGGGCAGTTGGGAGGGACCAGGCATGCAAGGGAGGGCAGTTGTGGGCAATTAAACCTGCAGGGGAGGACAATTAGGGGTGACCAGGCTGACAGAGGAGGGAAGTTGTGGGCAAGCAGGCTGGCAGGGGAGCAGTTAGACATCAATTAGGCTGGCAGGGTAGTGGTTAAGGGTGATCAGGCTGGCAGGCAGAAGCAGTTAGGGGCAATCAGGAAGGCAGGCAGGCAAGCAGTTGGGAGCTATAAGTCGTGGATTGTGAGAGCGATGTTAGACTGCCCGTTTAGACAGGCAGTCGGACATCTGTTGAGGGGTCCCAGATTGGAGAGGGTGCAGGCTGGGCTGAAGAATATCCCCCACCCCCATGCACAAATTTTGTGCACTGGGCCTCTACTCTGTCTATATAATAGAGGAATATGCAAGTTAGCTGGGATGCCATAACATCATGACCGAATAGCAGGGATCTGAGGCTGCATGGTGCTTGGCTGAGGTGAGGGACCTCAGGATGCTTCCCCCCACACCCTATGGGGCTTGACAAGGGACCATAGGCTGCACCCCCACGCTGGCACCAGGATGGGAGACTTCAGGCCATACCCCCTGCCCTGGCGCTAAGCCAGGAGATCTCAGGCTGTGCCCTCCCACCACCCCAGTGCTGGGCCACGGGACCTCCAGCTGCACCCTCTGCCCAGTGGGGTTTAACGGGAGACCTCAGGCTGTGTCCCCCACCCTGGCACCAGGCTGGGAGACTTCAAGCTGCTTCCCCTGCTCGGGTGCTGTACTGGGAGCCCTCAGGTTGCGTACCCCAGCACCAGGCTGGGGGTCCTCAGGTTGTGTCCCCTGCCCAGTGGGGCTTGACAAGGGACCTCAGGCCACATCCCCCACCCTGGCACTGCGCCAGGAGATCTGAGGCTGTGCCCCCAACCCAGAGGAGCTTGATGGGGGTGGGGCCGGCCGGGTCTGGGTCTCTCCCAATGGGGGTGGGGCCGGCTGAGTCTGGTGTCCTGAGTTTTTGAAGCACGTGTGGGTGATGGGCAGGGGCTGGACTCTAGATCCCATGGTGTGTCCCAGACACTGACAGCAGGGAGAGTTTCATATACATTTTACTAATTTCCTTTCATCTCTGACCATTCTATTATAGAGAAAGGGCAAATATCAATATTAAAATATTTTCTTTAATTAATTCCCTTTTAATGTTCACGAATTTTGTGCACCGGGCCACTAGTAGGTATTATAAATGACCACCAAATACATGAAAGGATGCTTGACATCATTAGTTATTAATGATGCCATTTCACATCAACTAGAATGGCTACAATAAAAAAAGATGGGGGCTTTCTCTTTCTACAGCTGTTGTTACACACAGTTATGGGGTCAGATGGGCAGCTGTTGTCTTGCTTGCAGCCTGAGGAGGAGGCCAAAGCACAGTAGAGCGCTTGCTACAGGGCAGCACAGGTGAATACATCCTAACTAATGTAATTAAAAAGAACTACATAGTTCCTGAAGGTAAGCTTTATAATATCCCTACTTTTTAATTCATAATTTAGGAAGGTAGTCTTTGTCCTCTTCTATCTCTCTTCTCTCTATGAAGAACTCTTCTTTTTTTTTACTGCTCCAAAGCAATGCATTCTCATCGGCAAATGTAACCATGATCTTTTTAACAGTGGAAATAATTTTATCATTCCTTCTATATGTGCCAGAGAAGCTAGGGCAGTGGTTGGCAAACTCATTAGTCAACAGAGCCAAGTATCAACAGTACAGCGATTGAAATTTCTTTTGAGAGCCGAAAACCGACTTCTGTGCATGGACCATGAAGTTTCAATTGCACTGTAGGCGCGCGCCTGCACTGTGGTGTTTTGTGGAAGAGCCACACTCAAGGGGCCAAAGAGCTGCATCTGGCTCGCAAGCCGCGGTTTGCCGACCGCTGAACTAGGGGATGAAAGCAGGGTACGCAGGAAGCCAGGATACTGTAGGAAGAGAGGAAAAGAAAACCAAGTAACAACTAGGCAAGAAGAACATAACAGAAGACAATATTCAAGGTCTGAAGATTAAGAAAATAAATAAAAGAGCAATAGGCTAAAATTTTTATCAATCTCTGAAAAGTAAGAAGGGATTCTTTGTTCCTTAATGTTTAAGGAACAAAGCCACATATTAATTTGTTATTTTTTGTTTTCCCCTAATAATTGGACCACTTACTGAAACAAGAAATGATTTCTCAATATACTATAACTATTATCCATAGAGATATGATGAATAGCTACCCATTCAAGCAAATCAATGGTATTCAAAACACATTGTAAGTAGTCTCAAAATGGCTCTTGGTCGAACGTTTAAAGATTGATCTGAGATTAAAATCTTACCAGTAACAATGTGGCTCCAAAGGCAAAGCAAAAAAAAAAAAACAAAACACCCATGGGTCCTGCCAGATGAGCCTCACGCATGACGCTGTCGTCTGATACTTTCATTTTATTTTTTATTGTTTTTGAAGTACAGACTCAATTTTTAATCCATGTACTTAAATACCAATGTGGGCAACAGCAAAATGAGAAGCTTACATACTCAAAAAAAAATACTCTTTTTATACAACCAAGACATTTTTTAACACACAAATGAAACAAATGAAAAGCTAGTCATTGTCTCCTTAGAAGCTAGACCTTGAATTTAAAAACTTTTCAGTGTTTCTTGATTTCTCTGTTTAGGACTTTCCTTTATCATAATTCTCTTTCTTTTGGCCAGTCTACAGCTAAAATTAAAATTTACAATCAGATTTACTGAGTCTGTCAGTGTAAGATATTTCAGCTTATTTCCATCCACACCACATACAAATCACAGATTTATCACTGTGCTTCAAAATAACTGAATATTCTAAAGTTTCTTTATTCCAAAAAATATAAATTATATGGCTTTTTTAGGCTTTAGGTATTTTCAATACAAAATGGTAGCATCATCCATCCTGTCCACACCATAGGGTTTATAATATTTATTTCCTCTGAAGAGGAAATAAAACTGGAGAAAGCAACCTGAAAGGGCACCCACGTTCTCTGTACACTTTTGTGGGGACACACACACACACACACACACACACACAAACACCCTCATAATATTTCCAAGATTTGGGGGAAGTTCTGAGAGGCGTTCTAGAAAGTTTTGCTCCCCACATTAAAATGAGCTCACAAAAGAAGAAAAAAGGCCATCATTAAGAGCTTCAATTGAAATCACAAAGAATATCATGATTGAAAAGGTGAAGACTGACTATACATTTCTACATTTAATTAAAAAACAAAACAAACACAAAAACTTCCAGATCAATGATATTTCCACTTCTGAGAATGATTCTGTCCAATTTGAGAATTTCATTATTTCTAGCAATATGCCGTACAACCCAGCAGAGGAATTCACTCCGTACACATGAGAATGAATACACCTGCATTCTAGGCTTTTCCTGCAGGCCATGTGGACGGTGATACTGCCTAAAGTTGCCACGGATTCTTCTTGCACTGTCTCAAATATATATTTTTATCTTTAAGAAACATGTCTTATTAATTAGCACCTTAGGCTCAAGTAAAAAGTCATTTGGCCCAGAATTCTAGGGTCTCCCTATACAACCTCCAGGTAATTCTCGTGTCCTTGCCAGAAAATTATGCATCGAAGTACAGTGTAACAATTCTGGAATCATTCACATCTTTGAACGAGTCCATTACCTGGAATGGTTCAATAAATAGTTTGAGTTCATCTAATAACACCCCCTAGCGATTTCATAGTGGGGGTCTTTAGAGAAACCCGGAAGTAGAATCTCACCAAATAACTGGATGGCAACACAATGTTGTCTCCCGGCAGCTAACGGCAGTCGGGGATGCATCAACAGTATTAAATGCCATCGGTAATCCACGTGAAGGCCACGGAAGCCCCATCCGAAGCTAGCTGAGCAGCACGCAGAGCGGAGCAGGCGCACCTCGCAGGGCTGGCCCGGCCTCGGCACCGGCTCCTCCTGCAGAGGCCCACGCGCCTCTCCTCACAGCTCACGTGAGATGCCGACCCTTTTGGGGGAAACTAAATACATTTCAATAGAAAACAAAATACAAGGTAACTCTCCTCAGAAAGATCTGATCCCTTTTCCACAAATCAGACCTTGCTTATCCTCGGGTGTTTAGATGCGTGCATTCGTGCTTACAGTTTGCTTTGTTGTGGGCGACTTCCACGACCAGTTGCAAACGACCACGGAGGTGGCTAAGCTGGTAATAAGCAAGCAAAGATTTACTGAACTGGCCAGGACGGTCGCGGGGCGCCTCGCCGAGACCTCACACCCACGGACGTGCCATTCAGGTGCAAGCAGTCTTTTTAAGGGGTCTGAACCACAAAATTTCTTTTTTTAAATTCCGTGAATAGGCTGCAGGGTCATATCTGAGGTAGGGAAGTGCTTCCTATCTCTAACCACACATCCTGCTGGACATGGGAACGTAGTCCTATTGTAAAAGCTGAAGGTACAGCTCAACTTCTGGCGCCACTGAGTCAACAAGAATTACTCCTTTGTGGTTCTGGTCCTCAAATAGATGTAGGTGAGTTTTTCGGTCTCCGTCTGGAAGCTGGAGTAACTACCCTTTTGCGTTAAGCAAGCCAGCGTGAACAGCGGCCAGACCAGCAGGCTCAGTTTCACACTGCAGCTTCCCCGAGATAAACGCTTCCACACTTCAGTTTGACAAAGTTCATCAAGCTGCTGTTGCGATGCAGGAGGCAGGAGCAATGACCTCAAGGGGCAAAAGGCCAAAAAAGCCACACCTCTGACGAATGCTGGCGGGGACGGCAGTGCTTTCTCATGCCGCCTCTGGACTGATCTCCACATTTTTTTCATTTCTTTCCGACATTTCGGGGGAGCGGGCGAGGAGGCTTGTTCACAGAAGTGAGCTATTAGGTCTTGCTTTCCCACCATCACTGCATGAGCCAAGGCTTTCTCCCCTGGATGCACCCACTTCTGGGAACACATTGAGGGGGCTGGGGGTGGGTGATCCACTTGTCACCCAGAAATCCTCCCTTTCCCACAAGACACTGCGCTCCAAAGCCCCTGAATTCCCTGAACCTCAAAATGCCAAGCATCACAGCCAGTGCCAGGAGCCAGACCTGAAGGTGGAGAGCAGAGAGGCACCTCTGCTAGTACTAGGCTTCCCCTTCTCCGTGATAATAATAATAATAATTACTATAATTATAATAACAATAATAAAAATCCTGCTTTCTGTGGGGTCACGGCAAAGGAGAGGCCTTTCCCAGGATGATCCTTGTCCCCTTCCTCATCCCTCATCTCCGCCCCTGCATTCCCGCCAGTGGCTGTGACCTGCGACCCTCCTGGGACCAAAGTGGCCCCCCAGACTGTCAGCAGCATCGTGGTTCCACAAACAGGGGAGAATGAGACAGAGAGGGGGTGCTCTCGAGAGGACACAGGGATCTTTGGAAGAATGTGCCCCTCACCTCCAGAGCATCTCAATTCTTGATCTTGAGTCTGATTATCACCACCATCTGTCTATAGCCCCCCTCCCCGTGTCCTCGACATTAGGGGGCTGAGGAGGGGTCACACGCTCAGGATGCCCGCACAGGACACAGGGAGAGGCAGGGAGTCTGTCACAGCCAGTCAGTGATTCCATAGCGAGATGCAGCCCAGAGCCCTCGCTCCCTCGCTGCCCGGCCCGACCCAACAAGGGGAGAACAAAACCACCAGGAGCCAGTTCCAGCATGTCAGCGGAGCTGAATTGTCTGGGATGGCTACAAAGCATCTCCCCCAGACCCGAATAGGACATTTCCTCAAACCTAAAGATTCGTATATATTATTGCTCCCTGCTAGTCAGCCCAGGGCATTTTAGTCTGCATGTTATTGCCTCCTGTTGGCCAAACACCTTAACTGTAGGTTGTCCCCCAATCTGACAATGCTTCTTAAACCCTACCCTTTGAAATGTATGTCTCCACCTTGCCTTGGGTCACATTGTGTTAATAAAAGCAGGGTCCCGAGTCAAGGAGAGTCTTTAGCTCCTTTAGCTGAAGCTCCTCTGACCCCCAATGCCTTTCAAAATTATCTTTCGTCCTTGGATGCCTTCTTAGTCTACACAGCAGCTCCTTTCTCCAAACTGCTGAACCCTTTGTAGTGCTGGGACAAGAACCCCGCCACAACACAAACAAACAAACAAAACACTGTTCCTGCTTTTCCTGTGAGTCCCCTCACCAGGAGGAGGTTGCAGGCCATGAAATGCACGCTTAGGACGTTGCTCATCTGCTCCGCGTTCTCCCGCTGCAGAAGCTGTTGGCATGTCCCCTGGCACCGAGGTGCCCTGGAGGCTGAGGCCACCAGGCTGCTGTCGGGCTGCAGAGGAAGCTGGTGACGGGGTCCGAGTGGCCGCAGCTCCTTGTAGAGGGTCCGGGAGGCCAAGTCCCACAGCTTCAGCCCCTGGCCCTCGCCCGCCGATGCCAGGTCCCTACCTTTGGGAGAAAGGGCGAGAGAGAGAGAGAGAGAGAGAGAGAGAGAGAGAGAGAGAGCGAGCCGCGGTGGTCCGTGAAGAGCCCCACAGCCAGACAGTCTTGTCGGTGCAGCCCGTGGCCGGAAGCTGGAATTGGGGTGGAATCGGACAAGTCCACGTCCGCCCGGTGGCCTGTGAGTGTCCTCACGGTCCGTCCCATCCAAGGACCACAGCCACGCGGGGCGGTCATGGGACCTGCTGGTGAAGTAGAGGCTGTAGGGGCTGAGGTCCAGGTCCCACATGGGACAGGCGTGTCCCCAGGACAACACAGTGTGGGTGAAGGTCCCCAGGTCTCAGTACCGGATGGACATGTCCTGGGCTGTCAGCGGGGAAGCGCGTGCTGTACACGGCCCGGTGTCCCCGCAGGATCTTTGTTGGTGCCTGAGGCCGCCGCAGTCCCTCCTCCCCCTCCTTCTCCCCCTCCTTCCCTCCTCCTTCTCCTCCCCTTCCCCTCCCCTTCTCCTCCTCCTCCCCTCTCCCCCGCTTCTTCTCTCTCTCCCCCTTCTCCTCCTCCCCCTGCTCCTTCCCCCTCCTCCTCCCCCCTCCTCCTCCTCTCCATCCTCCCCTCCCCTTTCCCCTCCTATCCTCCCCCTCCTCATCCTCCCCTCCCCCTCTCCCTCCTCCCCTCCCCTTCTCCCTCCTCCCCTTCTCCCTCCTCCCCATCCCCTTTCCCTTTTCCTCCTACCCCTCCTCTTCTCTCCCGGTTCTCCTCCCCTCCTTCTCCTCCCCCTCCTCCCCTTCCCCTCCTCTTCCTTCTCTCTCTGCCCCCTCCTCCTCCTCTTCCCTCTTCCTCTCCCCCCCCCCCCCCCGCCTCCTCTTCCCCCTCCTCCTCTTCCGCAATGTCTCAGGGATGCGGGCACATCCACTTGATGGGGCTCGGATTTCAGCTTCTTGGATGGAAGACGCCAGAGTTTGACACAGGAGTTGTCAAACCCTGCGCGAGCAGCTTGCTGTCGGGGAGGTCTTGGTGCCCCGCAGCTGCCCCGTGATGTGGAAGCAGGCGGTGCGGAGGGACGCCGGCCCCTTGAGGCTCCGAACTCTCTCCTGCAGGACCTCCAGGGCGGCCGCTTTCTGCGGGCGCGCCCGGCCACTGCCCTGGCTCCGCGAGCAGCTGCCGCTGGCCCGGAGCCGGCCGTCTGCTCTGGGCGGCCCGCACGGCGGGGCCGTGGGGAGGCAGTGGGCCGGGGGCGGCTGTCTTTCTGGAGGCGGGCCGCGTACCTGCCCAGGAGGGCGCGGGGCTTGGGCTTGGCCGGCACCTCCCGGAGGGTCCGCAGCCGCCCCACGACGTCCTTCTGGCGGGCGCTCTGCGGGCAGGGCCGCGGCCGCGCTCCGCGGTGCTCCGGGGCGCCTCTGCGTCAGGTGGAGGCGGAGGAGCCAGAGGGCGCAGGAGGGCCACGCCGTGGCTGTGCTGGGGTCCGATCGCCGAGGGAGGCCCGCACCCGCACTCGCACCGCCGAGGCTCCGCCTGGCCGGGCTGCGGTGCGGGCGCAGCCAGACTCTGGCCCGAGGTGGGCTGCCGCCCCCTTGGGGTCTGGGGCCGCCGTGTCCTCGTACGGCCGGCGTGTGAGGCAGCAGGACGCCGCCGCCTGAATCCGCTCGGTGCACACCCCTCCATGGCCAGGCATTTCATTCCGGGCGAAAAGGGAGTCTCGGGCTCTGTTTAAACGGAGGGGCACTGGGTCTGACTGGCTGTGACTCCGGGATGCAATAAAACCTACTCTTCAGCTTCCCAGCAGTGACCCATCTTTTCACGATGCATTTGCCCCACTTGGTTATTAGAAGTCGTCCACTGCATTGACAACTTAGGTTATTCTTTGAGCTTCCCAGGCGGCGCCGGCTCCCCCCACGCCTCCCCGAGGCACGGGGGTCAGGCGCTCCTGCCTCTGTGGTCCCTCCTGCGATAGTGATAGCCAGCACACCGCTTGCTACAGGGTCCTCCCCTCCCCCACAATCACGGGAGTGCTGTGACTGGTCGTCAGCGCCGTAACTTGTCTGGTAGAAATCCAAAAAAGGTATCAGAACCTGACATTGCGGATGATCGACTGCAAAGGCGGTGCCTGATAACCCTGAACTCCCTCCACGAAGAACTTTTAAAAAATTGTAGCATAATACATACAACATAAAATTTACCACTTTAAGTATATAATTCTGTGGCATTAAGTGCATTCACATTGTTGTCCAACCATCACCACTAGTCACTTGAGAACTTTTTATGAAGCCAAACTCAAACTCTACCATTTAACATGAAGAGGGACTTTAAACAAAAGATGGATAATAGCAAGTGTTAACATTGGTATGAAAAAATTGGTACCTCATAATCGCTGGTGACTGTAAAAGAGTGCACCTCCTTAGTGAACTTGTCTGGTAGTTCCTCAATGAAAATGTAGAGTTAACCCCTCATCCTGTAATTCCATTCATAGGTATATACCCAAAATAATTGAACATATACACTGAGTGGCCATGTTTTCTGAATGCATAATAAGCTGGCCACTCAGTATATATCCCATATAATAAAAGGATAATATGCAAATTGTCCCCTTGAGCAGGAGTTCAACCAGCAGGCAGGCCTGCCAACTGCCCATGTCCCTCCACCTGGCCAGGCTGGCCAGACCCCAACCATGCATGAATTCGTGCGCTAGGCTTCATACACACACACACACACACACACACACACACACACACACACACTAGAGGCCTGGTGCACAAAATTTGTGCACAGGGGGCAGGGCTGTCCCTCAGCTCAGCCTGCACCCTCTCTAATCTGGGACCCCTCGAGGGATGTCTGACTGCTCTCTCACAATCCAGGACTGCTGGCTCCAAACTGCTCACCTGCCTGCCTTCCTGATTGCCCCTAACTGCTCTGCCTGCCAGCCTGATCACCCCCTAACCATTCCCTTGCCAGCCTGATTGATGTCTAACTGCTCCCCTGCCAGCCTGTTGCCTCCAAATTCCTTCCTCTGCTGGCCTGGTCACCCCTAACTGCCCTCCCTTGTAGGCTTAATTGCCCCCAACTGCCCTTCCTTGCAGGCCTGGTCCCTCCCAACTGCACTCTCATGCTGGCCATCTTGTGGTTGTATACACATGGAGGCAGGATCTTTGACCACATGGAGGCAGCCCTCTTATGTGTTGGAATGATGATCAATCTGCATGTTACTTTTTTATTAGATAGGATAGAGACCTGGTGCATGGGTGGGGGCCAGCTGGTTTGCCCTGAAGGAGTCCCAAATCAGGGTGGGGGTGGCACAGTGAGGGGCCTGTGGTGGTTTGCAGGCCAGCCACACTCCCATTGGGGTGGGGGTTCCCACTGGGGTGCTTGGCCAACCTGGGTAAGGGGCTAAGGAACATTTTCAGGCTGTCCACACCCTGCCAGCAGGGACCCTCACCCCAATGGTGGCGTGGCCAGCATGGATGAGGGGCTGAGGGCCTTTTGCAAGCTCCTCCCTCAGCGGCCACCCTGGGGGACCCAAGCCTCCTATGCACTCAGGCCAGTTTTGTGGCTGCCGCCCACAAGCCCCTCCTTTGGCAGCTAACCCAGGTGGGCCAGAAGCTTGGCTTCCTCCATAACAGGGGGCAACCCAAGCCTCCTGCCTGCTCTGGCTGGCTCTGTGGTCGCCATCTTTGTCCTGCTAATTTGCATATTCACATTGATTGGCTGTGGGCATCATGGAGTGGTCAATTACCATATTACTCTTTTATTAGATAGGATTATTAGTCTGTTTTATGGGGCATTACTTCATCTTGGATATAAATGACCCTTGTTAACATCATTGTTGGTTTTCTTTTTTTTAAAATATATTTTATTGAGTTTTTACAGAGAGGAAGGGAGATAGAGAGTTAGAAACATCAATCAGCTGCCTCATATACACTTCCCACTGGGGATGTGCTGTCAACCAAGGTACATGCCCTTGATTGGAATCGAACCTGGGACCTTTCAATCTGCAGACCTATGCTCTCTCCACTGAGCCAAACCAGTTAGGGTGGTTTTCTTGATTATTCTTTTGGTATGCTGATGGCCTTAATGAAGACTAATAGTTTATATACATTTTATGTTATTTTATTTTTTTCTAAAGAAAAGATTACATTGGAAGCTAGACATCACAATTCATTGAGAATTTACTAAGGCCCTGTTTGTTGATGTTTAACACAAAGGCATGTCTCATCACCACACAATTTTTGCATTGCTACCTGCAGTGTTCAGAAGTCTTCGCTCTTTTTTTTTTTTTTTTTTTTTTTAACATCTAACATCTCTTTGGTAAACAAAAATGTTTCTATCCCAGTAAGTTGACCATATTTACAACAAATTTACAATGATGTATATACATGTTGAAAATTGCATGTTAGGCATTAGTAACATTGTTTATAACAAAATGTTATCAGAAATAAATTAATCATGAGGCCATTTAATAATGAAAATTTACAAACTAAAAGTAGATGTGTGAGCATGGAAGTAAGCCATCTCTGTAAGATGGCTTTGTAACATGGCACAACAGTTCTAATATATATAAACAGAAATACCATTTGGAAATAAGCATAGAGCAACATATATATCCAGCATAAAGGCCGTTCAAATGAACACCTACACCCACAGAGCAGCCTTCATGTCTGTGACACCTTTCAGAGGCTTTCTGACAGTCCTATTTTCATCATCATGTGTTAAAATATAGAAGTCTTTGCTCTTATTAAATAAAAAATACAGGCTCACTTTAGACTTTAGATGAATAAATTATTTATGGAACTAGAGGTAAATTCTTGCCCCAAATCTGGCTTATGGCTACCATGCTCCAAAGATTTATTCCCAAATCTAGACCTAAAATAGTTTTATTTCTTTTTCTACTTATTCCTTACAGGATTGAAAGCTTTTTTTTTTTAATGGTGAGTTTTGCTCATGAAGTAGCCTAATTTTTCTAAAAACTACCCTTTTTGAACAGCAGCCTTGCTATCTCCAGGAGATTAAAATAAAAGTTATTATAGTGAAGTCAAGTGTTAATTAATACTTGTGTTACTATGATCTCTGCTTTCCCATCCCTTCCTGCTTTCAGCGTTCTCCAGGTTACTCCTTAAGATTTGCAAGTCCTGCAGCAGACTCTGTGACAGTGAGTTCTCAGTGGAGGCGGGCATTTCCTTGGGGCCTCTTCCTCACATCAGCTGCTCCAGGATGAGGTCAGGCATCTGTCTCCTAATTCTAGAATGTCTGTGGCAAATTTCTGCACTAGGTTGCATTTGCTCTCTCTCTAAAAAAAAAAAAAAAAAGTATTGTTGAAAGTATTACACATGTCTCCCTCCTTCTCCTCCTCTAAGCCTGCCTCAACCCTCCCAACCCCTACCCCAGGCCTTCACCACCCTATTGTCTGTGTCCAGGCGTTAGGCATCTGTGCAAACAAGTTCTTTGATTAATCTCTTCCCCACCCAACCTCCCTGATTCCCTCCTTCCCTCCCCCTTTCCTCCCTCCCCACTTCCTTCTCTTCCTCCCTCCTTCCCTCTCCTTTCTTCTGAGATTTCACAGTCTATTCCATGTGTCTATGTATCTAGATCTATTTTGTTCATCAGTTTATTTTGTTCCTTAGGTTCCACATATGAGTGAGAACATGTGATACCTATTTTTCTTTTAACTGGCTTATTTTGCTTAGCATAATACTCTTCAGGTCCCACCATACTGTCTCAAAGGGTAAAAGATCCTTCTTTTTTAAAATTTCTGCATAGTATTCCATGGTGTAGATGTATCACAGCTTTTTTATCCACTCACCTACTGATGGGCACTTGGGCTGTTTCCAGATCTTAGCTATTGTAAATTGTGCTGCTATGAACACAGGGGTGCATATATCCTTTCTGATTGATGTTTTTGGGTCTCTAGGATATATTCCTAGAAATGGAGTCACTGGGTCTAGTGACAGTTTCATATATAATTTTTTGAGGAAACTCCATACTAATTTTCATAATGGCAGCACCAGGCTGTATTCCCACCTGTAATGCACGAGGGTTCTCTTTTCTCCACATCCTCACCAGGCTGTATTCCCACCTGTAATGTACGAGGGTTCTCTCTTCCCCACATCCTCACCAGGCTGTATTCCCACCTGTAATGTACGAGGGTTCTCTCTTCCCCACATCCTCACCAGCACATGTCATTTGTTGATGGGAGCCATTCTGACAGGTGTGAGGTGAAACCTCATTGTCCTTTTAATTTGCATCTCTCTGATGATCAGAGACTTTGAGCATTTTTTCACATGTCTCTTGGTCATCTGTATGTCTGTCTCTCTAGTTCCTTTGCCCATTTGTTAATTTGTCTTCCTTTTGTTAGGTTGTATGAGTTTCTTATATATTTTGGATATTAACCCTTTATCAGATGTATCATTGCCAAATACTGGTATGTTCTCCTAGAGGCCTCCCTTTTTGTTTTATTGATAGTTTCTTTTGCTGTGCAGAAACTTTTTGTTTTATGTAGTCCCATTTGCTTATATTCTCCTTATTTTCCTTTACCCTAGGAAATGTATCTTTAAACATATTGCTACAAGATGTCTGAGAGTTTGCTGCCTATGGTTTCTTCTTTTTATGATTACATTTAAGTCCTTTATCCATTTTGAGTTTATTCTTGAGTACGATGTAAGTTGGTGATCTAATTTCATTTTTTTGGCATATGTCTGTCCAATTTTCCTAAAATCACTTATTGAAGAGATTGTCTTGACTCCATTGTATTATCTTGCCTCCTTTGTCAAATATTAATTGAGTATAATGGCTTTGGTTGATTTCTGGGTTCTCTATTCTGTACTTGTGCCAGTACCAGGCTGGTTTGAGCACAGTGGTTTTGTAGTATAACTTGATATACTGATATTGTGATTCTTCCAACTTTGTTCTTCTTTCTTAGGATTGCTGTGGTCATTTGGAGTCTTTTTTGGTTCCATATAAATTTTTGGAATTTTGTTCTATATCTGTGAAATGTGCCATTGGTATTTTAATAGGGATTGCATTGACTCTATGGATTGCCTTGGGTGGTATGGACATTTTAATAATGTTAATTCTACCAATCCATGAACATGATATATTCTTCCTCTTACTTATATCTTCCTCTGTCTCAATGTCATGTAGCTTTCTGAGTACAAGTCTTTTACCTCATTGGTTAACTTTATTACTAAGTATCTTACTTTTTTATTGCAATGGTAAATGCAATTGTTTAATTTCTCTTTCTGTGAGTTCATTATTGGTATATAAAATGCAAGTGATTTCTGGGTGGTAACATTGTGTCCTGTTCCGTTGCTGAACTCATTTATTAACTTTAGTAGATTTTTGGTAGAGTTGTTAGGGTTTTCTATGTATAATATCATGTCATCTGTTTATAATGAGTTTACCTCCTTCTTTCCAATTTGGATGCCTTTTATTTCTTCTTGTCTGATCACTGTGGCTAGGGTTTCCAGTACTATGTAGAATAAGAGTGGTGAAAGCAGACCTCCCTTTCTTGTTCCTACTTTAGGGGAAATGGTTTTAGTTTTTGCCCATTAAGTATGATATTGGCTATAGATTTCTCAGATATGGCCTTTACTAGAGGCCTGGTGTACAAAATTCGTGCGGGGGGAGGGGGCGGAGTCCCTCAGCCCAGCCTGCACCTTCTCCAATCTGGAACCCCTTGGGGGATGTCTGACTACAGTTTAGGCCTGATCCCACTACTGGCTCCTAACCACTCTCCTGCCTACATACCTGATTGCCCCTAACCACTCTTCCTGCCAGCTTGATAGCCCCCTAACTGCTCCCCTGCCAGCCTGATTGACGTCTAACTGCTCCCCTGTCAGCATTATCATCCCCAACTGCCCTCCCCTGCTGGCCCAATCACCTCCAACTGCCCTCCTTTGCCAGCCTGATTGCCCTCAACTGCCTTCCCCTGTGGGGCTGAGGGGACTGGGGAGTCCAGCTGGATGAGGCAGGGCTGAGGGGACTGGGTGCCTCCATCTTGTGCCTGTGGGTGCTGCCATCTTGTGAGGGCATTGCAGTCAATTAGCATATTTCCTCTTTATTGGCTGTGGGCACTGCCATCTTGTGAGGGCATGATGGTCAATTAGCATATTCCCTCTTTATTAGATAGGATGATGTTGAGATATGCTCCCTCTATTCCCACTTTGCTCAGAGTTTTTATCAAAAAGGGTGCTGGATTTTGTCAAATGCTTTTTCTGCATCTATTGATATAATCATGTGATATTTATCCTTCATCTTGTTTATGTGATGTATCACATTTATTGACTTGCAAATATTGTACCAGCCTAGCATACCTGGAATAAATCCTACTTGGTCACAGTGTATAATATTTTTAGTATATTGCTGGATGCAATTGGCTAATATTTTGTTGAGGATTTTAGCAACTGTGTTCATCAGGATATTGGCTTATAATTCTCTTTCTTTGGAGTATGTTTATCTAGCTTTGGAATTAGGATAATACTGGTCTCTTTATGAGGTTGGAAGTGTTTGTTTCTCTGGGATTTTTTTTGCAATAGTTTGAGGAGGATAGGTGTTAGTTCCTAGTTGAAGGTTTAGTTTTACTCTCCCATGAAGCCTTCTGGGCCAGGGCTTTTGTTTGCTGGGAGTTTTTTATTATTATTATTACTGCTTCTATTTCATCAGTAGCTATTGGTCTATTCAAGTTTTCTCATTTTCCTTGATTTAGTTTTGGGAGATCGTATTTTTTTAGGAATTTACCCATTTCATCCACATTGTCCTGCTTGTTGGCATATAGTTGTTCAGAGTATTTTCTTACCCAGGCAAGACACCGTGAGTATTCTTTAAATCTTTGTCAGGCTGAATCCAAGGCACCTGGCAAAACTGCATCTTGGAAAAACACATTCACCAATGAGGCTGAATATTTTATCAGCTTGGCCTTAACTTTGCCTCAGGTGTCAGGGAGAGGGCCTTGAAATGTAAATGCAGTCTTGCCCCGGGAATAAAGGAACGAATAGGGCCTGGGGCCACCAAAACTCCTTTGATCCTAATCTTGGAGAAACCTTTTTGAATTGTGGACTCAGAGTCTCTATCTCTCCATCAGAGAGAACAGAAGTCCCACCTGGCCCCAGCTTTTTATTTCTGTGTCTTCTCTTCTATTCCTTTATTTATTAATCTCCAGCTCCTCTACTCAGAAACAGAACCTAGTCTCTCTCCACGCTGGACATGGAAAAGAGAGAAAAACACCAATAAAATCCTAACAAATGGCGGCAGCCATGGAGCTGGAGAGAGCAGAGGCTAGGGATGCCCCCAGCAATGGAATAAGCCAAACTTCTGCAGTCTTGGCTGGCCTAGGCCTCCACTACAGGCTACAAAGTTTCAATTATAGAAGGTAAATAAATTGCAACAGAAATGGCTTGGCTCTGCTCTGGGCTACAAAGTTTCAATTGTAAAAGATAAATAAATTCCAGATACCAGGGCCTCTGCTTGGGTCACTGGGGGTTGTTGCTGGTCTGCAAATCACCATAGCCCCCTCGCCCAGGCCACCCTATGCCCCAAGGGAAACCCCACCCTGATCCGGGACACCCTTTAGGGCAAACCAGCTGGCCCCCACCCATGAACCAAGCCTCTATACTATCTAATAAAAGAGTAATTTGCAGATTGACCATCACTCTAACACACAGGAGGGCTGCCCCCATGTGGTCAAAGACCCTGCCCTTCTGTGGACACAATATGGCCACCACAAGATGGTCAGGGAGGGGAGGGCCATTGAGAGGTTCCAGGCCTGCAAGGGAGGGCAGTTGGGGGTGATCAAGCCTTCAGGGGAGGTCAGTTAGGTATGACCAGGCCAGCAGAGGAAGGAAGTTGGGAGTGACTGGGCCTGCAGGGGAGGGCTATTGGGGGCGGACCAGGCCAGTAGAGGTGGGAAGTTGGGGGCAAACAGGCTGGCAGGGGAACAGTTAGACATCAATCAGGCTGACAGAGGAGTGATTAGAGGGTGATCAGGCTGGCAGGCAGAAATAGTTAGGGGCAATCAGGGAGGCAGGCAGGTGAGCATTTGGGAGCCAACAGTCCTGGATTGTGAGAGGGATGTCCAACTGCCCGTTTAGGCCTGATCTCACCAAGATCAGGCCTAACGGGGCAGTCAAACATCCCTTGAGGGTCCCATATTGAAGAAGCTGCTGGCTGGGCTCAGTGACATTTCCTGCTTCACGCACCAATTTTGTGCACCGAGCCTCTAGTGTTCTATAAATGTCAATTAAATCCATCTGATTCAGTGTATCTCTTAGAGTCTCTGTTTCCTTGTTAATTTTTTGGGGGGCGGGGGGGGGCAGTCTGGAAGATCTATTCAGTGAAGTCAGCAGGGTGTTAAAGTTCCCTTCTATAACTATATTGCTGTGGATCTCTCCCTTAAAATCCTCCAGAAATTTTTTTGTTTTTTTTGTTTTGTTTAATATTTAAGCGCTCCTATTGAGAAGGCTAAAAAGAGCTAATTCCAATGTAACCCTTATAGTTGGGGCTAGTAATCTGAATCCAAGCCAGCAAGCTCAGTGTACACTCCTGATAACCTATAATTAAGTCCCTCTCTCCTTCCCAGATAATCCGTGTTTGCAGGGCAAAGACCACAGGGAGGGAGATATAAAGGAAAGCCCCGTGCGGGTTCCTCCACCAGATTTGGAAGGCCGTTTCCTGAGTCCGCCGGTGTATTAAACAGTGTCCCTCCTTTTTTTTTCTCTCAGAAGCGTCCTTGGTTTTCTTTGGTCTTCTACAATACTATGTTGGGTGCATATGTGTTTACCAGGGTGATAGCCTCTTGTTGGATTAAGCCCTTTACTATTATGGTATGTAGTAACCTTTATGGTCTCTTGTGATGGCCTTCATTGTAAAGATCATTTTGTCAGATGTTAGTATTGCTATCCCAGCTTTATTTTGTTTTCCATTTGTATGGAAAAATTACCATCCCTTCACTTTCAGCCCATGTGAGTCTTTTGTTCTGAGGCGGGTCTCTTGTAGACAACGTATAATTAGATCATGTTTTTGTACCCACTTAGCTAACTTATGCCTTTTTATTAGAGCATTTAATCCATTTACATTTAAGGTTATTATTGGTAGGTACCTATTTCTTGCTATTTTAATTCTGTATGTTTATGTTTCTCTCTCTCTATTTCTTCTTTTCATTACAGTAGTCCCTTCAGCATTTCTTTCAGTACTGTTTTGACAGTGAAAAGCTCCTTTAGCCTTTTTTTCTGTCTGGGAAGCTCTTTATTTCACCATCTATTTTGAAAGATAGCCTTGCTAGATATGGTGAACTTAGTTTCAGATCCTTGATTTTCATTATCTTGACTGCTTCATGCCATTCCCTTCTGCCCTATAGAGTTTCTGATGAGAAATCAGCTGACAGCCTTATGAAAGCTCCTTTGTAGGTAACAAATTGCTTTTCTCTCAGTGCCCGTAAGATTCTCTCTTTGTCTTTAATTTTTGGCAATTAAATTATGATGTGTCTGGGTATGGGCCTATTTTAATTCTTCTTGCTTGGGATTCTCTGTGCCTCCTAGACTTGTGTAACTTTTTCTTTCACCATTATTTCTTCAAGCACGTTCCCTATCCCTTGCTGACTTTCTTCCACTTCCACCCCTATTATACAAATATTGTTAAGTTTCATGTTGTCCCACAGCCCCCTTAAGCTGTCCTTCCTTTTTATAATTGTTTTTTCCTTTTTGGTTCTCTGATTGAGTGATTTTTTTCTACCTTGTGTTCTAATTCACGATCTGATCCTGGGCATCCTCTAATCTGCTGTGTATTCCTTTCGCTGTGTTCTTTACTAGTGCTATGTCATTCTTCACAGTTACTACATCTTTTCTCATGCTGTTGAGTATTTTTGCCGTCATTATTCTGAACTCTATATCTGGTAAACTTATGTCTATTTCATTTAGCTCTTCTTCTGGAGAATATTCTAGTTCTTTCATTTGGGGCTTGGTTTTTTTTCCTCCCCTCCCCCCCTTTATTTTAGCTGCCTGTTTGGATTTGTGTCTATGTATTAGGTTGGTCTGATATGACTCCCAATTTCTGGTAGAGGACAATGTCAGACGCTGTGTTTAGCTCACCCTGAGTACTCTCTTTGGAGCTATCAGCAATCCACAGCTTGTGGCTCCATCTGCTTGGGCTAGGTGCCTTTTGAAAGGACCAAGACAGGAGCCAGGGTTTGCTTCTCTTTGTCCCAGGCCCCAGATTAGATCAGCAAAGACTCAAAGCTTGCAGCGACCCACCTCTCCCTGCAGTCCCATTGACATTCAGTCTTGATTTGTCTCAGGCTATGGACCACAGGGTTAGGTGAGAGGTCTTCCAACAGAATGGGGCAATTGCCTTCTCCTGAGGCCAAAACTGCTGGGATAGCAAAAGTTCACTTGAGAAAGATTTCTCCCACAGTGTGAGGGACGGACTCAGCACATGATGCCGGGGTGGCTGCCCTCTGAGCTCCAACCCCCATTCCTGGCCTCTACTCAGCACAGCTCCAATCCACTCTGCCCTCCCTCTGCCAGAGCCCAAGGTGAGCGGCTACACACAAAATTTTGTGTGTTAGCCCTTTATGAGGGTGCCTGCGTTTCCAGACACCCCTCGCCGGCAGAAAGCAGCCCTGTTGCTTTGCACAGCCAGATGTTATCTGGGCAGCATTCTCACGGCTGGCGCTTTCACTGGGAAGCCCAGCTTGGGACTTAGACCTCACCATTCCCAGTGGGAACCCCCCACAGCAGAGGTATCCTTCCAGAACTTCAGCTGCTGTCTGTGGGAGCCTGGCCAGCCCCTTTGCACCTCTGTACTTCCTACCAGTCTGTATGCAGTCTCCCCTTTCCATCTTTGGTTATCAGGATTTTCTCCAGTTGGTCTTCAGGTGATTTTTCAGGGTGGTATTTTAGTTGTATTTACAGACTGATCCTGAGATACTGTTAGTGTAGCTTCCATTTATTCCATAACCATTTTGGAAAAATTCTTCTTTCTGCTTTTAACAGTGAAAGCTCCTCTTCCTTACTGAGCTTTTAGTAAATATATCAAAAAAATTTGCATTGCTTTTGCTGTATGCCAGAGAGATATGTGGAAATACCCAGTCTTTGTGTTTTGATTTGAGATCCAAATATTTGGTTGGAGAGACAGGCTTTATTTTAAGTCTTCAGTCTGGCCCGGGGAAGGTGTGGTAGCTCTTCTGTCCTTGCCATGCCAGATACCACTTTAGACCTTGGTCCTTCACTCCCTGGGTCTCCCTTTGGCTGTTTTTATGCCAGCGCCTGGACTTTTTAAAAATTATTTTTAACTCCTCGAGGGAGCATGGCCAAGGCCTCTGGCTCAGGTGGCTGAGTGCCTGGTCCAGAGAGGAGGCCCAAGTGGCCAGCGGGAAGGAGCACGGAGAATCCACATGTGGAAATGAGCCCTCAGACAACAGGCTTCGCTCCGTGCGGATCACAAATTGGTTATAAATGTGTTCTGGTTTCAAATACAGTGGAGACTTTGCCCTTTAAAGGTGCTGAACGAGGGATCTTTTGCAAAGTAATAAGTTTTACAGATAGGTTTTGCTTTAGAAAAGCAAAATCTAGCACTATCGTTTAACTTTTTAACAATTTGATTTTTTACCTCTATGGTTTTCTTAAAGAAAGGCTCACCTTGATTTACGTAGAAATAAAAGAAACTTCAGTCTTAAATTTTTATGCCTTAATTTATCTTCCAATTAGAATTATATCTGTATTTCAATTATGTAAGCTATCTTACCCATTTTGTTTTGGAAAAATGACAGCTGTGTACTCTTAAGATGTGATAAGATTTGGGGTGCATTCTTCCAATGTAATTGCACTGACATTCTTTCCCTGCCTAGAAAACTAACTGTGACATGAAGCTGGAGTGAGGGTCTGGGGGCTCCAGTCTGGCCCTATGAAGATATGGCAGCTTTTCTTGAGAAGACCCCAGGAAAGTAGTTCCTTTCAGCTTATGTTGTGAGCTAGTCAGCAATGACTCTGAAATGGACTCCCTCTTGGCCTAACCTCTAGGGCTACATTAGACACGTTGGCCAAATATTTAGGAGAGACCCTCGAGTGAGACCCCCTGGGTGCTCTAACCTAAGCCTGACAAATGGGATCAGGCTGCAGAGCCCCCCAACAATGACACAGCTGCTTACCTAGACAGGAACACTTCCATCCTGGCTCTCCTCAGACTGGCGGTGCAGACGTGGACAATGCTGGCTGTGAGGTGTGTCTCAGTGTGGTTCAGTGGGGTGTCTGTGTCACATGGCGGCACCCGGAGTAGACTCCCTGCACTTCCCAGGTAAGGTAGCGTCAGCACTCTTACCTGATGGCCCGAGGGGTCCTGAGCTGGCCTGGAAGTTCAGTGGATGGGGAATTAGATCTGTCCCAGTAGCCAGGGGAACCAAATAGAGCCAGACCTCGGGAAGGGCCAACTCACAGAAGTGGAAACAATACATTTTATTACAGAGTGTCCACCTCACTCTCAGAAAGCAGTTTGAGGCCAAAGACTACAGGGGCTATGGTTATCTTTTCTGATCCTAAAGCCTATAACCTCTAAGATACCCTCCCAAGGCTTACATCACAGGGCCTGCAGTGGTTGGGCATGGTGGGGACTATGATGTGTGAGAAAACTATAGACCCCATCTTAAAGGGGCAGCCATTACAGTATTGGCTTATTATGGCCATGTGGGGACCTAGGCTCTTGGTGTCAGATCTCCCTTTCTCTGAATGAGAGCTGTAACTCCAGACGTCATATGAAATTTTCTAATTTTTAAAGCACTGCATAGGCCTAACACAACAATCCAATGGGCAGGATTTGACCTGGGGGCAGATAATTTGTACCCTGTGCCATAAAGAAATAAGTCTCAGGTTAGACAGTTGGGAGCTTGTGGGCAAAGGCAATGGCTGGTCAAGGACAAGTCCAAACCCTTAGGCAGAGTATGTTTTCAGAAACCTATGATGGGACAGGTGGCATCAGACACAGATGGCCAGAGACAGGGAGACTTAGCAAGGTTTGCTGGTGAATGCAGAGGCACAGTCCAGACACAATGAAGGAACAAGTAGGGCAGGTAACATGGAGCAATCCAGGCAGGCCAGGGAGAGCTGTCGTCAGGATAGGGAGCCCTGGGCTCTCATGTTAGGGGACAGCAGGGCTGGCTGGCCAGTAACGCAAATCTTAGGCTCAGTGGGGAAAGACAGGGGCCTGGGTCACACTCTTTACTTCAGCCTCTATTATGAGCCAGGGACTGTGCGGGGCATGCCAGGAGAAACAAGAGCATCCCCACCCACCAGCTCTCATGCAGTCACAGCTCATCCAGCCAGGCCAGAGCGGCAATGGGCAGGTGTTGGGAACGAGAACTAGGGTACATTTTAAATGTATATTTACTTATCCAATAGATGGTGTTCCATGCCCACCTGACTTGACCGCTAGTAATAGTTATTGGTAAATTCACTAAGCACTCATAAAACCAGAGCAGGAGGATCAGCAAGCTTTCTAAGTGCCAAAATTCCTAAAACACCCATTTAAATCGCATTGACTTTTTCTTGGATGAGAACATCATTGGTTCCGCAAGCCAGAGGGGGCTGAGCCTGCCAATGGGGGAAAGGAGGTGTGTGGGGCAGGGTGGTGTGGTCCCTTTCTCCTTTGCCTCCTAGGGCCTCACAAAAGTGTCCACACCACACTTCAGTCGCCAGGATGGGGGCCACCCAGCACTTGCTGACAGGAGGGTGGGCAGGCCGAATGGCAGCATTTCAGGATCATGGCTTTCAGTGTGGGTATGCTCTTGAGAGCCTTTTATTTTTTTTTATTTTTTTATTATTATTTTTTTTAATTTTTATTTTTTTTATTGTTCAGTTTATTAATTACATTGTTTCCCCTTTTTTATCCCCCTATATCTTCCCTCCCCCCTGTACCTATCCCACCCTCCGCCCTCACCTCCCCCTCCCCAATGTCCTCTCCCATTGTTGCAAGATTTTTGTCCAGTCTCTTGCTGCACTTCCCACAACCCTTTTCTCCCCAAGAATTGTCAGTCCATTCCCTCTCTATGTCCATGTTTCTGTTATAGTCACCAGTTTATCTTGTTCATTAGCCTATCAGTTCACTTGATTTTTATGATCATTTGTTGATAGATGTATATTTGTTGTTCATAATTTATATTTTTACCTTTTTCTTCTTCCTCTTCTTAAAGAATATCTTTCAGCATTTCATATAATACTGGTTTGGTGGTGATGAACTCCTTTAGCTTTTTCTTATCTGCGAAGCACTTTATCTGATCCTCGATTCTGAATGATAGCTTTGCTGGATAGAGTAATCTTGGTTGTAGATTCTTGCTCTTCATTATTTTGAATATTTCTTGCCACTCACGTCTGGCCTGCATCGTTTCTGTTGAGAAATCCGCTGACAATTGTATGGGTGCTCCCCTGTAGGTAACCAACTGTTTTTCTCTTGCTGCTTTTAATATTCTCTCTTTATCTTTTGCTCTTGGCATTTTAATTATGATATGTCTTGGTGTGGTCCTCTTTAGATTCCTATATTTTGGGGTTCTGTGTACTTCTTGGGCTTTTAAGTCAGTTTCTTTCACCAGGTGGGGAAAGTTTTCAGTCACTATTTCTTCAAGTAGGTTTTCATTAACTTGCTCTCTCTCTTTTTCTGGCACCCCAATAATTCGGATGTTGGCTTGCTTGAGGTTGTCCCAGAGGCCCCTTACGCTATCTTCAATTATCTGAATTCTTTTTGTTTCTTGCTTTTCCAGCTGAGTGGATTTTGGTTCTTTGTATTTCAAATCTTTGACTTGGTTCTTGTGGCCCTCTGGACTGCTTTTAGGACTTTGTGTAATATTTTTTATTTCAGTCTGTGTATGCTTGATTTCTAGTTGGTCCTTTTTTTTTATCTGTGAGGGTCTGGTTCGTATCCTCAGAGGTCTTGTTCATTTCCCTGAGGGTCTCATTCATTTCCTTGTAAGTATCATTCATCTCCTTGTAAATCTCATTCATTTGCTGGTTGGTCTTGTTTATTTCCTGGTAATTCTCATTAAGTTGATCGGCCTTTTGTAGGAGCCTCTTGAAAAGCCTTATAACCATGGTTTTGAACTCTATGTCTTGTCGTCTTTTCTCCTCCATTTCTTTCACACCTGATTTCTTTCCATGTCTCTGCATGGTGGTTGCTTTATGTGGTGGATATCCTCAAAGGGACAGTGGCTCAGTCTCCCCGGTTACCTGAGGTGGGTACTCTTACTGCAATCCTTTATGGGTTGTATTCAGTGTTTTTGAATTTAAGCCCAGCTTGTTGTTGTTAGCCCTAGGAGGGTTTGACCTCCAGGCCAATTGGCTGTGAAGGGAGACTGTGTTCAGATTGGATGGGCGGAGTCTCTGGGCTGCGCGCAGCGGCAGCGGTGGCGGCGGCAGCTGGGTCCTATGCGGTGCTCGCACACGCGGGTCTCTGTTGGATGGGGATGGCTGCAGACTCCTCCAAGAGAAAGCCGCTAGTCTCTTCCCCTTGCCAGACAACTCTGCCTTTCCCCAAATGTGCCTGCACACCAAAAGTCCAGCCCAGGGCTGTAAAATAGATGGTTTCCGGAACCAAGTTTCCAGGGGGCAAGTCACGGGTTTGCGCACCGAGCCCCGCTTCCAGGGTGCGTCCCCCGGACCTCGGACCTCACCCAGTTCCGGGTAATCTATGCAGGGGGACCTCTCCTACCCTGGATCTCGGACCTCGCCCGGCTCGGGAAATCTGGGCAGTGAGACGCCTCCGCCCTTCTTCGTGGGCGAAATCCGGCCGGTCCCTGCTCCAGCTCCAGCCCTAGCCCTCGCGTGCGCGCGACCAGGGCGGCTCCTAACCTCTTTCCGTCTGAAAGGCTGCGCTCCCGCCGGTGCTGAGTCTGTGTCCCACCTTTGCTCCTATTAGTGGAGTTTACATTCAGCCAGCTTTCTGGCGATTCTGGGTGCTTGTCTGTTCTGCTGTTATGTTGTAGTTTTTAAATCGTTGCGCGGGGCAGAACAATAGGTGTTTGCTTATGCCGCCATCTTGGTGTTCTCCCTCTTGAGAGCCTTTTAGACATGATCCTCAATCTTCCATCCTTTCTCAGCACCATTTTAAGGGAATACCTTCCAGGGGAGGGGTTTGGTCCAAACACTGTTTAGTTTCACACTAACTCGTCCATTTACAAATTACAAAGGGAAATGTCAAGCATGAAATGGGTTCCTCTTCCCCATTTGCTTCTTCACGGTCCTCGCTGAGTCTCCTGGCAGCCTGATCTTTCCTCACTCCACACACCGCACAGCAGAGGGAGCCTCACAGGAACTCAGCCCACCCCTTTCAGAGCAGACACCTGGCCTCCTATCCGGCTGCATTGCTCCCAGGTTCCTCTCACTTTAGACAACTGGCTGGCCGGGAAGGAACTCACCATAGTCATTTGGTACATCATGGGGACCTGGAGGATGGGGACCTGTGCACAAGTGAAAGGCAGGAGCTGAGTGTCTGTGGAGGGGGATCTCTGCCACCAAGCACTTTGGAAAGACGTGCTTAGAGGTGCCAGCTGAGCAAATGCTGCACTGCTTTGGCCCCACATCAAGCCCCTTGGGCCCTCATCTGCAAGCTTGAGAGTGAGCGCCTGTTTGGCTGAGGCCAGTGTACATGCTGGAGGGTGCTGAGGCATCGCTGAAATTGGGTTTGTAGCATGCTTATTAGTGCTTATTAGCTGCACAATTGTGTTTATAACTAGCTATAGCCGGAGACCGATATTTAATTCCTTTCTGGACAGGTTGGGGTGCTCCATCTGGGGCCGTTTCCCAGGATGTGTTAGGCATGTGCTGCTCAGGAAGCCCCCATGGGAGGGACTGAGTGCTGTGCTGGGAGATATTGCTCAATGTTACCCCAACCCAACCCACCCCTATCTTCCAACAGCTCAGCCTCAGCCTGGTAGAGCTTTTGCTTAGACAACAACTTCCAGGAAATAATCCTCAAGTTTAAATCTCTCCAGAAAGGAGCAGGCTGATCACCCATCAGGGGCTGATTTTTGCCCAGCCCTTTATCCTATATAAAAAAATCCTAAGATGCTAAGTGTCCAACCCTTTGTTCAACGTTTGGACCAGTCACTATGACACGCACTGACTACCAGGGGGCAGATGATCTGACTAGTAGGTTAGCTTGCTGCTGGGGTCCAGCTAATTGGAACTGGGCTAGACGGGCCAGACACACCCTGGAGCCTTCCTGATCCCTCCCCAGCTGACCAACCTCCTGCAGTCCCTCCCCAGCTGGCCGGTCCCGATCACCCCAATCAGGGTTGGGCGAGAAGAGCCGGAAAGGCCCTGGAGCCCTCCTATAGTCCCTCCCTGGTCCCAAGCATACACTGATGGGGTCCCTGAGACTGGCCTGAGCCCTCTTGCAATCTGGGAACCCTCAGGGGATGTTGGAGAGCCAGTTTTGACCTAATGCCCACAGGCAAGGCTGAGGGACCCTATGGATGCATGAATTCATGCACAGGCCTCTAGTTTATTTAATAAATGCATACGTTGTGCTAGGCTCTATTTTAAATGCTTTAACTAACCCTCACAAACTTTCCCACCAATTCTATTGTTATTCCCAATTTTACAAATGGAGAGGTTGTCTAAAGCCATGTATCATCTGCGGCAAAGCCGTCATCCACCCAGTCGCTCAAGATAGAAAGCTTGGATTTGAACCCCAGAAGCTCGGCCCCAGACTCCAGGCTCTTCATGGCTGCACCAACTGCTTAGAGGACATTTGACAATGGGTTTAGAGCAGCTAACTGTGACCTTGGCTCCATGGCAGCATGAGCTGGGATAGGAATTTTTAAGTCAGGTAGGGTCTCTGAAGAGGACAAACATCTACTGCAATTGAAGGCAGCCCAAGTGGCATTCACATGGCTTCTGACAAGTAATGGGTGGCATTCTGTTTTTACAGCTACCGGATGATAGCCTCATTGAAGTGGACAGTTTTCTCTTATCTGACCTCTGCCTGGGGGCCCACTCTTTGGCCTGGATGGTGCTATTATTGGGCTCACTGAGGTTGGCTGGCTCCAGGCTGCAGCTGACCACCAGGAGACCTGCCCCACACAGCAGGGAGAGAGTGGCATCTTGGTTTGCATAAGTAGGATGCAGGCCAGCTCCTTCTTGGTGCCCTGGCTGGAGTTGGGTAGTGTGGCATAAACAGTGCAAGAAGTCTCTCACTGTTTGGTCTGTGAGAAAGCTGTTTGGAGAAATTGACAATAGTGTGAGTAGGGAGTTAGCACAATTCACATTGCATTGAAATGTGGCCCCAGCAACTTTACTCTTGTTTCATAAGGTTCATCTACCATAAAGAGCCAGTTTGGTAAAGTCACAGCTCAACTGCACAGGAATTAGCTTGGATCTACAGATCCACAGAAGTTGGGGAAAGAAACCATGCTAGATCTGAAAGAAAACAGGCTGTGATTAAAGTTGAGTAGAAAAACTACAGACATCCCAGAGGCTATTTTTTCCTTAACTTCTTGGTTCAGAAATGTTGATCAGTGCTAGAGTAGAGGACTGGGAAAGCTGCAGAGCTGGTGTGCAGAGTGATGGGGCTTCAAATGTTTATAAAGTCAACCAATTTATGGGGAAAGTCACAAGTAACAGTGATAGATGGGAGCCAGGGTGTCAAGTGGTCAATATCTCTGGTACAGGGCCTAAAACCATTTCCACAACTGCACGTCACAAGCCCGAGTGACATTTGGATGCATTAGAACTATGCTTTCAATTGGAGAAACACAGAGGAAAGGTAAGAATGCCTCCCATCCCCCACTCCTAAAAACCAGCGGACAGCTTGTGTTATTAATGTCAGGGAGAGCCTGCAAGAAGGTTGAGGAAATAATAAGCATTTGAGAGAGTTGGTTGTTTTCACCTTCTTGGATGACAGCGGGAGTTCTATTTATTTACTGCTTATTGATTGCTTCCTTATCTCCCTGCATAATCAGTAATGATTTCTTTTTCACTCTATAATCCAATGCAGTGGTTTCTCTTCTCCCTTAGGCATTTGTAGCTGGATGGAGGCCTGACCTGCTGCTGAGTCAGAAGAGCGCTGAGTATCCCACACATCCTGCTCCTGACAAATGTGGGCTGGGCTTTTCCAGCAGACAAGTGCCCTTCCTGGGCCGCTGGCTCTGGGATATAGCCCTTTCCTTATCTCCCTCGCCGCTCCTTCCTCTTAGGCACAGTTTTGTGGCTGTCCACAAATCTTTCCTTCGAGAGATAAGATCTGTTCATCTTTCTGCGCTGTCCTACCCCTGCCGATTCTCTCAGAACACTGGTTGGAATGTATCTCTGACTTGCCTCGGGATGCCTCCACTCCAAAACCCTTTGTGTCACAAAGGCCAGGCCAGGAGGCAGCAGCAGACTCCCGACTTGTTTGGCCAAAGTTCTCTGGAGGGGCACAGGCACCCAGAATTCACCCCTGCAGGGCCCCAGCCACCAGGCACAGAACACAGTTAAGGACAGATTTCATTCGTCCATAAAACTTTTACTACCCAAGCTGTTACTTAAAATCTACAACTGTAAAAAATGAATTTGAAATGGATTTAGGATATATATAATGAATTATAGCCTAACTCCAATGCTTGTCTTTTATTTTAGTGAGAAAAGAAATAAATGAACAAAACACTCATCAAATTGTCCTTTACTGAGGGGATTATGTGCACTTATGAAATGTTGACTTCCAGGGGAGAACAGAGTGGTTGGTATTATAGTGTGACCTAGGGATGGGTCAAGCAACCAACCGTTCTTTTTAAAAATATATATATTTTATTGATTTTTTACAGAGAGGAAGGGAAAGGGATAGAGAGTTAGAAACATCAATGAGAGGGAAATATTGATCAGCTGCCTCCTGCACACCCCCTGCTGGGGATGGTGCCCGCAACCAAGATAAATACCCTTGACCAGAATCGAACCCGGGACCTCTCAGTTCACAGGCCGACACTCTATCCACTGAGCCAAACCGGTCAGGGCAACCAACTGTTCTTTTAACACCACACATTAAGGTAGCAGAATGAATTGGCTTTAGAGATTTTTTCTCCACTCGAGCCTAGTCTATTCCTGCCCATCCACACACAGGAGGAACTTTCCTAGATGCTGCTGGAACGTACATTGCCAGAGTAAGAGTAGTGAAGGCTGATGGTGTTCCCAGACTGCCAAACGTTCTACATTCATGATCACATTTAATCCTTTCAACAACTCTCGGAATTGAGTGCTATTATGATCCCCACTTATAGATGAGGGAGCTGGGCTCAGACAAATGAATAAACTTGCTCAGTGTCACTGGAATGTAAGAGGTAGCGCTATACTGCCCCCCTGGCCACAGGTGAAGGACAGGTGGGCTGGTAGCCCTTGCTCCCCTGCCCCAGAGAGCCTTTTCCTCTAGAAATGAGCGTGGGCACAAAGCGCCATAGTCCACAAAGCCTCCAATGTTGCCTCATTGCCAGGCATCTCCGAGGTGCAAAAGGGTCTGATGTGAGGCTGTCTCCCACCACCCTTGAAGAAAACTCTGTCTGTCACTGCTGGCTTCATTCCTCCAGGCCTCCACTACCAGAAAGTGGTCTTTCATGCTGGACAGGGGTGAGGTGGTTCTATCAGAATACTGACTGGGAGGGAAGCAGAGGGGAACCATGGGGGCTGCTGTAGGTCAGGAATGTCCTGAAGAAGGTGCAGAGCTTGAGGAGAGGGTCCCTGCATTGGGCGCAGAGTGAGAGAAAAGTGATAGAAGAAAAAAGTGATAGGTATTTATTTGCCTGGGTCTTGCTGCAGACCAGCCTTTTAACTCATTTGCAGGCCAGCATGGAGAGGGCCTTCCTTTTTAGTACATTTGCTGACCTGAACTTTTTATTTTTTTAAAATTTCTTTATTGTTGAAAGTATCACATGTTTATTTTACCCCATTGACCTCTCCCCACTCCCTCCTGCCCCCCAGCACATGCTCTTCCCACCCCCTCTCCCCGCCAGCACATGCCCTCACTTGCCTCCCACCACCCCTTCCTCCCATTGCATGCATACAAATCCTTTGGTTGATCTCTTAGGAGGAAGTATTCTTATATTTCACAGTCAAGGGCACAACAGAGGAAAGAATCAAACTGGAGTGTCATTAGTTCTTTTTTTTTTTTTATTATTTCTGACCTGAACTTTTAAATGTAACACTGCATCTGATAGGTCCTGACTTTATAAAGTTAATATACATAAAATTCTCAAACTATAAAACCATCTTTGTGATATTGATGGTTTAATTGCCTGCAAATTAAACAGGGGTTAAGTTTAGGATGACATACAAAGGGTTTGGTGGGTCTGAGAGAGTAATAAGTTACTAGTATCTCTGAGAAGGAACAGTGTGTGTGTGTGTGTGTGTGTGTGTGTGTGTGTGTGTGTGTGTGTGTGTGTATTAGGGGCCCGGTGCACAAAATTCATGCCCTGGGGGTGGGTGATCCCTCAGCCCAACCTGCCCCCTCACACATACTGGGAGCACTCAGTGATGTCGTACTGACCGCTCACCCCTGGCCTGCCCAAGGCCTAAAGCCTCTGCCTCTGGCCCAGGCTTTAGGCCTTGGGCACCCAGCCATTGACCTGCTCTGCTCAGCTCTGGCCTTAGCCCCGACCACCCAGAGGCCATGCAGTTGCTGCTGGGTGCCTCTGCTCCTGTCCAGGCCTTAGCCTCGGCTGGCTCCGCCCCAGCTCCTGATTGGCTGGTGGGCGTGGCCACTGAGCATGGCCTGTGAGCGTAGCAAAGGTACGGTCAATTTGCATATTACTCTTTTATTAGACAGGATATGGAACTACTCAGTGTCTTAGAGTGGGGCTAAGGAATTGTGGAAAGAACATAGGACTTGGGGTCAGAGAACCTGAAACTTGAATGCTGTCTCATCCACTTGCCCATTAGGGGTGCTGAGTCTTGCCAAATCAGTAACCTTTTTCTCATTTGTCAGTGGGGATTATAAATGGAAGCCTGGAGATTGTATGTGGTTTCTATGAGAATCAAATGACAGAATAACTGTAAGAGTGAATCCATACACACCATCGGAGAGAATTCTCTTCCAGGGATCAGGCCACATCAGCTCTGAGGCCTCTGTTTCTAGCAGTGTTCTCATGCTATTTATTAATTTACCTGGAAAAGCAATGGAAATCCCTAGAAATCAGAGCATTGGGAAACCGCATTTCATGTGGTGAAAACAAAGATACCCTTTGGTGATGTCACTGGCACCTGTTGTGAGTCTCAGGCTGTGCCTGTCTGGCTGGTGGGTGGGAATCCGGTGCAGTTTCTGGCTGCCACTCATTGGCTGGGCACACAGAGAGAAGACAGTGCTCATGTGTCATGCTGCAAACTTGGACAGGTCTTTCTGTTGGTTAAACAGAAACAACACCCCAACGCCCTGAAACATGCTTTAATGCTGCTGTTTTGTCATGCTTTATTGGTCTCTATTGACTTTGAAAATGAAGACTGGGCTAGGGCAGGTAGCGGGCACTGGTGGGTTGTTTTAAGTAGTACACACATAATTCCCTGAGCTATTGTGGGGCAAACCAAACTGCAGGGGTATTCTATTAACTAGAACTCTATAAGGGGCACATTCCTGTTCACAATAATCATGGTTCCATAAGGTAATAAAGCAATTTGTGAGAAAGAGAAAAAAATGTGGGATTATGTTTCACAGTGTTTGATTATTAAGCATTCTGGACATTGGTAATTCTTGAATGAGCTCTATGGAAACCCTGCTAATTATCATATTTTGTTAACCAGAAATCATGATTTTCCCTGGAACAGAGAATGGACTATGGTCAGTCCCCTTGTTCTGCAGGATAGTAACACTTGCATTTTTCACTTTTCTCTGAATCCTGACCTCTCATACCTCTAAGCGACTGTTTGACTATTCCACCATTTGACCATTGGACCAGATGCTATGACATGCACTGCCATGTAGGGGGCAGACGCTCCAACCAGCAGGTTAGGTTGCTGCTGGGGTCCACCCAATCAGAACTGGGTGAGACATGCCCTGGAGCCCTCCTGCAGTATCTTCCTGGCCCCAAATGTGCACAGATGGGCTCCCTCTGCTGGGCCTATGCCCTTTTGCAATCCGGGACCCCTCTGGGGATGTCTGCAGGCCAGGCTGAGGGACTCCACTAGCACACAAATCCATGCACCAGGCCTCTATGCAAATTAATCCAGCCAAGATGGCTGCGGCCTCAGAGAGAGCAGGAGGCTTGAGTTGCTCCCTGCGATGGAGAAAGCCTAGCTTTCTGCCTGCCCTGGCCTGCCTTGGCCTCTGCTTAAGGATACAAAGTGTCAATTATAGAAGACTAGTGGCCCGGTGCACGAAATTCATGCACAACAAAAGGGTATTAATTGGAGGAAATAATTTAATATTGCTATTTGCTCTTTCTCTATAATAGAAGTATCAGAGACTAAAGAAAATTAGTAGAATGTATATGAAAACCTTCCTCCTGTCAGAGTCTGGGGTGCACCACAGGCCCAGAGTCAAGTCCCCACTCACCACATGTGCCTCAAAATCACGTAAGACCCAGACCCAGCCGCCCCCCAGCCCCCGCCGCATTAGGGTAGATCCAGATCCTGCCAGTCCCACTCTTGTCAAGCCACCCAGGGCAGGGTGTGTCCTCAGGTCCCCTGGCCCAGCACCAGGATGGGGGGCGTGGCCTGAGGTCCCCCATCAAGTCCTACCAGGTGGGAGACACAACCTGAGATCCACTGTCAAGACCCACTGGGTAGGGGGCATGGCCTGAGGTCCCCCGTCAAGCCCTACCAGGCAGAGGAGCACAGCCTCAGGTCCCCCGGCCCAGCACCAGGAGGGAGGCACAGCCTCAGGTCCCCCGTCAATCCTCACTGGCACAGGGGCACAGGCTCAGGTGCCCTGTGAAGCCCCGCTGGGTGGGGGGCACAGCCTGAGGTCCCCTGTCAAACCCAGCCAGGCAGGAGGAGCACAGCTTCAGGACCCCTGGCCTGGTGCTGGGGCAGAGGGTAAGGTCTGAAGTCCCCAGCCTGGTGCCGGGGTGGGCATGCGGCTTGAGGTCCCCTGTCAAGCCCTGTCAGATGGGGGTGCAGCCTGAGGTCCCCTGTCAAGCCTTGGCAGGTGGATAGAACAGTCTGAGGTCCCCTAACCCAGCAACAGGATGGGAAGTGCACCTTGAGGTCCCCTGTCAAGCCCTGCCGGGTTGGGAGTGTGGCCTGTAGACCCCTGTCAAGCCGCACCAGATGGGAGGCACGGCCTGAGGTCCCCCAGTCTGGAGCTGGGGTGGGGGAAGCAGCCTGAAGTACCATAGCCCAGCACCAGGGAGGGAAGCACACCTTGAGGTTCCCTGTCCAGCCCTGCCGGGTGGGGGGGCGTGGCCTGTGGTCCCTTGTTAAGCCCCTCTGGATTAGGGGAGGGTGTAGGCCTCCCTTCTCTCATGCTGTGGCCAAGCGCCCCCTCCCCCCAACTCCAGCTGGTCTCCCATCCAGCTGCCACAACCACCTCACGCTCTCCGCTAGCAGGTATGAGTAGGGAAGGCTGGGCCAGGATAATTGGGGGCCAGCATCCTGGGTGAGCTGGGCCTCACAGCCTTTCTGTTTCAGCTCCTAGCACCCCGGACCTAAGGAGTAGTGCTTTCACAGGGGCCTGGCAGGCACTGGATTGGCGATGCCTTAAAAGCAGAAGAAGCCCCCTTTAACTCTGGCTGGAAGTGCGTTGGGAACTTATGGTCGGGGGAAGCAGCCCAACATCAGGGCTGAAATAAAACCTTGGGTAGCCTCTGGAGGGGACAAACCAACAGTAAAGGGCATCTTTGAAACAAAGACATTTGAACATACAGTGGATATTAGGTGATATTAAGGAATTACCTTAACTTTTCAAGGTGTGACAATGGCTGAATATTTACTTCTTTTTTAAAGAGACTCATCAGAGGATATTTAAGTGGGAAACAACTTTCTTTGAAAGTATGGTGTCCTGGCCCAGCCCTCCCCGCACCACGGACGCCTCAAGGACCGAGCCTCTCCTGGCTCGCTAGGCCCTCGAAAACACCCTGTACAGAGGTGTGGTCCCTGCTTCGTTCCCTGCCCCGCCAGTGTGAAGCTAAGGGTTCCCAGCTGGCACTGGTGTGAAGCGAAGTGTTCCCCACAGGTGTGAGCACTTGAGACACCGGCATGGTCAAGGGAAGTGTTTACTCCCGTCCAGGCAAGCCGAGCCACGTCCCAGTCACGCCCCTGCTCCTGATTGGCTGGTAGCATAGCCAATCAGGAGCCAAGGTACAGTCACATTTGCATGTTACTCTTTTATTAGATAGGATAAATAAATCACAACAAAAATGGCTGCAGCTGCAGAGCAAGCAGGAGGCTGGACTCCACTCTAGGCTACAAAGTTTCAATTGTAGAACATAAATAAATTCCAGATACCAGGGCCTCTGCTTGGGTATCTGAGGGGCATGGCCAGCCTGTAAACCACCACAGGCCCCTCACCCAGGCTGCCCCATACCCCAAGGAACCCCCACCCTGATCCGGGACACCCTTCAGGGCAAACCAGCTGGCTCCCACTGGTGCAGCAGGCCTCTATCCTATCTAATAAAAGAATAATATGCAAATTGACTGTCACTCCAACACACAAGATGGCTGCCCCCATGTTATCAAAGATGACTGCCCCCATGTGGACACAAGTTGGCTGCCACAAGATGGCTAGCCAGGAAGGGCAGTTGGGAGAGACCAGGTCTGCAAGGTAAGGGAATTGTGAGTAATCAAGCCTGCAGGGAAGGGCAGTTGGAGGGGACCCAGGCCTGCAAGGTAGGGCAGTTAGGAGTGACCAGGTCTGCAGGAGAGGGCAGTTAGGGGCAAACATGCTAGCTGGGGAGCAGTTAGGCATCAATCAGGCTGGTAAGGGAGTGGTTAGGTGGTGATCAGGCTGGCAGACAGAAATGGTTAAGGGCAATCAGGAAGCAGGCAGGCGAGCAGTTGGGAGCCAACAGTCCTGGATTGTGAGAGGTATGTCTGACTGCCTGTTTAGGCCCAATTCTACCTGGCCTAAATAAATCACAACAGCAATATGGGCCATTGGACATCCCTCAAGGAGTCCTAGATTGGAGAGGGTGCAGGCTGAGCTGAGGGACACTCCCCCCCCCCCATGCGTGAATTTATGCACTGGGCCTCTAATTATTAATAAAAGTGAATGTGCTTTTTTATATGAGCACTATTAACAATCTGGTTCTTCTCAAATATAACAGTAAGTTTAATGATTTAATTTGAGAAAGAGACCATGCTATTAATGAGTAAATGTACATTTTGGGAAACTATAAAGAGATTTTGTTTAAGTTTGTTTTTGTGGTCAATTCAGAATTTTTATTAAGGTCTTAGACATTATATTAAGTTCAAAATACATGATAGGTTATATACTGTTAAAAATTAAAGAAAAGAAGACAACATTGGAAATGGATGCAATTCTTAGTAATTATCTCTCATATATTTGAAAATGAATTAGACTTTCATCTGACTGCTACTCATACTCCTGTAATCAGTAGGTAATTCACTTTAAAGCAGAGTTTCACTGCTGACATTCAAGCCTAGGATAGTTTATAGGTCTTAGGACAGTTACAGTTCTATGATTATTTCACATAAAATCTCCCCAAATCTTCAGTTTAGATATGAAGTGCATTATTTCATGCCTTCAACTCAGGATGATTGGGGAATATATGTATAACCTATTCTATAGCACCCATAGAAGGCATCCCAGCCACCTATACTCTCATCCATCCATCCATCCATCCACCCGCCAACAAATCTCTCTTGCTGTCTCTTAGGTTCCAAGACACTGTAGATGTGGCAATGAATCAGCATCGTGGGCTCAGTTCTCATGGGACCTAGAGTTTTGTCCACCAAGTACAGACTTTTGATGTTGATGCTGATGGTTTTAAGGAGAAAGCTGACTATGAGGAGGACTGCAGTAACTTTCAAGGGCCACCTTCCATAGCCACAGATTCCCTGTGGCTACAGTTACTAGAGCAGAACTTGATTCACTATTTACCAAGAGCGGGCGGGGGAGATGCTTGTAAAAAAGATTTCCCAAATTGGAAAAGATCTGGCTGTATGACTTTTGTGAACATTCCTTTCTAACTCTAAGAACATACTATTCTAAACTGCTTTAAAAAAACATTCTCAAGGGAAACAATGCCAAGAAAACTTATCATACAAAAATATTTCCTACTTAGGTTAAACATTTCAGCATGTGAATGCGTTAAAGATGAACAGCAACTGATCTTCTGTGTGTTCAGCTGAGACCCTATGTACGTCACTGTGCTTTCTGCTCACTTAAACAGAGGTTATCATGCTTGTTCTACTTTGCTGGGATTTTGGTTACATTCCCAAGGGAGACTTCATTCTTGGAGATATTTATCCATAATTCTAACCACAAAAATAGTGAACATAAACATGTGCTTACTGTGCTCAGGTACTTTGCTATATACTGTACTTTCACAATTGCAGTGCATCTTCACAACAATCCTATGAGGAATGTGTTATTATTCCTATTTTTCAGAGTATGAAACTAAGGCTTAAAGAGCTCAAGATACTTGCTCAAGTTCCCACACTAGAGGTCCAGCTGGGATTTGAACCTAGGGCCATCTTGACTCCAAGGATAATACTGTTCACCATTGTCTTGTTGATATCTCTCAGAAGCCAAGGGGCTCTTAAAATCCCTCGTGGCCGTGGGATTCTAATGCATTTGGAGGCCAGCCCCAACTCTATCGGCTCATATTGTGTGTCCACTCTGTCCACATTCATCAGGAATGCTATGGCGAATCACCTGTAGATAAACTGCTATGAAACACATTGCCTTTTTAATTATGACTTTTATTTTTCACAACCTCATTTAAAAAATATATATGTTTTAATTAATTTTTTTGAAGAGAGAGTAAAGGAGAGGAAGAGAGAGAGATGAGAGACAGAAACAGCGATGAGAGAGAACATTGATTGGCTGCCTCCTACATGCCCCTCACTGGGGATTAAGCCTGCCACTAGGGCATATGCCCTCACCAGAAATCAAACCACGGCCTCCTGGTGCATGGTTGACACTCAACCATTGAGCCACACCAGCTGAGTAATAACCAGTGTTTTGAACTCTACATCTAATAGATCAATTGCCTCCATTTTATTTAGTCCTTTTTCTGGAGTTTTATTTGGGACATGTTTCTTTATGTCCTCATTTTGGCAGTGCCTGTGTTTGTTTCTAGGTATTATATAGAGCTTCTATATTTCCCAGTAGGTGCTATGTAAGATCCAGTGGTACAGCCTCTCTGATCACCCAAGCTTGGCACTCAAGGTGTGCCTCTATGTGGGCTGTGTACCCCCTCCTGTTGTAGTTGAGCCTTAATTGTTGTTGTCACACCAATGGGAGGGATTTGTCCCTAGACCAATCAGCTGCAAGGACTGACTGCAACCACAGATCACGGTGGAGGACCAGCTGTGCTGCCCGCTCCTTCCAGAACAAGACTTACTTCAGTGGAGCAGTGGCATTCTTGTGCCCTCTGAATCTGCCCTTCAAGTGTGTCACTTGTGGATGTAGTTGGGTGGTGATGCTGTTTGAAGCTGTCCACTGGGTGTCCTGGCACTGGGGCCTTTGGGAGGTGTGGGCCAAGATCAGCTACTACCTTTGTTCTGCCTGGGACCACCCTGCATGAGATACAAAGCAATCTGAAGATGGCTGCTACTTGTACTGGGCTTGGAGGTGTCCAGGAGAGGCCAAGCTGAGAACCAACGCTAGCTGCTGCTAGTGCCAGGGTTGGACCACTTAGGGAGAGGTAGGGAGCATGCTGAGGCCAAATGGTGCTTGTTTGAGAGATTTTAGAAAAATCTGAAGCATGAGCCATACAGGCCATTCTGATAGAAAAGTCACTAGAAACAGCTTGGTTCAGTAGGAAACAGTTGGGTGGAATGGGGCCTCAGGAAATCACCAGAGCAGGGCAAACATTGTGACCCAGGTTGATAGCATCTCAGATGTGGTTCCCACCTGCTGGCTCTGTGGGGGAAAGGCTCATCAAAGGAACAATGGCTTTTGCCAGCACTTCTGTCAGAGAGAAAGCTGTCCTTCCTCCTCCAAACTTTCTCTCTGATGCTGAACAATTTGGTCCCTCCACATATGTTCCTGTGCCTTTCAAGCTCCTGCCCCAAGGCTGGAATTCAGAAGGAGTGAGTCTGAGTAAGTCTATATGCTGGCCCTTTAAGAGGAATGCCTGGGACTGGTCTTTCTCTAGCCATCTCAATCTACACTGGTTTTTATAGCCAGAAGTTATGGAGACTTCTCTTCCTGGCACTGGAACCGGGTGCTGGCGGGCCTGGTGTGGGCCTGGGACCCCTTGGTCCTCAGGGGGACCTCTTCAAAGCTATCCCTTGCAATTTTCGTCTGCCACATGAGGTATGAGACCAGCCCATTCCACATTTCTGCCCCTCCTGCCAGTCTCCATGTGGTTCTTCTTTAACTCCTTAGTTGTAAGACTTCTATGCATCCAGATCATGTGGCTCTGAATGATGGTTGTTCTGTAGTTTAGTTCTAATTTTGAGGTGGTGATGGGAGGTGGTGAGTACTAAGTTTACCTACACTGCCATCTTGCCCAGAAGTCTCAACTTCTCTCTCTTGAGATCAGGATCTGGACACTCAAAGGTTGGGGTGGGAGCTGAGCCCCATTTAGGGCAGAACACCAAAGTGAAGCTTTGGCCTCAAGATATCATGGTTCTCTTTTCTGAGCCCCAGTTAAACAACTCTTTTTAGAATTCCCCGAAGTGAACCTTCCAAAAAATAATCCTTTTTTATTCGAAAGTGGGTTTTTTTGTTACTTATAACCAAAATAATATTAACTAATACTAAGGCAAACTTGCAAAGCAAACATAATATGCTTATCAAAGCCAATTTTAGACAGCCTTTAGAAAAACTTGCCTGACAGTTGAATGAGCTAAATTTTGACTGAATTCTTGGACTTATAAAATTCACAAGATCACTTGTTAACCTCAGCTTGGAAAGGGGGCTAGTTTTCAGCGTGGGCCAGACTGGCAGCTGCCCTGGGATGTGCTGGGAGGGCAGTTGAGAAGCCTCTGCCACCCACCTGCTCTGTCTTGGGTTCTGCACCCTGGCTTTAGGCGGGGGTTATTCTCATGGGGATCTATGAGCCTGCCCAAGGCTAGCGGGGGATGGTTATAGGATATAAGGGAGGAAGAAAAGCCAGGATGGGCCTGACCCTCAACAGGGAGGCCTTCCCTCTGCCAGTGTGACCCAAACTCTGTCGGGACTTGAATCGTCTGGCCTATAAGATCAGGCATAGTAGCCAAGATTCACTGCATACTTGTTTTTCCCGACCTGCTTCTAAAACACATTTTCAGTATGCATTTTAGAAATACAGGTCAGAAGGTAATATACAACTCTACCACAGAACTAAGGAGAAAGCTAGAAAAACATGCATTCTGGGTACATTATAAATTTAATTAATTTGCCCAAGAATATTTCAATTGCTTTCACTGTCATATGAATGAAATTCACATGATTTTCAATTTGTTTCTATGGTTTCACTCCTCTGTTCAGATGCTAACATCAGTTTGTCAGTTCATTATTAATGTTGGTGCCTTTTTTCTTCCCTTTAAATTTGAGTCCACATTAATTTATTTTTGATTCAACAGTATTTAAAAATTGAGCAAAATTATTTTGACTAGCATAGAATCAGGCCTGTGGATATTTAAGGAGTTTGTCAGAGTAATCTAAATTTTCATTGCTTTTTTCTTCTCTGGGACGAATATGTGGCTGTGAGGCCTGTTTTACCTTGCAGCAAGGTGATTCGGCCTCAATTTTCTCTATAATATTTAGTTTCACTTAAAATACTTGGCTCTTTTGCCTGCCAGGCAAACACATACTCTAAAATAATTAGGACTCTCCTTAGTGGAGATTATATCATGAAGACGGGAAATACATCTTCATGAAGAGAAAGACTAGTTGTGCTTTTTTTATTTAGTTGTTGAACAACATGAAAACTCTGCACTCTCTCATTCCAAGACACCTGGAACCATCATGTAACATTGCCCCGAAGAGCTCAGTTTTCAATCCAAGTGCATTGCCCCGAAGAGCTCAGTTTTCAATCCCAGCGTGGCAATGCTGAGCAAGGTGCCCAGGGGTGAGACTGCTAGGGGCCCACCCAGCAGAGGAGGGCCAAGCGTCTTGAGTTCCTTACCTTATGTTACTCCCAGGATGCAAGAGCTCAAACCCAGCCATACTTTGGGAACACCTGGAGGAACTTTTAAAAGTATAGATGCCTAGGCCCCATCCCAGTCTGATCAAATAGAATCTCTGGGAATGGTGTCTAGATATCAGTGTTGTTTAATAGCTAATGGGCAATTGGGTTCGAGGAGCACCGACTGCTTGAAGACTTGGTAAAATGGAGTGTCATGGGTTGAATTGTGTTTTACCTCAAGAGGATATGTTGAAGTCTGAGCCCTCAGCACCTCCTTATTTGGAGATAGGATTTCTGCAAATGTAGTGAAATACAGGTAAGGTCATTAGCATGGGCCCCAATCAAATAAGACTGGTGTGGAATTTAGGGAGTAAGCACACAGGGAGGCTATGTGAAGATGAAGGCAGAGATTGAGGTGATGCTTCTACAAGCCAAGGAAGGCCAAGGATTGCAGGCAAACCACAGAAGCAGGGAGGGACTCATGGAACAGATTCTCTGTAAGAGCCCTCAGAAGGAACCTACCCTGCAACACCTTGATCTTGGACTCTGGTCTCCGAAACAGACACTATATTCCTGCGGCTCTCAGCCACCCCGTTTGTGGCACTTCGTTACGGGAGTCTTAGGAGTCTAATAAAAAAGACCATCCTACGTTTGGAGATGCCGAGCCCTGCTGTGAGTGCTAGGGGGCTGCTTTGAAATCACATCGGAGTGTGTCTGAACCAGGCGGTGTCCCTCACTGACTCCTCCCCTGAGGTGGGGCCTCAGCCCAGCCTTCAAGGGCATGCTGTAAAAGGGCCGTCCTGTGCATCATGTCTCCCCTGGCACACTCAGTCCTGTCTATTCTCTGCTGCCAATCTTCTGTTTTGCCTCTGGAACTAGGCCTTCACCCAACCTTAGGAAGTTGTGCTCTGAGTCTTACCATGCTCCCTGCTTGGCTCTTGACTCCAGGGATCCTGTGGGCTGGCCCTACCTGCTGTATTCCACTCCCTATTCCTGCAACCCAGGATGTATGCCCTGGGTTCCCACATGTTAGAGGCTGGATAGCTCCTCACCCCCGAGTGTGTGGGGCTCTCCCTCTGGCACCAAAGGTAGGCATTGGTTCTGGTATTTGTATATGGAGCATCCTCAAATGCACCTATTGGTGTTGCCTGCTGTCCATGGTTGGAAGCCTGTTTCAACTTGTTTCATAGATTTGAACATAACAACATTCTTCCCTATAATAGAAACATTTCTAGTGACTGGCACACAAGGTGTGTCCTCTGACTTACTACTTCTAGGTAAAACTCTTCATGAAATCTATATGGATGACAAGCTAGATGAAACATAAGCCATTTCTACTCAGGGCTTATCATATTCACCAAGAATGAGCAGAATGAAAAGGAAGCACCAGAATAGCATTTTAGAAAATTTCTGAACATGAGAAAAATAAAATAATCTGTAATCTGTTGGTCAAAATATCCATGTAAATAGTAGAACACTATTTGCGATCTTAATTTTTTTAAAAAAAATCTTTATTGTTCAGATTATTACAGATGTTCCTCTTCCTCTCCCCCCACAGCTCCCACCCCACTCCAGGCCTCCCCACTCCCACTGACCTCCTCCATAAGTGTAAGCTCTTTGTCCAATCTCTTCCTGCACCCCCCACAACCCATTCCCCTAAGAATTGTCAGTCTGCTCCTTTTCCATGCCCCTGATTCTAGTACATTCACCAGTCTGTTCTATTCATCAGGTTTTTTATTCATTTGACTTTTAGGTTCACTTGTTGATAGATATGTATTTGTTGTCACTTTGTTGTTCATAATTTTTATCTTTACCTTTTGCTTCTTCTTAGAGAATACCCTTCAGCATCTACACTAATAAAAGAGAAACATGCAAATTGACCATCACTTTGCTACACTCACCAGACAATCAGGAACGAGTATGCAAATTAATGCAACAAAGATGGCGGGGGCCATGAAGCTACACCAAGAAGGAGGCTTGGATTGCTCCTAATGATGGAGGAAGCCAAACTTCCCACCCATCCTGGCTGGCACTGGTCTCTGCTCAAGGCTACAAAGTTTCAATTATAGAAAATAAAATAAATCCCAGATACTTGCTTCCAGTCAACCCTGGTCTTCGCTTAAGGAGGCACTGAAATAAAAAAAGGAGGTGTTGAGTTGCTGGGGGGTGTAGCTAGTCTGCAAACAGCCCTCAGCCCCTCATCCAGGCTGGCCATACCCCCATGGCATGAACCCTGTAAATGGGCAGTTGAACATCCCTCGAGGCATCCCAGATTGGAGGGGGTACAAGCTGGGCCAAGGGACACCCCCCTGCTATGCACAAATTTTGTGCACCAGGCCTCTAGTTTCATATAATACTGGTTTGGTGGTGAGGAATTCCTTTAGCTTTTTCTTGTCTGTTGGCTCTTTTTTTTTTAAATCTTTATTGTTCAGTATATTAATTACATTGTTCCCTTTTTTCACCCTGTAGTTCCCCGCCACCTGGTACCCATCCCACCCTCAGCCCTCACCCCCCTCCACTGTCCTCTCCCATAGTTGCATGATTTTTGTCCAGTCTCTTGCTGCACTTCCCACACCCCCTTTCTCCCAGAAGAGTTGTCAGTCCATTCCCTCTCTATGTCCGTGATTCTGTTACATTCACCAGTTTATCCTGTTCGTCAGCTTATTAATTCACTTGATTTTTAGATTCATTTGTTGATAGATGTGTATTTGTTGTTCCTAGTTTGCACTTTTATCTTTATCTTCTTCCTCTTCTTAAAGAATATCTTTCAGCATTTCATATAATATTGGTTTGGTGGTGATGAGCTCCTTTAGCTTTTTCTTGTCTGCGAAGCACTTTATCTGACCTTCAATTCTGCATGATAGCTTTGCTGGATAGAGGAATCTTGGTTGTAGATTCTTGCTGGTCATCACTTTGAATATTTCTTGCCACTCCCGTCTGGCCTGCATCGTTTCTGTTGAGAAATCCGCTGACAATCATATGGGTGCTCCCTTATAGGTAACCAACTGTTTCTCTCTTGCTGCTTTTAATATTCTCTCTTTGTCTTTTGCTCTTGGCATTTTAATTATGATGTGCCTTGGTGTGGTCCTCTTAGGGTTCCTATATATTGGGGTTCGGTGCACTTCTTGGACTCCTAAGTCAATTTCTTTCACCAGGTGTGGGAAGTTTTCGGTCATATTTCTTCAAATAGGTTTTCATTGTCTTGGCCTCTCTCTTTTTCTGGCACCCCTATAATTCAGATATTGGCATGCTTGAGGTTGTCCCAGAGGTCCCTTATACTATCTTCAATTTTTTGGATTTTTTTGGTTTCTTGCTTTTTCAGCTGAGTGGATTTTACCTCTTTTGTATTTCAAATCTTTAACTTGGTTCTTGGGGTGCTCCAGAGCACTTTTAGGTCTTTGTATAATATTTTTTTGTTTCAGTCAGTGTATGCTTAATTTCTAGTTGGTCCTTTTTCATATCCTTGAGAGTCTCCTTTATATCCTTGAGTGTCTCCTTCATTTCCTTGCAGGTCTCATTCATTTTCTTGTAGGACTCATTCATTTCCTTTGCGATCTCGCTTATTTCCTTATAGGCCTCGACCTTTTGTTGGAGCCTCTTGAAAAACCCTATAACCGCGGTTTTGAATTCCATGTCCAGTCGTTTTTTTCCTCCATTTCTTTCACATCTGATTTCTTTCAATGTCTCTGCATGGTGGCTGCTTCCCTGAGTTGGTCAATTAGCTTTGTGTGGTAGACTTCCTACTAGGGACAGTGGCTCAGCCTCCCCAGCTACCTGAGGTGGATATGGGCTGCACAGTCTTGCTGAAGTTAAGCTCAGGTTAATCATTGTTAGCATTTGGAGGGGCTGACCTCCAGGCCAATTGTCTGTGAAGCTCAGCTGTGCTCAGGTTGGATGGGCGGAGTCTCCGGGCCAAGCAGACAGTGTTAGCTCCGCCCTATGTGGCCCCAGGGACTCTGTGCCGGGGGCAATGGCTGCCAGCACCTCTGAGAGAGAGCTGCTGCCGAGCTCCACCAGCTGCCGGGGAATTCAGACTCTCCCCAAATGACTCTGCACACCCAATGTCTCACCCAGGGTCATAAAACAAAGCAGTCTGACGGTTTTCCGAATGAGAGACAAGTCGCAGAGAGCTCTCTGCATGGTCACGCAGCTGAGCTGTTCGCGCGCAAGCTGCCTTCTCCACAAGCCAGCAGACCCGGCAGCGCCCGAGCTTCGGTGTGCCCTCCCACTGTCCAGTTTTCACCCCGTATGATAGTGGGTTCCCTGGACTTCGCCCAGAGCTGGAGAATCAGTCCAGTGAGACGTCTTTGTCTCACCGTTCAAGAAAACTGGCCGGTTTTCAGCCGCCCGTCCTATCTGCGGCGCACACTCCAAACCTCTCTCCACGCGAATCTTCAATGCTGTCCTCAGCCGCTCCTCAGAGTCACAGTGTCTTATCTTCACTTTTATTTGAGGAATTTTCACTCGGCGAGCCCTCTGGTGATTCTGGAAGGTGTTTGTTCTTTCATTAAGTTGTAGTATTAAAATTGTTGACTATGATGGCAAGATAGGTGTTTTACCTATGCTGCCATCTTGGTTCTGTGTCTGTTGGCTCTTTATCTGACCTTCAATTCTAAATGATAGCTTTGCTGGGTAATCTTAGTTGTAGGTTCTTGCTATTTATCACTTTGTATATTTCTTGCCACTCCCATCTGGCCTGCATAGTTTCTGTTGAGAAATCAGCTGACAGTCATATGGGTACTCCCTTCTAGGTAACTGTTTTTCTCTTGCTGCTTTTAAGATTCTCTCTTTGTCTTTTGCCTTTGGAATTTTAATTATGATGTGTTTTGGTGTGGTCCTGTTTGGATTCCTCTTGATTGGGGTTCTCTGCACTTCATGGACTTGTAAGTCTATTTCTTTCACCAGGTAGGGCAAGTTTTCTGTCATTATTTCTTCAAATAGGTTTTCAATATTTTGCTCTCTTTCTTCTTCTGTCATCCCCATAATTGGATATTGGTACGCTTGAAGTTGTCCCAGAGGCTCCTTACACTATCTTCATATTTTTGGATTCTTTTTTCTTTTTGCTTTTCTGGTTGAGTGGTTTTTGCTTCTTCATATTTCAAATCTTTGACTTGATTCTTGAGATCCTCTAGTCTGCTTTTGGATCTCTGTATATTATTCTTTATTTCAGTCAGTATGTGCTTAATTTCTGATTAGTCATTTTTTCATATCCTTGAGAGTCTCACTAAATTTCTTGGAAGTTTCTAGAAGATTCTTGAGTAACCTTATAACCATGGTTTTGAACTCTATATCCAGTATTTTGCTTTCATCCATTTCTTTCATTTGTGACTTGTTTCTTTGTCTCTGCATTTTGGCTGCTTCCCTGTGTTTGTTTCTAGGTATTGGGTAGCTGCTAAGTCTCCTTGAGTTGATAGAGGGACCTTGTGTGCTATGTGTCCTATATGGCCCAGTGGCTCAGCCTCCCCAGTCACCTGAGGTAGATGCTTTGGTGCACCCCTTTGTGTGCTGTTTACACAGTCTTATTGTAATTAACCCTTGATTGCTGTTGTTATCACTGGGAGGAATTGACCTCCAGGTCAATTGGCTGTGATGACCAACTATGTCTACACTGGAAGATCTGTTGTGAAAGAGACACCCTAATGGGGCAGGACTTGCTCCGTTGGAGTTTTGGTGATCACTAAGTCTTCCCCTTGAGTGTGTCTCTTATGGATATGAAGAGTTGTAATCTGGTATGGTCTCACTCTGACCACTGTGTACACTCGCTCTTGGATCTCCAAGGAGGTACAAGGTCAGTCACTGTCTGGGGTCACCCAGAAGGAGCTACAGAGACATCTGCAGATTCCTCCTCTTTGTATGGGGTTTGAAAGTGCCCAGATGAGGCCCAGCTGTGAAGCAAGGCAAGCTTCTGCTGGTGCCAGCGTTGAGCCTTTTATTGGGGCTTTGGGGCTCCCTGACCAAGCTGCAGCTTGCTTGACAGGTTTTAGGCAGAGAAAGGACAGGCCATTCAAGCCATTGCACACAGCTTGGATGGGGTTATAAATTGGGTGGGGTCGGTTCTCTGGGAATCACCAGGGCAGAGCAAACATCCAGTCAGCCTTGCATAAGAGAGATTCTGGGTCTCCAACTCCCATGCCCCCACACAGGAACAATGATCACTGAGAGAAAGCTGCCCTCGAGTTCCTGTCCCAATGGCAGATAGTCCAGTTTCTCCCGTATGTGTCTGGGCCCCCCAGAGTTTTGCCCTGAACTGGAGTTCAGAGCAAGGGGGAGCTTGTTTCTCCCTCCCTATTAAAAGAGCAGCACATCCAGGTGCCAGCAATTTCACGCTTCTGCACCTCTTCCCAGTCTCAATGTGCATTCTTCACCTCTCTAGTTGTGGAACTTCCACTCAGCCAGCTTTCCCATGGTTCTGGGTTCTAGTTGTTCTGCCTTTTGTTGTAATTTTGTTGTAGCTGTGAGAGGCAGCAAGTATAGGTATTTACCTATGCCACCAACTTGGTTCTTGCCATCTTAATTTTATTTTATAAATTCAGGATGAAATAAATGTAGCCACTTCTTATCTTTTTTTTTTTTTTGCTGTTAGCTTTTAACTCCTGCTCCCCCCCCCCCCAACCTTTTTCAGCTGCAGTAATCGAGGACAGGCACCTGTGAACTCAGCCCTACCTGGCAGTGCTGACCAGGCCAGCAAACACAGGGAGACTCTCCCTGAGTGGGCAGGCCTGGAGATCATCTTGCTACTTGGAGCCTGATGGCATTGCTGGCATGAGCCCTCATTTCCTGAAAGTGCAGGGGCTTTCCCTATGGACAGGGGGTATAGGATAAAGATAGGTACCTTGGACTCAGACTGGACTAGATTGCTTACTGGCTGTGAGATCTTAGGCTGTTTCTTAATTTCTCCAAGCTCCTGATTCCTCATCTGTAAAATGGGGGTAATGAAGAACTACTGTTAAGGTTGTGAGGCTCACGTGAGATGCTACCTAGAGTACTGGCAAGAACAAATCCTGAACTAACAGTGGCCACTGTTATTTTTTCTTTTTAAGTATTTTTTTAATTGATTTCAGAGACGAGGAGAGAGGAAGAGGGAGAGAGAAATAGAAACATAAATGACGAGAGAGAATCATTGATTGGCTGCCTCCTGCAGGTCCCCAACTGGAGATTGAGCCTGTAATCCCAGACATGTGCCCTGACTGGGAATCGAACTGTGACCTCCTGCTTCATAGGTCAATGCTCAACCACTGAGCCACGCCGGCCAGGAGCCGCTGTTATCTTTAATAGTCTGCCTCTTCCTGTTACATGCTGCTGTGCCTATGACTTCTGATGGGCCTGAGACCAAGCCCACCCCCTGGACCTTGCCTCTAATGGTCTGAGTGATGATTCCTTATCTTGGATCAGCCTAAGGCCCTCCCTGAACTAAGGCAGACCACAGAGAACTGCAATGTTACCCCTACCCGACTTTAGGCATTGACCCTAAACAGAAGACTCCCCAGAAGAATGACTGGTGGATGGAGCCCAGTTTCACACCCGCTTTGGTTAGTGCAGGCAGGAGTCTGCGAAGACTGAGCCCAGCGTTGTTCAGACCTACCTTCCCCAACCCCCAGGTCAGCAGCTGAGGCCTCAGCACACCATGTGACCAAACTATCTGCCTCAAGACATTGGCATATAATAAACATCAGGACTTCAGAGAACAACAGATTACATGTCTGTAATTATTTTATATTTTGAATCATCATAGACATTCATCTTGGAGAAAATAAATAGAAAGCATTACATTACAGAAACCTGAAAATGGATATAAACCTATGTGGGTCTCTTGATATCATTATACACAAAACATTGAACTGCAAAGTGAAGTGAGAACTTCAATAAACCCTTTCGTGTGTGTGTGTGTGTGTGTGTGTGTGTGTGTGTGTGTGTGTGAGAGAGAGAGAGAGAGAGAGAGAGAGAGAGAGAGAGAGAGAGAGAGAGAATTATACCTGGCCCAATAGATATCTTCAGTGAATGCCTGAGCTCAACCTCACCCTCCTCAGGTGAGCGTGCCATCCCTCACCCCTCTGGCTATGGCTTATTCACCTGCCTACTTCCAGCTGACTGGGAGTATCTGTGGATCTGGTCTTGGATTCCCAACATAGAGCAGGGTTTCTGGCATCTTATAGGTGCTCAGTATTCACTGGACAAATGTAAGAACAAGATCACACCTCGTTAACTGGCTGTGAGCCTCACTGCTGTTGCAGCGTGGCCTATCCCCGATTCCACTGTTTCCAGAGGAGCATCTGCAAGGTGCTGGGCACTTAGCTGGACACCTTTCCCGTATTCTCACAAGAACCCTGTGAAAAAGTACTCTTATCTTCCTTTGGCAAAAGAGGTCCCTGAGACTCCGAGGTTAAAGATTTTGATTAAATCATGCATCTAACCAGAAACAACATCAGATACCAGCTCTCATCTTGGCCTGACTTTTTAATTTTTAGTTAACTTCTGAAGCTTTTAAACACATCAGTCCCTATTATATTTTAGCCATTGTTTTGAGGACAGGAAGTGAGTGTAATTTTCTTTGAAATTTCCACAGTGCTAGGAGTAACTGATAAATAATTGGTAATTGACCCCCATAAAAGAAAGGCCTTAATATCAGACAGTCTTATGACAAGCCTTTCTCTTTGAGAAACTCCATATTGGTGAGTTGGCCCCAGGACACAGGGATGAAAACAAGTATTACGCCTCAGGACGGGCTCAGGCGTCAAGTGTATAACCCTGGCAACCTGCTTTGCCAGAAACAGTGAGCATGAGTCAAGTTCATGGTTAAGGTTCTTAATTTTTAACCTCTGTGCCCTGTATACACAGACACCGGCAGTCAGCATGGATTAAAGGAGCCCCAATTAACCTCCTGTTGTTGCACGTTAGTGGACTGCCAGGTGCTGAAGGTTAAGTGGTCTGGCTTATCTGTCTGGGCACACTGGTTACCCCAAGTTGGAGCAACTGAGTATCCCTTAGCTGAGTGGAGCTAATTGCAGATCAAGGCAATGGAAAGTTCTGTGTAAGGTAGAAGTCTTGAAGAAATTTTCTTTCATGTTGCATTATTTGAGTGTATGAGGCTGCTCAGGCTGCTTTAACAAAATACACAGCCTGGGTGATTTAAATAAAAGACATTTTCTCACAATTTTGGATACCAGTTCAAGATCAAGGTGCTGGCAGGTCTTTCTCATTATCTTGCAGACGGCTGTCTTCTTCCCGTGTCTTCAAATTCTTTCCTGTCCCAGTGTGTCTGTGCTCTGATCTTCTCTTCCTACAAGGACACCAGTGAAGTTGGATTAGGGTCCATCCTAATGACCTCATCTCAACTTCATTGCTGCTTTAAAGACCCTCTCTCCAAATACAGTCACATTCTGAGGTATTGGGGTTGAGGACTCCAGCATATGCATTTTGGAGGGACACAATTAGGCCAGAAGATCATTGGTGTGGTTACCAGAAACGGCTTATCATAGATTCCCCTCCTCCCTTCCCCCCGCCCCGTAGTTGCCATGAGAGCTGGTATTGCAAACAGAGCTTATCTCCTGTCATGGCTGTGTTGACTGTAAGATGGAGGCGTCTCAATAACCTTTGACTAGGGGCCCTTGAATCAAAGTTATGCCTTAAGACTCAAGTTGGGTAATTCTTACACTGAAATCAGAAAGCTTTTGAGGGTGAAAGAGAGAGCTATTAATAATTCTATGAGAACAACAGATATAGACTAGGATTGTCTGGGTAATTGATCTTCTTATCAATAACTCATGTTACCATAATTTTCTGTTCTCCAAATTTTTACATTGAGTTATGTTAGTATATTATTTGCATTTAAAACATAAGACCTTCTATTGTTACTGACCTCAAGATTTGCTTAGCAATATTACAGTTCTTAGTGGCAGGCAATAGGAAAATATTCTGGCTGTTTTGGGCAGAAATAGAATTTATATAAAGGACATTAGTGCTCAGAAAACCTGTGGGAAGGCTAGAGAACCAGCTATGTATGGTACAGAAACAGGAACCACACCCCAAATACCTCATAGAACCGTCCAGGGAAGGCCTCATGGTGCACAGAGCCATCTATGCTATGGATCCCACACCACCTGGACTCTGGACACTGCCTCTTGGACTGGACAATTGTGTTTGTCACTCGCTTCTTCCCTCCCTCATTTACAATTAATTCTCTGCAAAGCAGCCAGAGTGATCTTTAAAAAGTGCAAATCATATCACATCTCTCCGCCTGTGGCTTCTCATTACACGTGGATGAACTGGCCCCTCTCTCCGACCTTGTCCCCCCATCTTAATGCCTTTGCACTTGGTGCCTATCCCTCTGCCTGGGATTCTCTGCCGCAGGATCACCAGTTTCTTCTTATGTCAGATTTCTGCTCAACTCTTATTTTTCTCAGAAAATAGGCCTTTTCTGACCACCAATCCACAGAACCCCCATCCTAATGCCTCCAGGCACTGTAACAACAGTCTGTGTCATCGCAGCATGTATTTGAAATGTTTGTTTGTTTCTTGCCTCTAGAACAAGTCTTCTGTGAGCACACCTGCTTGTCCCCTGCTACCTCCTTAGCCCCCAAACATGGCCCAACCCAGGTAAGTGCTCAGTAAGTATAAGAGTTCTTCTTCCAAAAATGTTTGCTGAATACATAAATGAAGGGGCAGCATTTACCAGAGAGGGTGCAGGAACTTTGTGTGTCCCAAGACAAGAATGTGGATTGAACACTGTCTTTCTCCAACCCATGGGAGTAGGAAGAAATAGCTATTAGTAACCTGATTTGAAGAGCCCAGGATTTACAGTCCCCACCCCCAGAGGGAAGGATGATTGTGCCTGCCTCATAGGACAGGAGAAAGGGCTCTCCTCCACCCCCTTCCTCAGTCAGTGGCTTCCTCTGGCCAACCAGAGAATGAGGCACAGGGCCTGAGAAACTGGTCCCAATAGAAATCTTTTCTGCACAGCAAGCTCTTTTCACAGGCCATCAGGCTCATAAAAAAAAATACCAATGTCTGGCTCCACTCCAGGTTTGGGTTAAGTGGTCTGGGCGAGGCCTGGGCGCCCCTAGTGGTGAAAACAATTCCTCTGCTGCTTCGCAGATCAAGTGGCTTGAGAAGCCTACACAGAGATTAGGCTCCTTAAACCCCAGTAGCTGAGAACTCTCTGGAGCACCTGTGGGGCAGCAGATTCCCATTCAGCAGTGTTGACCAAGTTTCCAGGGATCGTGGCTGGCTCTCGGACCACTTTCTTTCTGATGTAGAAATATTTCTCTCTTTTCTGCATCCATCGCGGGCTAGCGAGCAGGTCCAGTTCCTGAGTAGAGGAGCTGGGGATTAAGAAATAAAAGAAGGAAAGAGACAAGACACAAAATAGAAGGAAAAAGCTGGGAACTGGGTGGGACTGCTGCCCTCTTCTGCTGGAGAGACAGTGACCCAGAGCCCATGCAGTGTGTTTATTTTATATTCCCAAATACCAGGAAGTTTCACCAAAAGTCAAGACAAAGGAGATTATTTGCATTCTTGAGTAGGCCTGACCATTCTTGGTGCTTGATTGGATTTACATATCAAAACCCACTACCGGATACCTGGACTGAAATGAAGGTAAGCTGATAATACTCTTTCCCTTTTGGCAAAGCATGTTCCCAGGGTGTGGCTTTGCTTGTCGTCATGGGTTCAGCTGACAATTTAAAGAAATGCCCATGTGCCTTCCCAGGCACTCTCTACACTTTCAGTGTCCAGGATCTATATCTGACCAAAGTTAGGTTCCAATTAGGCCTCCTACTTCGGGAGGGCCCTGCATTTTGAAGGTCTGGAAACTTGTCCAGACATTAATGAAATTTTCCTTCCAGTTTCGCTAGCATGATATGTTTGTGTGTTTTCTCTAATGGCCAGAATGCACCACTGAGAAGGAGTAGCAGGTTGGGGTTCCTGGGCATAGCTCATTCCCTGCCAAGATACCAAAACTTCAGCTCAAACCCTTGATACGCAGCATCTCACACTCCCAGGACTATTCTGCTCAGGCACAACTAAAAGGGCAGAGCGGGACTGCAAAGAACAACTTAGACAGCTGCCATTTTGGACCTGTGACTTGGCAGCCACCATGTAGGCCGCATGATGTGTAAACTTACCTGGGGGCTGCCATCTTGAAATCACAAAGACCAACCCCTCCCTTTGAGTTAGCCGATCGCGAAAGACTGAGCGCTTGAGCTCCAATCAAGAGCGAAGGACAGGACAGGTCACGTGTGTTAGGGATTATTTGCATCACTAGTCCCAGCCACCACCCAACCAATTGGAATCAGTCAACTCAGTGGTTGGCGTCTGGTCCCACCTCCCTATAAAATCGTCATGCTCGGGATATTCTTCCCCTTGCTTCCTGCCGCAGTGATGGTGGAAGTAGAGAGCCAAGCCCGGGCTTGAATGAAGGTTCTTTTGCATTTGCATTGGAATCGGCTCCCTGGTGGTCTCTGGGGATCTGAAATCTGGGCATAACACAACCAATCAAGTTTTTCCCCAGGTTTACATACAGCCTTGGGTGCATTCATCACCTCAGCTTTGCTGGGACCACACTGGAGATTTTGAGTCCTCGAGGACACCAGACAGGTCCTCAGTTCTGACTGCTTCTCTGGACCAGTGGTCGGCAAACTCATTAGTCAACAGAGCCAAATATCAACAGTACAATGATTGAAATTTCTTTTGAGAGTCAAATTTTTAAACTTAAACTTCTTCTAACACCACTTCTTCAAAATAGACTCGCCCAGGATGTGGTGTTTTGTGGAAGAGCCACACTCAAGGGGCCAAAGAGCCGCATATGGCTCATGACCACTGCTCTGGACCAAATGGGGTCTCCCCACCCTGAGCATTTCTGTGTCTTTTCGATATTAACACTTTCCAGCCTCTGCCTTCTGGAATCTCACCTGGAAATTTTCTAGCAACTGAGCTTGAAACTGTAAGTTCCATTCATGTAAAAATTGTGTCTCATCCATCATTATGTTCCCAGCACCCAATATAGTACCTGGCATAGTCATCTGCATGAACCGAAGAAATTAGTGATCTCTAGTTCTGACTCTAAGAATTTTCCTTTCACATGGCTATTTGGAGTAAGAAAGAGCTAGGTTTCTGTTTTACCAATAATGATGCTTTGTGGTACCAGACTTGAGTCTAATGAAGGGGAACATATGGTTCTTGGGAAAAAACCTATGATTGCAGGTTAGACACCTGTAACAATTGCAAATTTTGGTTGAATTTATCAGCCATCATCTCTCAGTGATTCTCAACTCTAGCTATACCTTAACATTACCTGAAGAGGATGGAAACTATAAATGCTGGGTTCCCAGGCAAATCAGTGGAAATGTCATCTCTGGGGTTTGAACCTTTGGTATTGCCACAGGTGATACTGCAGCCCACTGAAGTAAATAAGAGTGGGATTGCCACAACCTGGTGTGGTGGTTACTCTTGGAGCACCCTAGAGGAAGCTTGCGGGTGGCGGGGTTGCTTCCAGCAGGCCGAGAGTGTGGAAACTGCCTGATGTCTTAGAATAGTAGTTGTTAAGGGAGTCCCAGGACCAGGAGCACCCTAGAGGAAGTTTGCCAGCCTGATCACCCCTAACCTCTCTGCCTGTCTGCTTTATCATCCCTAACTGCCTCTGCCTGCCTGCCTGATTGCCCCTAACTGCCTCTGCCTGCCAGCCTGATCACTCCCTGATCACTACCCTGCCAGCCTAATTGATGTCTAACTGCTCCCCTGCCAGCCTGTTTGCCCCCAACTTCCCTCCTCTGCTGGCCTGGTCACACCTAACTGCCCTCCCTGCAGACTTGATCAACCCCAACTGCCCTCCCTTGCAGGACTGGTCCCTCAACTGCCCTCCCCTGTTGGCAATCATGTGGTGGCCATCTTGTATCCCCATGGGGGCAGGATCTTTGACCACATGGGGGCAGCCCTCTTATGTGTTGGAGTGATGGTCAATCTTCATATTACTCTTTTATTAGATAGGATAGAGGCCTGGTGCATGGGTGGGGGTCAGCTGGTTTGCCCTGAAGGGTGTCCTGGATTAGGGTAGGGGTTCCCTTGGGGCATGGGGCGACTTGGGCGAGGGGCCTGTGGTGGTTTGCAAGCTGGCTATGCCCCCCAGCGACCCAAGCAGAGGCCCTGGCATCTGGAATTTATGTATGTTCTACAATTGAAACTTTGTAGCCTGGAGCGAAGTCAAGCCTTCTGCTCGCTCTGTGGTGGCAGCCATTTCTGTTGGGATATTTACTTCCTATAATTAAAATATTGTAGCCTGGAATGGAGGCCTAGGCCAGCCAGAGCTGCAGAAGCTTGGCTTCCTCCATTGCCCGGGCAACCCTAGCCTCTGCTCTCTTCAGTTCTGTGGCTGCTGCCATTTCTGTTGGGATTATGTACCTTCTATAACTGAAACTTTGTAGCATTGAGTGGAGGCCTAGGCTGGCAACAGTAGATGGAAAGATTGGCTTCCTCCGTTGCCAGGGAAACCCAAGCCTCCCTCCTGCTCTCAGTGGCCGCAGCCATCTTGGTTGGGGTTTATTTGCTCCTGATTGGCTTGTGGGCATGGCTTGATTGGAGGTATGGTCAATTTGCATATTACTCTTTTATTAGATAGGGTATTATATTTATAGAATACTAGTAGGCCGGGTGCATGAAATTTGTGCACAGGTGGAGGGGTGTCTCTCAGCCCAACCTGCACCCTCTACAATCTGGGACCCCTCAGGGGATGTCCAACTGCTGGTTTAGGCCTGATCTGGGCCTTATCCAGCAGTTGGACATCCCTCTCACAATACGGGACTGCTGGCTTCTAACTGCTCACCTGCCTGCCTGCCAGCCTGCTTGCTCCCAGCTGCCCCCACTCCTGCTGGCCTACTCAACCCCAACTATTCCCCCTACCAGCTTGCTTTTCCCCAACTGCCCACCCCTCACCAGCCTCATGGCTCCCAACTGCCCTCCTGGGCTGGCCTACTTTCCTCCAACTGCCCTCCCCTCCTGCTTCTGGCCTGATCACCCGTAACTGCCCTGTCATCATGGCTTTGTCCGAAAAGTCTCCTGATCTAATTAGCATATTACCCTTTTACTAGTGTGTGTGTACACACACACACACACACACACACACACACACACTAGAGACCTAGTGCATAAAACCCATGCACTGGAGGGGGGGGGTGTCCCTCAGACCAACCTGCACTTTCTTCAATCTGCCTGCCAGCCTGATCACCCCCTAAGCACTCCCCTGCCAGCCTGATCAATGCCTAAATGCTCCCCTGACAACCTGGTCACCCACTCCCCTGCATATTCCCTCTTTATTAGATAAGGTTTTTTCTTTAACATATTGGACACCCCTAACTGGTTTGGCTGAGTGAATGGAGCATCAGCCTACAGACTCAAGGGTCTCAGGATCGATTCTGGTCAAGGACATGTACCTTGGTTAGGGGTACATTCTCGTGGGGAGTGTGCAGGAGGCAGTTGGTCGATGTTTCTCTCTCGTAGGTGTTTCTAGCTCTCTATCCCTTTATCTTCCTCTCTGTAAAAAAATCAATAAAATATATTGAAAAAAGAAACATTTAAGATTCTTTCACGTCTGCCTGGCTGGTGTGACTCAGTGGCTGAGATCTGAGCTGGAAGGGGTGTGCGCCCCGGCCAGGCTGAGACCACAGCCCAGGCTGTTGCCACTGGCCGGGGATCGCGTGGTGGGGGTGCGTGGCCCCAGCCCAGGCTGCCACTGCTGGCCGGAAGACCATGTGGCGTGGGTGCGAGGCCCTGCTGGCCTGAGACCCCAGCCCAGTCTGCCACTGCTGGCCGGAAGACCATGTGGCGTGGGTGCGAGGCCCTGCTGGCCTGAGACCCCAGCCCAGGCTGCCACTGCTGGCCGGAAGACCATGTGGCGTGGGTGCGAGGCCCTGCTGGCCTGAGACCCCAGCCCAGGCTGCCACTGCTGGCCGGAAGACCATGTGGCGTGGGTGCGAGGCCCTGCTGGCCTGAGACCCCAGCCCAGGCTGCCACTGCTGGCCGGGGATTGCGCCGGGTGCTGGCACTCCCAGCTAGACACCCCAGGCTGCTGCTGCTGGGCTCCAGTGGGGCTAAGAAGACTGGGCACTGCCATCTTGTGGCTATGGGCACTGCCATTTTTGTCTCAGAGTGACAGTTAATCTGCATATTACTCTTTCATTAGATAGGATACTAATTTCAGAGAGGAAGGGAGAGGAAGAGAGAGAAACATCAATGATAGAGAATCATGGATCGGCTGCCTCCTGCACACCCTCTATTGGGGATCGAGCCCACAACGCAGGCGCGTGCTCTTGCCCAGACCCTGCAGTCTGCAGGCTGATGCTCTGTTCACTGAGACAAACCCGCTAGGGCACCATCAGTCACTTTAGAACATTGTATTGCTTCTGGAGGAAACCCTGTGCCACCTGCCCCACCTAGCTGCCTGCCACCACCCCCCCCCCCCCCCCCCGAGCCATCTGCACACTGCTGTTTCAGACGTCTCATGAGAATGAGACCATACACAATGGGCGTCTTGTGACCGGCTGCCTCACTTGGGTGTGTACCTCGGAGTGGCAGGTTGCAGGGTCCTGTGGGACTGATAATGATTCGAGGAGCGGCCGCACCATTTCCATTCCCACAGCTGTGTGTGAGGGCTCGGATTTGTCCGCATCCTTGCCAACACTTGCTATCATGTAACTTTTGGTTCTAGCCTCCAAGGTGACCTCAGGGTCCACCAAAGCATTACTCTCTAGAGCAACAATCTATGCTTTTCAATTCAGTTTTAAAAGTGGAAGTTGTTTGAAATATCTGCACAAACATCCCTATTGGGAAGTTCTCGCTGCTCAGAATCTGCTGTAACACAGCTTGCAGGGGCTAAGTCTGTCCCAGGCCAACCTCACCCCCCTGCTGCCTGGTCCTGTCTGGTACTGGGGAGGGACCTGGGGAGGGCGCTGGGGGCACCAGCCAACCCTCTGCAGGGCTGGCTACAGGCTGCTGGCTTTGGGAGCCGAGGCGGGAAGAGTGAGGTTCAGGAGCAGCTTTTGGGCCATGCCTGTTGCGGTGACTGGTGGGCGGTGCTGGCAGGGTGGGGGTGGGAAGAGAGGGGCTCCTCTGAATGAAGCCCTTGGAGTAGAGGGGCTCCTGGGTGCCCTTCTGTGGGCTCCACTGCGCCCACTGTCCTGGCTTCTACGCCTCAGAAGGCAAAGTTCCGATCAGCAAAAACGAAAACTTTAAAGAGAGAGGCTCAGACACGGCTCACGGTCTCAGGTGGGACTGCAGACACCAGTGGGTGTAGGCAGTGGCCATGTGGGCCCGGCATGGCCCTCTGGCAGGGCCGGAGTGCGGGAGGAGATGGAGCTCCGTTGGGAGAGAAAGTTCACGGGGCTGAAGGCTCCCTCTTCAAACACTGATCACTGATCACGGTCTGGCCCCCAAGTCCCATCCACAGGGCCCTCCTCATGGAGTGAAGGGCGCCAGGTGAGGCCTCTTCCTGGCCATCCCCACGGACCTGTTGGCTTCCTGAGTCTGTGGGGCAGATTGTGGGGCTCCCTGCTGGGCAGCACAGCCTCAGCTGCAGCCCTGAGGCCAGGCTCTGGGCTCAGAGCTGGGCTCCCCACTGCCACAGCCCCCTGATCTGCAGCCCCGCTGATCCATAACCCCCCAACCATAGCCCCCCTGATCTGAAGCTCCCTAATCTACAGTGTCCCATCTACAGCCCCCCTGATCTGCAGCCCCCTGCTCTGCAGCTCCCCCCAATCTGCAGCACCCCCATCCACGACCCCCCTGATCTGCAGCCCCCTGTGCAGTGACTCTGGGCTTGTAAATGCATCATTATTCCAGGCACAAGGGTGTGCTGGCCTCTTGGGGACTGGTGGCGCTGGGAGCCTTTGGCTGCTTGGGTTCCTGCTGTTCAGTCATGACGTTATGGCATCCAGGCTAATTTGCATATTTCTCAATTATCTATATAAATATATATATAGATAGATATGTAGTGGTATACATATATTTAAATGTGTATATGTATATATTATACTAGAGGCCCAGTGCACAAAATTCATGCACGCAGGGACTCTCAGCCCAGCCACTCCCTCTCTCAGTCCAGGAGCCCTCGGGGGATATCTGACTGATGTGGGAGTGGGAGAAGCTCCGGCCACTGCTGCTGTGCTCACCAGCCATGAACCTGGCTTCTGGCTGAGCAGCACTCCCCCTGTGGGAGTGCACTGACCACCAGGGGCAGCTCCTGCATTGAGTGGGATCAGGTCAAAACAGGCTCTGTGACATCCCCTAAGGGGTCCTGGATTGCTAGAGGGCGCAAGCCAGGCTGAGGGACCCCACTGGTGAACGATTGCCAGGCTGAGGAGGGACGCAGGAAGTTGGCTGGCCAGGAGGGGACTGTAGGAGGGCTCCAGGGTGTGTCCGGCCCATCTGACTCAGTCCCGATCTTCTAGACCCCAGCAGCAAGCTAACCTACTGGTCAGAGCATCAGCCCCCTGGTGGTCAGTGCACATTATAGCAAGCAGTTGAGTGGACCTAGCATTTCATTAGCATATTATGCTTTGATTGGTTGAATGGATGACCAGATGAATGTACACTTAGCATATTAGGCTTTTATTATATAGGACACACACACACACACACACACACACACACACACACACACACACTAATAAAAGGGCAATATGCTAATTAGACCAGACATCTTTCAGAAATCTTTCCACAGTGGCGGGGGCCAAAGCAGAGGCACTTAGGGGTGATCAGGCTGGCAGGGGAGAGCAGTTAGGGGTGATTAGGCTGGCAGGGGAGGCACTTAGGGATGATCAGGCTAAAGCAGGGGAGGGCAGTTAGGGGTGATTCAGCTAGAAGGGGAGCAGTTAGGGGGCAATCCAGCTGGCAGGGGAGCAGTTAGGAGCATCACACCAGCAGGCAGAGTGCTTAGGGGCTATCAGGTAGATAGGCAGGCAAACAGTTAGAAGCCAGTGGTGCCAAATTGTGAGAAAAATGTCCAACTGCTGATTTAGGAGGGAAGTCTGAGTGCTCTCAAAGGGTCCCAGATTGAAGAGGGTGCAGGCTGGGCTGAGGGACCCCCCTCCTGTGCATGAATTTTGTGCACTAGGGCCTCTAGTATAGGATAATAGTATATACAATGGCCATAGTAGTATGGCTACTGGGTCTCTATGGCTAGCTTCTTCTTTGATCATATCCTTGGTTATATCCTACCATTATTTTCCATCACTGCTTACTCCAAAGCCTGTAGTTCCTTAGAGATTTTCATCCACTAAATTCACCTCAATTTGTTTAATGACAGCCCCCAAGAAAAGCACAGATTGGCTAGTGCATAGTACTGTTATTTCAGCACCCAGGAGATTAACATCTCTGACTTACAGCTGTGTCAGAAGGATTCAGTCCCTCTCGCTTTCTTTAAATCAGCAATGACATAAATTAACCCATACAACCAGGAAATTTAGCTGGCATCAGTGCTCTGAGAACTAAAAGGCACTGGATAAGAATGAAAAGTTTATAGTTTTCAAAAGCTAAAGCTGAAAACCAGAATTTATTGATTTGTCCACGTAACCCTCCAGAGCTCAACAGAACTCTCACAGAACTCTCTCGAGGATATGAACAAGACCCTCGAGGATATGAGCAAGACTCTTGAGGATATGAGCGAGACTCTCGAAGCTATGAAAAAAGATCAACTAGAACAGTGATGGGCAATCTTTTGAGCTTGGTGTGTCAAAATTCACAAAAAAACCGAGCATAACTCAGGCGGTGTGTCATTTTGAGAAAAAAACCCATACTTCTCTGTATGCGACTGCATGTGGCTGCGTGTCATCGAAAATGGCTACGTGTGTCAGTGCTGACACGCGTGTCATAGGTTCACCATCACTACCATCACGGGACTGGAAACTAAGCATACACTGACTGAAATAAAAATATTATACAGATACCTAAAAGCAGTCTAGAGGACCGCAAAAATCAAGTCAAAGATTTGAAATACAAAGAAGCAAAATCCACTCAGTTTAAAAAGCAAGAAGGAAAAAGAATCCAAAAAATTGAAGATAGTGTAAGGAGCTTCTGGGATAACCTCAAGCATACCAACATCTGAATTATGGGGGTGCCAGAAGAAGAGAGAGAGCAAGACAATGAAAACTTATTTGAAGAAATAGTGACCAAAAACTTCCCTCACCTGGTGAAAGAAATAGACTTAAAAGTTCAGGAAGCACGCAGAACCCCAAACTATAGGAATCCAAAGAGGACCACACCAAGATACATCATAATTAAAATGCCAAGAGCAAAAGACAAAAGAGAGAATATTAAAAGCAGCAAGAGAAAAACACTTAGTTACCTTCAAGGGAGTACCCATACGCTTGTCAGCTGATTTCTCAACAGAAACTATGCAGGCCAGAGGGGAGTGACAAGAAATATTCAAAGTGATGAATAACAAGAACCTACAACCAAGATTACTCTACCCAGCAAAGCTATCATTCAGATAAAGTGCTTCACAGATAAGAAGAAGCTAAAGGAGTTCATCCCCGCCAAACCAGTATTATATGAAATGCTGAGGGATGTTCTTTAAGAAGAGGAAGAAGAAAAAGGTAAAATTAAAAATTATGAACAACAAATACACATCTATCAACAAGTGAATCTAAAAATCAAGTGAATTAGAAATCTGATGAACAGGATAAACTGGTGAATACAATAGAATAAGGGGCATAGAGAGGGAATGGACCGACAATTCTTGGGGGAAAAGGGTGTGGGAGGTACAGGAAGAGAATGGATAAAAATCATACACCTATGGTTGAGGATAGTCGGGGGGAGGTAAGGGCAGAGGCTGGAATGGGTAACAGGTGGAGGGGAGCTATGGGAGAGAAAAAGAGGAACATTGTAATTAATAATTTGAACAATAAAGATTTATTAAATTTAAAAACAAACAAACAAAACAAACAAACAGGAATGACTCTGTGCCAGTTCTGATCTTCCCAGGAGAGATTGGCAAATTCAAATTTTAAACTGATCATGCATCCCAGGTGTGCATCTAAATTTTCTGGGGTCTGAAGCTTACAGAATTTGGGGGACATTTCTTTTTTAAAAGGATAGAAACATTTAAAATACTAGGTACTTAGAATGAGGAAAGAAATCACAACAAATTACAAACTGACAAATAGCAAAAAGTATCTGACAATGCAAAAATCACATAATCTAGAAAAATAAGCCAACATTTTAAATACATGAGTACCTGATAGACCTGTTTAATACCTTTTCCCTATACTTTCTCATTGTATGCTTTTTGTTCACCTCCTCGTATAATGATCATCTTATAATATCATACTAAATCATATCTTTTTATAGAGAGACTAGGAAGATAACACAGACTTTCTTCCAGTAGGGTTGATAAAATTTCCCCCCAGTTTTATTGAGATGTAATTTACATATAAGATAAAAAATTAAATTGGTAGTTGAGATGTTTGAAATGTGACTTCACATACTAAAGTACAAAGTATTGTGTAATTGCTGTAGGTTTATCAGGAATTTTGATAAACTTTATTTTGCGTAATTTCTACAGGCAAATGTGTGGTATATTTCTAAGTATATAAGATACTAGAGGCCTGGTGCACAAAATTTGTACATGGGGTGAGGGAGGTGTCCCTCAGCCCAGCCTCCACCCGCTCCAATCTGGGACATCCTTCTCCAATCTGGGACAACCCTCTCACAATCCAACTTCTCTCCTGCCTGCCTTCTTAATTGCCCCTAACTGCTTCTGCCTGCCAGCCTGATCATCTCCTAGCCACTATCCTGCCAGCCTGATTGATGCCTAACTGCTCCCCTGCCAGCTTATTTGCCCCTACCTGCCCTCCCCTGCAGGCCTGGTCACACCTAACTGATTTCCCCTGCAGGCCTAGTCCCCCCAACTGCCCTCCTCTGCTGTCCTGGTCACTCCCCAACTTTCCTCCTCTGCTGTCCTGGTCACTCCTAACTGCCCTCCCCTGCAGGCTTGATAGCCCCCAACTGCCCTCCCTTGCAGGCCTGGTCCCTCCCCTGCTGGCCATCTTGTGGTGGCCATATTGTGTCCACATGGGGGCAGCCATGTTGTGTGTTGGAGTGATAGTCAATTTGCATATTACTCTTTTATTAGGTAGGATTGTATTATTGAGTCTATTCCTAACAAGAGAGAACTTATGTTTTGACTAGGCATCTGTGTCTTTCTGACACATTGTCTACATTCAAAGGCCAATTCAATCTGTAAGCTATTGATTTAGTGATAATAGTGATCATTCATGAAAGAATTATTTCAAATCTATACCTTTCAGAGTCTTACATCATCTGTTCTTCTCTTTAAAAAATTGGTTAATTTTAAGGAAATATGATACCCATCTCAAGATCTACTTTCACTATATTTGTGGATAGTCTTCAAGTGTTTTCTGATATCCATTTTGCTTTCTCCCTTTCAGTAATAGAGCTATGTGAATTTAGTTAAATAGTTGAGGATACACTGCATGCTAGTAAAAGCTCTGCATGTGAAGATAGGAGATACAATGTAACTGGGCTTCAGCCTCTGTTCTCTCCCTTTTCTGACCCATTCTCCAAGATGGGCGTTACAGAAAAGCCACTCTGCTGCTCAGTCTCTTAAAATCTTCTTCTGGCTTCCCAGGTATCTAAAATCCCAAACATTTAGCATATAAGAATTTGCTGACTAAAAGTAATGAAAAGATTATTTTTATTATAGTACTAGAAGCTCAGTGCACGAATTTGTACATGGGTGGGGTCCGTCTGGCACACTCTAATGGGGGCCCACTGTGTGGGGCCAGCAGATGGGAGGTGCTGCGGGCAGTTGTCAGGCTGGTCCCACCCCTGATTGGGGGAGGGAGTGGGCAGTTGGTGGCCAGCCCCACTCTTGATCGAGGTGAAGAGGGCTGATCAGGGCCCAGATCAGGCTGGTTCGCTGCCATAGTGCACATCATAGCCACTGGTCTTTCTGGTCATTTTGCCATTCTGGTTGTTGGGCTTTTATATATATAGAATATATTGCTTGACATGAATGAACTACTGGCCAAGGTTGATTTTTTTGCTACTGGAGATTTTTATTATAATTGTTTTTGTGGTAAAGATTGTCTATAGCAATGCTTTGAATCTACACTACTTCTTCATCTAAATATCTCTGTCACTTCTGAGACAACCTGGTGACAATGTGCTTTACATAATATATTACAAGTTTTCTAGACTTTTTCCTTCTCTTTCCTTTTATTTCATAGCTTTGGTGGTGGTGGATGGGGTCCTTAGGCTATACATGGAAAGAAATAATAATAGTATGTTGTCACACTTGATTATCTTGGATTGTTCAATTTGCCTGAGGTCTTGAGGAGTCGACATGAAGATCTCTATCACAATAGGAAATCTTGAAGGAGGTGTTTCCAGGGTTGGTTCAGCATCTCAATGAGGTCAGGACTCTGGCTTGCCTTGGCTTCAGTTCTCTTGGCTTTTCCCTCATACACTGAGTGGACAGATTTATTATGATCTCTGAATGCATAATAATTTGGCCACTCAGTATATATGCTATACAATAAAAGGCTAATATGCAAATTGTTCCCTCAACCAGGAGTTTGACCAGCAGGCAGGTCAGCCAACCACCCATGTCCCCTTTCCCTGACCAGGCTGGCTGGACTCCCCCTGCCCCTCATACATGAATTCATGGACTGAGCCCTCTAATATATATACACACTGAGTGGCCAGATTATTATGTGTTCAGAGATCATAATAATCTGGCCACTTGGAGTTATAAAATGGCTACATTGGCTCCAGGCTTTACACGCTTTCACCTTTACAAATGCAGGAAGGGAAAGGGAACTCTTTTTTTTAAAATAAATTCCTTTTATAAGGGAGGAAAATCTTTCCCAGAACCCCCTGGAAGACTTTCCTTAGGTTACTTTGGCCAGACCAAATCACATGCTATGCCTTAGCTGCAAGTGGGCTGGGAAAGTTAGTCTACTGTAGAAGGACTACTTATGATACACAGTTAAGTGTATGCTCCAAGAGTCTCATGCACTTCCCTAGAGCAAAACAATGTATGACTATAAACCAAAATAGAATTTTTTTAAATTTTGAATTGTTATTGTTATGGTTTATTGTCAGAACACAACTGACCAAAATAATATATAATTCAAATTTTGATAAATTATGAAATAAAACAAGGTTTATTTTATTGGCAATATATTAATTAATGATATTAAAATACACATAGTGAAAGAATATTATTTATTGTTGGAATGGGATAAGCTTCAGTTCCATTGCATTCTAACTTTTATGTTTGTAAATTTAGGTGTTGAGTAATTTGCTCACAAAAATAAGTTGATGGAAATGGAAAACATTCTATAACTGCAAGTTTGATCAGTTCTTTGGACAGATCTGAGTTATGTGCTAAAATACACATGGTGATCTACACTAAAAATTAATAAAGTTCAGCTTGGGTGAGAGGCATGCCCTTCTCTTGTAAAAGCAGGAGAAGGCATAGGAGGTCCTCATCACACCTTGTCAAAGGGCACGTGCATGCTCAGCACGTCAGTTTCAGGAGAAGGGCAGCAGAAAGTGGGGAGCTGAACACTGATTCCTCCACATTTCCTGTTTTCATTAGAAAGGCTGGACCCCCCCCCCCCACAGTGATATATGTACCCCAGTTCAAAGACCACTGGCAGGTTAAATGAGATGACATACACAAAAAAAATTTGTTTGATATAAAGAATGTTACAAATGTCATTAATAATAATGTAATCCCTGGGAGAACCAAGATGGCAGCATAGGTAAAACACCTATCTTGCCGTCATACTCAGCAATTTTAATACTACAACTTAACGAAAGAACAAACACCTTCCAGAATCACCAGCAAGATGGCCGAGTGAAAATTCACAAATAAAAGTGAAAATAAGACACTGTGACTCAGAGGAGCAGCGGTGAACAGCGTTGAAGATTCGCACGGAGAGAGGTTTGGAGTGCGCGCCAGCAAATAGGGCGGGCAGCTGAAAACCGGCCAGTTTTCTTGAACGGTGAGACAAAGACGTCCCACTGGACTGATTCTCCAGCTCTGGGCGAAGTCCAAGGAAACCACTATCATGCGGGGTGAAAACTGGACAGTGGGAGGGCACGCCAAAGCTCCGGCGCTGCAGGGGGTCTCCCGGCTTGTGGAGAATGCAGCTTGCGCACGAACAGCTCAGCTGCGTGACTGCATAGAGAGCACTTTGTGACTTGTCTCTCATTCGGAAAACCATCAGTCTGCTTTGTTTTACGACCCTGGGGGAGACATTGGGTGTGCAGAGTCATTTGGGGAGAGTCTGAATTCCCCGGCAGCTGGTGGAGCTTGGCAGCGGCTCTCTCTCAGAGAGAGCAGCCATTGCCCCCGGCACAGAGTCCCTGGGGCCATATAGGGCGGAGCTAACGCTGTCTGCTTGGCCCGGAGACTCCGCCCATCCAAACTAAGCACAGCTGAGCTTCACAGACAATTGGCCTGGAGGTCAGCCCCTCCAAGTGCTAACAAAGATTAACTGAGCTCAACTTCAGCAAGACTGTGCAACTCATATCCACCTCAGGTAGCTGGGGAGGCTGAGCCACTGTCCCTTGTAGGACATCTACCACACAAAGCTAATTGACCAACTCAGGGAAGCAGCCGCCATGCAGAGACATGGAAAGAAATCAGATGTGAAAGAAATGGAGGGAAAAAAAACGACGGGGATTGAACCTGCCCCACTGATACCTGGATTACAGGTTCAGTGGGGCAGGTTATAGGGTTTTTCAAGAGGCTACAACAAAAGGTCGAGGCCTATAAGGAAATAAGCAAGACCACAAAGGAAATGAATGAGTCCTACAAGGAAATGAACGAGACCTTCGAGGATATGAATGAGACCTGCAAGGAAATGATCAAGACCAACGTGGAAATGAATGAGTCCTACAAGGAAATGAAGGAGACCTTCAAGGATATAAAGGAGACTCTCAAGGATATGAAAAAGGACCAACCAGAAATTAAGCATACACTGACTGAAATTAAAAATATTATACAAAGACCTAAAAGTGCTCTGGAGCACCCCAAGAACCAAGTTAAAGATTTGAAATACAAAGAGGTAAAATCCACTCAGCTGAAAAAGCAAGAATCCAAAAGAATCCAAAAAATTGAAGATAGTGTAAGGGGACTCTGGGACAACCTCAAGCATGCCAACATCCGAATTATAGGGGTGCCAGTAAAAGAGAGAGAGCAAGACAATGAAAACCTATTTGAAGAAATAATGACCGAAAATTTCCCACATTTGGTGAAAGAAATTGACTTAGGAGTCCAAGAAGTGCACCAAACCCCAATATATAGGAACCCTAAGAGGACCACACCAAGGCACATCATAATTAAAATGCCAAGAGCAAAAGACAAAGAGAGAAGATTAAAAGCAGCAAGAGAAAAACAGATGGTTACCTATAAGGGAGCACCCATACGATTGTCAGCGGATTTCTCAACAGAAACGATGCAGGCAGGCCAGACGGGAGTGGCAAGAAATATTCAAGGTGATGAACAGCAAGAATCTACAACCAAGATTCCTCTATCCAGTAAAGCTATCATGCAGAATTGAAGGTCAGATAAAGTGCTTCGCAGATAAGAAAAAGCTAAAGGAGTTCATCACCACCAAACCAACATTATATGAAATGCTGAAAGATATTCTTTAAGAAGAGGAAGAAGAAAAAGATAAAAGTGTAAACTAGGAACAACAAATACACATCTATCAACAAATGAATCTAAAAATCAAGTGAATTAATAAGCTGATGAACAGGATAAACTGGTGAATGTAACAGAATCACGGACATAGAGAGGGAATGGACTGACAAGTCTTGGGAGAAAGGGGGTGTGGGAAGTGCAGCAAGAGACTGGACAAAAATCATGCAACTATGGGAGAGGACAGTGGAGGGGGGTGAGGGTGGAGTGTGGGATGGGTACCAGGTGGAGGGGAACTATAGGGTGAAAAAAAAGGGAACGATGTAATTAATAAACTGAACAATAAAGATAAAAAAATGAAAAAAAAGAATAATATAATGACAAAAAATAATAATGATGTAATCCCTATTGCATGCTTTGTTTTTTAAAATTGTGACTATAAGCCACCCCCTCCCATACACACACATACACAAAAGGCCTGAATCCTGAACGCCGTGGCCTGTGTTCAGTGGGTAGAGCATTGGCCTATTGACTGAAGGGTTGCGGGTTTGACTCCTGGTCAAGGTTGGATACCTGGATTACAGGTTCAGTGGGGCAGGTTCAGGAGGCAATCAACTGATATCTCTCTCTATCCATCTCCTCTCCCCTTTCCTTCCATTATCTCTAAAAAAATCAACGGGAAAAATATCCTCGGTGAAAATTAACAAAAAAAATTAAAGAAGGTTGAAGGAAGGGAGCAAGAGGTCATCTTTTCTGGGGAGTATTGAGTAGAGTTAGAGAAGGTGGGGAGGTCGGGCAAGTGCTTGGGAGAGGGTGTCTTGTCCCTGTGTTACCATGGCATGTGCTGGCCAGGTCTGGTCTGTGTAAGGGTGGGAAGGCCTTGGTGGGAGCTGCTAGCACCTCCCTCAGGTTCCCATTCTGGCACATTCAGAAGCTGTAATCTGCCCACTGCTCAGGCCCAAGAGGCTGAGAAGGGAGCTGTAGGGTTGCCACATTGCAGAGTGGGGCAAAAGGCTAGCCTGATGGTGTGAAGTCAGCAGCTAGGGGCATCCAGGCTATGGAACTGTTGGATGCTGCCTGGGGATGTGTTCTCTGCCATAAGTTAGATGGGTGATGATGACGATTGTTGCTACCATGTAATTGCTAAGGCTGTAAATGTCCTTTGGCCCTCTCACCTCCTCCCTGGGCCAACACTTCCCTGGAAAGGAGATGGGAATGCTGGCGAGGCCCCCCCCTACTCAGCGCTGCTTTGCTATTATTCAGTGACATCACCTTGGTAGCTTGAAATATACGTGGTGGGACATTTTACACCATAAGAATCAGCATAAGTTACAGAACAATGCTTCCCCCTTCCTTCGAAGTTGAGATGGACACTAGGGTGTCTGACATATGCCAGCATTGACTCCAAGTCCCTGGGACCAGGAGCCTGGCATTTGGTGGTGGGGACTGAGATGAAAAAAAATGGACAAAGCTAAGGCCAAGTTACTAAAATGAGACTATGTGAACAATAGAAAGTGGGTGAAAGTTGTTAAATGGCATTAAAATACTGGTATCTTTAAGGGAGTCTACCACGCAGCAGAGCAGTAGGATTTGGCAAAGCAAAATAATATGTTAGAAAAATAATCTCTTATCTATATTTCATAAATTGAAATGCCTCAAACTGCATACCTCAACACAACCACAAGCATTGAAAAGGGCCTGTTTCAATCAAGAGTAGCTGAACAAGGTACAGTGTTGAGGTCTTACAGCTGTTCTTTTAAAAATTTTTATTAATTAAGGTATTACATATGTGTCCACATCTCTCCATTAACTGTGCCCCCCCACTCATGCCCTCACTCCCCTGGTGTTCGTGTCCATTGGTTAGGTTTATATTCATACATACAAGTCCTTTGGTTGGTCTCCCTCCTTTCCCCAACCCTCCCCTGCCTTCCCTCTGAGGTCCGGCAGTCTGGTCGATGCTTCTCTGTCTCTGGATCTGTCCCTGTTCATCAGTTTATGTTGTTCATTATATTCCACAAATGAGTGAGATTATGTGGTACTTGTCTTTCTCTGACTGGCTTATTTCACTTAGCATAATGCTTTCCAGTTCCATCCATGCTGTTACAAATGATAATAACTCATTCTTTTTTTACTGTAGCTTAGTATTTCATTGTGAAGATATACCAGTTTTTTAATCTACTCATCTGCTGATGGGCATGTAGGCTGTTTCCAAACAGCCGGGTACTGACACAAGAACAGACATATAGATCAATGGAATAGAAGAGAGAGCCCAGAAATCGACCCAAACCACTATGCCCAATTAATATTTGACAAAAGAGGCATGAACATAAAGTGAAGTCAAGGTAGTCTTTAAAACAAACGGTGTTGGGAAAATTGGATAGATACATGCAAAAAAATGAAACTAGAGCACCAACTTACTGATGTTCTTGACATGACCCAGTTGGCCTCAAGGCTTTTCCTCCCCTGGGGTCTCACTGCTGTGGCTCTGTCCACCGAGCAGTGCTGATGGGTTGAAGGCTTTATTTTGTCTCCAGCAAGAGCCCTCCTCCCTGCCTGGACAGGAGAGCAGACTCAGCTCTTGGCGGGTGCCAGTGCTCAGTCCTCTGGTGGGGGTGGGGCAGATGGGGCAGGGTGGAGTCCGCCTTGGCCGAGCTGGTCCTGGTTGCAGAGGCAGATTCTGCAGAAATGACAGGATCACCCTCCCTCCAGTGCTTAGGCCATTTCAAAGGATAAGCAGCTGTGCAGAGAATTAGTTCTTTTGCAAAACAGAATCCTTCAATGAGACTAATTGTTTTTATAATAGGTCTTTCACAGGAAAGGAGACAAAAACCTGCCATAAAAGCAAATGGATTCTGTACTCAGAATGCACATCTTCTGTCCAGAAGGTACCAAATTGTAGGTTGTGTTTTTACATTCCCAACTGGTTATTTGATGAAAAAGAAAAAGGGTCTAGTTCTCATCTCCTTCCCTCCCTTGTCTTCCCCCTCCCCTTTTCTCTCTTCTCCTCTCACCTCCCCTCTCCTCTCCTCCTTTTCCCTTTCCTCCCCTTCTCTCCTCTACCCTTTTCTCCCCTCTCTTCGCTTCTACCCTCCCCTCTTCTCCCCTCCTCTCCCCTCCCCTCCATTTTCTTCCCTTCCCCTCCCTTCTCCTCTGCTCTCCTCCCCTCCCCTTTTCTTCCTCCCCTCCCATTTCCTTCTCTCCCATCCCCTCGTCTCACTCCTGCCCTCCCCTATTCTCCTCCTTGCCCGTCCCCTCCTCTCCCCTCTCCTCTCTTCTCCTTGCCATGAAAACTGGTAATGCACTTCTCTGTTCTCTGAGATTGACTGTTGGGTGGGGGGAATCTATTTTTTTTAAATATCTTTTTTTAAATCTTTATTGTTCAGTTTATTAATTACATTGTTCCCTTTTTTTTCACCCTATAGTTTCCCTCCACCTGGTACCCATCCCACACTCCTCCCTCACCCCCCTCCACTGTCCTCTCCCATAGTTGCATGATTTTTGTCCAGTCTCTTGCTGCACTTCCCACACCCCCTTTTTCCCCAAGAGTTGTCAGTCCATTCCCTCTCTATGTCCTGTGATTCTGTTACATTCACCAGTTAATCCTGTTCATCAGCTTATTAATTCACTTGATTTTTAGATTCATTTGTTGATAGATGTGTATTTGTTGTTCCTAATTTACACTTTTATCTTTATCTTCTTCCTCTTCTTAAAGAATATCTTTCAGCATTTCATATAATGTTGGTTTGGTGGTGATGAACTCCTTTAGCTTTTTCTTATCTGCGAAGCACTTTATCTGACCTTCAATTCCGCATGATAGCTTTGCTGGATAGAGTAATCTTGGTTGTAGATTCTTGCTGTTCATCACCTTGAATATTTCTTGCCACTCCCGTCTGGCCTGCATCGTTTCTGTTGAGAAATCCGCTGACAATCGTATGGGTGCTCCCTTATAGGTAACCATCTGTCTTTCTCTTGCTGCTTTTAATCTTCTCTCTTTGTCTTTTGCTCTTGGCATTTTAATTATGATGTGCCTTGGTGTGGTCCTCTTAGGGTTCCTATATATTGGGGTTTGGTGCTGCTTCTTGGACTCCTAAGTCAATTTCTCTCACCAGGTGTGGGAAGTTCTCGGTCATAATTTCTTCAAATAGGTTTTCATTGTCTTGCTCTCTCTCTTTTTGTGGCACCCCTATAATTTGATGTTGGCATGCTTGAGGTTGTCCCAGAGGCCCCTTACACTATCTTCAATTTTTTGGATTCTTTTGGTTTCTTGCTTTTTCAGCTGAGTGGATTTTACCTCTTTGTATTTCAGATCTTTAACTTGGTTCTTGGGGTGTTCCAGAGCACTTTTAGGTCTTTGTATAATATTTTTAATTTCAGTCAGTTTATGCTTAATTTCTGGTTGGTCCTTTTTCATATCCTTGAGAGTCTCCTTTATATCCTTGAGGGTCTCCTTCATTTCCTTGTAGGACTCATTCATTTCCTTGTCAGTCTTGCTTATTTCCTTATAGGAGCCTCTTGAGAAGCCCTATAACCGTGGTTTTGAATTCCATGTCCAGTCGTTTTATTTTCCTCATTTCTTTCACATCTGATTTCTTTCCATGTCTCTGCATGGTGGCTGCTTCCCTGAGTTGGTCAATTAGCTTTGTGTGGTAAACGTCCTACAAGGGACAGTGGCTCAGCCTCCCCAGTTACCTGAGGTGGATATGGGTTGCACAGTCTTGCTGAAGTTAAGATCAGGTTAATCATTGTTAGCAGTTGGAGGGGTTGACCTCCAGGCCAATTGTCTGTGAAGTTCAGCTGTGCTCAGGTTGGATGGGTGGAGTCTCCAGGCCAAGCAGACAGCTTTAGCTCTGCCCTATGCGGCCCCAGGGACTCTGTGCTGGGGGCAATGGCTGCCATCTCCTCTGAGAGAGAGCTGCTGTGGAGCTCCACTGGCTGCCGGGGAAATCAGACTCTCCCCAAATGAGTCTGCACACCCAACATCTCACTCAGGGTCGTAAAACAAAGCAATCTGATGGTTTTCCGAATGAGAGAGCAAGTCGCAAGCACTCTCTACTAGGTCAGGCAGCTGCGCTGTTCCGAAGTTCACGCGCAAGCTTGCCCTCTCCACAAGCCGGCAGACCCCTGCAGCACCCGAGCTTCAGCGTGGCCTCCCACTGTCCAGCCTTCACCCCGTGTGATAGTGGGTTCCCTGGACTTTGCCCAGAGCTGGAGAATCAGTCCAGTGGGACGTCTTTGTCTCCCCCGTTCGAGAAAACTGGCTGTTTTCAGCCACCCGCCCTATCTGCTGGCGCGCCATTCCTCTCTCTGCGCGAATCTTCAACGCTATTCACTGCCGCTCCTCGGAGTCACAGTGTCCTATTTTCACTTTTATTTGTGGAATTTTCACTCGGCCAGCTTTCTGGTGATTCTGGAAGGTGTTTGTTCTTTCGTTAAGTTGTAGTTTTAAAATTGCTGTGTATGACGGCAAGATAGATGTTCTACCTATGCCGCCATCTTGGTTCCCCCCTTGGTTGTAGGTTCTTACTATTCATCACTTTGGGAAAATTTCTTGCCACTCCCATCTGGCCTGCATAGTTTCTGTTGAGAAGTCAGCTGACAAGCATATGGGTGCTCCCTGGTAGGTTTTTGTTTTTCTCTTGCTGCTTTTAATATTCTCTCTTTGTCCTTTGCTCTTGGCATTTTAATTGTGATGTGCCTTGGTGTGGTCCTCTTTGGATTCCTTTTGCTTGGGGTTCTGTGTGCTTCCTGGACTTGTAAGTCAATTTCTTTCACCAGGTGGGGGAAGTTTTCAGTCATTATTTCTTCAGATATATTTTCAGTGTCTTGCTCTCTCTCTTCTCCTGGCACCCCCATAATTTGGATGTCAGTACGTTTGAAGTTGTCCCAGAGGCCCCTTACACTATCCTAAAATTTTTGGATTTTTTTTTCTGGTTGAGTTTTTTTTTTTGCCTCTTGGTATTTCAAATCTTTGACTTGATTCTTGCATTCCTCTCGTCTGCTGTTGGGTTTCTATAAATTATTTTTTATTCCAGTCAGTGTTTGTTTAGTTTCTAGTTGGTCCTTTTTCATATCCAAGACCATCTCCTCGAGGGTCTTGCTCATATGCTTGAGGTTCTCACTTATTGGCTTACTGACCTTTTCTAGAAGACTCTTGAAATACCTTTTAACTGTGGTTTTGAACTGTATATCCAGTCTTTTGTTTTCCTCCATTTCTTTTGTTTGAGATATTTTTCTTTCTCTCCCCATTCTCACTGCTTCCCTGAGTTGGTTGGGTAGCTTTGTGTGCTAGGTGTCTCGACCTCTTCTGTTACCTGAGGTGTACACTCTTGGTGCACCCCTTTGTGGACTGTGTATACAGCCTTGTTGCAGATAAGTCTTGTTTGCTGTTGGTATCACTGGGAGGAATTGACCTCCAGGCTAACTGACTGTGAGGATCAGCTGTGACTAGTCTAGGATACAGCCTTATGTGCCAGGACTTACAAACTTGCCAAAGTCTCTGTGCTCAGTTTGGATGGGGTGGAGTTTCTGGGTGGGGTGGAGTTTCAGGGTGGAGCCAAAAGCCTTGGATTCAAGTCAGCTCCGGCCCACAAGGTCGCCAGGTCTTAGCATCTGCAGGCAATTGCTGCAGGCACCTCTGTGAGAAAGGTGCCCTTGTGTTTCACCTGCCACCAGACCATGCAGTCCCTAATGAATCCAGAACCTCAGATTTTTGCCTGGCACCTGGGTTCAGTGCAATCGGAACACCTTTTCCCTTCCGCCAGACACCAGCCACACAGTCAACAGAACGCCCTCACCGTGAACACTTGTGCGCGCCCCCAGAGCTCCACCTCTGGCTGGAGCTCCTTTCTTCTGCCAGACACCACCAGCAACCTGTCCATCCTCTCTGCGCGCACTTGCATGCATGCCTCCAGAGCTCTGCCTCCGGCTCTTCCCCTGGAATTCCGCCCGCAATCCAGGTTCTCCTGGGTTTTGAGTGCATACTGAACTGGGTTCAGTGCAGCCTGGAGTTTTGTCTCCTTTCCACTGGAGCACCCCTGCCAGGTTCAGACACCCCGTCCTCTCACATGTGCGAGTCTCACCTTATTTGGGCTTTGCAGAGGCTCTTCTATGTCCCTTCAGTTTCAGATCTTCCAGTCGGCCAGCCATCTCGTGGCTCTGAACAGTGTCCGTTCTGTCCTTCAGCTGTATCCTCCACATTTTTGTGCAGGGAAAAAGCCTAGGTGTTTACCTATGCCGCCATCTTGTTTTCTCCCAAGGGGAATCTATTTTAAACAAAGTAAAATTTTCAAGATTTATTTAGATGGAATTTAAATCAAGGAAAAACACTGCATTGTTTCCAGGTTAACAGTATTTGAAAATCAAGCCTTGTCCATATGCTGCCAATTCCATGTGATTTCGGAAACACGGAGTAGGCTTCTGCACAGGTTGGGGCTGAGCTGGGCTGAAACAGTAGCATAGCCAAAATGGGACCTCCTTTCTCATGTAACACAGAGTCTGGTCAGTCTGGGCTGGTGTAGCTGCTCCACAAAGCTTCTGTGGACCAGGTCCCTGTGGCTTCCAGCTCTCTCTTTGCAGGGAGTGCTTCTGCCTGAAGTTGGAGGATGGCTGCTCTTCCTCCAGGCACTGCCCGAGTTGCAGGTAGGAAGAAGGGCAAAGTAGAAAAGTGATGGGTCACAATCCAGGATTCCTGCGTCTTGCTATTTGCTCAAATGAATTTAAAATATATGTCCACACAAAAACTGAACACAGGTTTTTATGGAGGCTTGGTTCATAATTGCCAACTGGAAACAAACAAGATGACCTTCAGTAGGTGAATGGATACATAAACTGTGGTACATCCAGGAACTGGAATATTATTTGGTGCTTAAAAGAAGTGAGCTCTTAAGCCATGAAAAGACGAGGAACCTTAACTGGATATTGTTAAGTGAAAGAAGTCAATGTGAACTGTGTGATTCCAATTCTATCACATTCTGGAAAAGGCAAAACTATGGAGACAGTTAAAAGATCAGTGATTACCAGGGGATCAAAGGAAGGGAGGGATAAATAAGTGGAGCATAGAGGATTTTTAGGACAGTGAAATCCTATCTAATAAAAGAGTAATATGCAAATTGATCCTAACAGCCAAACAACCAGGAATGACCAGTCCCTATGACTGCACTGACCACCAAGGGGCAGATGCTCAATGCAGGAGCTGCCCCCTAGTGGTCAGTGTGCTTCCACAGGGGGAGCGCCGCTCAGCCAGAAGCAGGCTCATGGCTGGCCAAGTGGTGGTCGTGGGAATCTCTCCTGCTTCTGTGGCAGCGCTAGGGACGTCCATCTAAGTGCAGGATGTCCACCAGGGGGAGCAGGCCTACACAGTTAGTTGGACATCCCCTGAGGGCTCCCAGGCTGCCAGAGGGATGCCTGACTTCCAGCTTAGGGCTGATCCCCCAGGAAGCAGGCCTAAGCCAGCATGTGGACATCCCCCAAGGAGTCCCAGACTGCAAGAAGGCACAGGCCAGACTGAGGGACTCCCCTGAGTGCATAAATTTTCATGCACTGAAAATTATTATAACTAGAGGCCGGGTGCACAAAATTTGTGGACGGGTAGGGTCCTTAGGCTTGGCTGGTGATCTGTGGGCTGACCATCAGGGTGATCAGGGCCCCGCCTGCACCCACTTGGCTGGCCTGGTGCTGCCCACTCACCAGCCCCACCCCCTCCTCCTCCCTGCCACCTCTGGTTGTCTCCTTCTGTGGGGCAACTGGCAGGGCAATTGGGGGTCCCTACTGGCACCTGGCTTGGCTAGCAACCTGGTGCCGCCCACTCTCTGGCCCCATCTCCTGCTGTGACCGCTAGTTGCCTCCATCTACGGGGCACCCACCAGGGCAATCAGGGAGCCCCCACTGTCATCCACCTTGGCTGGCCTGGTGCCATCCAATCGCCAGCCCCACTGCCGGTCAGGGCCTGTGGGCTGAGGATAGCTTCTTCATTGAACATCTGCCTCTTTGTGGTCAGTGGGTGTCATAGCAACCAGTTGTTCTGCTGTTTGGTCAATTTGCATATTAGGCTTTTATTATATAGGACTAGAGGCCCAGTGCACGGAATTTGTGCACGGAGGGGGCCAAGGATGTGTCCTTCAGCCCAGCCTGCACCCTCTCCAATCTGGGACCCCTCAAGGGATGTACGACTGCCCGTTTAGGCCTGATCCCGATAGGATTGGGCCTAAACGGGCAGTCGGACATCCTTCTCACAATCCAGGACTGCTGACTCCAAACTACTCACCTGCCTGCCTCCCTGATTGCCCCTAACAGCTTCTGTCTGCCAGCCTGATCACCCCCTAACCACTACCCTGCCAGCCTAATTGCTGTCTAACTGCTCCCCTGTCACCCTGTTTGCCTCCAACTTCCCTCGTCTGCTGGTCTGATTTTAGAACAGTTTTAAATTCTAAATAAACCCAAACAGAAATGGCTATCACCATGGAGCGAGCAGAAGGCTTGGCTCTGCTCCAGGCTACAAAGTTTCAATTGTAAAACATACATAAATCCCAGATCCCAGGGCCTGGTCACCCCTAACTGCCCTCCCCTGCAGGCTTGATTGCTCCCAACTTCCCTCCTCTGCCAGCCTGGTCACCCCTAAAGGCCCTCCCCTGCAGGTTTGATCGCTCCCAACTGCCCTCCCTTGCAGGACTGGTCCCTCCCAATGGTTTCCCCTGCTGGCCATCTTGTGATGGCCATCTTGTGTCCACATGGAGGCAGGATCTTTGACCACATGGGGGCAGCCCTCTTGTGTGTTGGAGTGATGGTCAATTTGCATATTACTCTTTTATTAGATAGGATAGAGGCCTGATGCATGGGTGGGGACCAGGTGGTTTGCCCTGAAGGGTGTCTCAGGTCAGAGTGGGGGTTCCCTTGGGGCATGGGATGGCCTGGGCGAGGGGCCTGTGGTGGTTTGCAAGGTGGCCATGCCCCCCAGCGACCCTAGTGGAGGCCCTGGTATCTGGGATTAATTTATGTTCTACAATTGAAACTTTGTAGCCTGGAGCATAGTTAAGCCTTCTGCTCACTCTGTGGTGACAGCCATTTCTGTTTGGGACATTTACCGTCTATAATTGAAACTTTGTAGCCTACAGTGGAGGCCTAGGTGCTAGGCTAGCCTAGCAACCCTAGCCTCTTCTCTTTCCAACTCCATGGCTGCCGCCATTTCTATTGGGATATATCTTCTATAATTGAAACTTTGTAACATTGAGTGGAGGCCTAGGCCAGCAAGGGCAGGCGGAAAGCTTGGCTTCCTCCATTGCCAGGGAAACTCAAGCCTCCCTCCTGCTCTCAGTGACTGCAGCCATCTTGGTTGGGGTTTATTTGCATAATTTGCTCCTGTTTGGCTGATGGGCATGGCTGTGGGCGTGGCTTGATAATAGGTATGGTCAATTTGCATATTACTCTTTTATTAGATAGGATGATGGATACATTTGTAAAAATTCATGGCGGATGCACCACTAAGAGTGAACCCTAATATAAACTATAGACTTCAGGTGATAGTGATGCGTCTATGTAGGTTACTCAATTGTAACAAATGTATCACTCTGGGTGGCATATTGATAGTAAAAGGGCTAGCTAGCTAAATTAGGAGGGTTTAGGGAATAAAGAGGGTCCATGGGAGAGGAGGGCATAGATGTGGACTAGAAGATGCCAGGGTGCTTATCTTACTTGTACAGAGGAGAGAGAAATGCCTTAGGAGGGAGGGGTTCAGACAGATGGAAACATTTCTGGCCTGAGCAATTAAAATGACCATAAGTCAGATGAAAAGTAGCTCTGACCTGAGCAGCTGGGAGAGCTATAAAGTAACACATCCCCAGGCCAGCACAACTGGGGAAAAGCTATAAGATAAAATCCTAAGAGACTCCAACCTAAACAGAGGAAGATGACCAAATGGAGGAAAAGTGTGGGGGCGTGGGAGCTGATTACAGAGCTAAGACACCATGATAGAGAAGGAGGGTCTGAAGCCAGAGTAAATCAGGCTTCAGACAGAGAAAGCAGAGGACACCTTTCTTAGGTGACCCCTCTGCCCCCCCCCCCCCCAGTGCCAAGGGGGACAGAGTGTTAGGCTTAACATTTAAAAGTAAGGGTTTAGAGGTGGTATATGCTTACAGTAAAGTTTCTGTACTTTTCAAACCTGCCATCTTTAGTCTGTGGCTTTACTCTTTGAATCCATCTGGACAAGAACCTTTGAAAGAAAGCACCCTTGCATCCTACTCAACTAAACAACCTGAATCAATAGTAGAGAGACTGTTCCTGTGTGAGGGAAGGGGGTAAATGGGAACTCTACTTTCTACTCAATTTTGTTGAGAACGTAAAACTGCTCTAAAAACAAAATCTTTTTATTTTATAATATACACTTATATCTACTTATGGACCTTGAGATGAATCTATTTGTAATAACTTCCCTAAAAAGCCCATCTAGTAGACTTCTGCGTGTACCTCATTTGCCAAAACTGGTCACATGACAACCCCAGGATACAAGGGAGTGACTTTCTTTCTGGTACTTTTCTCCCTTCCAGTTTTACTGAGATAATTGACACACAGCTCTGTGTGAGTGAAGGTGTACTGCAGAAGGACTTGACGTATGTGAATTTATAGTGAGACCCACTGTAAGTTTAGTTAAGATCCTTCTACTTATATAGTAACAAAAAATTTCTTTCCTTGGGATGAGAAATTTTAGAATATACTTTTTAGTACCTTTCAAATATATCGCATAGCATTGTTAGCTATAGTTATCACTTTGTGCATTGCATCCCATACTTACTTACCTTATAAGGCTGGGAGTCTGTACTTTTTAACCACTGTCATCAATTCCCACACCCCTAATTCTGCCTTTGGAGACCATAAATCTGATTTTTTTCTATGAGTTTGGCGGTGTTTTGTCTTTTTTTGTTCCACATATAAGGGATTTCATACAGTATTTGTTTTTGTGTGACTTATTTTACTTAGCATAATATCCTCAGGGTCCACCCATGTTGTTATAAATGGCAGGATTTTCTTCTTTTTATGACTAAATAGTATTTCACTATGTGTCTATCTGTATCTCTATCTCTATATCCATATCTCTATCTATCTTAATATTAATAAAAAACCTAAGTCATTTCCATGTCTTTGTTATTATAAATAATGCTTCAATCAACACAGGCTGATATCTGTTCAACATAGTGATTTAGTTTCCTTTGGATACATATACACCCAGGATTGCTGAATTATATGGTAGTTCTATTTTTAATTTTTTTAAGACACTCCCTATTTTTTCCACAATGGCTATACAAATTTACACTCCCACCTCCTTGCGAGCATTGATTATCGCTTGTCTTTTTGATGCTAGTCATTATAATAGGTGTGAGATATCTCATTATGGCTTTGATTGTATTTCCCTAGTGATTAGTGATGTCGGGCACCTCTTCATATGCCTATTAGACATTTGAATATATTCTTTGGAAAAATATACGTTCAGGCCTTTTGTTCATTTTTAAAAATAGGTTAGTTGGTTTATTAACTACTGAGTTGCACAAGTTCTTTGCATATTTGGGCATTAACCCCTTATCAGATATATGATTTGCAATTATTTTTCCCATTTCATATGTTGCTTTTTCATAGGATTGATTGTGTCTTTTGCTGTACAGAAGCTTTTTAGTTAGATATAAATTAGACATTATCAGTTATTTTTGCTTTTGATGTTTGCTCTTAGGTATCAAATTAAAAAAATCATTGCCAAGACATTGAAGGAGACCAAAGTTTTGCCACTCCAATATATGCCTTTTAAGATATTGATTTTAAGCTAGCTATTAGGAAATAATAGAGCAGTGTAGTAATTCCATTGTGTAGTTGCACCACAATTTTTTAATCCACTCATCTGCTGATGGGCATTTAGGCTGTTTCCAAATCTTAGCTATGGTGAATTGTGCTGCTATGAACATAGGGGTACATATATCCTTTCTGATTGGTGTTCCTGATTTCTTGGGATATATTACTATAAGTGAGATTACTGGGTCAAAGGGGAGTTCCATTTTTAACTTTTTGAGGAATCTCCATAGTATCTTCCACAGTGGCTGCACCAGTCTGCATTCCCACCAGCAGTGTACTAGTGTTTCTTTTATCCACATCCTGGCCAGCACTTGTCATTTGTTGATTTGTTGATGACAGGTGTGATATGGTACTGCATTGTTGTTTTGGCTTATTTGCATCCCTTTGATGATTAGTGACTTTGAGCATGTTTTCATATGCCTTTTGGTCTTCCATATGTCCTCTTTAGAAGTGTGTCTATTTAAGTCTTTTGCCCATTGTTTGCTTAGATTGTTTATCTTCCTTTTGTTAAGTTGTATGGAATATTACACTGCTATAAAAAAGAAGGAACTCTTACCATTTGTAACAGTATGGTTGAAACTGGAGAGCATTATGCTAAGCGAAATAAGCCAGTCGGAGAAAGATAAATATCACATGATCTCACTCATTTGTGGAATGTAATGAACAATATAAACTAATGAACCAAAATTGAGCCAGAGACATAGAAGCATCGAAATAACCATCCAACCTCAGAGGGAAGGCAAGGGATGGTGGGGGGATGTGAGAGATCAATCCAATGACTTGTATACATACATATGAGCATAACCAATGGACACAGATAATAGGGGGGTGAGGGCATGTACTGGGGGTGGGAGCAGCTCGGGGGAGGTCAATGGGGGGGGGAAGGAGACTTATGTAATACTTTAAAAATAAAGAATTTACATTAAAAATAAAATAGACTCAGAAAGAACCTTTGACCCTCTCCCTCCCCTGCCTAAGGAAACTCAGATGGAAGGGCCTGTTTCAGGAAAGCCGTCAGCAGGGTCATGTCGGCAGGTTCGCTTAGCATATCTGCCTTAGCCTGTTTGAATTGGGTGTGGTGGGCAGGACATACCAAACCAGGGGTCTGTTCACTGACCTCCGTGTCCCATCGTTTCTGGTTTGCCTAGCTGGCATGTGTTTGCCTCACATTTACTCTTTCTCATACCCCTGTGAATTGCCTGCTTTCCCTTTGAGTCGGGGACCCCTACCCTCCTTTTCTTTTGTTCAAAATGGCATATAAACCTCATCGTCCAATACGTTAAATCTCATATCTTATGGCACCACTGAATGTACATCCATAAAATAAATTTTGGACATTTTCTCCTGTTAATTTGTCTCTTGTTATTTTGATTATTAGTCTAGTTAGAAGAACATAGAAGGTGAAAGTTATTTTTTGTGTCCCTACACCCATACCAACCCCAATGTTTTCTTCTAGGAGTTTTATAATTTAGTCCTTACATTTAAATCTTTTATCTATTTTGAGTTAATTTTTGTGAGTAGTGTAAATTAGGAGTCTAATTTCATTCTTTTAGATGTGAATATCTCAGCACCATTTATTGAAGAGAATATCTTTTAAGTATTCGTGGTTCCTTGTCAAATATTAGTTGACCATATTTGTATGGATTTATTGCTGGGTTCTCTATTCTGTTCCATTGGTCTATGTATAGTTTTATGCCAGTACCATACTATTTTTGTTACTATAACTTTGTAATTTAATTTGAAATCAAGTAATATGATGCCTCATTTTGTTATCTCACCCCCCCCCTCAATTTTGCTTTAGCTTTCTGGGGTCTTTTGTGATTCTAGATGAATCTTAATTGTTTTCTATTTTTGTAAAAAATGCTATTATAATCTTCATAGGGATTGCATCAAATTTATGGATGGCATTTGGTGACATGAACAGTTTTAACAATGTTAATTCTTCCAGTCCATGAACATGAGGTATCATTCCATTTATTCATGTTGTCTTTTTTAAATATATATATATATATATATGTATATATATATATATATATATATATATATATATATATATATATTTTATTGATTTTTTTACAGAGATGAAGGGAGAGGGAGAGAGAATTAGAAACATCGATGAGAGAGAAACACCAATCAGATGCCTTCTGCACACCCCCTACTGGGGATGTGCCTGCAACCAAGGTACATGCCCTTGACTGGAATCGAACCTGGGACCCTTAAGTCTACAGGTTGACACTCCACCCACTGAGCCAAACCAGTTAGGCCTATTTGTGTTGTCTTTAATTTCTTTCACCAATGTTTTGTACTTTTCAGTGTAGAGCTCTTTCACCTCCTTGGTTAAATTTATTGTGTGTGTGTGTGTTTTTTTTATGCTATTTTAAATGGGATTGCTTTATTTCCTTTTGTTGGTAGTGACTGTTTTGTTTTTTATTTTTGTTTTTCCTCAGTAAGTCTTTAATTCTCATTACAAATCATTCTGGCCTCACCCTCATTTTCATTTATGTATATTCCCTTCAGATTTGGTCTGTATGCAAAATCTTTTTAGAACATTTTCATAATCATGGTTCATTGGCATCATGTATTCTTCTTTCAAACTTATTCTTAGAAAAAATTATTCTAAAGTATTTAGTGTACCAGGTGCTTAGCTAGTCTTCATTGAAGTCATTTAAAGGTGGGGCTCCCCAATGCCCCGCTTCATTTTTGGTGGGTCTGTTTTGATTGTTCCTTTTGTTTTCCTCCCTGTGTTATTTATTCCAAGGGGAGTTACTATTTGTAAATAGCACATGGTTGTCCTCTCCCACCCAAATTGCAATACTGTTAATAAGGAGTTACTATCCAAAATTTATTAAGTACTTAGAAAACACCAAACAACCCAATTAAAAAATAGGCAAGGGACTTCTCTAAAGAGTACATAGAGATGGTCAATAGACATGAAAAAATGGTCAACATCATTAATCATCAGAGAGCTGCACATTAAAACCACAATGAAATATCATTTCCCACCTGTCCTCAATAAATTAAGAAATAACAACTGTTGGCCAGGATATGGAGAAAAGGGAACCCTCATGCATTGTTAGTGGAAATGCAGACCTGTGCAGCCACTGTTAAAAGAAGTATGGAATTACTTCAAAAAATTAATAATAGAACTGCCTTATGACCCAATAATTCTGCTTCTGGGACTATATCTGAAGAAATCTGAAACACTAATTCAAAAGAATATAGACACCCCTATGTTCACGGCAGCATTATTTACAATAGCCAAGATTCGGAAGCAGCCTAAGTGTCCATCAGTAGATACGTGGATTAACAGCAACAACAACAACAAAAACAAACAAACAAACAAACAAAAAGCAGAAGAAGCTGTGGTATATTTACACAGTGGAATCCTACTCAGCTATAATAAAGAAAATCTTACCCTTGCAACAGCGTAGATGGACCTGGAGAGAGCATTATGCTCAGTGAAATAAGCCAGTCAGAGAAAGACAAGTACCATATGACTTCACTCATATGTGGAATCTAATGAACAAATAAACTAACAAACAAGAGATCATAACAGACTCACAGATAGAGAGCAGGCTGACAGCTACTAGAGGGGAAGGGGATGGAAGGACTGGGTGAAAAGGTGAAGGGGTTAAGCAAAACAAACAACAACAACAAATCTCATAGGCACAAGCAACAGCATGGTGATTACCAAAGAGGAAGGGAATGGGGGAGGTAGAAGAGGGTAAAGGGGAGAGAAATAGTGATGGAAGAAGACTTGACTTGGGGTGATGAACATACAATATACAGATGATGTGTTACAGAATTATATACCTGAAACTTACAAATTTTTTATTAACCAATGTCACCCTAATAAATTCAATAAAAAAAAATTTCCCAGAACAGTTTGGAATCATTCTGGCTGTATGGCAGTCAGGTGTGGGTTTCTACACCTTACAGAGACTCTGGGATCGGCCTGACATCCTATCTAACAAAGATGGAATATGCTAATTGACCATCACACCCTCACAAAGATGGTGGCCCCCACAGCCAATAAGGAGGTAATATGCTAATTGACTGTCATGCCCTAAAAGATGGCGGCACCCACAGCTGCAAATGGTGGTGCCCAGTCCTCTCAGCCCCACTGGGGCAGCAGGCGCAGCATGGTCAGGCCCACCCCCAGGCAGGTCTGGCCACTTCATGTGCCTGCCTACAAAGTCCCCCAGTCCCCTCATCCCCCCAACCCCTCAGGGCTGCTGAGGCACAGGTAACCAGGGCCGCCCAAGGTGTGATGGGAGTGTCACCTTCCCCTGGTCACTGGGTCACCTCTGGCCCCTGAGGGCTCTCTCCAGTGCATGAATTTTAATGCACCAGGCCTCTAGTCCTTTAATAACTTTATTTATAGATTCAACTAGGGGACTCAATTCTATTGTCTACTTCAAGAACTACTTCCACCCAGTGGTGATGAGGCAGTGTCAGAATTAAGAGCATTCTCTGAATTCAGACACACCTGGGTCTGAAACTTGACCTCACTGTTAGCTAGCCAAATGACTTGAACAATTTATTTAATGTCACCAAGTCTCAGTGATAAATAAAATCTATCACACTGGGTTGTTCAGAAGATTGAAAAGAAAATGTTTGGAAAGAATTCAGCACAATTCCTGGCATATAGTTGGCACTCAGTAAATGAAAGCACAATTATTCCAGAGAGGTATGCATGTATTTTTCCTTAACCTGTTAGATTATTTCAAAGTTTTTTTCCTGTCATAAAGATGCAAACTAAGAGATTGGGAATGGCTGGAGGTAAAAGCTCCTCCTGGAGAGGGGATTTCCCACCTGTTCTCTACCAGGAGACATTGGGAATCCTCTGGAAGCCCACAGCGGGTCAAGCACCAGAGTGAGATGGTCTTTCTACACTGACCTTGGACTTTGTCACTGGCTCTATACGGTTAATGCTACAGTGAACATGAAGATCTTAATTTGGATGGATCAGGGGTGGACGAATAAAAAACAAATAGTACCAGACATGATTTCAGTGAGACTTTTGCAAAGATATCACTTTACTTCATGTAATATGCAAACAGCCTCTGCTTAATTCAGCTCTTTGTTCTTTCATCATGCATTTTTCCTTAGTGTTTCCATTTTTTCATGCTGGCCTCCTACTCCATTTGGTCCAAATATCCTCTTGGTTATTTCTGGTTCAGCTGTTTAGAACATGCTGATATATGGTGCCTTTGCAGCAATATGTGGTAGGGGAGTGAGCTGCCAAATGCAATGGGAAACATTTGCAATCAGCAGAATGGTCTTAACTATGGTGCAATCTTTATGCTGTCTGAAGTTGATAGGATGCAGGAAGGAATATCAGACTGTGTAATGAAAAGAAAGAAAAATCCAGACAGGCAGGGTGATTGTTTTGAAGACTCTATGTTGGTTATAGAAAAACTAGAGGCCCTGGTGCATGAAATTTATGCACAGGGGGCGGGGAATGCCCCTCAGCCCAGCCTGCACCCTCTCCAATCTGGGACCCCTCGAGGGATGTCCAACTGCCCGTTTAGGCCTGATCCCACCGGAATCGAGCCTAAATGGGCAGTCGGACATCCTTCTCACAATACAGGACTGCTGGCTCCAAACTGCTCACCTGCCTGCCTCCCTGATTGCCCCTAACCATCAGCCTAATCACCCCCTAACTACTACCCTGCCAGCCAAATTGATGTCTAACTGCTCCCCTGCCAGCCTGTTTGCCCCCAACTTCCCTCCTTTGCTGGCGTGGTCACCTGTAACTGCCCTCCCCTGCAGGCTTGATCACCCCCAACTGCCCTCCTTTGCAGGTCTGGAACCTCCCAACTGCCCTCCCCTGCTGGCCATCTTGTGGTGGCCATCATGTGTCCACATGGAGGTAGGATCTTTAACCACATTGTGTGTTGGAGTGATGGTCAATCTGTGTATTACTCTTTTATTAGATAGGATTAGAGAGGATAGAGGCTTGGTGCATGGGTGGGGGCCAACTGGTTTGCCCTGAAGAGTGTCCCGGATCAGGGTGGGAGTTCCCTTGGGGTGTGGGGTGGCCTGGGCAAGGGGTCTGTTGTGGTTTTCAGGCTGGCCATGCTCCCCAGCAACCCAAGTGGAGGCCCTTGAATCTGGGATTAATTTATGTTCTACAATTGAAACTTTGTAGCCTAGAGTGGAGGCCTAGGAGCTAGGGCTTCAGAAGCTTGGCTTCCTCCATTGCCCCAGCAACTCTAGCCTCTGCTCTCTCCAGCTCCCTGGCTGCCACCATTTCTGTTGGGATATATCTTCTATAATTGAAACTTTGTAGCATTGAGTGGAGGCCTAGGCTGGCAAGGGCAGGCGGGAAGCTTGGCTTCCTCCATTGCTGGGGAAACCCAAGCCTCCCCCTGCTCTCAGTGGCCACAGCCATCTTGGTTGGGAATTATTTGCATAATTTGCTCCTGATTGGCTGGTGGGAATGGCTGTCGGCATGGCTTGATCGGAGGTATGGTGCATTTGCATATGACTCTTTTATTAGATAGGATAATACATTCAAAAATTGATTGAACTTAGCTGGGGAAAACTAGACCAATTCAGATGACTTGAGGGGACTCTGACAAGTTTTGACTATGCAAATTGCCTCACTTAAGAGTGAAATCACATGTGGGGTCAGAGGACTTGTTTGCCTGCATGCTCCATATAACTCATTCTTATTGCCTCATTTGTCCTAATGACTCCTGGGTTCAAACTTCTCCTTCCAGTCCTCCCTAATTCCAGAGGTAATGTATCGTCCCAAATAGAGAAAATTAATATTAATTTTATTTTAAAATCTTATAACATGCTTTGCCCGTTTGAAAGTGTCACAGATCTAACTTTGTAAACTGCCTGGTCTGTGACGAGTGTTAAACACCTGTGCTTTGTGTGCCTCCATGGGGTGTCGTGGACACGCAAATCCTTTCTCTCCACTTTAAAACAAAGGGCGCAGAGTGCTTTAAGAGTGTTGACAACACAGGAGTGAGTCAAGGCCTTTCAGGAGGGTTGGGGTCCTTATCAAGGCATCACCCAGCTCTCTGAGGCCACAGCAATGAGGAGCTCTGGGGAGCTTTTGATTTCTTCCACCCTTCTTGACATTCTTCTTATCCTCTAGTTATTTCCCTTCTTCTCTCCGTCTGCTCCAAATATCTAAGTGGTGGGAAGAATTCAGCTCTTGATTGGGGGTGGAGAAGAGGGAGAGATGCATTCCTGTTTCTTCTTTTTCTCACCCCCAGTCAGGAAGGCAAGGAGCCCTTCAGAAGCCCCTTTGCCCAGAGCCTCTGGTTGCAGAGGGAAAAGCTGATCTACTTGTCAAATCACCAGTATGACACAGACATTTCAAATGGGCCTCTGCGGCCCTCAGGGTACTGACTGACCATGCCTGGGCCTGAACTTTTGTGGAAGTAACCTTCATAGAACCAGGTCTTTCATTTGTTATCACAGAAGGCAGTCATGCTCCTAAACAGGCACACTCCTGCTCCCCCTCAGACAAGCAGGACTCTACTATTTAAAAGGAGACTGTATCGCTAGTCTTCTTCTTCTTCTTTTTAAAAAATATTTTATTGATTTTTTACAGAGCAGAAGGGAGAGGGATAGAAAGTCAGAAACATTGATGAGAGAGAAACATCAACCAGCTGCCTCTTGCACACCCCCTACTGGGGACGTGCCCGCAGCCAAGGTACATGCCCTTGACCAGAATAGAACCCGGAACCTTTCAGTCCGCAGTCTGATGCTCTATCCACTGAGCCAAACCAGTTTCGGCTCGCTAGTCTTCTTAATGACCATAATTAAGTCATAGGAATAGAATTTTATTACGATCTGCTTATAACTTCTGAAATCTGAATTTAGTTCCAAACAATTATATACTATTCTTGTCCGGTTTTTCCGCCAGATTCATTCAGGTATTGTGTTTGAGACTAACAGTACTATGAATTGTGCTGACAAAGGAATATGTGAATAAATAAATAAGATGCATTAATATTTTATGAAGGAAAAATGATGACAAAATATTAACAACACAGGCTACAGTGGGTATTGCTAGTTTAATAATTTCTATTTGGGGAAAGCTTAGATTAAAAATGTTTCTGCTTGGAAGAACTTTCTCACATTTGTTCTTAACATTTTTTCCCTCTTTAAACCCAGCTCAGTTATTACTTCCATAGGAGTGAGTGTGTGCTGCTCTTCAAGAAAGAGGTCTCCTGTCACATCTCACAGCATGCTCTTCTTTCTAGACATCTGGGTGTGGTTTCACTTTACCTGCTAGTATCTCATAAACTCCTTACATACAATTTTACCTGTTTTGTTGCAACTTAACAATACTCAGTATATTTATTTAAAAAAAAGAAAGAAGGAATGAGGACACTATTATTGCTAGTTGTGTGATCTTCGGCAACATCTTATAATCTTTGTGCTTTTTTCTTCAGGTGTAAAATGGTGACAACTACGATCTTACACATTTAAGATTAAGTGAGATAATGTGTGTCGGTACTTAGCCCAATACCTGGCACACTGAGTTCTTGATAAATGTCAGCTGGCGATTTTAATGTTAGTAACATGGACCGTATTTTTTAGTAGGTTCTTTGAGGTAGGGTGGTTTCTTTGCTGATCAGGGACATAGTATTAAATAAAGGATGGAGATAATCAACAGTACCCCATAAAAACAAAGTAACAGCAATAAAGCCAAAGTAACTTCAACTGCTGAAATAATGCTGCAAGTTCTATATACAATAATGGGCAGGATTCCAGAAGGGCCCAATGTACTCTCAAACATGCATTTAGCACATAAAAATACAACTCAATGTCATTACAAATTTAATCAACAAACAAAATGATCATATCCCTTATCAAGTATGTATGTATATTATGCTAGTGGTCCTGTGATAACATGTCTTTTATAGGGATACTTTGGATATTGATAGATGGTCCAGGAAGGCCTTTCAGAGTAGATGGCACTAAAACTGGGACCAAAAGGATAAGAAGGAGATATGGGAGCAAAAAGTAGGGAGAAGAGTGTCCCAGGCCGAAGGGACTGCAGGTACAAAGACTGTGTGGAGTGTTTGACTATATGCAGGGAGTCTGATGGGATTGGAGCACAGTGAGTGAGGCGGCAGGGGTGAGGGGTAAAGACAGAGGGGCCAGATCATATAGGGCTCTGAGGCCTGGGGGCAGGCCATTGTGTTTTCAGTTCAAATGCAATGGGAAGCCACTGTAGGACTTTAAGGGGGCAGTGACATGATGCAATGTACAGATTTCATCACCTTCTATGGGACTGTGAATGCATCATCAGCTCCTGAAGCATTTGTCTGGTAGGAGGGAGGCTCCTCACTGCATGTTTTCAGGGACCTCAGAGCTGCAGGTGAGCTGCGAGGACAGCCCAGAGCTTTGAGCAGAGGTGGTAGGAGCCCTCGAACCCCCTGTCACCCTGTGGTCACACTGCTGTGTTTGCACCACATCTCCCAGTTACCTGGTGCTGGAGAGTCTGCGAGTTTTCCACTTGATTTAATAAGTAACTATTGCACAGCCAGTCCACAGGTATGGTGAAAATACAAAGCAAATGACAGAGTTAGGGATCTGCAGCTCTAGGCAATGCCTGCAGCTACGAGAGAGGTTTTCAGGGCTCAGCCATGTCCAGGCTCAGCCCTATCCGTGCCGGTTCATGCTATACATGTGGTTTTGGAGGGACAGAAGGCCAGCCCTGAGGGAAATTTTGGAAGCTGACAGTGGGAAGGATTTTCAGTCTTAGGCAAAGAAACAGGTCAAGCACCTGCACTCCCAGCCCAACGCTGAAAGACTATAATTCTAGTCTGGCAAACATGAAAGAAAGCAAGCAAGAGCGTTCACGTTATTTCAACATTCCTTTCAAACACGTGGATTTAAGCCACTTGTGTTTGAAATCCATTCAGTTTGTATTTTTGCCAAGAGTTTTGTGGGTATAAAGTTTAAAAATAGGATATCTATAGGGAAATGTGGATGAATTCTAGGTTGGCAAAAGGCTTTGTAAGTGCCCTAATGTTTAGCCCTAGATGTTTGTAAAGAAAATAAAACACAAACAGTTCAGGTAAATACAGACTTGCTCAGCAAGGGCCAGGTTTCTTCCCTCAACACAACTTCTCCCTCTCACCCGCCAGGACGTTGGGATGGAATAATTGTGCACTCACTCACTTCAATCTGATCTATCAAGGTACTGTCTTGGACTAAGGACTAGTTTATAATCTGCCTGGATAGATAGGCCTTGTTTCTAAACAACGCCACGACTCAGTAGCCTGTGACCTGTCCTGAGACAGGGACCACCTGGTGCTCGCACACTGCAGTGGGGAAGGGTAGCCAGGCGGGCTTCCTGAGGGAGGCGTGGACAGTGGGTTTCGGTGGGTGGAGAGTTGGAGAAATACCTGAGCTTTGGCACATGGTGGGAGGATAGGTATGTTTAGTGGGGATTAAGAGCCAGTTTGGCGGGAGTGTAGAATAGTAAGTGATGTGAATGATGCAAGAGAATACACCATTATCAGAACTGAGAAGCCCAAAGGAGCAGGAGCCGGTCCTTTCTTGAGTGTGTGGCTAGTTTGTTGTGGGTCATGATTCGGGGGCACAGGGAAGCCAGGCCTGTGCAGTGAGGGGTAGGTGGTGGGGGTGTGGGGGTGTGGATGGGGGAGGTGCTGAAAATTCAGGTCTGGCCTGCAGGAAGGAGGGAAAGGAAGGCCAGCCAGCACATACCCATTTGAAAGCTCCAATGTTTACCAAATCGGATCGCAAAGGCCGGGATGGGCCCAGGACAGAAATGTGATCAGGCAGAGCTCCCGGATGGCCACACGTGGTTGGGTCACAATCCCGAGCCCGCTGCCAGGTGCCCCCAGGCGCTGCCAGCTCACTGCGCTGGCAAGGACAGAGCTGAGGGGAGCACTCCTGGGGAGCCCAGGCCAGAGCTGGGGGCTCTGACACTGACCAGAGGAGCGCAGGGGTCACTCTGGGTCTGCAGAGCCAGCTCAGGCAACAGACACAGGCCCAGACTGCCCCTGAGCCTCCTGGCCCAGCATTGGGAGCCAGGGCTGGGGGGAATCACTTGAACTGGGCATAGGAGGCTCACTGTGCAGAAGCGGAACATAATCTTAGAGTGGAAACGGGACGAGGAGCCTCCCTGCCGCACAGACCAGTGTCCTCTGTCGCGCCAGGCGCATTTCCAGTTGTCAGGCCGTTTCCACGGGCAGGGACTTGGCAGGAAACCCATTCTACTCACTAGCCTTTTTTGTTTCTCACCTCATTAGAGTCAGACACATCTTATGCGATAAGGAGGGAGCCTGAAGGGATAATGGACAGTCTGGCCCTGGTTGAATAGGGGCAAGACCAGCTGCTGAGAGTAGTGCAAACCAAGGTTTGGGGGGCATTGGTGAAGTTGAAACTGGTTTGGATAGGTGAAGCCTTTAAGAGTGGATGAAAATTGCCCAAACAGCCATGGATTGGTGGAGTGAATGGGAGAGACTCAGCACAGGATGCCTAACAGCTATGGGTGGAAACTGGGCTACTGCCCCACAGGGCTCGGTGCCTGGTAAGGAGGCAACAGAAGGCCAGAGGGAAAGAGGTGCAGAGGCGACAGAGGCAGGTGAAATGGCCAGCCGGTGCACCAGGTGGGGCAGGCAGATCTAGAAGCCAGAGGAGAGAGTGTGAGGAGTAGTGGGGGGGAGGGGGATGACTGAGAGAAGGTGGAGCAGGTTTCCTGGGTGGAGGGATTGGTGGGGAGGGGGGTGGTTAGGGAAGGGCAGCTCAGAGTTGGAGAAGAAGGAGGAGCACGCTGGGTGGTAACAAGCACTCAGGTCGGCTTTGCTGGTGGTGGCTTAAAAACACCCAGGAAGGTTGAGGATGTGATGTTGGAAAGGTGATTCCCTGTTGGGTGAAGTTCTGTCCAGACAGAGGGTTGAGGGGCGTGGTAGAATAGCAAGCTGTAAACAGCACGATGAAACCAAACCTGTCTGCCACCTGCACAGAGAGCTTGCCGGGCAGAGCGTGTGCCATTCCGTCCCACAGCCCGAGGGAAGAAAGACCATGAGCCTTTATTAAATACCTGCCATGTTGCAGGCAGTATAGGAACTTTTGCACAAGTGATATAATTTAATTTTTGTTATGACCCTTGAATATTGTCCATATTTTACACATGATATAAAACAGAGGCTCACTGGGAGGGGTGGGAGTGAGGTGCAGGAGATCAATGGGGCGGGGGGAACAGGAGGACACCTGTAATATTTTCAAGAATGAAGATTAAACAAACAAACAATCAAAACAAAAAGAGGCTCAGAGAAGTGAAATAACCTACCCCAGGTTCACACAGTGAGTAGAGTCAGAATTGGAAGCCAGATCCATTTGATGCCAAAATCTGAGACTCCATGTGAGTGTAGCAGAGGTTAATCCCAGCAGATCCACCAGTAGGATTATAAAATCTACAGGTAAGTCGGAAACAGCAACGATGATTATAGGAGGGTAGTTCCATGAGGGAGGGATTGATCTCCCATTCAATCCTAGGTTCTCAGCACCTGTCCCACTGCTTCACACATAGTGGGATGCAATATGCTTGTTGAATGAATGATCATAAGCAAATATACTCAGAGCAATGAATAAAGAGGTTCAGGGACCCAAATTCCTAAAACGTTTCAAGAATGTCAGTGAGAGGTGGAAGGAGGGGATTTGGAAGAGCTTCCAAGTCCCAGAAGCCTCTTACCTGGCGTGTGTGTGTGTGTGTGTGTGTGTGTGTGTGTGTGTGTGTGTGTGTGTGTGTTAGGGAACTGGAGTTGACATCCAGGCAGGGAGTGAGTGGATGCAGATGCAGGTGGAGTGCTGGTCCATGTGACTCTCCGGAGGAGCCCCAGGTTTCCCAGCAGGATGTCAGCCTTGCTGCCTGTTTCCCACTTGCCAGATGGTTGAGTTGGCCTCAAGAGATCAGAAGAAGCCAGCCCGTGGGCTTCTGAGGAGGGTGAAATTTCCAGAGATGTCCAGGGAGGCTTGTCCCAAGTGCACAGCTGTGTCCATTCCTCCAGGTATTTTAAATTCATCCTCCAATCTAGAAAGCTACCAACTTGGAATCTATTAAGAGAAAATCATTTAGGAAAATCCCCTTCTCAGAAAGTGATTTTAGAACTCTGCGCTAAGAAAAACTTGGTTTCCATTGAGAAAGGACATTGAGGTACCTTCAATTACAAAGAAGTAAGATGCTGCTAGATTCTCCAATCACAAATGGAAACCACTGAACTACTTGTGTTTCCCTTTTTGCTTTGGCTTTTAGGAAATTCATCCATAGCAGTTACATTTTTCTTTATGGTTGGCTTATTTATGAACATTTTGTTAGCTCTGGTTTGCTATTTCTATTGTCTTATGTCATTACAGTATCAGTTGCCTCAATGCCTTGTAGAAACAGCTCGATGCAGAATAATGAACAGAAGTGCCTCCCTTCTGTTCATCCAGGTGGAGTCTTCCAAGAAAAGGGAGGGCAGTTGCTGATCCTCCTGGGCATGGTGGCCACCAGGTGGCACCAAAGCTTTCTCACAGCCATCTTCAGCGAGGCGATTTGTCCTGAAAGTGTTTCTATTCTGTTTCTTGAGCCTTGTGCCACAGGCATTCCGTGGCTCCTGACCAAAATGCACTGGTGACTGAGCAGAGCTGACCTAAATCTAGCTGGCTTCTTTCAGATGCTCAGCTTATAAGATAATGGTTCAAACGGGGCAGGGCGACTCCCAACCAGATCAGGCCAGTGGGAGTTATGCCACTTCTTGGAAGCAGCTGTTTTTCTATCCCATTTGAGGCAACTGGAAGTGGGACCGCATCACAAACGGAGAGTTTAGGGAGGGTGTCATAGGGGAAGGGGAGGGAAAGGAGCCTTTTCAGCTTCACCAAATGTTCTGGTGCCTTCTGTCTGAAGTGAATATATTGTTCGTAATAGTGGCCATATAACTGAATAACATTTAGCACCCTTTAAAATAGAAACTGATAGAAAGACCCAGCTGTGCTGACATTACCATCCATTTTTGCCTCCGTTATTCACTCTGATAAATTATGTTAAAGTCATTTGTATTTAGGCCTCTATGCCCACGATGAGATAAAAGCCTTCAGTAGAAGTTGGAAGAATGTAATTACATGAAAATCTTTAAACTCCAGTTCTTGACCCCACATGAATTGATTTGTGACAAAAGGTGTTTCCTTTGAGAATCCATGTTTATTCCTGTTGATTTCTCGTGTTATTTTCTCAAGCCTCTACAGGACCTCATCAATTGTATTTCCATAGGATTAAAGAGCAATGGAACCCTACTAGTCAGGAGACATTTGTGTCCAAATCAGGCACAGGGGGCAATGTGGCCGTGGGCAGAGAGAGGGAAGGTGTCTATTCAGCTATTCTCACTGCTCTCCTGAAATTCAGTCCTAGGATCACTGGCCAGAATTGGTCACTGATACTGCTCTGCTTGGGAGGGAAAAACTCTCCAGGTAATTTGCCTTTAAGAGTTTCTTCCAGGAATTCTGAGTCTACTCAGGCACCTCTTACCTGATGGATTGGAAAATTCGTTCATCTACAGAAAGCCTGGTAGGGGGATAAGAAGATACCTACATTTCTTGAAGCCAAAGACATCAGCTGTGAACTCAAATGTTTTTCTGCTGAAGGTAAACGTTTGTTCTCACCTGGAATGCACTGGATAGTCCAATAAAATCCCATGTGACTGTTCCTTTGCTGTTGAGTCCCTCAGCTCAAGAAGCATTCAGCACTAAAGTCCATTTAGACTCCAGTGGACATCAGCCCTCCCACCATCACAAAAGCCTCTTTGGTGGCTCCCCACCCATCTGCATGATGACCCAACTGAGTGACCCAAGATGAGTTCTGTAGGGCTCAACAGGTCAGTCAGGGACTGCCCTGAGAGACATTTGATCTTTAATGCAGGTACTAGGTGGTGTTTAGGGTAGGCCATAGTGGGACTGTGACCAGTAATTTTGGGGAATCTTATTAGGAAAAGAGGCAAATAAGGGATGGGCTATAAACCAGACAAGGGCTCTTACTAACACTGCCCTCCAGGGCAAGCTGGGGAAAGTGCAAGGCCAACAAGAAGAAATTGGGTTCCATTAAATGACCAAAAAATTAGGAATCAGATATAGATTTCCTTATCACAGAACTTAATTCAGAAGAGAAGTAATTTATGAGGCAACCTCAATGTTATTAAATTGAACAAATTTATTGAGTACCTACAATATGCCAGCATCTATCCCAACAATAATAATCCATGAGTCGGATCCACCAGTGGGTGTCAGGAACACCCCCACCCCCACCCCGCCCCGGCCCGGGTGAGGAAAGGTTAGTACGACCAGAAATGGAAGCTAGGGCTCCATCAGTAGAGCCTCTGTGTCGCCTTCTCCACACAGCGACTGCTGTTTCTGACCACAGCACTGGAGGGGAGCGGGAGGGAGGTCTGAATGTGGTCTGTGGTTGGCTTCCCCCTCCTTATCTCTGTTTGGGGGCACCTTGCATTTTCTGCTCTTGAATGGTGCTGCTGACAGCCCTTGGGGTCAGTTCGGTTACATGGACTGTGCTGAGGGTGGGTCACTGAAGTGTGAGGCCAGAGGGCATCAGAACTGGCTCTCAGGCAACTCTCGGGACGCGTGCAAGCACACTAAACCAAGGGCACCAGCTAAGGATGAAGACTTGGCAGTTGGCCTCACTGATTTTTGCTACTCCTGAGCTGGCCCATTGTTCCTTGTAGGCTGAGTCAATACCTCTATGTTATTTTCTCCTCCTAAGGTTAGCCTGTTGCTCTTTATCATGAGTTACTGATGGTGAGTCACATTTCTGGGCTGAAGCTGGACAGTTAGCGGCTGTCTAGGAATCAGCTCTGCCGAAAGAAGTCCCTCAAGACTCTGTGCCCTGTGGTTCTGTAGCAGTCTGCGCGGCCTGAGGAGCCTGCTTTCTTGGCCTCATGCACCATAGCAGCAGCAGACTGCAGACCTAGATTCTTGCTGTTGACTGTGGCTGGGGTCTTAAATCACCATAAGTATAGCACAAGGATTGGCAAACTATAACTCTTGAGCCAAACCTGACCCTCCGCCTGTTTTTGGAAATAAAGTTTTATTGGAACTCAGCCTCTCCCACTCATTTACATATTGCCCATGGCTGCTTTCATGCTATAATGGCAGAGTTGAGTAGTTATAATAGAGCATTTGGCTAGCAAAGCTTACTGTATTTATTATCTAGCAGCCCTTTCCCAAAAAACTTTGCTCACTTCTAGTCTAGAATTATAAGAGACCATATTTTTATTTACTTAAGCAGGAGCAGAATGTTAAATATCAGAGTCCTGGGATATCCAGGATGTTTGGGGGAAGATCTAAGGCTTTTATTGACAGGGATGGCAAAGATCGAGGCTTCAGTGCAAGTCTGAAGACTGGCCACAGCTGCCTGGAAGGCTGTGTGGAGGGTCCCAAGGCTGTGTCTGGCCTGGTGTGGGCGCTTCCAGAGAGGTGACAATGGGCCAAGCGAATGCAGGCCAGGAGCACCAGAGCGAGATAAGCAAGGGAAAAACATGCTCTTCTTCCCCAAAGGTAAACAGCAGCCAGCCACAGCCCAGCATTGCCCGATGCCTGCACTTGGCACTGCTGAGTTTGAAACTGTAAAGGTGCCCTTATTGGAGAAAGAGAGGTGAGGTTTAAATACCATTCCCACGGTGACAGAAGCTGACAACCGTCGGGAAGGGCCCAGGTTGGGGGAAGCTCCAGCTTCAATTAGGGCGCCGGACACTCCTGCAAGGCCAGCACTGCCGTAAAGCTTCCTAGTGTGCAACCAAGATGCTGGTTAAAACGTGACAAGTTATTTAAAAATGAAAAAGACAAGGTGACAATGCATATTTGCTAGAGAAAGTGGTATACAATATGGCTCCTGTCATTTATATAGATACATACATAGACAGCCCTTAGACTGCAGAGTTTAAAACTGAAAAATCCTAGGATTACCTACCCAGTCAACATCCTATTATTCTGCAATTCCAATGAACGATTCATCCTCAGTGATCTAAATAAATCCAGGTGGGGGAGTGGGCTTCTATAGCTCTCACTTGTTACAGTGAATGTATTAGTATTGTCAAAAGGCAAATACAAATCTAGATTTTGGAACTGAAATCAGATTTTAAATGCACCAAGAGTCTGTTACTCATGCTAAATCCTTATAAAGCTTATTAGCCCCTGTAGTGTAAATCCAGATTTTTGGACGTTGTAAGACATTTAAGTGTGGTATGACTGTAGTCTGATTGATGTTTACAGCTGTCTTGTCAAACTGACTTTTTCATTCTGAGCACTACTTGGCAATTATTAGGGTCACTACTTCCTGGTAATATAAATCTATCTGGGAAATCCAAGGTTGTACATTGTTATTGTGCACTAATTTCTCACACAGGCCACTTAGTATCTTTCCCACAGTTAACGTTTTGGCTTTCATGGCTGTTCTTCGCAGCGTGAGAAATGGCCAGATCAGCTCTGGCTGGCTAAGTTTTCTCTCCACTTCAAGTACAGACAGTCCTCGGGTTACGTTGGACTTGAAGTACGTCGTTTCATGGTTAGGTCACCATCTCCCATTTATTTATTTAAAAAAAGTTCCGTAATTTCGACGTATGTACATATGTGCTTTATTTTTTTTATTATTTATTGTATCACTTCATTACTGCTGTGTATGTGCTCCATGTGAGTGATGTAGGTGCTTAGGTAGGTGGGTTCCGACTTAAGGCGAAAATCACATTACCTGGCTCCATAGGAACAGATCTCCGATGTAACCCGAGGACCTACGTAATTGTATGAAGCCATTAAAGTGTGTAAATGCACTAAACCATATCTCAAATGGAACTAATTAAAAATGTATTTTATGATTTAGGTTATTGGTATAAAAATGCCAGTATTTTCCCACCTAGTCCCTAGAATGGGTGGCATGGTGAATGAGGCCTGGGCTGGATAACTGGGTTCCAGACAGACCTGGGGAAGCTGAGCTTGTGTGTCTGAAAAAAACAGAGTAGAGGGTGTTCAGATATAGAATTCCTCTGTGTCACTGTCCCCGGGGCCAGCCAGTGCTGGGGGCGGTGTGATGTGTCTGCCAGTTTGCTCGGCGTTGGGAGCATCCCTGGGGAGCTTGGAGGATGACCCTGTGAGGGTGGTGGCACCAGAAGCTGGGGGAGCAGCAACCGCTGTTGCCAAGGAGCTGGAAGGCCCTTCAGTGACGAGAGAGAGGGAAGCCCAGGGGGTCTCCATGGTCCCCCCACTCCCAGTGGGTAGTGGTCCTTCTCTGGAACCTCTGTGCTTGGAGCAGTGGCTGCCACATCTTTCGGAGGGGAAGGGTGCTTCCAAGGCGCTAAAGAATCTACTGGGCGCAGAGTACACAGAGACCACGGACAGGTCCGAGGAGGACAGCTGCAGGCCTGTGTCCACATCTGTCTCCTGGAACCCCTCGAAGTCATCAACAGAGAGGAGGCCGTGTCCCCTCTCCGATGCCCGGGGCCCTGGGGCACCTGTGCTTGAAAAACACTGCGGTACAGCCGAGGAGGCTGGGTCGGGGTCTTCTGTGGGCAAACAAAACAAGGACTTGCTTCTCCGGAACGACCAGGGAAGGCCGGGAGTGCTGCTGACTCGTGCGGCGAATTCCTGCTGGTGTCCAGCTAGCAGGATCGCCCGGCTGGGCCCCAGGCGTGGACTGTCCAGTCGGGGTTGCTGGCCGCTGCCAGGAATTCGGCTCGGTGTGGTGCAGCGCGGGGAAGGCGTGGAGAGCGGTTTCTGCCCCGAGGAGTGGTGAGCTCCGCTGGGTTTAGGAAACTTCCTGTGTACCCTTTGTGCCTGTAGGGGGAAGAGGGCATATCCTACCAGTCACCTGGGAAGGGGACTCATTGTTAAATACATCCTGAAACACACTTCCTCATAACCGGAAACTCCTACTGATGTCGTAGCAATCAATTTAATTCTCCAAACTCTAAAGCAGAGACAGGGGCAGCAGGGCTTAGGGTGGTGCCAATCAGGAGACACAGCCCCTTGTCGCCATAGTGGGTAACACTTCAAGTACACCTGGAAGGGGCTCCACAGATTAGCCGCAAAATGAGGGCCTGGCTGAGAGGAGACAAGAATTACCATTAAATGCACAAAGGATGGTCGAGGGCTCCTTCCCTCTGACCACGGCACTGCCTGGAAGCGTTACTGCTGAGAGGAGGGAGCGTTCAGGAGGGATCAGCACAGACGATCTCAGATCAGATGGACATGGGCTGGCCATGCCAGGGTGGTAAGCCTTCAGTGAGTAAGAGGCTATCAGATTAGCATTTATTTACTTGACATTAGGAACCACTTAATGTACATTTTGCCTTTCAGAGACTGCACAGGAAAGGGAGCTGTGACTGCTGACTAATCCCTTGGATGCCCCATAGGGTGTAGACAAGCAGTTGCACCCTTAATGCCTCACCCCTGTCCTATCCTTCCACCCTCCCTGTAGCTCAGCAGGAACAATTTCTGCTGCACAAATCTGGGGCCTTCCATTCTACCTGGGTCTGCTCCTCTCAGATTCTTCCTCTGGTCTGCCTCAAAGCCCACACCTACAGGGCAACCTTACAATGCAAAGTTTCAATCTAATGGTAGATTTAGGGATAGTGGACCTGGTTCTATTCAGTATAGGATCTGATTTATGAATCCCTGATATAAGAAAAGGGTTCTGACTGCAGTTTGCTAACAGGGATATTTCCTGGCACCCAGCAGGCTCACATACTAGCCCCTCACTAGACATCGAACACCTCTGCCTCCCTGTTCAGCAGGAACCTAGTTTTCCCACAGCTGCTTGGGAAATTTAGTTCAATGCAATATACTTAGGATGAAGAGGGGCACTGCCTCGCGAGAAGCAAAAAGCCAACCTAAGGGACATCTGAGTGTTCCCACTGCCAGGGACAGAGTGGCGTGATTTTAAATTAGGAACAACTGGCCCAGGATGAGTAGTTGGTGGTTTTGCAGATTTTTATCACTGTGCTTGTTTAACAGAAAGCTGCCTCTGCTCTGTCTTATTTTGACCACATCAGGAGTCCAAATTCTGCTGCTTCGAAGAGAGGTGGCACCTGGTGTTTTTCAACATGGAGGTGTCCATGTGCACCATGGAGGTAGCTGCTGGGCAGGAGGGATTCCAGCTGGCACACGGATGACTGGTGATAATGGCAAGAGCCTGGGGCAGGGAGCTGAGGAGGGTAGCTGAAGAGATCCTCCCACTCCACCCCCATTGCGATCTGGGTCCAGGGCTAAAGTGGGCTGATGAGGGCTGATGTGGGAGGCATCTGTAGTATTCTCGTCTTGCCCTGAGACAGAAAGACAACATGCACATGCAAAGGATGGGGTTTCTTTCTGTGTCCTACCCCTGGCCCTGGCTGTTCCAGCCTCTTGTCTGCTTACCTGACTTGACCAGAAACACTAACTAGATGCTGGAAAGAATCTGGATGTTTCAGGAAACTCTTTCCCAGTGGATCTTTCCAGAGTGAAACAACACCCTGTGCCCTCCTCCCATGGAAGCCTGTTGAGAAGGATTCCTGGTGGCTATTTGGCTCAACTGTATAAACACTCTATTAGTTATTGCTAAGCAGGGGACTTCATGTTCTCCGCACCTCAGGGGAAACCACTGTACTGCTGTCTGCCAGCGCTGTGTTCCTGACATGGGAGGGGACCCTTGTAAAGAGTCCTTCACTGAACTGAAAACCCGCCCCAGCCAGTTGGGACTGCACAGCTATACCTTCCCAAATCTGGGGAGAGGGATGGCCTTCCAAGTATAGGAAACTCAAAAGTCCCCGAAGAACTTTAACCCAAAGAGATCTTCACTAAGACACAATGTAATCACTCTTTCAAAAATAAAAACAAAAAGAGAATCTTGAGAGCAGCAAGGCAGAAAGAATCATCACATACAAGGAAATCCTGGTAAGGCTTTCAGTGGATGGCTCAGCAGAAACCTTGCCGGCAGGCAGGAGAGAGGGTGATATAGCCAAAGTGCTCAAAGAAAAAAAAACTCATCCAAAAATATTTTACCCAGCAAAGTGTCATTCAGAATTAAAGGAGAGTTATTCACTCAAACAAAAGCTGAGGGAATTTATTAACACTAAACCTGCCCTGTAAGAAATGCTAAAGGGAATTCTTTATGCTGAAATAAAACAGTTGCTAATTAGTAACATGAAAATCTATTGAAATGTAAAATACACTGGTAAAGGTAAATATATAGTCAAATTTAAAATACTTTAATACTCCAATGGTGGTGTGTAAATCACTGAAATCCAGCACATTGGTCAAGAAAGAAGAATGTGGTAAAATAACTAGCTCTAAAATTATGTTAATGAACATAATATAAAAAGATGTAATTTTGGATATCTACATAAATTATGGGGCCAGGCAAGTAAATAGGTAGAACTTTCTTATGCATTTTGTTATAACTATAAGATGTATTATAAAAAGCCTGTTGATAAGCACAGAGCAAAAATCCAGAAGAGATTTACAAATGATAAAGAGAAAAACATAAAAGCAAACCACTATAAAAAAATTGTTCAAAGAAAAATAGCAAAAAAGAAGAAACTAAAGAATTATAAAATAATCAGAAAGCAGTTAACAAAATGGTGATAGTAAGTCCTTAGCTATTAAAAATTACTTTAAATGTAATAGTGCTAACTTATCCAATTAAAAGACACAGACTGGCTGATTGGATAAAACATGACCCATCTACTAGGACATGTTGCCTACAAGAGGTTAACTTAATCATTAGGAACACTCTCAGGCTGAATGTGAATGGATGGTAAAAGATATTTACAGCAAATGGAAAGCAAAGAAAACATGGGTAGTTATATCAAACAAAAACGATGTTAAGTAAAAAACTATAATACAAGACAAAGAGGATCATCTAATCCTATGCAGCGCCCGGCCATGTGGGCCTCTGTCACCCTAGCTGGGCCGGGCAGAGAATGGGAGCAGGACAGTGGCAGAGAGGCTGGGGAATGGGGGTGGCGAACACTGGCTGGGGCTGAGCCCGGGGCTGGGGGTTAACGCCCCTCCGCCCAAAGGAAGCTTTAAGAAGGGAGAGAGGGAAGAACTTTATAAAGGAGTCAGTAGAGAGCAGAGTTAAAGAAGGAAACAGATGTATGAGTGAACGGCAGGAGCTATAACGAAAAAATCACACTATTGTGCTCTGACGTCATGTGCTGGGGCATCCTGGTTTCAGCACCTTTCAGCGAGTCTTTAAAAGTAGTTGAATTTTTTCTGTATGTTCAGTCCTCTAAAGAAACAGAGGGATGGAATAAAATGGATTTAGAATTAAAAAAAAGAAAGAAAATCAAGTATAGTTGTGTACTGGGGACAGATTTTAAAAGTAGGAGTCAGTAAAGAAAAAAGGATAAATGATAGGGAATAATTAGGCAAATAGATAGATATTAAAACAGTGGAAGTAAGTAGAGAAGAATGTGGATGAGAGAGAAAGAGGAAGAAAAGAAAGTTTTGAAGGGAAGCCAGTAGAGCTTAAAAGGAGAATGGGAAGAAGGAAGAAATGGGGGAGGGAGCAAAACAGGTCTAAGGGAGGAAGTGAAGAAAAAAATTAAGGTGGGAAAGAAGGAAAAGGGGAGGGAGGAAGGGAGGGAAAAAGATAAAGGAAAGAAGGAATGTGGGGAGGGAGGGAGGGTAGGAGAAAGATGGGAAGAAGAATGATGGAATAGAAGTAGGAAATAAAGAGGAAAGAAAAGTTTATAAATGATGAGTCAGTAGGAAAAAGTGTTTGATAAGGAGAGAGAGAAATTGTGTGACAGGGAGAAGCCAATAAGAAAGTCAAATACACTTGTGTGTAAAGGGGATAAGATTTTTTAAAAAGTTAATAGGGGCAACCAGGCTAGCAGGGGAGGGAAATTAGGGGTGACCAGCCTGGCAGGGAGGGCAATTAGGGGGATCAGACAGGCAGGCAGAGTGGCTGGGGCATGCAGGCAGGTGAGCAGTTAGGAGCCAGAGGTCCTGGATTGTGACCGGGCCTAAATAGGCTGTTGGATATCCCCTGAGGGTTCTCAGATTAGAGAGGGAGCAGGTCAAGCTGAGGGATCCCCCCATGCATGAATTTCATGCACTGGGCCTCAAGTCTATCTTACCCAATAATAGACAAACATGTAAATTGACCATATCTCTGCTACACCACCAGCCAATCAGGAGTGATATGTAAACTAACCCAACAAAGATGATGGTTAATTTGCATACACAGGTGCTAAGTGGTGGGAGGGCAGGATGCTTGTGTCATTGCCATGGTGATGATGCAGGCTTTCTGCCCCACCCCTGGTCTCTCAGGGCCTCTGGGCAGCATCGGAAGGCAAGACCAGAGCAGAAAAAGGCAGCTCCCAGAGTGGAAAGAGGTGGTTCTGGGGCCTGAGTGGAAAGGGGCTGGTCAGAGTGGAAAGGTGATGCCAGCAGTCAGGGAAAGAAAAGCCCATTCTAGCACAAATCTTCATGCATCAGGCTTCTAGTCCTATCTAATAAAAGAAAAACATACAATTTGACTATACCTCTGTTACACCCACTAGCCAATCAGGAGTGAGTATGCAAATTAACCCAACCAAGACTGTGGTTAATTTGCAGGCACAGAGCAAAGACTGAAGACAGCATAGAAGGAAGCCAAGCACTGCAGAAGGGAGTAAAGCTGCGGAGAAGCAAGCAGGCTGGTGGAGAAGGGAAGGAAGCAGGCGGGGCGGCAGAGACAGCTGCAAGAAGCCCTATTCTTGCAGGAATCTTCCTGCAATGGACCTCTAGTATATATAAAAGCCTAACTGGTCAGAACAAGCAGTCACAATGACATACACGGACCAACAGGGGGCAGATGCTCAATGCAGGAGCTGCCCCCTGGTGGTCAGTGTGCTCCCACAGCCAACCTCCTGTGGCTGGCCAACCTCCCCTGGTCCCTCCTCATGGCCAGCCAACCTCCGATGGACCCTCCTCCCCTCTGTCAGGCCCCAGCTGGCAGCCAGCAGGAAGGCAGTTGGCGGCTGGCAGGAAGAAAAGCCCTGGTCGGCGGCCAGAAGGCCCCAATTGGCCCCGATCGCTGGCCAGGCCTAGGGACCCCACCCATGCATGAATTTTGTCCACTGGGCCTCTCTTCATCAGGAGAATATAGTTGTAAACATATAGGTAGCCAACATTGGACTACCTAAAATATTAAACAATTATTAATAGATCTGAAGACAATAGGCAGTAATAAAATAATAGTAGGGGACTTCAATATGCTACTTTCAATGATCATCCAGAAAGAAAATCAATAAGGAAAAAGGTTTCAATGACACTTTAGACCAAGTGAACTTAATAGACTTATGCTGAACATTCCATCCAATAGCAGCAGAATACACATTATTCTCAAAAGCACACAAAACATTCCTAGGATAGATCACATGATAGGTCACAAAACATGTCTTAGCAAACTTAAGAAGACTAAAAAATTCACAAATATTTAAAGATTAAATAATGTACTCATGAAAAATTAATGGGTCAAAGTAGAAATTAAAAGGGACATAAAATAACTTGTAAGAAATGAAAATGGAAGCACAATCTATACAAAACTATTTGATATAGTAAAAGCAGTTCTAAGAGAAAAGTTTATAATAATAAACATCTCAAATAAACAACTTCAATTTATACCTTAATGAACCAGAAAAAAAACACACAGAAAACAAAACCTAAGTCTAAATTTAGCAGGAGAAAGACAACAACAAAGATCAGAGCAGAAGTTAAAGTGAAGTAGTGACCAGAAAAACCAACAAAAAATATCAATAAAACTAAGAGCTGGTTCTTTGAAAAGATAAACTGAGTGAAAACTCAAATAAATAAAATCAGAAATGAAAGATTACAACTGATAGCACAGAAATACAAAGAAATATGAGAGACTATTATAAACAATTATATGCCAATAAAGTGGAAAACATAAAAGAAATAGAAAATGAATAGAAACATAACCTACCAAGACTAAATCATGAAGAAATTAAAAAAAAAAAATCAAAACAGACCAATAATGAACAGTATATTTAAATCATTCATCAGCTCTCCCTTTGTCCCCCAAAAGTCCCAGGATAAGATTGTTTTGTTGTTAAATTCTAGTAAACATTTAAAGAATTAACTCCAATCCTTTTCAAATTCTTCCCAAAAACTGAAGAGGGAATATCCCAAGCACATTTTATGAGGCCAGTACTGCCCCGATACCAAAACCATTTAAAGACACCAACAGAAAGGAAAATTATAGACCAATATCACTGATGGATAGATGCCAAAATCTCAAAAAAATATAGCAAACCAAATTCAACATTGCATTAAAAATATGATTCATCATGATCAGGTAAGATTTATCCCTGCCATGCAAGAATGGATCAGCATACACAAGTCAATAAATGTAATACACCCCCATTAACAGAGTGAAATTTTAAAAATCACATGATCATCTCAATAGATTTAGAAAAAGCACTTGACAAAATATATTTTTCAGGGTAAATCACTCAAAAAATTTGGTATATAAGTTACTTCAGCATAATAAAGGCCATATATGACAATGAATGGTGAAAAGTTAAAATCCTTTCCTCTAAAATCAGGAACAAGACAGAATTCCTGTTCCTCTCATAATTTCTATTTAGTGTAGTGCCTGGAAGTACCAGCCAAAAAAATTAGGCAAGAAAAAGAAAATAAAACATCCTTAGGAGTAAGGAAGAAGTAAAATTATCTCAAGTTTGCCAAATATACAGTGTTATTTATATATAGAAAATCCCATCTCAAGTGCACATAAAGCGTTTTCCAATGGATCATATGTTAGGCCACAAAACAAGACAAAATAAGGTTAAAATCCTATCAAGTATTTTTTCTGACAATAATGGTATAAAACTAAATAGTAAATACAAGAAAAAAAACTAAAAAATTCAAACATATGGAGAGTAAATAAGACACTACTGAAAAACCTATGGGTCAAAGACAAAACTTAAAAAATACCTTGAGATAAATGCAAATGTAAATAGAACATACCAAAGCTTATGAGATGCAGCAAAAACAGTTCTATGAGGAAAGTTCAAAGCAATAAATGCCTACCATTACAAAACAAGAAAGATCTCAGTAAATAACCTCAGTTTACATCTCAAGAACCTTGAATAAGTAAGAACAAATTAACACCAAAATTAGCAGAAAAAGGAAATAACAAGGATCAAAGCACAAATAAATAAATTAGATAGAAAAGACTATAGAAAAGATCAATAAAACTAAAAACTGATTTTTAAAAAAAGATAAACATAATTGACAAACCTTTAGCTAAACTCACCAAGAAAAAAAGAGAACTCAAAGAGGAAACATTAACATGGATACCACAGAAATACAAATGGTCATAAGAGACAACTATAATACAATCATAGGCCAGGAAATTGAACAACCTAGAAAAATGGATAAATTCTGAAAAAACAAAACAAAACCAAAACTATATAATCTACCAACAGAATCATGCAGAAATAGAAAATCTGAATAGACCAATTAGTAGTAAGGAGATTGAAACGGTAATAAAAAACTCCTAATAAACAAAAGTCTAGGATCAGATGTTTTCACTGGTGACTTCTACCAAACATTTAAGGAAGAATTAATACCAATCCTTTTTTAAACCCTACTAAAAGTAGAAGAGGAGGGAACCATTCCTAATTCATTTTATGAGGCCACCACTACCTTGATATAAAACCAAAGACAAAGGCACTGGATAAAAAGAAAATTACAGGCCAATTATCCACGATAAACATAGATGAAAAATTCCTCAACTGCTAGAAAACTGAATTCAACAATACACATAAAGGGCCATATGCCCCGATCAAGTGAAATGTATTGCCAGGATGTAAGGGTTGGTTCAACATTTGCAAATCAACAAGAAGAGTATAAAGGGGATATACCATAACATAATAAAGGACATAAATGACAAGCCCACAGCTAACATCATCCTCAATAGTGAAATACTGAAATCTTTTCCTCTAAGATCAGGAACAAGACAGGGATGCCCACTTTACCCATGTTTATTCAGTATAGTATTAGAATTCTAGCCAGGGGAGTTCAGCAACACAAAGAAATAAAAGGCATCCAAATGGGAAAGAAAGAAGTAAAACCATCACTATTTGCAGATCACATGATTTTATAAAGTAAATAAAAGTGGATTATCAAAACTTAAAGGCAGTGCTATTACCAGGCTGAGCTAGCTTCCTATGTCAGAAAAGGAACCACACTTAATATGAGGCAATGCCAATGGGTCCAGTCTACTAAACATCTTCAAAACCTTCCAGTGGACTTGGCAAAGGTTACATTACCACCAGTCATCACGGTCCTCTCCTGGCTGCCCTCAACTGCAGCCCCCCACATCCTCTTCAGGACCAGTGAATACATGTATTTGCCAGCCCAGACACTGGCGGAGTCCTCAAGACTGATGCTATCATGAAATCATGCCAAGAGGAGCAGAAACGAGAACCGAACTTAGTGTATTACGTAGGCCAGTAATTTGCAATCCTGGCTCCACATAAGAACCACCTGGAAGCTTAAAAAGAGAGCCCACTCCATGGCAATGAAACAATTTCCAGGTGGGTCCCAAGCATCAGTTGAAAAGCTTCCCGGGTGATTTTAATGGGTAGGCAGAACAGGAACAGCCATTTTATGCCAACTTCCTGATTTCTCGTGTGCCTGAGGCGTGTACCCATTTTTATGGCTACTAAAAGTGACATTCTGAATGACCAGACAGTATATCTTTTCATGACTATATACCCTTAAAAACCCTATCTCTTACTCTCTGTGATGTAAAAACTCTTGTAAGTCTAGCTCCAAGGATCTGTGATTCTGAAAAAAACCCACAAAACACTGAAAACTGAGACTCAGAAAACTGTGCATTGTAAAATTTGCACTGAGGAAAGCAGTGGGAGAGGAAGAGCTAGCACACAGGAGTATCCCTTTCTCTCTCTCTCTGACCCCCCACTGTGTTAATTAGATTAGCATTCACTTTCTCACCCTTGTTTTATACAATTATTTTGGCTAAAATACACTCAAGTTCCCTTTCAATTGACCTTTGTCTGGATAATGGAAATTTTGAAGAATGAGTTTCTATTGCCACGTTCCTCTCAATAATTTTTACTTTGTTCTTATCTGAAAATTGTTTTAATAACAAAACTTGCTTTTTATTTGAATTCTCATCAGTTCTAACCATTGCTATGGCTTACAAAAGTTTCCTCTTACAGCATTACCTGTTAACACATTTACACAGAGAACTGTTGAATATATTTGCAATGCTTATGCCAGAAACAAGGCTGCCTACCTCCAAAGAGATCAACTAACTGGCCCACAGAACAAAGACCCGGGCTGCACAAACTCCCCATCCAGCCCTCCTTAGAACACATGGACGTCATCGTCATTGTAGATTCTAAACAGCAAAGATGGATCTAATCTTCTCCATAAATCTTTCTCACTGGGGAAAACTCTGGCTGTTGAGACTGGTTTTGTCATAACAATGCCTCTACTTAGCAAATGGAATTTGGGACAGCACCTCAAAGTTTGGGTTAGTAAGAAGCATGCCAGGAATACATCAAGAACTCACTATGGCTACTCATTATGTCCTCAGGTGCTCTTCTGGCACCCGAGGACATACTGTGTGGGCTTTCTTGGGTGGTTGAAAAGAAAGTAAAAATACTAAATTAAAAAAAAAAAACCCCTGTCTTTGAAGTGGTTTCTATTCAAAAGATAGATGTGGATGAGTTCTGGCTGGAATTAAGTAAACCTTCCATTAGTTACTCAGTTAAAATCTGAGTACCAATGTAGGTTTCTGCTCTGCTTTTTGCACAGAAAAATATCCAAAAGCTACATTTGAAAAATTAACACCAATTACATAAAGTTACCAATTTCAAGCCCATTTTTTTCTAAACTTAACTGATTTAAGTTAAACTCTCAAATCTTATTACTCCACTAACTAATCTAGCAATTAACACATTTAAAAAGGGCTCTTTCTGCTTAGCTAATTTCCTTTGACATCTTAAACTGAATTTATGCATTTAATCATTGATTTTCTTTAAGTCATTCAGTAGTTTGATAAATAAAACTTTTAAGCACTTAAGTAACTTTTGTAAATCTAGTTAAAATATAACCATGGCAAATATTGAATCCTCTGAAATGTTTCAATGTTACAAATCTATTAAAACTTACCCTTATATTCCTCAACTTAAAACTGCAAATAAATTCTAAACTACATTTTAAATTGGAAGCTCAGGTTGACCAATGTCTCTAAAACACAACAAATTCTTAAAATATTAAACATGAACAAATTATTTCTAAACTTAACACAAAATGTTTAATACATATTATAGTTTTTACTTTATTATTTCTATACATAATTTTAATTTTTTTCTGGGATTAAAACAAAAACATCCACTAAGGAGATATTTACGGCATTTCAAACAATTTGGGGTTGTTTTCTAGCTGACTGAGGTTACATGTGGACAGCCGTTTTGGTCAGGAGGTATCCCAACCCGGAGGGACAAATAGGGCCCTATTCTGTAGTCGCTACAAGCATCCCCAAACTTAAAGGAATTGTTCACATGGTCCATCTCCCTGGATTAAGTCAAATCATTATATTATTCCTCTCCACCAACAGACTTCTGAAACCTTCTCTCAAATTGTGGCTAACTTCCATCACTGCTTCATTAGCTCTTCACGTTTTTGTTTAGCTTAAGATATTTACATGTGACCTCACTGGATTCTGCATCTTCCAAGGCTTTGTTGCCCCTGCAGTCCTCCGATAACCAGGTGTTTCTTAGGTTCAGGGAAGAGAGGAGCGAGCCGAGCCTGGAAGGCCCAGCTACTTGAAAAGTGCCGTGTGAACCTGGTGTTGAAGCAGCGATTACAAAGTAGCCGGGCAACTGGAGAGAGCTAGGTCCAGGAAAGAAAGGTGCTGAACTGCTCATAGCTGTCAAAGTCATTAGACCCAAAGGGACCTTGGGAAGCAATCCCATGGACTGGCGTCCAGGGCCCTACAACACGGGACGCTTCTGTGGCCACTGGTGGGTCCACAGGCCTCCAGGCCTCTGCCTCCCAAGGTCCCAGCTGGGTGTGTTCATAACATATGATCAGTGCTCAGTATATTATTATACATAATTGTCCTATTGTATCATTAGTTATTGTTGTTAATCATATTGGGCCTCATTTATAAATTAAACATGATTATAGGTTATGTATGTATGGAAAAAGACACATTAAAGGGCTCAGCATTATTTACGGTTTCAAGGGTCCACTGGGGGTCCTTGAACATTATTCCACAGACAAGGAGGGGCTGCTGTATAAGTGGTTCCCATGCAGATGGTTCAGAAGAAAACCCTATACATATTTTTTATAATATATATTATGCAAAAGCAGAGGGATGCACTTAAAAACTAATAAGATACTTTCTTCCACACGAGGTTTATCTACATTTCTAAATGTTTTTGGTCTGTGTATCTTAGCACATGCTTAACGAAAGTAACTAAAAATACTTAGGTTTTGAAGATTTAATAAAAAGCACTTTGAGAATCAGAATTAGCCTCATATTCCAAGATTAAAAAAGCAGGTTGAACCAATTTTTCATCTTCCTCATAGAACTGCCTAATATACTATATAATATTTTTACATCTATTATTATATGACTTTTCCTGCTAGAATATAAATTTCATGAGGGCAGGGATTTCTGTCTGTGTTGCTTGCTGCTGGCTGAATTATGAGCACTCTATAAATTGCCTGAATGAACAACCGGTTAAATGTAGGCATGATAAAATTCCCCATTACCTAAAGATGATAGGTGCGTGTTTATGTCAACAACTGCCGGAAGGACTAATTATAGTAGCGAATGCTGTTGAAGGACTTTTCTTTTTCCCAGCGCCGGTATGAGGGCTGAGGCCTATGATGGAAGCCGGAGCGCCTGCGTGAGCAGAGGCCAAGGAATGGGCGATACAGGGGGCAGGCCATAATCTTCCCAAGTAGGTGGACTTGTCTTTTAGCGTGATAATACTCAAGTTTCTGCCCATACTACTTTCATTCCTAGTTCAGACATTTTACTATGGCTTTAAACTTGCAGCATTGCAAATCTTTACTCCACATGGCCCATCAGTGCCTTAACACCTTCTTTTAAAGTTTGGTTGCCAAGTTTTGCTGTCAATAAAAAACTGTACGTGCTTCCTGGGAGCATTACTGAGCCCCCCAACACTTTGGGGTCAGATGGGAGGACTCCTGGTCAATAATGCATATTAAAATACAGCTGTAGATACCCAATTTAGGAGTAGAGAGCATTGTTTTTGTTTTACGTTTTACATAGTGTATGATAGTTTTTATATCCTATATAATAAAAGCCTAATATGCTAAGTGTTCGGTCAGCTGGTTGGCTGTTCAACCAATCAAAATGTAATATGCTAATGATATGCTAAGGCTACTTAACCACTCACTATGACCACCAGGGGGCAGAAGTCGACCAGTTGCCATGATGTGCACTGACTACCAGGGGGCACATAGTCGACAGGTAGATTAGCTTACTGCTGGGGTCTGCCCAATCAGGACTGAGTCAGGCTGGAGATGCCCTGGAGCCCTCCTACAGTCCCTCACTGGGCCCCAATCGTGCACTGGTATGGTTGCTCATCCTGGCCTATGCCATCTCGAAATCCAGGACCCCTCAGAGAATGTTGGAGAGCCAGTTTTGGCCCGATCCCACAGGCCAGGCGGAGGGACCCCACTGGTGCACAAATTCATGCACCAGGCTTCTAGTATTCTAAGTAAAAATCTGACAATATCTATGCAATGGACTCTACTGATGAAAGATATCTGAAACTGAAAATGGCTGGAAATATGTATACCTTTCTCCAATGTTTTATTATGAAACTTTTTAAATATAAAAAAAGTTGAAAGAATAGTACAAGGATCAGCTTAGACACAATTATTTTGTCTTACTTCCTTTATCTACATATGTATAGATGTATTTTACACATTTATGCCATTTTAAGTAATTTCATTTATTTATATGTATACACTAGTGGCCCAGAGTACGAAATTCATGCACTGGAGGATGGTGTCCCTCAGCCCAGCCTGCACCCTCTCCAATCTGGGATTCCTAGGGGGATGTCTGACCTTAAACCAGCAGTCAGACATCCTTCTCACAATCCAGGACTTCTGGCTCTTAAACGCTCACCCTAGTGCCAGCCTGATCATCCCTAACTGCCCTCCCCCCAGGCCTGATCACCCCAAACTGCTGCCCCTGCCAGCCTACTTGCCCTCAATTGCCCCCCTGCAAGCCTGCTTACCCCCAACTTCACCCTATGCTGGCCTAACAGCCGCCAACTGACCCCAACCCCCACCAGCCTGATCGCCCCACCACCACGGTTTGTCCAGAAGGTCTCACAGTCTAATTAGCATATTACTCTTTTATTAGTATAGATATATGTATAATAGTACTTACATGTAATAGAATCTATATATAGTTTTTTGCTGAACCACCTAAAAGCAATTTGTGGCTTTCCTAACCTTTTATTCCTCCATATTTCAACCTGCATTCCCTAAGAATAATTTAAGTAAATCCTATGTATGTGGCTGAGATAGGCATGTGCTTAAATATACCAATCAAGCACTCTGAATTCTGGTTTCAGGCACAAAGGTGCTTTGTTGTGGTCCGGAGACAGGCCCCTGAAGTTGGGAGGCCCTTAGCAATCACCAAATTTAGCTAATAGTAGAGCCACCTCTGTGCATTTGAACCCTTACTGGTTCATTTGTTAGCTTTGTGGCCTGGAGCAAGTGGTATAGTAGCTGTAGTGATGATGGTGGTGGTGATTATAATGGTAATGATGATAACAAGGGCAATAGCAAACAACACTTAATAACCTTACTATGTGCGAGGATTTTCTATTTTAGATCCTGTCTCTTGGAATGATGTCACCAAGATGAGGACACAGGTCTGCTCTGATTTCACTTCCCTCTCAAAGAGAACATCTAACAACCACAGTAGTCCGGTTATTCACGATTTCACTTTTCATGGTTTCAGTTACCTGTGCTCAACTGTGGTCCAAAAATATTAAATGAAAAATTCCAAAAATAAATAATAAAAAATTCCTAAGTATTAAATTGTGTTTCATTCTGAGTAGCATGATGAATTCTCGTGCCATCCAGCCCCCCATTCCCCCCTTCCCGGACATGAGTCATCCCTTCATCCAGTATATCCACCCTTAGTAGTCATTTCCATTGTCAGATCTACTGTCACTCTGCTCATCTGCAGAGATAAGCTGGTGACTGTTTGGACAGAGTTTGGTGCACAGGCCTGTCTTATTAGCTCCCCAAGTAAGAGTTCTTGTCAGCTTTGGGACCTCCTATGTGTGCAAGACCCTCTCTCCTGCCCTTAAGACTGGGAAGCTAATCCATAGCTCTACCCACTGCTGAATATAGTCTTCAACCCTGCTAAGCAAGAAACCAAACCAGAGCTCCTGGGCATCCTGTGCAGCACTGATTACAGCAGCACTTGATGGAGAACCTTGTCAGTGGCTCTGTGTCTTCAGAGCCAAGATGGTTGCCCTGTCTGTCCAAGAGGGAGCTTAGTGTGCATGTTTGTCTGACTTGATAGTGAAATAAAGATCTCTGCTGGCCCTGGGGTCTGCTCTGCTGCTCTAACCATGCAGAGAAGGCAATTTATTGTAACACCCAAAGGTCAATACATCCTCCAGCCCACTCTGACCTGGAAACCTAATCAGCTTCCAGGAGCCCATTTGCAATAGTGGAACACAAATGTAGAACCCAGCCAGCAGCCCTATTCACCTGTCAGGCCTGGGGATTTGGTGCATAGCTTTGCCTAATTTGGTCCTCAAACAAGAGCCGTGCCAGCCTTAAGGCCTGCCTGGGGCACACATGGGCAAAAACTAATTTGATAACTAATTTTCAGCCCCACCAGCTTCAGCACACAGGAAGCTGCGCGGCCCATCTTGCAGCTGCTGTGGCAGTGGCACTGAACAGAGACCACAGCATGGGGTTTCCCATCTGCAAAGCAAAACTGGTGGCCCATCTGGTCAGGAAATTCAGTGCACAGTATAGCCTAATTTGGCCCCAAACGAGCCAGATAGACCTTGGGATGTTCTCCTGAACCACCAGTGCAGAGCAGCTACTTCCTGCCTTGCCTACTGCTGAGTATAGTACCTAGGCACCAATGTCTACTAAGCCTGACCAGAGACTCTAGACAACCATGAAACAAATCCTACAGCCTCATTTGGACAGGGAACCAAGCCAACAGTTCCATCCAACTATTCTCAGCCACTGTCACCACCCCTAACCCCCAAGCTCAGAGTCCAGCAAGTGGCCCTATCCCAAAATAGACCTTGACTGCAAGCCCCATCTGCCTGAGAACATTATCAGGTGAAACATCCAGAACACCAAGCCAATTTGTCTTTGCCAACATGAATCTGGGTAGGTGCGCTTTAGGTCTATGCCAAAGGACGCCAGCTTCTCTTCAGGTTACCGTATCGCAGGAAGTTGAGGTGGTGACAGACACACCTGAATTCCAATTTGTCCCCATGGGTTCCAATTTGTCTAAACTAGTGAAACCTAATCTTTTTTTTTTTTTTTTTTTTTTTTTTTTTTGCGGGAGGGGATGGCCACAGCTATATCTGAGTACAATGTGGAAAACAGAACCCCTTTACGTAATGTTCCAGAAGGTCTCTCTGCATGAAGCCAAAAGTCAGGTGAAAATTTCCTAAAAGTCAAAGTAATGTTTGGCCTTCCATTTGGATGGGTGGAAGGCTGGTGATGGAAAAGAGAAAACTGATCAAAAGTCTGAAGCTCATTTAGGAAAAGTTTCCTTTGGTACGTGTTTTGGGGATAAATGAGGAAGAAAAAGCGAAAAAAATAATTAAGAAAACTGACATATACATTTATATGACAAAAACACTGGAAGAAAATGTACCAAACTGCTGTTATGGTGGTAGTAGTAGAGTGATTTTTTAAAAAATTCTAATTGCCAAAAAATGTTGGAGTACTTTGGTTTTATTTCTAATAAAAACATATTAACATGGGAGGAAAACTCATTGGAAATTAAAGTTGAGTTATTTTGCCTGATGTTTTAAGTTTAGGCCAACCTGTTAGGTCACCAAACAGGATTTGGTCTGGATCTGTGGAACCTAAGGTCCCAACTCCCATCTGCTGGCTTCCGGAAAGTTTCTGCTTTAGTCTCCTGGTTTCCAGCCCTGGAGGGAGAGGTCCCTCCGGAGCATACCCACTGCACCCCATTCTGTACCATGGCTCCCACATGTCATAACCCAGGGGATGATCTAAACCAGGTTGGACTTGGAGCACAGGACTTTGCTGTCCATCTTTGCCACAATCCAGTACCATGTCTGGCTGAGAGGAGATACTCAGTTTTTGCTGACTGTAATGGCTCCCAAAAGTGCTGGACTATTTCTGTTGCAGTTTATTCACAGGCATAGTCCAGCTGGTCTGCAGCAGACAGGCCCAGTTGCTGAGAGCCACGTGCCACAATCAGACACAGCAGCACTTCCTTCTAGATCTACTTCTCTTTGGAAGTGGAGCCCTATTCAGACCTTACTTCGTAAGCTGAACGAGACAGGCAGGCCCAGCGGAGAAGATGCTCTCAGAACTGAAAGCAGAAAATATTGCTTAAAATTTCTCACTTTCCTCCCTCTGCCTCGAAGTCTGATTCCAGGTCCCACCAAGGCTTATAAAAACAGTCTCTTTGTCTTCCTAAAAGAAGATGCCTCTTCCTTTCAGGCCTGGAAGGGCTATAATATCACTTATACACATTCTGCAAGAATATGAGAGCCAGATAATGTTCTGGGAAATGGTTTTCTGGGTGCGACTTTAAGCACCTAGGTAATCTGCACAGGTAAACTAGCTTAGCATGTGGAATGCTGTCTCTGGGAAACAACCATTTTCTCCAGTCTGTACTGGGAGCCACAAACCTTGGGCGGGTGGAACAAGCTGCTGTGTCCAGTGGCCTCTTGTTTATGTGGTATCTTCCCGCTTCCATGTGTGGATGCTCTAACCAGTGGTCGGCAAACTGCGGCTCATGAGCTGCGGTTTGTGGCTCTATTGACTGAGTTTACTGACCACTGACCTGACTCTCAATTCCAATAATTATAGGCTATTGTTCCTTGTGATTAAGCCTCTATCCCAGTGGTCATCAAACTCACTAGTCAACAGAGCATCAAACTGTGGCTCGCGAGCCGCAGTTTGCTGACCACTGCCCTAACCCATGGTCACTGGACCCCTGCCCTGAGATACCAGAGCCCAAGGGGGAGAAGGACAAGCTAATGTCTGTTGAGTAGATGCTGTGCAACAGATATCAGACTTGAAACTAGGAACAAGATAAAACAATTTCAGGAAGGTCTGCTCATCCTCTTACAACTTGTACTCTTATTTTAATTGAAAGTAATTGACATTAAACATTTTAGTTTTATGTCGACACCTTGCCATGCTAGCAGTCAGCAACTGTGCGTGGCTACAGGCGGCCCAGGACCAAACCAAAGAGGATGGAACTTGCATTGCCACGATGTGTCCACCATCTGGATACCATTGCTGACATGTACACATAAAGAACTATTTGACACTGAAACTGGGACTCAGAACGGTTGGACATTGAAACTGAGACTGAAACATTTTTTGTTCTTATACATTTATTTCTAGTATGCAGAGGCAAGATATTTTTGAAGAAAAGAAATGGGAGAGTGATTGATATAGAGGCAGGGAGGCATTGAACAGGCTGTCAAGCTACAGGGGGAAGGCTTGGGTGGATGGGAGGCGGATGCTGGGGGAGATCAACCGAAGGACTTGTATGCATGCATATGAGCATGACCAATGAATGAAAGACACTGGGGCGGGGAGGGGGGCAGGTGGGGAGATGTGCTGGGGGGTAAGGGAGGCTGGGGGGAGGATACTGGGGGGAAAAAGGAAAACATATGTACTACTATTAAATATAAGTTATACTGCAAAAAAAATTAATTAAAAAAATAAAATAAAATCATATTGCAAATTTATAACAAAAACCCAAAACATTTTAGTTTTAGTGTACAATGTTTATATATATATATACATATATATATATATATGGTAATATGATCACCACAATATTGTGACTTGTACTCTTGATGCTCTGTCCTAAACCTTCTACTAAATACAACTATAATATACTTTAAAGATGAACTTGCCCTAGACATTAGTATAAAACATGAAACACTGACTGGGTAGTCCTGACTTAGCATATCCTGTGCCTGATGCACATGCTGGATGTGTGCTTCAGGAGCAGCACCAGGCAGCTGGCTACAGATGCAGGGTTTCAGGCCTGGCCCCGGACTGCCCGGGTCAGTCTCTGAAGGTGGGCCCCAGGAGCCTGTGAAGTTTGAGAAGCACTGCCCAGGTCACTACTGGGTTCACTGGAAAAGGATAGAGGGCAGCACAGTCAGGGTGGGGTCAGAAAAACAAAACAATCAAATTAAAACATGGACAAAGCACCTGAACAGACACTGCTCCAAAGAGGACATACAGATGGTTAACAGACATATGAAAAAATGTTCAAAATCACTAATCACCAGAAAGATGCAAATTAAAACCACAATAAGCTACCTGTCAGAATGGCTATCACCATTAACCCACAGAGGTGGGGAAAGGGAGCCCTGTGCACTGCTGGTGGGAATGCGGATTTGTGCAGCCACTGTGGAGAACAGTGCGGAGTTTCCTCAAACAATGGGAATGAAGAGCTTTTTAAAAATTGACACTCCCATGGCAATTCTCCAAAGGAGAGTGGCCTTCTATTCAGGTCCTTGTACTTATCAGGCTCCTCAGGACAAAGAAGATGTCAGCATATAGTCCAACTTGGCTGAGTCACAGGACATGTGACTCTGTTCTTCACCAGCTACATGGAACACATCTCCTGCAGGGCGTTGGCTTGAAATAAAAAAGCAAGCTCGCTGTTATTTACTATCTACTGAAAGCTTGGCTGAGAGAAACAAATTTGGGGAGATTATCCCTTCCTCTAGGATTAAGCTAAGCCCCTGGGAACTGCAGGAGGGACTATCTTGTTCTGCCCAGCCTCCTTCAGGGCGGTGGCTCTTCGGCAGTAACCGCTGGCTGGGCCCCTGGCCCCCACTGCGGGCACTGGCTAAGGAAAAGTTGTGAGTATTGCTGTAGTCGGAGAGGTGTGGTTGATGCTTGGCTGTTGGCACACTACGAACATGAGAAGCTGTGGGAACACTACTACAGGACTCAGAACCAGGGATACTTGTGCATCTAGAACATGTTTATTTTAACCTTACAGACTCTAGATCATATCACTGATGATTTTCCATTTTGCTTTTGTTGCTATAAAACTCAAATTTGGGGCTTATTTCTGGAATCACACATTCTAAGGAAACTTTCTTTCATGATGGAAATTTTCTGTATTTGTGTTATCCAATATGCTAGCCAGTAACCACATGCAGCTACTGAGTATTTAAAATATGTCTGGTGAATTTTAAGTTTCATTATTTTTAATTAGCTTAAAATTTAAATTTAAATGGCCGCACATGGCTAGTGACTACCAACTTACAGCACAGCCTTAGACAGTGTATAGAAAATGACACGCATTTTGGATGTCACACTGGGTTTATCTTACTTTCCTATCAATATTTTCCTCTACTTCAAATCCCTTGGGTATGTAATAATTTGTACTAAACTTCTTATGTGGTTTATATCTTTGTCAGCCATCTTAAATCTTGTTTTAAGAATGTGAGATCTTCCTACAAGTACAAAAACACCCCACTAAAACATATTCATATTCCCAACTTTTTAAACTAGGTACTTCTCCCCACCTTTAATGCAACATAGAGTAATTAATATGTCAATTTAAGGCAGGGGTAGGGAACCTTTTTTCTGCCAAGGGTCATTTGGATATTCACATCATCATCCGCTGGCCATACAAAATTATCCACTTAAAAATTAGCCTGCTAAATTTGATCATACATTTAATTAATTCACCCTAATACCTTGGCAGGTCCAGACCAAATGATTTTTCGGGCTTTATATGGCCCCCGGGTCGAATGTATCCCACCCCTGATTTAAGGGAAGGGAGTCCCAAGAGTGTCTCTGTTCTGTTTCTTTATTTGGATTCTGCTCACACAAATGTTCAATTTGTGAAAATTCCCTGAGCTGTATATTTATGATATGTACATTTTCTATATGGTAACATTTATATTACCCTTCAATAAAAAGTAAAGAAAAACATATAAAAAGAACCTATTACGTTTATAGTCAACATTATTTTAGTTCTAGGCGATGTGGATTCACAAACACAGACCGTGATTCCAGAAAACTGCAGTTTAGTATCAGCAGGTATCAATGCAAATTTCTAAGATGCCTTTTTCAGAGGGATCTCAGACAACTTCTGGTGCCGCCCCCGGCCGTCCCTCTGCACGGGCAACGCCAAAAAAGATGGAGAGATGAGTTTCAGGAGGAGGAAGGCTTGCTTTCTATCTTATCATATCTCAGTAAAACATTTCCAAATTCTTATGAGAGTGAATAGCTCCCAGAAAATAACCTTTCAGCTTTTCTCCTCCAGGGGAATTAAATGGGAGGAAGAAGTCTCTGAAATATGGAATGTTAAATCAGTGAGGCAGGATGAGGAAATAAAATACAATTTATATTTTAAGAAAGTAATTAAAAACTACCCAACAAAGATTTTTCTTCAATGTATAATTCTACCCAATCAAACAAAAGCATTTAATTAAGATTATAGTTAAACATGGAATTCAGGAAATATATACATTAATGAAAATGTAGATATAAATGAGCTCTCTCAACTTCACCCCTTCCCCATGATCTAAATATCTTAATTTTGCTAAAGACTGAAACATAAATTTTTACTTTAAAAAGTTACTTAAAGAGATGGGCAAGTGTGTATCTCATGCTAGAGGAGAAAGTTGCTTTCTGTAGTGATGGAGTAACAGCAACCTGTTCAAATGGCCATAATCAAAATTTATGAGGGGGCTACTAGTCATTTCTGCCCACATTAATTTAACTCCTCCGTATACTATTTTGAATAAAGGCCTGCATTCCTGAGCCTCAATATACAAATCTTTTTTCTTACCCTTTTCACACTCTGATGCTGTAACTTCAAAAGCCTGTACCCGTATAGATTTTATTACCATTTAAATGTGTGGATCCTCTTTGAAATATTCTTTCAATGGTTCCTCTGAGCAGAGTCCAGGCCAACCTTCCACACTTTGTTCTGTCACTTATGTTATTATAGGGACCAAGAGAAAAACACATCCTAGTGATTATAAAAAGGAAGAGGTCCTTCAGAAACAATCACATCTCTTTATTTATTTATTTTTGTATAAGCAAAACTTTCCTTTAACTTTTACTTATTCAACTGCATTATATTCTGTATAAAGAATTGGCAGTCTTCAAACCAGAAGAAAATTTTTTCTCACATTTCAAAAGGGATTATAGAGAAAATGTTAGCCAGCTTTTAGTTCAATAAATAAAAGAGCAATATTATTTACTTATCTGTACAGTTCAAAGGAAATTCTGAAAATTCTCTATTTTCTATAAATAGTAACTATCGCAAGGTGACCTTACCGAATGGAGCCGTGGTGTGCTGGCTGTCGTTTGAATCAGTTATCAGACACATGCCAAATCCTCACTTCATTTTGTGATATGTGGAATACAGTTCTGATGTTTAATACCAACACCAACAAAAACTGAAACTTTTCCTGTAATTCAAGTAACTACACCTTTCAAGACAATGGCCCCTAATTTGATATCAACTTTCGCCTTGCAGGTAACCAAAAGTGAAAACTGAGATAGAAGAGGATTTTCAGAACTACAAAATTCCTATATTCTTTGAAGTGATTTACATGTGATTCAAGAAAGCCTAGGTTTGGAAAGCATTTATCAGGCAGGGCTAGGTGTAGGACATTCTTAAATCTGTGTGTTGGATTTTGAATTCTAGGATATAACTAATGATCTTGAAAGAGTGTTGGTCACCCACCTGAAAGTGGAGAGGAGAAGGGGCCCAGTAACTGAGCAAAGACACAGACCATGGGAGGAACAGGAGAGTCTCCTGCATCCACTTCCTTAAAAGGCATTCATTCGTTCTTTCCCAAGCTTAATGAACCCACAAGGCCCAAAGGCACCACTCACTCATTAAAACGCGTCTGAGAAAGTAAGTTTTCAAGTGATCACTGAATTTTAACAACCTCCTGTCCAGCAGTGAAAGGCTGGGTGAGGTGGCACCAGAGTGGAGAAGAAAACAGGTCTCTTCTCTATTGAATGTAACATATTTCACAGTAGACGGGTTTTCCTTAAGTTCCTTTGTGAACTGAAGAAGACACTGGTAAGTCCCTAAACGTGAGGGAGTAGATTCTGGAATCTTTGCTAACAAGTTCCCTGGGATGTAAGCTCACCTGAAACCCCCAGGAGCCACACGCACTCAGTGGGCGCTCAAAGGCAGGTGGGTAGGGCAGCAGGCCAGGAACTGGCATGGCCTGCCTGAGGCACAGGGCCCCGGCGGGGAAATGGCGGGGAAATGGGAAGAGCCCCCTGAAAGAGCCCCCTCTTGCTTAGGTTCTGTGTGAACTCCCTGACACAGTCTGAGGCCAGCGGGTCACTGACCCCTCCTTTTCCATAACAGGTAGGGTTTCTGGCAGGGCCGACCGCTTTTTCTCTGGGCCCCCCAGACAGACAGGGACAGACAGACAGACTCCCCCGGGGTACCTGCAGAAGGACCTTGTTCCCGTCGTGGTCCTCCGTCTGCCAGCGCCCCTCACTGATGGGGCTGCAGGGGTTGGGCAGGAGGGGCACCAGCTGGCCGATGTCCTTGACTCGGAACTCCAGCACCGAGCTGTGGGCGGGGACCGGGCTCTGGTCACGGGGCAGCCTCTTGAGGGAGAACTGGACGTCCACGTCCAGGCTGGAGAACACGGGGAAGATGCAGAAGTCCACCTTCCTTTGGCTGGGGCTCCGCCTGAGGATCAGCTCGTAGAACTTGAGGATGTCGGCGTAGTTGTCGTGGCGGCAGTAGATGGTGAAGCGCACGATTTCGCGGCCGTAGTGCACGGGCCGGATGGCCCACAGCGGGGCGCCGGGCGCCAGCGCGAAGAAGTCCTGGCTGCAGGGCAGGTAGGGCAGGAGCCTGCCGGGCACGCGCTCCGTGTGGTGGTGGCGCCAGGGCGGCCGCTGCAGGGCGCGGTGCAGCTGCAGGACGGGCTCGTCGCCGCACCCCTCCTGCAGAAAGAGAACCACCGCCAGGGCGGGCTGCGCGGCCTTGGCCTTGGCCTTGGCTTTCGGGGCCTTCCTCCGCCGCCGGGAAGCCCTCCTTTCTGAGACCCGGAACAGCTGCAGGTCTGGGTGAACCCAAGCCAAGACCCTGTCGATGGCCTCCTGCAGGGGCTGGGATTCCCCTGGGTCTGCGATTATGTGGATGCTAACCAGGAAAGGGTCCTGTGCCTCCTCCACGGACAGCTCACCTGGGAGCACAGAAAGAAAAACAAAAGACATCCCCACATTGTGACCATTTCCGGGTGTCCTGCAATGACGACATACAAAGCCTTGGCAGGAAGAGACGCCAAATTCTAACTGCACTGACTCCACAATTGTTATGGTTTCTGATCCTAGGTTCATGTGCAAACCCCACTGTTGCAATACCCTAGCTGCCAAAAGCTGAAGAACTTATTGCTGAGAATGGTTCCCCAGCGGGGCAGTGCCAGGAGAACTGTGGTGTTGTACTTCATCAGGCTGAATGTATTAGGCAGTAGCAAGTCAAGTCCCCATTGGCCTGGAAGGGATAACAGGCCCAGTAGCCTTAAGTGATACCATTCAGTATCTCCTGAAGTGACTGCAGGCCTTACCCCACAAATGTTCCTTGCACCATTACTAGAGGCCCGGTGGGCAGCCCTGGGCAGCTGGGCAGCTGCCATCCAAGGCTTGTCTACACCTTGGGCATCGGCTGGGAAGCCAACATCCAAGGCTTGCCTGCACCTCGGGCCGGCCCTGGGCAGCTGTCCAGCCACCATTCAAGGCTTTCTTGTGCCTCGGCTGGCTCTGGGCGGCTAGGAGGCTGAGGAGACTGGTAGTGCCATCTTGTGGCTATGGGTGCTGCCATCTTTGTGAGGGCGTGACAGTCAATTAGCATATTCCCTCTTTATTAGATAGGATGCTCCCTTCATTTGCTTATTTCATTGTTTTATATTGTTCACTCATTTAACAAATATTTATGGAATCCTTTCTTCATGCCCTATGCTGGTTGCTATGCTAAGCACCTACGCTAACTGAGGCATCCTGCCAACAGCATCCTGATAGTGGGGGTGGCCTGGTCGTGATCACTTTGCTGCTGGAAACCTAGGGAAGAGCAATCCAGAGACAAGTGCAGAGTCCTCTGCCGGAGCTTACTGGGGCTATGGTTGGGGGTGGGGGCCTCGAGGTAGGACCATCACTGCCCGTGTGATGCTTTCTTTCGGGACCCGCCCCAGGCCATGTCACCCGGAAGCCCATACATCCTAACGGGGTCAGTTGCCCTCCCTATGTCCTCTGGCAGAACACTGGGAAATTTCAAATTCTAAGTGTGAAGGTGACTGTTTAACATGGCAACACTTTCCCACAGGGTGAACAGTTTGGTGGCCACACTGGCATAATCTTAATTCACAAATATCCAGCATATTTTATCAATTACCTGATAAAAGACTTGTTCTTTCATAATATGGGCTCTATTTGCATTTATATAAGCTTTATGACTCATCCAAGGACAATCAAGAAATCTTTTTTTTAAAGAAATCTTTAGTTCTATTGTGACTTGGGGGGTTAGAGTGATGTAGAACCAGACCAGTTTTCCTACACATCTCACAATGTGCCCTAGGGTGTTATGCATAGAGCATTTACGCAGTCAATAGCATTTAAGAAGTGTGATGTGCTTTAAGGAACCATAATCTTGATTAGTTCATAAGATGAAAGGTAATTTTTTGTTGTTGTAGGTAAACAAGACATTCCAAGTTAGCTTATAGATACATTCTATCATATGCACTTGTAATAACATGGTTTTAACTTTGACTATCAGACACCTCACTTGGGAATAGTTAGTTCAATTTGTTATTACCTTCTTTCTCATTTACTCATCCATTCACACATTTCTTGAGCAATTTATATGTACCAGGCATTGGAGAGATAAGGAAGTTGGTGCCGCCGAGTACTATAGAAGTCCACTTACATAGACTGTGGTGTGAACAGTGCACCCTTAGAATTGTGCAGTGCATTATCTGCACAAGCAAAGGTAGTAATCCTCTAAAAATCATTTTCTTTATCCTGCCCTGTCCCTTTGCTCTCTGCCATGTGACTGTAGTTTCTCTCACTAAGTGGGTGAAGTGTGATTCTTCACTCTTTGATTTGGATTAGACCATATACCTAGGTTGGCCAACAGAAAGAGTCAAGAGTGACATGTTTTGCCTTGCCTTCTTGTGCTTCTGAAATTTCCATGAGAAAAACATACTCAAGCCAGCCCACTGGTGCCAGAAAGGATGAGAGATATGTGGAGCAAAGGCACCCCAGCTGAGCCCCCTACATCAGCCAACCTCAGACACCCAAAGACACATAGTATGAGCCACCAGCTAAGCTTGGTCTATATGAGCTGACCCAAAACACATGGAAAATAATAAATGATTGCTGTTTTAAGCCATTGTTTGGAGTGATCGTTACGCAGCAATATTATAAATGCAGGCAGAGTCATTGGGTGTAAGAAAGGACATGGATTCAGAAGCTATTTAGAAGGCACATGTGCTTGGGGGTGGGGAGCAAGAAAAGCAGAAGTGTTTACCTTGATACTTCCAACTTGAGCAAGTGGTCTGATGTTGATGTTTACCTGAACTAATAAATATTTAGAAGAAGGGTAGGTTTGTGGGGAAAGATAATAAGTTCCACTTTGCCCATGTTGGCTTGAGATGTCTGAATGACTTCTAGGAGAAATGTCTTGTTGGTCACTGGACCTGTGTTTTTCTGAGGTAATGGGCTGAATTTAAAGATGGGCCAGTTACCTTCAGTATATATTCCTATTGTTATGCAGTTCAGTCATAAGTGTGTGCCCCCTTGTTCATTTGAATCAGGAAAAATTCATCATGATGGCTTAAAAAACAATCCAAATTCATTAATTATTATGGCTCTTTACTCTGCTTACTCTTTCTGCTCACCTGGCTACTTTGTTTCATTGAACATTATTAGCACCACTATCAGCAGAACTGCAGTAGAAACAAAAGTAGTGAAATGCAAACCATTGAAATTTTCCACTAGTCAGTAACTCCAGGAATCATCTAAGATGCACATTTCACTTTTCCCAACAGTGGAGACACTGACTATGCCAAACATTACTGAATACTCAATATAGATGGAAAGGGGCAGAAAGGCCTAGAACAATTTGAGGATGAAATTTGAGAAAATTACAGATGATTTCTGTGAGGGGAAAAAGGATACATGTTGCAGAAAGAATGTTTAGGAAAAGAGGCTACCAGAGCAGTCAGGCAGTCCTGTTAAGATCCTACCCCCCCCCCCCCCCCCCCACTAAGAAAAAAAAAAAGATCCTGCCCCACACTCAGGGTGTGCATGTGGTCATATACCTGTGGTGACACTATTTGCTAACATTTGTATGACATTAACTGTGGGTGGGCTGGCACTATTTTAGTGTTCTACATGTATGAACTTATTTAATCTTCACAATAACTCTAAAGAGGGGGGATCAATTATTCTCCCCATTTTAGAGAGCAGGAAGTCGAGGCTCAAAAATGTAGAGTAACCTTTCCCAGCCCCCGAGCACCTGACTTTGTGCGCACAGTCACCCGCAGCTCTGCAGAGAGGCGTGCTCAAGCTCTCCGCGGTATTCATTCCACAGCAGAACGAGCCACTGTCACTCTCCCGCCATCTCTGGCCACAAGCTACTACTTCACCTCTCTCTACTGCTCCCCTACTTCCTTCTAACAGGCTGGTTCCTTGGCTGCCAGCCAATAACTTCATGCCTTGGACAGCCACTTACATCTCTGACTTCTGGCCCTAGGTTTCTGAGAAAAATTACCCAGAAACCATCTCCCCGATGGCACCTGCCCAAGATCTGAACACTGCCCTGGAGGGAAACGGAAACAGGCTGGCACTGCAGGCGGGCGTAACAGTGAAAGGAAAGCAGAAGAGTGACACAGGCAAGTCTGTAGACGAGTGTGAGCAGCCTGGGGGTGAAGAGAGCTGCGGTGAGTAAGGTAGCCTCTGAGTCTCCAAGAGTTGCCAGGGAGCTCAGCCGCACCGCCTCTGCCAGCTGCACAAAGGTTTCCCAGAGAATGGTAACCAAGGCCTCACTGGGCCGGCACGGACGAGTGAATGTTCACAGCTTTGCCAAAGGGCAAGATGCCCAGCCTCAGAGCAGAGAGCGGGGCTGAAAGGCACTGGGCCAAGCACCAGCTCAGGCTCTAGCATGGGCAGTTCCAGGTGCAGCCAACTGACCTGACTCCACAGCTCCTGCCTTTGCAATGGTAAGAACCAGGGACATGTCAGTGGCTAAAACCCTGCTCCAGAAGAGGAAGGAGAATGAGCAGTGGCATTGGTATGGCCTAGCCATCGTCAGCATGTGCCCAATGCATGTGAGCCTAAAATAAGCAGGCTCTGAGAGCCACAGAACACAGCCAGACTGTCACAGGCGCTCGGTCCCCCCCCCCCCCCCCCCCGCGCCCCCAGAGAAAACTGGCCTCCGTGGAGGAGCTGGATAGGAAACCAAGTATTTGAGGAGAAGGAGAGAAAATGTGAATAATTAATTGTCATGCAAAGCCTCTCCGCCTCCTTGGAGAAGCAGAAACGCCACGATTGTGGGATGTGCTCTGCCTTTATCATATCTATTACATGTCTTCTCAAGGGCCCCCAGGGAGCACATGTTCAGTTAGAGCAAGACAGACTATAAACGACTGGGCGACAGACAGACCTCTTCAGGGCTGGTTAGAGGATAGGAGCTGGCCACACAATATTTAAAAAGCCTTCAAATTAGATTGCGCTTCCCCAGAGGACAAGAAAGAGTCTTTCCCATGTGATTATACATAATTACATTTTCCTTTCATAATGTAAAACAAAAACAACTTTAAGTACTGCAAAAGTTCAGGCTCCTATGAGGTAGAAAGTGTACTGTCAATCTGAGTATATACTCTTGTGCCCCCTCCCCCCCCAATATTTCACTTTTCCTATATATCACTTTTTTTGGTCTCTTAAGTCCAGCAGAAAATAACTTAGACAATAACAACCATGTATTAAGCTCTTATTTTTTTTTGCCAGACACCGTTCTAATATATGTATTATCTCACTTAATCTTTAAAACAATACCATGAGCCCTGGCTCAGTGGATAGAGCAATGGCCTGCCGACTGAAGAGTCCTGGGTTTGATTCCAGTCAAGGGCACATGCTAGGATTGTGGGCTTGGCCCCCAGCGGGGAGCATGCAGGAGGCAGCCAATCAATGGTTCTCCCTCAACATTGATGTTTCTCTTTCCTTCTCCTTCTTCCTTTCTCTCTGAAATCAATAAAAATATATTATAACACCACCACTCCCCCATGATGCAGGTGAAATGTTAAACTGACTTGTCTAAAGCCATTTGGGGTCTCTCTTCTCACAAGTGTGCTTTCCCACCTCTCAAGTCTGCCCTCTTTATATCCATCCTGACCTGAACCTCAGGCTGCTTGGTTGGGCTCTGAAATTGTGACTTAACTCCTTTAGGCAATGTGGGTGGGAGATTCTGCTGTGAATGGACTGACCATTATGCCTGGGCAGTTCTGGCAATCCCTGGCCTGCATGGACATCCTAAGCTTGCATGTGGTGGAGAAGAGTGAGGTCCTTCTGCCTGTTGCCATCCTGATGCTGGATGTGCACTGGAATCCCTCGCCCTCACTCTTGCCTCCTGGGGCTTCACACCATCCTTGCCTACAATGCTGTCTCTAGCTCTCCAGTGCCTGCTAGACTGGCTTCCTCCAAGAACTGGCAAACTGGTATGTCCCCAAACACAGTTCCTTCCAAATAGCAGGCATAGCTAATCGAAAGTCCAAATCTCTCATTCCAAAGAAAATGCCTCACCAAGTCTCAGCATAGGACAATCTCACATACCTCTTTCTAGAATTTTTGGGCAATGACTAATGTCATTGTCATTTTATCCATAATATTATCACTGACAATTTGCAGTTCAGATGCACTGGTTTATTTAAGCAAGGAATGTTTACTGTAAACTTACTATGTGCTGGGCACTGTAGGATACAGTGATAAATAAAAGAGTCTCTGCCTTCCTAAGATGTCTAATCTAGTGGAGGAGATGGACAACAAACAAACAAATATATAAAATGAAGTAGGGAGCTGAGTGCAAGAGACACTTTACTGGATGGACCCTTGTTCAATGTGGGTGTAATATGAGGTTTCCAAGGCAGCAGACATAACCATTCACCATCAACTAAATACAATCCTAAGTAGCATTTCAGTGCCATAAGTACTGCCAGCACCTTTAGTGTCCCCTAAAGAAGCTAACAGAGTATGAACAAGGGTACCTCCAGCTGCTGCAGGATGCTTGGTTTGGGGAATTTGGCCCTGGAGCCTGGCTTGAGACCCTCAAAGCTCATATGCATGAGGTCTAACAAACTCCTTAGAGGTTGAATAAAATTATTTGCATTTATAAAGATACCCCACTCTGTGGCAATGAACAGTTCAGAGGCTTGGATACTTGGTCTGTCAGACAGACCCACACGATTCATTGGCAGTAAACCCAGGTGAGAGGGAGGATTAGACATGCAACACAGACATGCCCAGGGCACAAGCTGACAGTGAAGAATGATTAGGTTAGAAAGCAGGAGGGAAAGGGACCTCAAAATGACAATGAACACAAACCCACTGCTTTGTGAGATGCCGTAAGAGGGCTAACCTCCCCCATGAAGCTGCCTTCCCAGAATGCCTGAAATAAATGCTCTCTGAAAGGGGCTCTCAAATTCTTCCCCTGAGAATGTATTCTTCTGGAATATAATGAATAACCTGCCTTCATCTCTTCCTTTGCAGTTTTTTTTTTGTTTTGTTTTTTTTAAAAAGCCAGTTCCTTGAACCTCTGGATTAATGGGGGTGGTGGGGATGAAGCAATCCACTTTGCCCCTGCCAATACTTAAATGAAATTTCAGACTTTCTTAATTCTTCATAATTTTATAGCTTGGACAAGGCCATTGGTTGGCCTGCAGCTTTGGGCTGTGAAAGTCCCAGTGCTAGCTCCAATGTGATGTCCAAGTTAGATGCAGGGTTGGGAATAGTGAGAATCTTGGGGCAATAAAGTGATATGCATTGTTTTAACATAATGGATCTAAACTATGTTCATCATATAGAAAATAAGGTTCTCTTCTCCCAGTCTGAATTCACAGAACTTTCCTCTAATTGAAGAATGGAATATCAGCTGACATGGTTAGACCCAAACCTGTATCTTCATTTGACAGGAGAATACGGGATCTTTCTGCTCCTTGGCCCCCTCTCAAGCTACTGGAAAAAGTGTGGTTATTGGAGTTCCCTCTCAGTTTCCATCACCACTGTGGAAACAATGTCAGGGATCTAGTTTCTTGAGCTCATTCTGGATCCAGGACACTTTAAGAACAAAATACTATAGAAATGAAGGAAGACACTTCAGATACTCTGCATTTTCTCCCACTTAGAAATGAGACATTCATTTTACCTTAAATGTATTTCCAAGCTTCATTCAGTAACAAACCTCTGGTGAGAAGAGGTGGGAGAAGGAAGCATGAACCAGAGAGTAGTGACAAAGATACTTTAAATCCTCAGATAGCTAGACCTGAATTACGGAGGAGGACCAGGAGTTTGACAGGTTATTAGTTGGAGAATATATAAATGCAGCTGGAAACACTAAACATACCTACCATACTTATTTAAATATTTAGGAATATAACGATTTTGAAAATTTATGAGAAGGTAACACAGGCCCAACACACACCAATGTCCAATGCTTAATAATGTTCTAAGACTCTTTGTGCACAAAAGCTAAAGGGTTCAAAATGACTAAAGTATCTAGTATTTTACACAGAATTCTTTCTTCTACTCTGTAATTCTGAACCACGTTATGTCTTGTCATAACCATCAGCAGCAAAGCATCCTAAAAGAGCCAGGACTTTAATAAAATACTGTAGATTTGGACATGAGGCAGCAGAGTTTTTGAACAACAGGATTAGAATTTCCATCTTGTTTTAAGACGAAGTGCATTTATCAAAGCAAAACAGATACAAGAGGAGGATGTTAGCCAAAATCTGTTCCAAGGATTTGCTCATCAAGGAGCTCCAGACTTTCCAGTCTTATACCAGAGCTAGCAGGAGGAATCCTCACAATTACAATAATTAACATTTATTTTTAAATGGGATTTATTCTGGCAGGATGTTGAGAAATCAGATGAACAATGATTCACTATTGCAACTTTCCTAGAAAAAAAACACACCATATATACTTATAAAGCATACCTGGAATGGGGAGTAATCAGGGCTAGCAATGGAGGGACTGTAGCCTCTGGGCTCATTTTGGGGGTGGGGGGAGAGCTAAAATTCAATAAAATATTCAAATGCTTTGCCAATGTGAATATGACACTGAGAAGTCTCTGGTCCTTGTTTCCATAGAACATATGCACCATGCAGCCTATTTGAAAAATAAGCTTACTGAACATGACTAGAAAATTAAAGGCAGGTGAGGAATTTAGGCCAGCCCTTCATTATACAGATGAGGCCCATGTCAACCAGTTAGTGGCAGGTCTAGAAAGAGAATGAACATCTCCTACCTCCCAATGTGGGGCTCTCCCCTTCGCACCTGGGCTGCCCCTTGTTCTGAAGTGCCCAGTCCTACTGACAGTCCAAGGACTGCGAAACAGGAGGAAACATGGGCCCTTCCAGAGCTCACAGCCTAGCTGAGGAAGCAAGATTTTCACTCACATCGGAGAAATATAGGAAAAACGTAAAATGGGAGATTTAAATTCTAAAGGATGTAGTGGATGAATATCAGAGATAATAACTAAAGTTCCCTTTTCTCAATATTTTCTTATTGCCTGTGGCCCTCCACCCACAGAGTCTGGACTCTATACTGCTTCAGGGAGAGTGGGGACAGATAGACCCATCAGTCAAACCAGAGTGGGAGAAACTCTCTTGAAGACTCTATTGCAAGGCCTTGGTTTGGGAGACAGAAAGGCTTTCTGAGCCAAAAACCTGGAGCAAAAGATTCAATGCATGAATGGAATGCAGAAGCATGTGGATGCTGCAAGGGTGGCTCTTCCAGCTCAGGAGATGTCCACCTTGGGCTTCTGGTGAAAGAAGACGAGTGGAAGGGACCGAAGTCTGAGTGCAAAGGTTTCTGAGGAGGGATCATGCAATGGACTTCTCCTGGCTGAGCCCTGCACTGGCAGGATCCCGGAGCATAGCAGCTCTGGGCCTTCACTTGCCAGGGGTGAGCTGGCTACTCAAGATTGAAGTTGTTCAGATCAATTACTGAGAAATATAGCAGTTCTAGTTTTATAGCTGAGATGTGACTGTGAAGACTCTTACAGAGTTTTCCATGGGTAGCTTTAAATGTTATAATCCCATTGATGGTGATCCCTTAAGCATGCCATTCCACAGAAAGACTTCCAACTTCTGAGTCTAGGGTTATCTGTGATCCCTTGACATTTTAGCCAAACTATGTTCAAGCCTGAAATGTTAAATACGGAACTACAGAGGAAGCCCAATTCTCCTGATAGTAGACAAAGGAAAGGTTTCTCACAACTATACTGGTTACAAAAAAGGAAAAATCAGTCTTCCAAGCACAGGTGGGACAGCTCAGCTTCACTACCTTTTTGTAGCAATAACAATGTCACAAGATGGAAGGGTGAGCTAAAAATAAAAGAGGAAGCAGGTGGAACATTCCATTCTATATGCAATGTATTATACAAAACAAACTTAATAAATGCAGAGGAAGGAGAGAAGGTTTACAAAGAAGGAAGGAAGACTGATGGGATCCTATTCACATTTCTAGTCTATTCTGAATATGGTACCCCTTAGTGTATATGAACTTTTTTTGCACAGCATCCCCCAAATACTTCTAACATGTTACCCCTCAGAAATTATTGACGGTGAAGAAACACAAAAATTGTCTCCCGGAGTGGGGTAACACAAAGCCTGTGAAGAGCCCTGATGGCTTTGCTCTGGCTGATGTTACCTCATGAGGTGGAAGCATGAAATGGTACCTTTGGAATATGACCTGGCAATAGGGATCAGCAATTTTACTTGTAGGAATTTATTCTATGGAAATGATGAAGGATATATACAATTACTTAGTACAAAGATATTTTTGGCAATTCTGTTTATTAATAGTGAAAAAAATGAACATAACCTATAGGACCAACAATAGGGCACTGGTGAATAAAGTCTGGTGCAGAAGGATCTTAATGCAATACTGAGATATTCAAACTAACGCAGAAGTTTACTGGTACATAAAGAAGTTAACAATATACTTAGTTAAAAAAGAGAAAGTTAGACTATAAAATTTTACCATACCATCCTATCTAATAAAAGAGTAATACGCAAATTTGACCGTACCTTCACCACACCCACAAGCCATGCCCACAGCCACGCCCTACCAGCCAATCAGGAAATTATGCAAATAAACCCCAACCAAGATGGCTGCTGCCATTGAGAGCAGGAGGAAGGCTTGGGTTTCCCTGGCAACAGAGGAAGCCAAGCTTTCCGCCTGCCAGGCCTCCACTCAATGTTACAAAGTTTCAGTTCTAAAAGATATAGAAATGGCGCCAGCGACTGAACTGGAGATAACAGAGGCTTGGGTTTCCCTGGCAACCTGCCATTGCAGGCCTAGGCCTCCACTCTAGGCTACAAAGTTTCAAACAGAAATAGCTGCCACCATGGAGCGAGCAGAAGGCTTGGCTCCGCTCCAGGCTACAAATTGTAGACATAGATTAATCCCAGATTCCAGGGCCTCTGCTTGGGGGGGCATGGCTGGGCTGAAAACCTCCACAGGCCCCTTACCCAGGCTGCCTCTTGCCCCAAGGGAACCAACCCCCCACCCCGATCTGGGACACTCTTCAGGGCAAACCAGCTGGCCCCCACCCATGCACCAGGCCTCTATTCTATCTAATAAAAGAGTAATTTGCAGATTGAGCATCACTCCAACACACAAAAGGGCTGCCCCCATGTGGTCAAAGATCCTGCTCCATGTGGACACAAGATGGCCACCACAAGATGGCCAACAGGGGAGGGCCATTGAGAGGTTCCAGGCTCTGCAAGGGAGGGCAGTTGTGGGAGATCAGGCCAACAGGGGAGGGCAGTTGGGAGGGACCAGGCCTGCAAGGGAGGGCAGTTGGGGACAATCAAGCCTGCAGGGGAGGGAAGTTAGGGCTGACCAGGCCTGCAGAGGAGGAAAGTTGGGGGCAAACAGGCTGCAGGAGAGCAGTTAGAGATCAACTAGGCTGGCAGGGTAGTGGTTAGGGGTGATCAGGCTGGCAGGCAGAAGTGGTTAGAGGCAATCAGGGAGGTAGGCAGGTGAGCAGTTTGGAGCCAGTAGTCCTGGGTTGTGAGAAGGATGTCCAACTGCCCGTTTAGGCCCGATCCTGTTAGGCAGTCGGACATCCCTCAAGGGGTCCCAGATTGGAGAGGCTGCAGGCTGGGCTAAGGGGCATTCCTCGCCCCCTGTGCACAAATTTCGTGCACCAGGCCTCTAGTATTTTTATAATACGTCTATATGACTACAGATACGCAGAAAAAACAACCCTATAAAGGTAGACACCAAATTATAAATACTGTTTTTTGTTTCTTGTTTTTTTCTGGATGGTAGGATTCTGAGTTTTCTTCTTTTTGCTAATCTGTATTTTCTGATTTTTCTATATTGAGCATACACTGATTGGATAATAATTATTATTTGAAATTGAGAAAAACAGCAGGCTGTCAGGGGAATACGCAGTGGCAGCCTCTCGCTTTTGTTCCTCTCTGGGGGGCCCTGACAACCCTGGTAGGCCATGTCACTTAAGCTGCTCAGGGAAAATATGGTCTAAGAAATCTGCCTTCATTTCTCTTTCATATCCTGGATAGAAATTGACACCCTCTATGTAGTTGAAGTCACACAATGAAATCCTATCTTTAAAGGTAGAAGGACTACACCATATTTTATTTTTTTAAAAACAGCAGCAAAACATCAAAGGAGTTGTCCATGTGATATGCTTGCTCAGCCTTTGATTTCCTGATGCATATCTTTGGTTTCTGCTTTTTTCTTATCTACTGTGAAATAGCAATTTATTTTAGTTTTGCAAGTTCCCATTCAGAGGATTCTGAATCTATAAACCCAAACCACCAAGTCTACATGCACTTATACTTTCAGCTTCAGTAGTTTCATTCATCTCAGAGGTTTCATTTGCAACTTCCATTATCTTATATATAAGGCTGACACACACCTCTTTTCAAAAAACTGCCAAATACCTCTAGCATGCTTAATAAAGGACAACTACCACATTTTAAGATAAACCACAATTTTATTTTATTTTTTAAAATTTCTTTATTGATTAAGGTATTACATATGTGTCCTCATCCCCCATTACCCCTTCTAACCCCCCTCCCCACTCATGCCCTCACCCCCCCGACCTGGTGTCCGTGTCCATTGATGATGTTTACATGCATGCATACAAGTCCTGTGGTTGATCTCTTACCCCCACTCTCCCCTACCTTCCCTCTGAGGTTTGACAGTCAATGCTTCTCTGTCTCTGGATCTGTTTTTGTTCATCAGTTTATGCTATTCATTATATTCCATAAATGAGTGAGATCATGTGATACTTATCTTTCTTTGACTGGCTTATTTCACTTAGCATAATGCTCTCCAGTTCCATCGATGCTCTAATTTAAAGTGGCCACATTTTCCTCCTTTTTCTTCTTAAAGAATACCTTTCAGCATTTCATATAATACTGGTTTGTCGGTGATGAACTCCTTCTTCTTATCTGTGAAGCTCTTTATCTGACCTTCAATTCTGAATGATAGCTTCGCTGGGTAGAGTAATCTTGGTTGTAGGTTCTTGCTATTCATCACTTTGAAAATTTCTTGCCACTCCCGTCTGGCCTGCATAGTTTTTGTTGAGAAATCAGCTGATAATCAATTGTATGGGTGCTCCCTGGTAGGTAATTAACTGTTTTTCTCTTGCTGCTTTTAATATTGTCTTTTGCTCTTGGCATTTTAATTATGATATGTCTTGGTGTGGTCCTCTTTGGATTCCTTTAGCTTGGGGTTTTGTGCACTTCCTGGACCTTTATGTGTATTTCTTTCACCAGGTGGGGGAAGTTTTCAGTCATTATTTCTTCAAATAGGTTTTCAGTATCTTGCTCTCTCTCTTCTTCTGGCATCCCCATAAATCTGATGTTGGTATGCTTGAAGTTGTCCAGAGGCTTCTTACACTATCCTCAAATTTTTGGATTCTTTTTTCTTTTTTCTTTTCTGGTTGAGTGTTTTTTTGCCTCTTGGTATTTCAAATCCTTGGCTTGATTCTTGTGTTCCTCTAGTCTGTTGTTGGGTCTCTGTATATTTTTTATTTCAGTCAGTGTATGTTTAATTTCTAGTTGGTCCTTTTTCATATTCTCGAGGGTCTCGCTAAATTTATCGGCCTTTTCCAGGAACCTCTTAAAAAACCTTATAACCGTGATTTTGAACTCTATATCCAGTTGTTGGTTTTCCTCCATTTCTTTCATTTGTGATCTGTTTCTTTCTCTCCACATTTTTGCTGCTTCCTTGAGTTGGTAGGGTAGCTTTGTGTGCTTGGTGTCTTGGCCTCCCTTGTTACTGGAGGTGGACACTCTTGGTGCACCCCTTTGTGGACTGTGCATATAGCTTTGTTGTAGTTAAGTCTTGATTGTTGTTGGTATCACTGGGAGGAATTGACCTCCAGGCCAATTGGCTGTGAGGATCAGCTGTGTCCACACTGGGAGACAGCCTTATGTGACAAGACTTATAAAACTGCAAAAGCCTCTGTGCTCAGCTTGAATGAGGCGGAGTTTTAGGGTGGAGCTGACAGCCTTGGCTTCCAGTCAGCCCTGCCCCACGAAGTTCCTGGGTCTCAGTGTCCCCAGAAAATTGCTGCAAGCACCTCTGAGAGGCACCCTCAATTTTTGCCTGCTGTCAAACAGTCCAGCCTCTCCCCCAATGAATCCGGATTCCCGGATTCTCGCCTGGTACTGGGGTTCAGTGCAGTTGGTTTTGCACCATCTGGAGCTTTTGTCTCTTTCCTGCTAGATCAAGCCAGTGGCACACTCAGCACTCCATCCTCTCTGCACGCATTAATGCATGCGCCTCTGGACCTCTGCCTTTTGCCATTCCCCTGAGTTTCTGCCTTACATTCCAGATTCCTCCCCCCTCAATATGGGCCTGGGTCCCCAGGGTCTTGCCCAGAACTGGGGTTCAGCGCAGTCTGGAGCTTTTGTCTCCTTCCTGTCAGAGCACGCCAGCCAGGCACTCAGATGCCTGTCTGCTCTGGGCCGTCCTCTCTGTGCGCGCCTGTCTCCACACCGCAGGCTTTTCAGTTCCTCTGATTCTCTGCGTGCTTTTCTCTTTCCTTCTAGTTGTAGAATTTAGTTAGCAGCCTTCCTGTGGTTCTGGATGATGACTATTTTGTCTTTTAGTTGTATTTCTGAAATTGTTGTGCGAGGCAGAAGTTTAGGAGTTTACCTATGCTGCCATCTTGGTTTTTCCTACAATTTTCTTCTTTTAAATTATTAATAAAACAATATAAATATTTACTAAGTGAATATATTTTTCTTCTAGACTTTACCCAAATCCTAGAGTTTACAAATTACACCATTAAAAATTAAACTCTAAAAGTACGAAATCTGAATAAACCTCATCTACTAGGGATGCCTTAAGAGCAATTTTATTCCTCAAAACTACAGCAAAAGCAGCTCACCTGACTCAGGAGGTGTTGAGCGGGGCGGGCGTCCTGCATTTCTACCAAACTCCAGGCTGATGCTCATGCAGCGGTCCCTGGACCACACTGAGTAGCAAGTGTTCCAGTAGCAGTTTTATGTGCTTCACTAGGCTGACAGTGCCTTTTCTGGGCAGCTGACGAAATGTGGAGTGAGCAGGTACCCCAAATTGCACCAGTTGGTATTTTGTGGTTCTCAGGCTATGACTAGCCCTCCCAAAACTACCCAAAATAACATACTCCAGACTTTTTATTAGTGTAACCTGTAAGCTATAAGCTAAATGGCTCCACCACTAAGAGGCAGGTCCAGGAATACCAATCTCAAAACTGAAGCCTTGCTTACCACAGAAAGCTTCAATGTTTAGGAGCATGGGAAAAGCCGCCGACAACAGGGCCCCCTCTCCATGGTTAGGGAAAGCTGGAACAAGCCAGAGCATCTGAGGGGGAGGGAAGCAGCCCTAAGAATTCTTTCCCATGCAGCCAAAGGAGCAGCAGCTGTAGGAATACCACATGCCCCCTGTCAGGGAATGGGAAAGGTACTTCTGAGTAAAAACTTTAGTCCTACAGTCACTTTGGAAGGCAGATATTGTTTGATATACACAAAGGAGGACAGATCGAACAAGGAAATCAGGTTGATCCATTCACATGTACAACATCTTAGTGGTTTGTGATGGATCTCTGCAGTTATGGCTGCACATCAAGAAGGTCCATGACCCTTCCGCTCTGTAAAAAATTAATAAAAATATTTAAAAAAAAAACAGAAAAAGAAAAGCCGAAACCGGTTTGGCTCAGTGGGTAGAGCGTCAGACTGCGGACTGAAAGATCCCGGGTCCGATTCCGGTCAAGGGCATGTACCTTGGCTGCGGGCAAATCCCCAGTAGGGGGCGTGCAAGAGGCAGCTGGTCGATGTTTCTCTCTCATTGATGTTTCTGACTTTCTATACCTCTCCCTTCCGCTCTGTAAAAAAGCAATAAAATATATATTTTTTTAAAAAAAGAAGGTCTGTGACAACATCATCCCACACAAGGCTGATGCTGAAGAGCCTGCGAGGTCTGCAGGATCAGTCCAGCTGGGCCACAGCTCACCCTGAATCTTCTTTGAGGACAGTTCTGCATGTGAACATGACTTGTGCCAAACATGATCTTAAACATAACAAAAATGGAAATAGTTCTTATTTGGGGTTCATTTCCTGGCAGCTGCACACTCAAGTGCTCCCAGCTCAAGTGGTAGAGTGGAAATTCAAAATCCTAAATTTTCCTCCATTTGGAAATAAGTATATCATTTCCCTGATGTTTTTCTTTGCTTAATGTTGCCTGTTGAGTTTACAAGAGTATATCAAACATTGTTAGTATTACTAATAAGCCCTTTGAAAACTGAGGGAGTAGAAAATAAAAGTAGTGATGTACCTGAACTGAGATACTTAAAATACTTGTCTATTTTAATTATTAAAATACTTAAAGACCTCATTACTATCCATAGCTACCCTTGTTTACAAGGCTATATTCGAAGTTGCCAACTATGTGCTAATCGCAAAATTAAGCATGCTCAATGGCTAAAATTATTCTTCATAAGGGTTAATGAATAGACTTGAGTTTGCCAAATCTTATGGAGTAAGACTCTGAAAGGGTATTTGCTCTGGAAATCATAATGAGGAAGGTACTGTACACAGAAGAATAAAGCGTAAACTATGAAATTTACAAGTGGATCAAAGTTTAATTGGCTACTACCACCTCTTCCAAAATACTGATCTTCCTTTAATATATATATTTTTTTATTTCAGAGAGGAAGGGAGAAATAGAGAGAGAAACAACAATCATGAGAGAGAATTACTGATCAGCTGCCTCCTGCACACTGCACACTGGGGATCGAGCCTGCAGGCCGGGCATGTGCCCGACTGGGAATGAAACCATGACCTCCTGTCTCACAGGCTGACGCTCAGCCACTGAGCAACACTGGCCAGGCCTGATCTTCCTTTTTTAGTGGCATGACAATACTGGCTCTAAAATGAATAATATCTGTCAACAAAATATCATCTCCTCTAATGAAAACAGAAAGAGAATAATATTTCATTATCCCAAATCTGGATTTAGCTTTTAGATATTGAGACACAGATCATATATATTTAAATATTCCCCATCAGTCATATTCTTCAGAATGTGATCATATCTTTTCAATGTATTGCTTTTAAAACTCCTTACATTTGTTTATAAATTAAATCACAAGGGCTTATCTTTTCCTCCATGCTGAGGGGAAGCACAGATGTGGCCAAAGATACAACCAAGACAGATTTTTCTTCAGTATCCTAAAACTTCAAGGAAATGATGGAACTATTGAGAAATGAAAGGGAGAAGACAGTATTTATGTGGAAAGATAAGTCTGTTACAAAAGGCAGCTTCGGGAGCAATGAGGTTCTCCCAGACAGAGGGCAAGGCAGAACTGACAAGTATCCATGGTGGCTCTGACCAGCTACAGGGCCCGGCAATCAACTAAGACACATGTCTCTCTACTTGAAAGTCACCTGACCCTTTTAACGTGTGTCCAGCTGGACCTAGTCTGGGCTGCCCTCAAAGGCAGGTCACTGACCCTAAGAATAAGGAGGGGACAGAACTCCACTGGACTTCTGGAGTGTGGAAGCTCGGGGCCAGCAGGGAAGAAGTGGGCAAAAAATGAGAAAGCCACTTGAGTCGCTGGAAAGACAGGCCAATCAACAAGGAAAAGAAAGCCAGCGGGGAACCGGAAGGTGGGCTTTCTGTCCTCGGCCACAGCAGTGGGGGAGCTGCCGGCACGTGCCCGCCCACCTGCAGTGGGTGTTCATTTAGAGCTGCTCCAGCTCCGAGATCAAGAGGAACAACCCGAGTATACACGGAACCCAATCACCTGACGGCCCGCAATTCCTTCCCGGCAAGACTGTGGGCATGGAGCCGGCGGTCAGAAGCCAAGGTGTGGCGGTTGTCATGAAGCAGAAATGGGCCAGTGAAAGCCGCCACCTCTTCTTGCAAAGCACTGATAACCAGGGTGCCAGCACCCTAGGCAGCATCCTGCACACAATCCCAAAGATCAAGTACGGCCGTCACCCGCACACGGCCTCCACCCCAGAGCCAGTGCCCTCCAGGGAGGCTAGAAGCCCGTGATGGTGAAGAGGCGGTGGACCTGCCCCCTCGGTTCCCCCCAAAAAGCCAAGTTTCTAAAAAAAAAACAACCAGGAAAGCAGGAATCTGAGCCTGGGCTGGTTAAAGAAGATTCAGGGACTCCCACCCAGCATAATGTGTGTCTTTCCGGCACAGGGTGGTAGGTGCCAGAATTCAAATCCACAGAACCAGTGCACCCTCTCCGATGGCTCTTAGCATTAATATCATTAACATCAAATTGAGGGGCTGTGTACACTGAACCTGACCTGTACTGTTTCTTATAGTCGGTAGCAGTAGAGACATTATGGTGAGAGTCGGTTGCTGCTTTTAAACTCATGGCCATTGCTCGCAGTTTCCGGCTGGGAGAATCCCCAGGGCAATGACAAGGGCCCCGGGCCGCGTCAGCTGATTGTCTATCGTCTCTGCTGCGAAAAGTGTGAAGAGACACAAAACTGCCAGGCACTCCTGCTGGCACCACAGTTCACGAGGGTCAGGCACAGTGAACGACTAGCGGAGTTTGAGATGGAACAGTTCTAGGGCATACATGAGGAGGGCAAACAGAGCAGTCTCAAATAGAGAGAACTCGTTCACTCTTCGACCACTTCTATTGGCATCACTCTGAGACTAGAGAGAGTCAGAAATGTTATGCTCTCCTAAAAATACCATTTTAAAGCTCTCAGCATCTTCTAAGAGTAGTTCGCCAAGTATGGTCATAATCTTTATTTGAATGTAAATAGTTGGTCATACGTGATGGTAGTTTTATTAGCCTTATGTGGCACAGTTGATTTTATTTCTCTGGCAAAATTGTTTTCCTTTTTAAAAAAAAATCTTTATTTTTCAGTTTATTAATTACATTGTTTCCCTTTTTCCCCCTATAGTTCCCCTCCCCCCTCATCTCCCCCACACTGTCCTCTCCCATAGTTGCATGATTTTTGTCCAGTCACTTGCTGCACCTCCCACACCCCTTTTCTCCCCAAGAATTGTTAGTCCATTCCCTCTCTATGTCCATGATTCTGTTATATTCACCAGTTTATCCTATTCATCAGATTATTAATTCAATGGATTTTTAGGTTCATTTGTTGGTAGATGTGTATTTGTTGTTCATATTTTTATTTTTACCTTTTTCTTCTTCCTCTTCTTAAAGAATATCTTTCAGCATTTCCTATAATATTGGTTTGGTGGTGATGAACCCCTTTAGCTTTTTTTTTTTTTTTATCTGCGAAGCACTTTATCTGACCTTCAATTCTGAATGATAAGCTTTGTTGAATATAATAATCTTGGTTGTAGATTCTTGCTATTCTTCTCTTTGAATATTTCTTGCCACTCCCGTCTGGCCTGCATCATTTCTGTTGAGAAATCCGCTGACAATCATATGGATGCTCCCTTATAGGTAACTAACTGCTGCTTTTAATATTCTTTTTCTTTTGCTCTTGGCATTTTAATTATGATGTGTTTTGGTGTGGTCCTCTTTACATTCCTATATTTTGGGGTTCTGTGTACTTCTTGAGCTTTAAAGTCAATTTTTTTCACCAGGTGTGGGAAGTTTTCGGTCACTATTTCTTCAAATAGGTTTTCATTGTCTTGCTCTCTCTCTTTTTCTGGCACCCCAATAATTCAGATGTTGGTATGCTTGAAGTTGTCCCGGAGGCCCCTTACACATCCTCAATTTTTTGGATTCTTTTTGTTTCTTGCTTTTCCAGCCGAGTGGATTTTGCTTCTTTGTATTTCAAATCTTTGACTTGGTTCTTGCGGTCGTCTGGACAGCTTTTAGGTCTTTGTATAATATTTTTTATTTCAGTCAGTGTATGCTTAATTTCTAGTTGGTCCTTTTTCATATCCTCGTAGGTCTTGTTCATTTCCTTGTAGGTCTCGGCCTTTTCTTCCTTCCTTCCTTCCTTCCTTCCTTCCTTCCTTCCTTCCTTTCTTCCTTCCTTCCTTCCTTTCTTTTTTTTCTTTGTAATCAGTGTATTAAGGAGACATTCATGCATTTCAAGAATTGCTTAAATTCTGATATCCAGATTTAAGCTTGTGAACATATGACTGCTTGTGAACATATGACTTTGAACATACAATTAAAGCTATTCATAATTTGCTATACTGCCAACATTAAATTACAGTTACTTTGGAGCATAAGTTAAATGGTTTAAAGTAAGCCTGTAACACACCTAAAACATACCTTCCTATCTCATACATGCAAATTACTTCTCCATGTAAATGTTTCATCACCCAACTTCTTCTAAGTTTGCCTAGTCCAGAAGTCATTACTCTAAGGCTTATGGTCCAAAAAGAAGGGAGAAAAATGTAACCAAGGATTGACAGTTATATAATAATTTAAAAAAAAGATGGCACCACAGAAGGGAATGCAATTCTACAAGTGCAAGCCCTCAAGAAGCAGATTATGATAAACCCCTTCTTTGGAAAGGTATCATTTCTATCATTGATACCACAGGTTAAATTATACGGCATGCCACCTTCAAGTAACAGTTGAGGCAATAGAATAAATGCAGAGGCATCACAATGAATCCCACTAAATACAACTATACAAACTAAAACTTCTCTACAAATTAAGTTCTTTGTGGGACTGCCAGTGAATACAGAATTTCAACTTTGTAGCTTAACAATTAAGGATCACACACCAAAGTCAATACATATATCTAGCATTTCAGTCTAAGCTATTCCACATACATAGCCAAAGTTAATTACAAAGTATGGCCTAGCAAATGCTAGGGGAATTTTTTTTTACAGGTATTAAACTTATCTTGCACACTTACGTCCTCATACGTACAGGGCAAAATCAGAGCTTTTATATTTGAGTTTATTCTTCATTTAACTCTTAAAACACTACTACACTTGAATATTAAAACAAAAACAATAACAAGTAGTGAGCATATTATGGTTACAGTCCTTCACTCATTCACTACTGTATATAAAATGCCAGCAGTGAGTGTTATTCACTGGCCTCTTAAGAGGTCTGACACTGACCACCACCCGTAGGATGATGTTGATCATCCTCATATGCTTCTCCATTGTAATGGCGCCATCTTTCTTGATTTGGCTCAAAGTCTACCAGTTCTACCTGGTCCATTTCATCAGTCTCTTCTACTTCCTTCCTTTCAGGTAGGAGTTTTTCCAGCAAAGAGAGTTTATCAGGAGAGAGAAAGCCATTCTCAGGAAAGTTTACCTTAATTTCGATGATTAGGCGACCCTTTTCATAAGGTCTGCGATAAATTGGCATGCCTTCATTTAATACACACTTGATATCTCCATGCTTGACAATCTGACCTGGATGAGAAGTGATGACTATGGTTTGGTTGTCAAGAGTAGCTATTGGCTTTTGGAAGCCACACAATGCGTCCATCAGCTGTATGTCCATACACACGAAAAGGTCTTCTCCTCGTCGAGTGAAAACAGCATGGTCCTTCTGATCTAACACAATGACAATGTCTCCTGGCTCCAGTCCTGGTTCCTGGTCTCCTTCACCAGGGAATGTTATCTTCTGGCCATCTTTCATGCCTTTATCAATATGAACTTCTAGAATCTTCTTCTCTCGAACTATCTTCCTTCCATTGCAGCTTTTACATCTGTCTTTAGGACTGATCCTTTCCCATGGCCCTGGCACTCCATGCACACAGACTGAATTTGCGGAACCATTCCAGGGCCTATCTGATGAATTCTTATTTGCATTCCAGTACCTCGGCAATTGGGACAACACTCTACTGCTCCTTTCTTATCACCTCGGCCTTTACATTTGTCACAAATCACATTCTTTTGTAGAGCTAGTTTTCTCATTGCACCATTATATAAGTCTTCTAAGGTTACAGAGAGCTGATGTACAACGTTTTTACCTTTCCTTTCTCTCTGCATCCTTCCCCCTCTTCCAAAAAACATATCAAAGATGTTCATGGGGGAACCAAAACCAGCACCTGCTCCACCTTCCTTAATTGCTTGTTCTCCTCCTTTGTCATATAATTCCCTTTCTTTGCATCAGAGAGCACTTCGTAAGCTTGAGAAATCTGTTTAAACTTCTCTCCTTCATTTGCATTCTTATCAGGTGGTACTTTAAGGCCAGCTTCCTGTAAGCCTTTTTCAGTTCTTCCTGCGTGACACTGGGTTTAACCCCCAAAACATCATAGTAAGTAGTTTCTTTCACCACTTTTGACAGCCGGTGAGCGAACCGAGGCAGGCGTGGAGGAGCCGGAAAGACGCGCAGCTCAGGCAGCCACCGCTCCTCCACCTCTCACCGAGCGTTCTGGAAAGTTTCTCCAGGTCTCGGCCTTTTCTAGGAGCCTCTTGAAAAGCCTTATAACTGTGGTTTTGAACTCTATGTCCAGTCATTTTTCCCCCTCCATTTCTTTCACATCTGATTTCTTTCCATGTCTCTGCATTGTGGCTGCTTTCCTGAGTTGGTCCATTAGCTTTGTGTGGTAGATGTCCTCTAAGGGACAGTGGCTCAGCCTCCCCAGTTACCTGAGGTGGATATTCTTGCTGCAGCCCTTTATGGGTTGTACAGTATTGTTGAAGTTAAGCCCAGCTAATTGTTGTTAGCACTAGGAGGGTTTGACCTCCAGGCCACTTGATTGTGAGGGTGAGCTGTGTTCAGGTTGGATGGGAAGAGTTTCCCAGCTGAGTAGGCAGTGTCAGCTTCGCCCTATGCAGCACCAGGGTCTCTGTGCCGGGTGGTAACAGCTTTCTGAGAGAAAGCTGCCGCCGATCTCCACCCGCTGCCAGACAACTCAGCCTCTCCCCAAATGAGTCTGCACCCCCAAAGTCTCGCCCAGGGTTGCAACACAATGCAGTCCAGAGGTCTCCTGAACGACAGAGTAAGTCACAAGCCCTCTCTGCGTGGTCGCGCACCTCTGTTCCCAAGTTTACGTGCAAACTGCTGTTCCAAGTTTACACGCACTCTCCACAAGCTTACCCTCTCCACAAGCTCGCCCTCTCCACAAGCTCGCAGACCTCTGCCGTGCTGGGCTTCAGCGTACTTTCTCACTGCCCAGTTCTACCCCGTATGAGTCTGGGCTCCCCGGACCCTTGCCCAGAACTGGGGAATCAGTGCAGTGGGATGCCTCCACCCTCCCCGTTGGAGGACTCCAAACCTCTCTCCACGCGTATCTTCAACGCTGTCCTCTGCTGTTCCTCTGAGTCACAGTGTCCTGTCTTTACTTTTATTTGTGGAATTTTCACTCAGCCAGCTTTCCAGTGATTCTGGATGATGTTTGTTCTGCCGTTAAGTTGTAGTTTTGGAATTGTTGTGTGGGGCAGCAAGATAGGTGTTTACCTATGCTGCCATCTTGGTTCTTCCTATTGTTTTCCTTTTATCCTGTTTATAAAACTTCCCCTTTTTATTTAAAACACTAAAAATAAAGAATGTAAAGTGTACATAGTGGCTTCATGATCTTCTTACCAGGATTCTGGATAATCTAAAATTCTGAGTTTAAATTAAATTTGTCTTCCTTGGGGAATATGATTTATTGAGATTTCCTGAGGGCTAACAGTGTGTTTAGCCTTGCAGGAAGCATAAAGGAAAAACCTGTCTGCCCCATCAATCTGAAAAGGCAAATGGACAGTTGCAACGAGAAAAAAATTCACCCCCACAAAAACAAATCATCCATTAAAGAAGGCCCCTCAGCCACTTGCCCACCCCTGAGTTGGAAGTGAAGTCAGACACAGTCAGTAGTAATGCAATTCCATGATCCATGAGGCTGAGGAAAAACAGGATGCCTGGCTCTCCATGTGCCCTCCCTAGCCCCATACCTTGTCCATTTTTTTCTAGGGGAAAGGAATTTAAAAGCAGCAACCGACTCTCACCATAATGTATCTACTGCTACCAACTATAAGCAACTCACAGTACAGAAGATCAAGTTCAGTCTAAACAGCCCCTCAATTTGATGTTAATGCTAAGAGCCATCAGAGAGGGTGCACTGAAGTATCGTAGCAATCATCTCAGGTAGAAAATGCAGTTTGGGTTCTGTCCTTATTTGTTTGCTAAAACAACAGAAAGTTATTTTGATTTCCTGAACTTATGTGTGCTATCCCAATATTCCATTGATGATGGTTTGAACATCCCATTGATTGTGATCTCACTGGTCATTGAAGCACATTCCTCTGGGAACCAGGACAGGACAATTGTCCTAAATTGTCTCAGTAGCTACAGATAACTGAGTTTCAGTTGACTCAGTGGTCCCAGAATCAGAACATACACTAAATTGGCTCAGTAGCTACAGATAGTGCATTCCTGTTGACTCAGTGATCCCAGAATCTGGACAGCACAATTATCCTAAATCGCCCAGGGGGTCCCAGAGAATGTGTTTCTGTGGATTCAGTGATTCTTAGATACTTTAGGTAACTAACTTGCTCAATTTTTGCTTCTGTAAAAATGCTTTTCGTGAAACAAGTTCCTCATTCCAGACCCAAAGATGTAATTGATACCTTTGTGATATTCTACCAATATAAGCCAAATGTGGCAAGCTGTTCAGGGCTGCGAGATTTGGAGCACTGAATATCTCCCTTGTATGCTGCTGGCTTTTAATAAATGACTCCATAATTTGACTTTTTGAGGCATCCTTTGTAAGATGGGGGTTATACTACAACAAACAGCACATCCTAGATTCTATTCAGGGACAAAGAAAAAAGGTACAGATTCCTCGATTCTTGACTCCTTCCCTCCTCTCCTTCTTTCCTTCATTTCTTCTCTCTGCTTAGAGGACTTTCTAAGACATTCACTTCTTAGCATCCTGGAGCTTCTGAAAATGTCCATAGAGGGCATCTAACCTCATCCACAGAGGAGAAAACAGATGCCCAGGGAAGGTAACTGACTTGTCTGAGAGCATACAGCTCGCTCAGGGTGGAGCCAGGACTAAGACCTAGGACACTTAAATCTACACCACTACTCTTGTGCTTTATCTTGGTGATGACCTCTCTTCTTTTCCCACCAGGGGCAGGCAGCATGAGGAAGCAGCCCCTGCATTCTGAATCAAAAGACGACTAAACAGAGTGGCTGGTGTTACTGGACAAAGCTTTTTTGACAATTTTGGTAAGGATGAAAACCAACTGTGGGGACACAGACTCTATCCCAAGGAAGCATTTATGTCCCTGTGAACTCAGGAACAAACTGAGACAGGAATATCATGGGAATGTTGAGTAAGAACCACTTGCAGATATAGAAAAATTTATTTCTTAAGAGTGAATCGTCAGAACCAATGCTCAAATCCCAGTCAGGAATCAGGAATTATCCAGAAACAAGCCATTGGCTGGAGAGAGGCTGACTGGGGACAGTGGAGTGACAATGAGACACGGAGCTGCTCCCAGGACTGACAAGTGGGAACTGGTCACACGGGGCACAGGCACCAAGTCAGCTGTGAAGGGAGAGTGACCCTGGAATGGAAACATTCAGGATATATACTAAACATATTAATTTTCTCCCTATTTAGTCATCTGAGTGTAATTATATAGTTTGTGAAAAAATGCTATGTGTGTTTATTGATTTTTAGAGAGAAGAATGGAGAGAGAGAAACATCAATGTGAAACAAACATCAATCGGTTGCCTCCAGGGATCGAACTCACAACCTAGGTATATGCCCTGATGGGAAATCAAACCTTTTTGGTGTCTGAGACGATACTCCAACCAACTGAGCTACACTGGCCAGGGTGAGAAATGCTATGTTTTAAATCTAGTTGGAAGAAACTTTTTATTATTACAGCTCTGTTGAACTTATGTTTTAAAGGATAGATTTAAAACTGTAGGCTTAAAAAAAATTGTTTTCTTTTCGGAAAAGGTCCACTCTATTATCTTTCACTGACTGCTTAAAGGGCCATCCCGAGTATGGGTGTGGCCAGGATTTGCGTTCCTGGCTGGGAGGACATGCAGGCCTGGCTACATACTGGGCAAAAGCAGCCAGGGGCTACCTGTTTGCACTCAGCCCTTCTTCTGCCCAGAACAAGGATGTGATGCCAAACTAGAGGCAGCCGTTTTGTGACTCTGAGGCAATCCTGAGGACGAAAGCCGAAAGTTAAGGATGGTACAGAATAATGATTGAAGGAGCATCTACACCACACCGGCACTGCATCCTCTGGACTTTTTATTTTTAACGTTAGAGGAAAAGAAACCCTTACTTATTCAAGTCTTTATTTTCCTCTATTATCTGTAGCCAGACACATGTCCTAAGTAAAATATGAAACACATACACACTCACTTGTCGAGGAGCCCTTAAGAGAGTGAAATCATGGAATATTTAAAAAGAAAAGAAAGAGTAATAAAAGGCTATTGATCCCGGTTGCACTAAGAGAAATTTCAGCTCAGAGACTGCAATAAAATTAATGGAGAGGAAAACATCCCAAACCAAATTACCTGTTTCCTAACAAGAGAGGCGCTTTGTTGTGACCCAGAGGACTGATCTGAGAGCTATGAATTGAAAAAAGGCTTTGGGCAAGTGTTTTACACAAATCATTCTTTAAAAAATGTAGTCTCTGAGAGTTCAAGAGAGCATTCTCTGATGTTAGGAATGCAAAAGCTTCAGGGAGTAAATGCACACCACAAAAGCGTTATTCTCATTATTACTAATGGTTCTTAATAACTAAGGGGCAATTCTGAGTCTCCAGTTGGCTGAAACAACCAGAAATTGCTCCTTGTATCCATGCTAATAACTAATATAACTTGACATTAAATATAATTTCAGATATATAGCTTTCTGCACAGTCTCTTATTGCAAAGGAAAGTTAAGCCAGAACATCAGTAAAAAGAATAACCCAATTAAGTGTGTTTCCAATTGGAACTATTTAGAATTGAGAGTTTAACCAGATAGTGAGATAATAAATACTGAACTGTTTTTTCCTGATTAAAAAGATGAGGATTTTACCATAAAACATCCTTTTTATTTTAAAATAAGTATTTAATCAGTCTGAATGACTATATAGTCTTTTATACAGTGACCTTAATCACTGTAAATTGTTCAAGGCCTAATTTCCCATGAATAGATTCACACTTATGATTTAATATTTAATACAGAGGCAACTTTTTCTATACTCAGAATGTGTTTATAGACAAAGTCCCAGTCATTTTTTAACCATATGTAATAATTATGATATCTGAGCGAATTTGCCCAACAGATGAGTTGGGGCCACCCCCTGGACCCAATAAATGTGCTCTGAGCCCTTAACCGTTAGCAGGTATTTGATGAATGTTTGCTGAATGAATGTGTTGCCTCAGATTCCTCAGAGAAGATATTTTAGAACATTTGTGCTAATAAAGCCTGAGCTAGTTCCTCCAGGCGGAATTCCCGTAAGGACAGTAGTGGCATATCTAGTCCTGCAACCTAGGAAAAAACAAATCCTCCAGAGAAAGTCTCCACTTCTAGAATTAGAGGATGTATTATTGTTACGAATACTTTGGTAAGACCTACTATTAAAACAAGGGTCACACAGATGACCTTCTCTACATGTATAGATGGGACTGATGCCCGAGGGACTGTGAAAACAATTCTGAAGGGCATTTAAACCATACTTACTGCTGGTGGAGGATATGTGGCTGTAGTCAGACCTGAAACACAAAACCTTGGTATTAGTAGGATTAAAATTTTTTTCTTTACCCAAATAATTTCTCTAAGCTACAGTTTTAAAGTCAGTGGCAAGTAGCATCTAGCTACTAACAAAGAAATGCCACAAATTAAACTCTATAGTGTTAGCAATGCTTGTGCAAAATAAATTTAAATCTAAATTTGAAAGCAAAACTTTAAAGGCACTTTAGAAATCAGGGGTTCTTCAGGTTTTGGTCAAGATGATGGAATAAGTAGATGCTGCACTCACTTTCTCTCATGACCACATCAAAATTACAACCAAATTATAGAAAAATCAATCTGTATATTCATCTGAAGAATAGCTGAACAGAAACCCTATAACTAAGGATAAAAAGCAGAAGCCACATAGAGACGGGTAGGAAGGGTAGAGACACAAAACAGACTGGCCCTGCACCCATCTGTGGTGACCGAGAATCTGAGGGGATATTTCAGCTGCAGAGGGCACCCCTTAGAAGCAAGGGGCTTCAGCCCCACACCAGGTCCCTATCCTGGAACACCAGTGCCAGAGAGCAGCTCACATAGCATCTGGCTGTGAAAATCAGCAGGGATTCCATTCTTTGAAGCAGATGGAAGGCTCTCCTTTTAAAGGGCCAATGCACAAACTCTCACAGGGCACTAAACTTGGGGTTTATGAAGGGGCAGTATATTGGGGAGTGCCACAGATACACAGGGAGAAAGTTAGTTGTATGACTTCAGGGCAAGGGCTAGAGGGACAACCGCCATTCTTCCTGTTTTGAGCCCACCCTGCACACAGCCTGAGCTGAATCTACATTAGCCAGGTGAACTCCACTAGCTCTACCCTGACTTCCTGAGACACTCCCCTATCTAACTTGCACAAGACCCTGAATAGCTGCAGCAATATTGAGAAAGAAGCACAAAGTTGGAGGAATCACAATACTAGATATCAAATTGTACTATAAAGCTACTGTAATCAAAACAGCCCAGTACTGGCACAGAGAACAAAGAACCCAGAAATCAACCCAAGCCATTATGCTCAATTAATATTTGACAAAGGAGGCAAGAGGATACAATGGAGTCAAGACGGTCTCTTCAATAAATGATGAGGGGGAAATTGGACAGGTACATGCAAAAAAAAATGAAACTAGACCATCAACTTACAATATACTCAAGAATAAACTCCAAATGGATAAAAGATTTAAATGTAAATCATGAAATAATAAAAATCCTAGAAGAAACCATAGGCAGCAAAATCTCACACATCTATCATACCCATATGTTTGCCGATGCATATCCAAGGGCAAGAGAAACAAAGGAAAAAATAAACAAATGGGATTATATCAAACTAAAAGCTTCTGCACAACAAAAGAAACCAAAAAGGGAGCCCACTGTATGGGAGAACATATTTGGCAATGATACATCTGATAAAAGGTTAATTTCCAAAATATCTAAAAAACTCATACACTTAACAAAAGAAAGACAAACAATCCAATTTAAAAAGGGTCAAAGGACTTAACAGACACTTCTCCAAAGAAGACATACAGAGAACCAAGATTGTGGCACAGGTCAAGAGCAATACATGCCACCTCCCACAACCATATCAAATTACAACTAAAATACAGAACAACCATCTTTCAGAGCTGCCTGAAATACGGCTAAATGGAAGTGCCCCAAATAGAGAAATAAAGAAAAAAGCACACCAAGACTAGTAGGAGGGGCAGAGGCACAGCATGGGCTTGTCCTGCACCCACGTGCGGCATTTTTTTCCCAGTCAAGAGGGATATCTTGGTGGCGGAGGTCTCCCATGAGGAGCAAGGGGCCCAGCCGCACACCACACACCCATTGCAGTGTTCCAGAGCTGAGAAGAGAAGCCCCCATAACTCTGGGCTGTGAAAACCAGCAGGGATTGCGGTCGAGTGAGACAGAGGCTGCTGGAGACCCAAGCAGTTCCTTTTAAAGGGCTGGTGCATGAACTTACACAGTTCAGCTCTCTCTGAGCTCCAGCACTGACAACAGCTCAGGGAAATCCAGGGACATAAAGGGGGGAAATGGATCATCTAGCATCAGAGCATGAACTCACGGATGACTTTCTGCTAGGCAGGGGTCGTCAAAGGGGTCATTGTTACTGTGCTGACACCTACCCCATCACAGAGCCGACTGGCAGCCTAATCTGAGTTCCCATCAGCCTGGCTAACACTGTTTCTCCAACCTAGTGATTAACTAAAATCCTACCCCAACCAATTTTCAACCCCAACCAATTTTCAGCCCCACCCAAGCCGTTTCAGTGATCTTTTCATATAATTGGCCTGTCCTGGCTTCGGCTTCACACTCTCCTAAAATCTCTCAAGAAAGCAGCAGCTGGCATCAGCATGCCCCATACCTATCAATAAGTGGTGGCCATCTATAAGTTGCTCTCTAGCTCCTGTCGGGTTACCCCAGACAGGGACTGAATTTACACCTCCTGGGAGGCCCCAGAGCCAGTGCACCCAGCAGACAACTTCGGACCACACCAGGTTACAAGTCTACACGTGCATAAGTGACACACTCAAAAGGCGAGCTCAGTGAGCACTAAAGCCCCACTGAAGCAAGTCCTGCTCCATAGGGATATTTTCTGCATGGCAGCTCTTCCACTGCAGTCACAGCTGGTCCTCACAGCCAACTGGTATAGAGGTCAATTTCTCTCAGTGACACCAACAGCAACTAAGGCTCAACTACAACATGACTGTCCCTACAGACCACACAGAGGTGCGCCTAGAGTGAGTGCCCAGCTCAAGTGACTGGGGAGGCTGAGCCACTGGGGCCTACAGGACACCTACTATACAAGGCCATTCTACCAACTCCAGGAGACATAGCAGCTCTACCTAATACATAGAAACAAACATTAGGAAGCAATCAAAATGCAGAGACAAAGAAACATGTTACAAATGAAAGAACAGAAAAAATCTCCAGAAAAAGAACTAAATGAATGAAAGCAATCAAACTACTAGATACAAAGTTTAAAACACTGGTATAAGGTTTCTCAATGATGTTAATGAGAATTTCAAGGAACTTAGTGACGACTTCAAGGAACTTAGTGAGAACATCAATGTCATAGAAAAGAACCAGTCAGAAATAAGGGATACACTAACTGAAATAAAGAATGATTTATAGGAATTCACCAGTAGAGTAGAAGAGTCTGAGAATCAAATAAAGGTTTTGGAATACGAGGAAGCAAAAAACACTTAATTAGAAGAGCAAAAAGAAAAAAATAATCCAAAAATATGAAGAAAGTGTATGGAGCCTTGGGAACAACTTCAAGAGATTTATCAACATTTCATTATGCATATGCCAGAAGGAGAAGAGACAGTGCAAGATACTGAAAACCTATTTCAAGAAATAATGACAGAAAACTTCCCCTACCTGGTGAAAGAATAGATTAACAAGTTCAGGAAGCATGCAGTGTCCCAAATAAGAGGAACCCAAAAAGGCCCACACCAAGACATAACATAATTAAAATGCCAAAGGTTAAAGACAAAGAGAGAATCTTAAAAACAGTAACAGAAAAGCAGTTGAAGGAGAAGGAGGAGGAGGAGGAGCAGCAGCAGCAGGAGGAGAGGAGGAGGAGAGGAGGAGGAGGAGGAGGAGGAGGAGGAGGAGGAGGAGGAGGAGGAGGAGGAGGGGGAGGGGGAGGAGGAGCACAGGAGGAGGGGGGAGGGAGGAGGAGAGGAAGGAGAGAAGGAGGAGGAGAGGGAGGAGGAGGAGAAAAGGGAGAGGGAGGAGGGGAGGAGGAGGAGGGGAGGAAGGGGAGGGAGGAGGAGGAGAGGGAGGAGGAGGAGAGGGAGGAGGAGGAGAGGAGGAGGAGAGGGAGGAGGGGAGGAGGAGAGAGAGGAGGAGGAGGACAGGAGGAGGAGGAGGGGAGAGGGAGGAGGAGGAGGAGAGAAGGAGGAGGAGAGGGAGGAGGAGGAGAGGGAGGGAGGAGGAGGAGGAGAGGAGGAGGAGGAGAGAAGGAGGAGGAGGAGAGAAGGAGGAGGAGAGAAGGAGGAGGAGAGGGAGGAGGAGGAGAGGGAGGAGGAGGAGAGGAGGGGAGGGAGGAGGAGGAGAGAGAGGAGGAGGAGAGGAAGGAGGAGGAGAGGGAGGAGGAGAAGGAGGAAGAGGAGAGGGAGGAGGAGAAAAAAGAAAAAGAAAGGATAAGATATATGAATAAAATACGTATCTATCAATAATTAAATCTAAAATAAAAAACGAACAAGGAATCTAATGAACAAAGTAAACTGGTGAATAAAATAGAACTAGAGGCATGGAAAACATGGAACAGACTGACAAATCTCAGAGAGAAAGGGGGTGGGAAGGGAGGCAAGAGATTAACCAAGGAACTTATATGCATATATACATAACCTATGGACACAGACAATAGGATGGTGAAGACCTGGGGTAGAATGGAAACCAGGTGGTGGTGGACAGTGGAAGAAAAAAAGGGGCACCTCTGTAATATCCTCAACAATAAAGATTTAAAAACAAAAAAGAGGGCATACAGATGGCCAAGAGACACAGGAAAAAATGCTCTAAGATACTAATTATCAGAGCAATGCAAATTAAAAGGACAATTAGGTATCATCTTACACCTCCCAGAATGGTGACCATCAACAAAATGAATCACAAGTGAAGGTGAGGATGTAGAGAAAGGAGAACCCTAGTACATTGTAGGTGGGAATGCAGACTGGTGCAGCCATTATGGGAAACAGTATGGTGTTTCCTAAAAAATTTAAAGATGGAACTGCCATTTGACTCAGTGATCCCACTTCTAGGAAAATATCCTAAGAAGCCTGAAACACCAACGAGAAAGGACATATGCATCCCTATTTACACTAGCTAAGATTTGGGAACAGTCCACATGCCCATCAGTAGATGAGTAGATAAAAAACTGTGGTACATTTACACAATGGAATACTATGTAGCTGTCTCTTACCCTTTGAGACAGTATGGAGGGAGCTGGAGAGTATTCTACTAAGCGAAATAAGCCAGTCAGAGAAAGACAGTATCACATGATCTCACTCATATGTGGAATCAAATTAACAAAATAAATCAATGAATAAAACAATCCAGAAACTGTAGAATCTCAGAGGGACAACAGGGGAGGGTGGGTGGAAAGTGATCAACTAAAAAACTTTTATGCATATATGCATAACTAAAAAACTTTTATGCATATATGCAGTAGGCCTGAGGGGTTTAGAGTGAATGGGTCAATGAGGGAAAAGTGGACATCTGAAATAGTTTTAACAAAGATAAACTTTTAAAAAAGAAGAAACGAAAAATCTGAACAGACCAATTATTACCAATGATATCAAATCAGTAATGAAAAAAAAAAACTCCCAATAAACAAAAGTCATAGACGAGATGATTCACAGATGAATTAATACAATTTTAAATTTATTTCTGAGAGAGGAAGGAAGAGGGGAGAGAGAAACATTAATGATGAGAAAGAATTATTGACTGGATGCCTCCTGCACATCCCTCACTAGGGATCCAGCCTGAAACCCAAGCATGTGTCCCGACCAGGAGTGGAACCCTGACCTCCTGGTCCAGCGATTGATGTTCAACCACATTAGAAAGCAATTTTACTAACATTCAAATAATAAACATCGCTCCTCAAACTATTCAAAAAATTCAAGAGGTCTACAAACTCCCAATCATTTTAAGAGACCAGCATTACTCTGATTCCAAAACCAGAAGACTTTACAAAGAAAGAAAATTATAGATTAAAATCCCCAATGAACATAGATGCAAAAACCTCAACCTGATATTGGCAAATCGAATTCAGATATACAATAAAAAGATCATATACCACAATCAAGTAGGATTTATTCCTGGAATGCAAGATGAGTTTAATATCAGCCAATTAATTAATATGATAACACCACATAAAAATGAAAGATAAAACATATGTTCATATCAATACATGCAAACCACTTGACAAAATACAGCATCCATTTATGATAAAAACTCTTAGTAAATGGGAATATAGAGATCATACCTCAGCATAATAAAGGCCACATATGGAAATCCACACTTACATCACACTCAATGAGAAAAAGCTAAAATCAGGAACAAGACAAGGATACCCACTTTCACCACTTTTATTCAACACTAGAGGCCCTGGGCATGAAAATTCATGGAGGTGGGTGGTCTCTCAACCCAACCTGCCCCCTCTCACCTACTGGGAGCCCTCAGGGGATGTCCAACTGATGGCGAGGCTTTAGGCCTTGGGCACCAGCCATCGCCCTGTTCAGCTCCAGGTGCCTGCGACCACCTGGCCCCAGGGGCTGGGCATTCGCCACCACTTCCACTCACAGCGCCCAGGGGCCAGGCGCTCCCTGCCGCCACCACCACCATCACCGCTGCTGCTTCCCCTCACAGTGCCCAGGGGCTGGGCACTTGCACCACTTGGTCCTGCCCCCGCTCCTGATTGGCTGGTAGCATAGCCAATCAGGAGCTAAGGTACGGTCACATTTGCATGTTACTCTTTTATTAGATAGGATACCATTGGCAGTCTTAGCCACAGAAATGAAACTAGAAGAATAAAAAGGCATCCAAATCGGAAAGGAAGAACTAACACTGTCTGTCTTTATTTGCAGATGACATGATACTGTACACAGAGAACCCAAAAGGATGCCGCCAAAAACCTACTAGGACTGATAAGTGAATTCAGTAAAGTAGTAGGGTTCAAAATTAATATTTAGAAATTTGGTTGCAGTTTTATACACCAATAAGGAACTACTAAAAAAAAAAACTAAAAAAATCCAATTTACAAATACATCAGAAAAGTACTTAAGAATAAATTTAATCAAGAAGACAGAAGACATGTGCTTAGAAAATTATAAAACATGGAAGAAAAAAACTGAAGACGATACAAATAAATGGAAGCATATCTAGTACCATGTTCATGGAGAGGAACAATCATCATGGTTAAGATGCCCATACTACTCAAGCAATCTAAATAGATTCAACGCAATTGCTATTAAAACTCCAATGGTATTTTTCACAGAACTAACACAAATAATTCTAAAATTTATATGGAACCAAAAAAGACCCTGAATAGCCATTAGTATAATTCTGAAGGAAAATACCTGCTACCTGATACCTAAACTACATGACAAGTCTGTAGTAATTAAGACAGCATGGTAGTAGCATAAAAATAGACACAGAGATCAATGGAACATTATTGAAAGCTCAGAAATGAACCCACACCTTTATGGCTGATTAATATTTAATATATGAGGCAAAAACATACAGTGGGATAAAGGTAGTCTATTCAAGAAATAGTGTTGGGAAAACTGGACAGATATATGCAAAAAAAATTAAACTAAACCACCTTCTTATATCATATATGGAATTAAACTCAAAATTGATTAAAGTTTTAAATATAAGAACCTATATAATAAAAGGCTACAATGCAAATAGACTGAATGGCAGAACAACAGAACACTGGTCGCTATTACATGTGCTGGCCACCGGGGGCATGCGAGGAACATGGCGGGCACTGGCCACAGCGGGATGGTGGAGCAGGTGAGCAGGAGTGCCAGAGGGAGGAGGGTTGCCAGTTGCTGTCATCAGGGTGAGCCTCTGGTGGTTACTGAAAATTCTTTGCTCCTGTGCACTGTGGTCCGGCCTGGAGCTCACACCTGCTGCCAGTGCTGGCCCCACTCGCACCTGTTGCCGGCACCCGGCGCCAGCCCCGATCACTCAGCATTGTCAGTGGGAATGAGCAGCAGCTGCCAGCCCTGATAACCCCTCAGGGTTTCTCCACCTTCCCCAGCTCCTGAGGGGCAATTGGGGCTGGCAGCCGCCTCTCACACCCACTGCTGGCAACAGCCCTGCTCACACCCACTGCCAGCACCAGAACTTCCACTCATAGCCACTGCTGGCGCCGGCGCTGAGCACACCTGCAGCTGGCCCTGGTGTTACCACTCACACCTGCTGCTAGCAACGGCCCACTGTCAGCAACGGCCCCGCTCACACCTGCAGCCAGCACCAGAGCCACTGCTCACAACCGCTGCCGTCCACAGTTCCTTTCAATGTGCATGAATTCGTGCACTGGGCCCCTAGTTTAAATATAAGACTTGAAACCATAAAACTCCTAGAAGAAAACTTAGGCAGTAACCTCTCTGACATTTACCAAGATTTTTTTCTGATATATTTCCTCAAGCAAGAGGAACAAACAAACAAAAAAATACTAAAGGGACTATAGCAAATTAAAAAGACTTTGCACAGCAAAGGAAACTATCAACAAAATAAAGAGACAGGTTACTAAAAAGAAGAAGATATTCACCTATGATACATCCAATAAGAGGTTAATATGCAAAATTCATAAAGAACTCATAGAACTCAACACCAAAAGAACAATCCAATTAGAAAATGGGTAGAGAACCTCACTAGACACTTTCCCAAAGAGGACATACAGATGGCCAACAGACATACAAAAACATGCTGAACTAATCATCAGAGAAATGCAAATTACAATCACAACGAGATATTATCTCACCCTGCCAGAATGGCTATCATCAATAAATCCACTAACAATAAGTGCTAGTGAGGATGTGGAGAAAAGGAACCCTCTTGCACTGTTGGTGAGATTGGAAGTTGGTACAGCCATTATAAAAAACAGTATAGAGTTTTCTAAAAAAAAATTAAAAATGGACCTACCTTTTGATCCAGCAATTCCACTTCTGGATATATATTGAAAAAAATCAAAAGGTGGATATGGGTGGAGGGGTTCAAACAAAGGGGACATCTATAGTACTTTCAACAAAAAAGATAACTTTTTTTAAAAGCACGAATCTGAAAAGACCTCAAGTGCTCATCAATAGGTGACTAGAGAAAGAAGACATATACAATGGAACGCACTGGGCTGTAAAAAGAATGAGGTCTTGCCGGCCGGCGTGGCTCAGTGGTTGTGTCGGCCTATGACCAGGAGGTCAGGGCTGACTCCCAGGCAGGACTCAATCCCCAGGGCAGGGTGTCCTGGAGGCAGCAGAAACAATAACTCTGTCATCACTGATGTTGATGACATCACCCTTCCCTCACCCTTCTCCCTCTCTCCCTCACCCTTCCTCTCCCTCACCCTTCCTCTCTGAAATCAATAAAAATATATTTTTTTCTAAAAAGAATGAAATTTTACAATTCACAATATGAGTGGACCTAGAGAATATTACGTTAAGTAAAGTAAGTCAGACAGAGAAAGGCAAAAACCATATGATTTCATTTATATGTGGCATCTAAAGAACAAAATAAAGAAACAAAATAGAAACAGACTTATAGATTAAAAAATCAGGTCAGATGTGGGGTGGGGGCTTGATTAAAAAGGTGAAGGGATTACAAAATACAAATTGGCAATTACAAAATAGTCACAGGGATGTAAAGTACAACATAAGGACTATTGTCAATAATCATCATATCTAATAAAAGAGAAACATGCAAATTACCACACCTTCACTACGCTACCAGCCAATCAGGAGTGGGGGGCAGGGCCACGAGGCTCATGGGAGGGCGTGGTGGCCGGGTGGTGTGGTGGGCGTTGGGCGCGAGCCTGCAGCTTTGGCCAGAGGCGGAGCAGGGCAATCACGCGTGCTGGGGGTCAACCGCCCAGGGCCCCATCCTCAGAGCAAAGCGATCAAGCACGCTGGGGGTCCCCTGCCCTAGACCTGAGCCTTGGATCCTTGGCCAGAGGCTTGGGGCCTTGGCAGGGGTGGAGCCGGAGATCAGAGGAGACAGGTGTGAACTGTAGAGGAAACACCTTTTCTGACCGCTCATTGGCTAAGCTCCCTGTACGCCACTGGTAATAATCTTAGTAACTTGGGTATAAGAATCCAAAGAAGTAATCTAGGGTTCTTCCACCACATGCCTGGAGAAAAAAACAAAGGTCTGCTGCTGGCGGGCTAAGAAATATCATATCCTGCCCTAGGCAGTTTGGCTCAGTGGATAATGCCTAGGTTTGCCAACCGCAGGGTCCGGGTTATATTCTGATCAAGGGCATGTACCTAGGTTGCAGCTCCTCCCTGGCTGGGGCCCAGGTCAGGGCTCATGCCAGAAATAACCAATCAAAGTGTTCCTCTCACTTTGATGTTTCTCTCTGTCTTTCCCTTTCTCTTCCACACTCTCTAAAAATCAATGGAAACATAGCCTCAGGTGAGAATAAACAAAGAAAAATAAAGAAATGTTATATCCTATGAAAGACACATCTTGAAAATGCCTAAAGAAAGTTGTCATTTCTTCATGGTGAGGGGACCAGAGTCTGGGTTGATGAAAACACCTTGGTGGCTGTGGTGACTGGCAGTGGCTGCAGCAGTGGGGTGATGGGGCTGGTGCCTTCCCCTGATCAGCCCAGTCGCCTCCCACAAAGGGAGGCCAGACTGTGGCTTAGGCCCACTCCCCGTGGAGAACGGGCCTAAGCCATCAGTAGGACATCACCTGAAGGTTCCCAGTCTGTGAGAGGGGGCAGGCTGGGCTGAGGGGACCCCTTCCCCACCCCACCCCCCAGTGCATGAAGTTCGTGCACCAGGCCCCTAGTGTTGTAATAACTATGTATGGTGCCAGGTGGTACTAGAATTATGGGGGAAGGGGGAGTGGGAATCTCTTTGTGAATTATACAATTGTCTAAGCACTATGCTATATACCTGAAACTAATATAATATTGAATGTCAACTGTAATGAAAAGAAAAAAAATCAGGGGTCCTTCATACTGGCTTTGTGACTCTCTCAGACTGGAGATCCAGTAGATTCTGGACCATCTAAATTTCCTGGCAAATTTTTGAATGGACACTTATGTTACTGGGGAAAAGCCTCAAAGTTTCAACTGATTCTAAAAGGGGTCATGACTCTCCAGAAGTTGAAACCACCGCAAATAATACCCTTCAAATGTTATCACCACACCTTGGACAGATCTTCCTGTGCATAGGAATGGTGGGCCCTGGGGAGTGCGAGTGGGGACCCTGGCTGTGAGGAATTCCATGTTCAAGGTCTGGCCTGCCGTCAGGAAACACAAAGGCACATGATGTCTGACTGTTTTCAGTTCCATCTAAGGACAATTCGGGCTGCACAATACAGTAACAGGATATAGGCTGTGATTGGGGAAAGGAAAAGGCAGGGTTAAGGGCCAGGGTGAGATTAGCCCTCAGTCTCTATGCTAAGAAATCAGCTGCTGGCGCTCAGCCTCTGTGCAAACGGGCATCTGGCCAAGGACCTGCCTGCTTACTCTCTGCTAAACTTCTGCCCTACTTATATGGCTGTTAAGGCTTCCCTCTCTGGCAACGTATTGGTAATAGGAGCTATTAGTTTTCTTTCCCCAGTATCCCAAAGTTGTTCTCGTAGAAAATTAATCTCTCAGGCATGCAGGGATTATTCTGCTAAGTGGTAGCTAGGGGACATAGTTATGCAAATTAAGTGATTAGTTATGTTACATTTTATAGATTTGCACTCCTTTTATTTAAGAAATGTCCTTGAATCATCCAATTTTCACTCCACCGAGTTTCTTAGCTCATTAAAAAAGCACAGTATATGTAAAACTTTTAAACAACATAAAGAGCATGTGCCTTACTATTTAAAACAACCTGTATCTCTCACACAAAATGATGCACTGACTTACTGGTAGAGGAAGAAAATAGAAGAAACAAAGTACAGTTAGTCATAGAATCACTGAATTCTAAAACTGGAAAGAATAACAAGCTACTAACATTTGCATATCTCTTTATATATTACTAACTGCATTCTCCGAGACCTAATCCGATTTGTTATGTTACCGATTCGGAAACAAGGGATACTATCTGTAGGGAGAACAGGAGGCGAGGAATGAAAGGGCTTGAACTATGTGTGAGGGCGGTGGGAGGAAGGAAGTTAGAAGGCAGAGGAATTGCTAGGCATGGCGACACACTGGCTAAGGGAAATGAAAGAGAAAGGAGAGTCAAGGATCAAGAATCTTTTGAAACCCAGGATCTGGGACCCCAGTATTGGTGCACTGCATGTCTTTTGGAATCAGGCAGGATATAAATAAACTTTCCGACAATACTTAGAAATATAACACTATATAAATGCAATGATACACAACAAACATCCACTGTAGTAAATATAACAGAAAAGCAACCCATTACAATATGATCATCTTAAGATGGATTTTAAGGAAATTTCATGATCACTAGAATAAAACATTTGATAAGAATGTGTGATAGGGCTATTTACCTTATTATTATTAAACTAGAGGCCCAGTGCATGAAATTCGTGCATGGGGGCAGGGGATGTCCCTTAGCCCAGCCTGCACCCTCTCCAAACTAGGACCCCTCGAGGGATGTCCGACTGCCCATCTAGGCCTGATCCTAGTAGGCAGTCGGACATCCTTCTTACAATCCAGGATTGCTGGCTCCAAACTGCTCACCTGCCTGCCTCCCTGATTGCCCCTAACCACTTCTGCCCGCCAGCCTGATCACCTGCTAACCACTACCGTGCCAGCCTAATTGATGTTTAACTGCTCCCCTGCCAGCCTATTTGCCCCCAACTTCCCTCCTCTGCTGACCTGGTCAACCCTAACTGCCCTCCCCTGCAGGCTTGATTGCCCCCAACTGCCCTCCCTTACAGGCCTGGTTCCTCCCAACTGCCCTCTCCTGCTGGCCATCTTGTGTCCACAGGGGGGCAGGATCTTTGACCACATGGGGGCAGCCCTCTTGTGTGTTGGAGTGATGGTCAATCTGCAAATTACTCTTTTATTAGATATACTGTCAGTATTTTCAGCTAGGATTTCCAAATACTCCTGAGGCAGATGGGTTTCACATATGCATACATTTTAAAGATCTGCTTACAGATGGAAAGTTACTTAGAATGAAATTTACATTTGAAACACATTTCAAGAATCTTAAAGTGCAACGGTAGAATTTTAGGACAGGTGCTAGCATACCTACTGTCCCTGCCAGAAATCCTCCCATATTCCTCATGTCTACAGGCACAGCTTGGGTCAGGCCTGCCTGGCACTGCTCAGTCTCTCGACTGTCATTCTCACCTTTTACGTCAGTGAAACTCTGCAAGGTACAAATCTGATCACATGTCTCTCTGGATGAAGTTCAAGCTTGATATACTACACAGCATAAACCCCTCTTTCCATTCCTGACGGCCCCTGCCCAGGTCTGCAGCCTCACTCATCACCTCATCTTCCATTCCTGTTTGCCATCAAAACAGAAATCAACAGAAAGTCACCTAAACTCTCACACTGCTTTCCAGCTCTGATCTTGTTTATGTAATTTGTACGCAGTTGCCATAACACTGGAGGTACAATTTCAAATTGCTCTTTTCACTGAACACTATTATAACATGCTGCTGCCTAGTTCCTGTAGTTATAATTTTACATACAGTGATTTACTATAATTTAATCAACCATTTCCCTCTTGTTGGCTACGTGATTGTTCCTGATTGTTCACTTTTGCAAAGCACACCAGCAATAAGATATTAATAATACAACTTGATATTTTCTTTTTCTTAGGAAAATTATCATGAAGCAGAGCAGGGACCGAATCAGGGTATGAACCTTGCATAGCTCTTAAAATACAGTCCAAATACCCTAACAAAGTTATTTACTGGAAATACTGCCAATGAAGACAAACTGTAAAACTAAAACAAGTTTATGCATAAGTCGGTTCAAGCAATTTCAGTCTCCAGAGGATTGCACACTCCCAAGCTTTGCAGAGGAGAAGGAAGCAGCAATAAGGCGCCTCTCTTGGGAATCACATCCCAAGAATTTACCCAGCTGGCTCTGCATAACACCTTCCGCTCTGCTAGAGTAAAGCGTGAAAGGCGAATCCATGAATTTTAGGATGAAAAATTTATGGACACATAATACAGATTAGCAGAATAATAATACAAGGATTCTATATTTTCACATACCTGACACATATAGTGGACGGATTTCCAAATATTATATTTTTTTAGATTTGTGCCAATAATGAACAGAAAGTTAGATGCAATCCCTTGACGGTATTTTAATTATAATTATACATATAGGAATTATATGTAAAAAGATCTGCACTTAAAATAGTTTACCTCTGTTAGCAGCCATCTATATATATATATAATATTCAAAGTGTCCCCTTGGGAGTTCGACCAGGAGACCAGGAGTTCGATCACTCGCTATGATGTGCACTGACCACCAGGGGGTGGCACAGAATGAAGGCAGGCCCCAACTGGCAGCCAGAAGGCCCCGATTGGCCCTGATCACCGGCCAAGCCTAGGGACCTTACCCATGCACGAATTTTGTGCCCTGAGCCTCTAGTATGTATATAATGAGTACCTTCCTAAATTCTTTATTCCAGGAAAATCTTGCCTTAAGAATTGATTTCAGCATTTCAGTAAAACTGATCTTGACATTTCTGTAAAACATCAGTTCAATGCATCATGGACTTCATCTGATAATCCATTGAATTAGACGCCATGGTAATTTAATTAACTAGCTCCACCTTGAACACAAAGATAAGAGGTAGGCTTGTCTTCTATACAAGATTTCTCTTTTTATCTCCTTTAAACTTGCCCCTTTTTAAAATGTATTTCCCCTATCATTTCATCCCTGTTTATAAACTCTAGACTCCTGAATTGCTACCTCTTAAATCACAGTAAATATTAATCTGTGATAAGATAAAGGGCAGGGTATTGTTACTGGAGAATCCCTGTTGCTCATGAGAGCAAGGTTCTTGGGGTACCTTTGAAATAAGAATTTTCATAAGTCCCCACAGGAGAATGATATGTGGCAAGAGGCTTTATTTGTGTGGAGTTATATTCCTCAGGTTGCAATGTCCCATGCCCCTTAAACCAGTCCTGAAAGAGGTGCAGCTGGAGCCAAAAGCAAGGCCAGTGTCCAGAACCTCTGCTCCATGTGGCAGCATCTAAGTGCATTTAAGTCCACTGTGTGGAGTCCCATATGGTCAGGACCACTTGAGTCAGAGGAACTGAGAAAGAGAGAGAGAGAGAGAGAGAGAGAGAGAGAGAGAGAGAGAATGAATATGCTCTTTTGATTAGAAACATTCAGGTTTTGCTTACCTGCAGAGGCCATGCCCATCCCAGGTGTGACTGGGAGACAGGCACCTTTCCACGGCACTCAGACCTTACTGGGTATAAGTCTAAACTGCCCTTGTCCAGTTCCTCCCCCCATCAATCAGCAGGGAACAGACTTGGAGAGTGTTAAATGCAGCTTTTTGGCAAAGTGGTATAAATGGCATGTCTATATTATTTGATCTCCCCTTTGCTTGGTTCCTGTAAATAATAACCAGATTATTGCCAATGCAATAGGACCAACAAATAAAAGCTGACAAGCTCGGCAGAGGCCTACATGGAAGGCCTTACAAACTCACGAGACTGAAAGCCACCACACAGGATGCGCTTGCTGTCGGCGGGAGGCTCTCCGGCCCCACCTGTTGCTGACGGAAGTGGGCTTCTTATGATAGCACGAGAAAAGGAATTTTCTGAGACTTACGAGAGAGAATGGGTGACATTTATTTGTGTGGAATTAAAGCCATGAGTTTCCAAGGTCTCATCTCCCACCATCCTGCCAAGGAAAAAGTCCAGGTGTGTCATCCGCGGAGATAAGGTTAAAGCCATTGTCCAGTTTCTGTCCCATATTTGCAGTCCAGTCCAGCATCAGGCTAGCTTAGCTTGTATTTCCAGCTGCAGCCCATGGTGTGTGGGGACCACATGGCAGGCTAGCATACGAGCAAGTAGAAGGAAGCAAGAATAAGCAAGAGGAATGAAAGAGAGAGAATTCCTTTGTCCTTGGGAATTTAATTTCATAAGATTAACATGCAGTGGCTCCATCCCCTCTATCGAATCCATGGTTCTCTAGGCTAACCCAGTGGTCGACAAACTGCAGCTCGTGAGCCGCAGTTTGCTGCTCTGTTGACTAATGAGTTCGCCAACCACTTGGCTAGAATGACAGGCAAGTATCTTCCATGCATCACCCCGACTTCACTGCACATGCCTCAATTTTCCCTTTCTCCTAGTGATCTATAGGGAAGGGACTGGTAGTTCCCTGGGGAGTGTGGAGTATAACCGTGCTTATAATATCTGGCCTCCCTTTTGCTCCTTTCCTATTATTAATATCAACTAGCTAGTTACAACAGTAACAGGCTTGAACATAAAAATTCCTAAGTAAAAGTGGGTCATGGTAGGTAGTCTTGTGCTAGGCCTGTAGCTTCCTTGTCAAAGGCAAATCTTTACCTTTGAAACTGTCTATTGTCTAAGACAGGGGTGGGGAACCTTTTTTCTGCCATAGGCCATTTGGATATTTATAGCATAATTTGTGCGCCATACAACATTATCAACTTAAAAGGCAGTCTGCTATACTTGGTCAAACACTTAATTAACTCACCCCGAGTGACTGGGCAGAGCCAGATCAAATGATTCCAAGGGCCTTATACGGCCTGCGATCTGGAAGTTCCCCACCCCTGATCTAAGACAATACACCTTTAAAATGTCAGAGTAATTTTCTTTTCTAAACCTCTGGAAGGCACAAAGGCCAGCACAAGGTCACACTGCTTAGTCCCCGACTACCATCTCTATGTGCTGTAAATGTGAACTATCCTGACCCACCAATGTAAAACAAGTATGTGTCTCTCCATTTTGCTTTTTATCCAGTCTCAGAGATTTCCCCACTTTGCTTTCTCCAGTCTCCTAAATCTATCACCAACGGATTTCATGTAACCCACCTATGTGTCCTCCTTCTATTCCAATGTATAAAATAAGCCACAAAACTGCTATTTTCCTGAGGATTTTTTTAATCCCTTGAGAGTTTGCTTCCTGGCAATTGTCATGAGGTAGCTCAAATAAACTCTTACAAGTCTTATCTTAGGCTGGATATCCTTCCATTAACAGGCCCTATATTTCCAGAAGCTCGGGGCCAACTGACTGTGAAATGGAAGTTCATTAATGTCAGATCAAACTTTTGAATGAAAGTAATCCATCAAGTATTGTCATATTTGGAAGAGTGATTTACAGGCTGAATCTGGGAGACATCACTAATGAAAAACGCATTATAAATCACTAATGAAAAACGCATTATAAATCACTAGGGGCCCAGGGCACAAATTCATGCACCTTGAAAGGAACTGTGGGCTGCAGGGTTGTGGTGGGTACAGGGGTGAGTCTTGGCCCATCATCCACACCCCATTCAGCCCCTCCCACCACGGCCCCACTCCCGCCACTGCTCCCACACACTATCAGTGGGTATGAGCAGCAGCTGCTTCCCAGATCTCCCCTCAGGAGCAAAAGAGGCTAGAAGAGCCCTGAGGGGCTATCAGGGCCGGCAGCTGCTGCTCACCCTCGCCGATGTTGCCTAGCGATTAGAACTGGTACTAGCAGCAGGTGCGAGCGCCAGGCGGGACCACGGGACATGGGAGCAAAGGATTTTCAGTAACTACCAGAGGCTCACCCCAATGACAGTGATCGGCACCCTGTCTTGGTCTGGCACCCTTGCTCACCTGCTCTACTACACCATGTTTCACACTCTGCCACCTGCTGCCGATGCCCACCATGTTCCGCGTTGCCCCCTGGTGGTCAGCGCACCACATAGTGACTGGATGTTCAGATGTTTGGTTGTTATGCCATTCGGTCTATTTGCACATTAGGGTCATATATATATATATATATTCATTCTTGCTTATTCTATCTTTTATTTGGGTTTACAGCATTGCCTGTCCCTCTATTAAGAAATTCTGTTTCTTAAGATAGTTCACAATTGTCAATAGCTGGCCTCCCATTTTTTTCTAACAAAAAGTACGTAAAAGCCCAAGGCTGGTTTTCAATAGGAAAATGGGAGTTTCAAAATGACATCAATTACCACAGAAGAATATAGTTTGCGTTTAGATTTGACTTGTATTAGGTGGGTCAGACAGCAAAGGCAGCATTTCAAGCAAAAGACAATGTCTACGCAACAAAATAAGGGGAGACCTGCCAAGAAACAAGGCCGGAGAGAGGAATGCCGTAGCGCCAGGCTGGCAGCGCATGCTGAGCGCTCTGCCCCTCACAGATGACAGAGCCACCAAAAGTCTGAATGGGAGAGACCTGACCAGATTCGCACTTTAAAAATAATGACAGCTCACAAGTATTGCGTGCTCTCTCCACTTTTGATACATAGTCTCAATAGGTAGTTATATGAAGCTAGATAGGGTAGGAGGCAGCAAGCTCTGGAAAAACAGGAAAATTATGAACAGCTTTTTGATAACTAAACTACTTCAAGGGATGTGAGTATTCGGCAGATACTAGACTAATAAGCATACACAGAAACTATTTTATTTAAATACAGGGCATTTTACCAGGGTATCGTCAATTCAAGGTTGCTACTGAGGCTGTAAGAATTCTTTAAACGATCATGTCCTGTTACGACTGCACACTGTCATGAGGGGCAGAGAACAGAGGTCTGGTATCTGCGTGTTCGGCAAGCCCCTCCCCGGGGCCCTGGCTGAGACGCTGCTCTTGGGATCCCAGGGCCGTGTTAAAAGGGTGAAGAGGGCGCTGAACCGGTGTGGCTCAGTGGATAGAAAATCGGCCTTCGGACTGAAAGGTCCCAGGTTCGATTCCAGTCAAGGACATGTACCTTGGCTGCGGGCACATCCCCAGTTGGGGGTGTGCAAGAGGCAGCTGATCGATGTTTCTTTCCCATCGATGTTTCTGACTTTCTCTCTCTCTCCCTTCCTCTCTGTGAAAAATCAATAAAATATATTTTAAAAAATAAAATAAAATAAAAGGGTGAAGAGGGCTAGAGACACCTCTCCATTCTCTTGTCCGAGGCAGAGCCTTTGGAAAAAATGTTCCAGGTGAGCTTTGCAAATTAAAAACAAATGGACGAGTGAGTGCTTTATTTAACCCAGCTGAGACTGCGCTGGTTGATTCTGCTGGCCGTCTTCTACTCATGGTCCATCTAGCTACAGGCATCAGGCAGAAAAACGCCGAGGATCTTCAGATAAAGGACACATATGCAGAGTGTGGGGGGAAAGCAAGGGGGTTCTATATCCGGACTCGGGTTACTACGCTGGAATGTCATTGGGTCGCGTAGTGAACCACAGATGATCACAAGTTTGGAAAACAGGGCAAGACCGTTGAAGGGTAGACGCTTTAGGCCCTAAAGTTTATGGCATAACATCCCAGATTCTGGCTAGCAATGCAGTGGGGCCTGCAAAGGAGAGGCCAGTAGGGAGCCCTTCTCGGGGTCAGGTCAGAACCCCGTGTCCATTCTGGGCTTGGACTCTCTTCCTGCCCTCACCTGGCTGCCAAGCCTGAGATTTTCTGAATCGCCCCAAACTCCCGGACAAAGGCTGTCCGGGCAGCGCCAGCGCTCCCCCAGGTTTCCTCCAGGTCGGAAAATCCACCCTTCCTCCTGGTCAGTCCTGCATCCTGGGCATTGGATGTGGCGCTGACTCTGCGCGGGGAAATCCTCAAGAGATAGGGCTGGGTGGGACCCTTTACGAGGACTTTCATCTCCATAAAGACATTCAGGAAACCGGTTTTGTTGGGAGAGGGCTAGTCTCCAAAGGTTTGGGGTACCAGTCTGTTGAAGCGGGGAGGACATTGCTTTAAATATGTCTCCATCCCACCTGTACCCAAGGCAAAAGGTTGCGGGTAGGTCAGGCACACACAGAGGTGAGGAATTTCGGCGGTGGGGGCGGGGGGGCAGAGTGGAGGAGTTGGGGGAGGAGAGCACGTCTCAGCAAGCACGGTAAAGCCATAAAATTAGAAATGCCATCCTCTTGGCTGATTTCTGAAAGACTTTTAGGTGCCAGGTGTCCTAACCTCTTTTCCTCACCCAGGAGCCCCCATCCCGGACTCCAGGGGCTCCGGGGCCACAAGGAAGTCCTCATGGAAGGTCGAAACAGGTGCAGAGCACCTCTTGTCTCTCTGGACGGTCACGGGACACGTGTGTCTGCACCCCACATCACCAGTGTTAACGGAGTGCAGGGGGCGGGTGGGGGCCGTGCGCTACTCCGAACCTTGACTCCGTCTCCTCCTCCCCCGGGTGGGCCGGTCCCGCCCGGGCAGCCAGGAACCACGTGCCCTCGGGGCTCGCCACAGCCCTCCGGCTTCGGGGTAGAAGCGGGCTGCGGGACTGGCAGCCCGGCCCCCCGCTCCGCCGAGGCGGCTCCGGCTCCGCCGGGGGTCCGGGAGGTCTCAGGCCAGGGAAGAGCTGCCTCGCAAGTCCCAGAGCCTCCCCCACCCCTACCCGCCGCCGGGCCCGGCTCACCCTCCGGTCTCGGCTCCCGAGTCCACACAGTCCTCCTCCTCACCGCCGCCCGCCTTGGGATCCATGGCGCGCTCCCCGCCGCGCTCCGCTCGCGAGCACCAGCGCGACCCGGGACGCGCTCCCTCCGGCCGCCCAGCCCGGCGCAGCCGGACCCGCTGAGCTCGCGGCCGGCGTCTCCGTCCCGGCTCCACACAACTCCGCACCGCCCGCGGCACCCCGCACCGCGCCCTCTCCTGGCCGCGCGGGCTGGGCCCTGGCGGCCGCTCCCGCCCCGCCCCGCCCCCGCGCGTGAGCGTGTGCGCGCCTGGGTCTGTGCGTGCTCGGGGTGTGAGCGAGCGTGTGCGCGGGTGTGAGCTGGGGCGCGGGTGTGTGCGTGCTCGGGTGTGAGCGAGCGTGTGCTCGGGTGTGAGCGGGGGCGCGGGTGTGTGCGTGCTCGGGTGTGAGCGAGCGTGTGCGCGGGTGTGAGCTGGGGCGCGGGTGTGAGCGTGCTCGGGTGTGAGCGTGCTCGGGTGTGAGCGTGCTCGGGTGTGAGCGTGCTCGGGTGTGAGCGTGCTCGGGTGTGAGCGTGCTCGGGTGTGAGCGAGCGTTTGCGCGGGTGTGAGCGTGTGCGCGCGGTGTGTGCCTGTGCAAGGTGGTGTATGCACAGGGTCACATGTGAGCGTGTGCGCGTAGAGCATCTGTAGCTCGCGTGTTGAGCGCCTGTCTCTGGTGTGCGTGCCTGAGCGGGAGAGGTGTGTGAGTTCGCGTGCGCCTGTGTTTGGGGTGCGTTGTGGGTGGGCGGGTGAAGTATGTATTTGTAGGTGCACACTTCTGTGTATGTGTCAAACGCGTTTGTTCTTGCGCCGCTTGTAACCGTGTGTTGTATGGGTGTAAGTATGTGTGCCCATATGTATGCGTGCGCGCTGCACTGTCCTCCCCCTGGTCCCCAGTCCGGGAGTTAGGCACCCAGGCATCGCCCACTCGGTTCCCCAGCCTCACGGTTTCTGAGCCTCCGCTGGTGCGAGCTGCATGGAGAAATACCCGGTCGCACTCTGAAAACAAGGAAGGATCTGTTTCACTTTTGTGATCAGCTGGGCATCTAGGTGTTTTCTTACATTTTTTCCCTCAGAATTGCCTACACTGAATTCATTATCGCCTTTCTTAGCACAGGTCTGAGTGCTTCCCACCATCCAGCTTGTCTGTTTACGATTGGCATCTTGTATTCTTCTTTTTCTTTCTTTTTTTTTCAGATAGGGCTGTACTTCAGTCAGGAATTGTTGTAGTAAGGGAATAATGGATGTTTGTAAAGTACCACTTCGAGGACTCAAGGTGAGTTAATGATCACTATTGGAGGGTGAGGCCAGATGGAAGCTTGGGGAGAGGGACGATCAGAACAATTGGGATTTAATTCTGACAATTCTGACCTAGCCATTTAAAGGCACTCAATCCCACTTTCTTCTATTTGGAGGCAAGTTATTTAACCTCTATAAGACTTAATTTACTTATTTATAAGGTAGAGCTAGTTATATGCACCCTATAGTGTGTTGTGAATTTAATGAGTTCATATATGTAAAATACGTAGCATTGACCCTAATACATGTCAAGCACTAGTCAGAAGCAGCTGTCATTACATCCCAAACTCATCTCACAAAGGAGTGTCACTCTGGATGCCAAGTGATATGGGTGAAGAGGAATACATTGTCTTTCCCTCCCCCTTCTTTATTTCTTCCTTACCATGTACCTACCTAAAGACCACTGCTGTCTGACTCTTATTTAAATTACACAAAAGAGAAACCAATTAGCGAAAGAATAGAGAGCAATTTTATCATCAGAAAAAATCAGGTAAATATGCCAACCCCAAATCTTAACTGAATTTTCCTTTTACACAAACAGAAATGGATATATTCTACTCAATTTGTGCTCATTAGTGGAAAGAATGGAGCAAGTCAAGGGGATTTTCTCCCATCCCCATGTATTGATTTCTAAAAGACAATTCTCACAGGAGGCAAAAGAAACTCGGTGAGTGATTTACTACACAATGCCATTAATGGCCATTTTAAAGGTATCAATTGATTCAATAACTATTTAACCAGACAGGAGGCTGGATTCTGAATGTACAAATGCGAGAAAACAGCACCAGAGATTATGCCTGCCTTTAGAGACCTTACAATCAGACTCAGGAAGTAAATTATATATAGATGACATAAATGGAGATGAATCTTTGCAGGAAAAGAATAAAAAAGAGAACACAATTTAAGTTTGAGCTCTCTCAGACAGGACATTTAAGCCTTCTGCTGCATCAGGACCTTTGCACATGAGCTGTTCCTTCTCCCTGGGACATTGTCTTCCAGATTTCCAGCAAGACTCCTGACACCAGAGAGCCCATTCCAGCTAACCCCACACCACAGAACCCTCCTAACCCTCTCAACTCCTTCTTGTAACTCTGCCAGCATCTGGCATATGATAGATTTCTTTACCTCCTCTTCCATCCCCAACTCTACCCCAAAAATGCCAACTCCATGAGAGCGGGGACTTTATTTTGTTCACTGCTATATACCCAACACCTGGAGCAATAAATAAATATATCCATTTCTGTGTTGTATAAAAGGAATTTAATACTCAGCAAGGACAATTCAGTTAAGATTTGGGGTTAGCACATTTATCTGTTTTCTAATTCTCAATTATGAGTTTGTATTTCTATTCTTCTCTTCTGGAAAAGTGAGTGAAATGGAAGCAGCGCCCAGGTGAAGGTGGGACATGAGGAGAGTGTTCCAGGTGGAGTCCAGCGAGAGGTAGAGGGCACTGAGCACTTGACTAGAGGGGGAGTGAGGGAAATCTGGGGGACCAGAAGGACCCAATGGCAAAGATGACAGTGAGACATGTCTACTACTACATAAACATGACATCTCCAAGAAATCAATAGACAATTATAGCCTACTAGAGGCCTGGTGCACAAAACTCATGCACAGGGGGAGGGGAGTGTCCCTCAGCCCAGCCTGCACCCTCTCCAATCTGGGACCCCTTGAGGGATGTCCAACTGCTCGTTTAGGCCCAATCCTAAATGAGCAGCCAGACATCCTCACAATCCAGGATTTCTGGCTCCAAACTGCTCGCCTGCCTGCCTCCCTGATTGCCCCTAAATGCTTCTTCCTGCCAGCCTGATCACCCCCTAACCACTACCCTTCCAGCCTAATTGATGTCTAACTGCTCCACTGCCAGCCTGTTTGCCCCCAACTTCCCTCCTCTGCCTAGCCCTGGTGACCAAGCCTATAACTCCTAACAGTCCTCCCCCACAGGCTTGATTGTCCCCAGCTGCCCTCCCTTGCAGGCCTGGTCCCTCCCAACTCCCCTTCCCTGCTGGCCTGATCGCCCACAACTGCCCTCCTTTGCAGGCCTGGAACCTCCCAATAGCCCTCCCCTGCTGGCCATCTTGTGGTGGCCATCTTGTGTCCACATGGGAGCAGGATCTTTGACCACATGGGTTCAGCCCTCTTGTGTGTTGGGGTGATGATCAATCTGCTTATTACTCTTTTATTAGATAGGATAGAGGCCTGGTGCATGAGTGGGGGCCAGCTGGTTTGCCCTGAAGAGTGTCCCAGATCAGGGTGGGGGTTCTCTTGGGGCATGGGGCGGCCTGAGCAAGGGGCCTGTGGTGGTTTGCAGGCCAGCCACCCGCCCCCCCTGCCCCCCCGCAGTGACCCAAGCATAGGCCCTGGTATCTGGGATTAATTTATGTTCTACAATTGAAACTTTATAGTCTGGAGCGGAGCCAAGCCCTCTGCTTGCTCTGGCTACAACCATTTCTGTTTGAGTTTATTTAAATTCTATAATTGAAACTTTGTAGCCTAGGCGCTAGGATTGCAGAAGCTTGGCTTTCTCCATCACCCGGGCAGCCCTAGCCTCTGCTCTCTCCAGCTCTGTGGCTGCTGCCATTTCTGTTGGGATTATGTATCTTCTATATTTGAAACTTTGTAGCATTGAGGCCTAGGCCAGCAAGGGCAGGCGGAAAGCTTGGCTTCCTCCATTGCCCAGGAAACCCAAGCCTCCCTCCTGCTCTCAGTGGCCACAGCCATTTTGGTTGGGGTTTATTTGCTCTTGATTGGCTTGTGGGCATGGCTTGTGGGCATTGCTTGATCAGAGGTATGATCAATTTGCATATTACTCTTTTATTAGATAGGATTTGTAAAACATAAGTACAAATACAGTATCAATGAAACCAGATGAGCGGGAGTGATAAAAGTGGGAAAATAGGCAAGTATATTAAACATTCTACCATCTTATTATCCTTATAGCCATGAAAGAAACTACCTCTGTCTATTCTGTATAGGTAATTCATATTTGTCAAAGAAAGATCTGTGAAGTAGGAATATTTTTCTATTTTTCTATAGAGAAAACTAAACCCCACTGAATTCAAGGGCCTGCCCCAGGCCACTCAGTGAATGAGAGGAGGAGCCAGGTGGCCCTTAAATGCAATGGAGCTCATGTCATCTCCCTGGATGGCTTATGGAAGGGTCAGCTGCACTCTCAGCAAGATGGCATTAAGACAAAGGTCAGAGAAGAAAGAGAATGAAAATAGCATGGCCCTGACCTCTGGACCTGAATTTGTCACATCACTACAATAGAAAATGAGATGCTACTTAAATTATTTCACTTTTTAAAAATATCCAGACAAAAAGCCTGGGCCACCTCTCAGAAGGATGCATTTGATTCAGACCCCTGGACCACAGGGACGCAGTGTTGTTGATCGTTGGCACGGCACCTAACGGCAACTCCATAATGCATTATTATTTGGATGAAAAGTTTGAAGAGCAATCACTGCCCCTCTGAGCAGACATAGTGTGGATCTGTGTGGGTTCCCACTTCAGTCACTGAGTCTTAGAAGCCTCACTTATTTGTTATTTTTTCAGAAATAGAGCTGTTGGCAGGGAATAGGTCACTATTTTGTAGTGATCACAGTAGGATATCTTGTCCAAACCTTGCATGGTTCCCAGGCTCTACTTCCAGCTATTTAGTATCAATCACTTTAATGGTGGAGGGTGCAATGCCCTCTCCCCACACCCCCTGTAAGATGGCAGCAGAGGAGTGTCACTGGTCTGCTTGGTGCAGGAGTGTCTCTGCCTGCTGTCCCAAAGATGACCCCATCAGAGTCTGAGTACAGTGTGGCAGGAACATTGAGGAAGCGGGGAAGTGTGAGAGGCCAGAAAATGGGAAACCTGACCTCTGGACCTGAATTTGTCACGTCACTACAAGAAAAAGGTAGACCATCAGCTGTTTTCAATGTTTTTGCTACATGTCAGCCATGTAGTAGGAGCTTTACATACATGATCTCTTTAATCCTCAAAAATACCTTTGAGAATTCCCAAAATGGAGCCTTCAAATCATCCTTAAAATGGAGTCTTCAAATCTGTCTAGAAACTCTGAAACATCCTGTATAATAAAAGAGTAATATGCAAATTGACCGTACAACCGCTAAACCCACAAGTCATGCCCATAAGCCACACCCACAAGCCAATCAGGAACGAATATGCAAATAAACCCATCCAAGATGGCTGCTAGCCACAGAGAGCAGGAGGGAGGTATGGGTTTCCCCAGCAATGGAGGAAGCCAAGCTTTCCACCTGCCCTTGCTGGCTCAAGCCTCTGCTTAAGTTTCAATTATAGAATCTAACAGAAATGGTAGCAGCCACAGAGCGAGCAGAAGGCTTGGTTCCACTCCAGGCTACAAAGTTTCAGTTGTAGAAGATACATAAATCCCAGATACCAGGGCCTCCGCTTGGGTTACTGGGGGGCGTGGCTGGCCTGCAAACCACCGCAGGCCCCTCTCCCAGGCTGCCCCACATCCCAAGGGAACCCCCACCCTGATCTGGGACACTCTTCACGGCAAACCAGCTGGCCCCCACCCATGCACCAGGCCTCTGTCCTATCTAATAAAAGAGTAATATGCAGAATGACTATCACTCCAACACACAAGAGGGCTGCCCCCATGTGGTCAAAGATCCTGCCCCCATGTAGACACAAGATGGCCACCACTAGATGGCCAATAGAAGAGGGCAGTTGGGAGGGACTGGATCTGCAAGGGAGGATGATTGGGGGCAATCAAGCCTGCTGGGGAGGGCAGTTAGGGGCAAACAGGCTGGCAAGGGAGCAGTTAGGCATCAATCAGGCTGGCAAGGAAGAGGTTAGGAGGTGATCAGGCTGGCAGGCAGAAGTGGTTAGGGGCAATAAGGAAATCAGGCAGATGTGCAGTTGGGAGCCAGCAGTCCTGGACTGTGAGAGGGATGTCCCAGATTGGAGAGGGTGCAGGCTGGGCTGAGGGATACCCCGTCACCCCCGTGCACAAATTTTGTGCACGGGGCCTCTAGTCCTATATAATAAAAGCCTAATATGCAAATTGTCCCCTAGGACGGTTGTTTGACCAATGGTTAAACTGGGAGAACAGAACTTCGACCACTTGCTGTGACATATGCTACGGGGCTGCAAGGCTGGGGGTGCGAGCTGGGGACTGATCTTTGCAGGCTACCCCGAGGGACTCTACCTATGCATGAATTTTTGCACCAAGCATCTAGTCCTATCTCATAAAAAAGTAACATGCAAATTTGACTATACCTTCACTTCTGATTGGCTATGCTACCAGCCAAACAGGAGCAGGGGGCATGGCCAGCAGGATGGGAGGCGAGGCCGGTGAGGCCTGAGGGGGCGTGGCCACGGTGCAGCATGCACCCTCCAGGCCGGGGCCCTGTGGAGGGGAGGGACTGGGTGGGCGCTGTGGGCCAGAGGCAGCGGCGGTGGCAGCGGCGCAGCATGTGCTCCCCAGGTGGGGGCCCTGCGGAGGGGCAGGACAGCTGCGGAAGGCCCACCTGGGGCTGTGGGGCACGCTGTCTGCGAGGTGTGCTGTCGGAGAGGCACCTGCCTGTTGGGTTGGTGCAGGACCCCCCAGTTCTGGATGCATTTCTCTGCTCCTTCAGTCTCCATGACCTCATGCCATTGTCAGTGGCAGTGTGTGCGAGTCCAGTAAGGTCACCCTTTCCCCAAGCACCATGCACACTCCACAGCTCCCCACCTCCTCAGACCAGAATCGGAGCCGGGAGCCCTCCAACCACAGTGCCCACCAGCCAGGTGCTCCAGCTTCTGGAGATGCTGAGGAAGGCGCGCCCTCAGCAGGGCTGCAGCATCTCCAGTTTCTCAGCTCACGCCCTCTCCCCAGGAGGCTGGGGAGAACATATATGGCAAAGTTCTTTAAGCCACGACAGTCAGAGTAGTGGGACTCAGCCAGGCTGGCACATAGAGGGGCTGGGGCCCTTTCCGGCCCTGGGGTTAGGCAACATGCCCTGTGGTCCTGGGTGCCTGTGGGTGCCTGTGGCTGTGGCCAGCCTGAGTGAAGCTGGCCCAGGTCCTGGGTGCCTATAGCTGGCCAGAGGGAGGGAAGCCTGGGTCCCAGGTGTGGGGCAAGGCAGAGGCAGTTAGGAGCAATCAGGCCAGCAGGAGCTCTTAAGGGCAATCAGGCAGGCAGGCAGAGGTGGTTAGGGGTGATCACTCAGGCAGGCAGAGGGGTTAGGGATGATCAGTCAGGCAGGCCATGAGCAGTTAGGAGCCAGTGTTCCTAGATTGAGAGAGGGATGTCCGACTGCCAACAGTCAGACATCTCTGACTGCCAATAGTCACACATCCCCAAAGGGGTTCCTGATTGGAGCAGGTGCATGAATTTTGTGCACTGGGCCACTAGTATAAATATAAGATGTCACTGAGTTTTTAATCACTTTTTCTCAACCAGGTCTCAACGCTCATATTTTATTTCACCATAGTACTATTTTCAGTCTTTGTTGATGCTATTGCATGTGTTGGTATTATGAATACAAGACCATTCATTCACTTACTTATTGAGCACTCAGTGTGCCAGGCAGTGGCTGGGTGCCAGGGCACATCGGGTAACAGGTCAGAGGCAGTGACTGACCTTTTTGTTGTTATTATTGATTTCAGATAGAAGAAGAAGGAGAGAGAGAGAAAGAGAGAGATCCATGTGGTCCATGTGCATAAGGGGACCGGATGGCAAAGAGAAACATCAATGGGTTTCCTGGAATCAGACTGAATCCACAATTTAGGAATGTGCCCTAACCAGGAATCAAACCGGCCTCCTTCTGGTGTAAGGGATGATGCTCCAACCAGCTGAGCCGCACTGTTTAGGCCCAATTGGAGCTTCTGAGGTCAGTTCAGCTCATTCTAGGTCTCACGGGCAGGCCTGGCCCCCCACTAGGCCTAGCCTCCTGGAGGGCTCCTTAAGGCCTGCCAGGCACCTGCCAGGTGCACAGTGCCATTGGCCATTAGGGTGAACCTGGAATATCAAAGCCCTTCACTGAAGAAAACACAAATCTCAAGATAATCCGATGGTAAATAAAGAGCATCAAGTTTGATGGTGAAAAAGATTAGTAATCAAGAAGACCAAAAGTAATAGGGAAGGGGCCAAAGGTTTTGAATAACACAAGATAAGCAGCTTTATGAGAACTTGAAGGCCTAGAGATTTAAAAAACAAAAACAAAAACAAAAGATAAAAAAAGTCTCCTAGGCATGGGATTTTCCTGGATTTGAGTTAATGTTAGAGGGAAGAAGGCAGGCCACTTCCTCTGCCTGAGTTTAACTTTTCTGGACCATTTGCTGTAAGGCCTCCTGCTCTGTTACAGTTCTTTAAATGAAGTATTAGGTTAAGGTATTTAGCAGCAGTTAGAACTCAAAGACACGTTGGCTTGAGAAGTTTTATTCATTTTTATTTAATACTTGGTTTTAAATAAAAAACATGTTTCCTAGAAAGAAAAATTTCAGGTTAAAGAGAGGTATAATAAAACAACAAAAACCCCTTTTTCTTCCAAGTCTCCAGAAGAGTTTGTCTGATGTGAAAAATAAATATTATGATCATGACAAGAAAAAATTATAAACTATTGACAAATCTACTTAGACAAAGAAAGCCACTAGCCTTACTTGCAAGCAGAAGGAGGCCAGATGGCAAAGGGAAAATGAAACTAAAGATAAACTGTTTAGTTGGAAAATAATCTCATTAAAATATAAATGACTCTGTTTCGATAAGGGAGAGCAGAGATAGTGGTCCTGCCTTGGAGCCTATCCAAGAACTCTCAGCCTGCAGTTTATGGATGAGATCTGGAACCAGGACCAGACATCTGACCATGTGCCCACGATTACCTCCCCAACTGCAGGGCGCTGGGAGGAAGATGAGATGGGATGAGAAAGAACTCTGGAAAAGTGCTGTGGAAATTTAAGAATACAGTGAAATCCTAGACCACAACCCTGCCTGCTAGGCTCCTGTGACGAGGCTCATGCCTTCTTGGAACTGTGGCCGGGCCACCTTCTTATCATCATATTATTCCTCTAAACTCGGGGCTTACCCTTGTCCTCTCATTCTCTCTCTTCCCTTCGGTGACTTCAGGGACAAGTCTTCCTCAGCTCTAACTGCCAGGACTATTTTGCTAGAGCTGCCATAACAAAGCATCACAGACCTGGTGGCTTCAACAACAGAACTTCATTTTCTTACAGTTCTGGAAGCTGCAAGTCCAAGATCAAGGTGTTGGTAGGTTTGGTTGCTCCCGAGGCCTCTCTGCTTGTCTTTCCTCTGTGAGAACACATCTCTGGTGTCTCTCTGTGTGTCTTAATTTCCTATTTTTATAAAGATACCAATAATGGATTAGGGCCCATCCTAAGTGCCTCATTTTAACTTAATTACCTCCTGAAAGAACTTACATTCAAATACAATCACATTCTTAGGTACTGGGAGTTAGGACTTCAATATATGAATTTGAGGCATACAATTTAGCCTACAAAAATGTCTTTGAAGAAGTCTCACATAAGTGAAAGGATAGTATGCATCATGGATAAGACTGATTTTTTAATGCTGGCCAGACTGAATTTGAATACTTTTTCCATTACTAGGTTTGTGATCTTTGGGACAAGTTACTCAACTTTTCTGAGAGTCATTATTCTTGGTCATATCATTCTAAGGGTTTTGTGAGGACTGAGAAGTTAATACATAGAGTGCTGACATAGTGTTTCGCATGTGAGAAGTGTTAGATATTATTATTTCACTCTGCAGTCAACTTCCAAATCTATATCTCTCTTCATGTGCTCTACAAGTCTGTATCTACGATCTAAATGCACTTGACCCTTTCTACATGAACTCCTCAATCCTCAACATGATATTGGGTATCCGGCTGGATCTGGTCCAAATAAGATATTTTACCTTTGAATGCTAAGTCATTAGTGAAAGGTCCAGACAAGTAAACCCCGAACCTCAATACATTGTCAATAACATTATGACGGATGTGTTTGTGGTTCAGTTTAGAAATGTGTACAAGATGCTGTTAGGGCCAGTGTAATGGAGGAAACAATAGATCCTGAGTAGGATGAGAGGGAGAAGGAGGAATTGATTGGAATTGATTTAACAAAGAGAAAACAAAGATTGGGGCATAAAGAGCAAATAGAGCTCACCAAACAGACAGCAAGGGGCAGGTCAGAAATCTTTCTTTTTTTGAGGTCTAGGCCATTCAGCATCCCCACCCTCAATTCATCCCACTCCATCATCTACTCCAGCTTCTGTTGTGTTGATAGTATAGACATCCTAGTTCCTCCAGTGAGGATCTGGGAATTTGCTAACAGTCATCCTCACTCAATTTTTACCTTCACTTTGCAGTTATTCCATCTGCAATTTTAAAACTCCAAGATACAAATTTATGACTACCCATTCTAGTCTTTTCTACTCTCATTTCTGTCTCCCCACCCATTCCTCACTTCATAAAGACTTCTATTTATTCATCTCAAAGTTGAGCCACTCTAAAAGGTCTCCAGATAGATCTGCTGCTTCAGGAGCTACTGCCCTACAGCACAGCCTGAGAGCCTTCATTTCTACCATCTACTCACAGATTACAGGCAAGCACCACAACCTGCACTTACCTCCTATCTTGATGCTCTTCCCAGCCTCAATTATCTCTCTATCCTCTTTCCGCTCTCTGTGATGGATCCTGTCCATCAGCTGCTCTGCATCAGGGACAGCTCTAGGCACTGGGGAAACTCAGATAAAAAGGATACAATTCTTGTCCTTAAATTGCTGCCAGCTATATTTGATTTTAAAAGTAAGCTGACAGTTTAAAAACAATGTGATAACATTTCTCAAGCCCAAAGTCAGACTGAGGGGGTTCTGTTTTCCCACATAACCTTTGACCTTTCATGTAATACCTATTGGTGTACTCACCTTGTTTGTTGTTTTTTGTTTGTTTGTTTTCTTTTTTAAATCAGAGCTACGTCTATAAGCCCTTTTGCTGTGTTGTGGGTTTACAAGTATTGTGGGCCACTGATTGAGAAGCTCTATTAGGTGGGCTGGCTGGGGTTGTTAGGCAAAGCCTCGGCTCAGACAACCTCTGCTGGGTCAGCCAGCAGGCAGTGTCCTGACTAGACGGCTGTCCTCAGGGTGGCAAGCAGAGGAACAACTGACAGCACATTCGGGGTTCCCTGGTGCTGGCCATGATGCTGCTTGCCCTGGCAATGTAGTTGTTTTTAATATATAGTCTGAGAACCTGAGCTTGTAACACCCACAATGAGTGCTTTGGAAATAAAATCTCTCTACATAAGGCTCCTCTCCTTTCTAGCCTATTCAAAAAGTAGCCTATTGTCCACCCCTTCTCTCTGTTCTATCTACCTCTCCTGGGGTCTCTCTCATCAACATTTAAATACACTCATCTCTCTCATGTTGAAAAAGAAAAAAAAATCGTTGTAACTCCACATCCTCTTTCATCAGCTGCCACTCCTTTACACAGCACATTTCCTGAAAGTGTTGTCCATATTTGTAATCTCCATTTCCTTTCAATGCCAGACAGGGTTCAGTTTCCTTAGACACTGGTGACTCCTCCCTTGTTCTAGGAATAGTCTCTATCCTGACTTCCATAATGTGATGCTCCAGGCTGTCTTCCCGTCTCTCTGATCCTGTCTCCCATGCAGCTTCCTCTGTGTCTTTATGGACCGGAGTTCTCAAAGTTTGCTCCTAAGCTCTCTTCTCTTCTTTGCAACCCCTCCCTTGGCCCGTGATTTCAAGTGATGTACATATGACTCCCAATGAGAATCAAGCTCTCATATCTTCTCTGTCAATCAGGCCTGTCTATCTTACTATCTCCTTGACAGATTTTCTTGGCTGTCTCAAAGGTACATCCAATTAAAATTATGCAAACTGAACTCATGATCAACACCCCCCCCACTCTGCTCTGATTCTTTTTCCCCTATTTCTCATCTCACCGAGTGGTACTATCATTTGTCTTAGTATCAAGCCAGAAATTAGATGTCATCCTTAAAAATTCTCTATGCCTTAACTACTTATCAGTTCATCACCAGGTTCTGTCATTTCAGCTTGCTAGATGTGCCCTCAAATATTTCTCTTGCCTCCTACCCCACTTTCATCTTAGTTCATTCTTTCCGTCTCTCTAGGCTAACTTATTACACTATCTTTCAAATGGCCTCCCACACCCATTCATGCCCTCTTATCCAGTCCCCATACTCTAGCTGGAGTGCTCTTCGTAAAAGGGAAATCTGGCCATGTCATCCCCTCAGCAACCTAAACAATCAAAATAACTTCCTTTTGTTCTTAGAATGGAGACCAGAATTATACCAAGCCATGTGTCATCACAGTCCCCGCTTTCTGCAGGCATTGTCTGTGCTCCCAACTATACTAGCGTTCTTTAGTTCCTTCAGTAACCAACTGTGCTTTCTCTTCAGGCACAGCCTTTTGCATTTGTCAGTTTCTCTCTCTGGAATACTCTTCCTGGCTCCTTGAGATCTGGCAGACTGCTGTTTGGTTGTCATATCATCACTCAATCATTGTTGCCTGCTTGACTAGATGAATCCCCTATTTATGCATTCAGAGGACCTTAACAAAGTGGTCATTTCATATTTTTGTGTTCCTTTAATCATTCACTCTTTCTTTTCATCTCTATGCATCATGACGACCAGATAATTCTGTGCACCACTGTACCTTCACTGTATAACACAGAGCTTGACATGTGCTTATTACACCAGATGTGTCTGTGCTTAGCACTTAATACTGAGCCTAGCACACAGAATGTTTCTGAAAGGGTGACTGAGCACATGCACTATGAATGTTCTGATGCCTTTTCTAATCCCTTAGAGGAAACTATAAAAATTCTCAAAATATTCACTCTTTAAAAAAAAGACTTACAATTTTATTAAAGTATTTTTCATGGGCAAGACACAATATGTAACAAAACAGACACAGTTCAAATAATTGTTTCACCCCACTGGGAAATTGCCTTACTGGAAGAAGCATGAAAAAAGGGCATACTGAATGACAGTAGTTAATTCCTATAAGCCCCCAAGAATTGACCCCAATGATCCATGGACTCTTCCAGGCATGAGTAGTCTAATGTGAAGAACATTATACTGTGAACTGGCTGTGTTTTGATACTTTCACTTTTCCATAATATTTTCCAAAATTGAAAGTATTATTTCTGAATAATCTCTAGGTGAATTAGATCATTTTCTTCTCAGTCTGTCTGACTAGCAATGTCCTACTGTGATAATGTTGATTCTGTGTCACCCCAGGGCTCTCATGGGGTAGAGGTTCTAAGCACTGATAATTTTTTGTTGTAGACTAGAATCTTCTCTGCAGGAGGGGAAAGAAGCTGCCTTTTAAACATAAAGATTCCTTAGTTCCTCAGGGTTAAGTTAAACGTTTTCCTGCTGAAGGGAATGGATTGATTCCACCAGTCCGCAGGTCTCCCACTGCATGATAATCCCGTGATCCTATTAATATTTGACAGGATGGCAAATCTAAATGTGCAATTCCACATAACCCCTGAGTTTTCTCCTGGGGATGAAATGGAATAGAAAATGAAATAAACTGTAGTGATGAGAATCTGGCTGTGTGCTTTGGAATAGTAACTAGCTGCACAGCTTGGTCACCTAGGAAACAAGCAAAGCCCCATGTGAGGATGTTGGAGAGCTTATGCTACTGACTCAAAATTTATCTGGATTTGGCTTCATGTTGGGAGCACATGTGATATTTTATCTGTGAGCCTGGGAACACTGACAAATGGTGTTCTAAGTGATTTTAGAGACCAACAGTGCATAAACCAAAAAGACCAAGGTGCAAACGCTGGCTCTAAGTTAAAAAGGTGGAATGTGGGTCAGTGAGCTGTGGAGAGCTTTGGGCTGTTTTGCAAATTATGCTAGATAGAATAATTTTAGAAAAAAGAAGAATGAAAATGTCTGCACATTTGGTTTACATTGATACCAAATATAAAGATATTTGAAAACATTCAAATGTCTGGCATTACAATAAAAAATGTTTTGGATAAAGAATTACGCGGGTGTTTTCTTTTTCTTCAATTCCATATTATGGTGCTGCAAACCTCATTTTGAAAAGTTTCTTTATTACATGTAACTAGGATTGACATTGCATTTCAAAATATAACCTGTGGCTATCCAGAGAGCTGGGTTTTTGTTTTTTTTAAAATACAAAACATTTTCTGATTTTATCGTGCAATTTTCCCCAAGAGAAAGATTATAGACATTTTAAGTTGACTTACCAGCAACAGCCCACACAGACAGCCACAGCCTTCTCCCTAAGCACTCCCTTCCCTTGATATCACCCCTTGTTTTCTCCCACATTTCTGGAGATTTCTTGGTTAGATCGTACAAATCAATCTGACTTCTTGTATCGGAGTCTCCCTGTTACACTAGTTCTACTCGCTGCCCTCACCCCCAACCCCTACTCATTCTCATTTCCTGGGTGATTCTATGCATGCTCATGACTATGAGTACAATCATTATCCTGATGACTTCTAAATTTGTGTCTTTGAACATTTCTCCCAGATGAGTCCCACTCCTAAGTCCAGTTTCCTACACGGCAACTCAGATGTTTCAGAGATGTGTCAAATTCAACATGTCTGGCACAGAAATGATCATCTTCCGCCCAAACATGCTGTTCTTCCTCCATGTTTCTTAGTAAATGATCCTACCAACCACCAGAAACCAAGGAGTCATCTTTGATATCTCTATCTGTCCCAACTTTTACACCCAATCATCCAATTGTTCTTTTCTCTCCATCTCTACTATCACCCCCTCAGTCCAGGCCAATATTATTTCGGACCCAGATGACTGCCTCCTAACTGACAGCCCTGTATCCACGCGTGGCTCTTAACAGTCTCTTCTCTACACCGGGTAGAGAAGTGTTACAGAAATGCGAACCCAGCCATGTTCCTTCTCTGCGTGAGCCTTTGTGTGGTCTCCGAACATCTTAGTGGAGGTAGCAAGAACGGACTTGCAGAGTAAGACTGTGAATTTGTCTCAGAAACGCTGAGCTGAAATGCCCGTGGGATGCTCGTTAGGGTGTGCGGAGCAGATGCACATAGAGGTCGCAGAGGAGATGTAACTAGAGTTGTTGTAACTCAAACCAATGGAGATGTTATAAAGATTAACTGGATGTTCCCGCAGACAGGGCTCACAGAATGGCAATCACACCAGGTGTGGCCACAGCATTCTAGAGGTTTTAGAGGCTGGGGAAGTCTAATTTACTGAAACACCCAGAATTTGGGGGGCAGTTTTGATCATTGATGAACAGTCATGTCAATATGGCAGAAATCAGGCCGGCAGGAAGAGACAAACCAAATGCACTTGGAGGTTCAGAAAAGGAGTGTTTATTCACACCAGCGCTGGCTCAGCGGACTCCCCTCCAGGGACTGAGTCCCACAGCAGGGGTTTTTGCCTTGTATATACTCTAGTGGCCTGGTACATGAAATTCATGCAAATTAAAGGGGAATTAATTAGAGGAAATATTTTAATATTGCTATTTTCCCTTTCTCTATAATAGAAGTGTCAGAGATGAAAGAAAATAAAATGTATATGAAAATACCCATTCCTGTCAGAGTCTGGGGCATGCTGCGGGACCCAAAGCCAAGTCTCCACCTACTCGTGTTCACCTTGAAATCGTGCAAGAGCCAGACTCGGCCAGCCCCACCCCCATGAAGCCTCACAGGGCAGGGGACACAGCTCAGCTCCCCCATCAAGTCCTATTGGCAGGGAGCATGGCCTCAGGTCCCCCAGCACAGCCTTAGGTCCCCTGGCCAGGCGCCAGGTCAGGGGGTGCAGCCTCAGGTCCCCTGGCCCAGCCTCATGTCCCTCGGCCCTGGCACCAGGGCAGGGGGTGCAGCCTTAGGACCTCCAGCTTGGCCTCAGGTCACCTAGTGCTGAGGAGGGGAATGTGGCCTCAGATATCCTGTCAAGCCCCTCTGGGCAGGGGATGCAGCCTCAGGTCCCCTGGCCTGGCCGCAGGTCCCCAGTCCCAATGCCAGGGGACCTGGTGCCACGGCGATGCCACCAACGTCGCCGCCCACGTCCCAGCGACGCTGCTGATGCCACCACCCATGCCCCGGCACCGCCACTGCCTGCCCCCATGCCGCAGCGCCACTGCTGCCTGCCTCATGGCTGCATGTGCCTCAGCCCTGCCCCACACCTCGGCCCCGTCCTCCTCAGACCTTCCCCCCACCTCGTGCGTGCCTTGGCCCTACCCCCCGGTCCTGATTGGCTGGTAGCATAGCAAAAGTATGGTCAAATTTGCATGTTTCTCTTTTATTACATAGGATCCCTAGGTAATCAGTGGTTGGCAAACTGCAGCTCGTGAGCCATGGGTTGCCGCTCTGTTGACTAATGAGTTTGACGACCACTACCTAGGTTCTTTGTCTTCCATATATGGCATGCATACTACACATTCTAGACATTCTTTCTTTTTTAAAAAATATTTTAATCTTTATTGTTCAGTTTATTAATTACATTGTTCCCTTTTTTCCCCCCTATAGCTCCCCTCCACCCGGTACCCATCCCACCCTCTGCCCTCACCTCCCCCCACTGTCCTCTCCCATAGGTGCATGATTTTTGTCCAGTCTCTCTCTCTATTTTTTTAATGAAGAAACCATTAGTTTTATTCATTCATACAAAGTCCCCTTTGTCTCAGTCAGTGAAAAGATCTGAGACTCCTGTTCATCACTCATTTTCTAGACGCTTATCCTTGTCCTCAGAACTGACTCAAACCACCTCCAGTCCTTGTTACACTGAGCCATGTCATTCTTTATTCTGAAATTCCCCATGTCCTTGCTACTCCATGTGCTGGTATCACCTGGGAATTTGTTAACAAAGCAGAGTCCTAGTCAAAACTTCAAGAAATCTATATCTCTAGGTAATTTGCATATACATTTAAGTTTGAAAAATACTGGAAAATTCTTATTTTCCTCACCATTTTTCTCTAAATGAAACCTGGTAACCTTCCTAAGCCACTTCTTATAGTGGCTTTTTATCAAAAGCTAGTATTCTCTGTTCTGAAATCCTCAGACAATTCTGAAGGATGGAAGAATGCCACGATTGGTCCTCATTGTTGTTTCTAAATTGCTCTCTCTCTCCTCCCTAAGAAAACATTTTTACACTGAAGCTTTTGCTTTAGGTTTCACCACTCTCCTTCGCTTCTTGAAAACCTCTACAAATCTGTGTCACTCCCCTAATTTCTGGAAGATAGTTGACTTGGTTGACTGTCTCCCTTGCACACTATTGCTGATTGTAGGAACCCCTTTCACTTCCTGCATGGTTCAGGGTTCAGGTTCAGGATTTGGGTTCTGGAGGAGGCCACACACAAATGAAAGAGACTAGAAAAGTATTAATTTGGCAATATTGGGGGCCAGGCGGGAGCCCGCCTCTAGGGGTAAGACTATGCCCTGCTTCGGCCTTGCTGCCCCCTTTTATTAAGGTTTGGGATCCACCCACAGAGGCAGGCAATTCTAGTAATAGCCAATCAGCAAGAATTTACATAAGATTGACAGGTGGAAGTTGCTTCAGCTGCCACTGTCTCAACTAGATAGTGAGTGGGTGGCTCTGACCTTTCAGAGCTTCCAAGGTTAACCAGCCTTCCGGGTTCCTTGTCCACACCTCTCTGCTAGTGGAGGCAATGGTTGGTTTCTGACATCTCCTCCTTTTCTTTAAAAAAATCTTGCATCTGCAGACTAGAAATAAACATATAAGAACAAAAATGAGACAAGCAATAACGGTTATGCTGAGAGGCAAATGAATCAGTCTGTAGTGTTTCTTTTTGGGCCAATAGTTCTTTGAGTCCCAATTTCAATGTCCAATAGTTTTGAGTCCCAATTTCAATGTCAACAGTTTTGAATCACAATTTCAATGTCAAACAGTCCCTTATGTGTACATGTCAGCAATGATATTTCAGTTCTGGATGGTGGACAAATGGTGGCAATGCAGGTCCGACTCTCTCTGGTTTGGTCCTGGGCCGCCTGCAGTGACACACAGCTGCTGACTGTAGCATGGTAAGGTGTCATCATTTTCCATCTCTGGACTGTTTCTCCTTTTGTCTTCATGGCTGGAGCGGTCCTGTCAATTCCTCTGTTTCAGGAATCCACATGGTCTTGGAGTTGTTTTCTTTTTTCGGTGATCTTTTCCAAACCTTTTCTCAGTGTATTTTTTCCTTCCTTCACGCTAGGCAAAAATATCATCTCCTCAAGATTCTTGCCATTGATGTTGATACTTCCAGGGTTCAAGCAGTCCTAGGTCAGGTAGCCAATTGCAGGAACCCCTTTCATGTCCTGCATGGTTCAGGGTTCAGGTTCAGGGTTCGGGTCTGGAGGAGGCCACACACAAATGAAAGAGACTAAAAAAGTATTAATTTGGCAATATTGGGGGCCATGCAGGAGCCCATCTCTAGGGGCAGGACTATCTGTCCAGTCTCTTGATGCACTTCCCACAACCCTTTTCTCCCCAAGAATTGTCAGTCCATTCCCTCTCTATGTCCATGATTTTGTTATATTCACCAGTTTATCCTGTTCATCAGATTTTTAATTCACTTGATTTTTAGATTCATTTGTTGATAGATGTGTATTTGTTGTTCATAATTTACACTTTTATCTTTTTCTTCTTTCTCTTCTTAAAGAATATCTTTCAGCATTTCATATAATATTGGTTTGGTGGTGATGAACTCCTTTAGCTTTTTCTTATCTGCGAAGCACTTTATCTGATCCTCAATTCTGAATGATAGCTTTGCTGGATAGAGTAATCTTGGTTGTAGATTCTTGCTCTTCATTACTTTGAATATTTCTTGCCACTCGCGTCTGGCCTGCATTGTTTCTGTTGAGAAATCCGCTGACAATCATAGGGGTGCTCCCTTATTGGCAACTAACTGTTTTTCTCTTGCTACTTTTAATATTCTCTCTTTGTCTTTTGCTCTTGGCATTTTAATTATGATGTGCCTTGGTGTGGTCCTCTTAGGGTTCCTATATATTGGGGTTTGGTGCGCTTCTTGGACTCCTAAGTCAATTTCTTTCACCAGGTATGGGAAGTTTTTGGTCACTATTTCTTCAAATAGGTTTTTATTGTCTTACTCTCTCTCTCTTTTTCTGGCACCCCTATAATTCGGATGTTGGTATGCTTGAGGTTGTCCCAGAAGCCCCTTACACTATCTTCAATTTTTGGATTCTTTTGGCTTCTTGCTTTTCCAGCTGAGTGGATTTTGCCTTTTGGTATTTCAAATCTTTGACTTGGTTCTTGCCGTCTCTAGACTGCTTTTAGTTCTTTGTATAATATGTTTTATTTCAGTCAGTGTATGCTTAATTCCTAGTCGGTCCTTTTTCATATCCTTGAAGGTCTTGTTCGTATCCTTGTAGGTCTCATTAATTTCCTTGTAGGTCTCATTAAGTTCATCAGCCTTTTCTAGGAGCCTCTTGAAAAACCTTAAAACTGTGGTTTTAACTCTATGTCCAGTCGTTTTTTCCCCTCTATTTCTTTCACATCTGATTTCTTTCCATTTTCTCTGCATTGTGGCTGCTTTCTTGAATTTGTCGATTAGCTTTATGTGGTTGATGTCCTCTAAGGGACAGTGGTGCAGCCTCCCCAGTTACCTGAGGTGGATACTCTTGGTGCAGCCCTTTATGGATTTCACAGTCTTGTTGAAGTAAAGCCTAGATTATTTTTTGTTGGCAGTAGGAGGGTTTGACTGCCAGGCCAATTGGCTGTGCTCAGGTTGGATGAGCGGAGTCTCTGGGCTGAGCAGGAAGCCTTAATTTCTGTCAAATCCGCCCTATGTGGCACCTGGGTCTCTCTGCCAGGTGGTAATGGCTGCAAGCACCTCTGAGAGAAAGTTGCCACCACTTCTCCCCAAATGAGTCTGCCCACCCAAAGTCTCACCCAGGGTTGTAAAACAATGCAGTCCATTGGTTTCCTGAACGAGAGAGCAAGTCATGTGTCCTCTCTGTGCGCTCACACACCTTTGCTGTTCCCAAGTTTATGTGCCCTCTCCACAAGCTCGCAGACCTTTGCAATGCCTGAGTTTCAGCGTGCTTCCCTACTGTCCAGTTTCACCCTGTATGAGTGTGGATTTCCCGGACTTCACCTGGAACTGGGGAATCAGTGCAGTGGGACACCTTTGTCTCCCTCCTGTTGGAGAAAACCAGCCAGTTTTCCAGCTGCCCACCCTATGTGGTAGCGCACGTGCATGTCTCCAAACCCCTGACTTCACACATATTTTCAACACTGCCCTCTGCCACTCCTCTGAGTCACAGTGTCCTATCTTTACTTTTATTTGTTGAATTTTCACTCAGCTCTCCGGTGATTCTGGATGATGTTTGTTCTGTCGGTAAGTTGTAGTTTTGAAATTGCTGTATGGGGCAGCAAGATAGGTGTTTACCTATGCCGCCATCTTGGTTCCTTCCCATTCTAGGCATTCTTTCTGCGTTACATGCTAAGCATCCAGGTATCTGTTGCAGTTTGGGGAGGAGGGGCTCGCGCCACAACCAAGCAGAGCTCAAAACCTCCCTGCAGGCCGAGCCCCTCTAGAGATGTCAGCAGGTGGCCCACCTCTCCCTCTTCTATGCACACACTGGTTGCCAGTGCTCTTGGCTGTTTCTCCCTCTGCATTGTGCCCACAGTCACTCAAGAGGATGCCGCCGAGGAGCTGAGCAGGGAGGGCCCTAGTGCTGACCATCTATGGCCTGGCCTCCAGAGCCGCCCCCGACAGACATGACCTTCAAGCCACATTCCAAATAGGTTCCCTACAATGTCTTAGACAACCGGAGACAACAGAAGCTTGGCCAGCTGTGGCCCTGCTAAAGCAGAAGCAGAAGAAGCAAGCGAGGTTACAGAAGCTGAGGCGTGGTTATGGTGATGCAAGCAGGGAGAGGGCTTGCCATCTCAAATTGATTAACTTAAAAGTGAGAAATATAACTATCAATTTCTCCCAAAGAATGTATTGAATTCACTGCTTAATACATTCCCCCCACTAAAGACTAATTACTGTAAGACAAATTATACCAGTAATCAGGAGACTGCCCAGTAAACAAAGCTAACAAAGTGAAATGAATGATTCTTATTGAATTGTTGATCCAGATTACTCATATACAATTGTCTAGGCACTGTTGATGCTGTGCCTTAAAGTTCTAGTTTTGCTCAATTAAACTTGAAACTGGGATAACAAACAATGAAGCAAATTTTACTTATATATGAGAATTTTTTCTACAAGTGGTTTTTGCTCCCTTTATAAAAACAAACAAACAAACAGCAAACTTCTGGAAAACACACACACACACACACACACACACACACACACACACACCAAAACAAAAACCACAAAACCCCCACAAAACTATGGAAATGTTCACCATTTAGTTAGAAATATTAAGCTCAAAATGTATCATAATTCGAAAGTTAACTTTGTACTTTCAACAGGGACCAGCTGGAATAATGTTCTACATTATTAAACTTTACTTTGAAGAAGATAAGATAGTGGAGAGAATAGTCATTTGATTTATCTCATCTTCTTGGGTCTTAGAAAAGCAACAACTATCCTATCTAATAAAAGAGTAATTTGCAAATTGACCATACCTACACTATACCCACAAGCCATGCCCACTAACCATGCCTACCAGCCAATCGGGAGCAAATATGCAAATGAACCCAATCAAAATGGCTGCAGCCACAGAGAGCAGGAGGGAGGTTTGGGTTTCCCTAGCGATGGAGGAAGCCAAGATTTCGGCCTGCCCTTGCCACTCAGGCCTCCACACCAGGCTATAAAGTTCCAATTATAGAATCCCAGCAGAAATGGTGGCAACCACGGAGCTAGAGAGAGGCAGGAGGCTAGGGTTGCCCCTGGGGATGGAGGAAGCCTAGTTTCTGCAGCAATGGCCAGCCTAGGCCTCCACTCCATGCTACAAAGTTTCAATTATAGAAGATATATAAATCGCAACAGAAATAGCTGCCACCATGGAGTGAGCACAAAGGTTGGCTCAGCTCTAGGCTACAAAGTTTCAATTGTAGAAGATAAATAAATTCCAGTTACCAGGGCTTCTGCTTGGGTCACCAGGGGGCATGGCCAGCCTGCAAACCACCACAGGCCTCTCGCCCAGGCCACCCTACTCCCCAAGGGAACCCCCAACCCTGATCTGGGACATGCTTCAGGGAAAACCAGCTGTCTCCCACCCAGGCCTCTATCCTATCTAATAAAAGAGTAATATGCAGATTGACCATCACTCCAACACACAAGATGGCTGCCCCCAATGTAGTCAAAGATCCTATCCCCATGTGGACACAAGATGGCCACCATAAGATGGCCAGCAGGTGAAGGCAGTTGGGAGGGACCAGGCCTGCAAGGGAGGGCAGTTGGGGGGGATCAAGCCTGCAGGGGAGGACAGTTAGGAGTGACCAGTCTGGCAGAAGAGGAAAGTTGAGGGTGACTGGACCTTCAGGGGAGGGCAGTCGGGGGGGACCCAGGTCTGCAGGGGAGGGCAGTTAGGGGCAAATAGGCTGGCAGGGGAGCAGTCGGGCCTCAATCAGGCTGGTAGGAGAGTGGTTAGGGGGTGATCAGGCTGGCAGGCAGAAGCGGTTAGGGACAATCAGGAAGGTAGGCAGGCGAGCAGTTGGATTGTGAGAGAGATGTCCCACTACCCATAAAGGCCCGATCCCGGTGTGACATCCCTAAAGGGGTCCCAGATTGGAGAGGATGCAGACTGGGATGAGGGACACCCTCCCCCCGTGCATGAATTTCATGCACCAGGTCTCTTGTGGAGTGATAAGCACCATTCTTCTGGTATAACTGCCTTTAGGGGAAAGAATCAGCGAGAAGCAGTCTTGACTCTAATGAACAGAAACTGGGAGAGGCGAGCTGAGTGTCCTGAGCTAAGAAATGCTGAGACTTCTAGACTTCCTCCTATTCTCTCTGCCTATTAGAATAGTGAGAATTTAACTTATAGCCAGGCATTCTACGCCCTTGAAATATATTAACTCACTAAATGCTTAACCTCTATGAGATAGGTGCTCTGTCTCTACTTTTCAGAGGAGAACAGTGAGGCAGGTAAGTTGCTAAAGGTGCATAGCCAGTAAGTGGCTGTGCTGGGATTTGAACCCAGGTGGTTAGATTCCTAAATTCACAGTCACAAGATCCCACCCTCTGCCTATTGCTCTGACTAGAAGTGTCTGAGAGAGACAGAGTCCCAAGTTGGTGCCTCATGGTCCCTGAAGAACATCGTGACTGCGATAGGCTAGGATCAGCTTGAAGAGACATATGCCTAAAGCCATGGAGGTTTTCTGCTGGGGACCAGGGTAGGGGAAGGAGCTGAGGTGTGGGCTGGGATGTCAATGCCTTTTCTATATTTTTCTTTCTTATCCACATGCCAAAACATGGGATTATTTTCCTAAGTATCCTGGCTACAGACTATTTACTTCAGATAAACCTTTTGGCCCAGTGGAGAGAACAGAGTGTGAACCACACATTGAGCTGTCAAGTCAGACCACACAGGTTCCTTCTGCTCTGATCTGTGAATTGGACACGTAGGCAAAGCCACATGGTCTTGTTCTTTCTCTGGGCCACCTATCGACCACATTCTTCTATTCCAGTTTCTTGAGGAAGAGTAAAATATAAGTGTTCACATTTCAGCTTCTTTGGTTAAAAATCCTACTCCAATTGTGCCTCTGAGATGAAGGAACTCCCAAGCCAGCTTATCTGATATTGGGCAGACACAAATAACATCAGTTTTTTATTTTTACACAATCCCTTTATTTTCTTCTCTATATGGATAGCACTATCACTGTGCTGTTGTTTTTCCTGTTTAACACTCAGAAAGTGACATTACTTATCAGATAACAATGGTGATGGTAGTGGGGATGGGCATGTAAATTGCCCCTCCTTTCCCTATGAACCAAAATAGGGAGGAACTAATATAGTGAGAATGTTATGAGCATGAAGTGCGAGTTAGTGCCCAGGGAGAGAAAAGAGTAAGAGCAGACTCTGGGAACATCACTGTTACAGAGAACAATAGAGGAACGAGGGGTCCAGAAAATGAGTATAATCTATACTAATAAAAGGGTAATATGCTGAGAAACCAAGATGGTGGCATAGGCAAACACCTAAACTGCTGCCTCGCACAACAATTTCAAAACTACAACTAAAAGACAAAATGGACACCATCAAGAACCCCAGGAAGGCTGGCTGAGTGGAAATTCTACAACTAGAAGGAAAGAGAAAAGCACACTGAGACTCAGAGGAGCTTCAGGAGGCAGAGATACTGTGATGTGCACAGAGAGGACTAGTAACTGAGTGCATGGCTGGCTTTCTTTCTCAAGCGGGAGGGGGGAAAAAAAGCTCCTGACTGTGCTGAACTCCAGTTCTGGGCAAGACTCTGGGGACCCAGACTCATATGGGGTGAAACTGGACTCTTAGGAAAGAAAAAGCACACTGAGACTCAAAGGAATTCTGGAAGGCAGAGGTACCAAGTCGCGCACGCAGAGAGGGCAGGCAACTGAGAACACAGCTGGCTTTTTCAAGCGGGAGGGGGACAAAAGCTCCTGATTGCACTGAACTCCAGTTCTGGGTGAGACTCTGGGGACCCAGACTCAATCAGTGAGAAACTAGACTGTCCGACAGTGGGCGGAACTCGAGGGCAGCTTTCTCTCAGAGGTGCTTGCAGAAGCCTATTAGGGCAGGGCTGATGGGAAACCAATGCTGTCTGCTCTGCCCTGAGACTCTGCCCCATGCAAGCTGAGCACAGAGGCTTTTGCAAGTCTTGTCTCATAAGGGTGTCTCCAGCACAGAACTTCTTCCAGCACTGACATAGCTGATCCTCACAGCCAATTGGCCTGGACGTCAATTCTTCACAGTGATACCAACAATAATCAAGGCTTAACAAGACTGTGCACACAAAGGGATACAACAAGAGTGTCCACCTCAGGTAACTGGGGAGGCTGAGCCACTGGGTCCTATAGGACACCTAGCACACAAAGCCATTCTATCAACTCAGGGAAATGCCGAAGTGCACAAAGAAACATATCACAAATGAAAGAAATGAAGGAAAACAAACTAATGGATATAGAATTCAAAACCATGGTTATAAGGTTACTCAAGAATTTTATAGAAAAGTCCGATAAATTTAGTGAGACCCTTGAGGATATGAAAAAGGACCAACTAGAAATTAAGCATACACTGTCTGAAATAAAAACATTATACAAAGATCTAATAGCAGACTAGAGGACTGCAAGAATCAAGTCAAAGATTTGAAATACAAAGAAGCAAAAATCACTCAATCGTAAAAGAAAAAAGAATACAGAAATATGAAGATAGTGTAAGGAGCCTCTGGGACAACTTCAAGCATACCAATATCCAAATTATGGGGGTGCCAGAAGAAGACAGAGAACAAGATACTGGAAAACTATTTGAAGAAATAATGACTGAAGAACCAAGATGGCGGCATAGGTAAACACCTAGTGTCCTGCCCCACACAACAATTCAAAAACTACAACTTTACAACAAAACAAACATCATCCAGAATCACAGGACAGCTGGCTGAGTGAAAATTCCACAAATAAAAGTAAAGGTGGGACACTGAGACTCAGAAGAGTGGCCAAGTACAGCCTTGAAGATACGCCCAGAGAGAGGTTTGAAGCCGTGTGCGTGCGTGGGCTGTAGGGCGGGCAGCAGCAATCCCAACTGGATTTCTCCAACAGGGAGGGTGGAGACGTCCCACTGCACAGATTCTCCAGTGCCAGCCAAGGTCCAAGGTGCAGGGTACACACGCTAAAAGCCGGGCCCGGCAGAGGTCTCCGAGTTTGAGGAGAGTGCGCGTAGCTTGGAACAGCAGTTTGCGCGTAAAGTGCACGACAGCACAGAGAGGACTCGTGACTTGTTCCTCATTCGGGAGACCACTGGACTGTTTATTTTGCAACCCTGGGCGAGACTGTGGATGTGCAGACTCATTTGGGGAGAGGCAGAGTTGTCTGGCAACAGGTGGAGACCAGCGGCGGCTTTTTCTTGGAGATGCGCAGCCCTTACCACCCAACACAGAGACCCACACGCCGCATAGGGCGTAGCTGATGCTGCGTGCACAACCTGGAGACTCCGCCCATCCAACCTGAATACAGCTCACCTTCACACCCAATTGGCCTGGAGGTCAAACCCTCCTAGTGCTAACAACAAATAGCTGGGCTAAACTCCAACAATACTCTACAACTCATAAAGGATTGCAGTAAGAGTATCCACCTCAGGTAACTGGGGAGGCTTAGCCACTGTCCCTTAGAGGACATCTACCACACAAAGCTAATCAACCAACTCAGGAAAGCAGCCACAATGCAGATAAATGGAAAGAAATCAGGTTGAAAAAAATGGAGGAAAAAAGATGACTAGACATAGAGTTCAAAACCACAGTAATTAGGATTTTCAAGAGGCTCTAGAAAAGGCTGATGAACTTAATGAGAACTACGAGGAAATGAAGAAGACCTACGAGGAAATGAACAAGACTTACATGGAAATGAATGAGACCTACAAGGAAATGAGCAAGACTATGAGGATATGAATGAGACCCTCAAGGATATGAAAAAGGACCAACTAGAAATTAAGCATACACTGACTGAAATAAAAAATATTACACAAAGTCCTAAAAGCAGTCCAGAGGGCCACAAGAACCAAGTCAAAGATTTGAAATACAAAGAAGCAAAATCCACTCGGCTGGAAAAGGAAGAAGCCAAAAGAATCCAGATACTTCAAGATAATGTAAAGGGCCTCTGGGACAACCTCAAGCATGCCAAAATCCAAATTATGGGGGTTCCAGAAAAAAGAGAGAGAGCAAGGTAATTAAAACCTACTTGAAGAAATAGTGACTGAAAACTTCCCCCAGCTGGTGAAAGAAACTGATTTAAAAGCCCAAGAAGTACACAGAACCCCAAAATATAGGAATCTAAAGAGGACCACACCAGGACACCTCATAATTAAGTGCCAAGAGCAAAATATAAAGAGAGAATATTAAAAGCTGCAAGAGAAAAACAGTTAGTTACCTATAAGGGAGCACCCATATGATTGTCAGCGGATTTCTCAACAGAAACGATGCAGGCTGAACGGGAGTGGCAAGAAATATTCAAAGTGATGAATAGCAAGAATCTACAACCAAGATTACTCTACCCAGCAAAGCTATCATTCAGAATTGAAGATCAGATAAAGTGCTTTGCAGATAAGAAAAAGCTAAAGGAGTTCATCACCAAACCAATATTATATGAAATGCTGAAAGATATTTTTTAAGAAGAGGAAGAAGAAAAAGGTAAAAATAAAAATTATGAACAACAAATACACATCTATCAACAAATGAATCTAAAATCAAGTGAATTAATAATCTGATGAACAGGATAAACTGGTGAATATAACAGAATCATGGACATAGAGAGGGAATGGACTGACAATTCTTGGGGAGAAAGGGGATGTGGGAAGTACAGCAAGATATTGGACAAAAATCTTGCAACAGTGTGGGGTGGAAGTGAGAGCAGAAGGTGGGATGGGTACAGGGTGGAGGGGAGATATAGGGGGATAAAAAAGGGGGAACAATGTAATCAATAAACTGAATAATAAAGATTAAAAAAATTTTTTTAAATGGAAATAATGACTGAAAACTTCCCCCACCTGGTAAAAGAAATAGACTTAAAAGTCCAGGAAGCACACAGAACCCCAAACAAAAGGAATCCAAAGAGGACCACACCAAGTCACATCATAATTAAAATGCTAAGAACAAAAGACAAAGAGAGAATATTAAAAGTAGCAAGAGAAAAACAGTTAATTACCTACAAGGGAGCAACCATATGACTGTCAGCTGATTTCTCCACAGAAACTATGCAGGCCAGATGGGAGTGGCAAGAAATATTCAAAATGATGAATAGCAAGAACCTACAAGCAAGATTACTCTACACAGCAAAGCTATCATTCAGAATTGAAGATCAGATAAAGAGCTTCTCAGATAAGAAAAAGTTAAAGGATTTCATCACCACCAAACCAGTATTATATGAAATGCTGAAAGGTGTTCTTTACGAAGAGGAAGAAGAAAAAGGTAAAAAAAATTATGAACAACAAAAATTATGAGGGAGCTGGGGGTCCCTGTCCTGACCCGGAGGCTTTAGGCCTTGGAAGGGTTGGAGCCAAATCTCAGCAGATTATCTATCAACAAGTGAATCTATAAATCAAGTGAATAAAAAAATCTGATGAACAGAATAAACTGGTGAATATAACACACTCAGGGGGATAGAAAGGGAGTAGAGTGACAATTATCGGGGGAAAGGAATGAGGGGGATCCGGGAAGAGACTGGACAAAACGCGTACACCTATGGATGAGGACAGTGGGGGTGGAGGATGGTGAGAGTAGAGGGTAGAGTGGGAACAGGGTGGAGGGGAGCTATGGGGGAAAAAAAAGAACAATTGTAATAATCTGAACAATAGATATGCTAATTAGGGTGGATTTCTTCCTGACATCCATCTGGACATCCATTAGGACAAAGCCACAATGGCTGCGAGGCCCCGGGCTCACAGCAGCCTGGGGCCGCGGTGGCTGCACAGCAGCAGCAGGTTGATGGGGCAGTGCCTTCCCTTGATCAGCCCCATTGCCTCCTGCAGAGGAAGGCCATACTGTGGCTTAAGCCTGCTCCCCATGCCATCAGTAGGACATCATCCCCTGAGGGCTCTTGAAGGGGGGGGCTGTCCCACTCCAGTGCACAAATTTTTGTGCATGGGGTATCTAGTCTCACCTAATAATAGACTAACATGTAAAATTGACAGTACCTCTGCTACGCCCAGAGCCAAGAGTGAATATGAAAATTAACCCAACAAAGATGGTGATTAATTTGCATACATAGGAAGTCAGTGACCTGGGTCTCAGGAATTTCTTGGCACCCAGGTCATACCGAGGGAGCCCCTGCATGGGCCCGGAACAACCTGGGAAGGGCCTGAGCCGGGGGCTTCTGGCGAGGGCCCTCTGCCCAGGCCTAAAGCCTCGGCCAGAGGCTTGGAGCCTGCGTGGGGGTAGAACTGGTGATTGGAGGGAGCTGGGGGTCCCTGTCCTGACCCGGAGGCTTTAGGCCTTGGAAGGGTTGGAGCCAGCAATTGGAGGGAGCTGGGGGCCCTATGTCCAGGCTCCGAGCTTAGGCCTTGGCAGAAGCAGAGCCGGTGGTCAGAGGCGAGCGGCAATTGATGTGAACTACAGAGGAAACACCTTTTCTGACTGTTCATTGGCTAAGCTCCCTGTACACCACTGGTACTATTCTTAGTCACTTGGGTATAAGAATCCAAAAAGGAGATATAGGGTTTCTCCACCACATGCCTGGAGAAAAAAACAAAGGTTCACTACTGGAAGGCTAAGAAATGTCATATCCTGTCCTAGCTGGTTTGGCTCAGTAGATTATGCCTAGGCCTGCTGACTGCAGGTTCTGGGTTAAATTCTTATCAAGGGCAGGTTGCAGGCTCCTCCCTGACTGGGGCCCAGGTCAGGACTCATGTAGGAGGCAACCAATCAAAGTGTCCCTCTCACATTAATGTTTCTCTCTGTCTTTCCCTTTCTCTCCCACACTCTAACAATCAATGGAAACATAACCTCAGATGAGGATAAAAAAGTAAAAGAAGTGTCATGTCCTATGAAAGACACATCTTGAAAATGCCTAAAGAAAGTTGTCATTTTTTCATGGTGAAGGGACCGGAGTCTGGGTTGATGAAAACACCTTGGTGGCTGCGGTGACTGGCAGTGGCTGCAGCAGTGGGGTGATGGGGCTGGTGCCTTCCCCTGATCAGCCCAGTCGCCTCCCACAAAGGAAGGCCAGACTGCAGCTTAGGCATGCTCCCCAAGGAGAGCAGGCCTAAGCCATCAGTAGGACATCCCCTGAGGGCTCCCAGTCTGTGAGAGGGAGCAGGCTGGGCTGAGGGGACCCCCCCACCAGTGCATGAATTTCATGCACTGGCCCCCTAGTACATTAATAAAAGCCAAAGTAGGTGATAGTTTTGGAATGGGGATTAGTCATCAAGGATGTCAAATATTATGTTGAAGTTGAGTAGGATGTTATTCATGAAGAAGTAGCTGAGAATCACAAAGCTTGACAGAAAAGTGAAACTGGGTGTCATTAAAACTATGGAGAAGCTCTGGCTCATGTTGAGAGCTGGGCAATAGCCAGATTTATTTATTTTAGTCCAATAGCTGCATATTTAAATTGGACTTGAGGATTAGGCAACATAGACCTGAATTCAGGTGTGTGGGCTGAGAGATTATTCCATTAGGCAGCTGTGGACTGGATGTCTTAATTGGGACAACCTCCATTAAAGAGAGCTCAAATTTTATGGCTCAGAGTCATTTGCAAAGCTTCCCTGCACATCTTCAGCCACGGGGTCAAGGTGGCTCCTGCCAAAGGATGAGCAAATTCCTGAAGCATTTCATTATCGATGGGAATGACTGCCATGCCTGGAATGTCAACGACAAGAAATGGGAGAATGAAGAAGAGGAGGAGGAGCAAGGAGGAGCAGCCATCACCAATATTGGCCTTGGGCAAGGAAGGCACAGCTAATGGCCCAATTTTGGCTCCTGTCTCTGCACCCAGGGGTCCCCTAGACTTCAGACCACATTGAGGAAGCTCTTCAGCTCCCACAGGTTTCAGGTCATCACCACTTGCCTGGTCATTCTGGTGCTGGCCCAGCTCATTCTGTACCTGAAGATCATTCAGCCTGACAAGTCCCCACAGTATGCCACTACAAGAGCATTGCCATCTTGACCTTCTTTATGATGATGGTTTTCTTTAAAATATTTGTTTTCTGCTTGGAGTTCTTCCACTGCAAGTTTGAAATCCTAGGCTCGATCAGCATCGTGGTTTCATTCCTCCTAAACATCATCCTCCTTCTGAGTCTGAGGCTCTTGGCCAGCTGATTCTGCTGTGGCTGTGGCAGGTGGCCTGGGTAATCAATGGGTTAGTTATCTTAGTTAAGAGATGCTCAGAACAATAACTGGTAAGGTTTAAATAGACAAATACACAATTGGCTACCAAGATCCAACACCTTGATTTAGCTGACCTGAGAAGAAATAAGGAATTGAAAGACAACAAGCTATTGAGACAGCATGGACTTTGTAGGAAGGTGAATTAGAAGGGTACCTGCTCCACTTTAAAGAGAAGACCCTTCCTCATGTACTTGTGCCTATGAACAAGAATTACAACTGTTTCCCCTGGGGCTGTTTGCAGGGCAGGTTGAGTTTGATGTCTTTGCCTCCCTTCCACTTAGATTCTGCAGGGGCACCGTCTTCCTTGATGTGACTGATATCTTTCCATCCCATTTCCACCTACACGTATCGAGAATGTAGCATGAGCTGTTTAGTCATATTGAACACTTTATTCTTGCTTGAAAATGCACAATTGCTAGTTGTATATAAAATTTAATCTAATTAAAAAGAAAGGATGAAAATTATATGATCATATCAATAAATGCAAAAATACAATTGACAAAATTCAGCAAACATCCTGTGTAATAAAAGCCTAATATGCTAAGTATTCCATCGTCCAATCATCAGTTCAACCAATCGAAGAGTAATCCTATCTGATAAAAGAGTAATATGTAAATTAACCATCACTCTGCTATACCCACAAGCCATGCCCACTAGCCAATCAGGAGCAAATATGCAAATTAACCCCAACCACAGAAAGAGCAGGAGGGAGGCTTATGTTTCCCTGGCGATGAAGAAAGCCAAGCTTTCCACACACCATGGCTGGCCCAGGCCTCACTTACAGCTACAAAATTTCAATGATAGAGGATACATAAATACCAACAGAAAGGGCTGCCACCATAGAGAGAGCAGAAGGCTTGCCTCTGCTCCAAGCTACAAAGTTTCAGTTGCAGAAGATAAATAAATCCCAGATACCAGAGCCTCTGCTTGGGTCACCAGGGGGAATGGCTGGCCTGCAAACCACCACAGGCCCCTCGCCCAGGCCGCCTCATGCCCCAAGAGAACCCCCACCCTGATCCAGGACACCCTTCAGGACAAACCAGCTGGCCCCCACCCATGCACCAGGCCTCTAACCTATCTAATAAAAGAGTAATATGCAGATTGACCAATACTCCAACACACAAGATGGCTGCCCCCATGTGGTCAAAGATGGCTGTCCCCATGTGGACACAAGATGGCCAACACAAGATGGCCAGCAAGGCAGGGCAGTTGGGAGGGACCAGGCCAGCAGAGGAGGAAAGTTGGGGGCAAACAGGCTGGCTGGGGAGCAGTTAGACATCAATCAGGCTGGCAGGGGAGTGGTTAGGGAATGATCAGGCTGACAGGCAGAAGTGGTTAGGGGCAATCAGGCAGGCAGGCAGGCCAGCAGTTGGGAGCCAGCAGTCCTGGATTGTTTGTGAGGGATGTCCGACTGCCCATTTAGGCCCGATCCTACCAAGATTGGGTCTAAACAGGCAGTTGGACATCCCTCGAGGTGTCCCAGGTTGGAGGCTGGGCTGGACACCTCTCCCTCCCCCCGTGCATGAATTTTGTGCACTGGGCCTCTAGTATACTATGATACTAGATATGCTAAGGCAGCTCAACTGCTCACTCTGAATTAACTGACCACCAGGGGGCAGACACTCCGACTGATAAGTTAGCTTGCTGCTGGGATTTGGCTGATTGGGACTAAGCAAGATAGACTGGACACACCTTGGATCTCTCTCACGGTCCCTCCCCAGCTGGCCATCCTCCCACGTCCCTCCCTGGCCCTGATCGTGCACTGGTGGCTCCCTCGGCCTGGCCTGTGCCCTTTCATAATCTGGGACCCCTCAGGGGATGTCAGAGAGCTGGTTTCGGCCCTATCCTGCAGGTCAGGCTGAGGGACCCCACTGGTGCATGAATTTGTGCACCAGGTCTCTAGTTAGTTATAAAAATTCTCAGCAAATTTGGAATATAGGGAACCATAACTCAATATAATAAAGCCCATACCTGACAAACCCACAGCTAACATCATACTCATGAGGGAAAAGCTGAAAGCGTTGTCCTTAAGATCAGGAACCAGACAAGGATGTCCACTTTCATCATTTTATTCAACACTAGAGGCCCAGTGCATGAATTCATGCATGGTTGGGGTCCCTTGGCTTGGCCGGAGATCAGGGCCAATTAGGGCCAATCAGGGCCAGCTGACTGGGGTGAGGGACCATGGGAGTTTGGCCGGCTGTGGGAGGTTGGCTGTGGGAGCCCACTGACCATAATGGGGCAGTTCTGCATTGAGCATCTGCCTCCTGGTGGTCACTGTGCATCATAGCTACTGACTGGTCATTCTGGTTGTTCTGCAGTAACAGTCACTTAGGCTTTTATATATATAGACAGAGGACTGGTACACAAAATTCTTGCACAGTAGGGTTCCTAGGCCTGGCCAGTGATCACAGCCGATAAATAGGGTGACTGGTGGTGCAATTGGAGGCCCCTTTGCTGGTACCTGCTTTGGATGGCCTGGGGCCTGTGGTCAGTGCACATCATAGTGACTGGTCATTTTGCCATTTGATCAATTTGCATATTAGGCTTTTATTATAATAGGATAGTATTTAAGGCTAGCCACAGAAATCAGACTAGACAAAGACACCAATATTGGAAAAAATAAGTAAAGCAATTATTCTTTGTAGATGATATCACATAGAGAACCCTAAAGATTCTACCAAAAATATGTTAGGACTGATAGATTAGTTCAGACAAGTAGCAGGATACAAATTAATATTCAGAAATTTGTTGCACTTTATAAAACAACTAGAGGCCTATTGCATGAAGATCCGTGCAATAGGCCTTTCTTCACCTGACTGCTGGCACCAGTTTTCCTCCGGACCCAGGACCCAGGCCTTCACTCTGGCTGCTGCCTTCTGCCTTGGCTCCGGCTGGAGGGTTTACTCTGGCCAGAGGCCTCATAGTCTTCACTGACTCTGGCCAGAGTTTTCATTTCACTCAGGCCAGAGCACCACTCCTGTAGCTCCCTCCGCCCTCCGCCTTCCACCTCATAACAGACATCCTGCTCCACCCAGCCACTCCACACCAGGAATAGCTGGGGGGCAGGACCACCATCATATTTGTCCTACTAATTTGCATCTTCCCTCCTGATTGGCTGGTGGGCATCATGGATGTATGGTCAATTTACATATTTATCTTTTATTAATGTAGATATTTAACTATTTTATTTATTTATTCTTTACTAGAGGTCCAGTGTATGAAATTTGGTATGAGGGGGTGGGTATCCCTTAACCCAGCCTGCACCCTCCCCAATCTAGGATCCCTCTCACAATCCAGGACTCCTGACTCCCAACTGCACCACTGCCTGCCTGCCTGATTGCCCCTAACCACTTCTGCCTGCCAGCCTGGTCACCTCCTAACCACTTCCCTGACAGCCTGACTGATGCCTAACTGCTCCCCTGCCAACCCTATTACCCCTAACTGCCTTCCCCTGCTGGCTCAGATACTCCCAACTTCCCTCCCCTGCAGCCTGGTTGCTCCTAACTGCCCTCCCCTGCAAGCCTGGTTACCCTTAACTGCCCTTCCCTGCTGTACTGGTTGCCCCCAACTGCCCTCCCCTGCAAGCCTGTTGCCTCTGAACTGCCCTCCCCTGCTGGCCCAGACACCTCCAGCTGCCCTCTCCTGCCAGCCTGGTTGCCCCTAACTGCTCTCTCCTGCAGGCTTGGTCCCCCCTCCAACTGCCTTTCCCCTGCTGGCCTGGTTGCCCCAACTGTCCTCCCCTGCAGGCTTGGTTGCCCCCAACTACCTTCCCCTGCATGCCTGGTCACCCTAACCACTTGCCTGCATGCCTGATCACCCCTAACCACTTTCCTGCCTGCCTGATCCCCTCTCACTGCCTCTGCCTATCTACCTGATCTTCCCTAACCACTCTGCCTGCCTGATCGCCCCTAACTGCCTCTGCTTGCCTGCCTGATTGCCCCTAACTGCCTCTGCCTTTATGCCTGATGGCCTCTAACCATTCATCCTGCCTGCCTGATCACCCCTAAACACTTGCCTGAGCACCTGATTGCCCCTAACTGCTTGCCTACCTGCCTGATAGCACCTAACCTCCTCTGCCTCAGCCCTCGCTGCCACAGTTTCATCCGGAAGGTCATTCAGCTGTTTGGTCTAATTAGCATATTACACTTTTATTATTGTAGATAGATGCCTGTGTTCCTGCTTCCCTTTCTACTCCTTCTTTTTACAGCAGTCTCTTTAACAGTTCTTGCATTGCTAGCTTGGTGGTAATAAACTGCAATGTTGATTAGCCTTCTTCTTCTTCTTTTTTTTTGAATGATAACCTTGCTGGGTATAGTATTCATGGATTCAGTTTCTTGCTTTGCATCAGTTTGTATACTTTATTCCATTGCCTTCTGACCTGTTGTGTTTCTGTTGAGTAATCAATGGATAGTCTAATGGGATATCCCTTGTAGGTGACTTTCTATCCTTCTCTCTCGGGCAGTCTTTAAGATTCTTACTTTGTTGTTGATGTTTGCCAATTTAATTGTGATGTGTCTTGGTGTCGGTCTTTTTGGTTCATCTTCTTTGGGACTCTGTGTGCTTCTTGGGCTTGTGTGGCTTTTTTTCTTTCCAAAATCAAGGAGGTTTTCTGTCATTATTTCTTCAAACAGGTTTTCTAGTCCTTGCTTCATTCCCTCTCCTTCTGGCTTCTTTTTTATATGAATATTGTTTTGTTTAATGTTGTCCCAAATCTCTCTTTGGCTCTCCTTCTGCTTTATAAGTTTTTTTTCCTAGTTGCTACTGTGCTTGGGTGTTTTCTACCTTGTCTTCTAACTCAGTGATGTGGTCCTCAGCTTCTTCTAGTCTACTGTTGAGGTCTTCCATTGTGTTCTTTATTGCAGCTATGTCATTCTTCATTTCCTCTTTATTCATTTTCATGTTGTTGAAATCCTCATTCAGCTCCTTATAATTCTCATTGAGTTGTGTGTATTTGCCATCCAGACGTTTGAGCATCCTTATAACCATTACTCTGAATTTTTTCTCTGACAAATTACTTGCCTTCATTTCATTTAATTCCTTTTTCTGGTGATTCCTCCTTTTCTTTCCCTTGGGGACTGTTTCTTTGTCTCCCCATTTTTCTGTAATGTTTTAATTGTTTCTATATCTCAGATCCAACTCTTTGCTACCCAGGTTGTTTTTTAGGTGGTCCTATGAAGTTGGTGATTTGTGGGACCTAGATCTCCTGAGTTTGGTATTCTAGTGGAGCCCCCCCCTTGAGCCATCTAGGTCCTCCTGATGTAGTTGTGTCTTAAATGTTAGTTTCTTATTCATGGAGGAAGACTCATCACAGGTGGTCTGACAATGTGATTTGTCCCCACCTTGTCATGCAAGCTGTTGTGGATGTTCATGGTTCTTGCTCTTGTGGAAAAGGTTGTCTGAGGTCTTACTGGCCTGGGCTCACTGTGAGATCCTGGAGTCCACAGCCTGAGAAGAAGTGGTCTTGGGACCTGAGGCTCAGGTAATGCGTCTCTGGCTGGTTTTTTATGACTCTTGCTGGGGTAGTGTCACACTGAAAATCACTGCAAAGGTCCCAAAGCCCAAGACAGTGTGAAGCAGCTGTCTTGTAGTCTACAGATGAGGCAGTAAGGCTCTGGCCAGAGTGATTTCACTCTGTGAATCACAAGGGAGTCCAGGAGCCAGCAGCTGGGGATGTGGGAGTCTTGGTTGAAACAACACAACCTTGTCTGGGTACGGGAGCCCTCAGTAGCTCACAATGGTATCTAGACGCCAACCACCAAGAGCTGTGCACCCTTGGTTGGTGAGGTGTGCACACATGGGAGGCTTACAGAGTATCCCAGGAGCTGCCTGCCACTGGGCAGTGGGCTCCTGAGCCCACACACACTGGAGTGGCACAACTTCAGTGTCCAGACACCAGCTGCTGGAGAGCGGGGAGTGGTGATTTCTACTTGGGGAGCCATGCGCCCTTAGAAGTGGACATCCTGGGGTCTGCTTTTCTGTGGGCAAGGCAGCATGACTTTGGCCGGAGTGGATGCAAAGTCCTGGGCAGTGTCCAAGGCCATTCTGGGTAGTGGTGAGGCTGGGTTCCTAGTGGAGGCTGCTCTCTCCTTCGTGATGGTGTGGGCTCAGGCCTGGGAAGGCCCACAGTGGTGGCAGGAGCTCTCCATTCAGGAGATCCTGGCCTGACAGCCCTTGATACTCTTGCAGAATCTAACTGTCACACACACACACACACACACACACACACACACACACACACACACTACACACGTGTCCACACATACCCCTTTCACTCCATCACTCACTCACACCCTCTCCTTCCCTGCTGTCCTTTAGCTGCCATCTTGCCTATCTTAATTATTTTTTAATTACATTTTTATTTATTTCAGAGAGGAAGGAAAAGGATGAGAGAGAATCATTGATTGGCTGCCTACTGCATGCCCCCTATTGGGGACCAAGCCCACAACCTGGGCATGTGCCCTTTACTGAAATTGAACCTAGGACCCTTCAGTTCGCAGTTCTATTCACTGAATGAAACTGGATAGAGCTCCCTCTTAATTCCTAACTGCCATATGTGGGTCTGGGATCAGCCTGTTTCACACCTCTGCCCTCCTACCAGTTTCAATGTGGCTTCTTTTTTGTATTCTTAGTTATACAAGTTCTGCAAGTTATACAAGTTCTTAAAGGTAATTGTTCTTAATTTAGTTGTAATTTTTATGTGATGGTGGGAGGAGGTGAGCATAGCACTTACTCTTTATCTTTTCCTTTGAAAAAATTTTTTTCAAGTTGTGTTTTATGGAAAAAATGAAATGGAACAAACTTTAGGAAATACTAAATTTACCTTGTTTTTTTTTGTTGTTGTTGTTGTTGTTCTTAAGTTTTATAGAGGGAATATACAGGAACTCCTTAATAAATGTGCATTTTTGTGGGGGTTTGTTCTGTTTTTCAAAACAGTAGTAAGCACACTACCAATTGAGTTACTCAATGCATATTATCTAAAATACCTTTGTGACAAATTCCCTGTACAAATCAATACCAGGAAAAATAAATTACTTTTCCAAATGAACTGGGATTTTAAAAATATTGATCAGTGAATCAACATTGCAGAGCTAAAATAAACTTAAGGTAATGTAGTCAATCCCTTACTTTTGCAGAGGAGACATGGGTCCAGAGATGTTAGGGAACCTGCAGATGCTCTGGGCTCCTCAGCAGCAGTTTCCTCCTCTCAGCCCAGTCATCTGGTCTGTGGGGAATGGCTAGATGTTCCTGTCACCACATTCAGCCTCCAGGGGTCTTGGTTGTAGATCTTGTCCTTAACTATAGTAATCAATTTATCCCAGTTGCCTGATAACATCTACTCTCCTCTCTTTAAATTACTTTTTTCTGATTTTTTTAAGTTAACAGCTCCAGATAAGTTTAGAAATCAGAATTGTAAATTACATTAATTAAAAAATGAGTGAATAGATAGAGGAATCTATAAATTAGTCCTGTATATTTGGAACCAGGAAAGTATCTTCCTGTGTAATCCATGTTAAACATGATGGTTAGTTTTTATCACCAAAGTTCTTAATCCATAAAGTCTTTGCCCTGGTGGTTAGTGCACATCATAGCATGAATTTGTGCACCTTGAAAGGAACTGTGGGCCACAAGGTTGCCGTAGGTACAACAAGGGCAGGTCTCAGCCCATCCTCCAGGTCCCCATCTTGCCCTTCCCACCACAGCCCCTGATTTCCTGTCTGCTGGAAGCCTTGCTCCCACTGCTGTGGCTCCCAAGTGCTGATGGCACCAGCCCCACTCTCACCCACTGACGGCATGGAGCGGTTGCCAGCAGTGGGTGCAAACGGAACCATTGCCAGCAGCGGATGCAAGAGGCAGCTGCTGGCCTCGATTGCCCCTCAGGAGCAGGGGGAGGTGGAGAAGCCCTGAGAGGTTATCAGGCCATCAGCCACTCCTTGCACCTGCTGACAGTGCCGAGAGATTGGAGCCGGCAGTGGGTGCAAGTGGCGGCTCTGGTGCCAGCAGCAGTGTGAGTGGGGCTGGTGCTGGCAGCAGGTGCGAGCACCTGGTGGGATGCGATGTGCGGGAGCAAAGAATTTTCAGTAACCACCAAAGGCTTGCCCCGATGACAGCGACCAACACCCCACCTTGGTCTGGCATCCCGGCTCCACCATCCCGCTGCAGCCAATGTCCACCATGTTCCTGCTGTGTCACCTGCTGCTGACACCTGCCATGTTCGGCACATAACCGTGGTGGTCAGCGCACATCATAGCAACCAGTTGTCCAGTTGTCCAGTTGTTCTACTGTTTGGTTTACTTGCATATAGGGTTTTATATATATAGATATGCATAGCCCATAGACATAGACAATAGTGTGGTGAAAGCCTGGGTCAGAGACGGGTGCCTGGTTGTGGGGTCAATGGGAAAGAAAAAAAACACAAAGGGGACATCTGTAATACTTTCAACAATAAAGATAAATTAAAAATATAAAAGTCAAACTCATAGAAACCAGGTCTGGGGCATGGGATTTGGTGTGGAAAAAGGGGAGATATTGGTTAAAGAGTATAAACTTCCAGTTATAAGATTAATAAAAATGTATAGTGTTTTGAATATATTTATTAATACTTGACCATTGATTAGAGAGTAAATCTTAAATATTCTCAACCCCCAAAAGGAAATGCTAATTATGTGACATGGGGCTATGGTGGTAATCATTTTGCAAAATATAAGCGGATCAAATAAACACATTATACTCCTTAAAACTTACATAATAAAGCTGGAAGAAAGAATGTATACTTAAAGATCTATCTTTTTCTGACCTACTAAAAATTTTTATTATTAAACTCATGAAACTAATCTTAATATGTATATATTTATATATCAGTGTTTTAAAATACATACACATATTTAATTTTGAAGCTTTCAACTTCAGTTTTAAATATAACTAATTTTACCAGCATGAAATCCAAACTTACCTTTCCTTGCTCTGCTTTTTGGTTCTGTAATCAGATCCCATAAATGTTTTCCCATTGCCCGGTGGCATGATGTTAGGCTTTGTCAGTGGGGTGCTTCCTTCTCTTCTTGGTTCTGTGGTGCTAACCTGCATTCAGGATACCCAGTTGGCTTCATATCTCAGGAAGTTTCAATTGCACCCCTGAGGACAATGTCCCAGTGGATTAGTACCATGACAGAGGCTCCCTAACAAGTTCCACCAGTGCCCCTGCTCATTCTTCTTTCTCTTTTACCTCATGAAATTTTATTTATTAAACTAGATGCCTGGTGAATGAAATTTGTGCATGAGGGGGTGGGCGACGTCCCTCAGCCCAGTCTGCATCAGGCCTAAAAGGGGAGTCCAGTAGGATCAGGCCTAAAAGGGGAGTCTGACATCCCTTGCACAATCCAGGACTGCTGGCTCCAAACTGCTTGTCTGCCTGCCTTCCTGATTGCCTCTAACCGCTTCTGCCAGCCAGCCTGATCACCCCCTAACCACTGCCCTGCAAGCATGATTGATGCCTAACTGCTCCCTGCCAGCCTGTTTGCCCCAACTGCCTTCCTCTGTAGGCCTGGTCACCCCTCACTGCACTCCCCTGTAGGCTTTGTACCACCCAAACTGTTCTCCCCTAAAGGCCTGGGTCCCCCACAACTGCTTTTCCCTGCAGGCCCAGTCACCCCAACTTTCCTCCACTGTTGGTCTGGTCACCCCTAACTGCTCTTCCCTGTAGGCTTGATTGCATCCAACTGTCCTCCCTTGCAGGCCTGGTCCCTCCCAACTACCCTCTCCTGCTGGCCATCTTGTGGTGGTCATCTTGTGTCCACATGGGGACAGGATATTTGACCACATGAGGGCAGCCATCTTGTGTGTTGGAGTGATGGTCAATTTGCATATTAGTCTTTAATTAAATAGGATAGAGGCCTGGTGCATGGATGGGGGTCAGCAGGTTTGCTCTGAAGGGTGTCCTGGATCAGGGTGGAGGTTCCCTTAGGGTATGGGGTGGCCTGGGCAAGGGGTCTGTGGTGATTTGCAGGCTGGTCACGCCCCCTGGCAACCCAAGCACAGGCCCTGGTATCTGGGATTTATGTATCTTCTACAATGGAAACTTTGTAGTCTGGAGAGGAGCCAAGCCTTCTGCTCACTCTGTGGCTGCTGCCATTTCTGTTGGGATTCTGTAATTGAAACTTTGTAGCCTTTACAGAGTCCTGAGCCCACAAGGACAGGCAGAAAGCTTGGCTTCCTCCATCACCAGGGAAACCCAAGCCTCCCTCCTGCTCTCTTGGTTGGCTTCATTTGCATATTTGACTGGTGGGTATGTCTAGTGGGTATGGCTTCTGGGTGTAGCAGAGGTACAGTCAATTTGAATATTACTCTTTTATTAGATAGGATACTATGTAGTTAATTACAGTCATTATTCTTGTCAATGTTCATGTTGTCTCAATTTTTAGTCAGTTAAAGCCTCTTCAAGCTGAACCTGTGCCCTTTCCATCGCTCCTATCCTATCTAATAAAAGAGTAATATGCAAATTTGACCATACCTTCAACACACCCACAAGCCATGCCCACAGCCATGCCCACCAGCCAATCAGGAACACATTATGCAAATAAACCCCAACCAAGATGGCTGCCACCATTGAGAGCAGGAGGGAGGCTTGGGTTTCCCTGGCAATGGAGGAAGCCAAGCTTTCAGCCTGCCATTGCAGGCCTAGGCCTCCACTCTAGGCTACAATGTTTCAAACAGAAATGGCTGCTGCCAGGGATCAAGCAGAAGGCTTGGTTCCACTCCAGGCTACAAAGTTTCAATTGTAGACATAGATTAATCCCAGATACCAGGGCCTCCACTTGGGTCGTCAGGGGGCGTGGCTGGCCTGAAAATCACCACAGGCCCCTCTCCCAAGCCGCCTCTCACACCAAAGGAACCCCCACCCTGATCTGGGACACTCTTCAGGGCAAACCAGCTGGCCCCCACCCATGCACCAGGCCTCTATCCTATCTGATAAAAGAGTAATTTGCAGATTGACCATCACTCCAATACACAAGAGGGTTGCCCTCATGTGGTCAAAGATCCTGCCCCCGTGTGGACACAAGATGGCCACCACAAGATGGCCAGCAGGGGAGGGCCATTGGGAGGTTCCAGGCCCTGCAAGGAAGGGTAGTTGTGGGTGATCAGGCCAGCAGGAGAGGGCAGTTGGGAGGAACCAGGCCTGCAGGGGAGGGCAGTTAGGAATGACCAGGCCTGCAGAAGAGGGAAGTTAGGGGCAAACAGGCTGGCAGGGGAGCAGTTAGACATCAATTAGGCTGGCAGGGTAGTGGTTAGCGGGTGATCAGGTTGGCAAGCAGAAGTGGTTAGGGGCAATCAGGGAGGTAGTCAGGTGAGCAGTTTGGAGCCAGCAGTCCTGGATTTTGAGAAGGATGTCCAACTGCCCGTTTAGGCCAGATCCTAACAGGATCAGGCCAAAATGGGCAGTTGGACATCCCTGGAGGGGTCCCAGATTGGAGAGGGTGCAGGCTGGGCTAAGGGACAGCCCCCAACCCCCATGCACGAATTTCGTGCACCAGGCCTCTAGTTAGTCTATAAGTGCTTCTTTGCTTTCTGACAATGTCAAAATATGCAAATGTAATTGATTTGGGACTTGCTATGCAATCACATCATTTTCAATAAATGATAGTTCCAATTCTTCCCTTTAAATCCGTAGAATGTTATTTATTTGCTTTTCTGCACTTGCTAGAATCACCAATAACATAGTAAATAGAAGTGGTACTTGTAGGCATTTCTGTTTCATTCTTTGTTTCAAAGTAAAATTTCAATGTTTCAGGTTAGGTATGATATTGGTCAATGCTTTTCATCAGATTAAGGTTATTTTCTTCTACTTTATTTTACTGAGTTTTTGTAATAAGGGATGTTCAATTTTATCAAAACCCTTTCTGAAGCTCTTGAGATAACCATGTATATAGTTTTTCTCCTTTATACTAGATCTATGGCAAATTAGATTGATTGTCTAATGTAAAACCAACCTTGCATTTTGAGAATAAGCCATATTTGATTGTGATGTATTTCATTTTTATCTGTCTCTGAACTTTATTTGAAAATTTTTGATTAGATATGTCTATGTTTTCAGTTAACATAATCAACCCATGGTACAACATACTAAATTATAAAAGCTTTTGGAAGCACAAATTGAAGAAAGGCAATAACTTTACAAAGTTACAACATGTTGGCAAATGAATACAGGACACATTAATACAATTCTATATAATTAAAGGGTAATATGCAAATTGACTGAAAGGTAGAATGACCATCGCTATGACATGCACTGACCACCAGGGGGCAGATTCTCATGCAGGAGTTGCCCTCTGGTAGTTAGTGTGCTTCCACAGGGCAGTGCTGCTTAGCCACAAGCCAGGCTGAATGCTGGCAAGCGCAGCAGCTTGCCTCCATACTTAGGACTGCCAGCCCCCCCACTCAGGGAGCTGGCATAAGCCATCAGTCAGACATCCCCTGAGGCTCCCAGACTGTGAAAGGGTGAAGGCCAGGCTGAGAAACCACCATCCCCCCCCCCCACAGTACATGAATGTCGTGCACCAGGTTTCTAGTGAAAACATATTTAAGATAATTTTTATTCTAAAATATCATTTAAGTATCAAATTCAAACATCATGGTTCTTTGTGGTTGTTTATAACCAAACAGGTTATTTTAAACAAATTAATATTTCTTTAAAACTATATAATTTCTTTTTTGAAAGTGAGTTTCTTCAAGCAAGCGGTTGAAGTTTACTATAGAGGGCAATTGTGTATACAAAAGAGATAGCTTATCCAAAACCATGTAGAGCGCTAGTGTGTGAAAAGCTTTAAAATTCTACCTTAAGGAGATTGAATATGCCAATTCACATTTCAAATTACTTTTTAAAAAATTGCTAAATTTTCACATAAGTACAGGAAACCTCAAAATTAGATGAACTTTTTGAACAACACTGATTTCAGATGACCTCTTTTATATAAAAGCTGGCACCTCTTGGATTTGATCAGAAGTCACATGGCCTTTCTTCTGGTTACAAAAACAAACTAAAACAACCACCACTATTTTACCTACACTGTAGTTGTACTTTTAAAATAGCAAAGAAATATATTGCCAGTTTAGAGAAACCTGGGATAGCCAATATTGTATCCAACTTTTCATTATTCTCTACAAATGCTGCCTTTGCTATGTGAGCTACTATATTCCTCTTATTGAAACTGCCAGGTCTTAAGTTTTGGCATTTAATTTCTGTACTGCTCATTCCATTGCTTCTCATCCTTTATCAGCATTTGAACATATAGTACTTGTCATTAGTCCTTCTAGGTAATTGATGAGACTAATTCCTTGCAAAGTCATTATGAATTCTTGAGTCAAAATTTGTTTCTGGGTCTTGAGGATGTTATTTGCATTTGTCTCCCATCTACTGAAGCCATATTTGTAAATAAAACATTACTGATTTAAGTTCCACTATGCTCTCTTAAGGATTAACTACAGAGTGTTATTTAAAAAATAAAACAAAACAAAAAATCACTTTATTGTTGAGAGTATTACAGATGTCCCCTGGTTTTTCTTCCTTATTGCCCCCTTCCACCTGGATCCTTCCTCACCCCAGACTTTCACCACCCTATTTTCTGTGTCCATGAGTCATGCATATATGCATATAAGTTCTTTGGTGGATCTTTCCCCACCCCCTTTTTCCCCCTTCTCTCTGAGTTTCTTCAGTCTGTTCCATGATTCCATGCCTCTGGTCCTATTTTACTCATCAGTTTATTTTGTTCCTTGTTCATTTATTTTGATTTTTAGATTCAATTGTTGATAGATATATATTTATTGCCATTTTATTGTTCATATCTACATATATAAAAGGCTAAGCAACCGTCTGACTGTCTGACTAGCAGTTATGATGTGCAATGACCACCACGAGGCAGATGCTCAACGCAGGAGCTGCTGAGCTGCAGTGACTTGGTAGTGGCAGTTCTCAGGTGACGAAACCAGAACCAGAGAAGAGGGAGCCTGATTCTGAGATGTGTCACTTGAGAACTGCCTTCTTGCAATCTAAGACCCCTTGGGGGATGTCAGAGAGCTGGTTTCAGCCCAATCCCCATAGGCCAGGCTAAGGGATCCCACTCACTCACCAGATGAACTTCAAGCTATGGTGCCACTCCAGGAGCGTCTGGCCAGAGAAGGACCATAGGAGGTTAGCTTCAGGGTGTGACAGGCCATCTCACCTAGTCCTGCCTTGCTAGCCACCTTCTAATTGATTTCCTTTCAATGTGCATGAATCCATGCAGTGGGGCACTAGTATTTTGATATGTTTCTCCTCCTCCTCCTCCTCCTCCTCCTCCTCCTCCTCCTCCTCCTCCTCCTCCTCCTCCTCCTCCTCTCCTTCTTCTTCTTCTTCTTCTTCTTCTTCTTCTTCTTCTTCTTCTTCTTCTTCTTCTTCTTCTTCTTCTTCTTCTTCAAGAAAACCCTTTAACATTTCTGGTTTGGTGGTGATGAACTCCTTCAACTTTTTCTTGTCTGTGAAGCTCTTTATCTGATCTTCAATTCTAAGTAACTTTGGTTGTAGGTACTTGCTATTAATCACTTTGAATATTTGTCACTCCCTTCTGGCCTGCAAAGTTCTGTTGAGAAATCAGCTAACAATTATATAGGCACTCCCTTGTAGGTAACTAACTGCTTTTCTCTTGCTGCTTTTAAGATTTTCTCTTTGTCTTTAATCTTTGGCATTTTACATATGATGTGTCTTGATGTGGGCTTTTTTGTGTTCATTTTGTTTGGGACTCTTTGTACTTTCTGGACTTGTATGTCTACTTCTTTCACCAGTTAGGATAAGTTTTTTGTCATTATCTTTTCAAATAGGTTTTCAATTTCTTGCTCTGTTTCTTCTTCTTCCAGCACTCTTATAATGTGAATATTGGTACACTTGAAATTGTCTCAGAGGCTCTTTACACTATGTTCATATTTTTGAATTCTTTTTTCTTTTTGCTGTTCTGATTGGGCATTTTTTGCTTCCTCATATTCCAAATCACTGATTTGATTCTTGGCATCCTCTAGTCTACTATTGATTTTCTGTAAATTATTCTTTATTTCAGCGGGTGTCTTCTTCATTTTTGAACGATCCTTTTTAAATTTTATTAGTGCTCTCTTTCTCTAAGTTCCTTGAAATTGTCACTAGTTCCTTGAGCAGTTATAATTATTGTTTTGAACCATTTAATGGTAATTTGCTTGCTTCCATTTCATTTAGTTCTTTTTCTGGAGATTTCTTCTGTTCTTTCATTTCTGACATTTTTTTGGTCTCTACATTTTGGCTGTTATGTATTAGGTAGAACTGCTCTATGTCCTGGAATTGATAGAGAGACCTATGTAATAGGTGTCCTGTAGATCTCAGTGGCTCAGCCTCCCAATCACCTGAGCTGGGAATTCTATGTGTGCCCCAGTGTGGGCTGTGTGCACTGTCCTGTTGTAGTTGAGCCTTGCTTACTATTGGCATCATGGGAGGGATTGGCCCCAGGCCTGTTGGCTCTGAGGATGAGCTGTGACTATAGTGGAAGAACTGCTATGCAGGAGACATTCCTATGGGTCAGGACTTGCTTCAGTGGGTCTCTAGTGCTCTCTGGGTCAGCCTCCTGAGTGTGTCACTTGTGGATGTACTACCATTGTAATCTGGCATGGTCTGAAGCTGACCACTGAGTCCATTGGCTCCAGGGCCTCTCAGGAGGTTCAAAGTCAGCTACTGCCTATGCACTGCATGAGCCACTTGGCTTTAGCTACAAAGTGATCTGCAGATACTTGTGTTGGGCTTGGAAGTGCCCAGAAGTGGCCACGCTGTTAACCAAGGCAGGCTGCTGCTAGTGCCAGACCTAGGGTCTCTTCTTGAGAGACCCTATGCTAAGTCCAGCTGCTGCTTATTTGAGAGATTTTAGAAAAGTCTGAAACCTGAAGCATGACAGAGTGTTCACATGGAAAGACAACTGCTAGGGTAGGCCTGCACATTGTGTAGGATAGGTCTCAGGGAATCAGTAGGGCCAGGCAAACAATGTGAACCAGGTTGATGAACATTCATATATGGCACTTGCCAGTTGGCTCTGTGGTGGGGGCGATCTCAGCATAGGAACAATGATTTCCACCAGCACTTTCATCTGGGTGAAAGCTGCCCCCAGTTTTTGCCCTGATGCCAGACAATTTGTGTCTCTGGATCCTTTGAAAATGCTGCCCTGGCACTGAAGATCAGAGAGAGTGAGTCTGAGTAAGTCCATGCATAGGCCTTTTAAGAGGAGCACCTGGAACTCCAGCAATCTTTGTGTCACGAGCCACAATTACTGCTGGGTTTTACAGTCCAGAGTTATTGGGACTTCTCTTTCTTGCACTGGAACCCTGGGCCAAGGAGTCTGATGTGGGGCTAGGACCTGTGCATCCAAAGTATCTCTTATAAAAACAACAACACACCACACATGGGTATTGGACCAGCCTGTTCTATGTCTCTGCTTTTTCCTACTAGTCTCAGTGTGTCTTCTTCTTTAATTCTCTAGTTGTAGGACTAGTTCTGCCATATTTCAGGTAGTTCCGAATGATGGTTGCTCTGTGGTTTAGTTATAATTTGGATGTGATTGTGGGAGGATGTGAGTGCCATGTTTATCTTCACTACCATCTCAACCAGAAGTCCTACAGAATGTTCTTATTGCACCAATAAAGATTTCACAATGGAAGGCAGTTCCCACTCTGTGCTAGGAAATCTATGACTATGCAACTTTCCAGAGATATTTACCTGTCTATCCAATACATTAACTCCAATGATACTTGGGTTCATAGGATTTGAGTATGTCTGCATTGCAGCTTTTGCTAAAATTTTTCTGGATGTAAAAGACATACTCTGAAATCCAGATATTCATGGTGATAATGATCTGGATGGGTAGGCAGTGCTAGCAAACAATAACCTGCCCCTACCCCTTCACACCTTCAGCTATCACAGCTGGCTACCTCTGCACTATCCTGGAGGACAACTCATAAGAAATTATACAAAATGTAGTATGGAGAAACAAAAACGATTAAAAAGTATGATATAGCATTGGCACTCATGTCCTCCCACAATCACATCCAAATTACAGCTAAACCACAGAGCAACCATCATTCAGAACCACCTGAAATCTGGCAGAACTGAAGTCCTACAACTAGAGAATTAAAGAAGAAGCCACATTGAAACTAATAGGAGAAAGCAGAGGCATGGAACAGGCTGGTCGGATACCCATGTGTGGTGCTTCTTATTTTAATCAGGAGGGATACCTTGGATGCAGAGGTCCTAGCCCCACACTTGACCCCTTGACTCAGGGTTCCAGTGCCAGAAAGAGCAGTTCCCATAGCTCCAGCAGTAATTGTGGCTAGTGACACAAAGGTTGCTGGAGTCCCAGGTGCTCCTCTTAAAGGGCCTGTGCATGGACTTACTCGGACTCACTCCCTCTGATCTTCAGTGCTCGGGCAGCAGCTTGAAAGAACCCAGAGACATATGGAGAGGAACCAAATTGTCTGGCATCAGGGCAAGAACTGGGGGAAGATTTGCCTAGACAAAAATGCTGGTGGAAATCATTGTTCTTATGCTGAGATCTTCCCCACCACAGAGCCAACTGGAAAGTACCATATCTGAGTTCCATCAACCTGTTTGCCTGGTCCTAGTGATTCCCTGAGACCCTGTTCCACATAATTTGCAGTTCCATCCAAGCTGTTTGCTGTTGTCTTCCCATATGAATACTCTGCCATGGCTCAGGTTTCAGACTTTTCTAAAATCTCTCAAATAAGCAGCAGCTGGACTCAGCATGCCTATACCTCTCAATAAGAGACCCCAAGCTGGGACTCCAGTTCACTAATTCCCTTCAATTGTGTCTAATTATCTATTGAACCCATTCATGTGATTTTAAATTTTATTCTGCTTTAACTTCTATAAAATTATTTTTTCTGCTTTGTCATTTTATAAAATGATGAAGAGATTCTCATATTTGCCTTTTGTTTATTCAAATATAGTGAGTATGATTACTTTATAGACTGGTGGATGTGTTATGTACCAAAGCCTGTGTTCCCTGTTGCTTCTGCTGGTTATTTCTAGCTTCATTGTATGCCTAACTTTTATGTATGACTAGATGTTTTATTTAAAAAAATTGTTGGTATAATTTGGGACCTATAATTAAGTGAGGAAACTGCATCCAGAAATGATTTGTCACTGCTTCTGCCAGGCATGGGGATGCTACCAGTTGTGGATAAACTTAATCAAGTTCAAAGCTGGAGATTCACTAGGTGACCCAGAAATAAAGATGACATGGAACTCCATGTGAGGACTGAACAATTTCTGCACTATCCTAGCACCATAGGCCCTAGAGGTCCCAACTAAATTTGAGAAAAGTTTCTTGCTATATTCCCATAATGTTTACATTCATAAGGAAAATGTTTTGGGATAATCACATGCCATTAGAGCAAAGATATCTCTTTTTTCATTCCTGAGTTATCCTTTCTTCTTCAGTTTTTATAATTCCTGATTATCTTGCAGCTCTTAGTTTTATTTTCTGTTTTATTTTATTTTTTAAATAAGTCTCTATTGCTCAGATTATTACAGTTGTTCCTCTTTTTCTCTCACCATAACTCCTCTCCACCTGGTTCCCATTCTACCCCATGCCCTTATCCCCCATTGTCCTTGTCCATAGGTGTTCGATTTTGTCCATTCTGTCCCTGCACACCACATACCCTCTTCTCCCATCCCTGATGAGAATTGTCAGTCCAATCCCTTTCAATGCCCCTGATTCTATTATATTTACCAGCTTATTCTGTACATCATATTTTTTCACTCAATTTTTAGATTCACTTGTTGATAGACATGTATTTGTTGTCACTTTGTTGTTCATAATTTTTATCTTTACCTTTTTATTCTTCTTCCTCTTCTTAAAGAATACCCTTTAGCATTTTTATATAATACTGGTTTGACAGTAATGAACTCCTTTAGCTTCTTATCTGTGAAGCTCTTTATCTTGACCTTCAATTCTAAATTATAACTCTGCTGAGTAGAGCACTCTTGGTTGTAGGTTCTTGCTATTCATCACTTTGAATATTTCTTGCCACTCCCTTCTGGCCTGCATTGTTTCTGTTGAGAAATCAGCTGACAGTCGTATGGGTACTCCCTTCTAGGTAACTAACTGTTTTTCTCTTGCTGCTTTTAATATTCTCTCTTTGTGTTTTGCTCTTGGCATTTTAATTATGATGTGTCTTGGTGTGGTCCTCTTTGGGTTCCTCTTGTTTGGGGTTCTCTGTGCTTCCTGGACTTATAAGTCTATATCTTTCAACAGATGGGGGAAGTTTTTTGTCATTATTTCTTTGAATAGGTTTTCAATATTTTGCTCTCTCTCTTCTTCTGGTACCCCTATAATTCAGATGTTGGTATGCTTGACATTGTCCCAGAGACTCCTTACACTATCTTCACATTTTTCAATTCTTTTTTCTTTTTTGCTTTTCCGGTTAGGTGTTTTTTGCTTCTTCATATTTCAAATCTTTTATTTGATTCTTGGGATTCTCTAGACTGCTGTTGGATCTCTGCATATTATTTTTTATTTCAGTCAGTGTATGCTTAATATCTAATTGGTCCTTTTTCATATCCTTGAGGATATCACTAAATTTCTCAGAGGTTTCTAGAATATTATTGAGTAACCTTATAACTGTGATTTTGAACTCTATATCCAGTAGTTTGCTTTTCTCCATTTCTTTCATTTGTGACATGTTTCTTTGTCTCCACATTTTGGCTGCTTCCTGTGTTGACAGGTGGTTTTGTGTGCTATGCGTCCTATATGGTCCAGTAACAGCCTCCTCAGTCACCTGAGACACTCTTGTTGCACCCTTTTATGGGCTTTGTGCACAGTCTTGTTGTAGTTAAGCCTTGATTTCTGTTGGTATCACTGGGAGGAATTGACCTCCAGTGAGGTCAGTTGTATCTACAATGGGAGAACTGCTATGTTGGAGACACCCTTATGGGGCAGGAATTGCTTCAATTGGTCTTTGGTGCTCACTGAGTCTTCCCCTGAGTGTGTCTCTTATGGATCTGAAGAGTTGTAATCTGGTATGGTCTCACTCTGACCACTGGATGCACTGGCTCTTGGATCTCCAAGGAGGTGCTAAGTCAACCCCTTCCTGAGGCTACCCAGCAGGAGCTACAGAGAGATCTGCAGTTTCCTCCTCTTAGTTTGGGGTTTGGAGGTGCCTAGATGAGACACAACTGTGAAGCAATGCAGGCTGCTGATGAGCCTTTGGCCGTCTTTTGGAAGCTTTTGGGTTCTTTGACCCAGCTGCAGTTTGTAAGGTTAGGTTGCAAAAGACCAGGCCATTCATATGCAAACACCTCTGCACACAGCTTAAGTGGGGTTGTAAATTGAGTTGGGTGTGGTCTTAGGGAGTCACTGGGTGGAGCAAAGTGCAATGGCAGGCAGCCAGTATGCTCTGCCATGGATAGGTCCCTGGGTCTCTGTGTCCTGCAGCCCTATGCAGGAGCAATGAATACTGCGACCAGCTCTGAGAGAAAGCCACCTTCATGTTCTGGCCTGATGCCAGACAGTCCAGTTTCTCCCTATATGAGTCTGGGTCCCCAAAGTCTCACCTGGTACTGGAATTTGGAGCAGTTGGGAGTTTGTATCTTCCTCCTGATTGAAAAAGACCACAGCATATTCAGCTGCCAGCCCATTTCCGTGCGTGCCTTCGTACCTTCTCTCTTCCAAACTGCTGCACCTCCTACCAGTCTAGATGCGCTTTTCTCTTTTCTTCTTGTTGTTGAACTTCCTCTCAGCCAGCCTTTCCATGGTTCTGGATGACATCTGGTTTTTCTTTTAATTGTAGTTTTGATGTAGTTGTGCAAGACAGCAAGTTCAGGTGTTTACCTATGCTGCCATCTTGGTTTCTCCCCCTCAGCTCTTAGGTTTTTAAAGAATATTTTGTTGCAAATATTTTGTTTGGCCCTGGCCAGATAGCTCATTTGGATAGAGCATTGTCCTGATACTCCAAGGTTGCAGGTTCGATCCCTGGTCAGGTTTCATACAAGAATCAACTAATGAATGCCTAAATAAGTGGAACAACAAATCTCTCTCTTTCTCCCTCTTTCTGTCTCTCTGAAATCAATCAATAAATTAAAAACAAATTTTGTTCTTAAGGTTGCCTGAATAATACAGCTCATTTTTATTGGAAAGAAAGGGCCTTATTGGATATATTTTGAAGGTAAATCTAATAGGATGTTCTGATTGACTGGAAGAGGTATCTAAGTGAAATAAAAGTCAAGGATTATTGGAAATTTTTTACCTGACCATTTAACAATGGACGAGCCAATACTGATATGAAAAAGATAGAGGAGGGACCAGACTGGAATAAGGTCCAAGTTTATTTAGGTGTATATTAAGTGTAAGATGCCTAATAGAGATGCAGGTGGAAAAGTTGAGTAGGAAGCTGAATAGATAAGCCTGAAATTCAGGGAAGAAGTTGAGCCTAAACATAGATAATTTGGAGCCCTTGTAGTATAGATATTGGTTGAGTCATCAAAAACAGTTGGTACAGACCGAGTAGAGGTCCAAAAACCTAACAGACATCCTGGAAGTATTAATTCTCTCCTCTTCTCCTGATGAACTTAATAAATATAATGTATTCCAGATATAGGATGGCAAGTTTTTTTTTATTGAAGACTAATAATAATAAGTAAAAAAAAATTAAGCAGAAGGAACTTGTCACCATATCCCATCACCCTATTTCCTTACTATTGGTCTGACATTCTTGTTTCCCCAACTCCACTCACTGCCTACTCTGGGCTTTCAACATCTCTCAGTTGTTTCCCACACATCCTAAGAGCTGGTCTTCCTGCTTCTGCCCACACTTCCTTATGTTTCCTGCACACCAGGGCCAGCAACCCAAGGGTGATTGCTAATGGTTCTCTCTCAAAGTTGCAGTCATAGTTTAATATTTATTAACATCATTTTTACAAATCTAGATCACGAAGACTATAGCAATGACCAAGGTGTTACAAACTAAGAAAATGATATAAAGTTTTTCTAAAACTATATGAGTAAAAGTGTAGCATTTTGGACAATTATTTTCTATTCATTTCCAATCATGTGTGATAATTAGGAAACAGAACTGTAAATAAAAGACAGAAATTTTTGTTAATTCTATGCTCACTTACCACTCAGTTTTTGTTCTATACATACACCCATTTCTGGAATAAAAGGACCTATATGTTTCAAGCTGACACTCGGAAGGAAAGGAGTTCATTACTCAAAAAGAATGTCAAATCTCTTCTAAGAGGCTCTTTGAAAAGAAAATTTATTCTTGTCTTCCAGATATGAGTTGGTAGCAGACATGAGTAAAGGCAGGAGAGTACAGTGGAAGAGCTTTCATTTTCCTTAACCATATTCATTTAATTTTGGAGTCCATTTCTGTAACAATTAATTGGAGCAGAGGAATTATATTTATTTTCATCACTTTTGTTATAATTTACAAGTCCAGTGCTCTACCCTACTCTACCTTACTTTATATCTTTGTTCCTTTCATCTTTCAGTCCACAAAGAAGCCATGTTAAAATGACAGATAAAGTTATCAAAATAAAATGCTGTTTTAATGGGAGCTCTTCAGGAAAAAGTTTATGATCAATGCTAATCCTTACTGTAACTGACGTGCATTTAGTGCTTACTTTGGGCCAGGCTTTGTGCTAAGCACCATACATTGATGATTTCATATAAACCTCATCATTACTCTAGGGCCAGATACTTTTATTATTCCCATTTTAAAGATGAGTCACAGAGGACTTAAGTAGCTTGTTGAGAGCTATATGGAGGCAGTTGAACTTCAGAGGCTCTGAATCTAATTTCTGTCCGGTGAGGCCTGTAGGGAAGCAAGTCTGTGTACGTGCGAGCCCCCCGGGGGGTTAATTGGAATCTCTATGCTTAGTCTTCAGACGTCCTTGCTTAACGGAAATTACAGGTGCATGTGACTTCTCAAGGATACTTACTTTGATGATAGTATCTAGAAGTTAATTTTAGTTCAAGCTGCTGTTACAATAAAAACCTGAGGAGGCAGGTGAACAGAGCTGTTTGGTTTCTTAAGCTAAGCAGTCCTTTAGCCCTCTCTTGCACAGAAACATGTGTCAGAGTAATCAGTCACCTATTGCTCAAGGTCTGTTGGTCAACCTAAGCAAAGACCTAATGGATGTACATGTGCCCACAGTAATACTTTATTAGTAGTGAATTTCACATCGTTTTTGTACACTGAGAACCAATGAAAACCTTGGTCAATATGAGGTACAGAGAGTACAAACACACCTTGATTTTAAGTGGATTTATTCTCAAACCCTTTTCCTTTGTGCTCTTTCATTATTCCATATTCTTTGCAATTTCACTAATCCCTTACCAATATGTTTTTCTGTCTTGCATTCCTGAAATTCTGTAGCACAGTAGAAACTAATATTAGTTTCAATGGGTACACTGGCTTTTGGGGAGTGGGAGCTAGAGAAGAATGGACTTTCCCTGAATAAGGGATGGAAAAACTTGAGTGAAGCCTTGAGTAGGAGAGAAGATGGCATCAAAGAGAAGAGTCTGTGCGTTAAGCACTGTGAGTGAGGAGGGCAGACTCTATTTGGACAGGTCTGGACTATGGAGAACAATAACATTGAACTATATGTGATGCAACCTTGCTGTGTGATTACACAAAGTCTTTATTGATGACCTCAATAATGATGATATTCTTTGGTAATCTCATATTTGGTGGAAGATGCTAAAAGGCTGAGTTAATGTTCTAGTTGGTTTAACCCGAATCCATGTCAAAAGGCATGGATGAGAGAAATGAAGTCTGACAGATAAAAGATTTTTCATCATTGATGGGGAATTGGCATTCACAGTGCCAGAAGTGGGTACTTCCTGATGACGGCCAGGCCCAGGGTCTGCTCATGGGAGAAGTGACTGAAAGAAAACAGTAGAAAGGTCTTTGGAAGTGAGAAAGTGAAGACACTGAGGCAGAATTCATTCCTAACAACCACATACTCTGATCATTGCTTACTTCTTACTGCTATCACTATAATAAGCCAACCACTGTGCTTGTGTGTAACATTAAAATATCCAGATGAAAAGCAAAAAATTGTGGATCCTCAAGAAGATGGTTAGAGTAACACCAAGCATCCAGCAGTGGGAAAATAAAGTGTCAAGGTAACTGATGAATCAATCAACTTAATCCAGACATTTCAAAGTAAAGTAGGAGCAGCCAGAAAGCAGATACTGGCAGACAATGTCCTAGAAATGAAATCTGGAAGTTACATCTAGCCTGAGAGCCTACAGAAAAAGAGTCCTTCATATCAGACAAAATTAAAGCTGGCCAAAAAGACGAAAGGCAGACAAGAAGTCTGTCGAAGAAATAATTTTGAAAATTTAGCAGGAGATGAATGACAATGTCACAGCCAAGATGAAACAGCCTTGGAAATGAAACCTACATAAGAAGCAAAGGTCAAGAAATATAGAAAGATCAAGTTCAAAATACTTTCATGATACAAGCCTATAGGGAATATTCTGAAAATAAAATGCAATGAGACATCAAAGGGGGACTTTGAAAAGTTTGAAACCTTATTTTTACCTGTGGTCTAAGATGGGATTTAAGTTTTATTGGTGCAAGGTACAGATGAAAAATAAATAAAATTTAAGTGCACATATAGTTTTCTTAACTAAGTAGAAGATGTTTAAATTTTGAATAATAGGAATAGAAAAAAGAATGACCATCCTCTGTAGATGTTTCTTAAACACTAATGTGCAGAGACTCACCTGAGGTCTTTGCTGCAGATTGTGATTCATTATGTCTGTAGTGGAGCCAGAGATTTTGCATTTTTAATGAGCTCAGAAAAATTGATGCCAATGCTGCTTGTCTTTGGAGTGTAATGCCAGTGACAAGATTGTAGAGCAGAGGCTTCCACATCTGGATTCCCAAGGAAATTCTGCAGGGAATACTGACATACAGCAGGATTTTGAAACCAAAATTATTTTAAAAATTGTTGTAGATTAATTAATGCAAGAAACAGAGAAATCAGGACATTCATAAAGCTTTTTCAAATAAAACTTTTTTCCTAAGCGGAATGTGGAAAAAATATTGTAGATATTTGTATAAAATATCTAAAGCATCCATCAAGAAATTTTGAGTGGAGTGAAAAGTTTTTGATAAACTGTACAGTGTTTGTTTAAAAAGTGTTGATGGCCTGGGATGGATAAAAGAGAATAGAGCAAATGGGTAAATCTGTAGACATATGAGCACTTTTGTGGCTTCTTTGATACTATTTTAATTGTTTGGATAATAACTGTGGCCAGTGACTTCTGGCATTTAAGGAGCCAGCAACACAGACAAAGTGAGGGTAGTAGGGATGGAGGAGAAGAGAGAAGGAGCAGAAGAGAGAGGGAAGTATAGAGAGGATGAGAGAGAGAATCTGAGTGCATGTCTGTATAACTGTGTATGTGTGTTTACTCAGAGAAGCCCTACCTTCAAGAACCCAGGCCAAGAAGTGCTGACATCCTGCGTGAGTGCCATGCCTTCATTACATTCAGGTGGCGAAAATACGATGCTCTTCAAGCACCTACCCTCTTTCAATTCAATAGACTCTTCTGATTTTTGTAGACTCCCTTATTTCTTCAGGACTCAACACTATTTAGTCTGTGCTGCATCCAATTTTGTTCCTTTTAGTGGAATGTAATTAGATGCAAATGCACATCACAACTATTGTCAAAATTCAAATGAGTTTTGATGAGAATTAATATTTTCCACTCATAGAAGGGCTGATTCAGAGCACATAATAAGGCAAAAATTCAAAATTAGGCAAAAACCACTTATTTCTCAAACAGAAATAGCTATATTATATTTATCTTATAGAGATTAGAATTTTGCAATCCAGATATCAGAGTTTTATGCTATAATTGATTTCTTATCTGCCTTTCAAATCTTTTCTCCCATAACAATTGAATAAATGACTATGGGATAGAACTAATTAAATGCTATTATCTTTACTTTATAGTTTTAATTTCAGTCCTTGTCTCATTAACACAATTATTCAGGAAAGTATTATGTTGAACAAACAACTATGATATACTGTATGTATTAATCAGAATTCTTGTGTTTGCCAGTGACAAACTCTACTCACACAGATTTAAACCAAAGGAAAATGAAGTAATTGCCTTATGTAACTATGAAATTCAGGTATACATTAGCAGCATTGGACCCAAAGAGTCTAATTTTCTATTTCTTTCTCTATTTTCTGTTTCTTTTATGAGTGTTGGCTTTATTCATTCCTATACCAGACAGCTTTTTCCCACTGGGGAAGGTGTTCAAAGTGGCACGTACTTACGGACGTTAGGGTTCACGTTCTCAGAAGAAAACAAGCACTTTTCCCCATACCCATGGCAGGAAAATCCTTGGGAAGATGTGATTTTAGCCGAGCTCAGTGCCCTTCTCTGTAACCATCACATAGCCATTGGGCTGCTGTCCGCTCACTTGGGTCACATACCCATCTCTGGTACTAAAGTGAGGTCAGTATTGTCCCTGCCTTGACAGCCTGGAGGAAAGGGTGATAGGCAATCTGCTCTTGTATTTCCACTCCATTATAGGCTTAGCTTGAATGGCAGGTAAGGTGAGACTCACAGAGGTGCTACCAAAGGTAGGAAGAGAAGTATATGGAAGGGACTCAGGGAAGTTTAATGGACAAGACTGTTGGAGACCAGGTGTAAGCTGACAAGGTCCTTGCACCTGAAGGGACAAGCAAGGCTCAGTCCCCTACCCACACAGATTTCCCAGACTTGTTTGGATGGCAATTATCAGTATAATGAGAGCAGCCCCTACCCACACAGCTTTCCTAGGTTTGTTTAGATGGCTATTATCAGTAGGATAAGAGCTGCCTTTCATGGCTTATTCAAGATGTATGTATCCAGTTAGTGAGATTTATTCTACCAAGAATTTGTCCTTCAACCCTGTCTTTCCATTAGTGATTTTAGAGGAACAAAGAGTACATTCAGTGTTTGTGCATAAAAGGCACCATGCAATTAATAAAGTTGTTGCAGTCTGTTAAAGGGCTTGCAGCCCTCCCGATCCTCCTTTTCTGTCTTTCTTTCCCTTTCTCAATTCCCACCTCCCTCCCTCAGCACGGTTCAACCGTCAGGCTGGCCCTGACACAAGACATGTAAATAATAAAGGAGTCTCAAATTAGCATGTATCTGAATGTGTGTGTAGTAAGATTTATATCTATTGGTAGTGGACTTCAGACAAGCTGTCAAGGGTATAGTAACCTGTAATGGACAGTAAAATTGGCTGCCTGCAGTGGGTTCTCATAGGAGATTAAAAAACATGAAAGCATTTATGATTAAGTGCAAAGGATAGTTCATAATGATGTGTGATCTTAGCTATAAAATTAACCTCAAATATTTTTGAAGCATAATTTACATGATTATGTGTTATGTTAGCTCATCTGAGCCCTCAGGTGTTGGACTAAAGCAACGCCAAAATGAAAGAAACAATGAAGCTTCTAATCACTTACTGTGGTAGTGTAAGCAAGAGGCTAACACCAGAGAAAACTCCCACTCCCCTCTGATCCACTTTTCCTAACAGAATAGTATGCCTGGCAAGGTTCAAGTGGGTCCATGAAGACTTGGGGGTTGCCTCATATTGAGATGGCCCTGAACACAGCACTCCTGCAGCTTAATGGCTCTTGTGGTTTCATGGATCATATATCAACATGATTAGACTCATGTTTAATCTGGGGGCTGGAAAGAGGGAGGGGAGGGGGTGCTATAAGTAGAAAAGTACTGAATACCGGAGTCAGTGTGGGGAAAAGTGTCTTCAAAGTGTTCCCATAAAAAGACCTCAAATCGAGGTGCTTGGCCTAGAAATGCAGTTATGCGTAAGAGTAGGGCAAGCCAGGAGGGCCGGAGTCTTGGATGACAACTTCCTTCAGAGCCTGCCATGCCCTGGCTTTGTGCTAAGTGTTGTGTGGGCAGGGCAGGCTTCCTCCACGAGACTCCCAGGGAAAGCTTTTATGACTGCTTCTGATTGAAAAATTGCACAAAGGGTTTTAGGTAGAAGCTAAACTCCTCAAATTTGTTTCTATTAAACAGTTTAATAGGAATGTTTAGATGGTAGCATTTTAATAGAAATGTTTAGATGGTAACATTTCAAAAAAGATGTTTTTCTCACAGATCACTCTCAACATGGTGAGGAAGTTAAAGGTTAATAATAAATGAGTTATTTGTATAACTTCTGGTCCCAAGGATTCTCATGCCAAGCAGATTAATAAGAATTCTAGCCCTGCAGATGGAGGCACCAAGATGGTGGCATAGGTAAACACCTATCTTGCTGCCATACACAGCAATTTCAAAGCTACAACTTAACGAAAGAACAAACACCATCCAGAATCACTGAAAGTTGGCTGAGTGAAAATTCCACAAATAAAAGTGAAGATAGGACACTGTGACTCAGAGGAGCGGCGGAGGGCAGTGTTGAAGATACGTGCGAGGAGAGAGGTTTGGAGCTGTGCGTGCACCAGTGGATAGGGCGGGTGGCTGAAAACATGGCTGGTTTTCTCGAACGGGGGAGACAAAGACATCCTACTGCACTGATTCCCCAGCTCTGGGCAAAGTCCGGGGAGCCCACAATCATATGGGATAAAACTGGACAGTGGGAAGGCACGCCAAACCTTGGGTGCTGCGAGGGTCTGCAAGCTTGTGGAGAGGGCGAGCCTGTGCAGAGTGCATGTGAACTTGGAAACAGCACAGCTGCGTGAGCGCACGGAGAGGACTTGTGACTTGCTCTCTCATTCGGGAGACCACCAGACTGCATTGTTTTGCAACCCTGGGTGAGACGTTGGGTGTGCAGACTCATTTGGGGAGAGTCTGAATTGTCCAGCAGCGGGTGGAGCTCGGCAGCAGCTCTCTCAGAGGTGCTGGCAGCCAATGCCACCCAACCCAGAGTCCCAGGGGCCACATAGGGTGGAGCTGACATTTCCTGCTTGGCCTGGAGACTCTGCCCATCCAACCTGAGCAGGCTGAACCTCATAGCCAATTGCCCTAGAGGTCAAACCCTCCTAGTGCTAACAACAATAATCTAGGCTTAACTTCAACAAGACTGTGCTACCCACATTCACCTCAGGTAACTGGGGAGGCTGAGCCACTGTCCCTTAGAGGACATCTACCACACAAAACTAATCGACCAACTCAGGAAAGCAGCCACCATGCAGAGACGTGGAAAGAAATCAGATGTGAAAGAAATGGAGGAAAAAAAACGACTGGACATAGAATTCAAAACCATGAGTATAAGGCTTTTAAAGAGGCTCCTAGAAAAGGCCGAGACTTACAAGGAAATGAACAAGACCTATGAGGAAATGAACAAGACCTACGAGGATATGAATGAGACCCTCAAGGATATGAAAAAGGACCAACTAGAAATTAAGCATACACTGACTTAAATAAAAAATATTATACAAAGACCTAAAAGTACTCAGAGGACCGCAATAACCAAGTTAAAGATTTGAAATACAAAGAGGTAAAATCCACTCAGCTGAAAAGCAAGAAACCAAAAGAATCCAAAAAGTTGAAGATAGTGTAAGGGGCCTCTGAAACAACCTCAAGCATACCAATATCCAAATTATAGGGGTGCCAGAAAAACAGAGAGAGCAAGATAATGAAAACCTATTTGAAGAAATAGTGACAGAAAACTTCCCCCACCTGGTGAAAGAAATTAACTTAAAAGCCCAAGAAGTGCACAGAACCCCAAAATATAGGAATCTGAAGAGGACCACACCAAGATACGTCATAATTAAAATGACAAGGGCAAAAGATAGAGAGAATATTAAAATCAGCAAGAGAAAAACAGTTACCTATAAGGGAGCACCCATAGGATTGTCAGCTGATTTCTCAACAGAAACGATGCAGGCCAGATGGGAGTGGCAAGAAATATTCAAAGTGATGAATAGCAAGAATCTACAACCAAGATTACTCTATCCAGCAAAGCTATCATTCAGAATTGAAGGTCAGATAAAGTGCTTCGCAGATAAGAAAAAGCTAAAGGAGTTCATCACCACCAAACCAATATTATATGAAATGCTGAAAGATATTCTTTAAGAAGAGGAAGAAGAAAAAGGTAAAAATAAAAATTATCAACAACAAATTCACATCTATCAACAAATGAATCTAAAATTCAAGTGAATTAAAAATCTGATGAACAGGATAAACTGGTCAATATAACAGAATCATGGGCTTAGAGTAGGAATGGACTGACAATTCTTGGGGAGAAAAGAGGTGTGGGAGGTGCATCAAGAGACTGGACAAAAATCATGCACCTATGGGAGACGACAGTGGGAGGTGAGGGTGGAGGGTGGGATGGGTACTGGGTGATGGGGAACCATAGGGGGGAAAAAGAGGGAACAATGTAATTAATAAACTAAACAATAAAGATTAAAACATTAAGAAAACAAAAACAAAAAAGAATAATAAAATTCTAAAACCCTCAAAGTTAAACGAACCTATATATTTCATTTACCAAACTTTTAAATCCTATGTAATAAAAGCTCAGTGACCAAAACAGCAGAATGAGCAGAACAACCAGAGACTAGAACAACTGTGGTCCCTTGCCCAGGCTGGCCCCTCCCCTAGTGGGGACCCTCCACCCCAATCCAGCAGTGCAGGCCAGCTGGACCCCACCTGTGCATCAGGCTTCTATCCTATATAATAAAAGGGTAATATGCATATTGACCCTAATGGCGGAATGACCAGAATGACTGCTGGACCAATCATTAAGAGGCGCACTGACCACATATTGGTTCCTTTCCCCAGCCGGCAGGCTCTGATTGATTGATGGAAATCAGGGGTGGGTGGTGCCAGGCCAAGGTCCCCGCCCCACCAGTTGCCCCCCACAAGAAGATCACCTGTGTGTGGGGGGACGGCAAGTGGGTAATAGGTGGAACGTAACATTATTTTTTTAAAATTTAAATAGTATTTTAATTTCTTAAATGTGTAAATTCATTAAATGTTTTACTTCTAATTTTTTTATATCTTGGACTGTCTGGTTTTATTGCCTTAAAAAAAAGACCTGAACTATTATGTACTGTAATTATGTGAAATCTGAATAGAGAATTGTATTGCTGACTAACAGGGGTTAAGAGGATGCATTTTATAGGGTTTGTATAATTTCTAAAGTGCACACGGGTAATAAAAATGTGTTCAGTGGTTATCATGTTATTTTCATATCTCTATTACCAGTTGCAATTGTACATCTAAGACCTTCATGCTTGTTTTAAAAACAAAACAACCTTTCTTTATTCTCTCAGAGATATAAATATTGTTATTTTTAATATTAAAAAGAAATTTGATATAACTTTTAATAAACACCATGGAATATTAAACCACATAAAAATGTAGTAACTATTTTCAATTCCAAGCATTCTTTGCTTTTTTCTTTTAAATATTTTTTAATATTTAAACTAGATGAATACATAAATTTAGTATTAACCACAATGTGAATTAACTAATTTGGATTTAATAAAAGGGCTAATATGATTTTCAATGTTTACTGTAGTATATCTTATACAGATAACATGTATTTTTAAAGGAAAGAAAAATGGAATTGAAGCTATTTTTTCTTTTATTTTTAATTGACCTGGGGGACATTCTGTTTGAAATGTATTGAAGTTATAGTTTCTGGGTTTTTCTCCTTATTTTCCTTATAATACTTGAAATGTCTGACTATTTAAAAAGGTTGTTGGAAAATGTTATGCATGTTGTTGTTTTTTAAAGTGTTCTTTTTATTTGACTGACAATTCATTTTACATTCTAGCTAATAAAATTTCCACAAGCTATCTTGTGGGAGAAGTAAGAAAAAAATCCTTCCATGTGGCCCATAGGACATTACTGGCTTACCCTATAATAGAGAAACATGTAAATTGACCATATCTCTGCTACACTCACAGCCAATCAGAGTCAGTATGCCAATTAACTCAACAAAGGTGGTGGCTAATTTGCATACATACCTGGGTCCCGGGAACCTCCTTGGGCAGGGGCTGAGCCTGAGATCGGAGTGAAGGGGAAAAAAATCAATGGAAACATATCCTCAGGTGAGAATAAAAAGAAAAATAAAGAAAGAAATGCTATATCCTATGAAAAACACATCTTGAAAATGCCTAAAGAAAGTTGTCATTTTTCATGGTGAAGGGACTGGAGTCCTTGCTGATAAAAATACCTTGGCGGCTGCGGTGACTGGCAGTGGCTGCAGCAGTGGGGTGATGGGGCTGGTGCCTTGATCAGCCCAGTCACCTCCCACAAAGGGAGGCCAGACTGCGGTTTAGGGCTACTCCCAACAAGGAGCAGTTCTAAGCCATCAGTAGGACATCCCCTGAGGGCTCCCAGTAAGTGAGAGGGGGCAGGCTGGGCTGAGGGACCCCTTCCCAGTGCACAAATTTCATGTACTGGGCCCCTAGTATTAATATGATAAATATAAACTAATCTAGTAATCAATTACTTATTTTGTTCAAATAACTTTATTATCCAGATAATCCTAAACACACCTTTCTCATTTAAAAAATATGACTAAGTCTTTTTAAATAACTAATTACCTCTTTATCTCTTCACTTATCTTAAAATTGATTTGTTGCATTTGACCTGAAGAATTATGTACCCCAGGAAAATTTTTATTGTATAATCATGGTGCAATTCAGCACGGTCCTCTGTCCTTCATATTTCTTGCAAATTGATGGTTGGAGCCAAAATCTCAATCAGACTCATATTTAATCCCTTTGACAAGATTATAGGTGGTGCTAAGTTATTTCCTTTACCCTTAGCTTTATTGAGATACCATTGACATAAACATTATGTAAGTTTAAGGTGTGCAATGTGTTGATTTGGTACACTTATGTGTTGATTAGATACATTTATATATTGCAAAATGGTTTCCATCATAGCCTTAGCTAGCATCACATTACATAATTACCATTTCTTTTTTTATAGTGAGAACATTTAGGATCTGCCCTATTAGCGACTTTCAAGTCTGTTATTAACCACTAGAGGGCCATTGCGCGACTGAAATCGCCCAAGGAGGTGCCCAGCCTCCTGCTGTGTGAGGAGGCACCCCACTGGGGGCCAGGACCCACGGTTGACTCTTGCAGCACCGGCTGCCACAGGAGTCAGGCTGGATCAGCACCGCAGGGGGACCAGGACCTGCTCCTGACTCACAGTGTTCCCTGGCCCCCTGCCTGTGTCCACTCGGGCCCCCCTGAGCCATCGCACTGGCTTAGGCAACCCCCCGCCCTCCTGCCTCTGACTCCATCTCTGCTCTGTCCTCACCTGCACGTGCAACCTCCTCCTGTCTGGTCATGACGCATTACAGAGTCCTGGCCTTATTTGCATATTACCTCTTTATAATATAGACTAGAGGCCCAGAGCATAACATTTGTGCACTGGTAGGGTCCCTAGAAGCTGCCATATGCCAACTGAGTACTCCCTCCCTTCCCCTGGCCACCTGCTCTGTGCCACTGCCACTGGTCGCTACCTGCAGGGCCCTATCACTCCCACACCCATGAATGCTCCCCCCCCCCCCCCCCCCCCGGCTCCCAGATGCTGAGGGAGCCTGTTGGTGGCCCCGCCCTCCTGACCCCCACCACCACTGCACCACTGCTAGTTGCTCTGCAATCAGATCAGCAGAACATCAGGCCTCTCCAGCTCCCTCAGTGCCTGGGAGCCTGGCAGTGGCAGGGGGATAGGTGGAGCAATCGGCCCCCATCTGGTGACTAGTGGCTCACACCTGCCTTGGTCTGGTGTTGCCCACTCACCTGCTCCACCATCCCGACCTGGTCCCACTCTCATCAGGGTCCATTGGGGCCTGCAGTGCCTCCACTGCTGACCACTGCCAATGCCTCATGCCAATGCCTGCCATGTTCCATACCGCCCCTTGGTGGTCAGCGCATGTCATAGCAAGTGGTCAAACTCCCAGCAGAACTTCTCGCTGAGGGGACAAGTTGCATATTAGGCTTTTATTATATAGGATAATCATTATCCTGTGCATCTGACTGCCAGACCTTAATCATCTTATAATTGGAAGTTTGTACTCTTTGCTTAGTGCTAAGCAAAGTGCTCTTTAATGAGGAGGTACATCTTGTCTGGACATTTCTTTCTGTAATGTTAGCGGCTGATGATGCTCAATGCTTCTAGATCTATTAATTCACTGGAATTTGGAAATAGTGCTATTTTAATTCTATCACTTCTCAATTTAGTTACTGTAAACTCTTTATAAAGAAACATTTTACTCATCTATAATTTTGTTGTTAAGTGGCATAATTTACATAGGAAGTCAGGATGAATATTTTTTTTCTTTCCCTTTACTTACTAGTTTCCAAGATGATAAATTGCTTTCCTCTCATTCTTTGAATGTGAACAATTAGATTTTCAAAATACCATTATGAGTCCATTGATTTAATGGACTTAGTCAATTCCAATTTTTCCCTTGAAGCTCAAATTGTGTCTCTGGCCAGTGGGAGGCTCTTTGAGTTGTTTCCTGAGTGCTTTTGTCATAAATATCTGAGTGTTTGATAGCTCTCTTGATATCTGGTATTATAGGCTCATTATGTGCATTTCTTACCTTAGATCTGTACTCGGTCATTTTCCCCAAGAAATTTTGTGGTTTTTTTGGTGAAAGGGGTTAGGGTTAGGATATTTTTAAGACCATGATCTGGATATTAATTGTTTCTAGGTTTAGTAGATAGAGTTAATATGTACTTCTGTATAATATATGTTATATAATCTCATGAGTTCATATGGACTTTTAATTCAAATTCAGTTCAGATGTAGAGAGTTTTTTCCTTAAGATTTTATATTATTTCTATATCTTATTTTTCCACACTGAGAATCTGAAAATCCTGATTCTCAGGGACCCAAGGATAATAGAATTAAAAATTTCATAAAATACTTATTTTCCTTTTTCCATATTACACACATAACAGTCTAACCATATTTATAATAATACTGTCACTACCAGTTATATTTTTTTGTATGTGCTCCCCATTCTGACCCAGTTTTTGCAATTTTATCATTTTTACACTGATTATATAGGTACTCGTGGCCTAGTGCTTGAATTTGTGCACCTTAAAAGGAACTGTGGCTTGTGAGGCTGTGGGGGGCACAGGGATGAGTCTCAGCCCATCCTCTGCACCCCCACCTGGCGCCTCCTTCTGCTGGCAGCTCCACTCCTGCCACCACCACTCCCATGTACTCTCAGTGCTGGCCCCGCTCGCATCATGCAAAGCAATTGGGGCTGGTGCCATCAATGGGTACAAGCGGCGTCGGCCAACCCCAATTGCCCCTCAGGAGCAAGGGGAGGTGGAGAAGCCCTCAGGGGTGATTGGGGCCGGCAGCCACTGCTCATATCCGCTGATGTGCTGAGTGCTGGGGGTCAGCACTGGGCACTGGCAGCAGGTGTGAACAATGGCTTTGACTCCAGCTGCCAGTGAGTAGGCAGCTGCCAGCCCCCAAACCCCCTCAGGAGCAGAGGGAGGTGGAGTGGCCCTCAGGGGCAGTAGGGGCTGGCAGCCACCTTTGACACCCGTTGACAGTGCCAAGCAATCCAGTGCTGAGCACCGGCAGCAGGTGAGAGTGCTGGGCAGGACCATGATGTGTGGGAGCAAAGAATTTTCAGTAACCACCAGAGGCTTGCCCTGATGACAGCGACTGGAGCCCTGCCTTGGCCTGGCGCCCCGCTCACCTGCTCCACCATCCCACCACAGCCCATGCCCACCATGTTTTACACTCTGACCCCTGTCACCGATGCCCGCTGTGTTCCGTGCATGCCCCCTGGTGGTCAGCGCACGTCACAGAAAACGGTTGTTCGGTTGTTCAGTTGTCCTGCTGTTCAGTCTATTTGCATATTAGGGTTTTATGTATACAGACTAGAGGCCCGTTTCAGAAAGATTCCTGCAATAGGGCTTCCTGCAGGGTCCCTGCTGTCACACCAGCTTTTCTCCCTTCTCTTCACCCCCTTGCTTGCTTCTCCACAGTTTCAATCCTTCTGCAGGGCTTGGCTTCCTTCTATGCTGTCTTCAGTCTTCACTCTTTGCCTGGATATGCAAATTAACTGCCATCTTGGTTGGGTTAATTCGCTCTTGATTGGCTGGTGGGTGTGGCTTGTGGGTGTAGTGGAGGTACAGTCAATTTGTATGTTTCTCACCAAAACCGGTTTGGCTCAGTGGATAGAGCGTCGGCCTTCGGACTGAACGGTCCCAGGTTTGATTCCGGTCAAGGGCATGTACCGTGGCTGTGGGCACATCCCCAGCAGGGGGTGTGCAAGAGGCAGCTGATGGATGTTTCTCTCTCATCGATGTTTCTGACTTTCTATCCCTCTCCCTTCCTCTCTGAAAAATCAATAAAATATATATTTTTTAAAAGTTGCATGTTTCTCTTTTATTAGATAGGATTGTATATTACTCTCTATATATTTTATTGTCAGCTTCATTTAATTCTACAACTAAATGTGTATTTAATATTTACCACTCCTTATTTTGATGTCTAATTATTTGAAGTTCATTCTTTAGTATATATTTGATTTCTCTCTAATCAGTTGGAAGATCATTATTTTGCATACTCTTTAGTAAAGGCTTATGGAAACCATATATCCTAAGTTCTTGCCATGTTAGTTTACCTGTTGCCTCTATATTTTAAAGTCAGTTTAAAATGATTATTTAACAATTGTTCATAGGTTTTTTTTTCAGTATCTAAAATATGTTACTCCACTTTCTTTTGCCATAACCATTGATGTTCAAAATTCTGGTGACAATTTACTATTATTTTCCTCATGTATTATTTACTCTTTTTGTCTAGATGACCATAAGGTTTTTCCTTTTTCTTTAAAATTTAATAGTTTATCTGACATGATTTACTGCGATCATTCTGAATCATTATTCTCAGGCCCATGGGATACTACTTCAAAATACACTTTCAAAAATTTTTTTTAATTTTAAGAGCTTTCTTAAATTTTATTTTTTAGTATTTAGGTTATTTCCATGTTTTATGTTTCTTCTTCTGTGGCTCCTATCCTATATAATAAAGATGTAATATACAAGTTGACCATCACTCCAACACACAAGATGGCCGCCCCCATGGACACAAGATTGCTGCCATAAGATGGCCAGCAGGGAAGGGCTGTTGTGGGGGACCAGGCCTGCAGTGGGGGCAGTTTAGGATGACCAGGCCAGCATGGGAGGGCAGTTAGGGGTAACTGAGCTGGCAGGGGAGCAGTTAGATGTCAATCAGGCTGGCAAGGTAGTGGTTGGGGGTGATCAGGCTGGCAGGAAGAAGTAGTTAGGGGCAATCAAGCAGGCAGGCAAGTGGTTGGGAGCCAGCAGTCCTGGATTGCGAGAGGGGTGTCTGACTGCCCATTTAGGCCCGATCCCAGTGGGGGTTCCAGATAGGAGAGGGTGCAGGCTGGGCTGAGGGACATCTCTCTCCCCTCCCCCATGGATGAATTTCATGTACCAGGACTCTAGAAAATAACAAAAAGGCCTGTAAAGATGACTCTCTGCTGGCACAGGTATAATTTCTGCCTCTCCACTAGATAATATCCAGGGTTGTTAAAGAAATCACATAGTCCAAGGTGCTCTGCAAATGTAAAGCCTCATAAAGGTCTCCGTCAGTTCCATTTGCTTTGTTCTATTTACTGTAAGTGCCCCTCCTTTCCCAAACTTTTTACTAGGAGAGAAGAGGCATGAGGTGGGGGAGGTCCCACTATCCCCAGAGCAGAGGACCTCACAGGGACTCGCAAATGTGACTGGGGCCATTGGAGACTCAGGAGAGCCTTGGAGTTCTATTAGATTCAACTGAGGGGTTTGTAGCCACAGGCCCACGCCTCACCCCAGAGGTTCCGATTTAATTGATCTGGAAGGAGGGGGAGACACCAGTATGGAACAGCTCTCTAGGGGATTCTCACTTATACCCAAGGCTGAGGATCCTGATGGAACCCACCCCAGCTTACAGACAAGTAAGCCGCAACCAGGAGGGTAGCAGTAGTAGTTTCCCTTGGGCACTGTGCACAGGGAGGGAGCCCAGCACAGACCCCAGGCAGGCTTTGTCCCACAGCTAGACTGAGTCTGACAGAGGCCAGATTCTTGCCTTTAGGGTGAGAGATGGTCTTGCAAGTAAGACTGCATCCACACCATACTCCATTGAAGGTTCAAGAATGGTTTGTAGACGCCACAGCTGTGGGGCAGTTATAGTGCAGCATCCAGATCTGGGCAGAGCAGCCGGGATGAAGAAGGCAGGACGACCTGGATGCAGTGCTTTCGTGGGCTCTGGGCCTGTTGCCCACGTCCTTGGAGTCCCAGCTGCTGCAGCTGCAGCTATTTCATTGCGTCAGCCAGGGAAATGCTGTGAGCTTTCACACTGGGTAGGAGGTCAAAGCAGAAACCTGGGCAGGTGATGGGTACAGGCCAGACAGACACTGGGATTAAGGAGGAACCCAGAGCTCTGGGCAAGGAGGGGGGATTTAGTTTACATTTAAGAGGACACAGGAAGCTTGTTTTGTTAGGGTCAATCAGGAAGGCAGGCAGGTGAGCAATTGCGAGCTAGCAGTCCTGAATTGTCAGAGGGATCATCCCTCAAGAGGTCCCAGTTTGGAGAGGGTGCAGGCTGGGCTGAGGGACACCCTCCCCTCCCCCCCCCCACTACCCCGTGCACGAATGTTGTGTACTGGGCCTCTAGTGAGATTATAATGCACTATAAGTGGAGAGGTCTGATCAAGGGCCACAAGTGTGAAGTGGTATAGTGAGCATCTTTCAGGTTTGTAAGTGTAGCTCTATGACTGGGTGTCTTCGTCAGCTTGGGCTGCTGTAACAAAACAATATTGACTGGGTGGCTTAAACAACATGCATTTATCTGTTATTTTACTTGTACAGAGGATAGATAAATGCTCCAGGCAGATAGGAACTTTTCTGGCCTGAGCAATTAACACGGCCATAAACCAAGGACAGAGATATCTCTGTCCAGAGCAGGTGGGAGATCAAAGACAACTCCAACTAGCAAGATAAAGGGGAGAGAAAAAGAGGGGCATTACCTGGGCTTTGAGCTTTGAAACCAATTCTGTGTAGCAGAATGACCAATGAGGAAAGCATGGGAGTCCTAAATCAAGTAAGGGTCCAATTACAAAGAACTGCAGTGGGAGACAAAGGGTCACAAGGCAGGACTTTTTTATTTTTCCCGAGAAAGGGGGTCAGGGAGGATATCAGGCTTTTCCCATTTGGGGTCCCCAGTTGGGTTTGCATAAGCTTCCAATAAATTTATACATTTTTTCATGAGTGAAGTGAAATGAGTGAGTGAAGCCTTTTCTTCACTCATTTATTTTTCAAACATCATGAGGACAAGAACCCATGGGAAGAAAAGTTTGCACCCCAAACCCCACATTTTAAGAGGAGTAGGAGCAGCAAGGAACTGACATCCAGTTTTCCAAGGCCCAAGGCCACATGGTCTCAGTACTGTCCTTCCAGTACCAGGATACTGGGTGCTTGCTGCATGTGTTCTGGGTGAACAAACTTCTGCATGAATGCATGCTCTGCACCCCTGGTTCACTTATGGTCCCAGGGGTCTGGCTCACACTCCTCCTGGTGTCATTTCCTGCTCCAGGGCTGGAGAGGAGGTCCATTTCTGTCTCTGTGACCCCTTTCCCAGAAGATGGTCTTTTTCCTCAGAGCGCACTAACTCTAGGATACCAAAGCATCATTTGGGGAGCCTGTCAGACCTCTGAGGCTGAGACCTGGGCAACAGGTGCTTCTTCTGCAGCAGCTACCCTTTCAGAAGCAGAGTTTCACTTCCTCTGACAGATCTCGTGAAGCGATCTGACCAATCCTTCACTCCCAGGACTAAATGACTCAGAGTCTGATTATTTCTTGAGCCCACAGTTCTGGGTCCAGAAAGACAAAGATGTATCTAGAGGATGCATCTAGTTCGGGTTTTGGGTCCAAATTGACCTAGGTTCATCTTGCCTCTTATTTGGGAGTGGGAGGAGTTAAACTAAGTATCCCCATCAGTGGAATGAAAACAACACACCCTAGGGTGACTGTGAAGATTCCACCAGCTAACAAGAGAAGTGTCCAGCACACACTGGAAGCCAGCAATTGCTAGGCTTGGGGAGCACTCTGCTGGCTGGGCTCAGCCAACACCAGCCTATTGGGGACAGAGGGCTGGCTAGGAGAAGGGAACGTTTGCTAGTGGGCATCTTCTCAAGCGCCTCTAAGGTGACCCTGACAGGAGCTCCAGTAGCACAGGTCCTCTGTCCCTCCAGCTAGGAGAGGCAGGGCTCCTCCACAATGCTAACCTCTGGCTCACCCTAGGCATGTATGGCCTTCTGAACTCTCCCATCACCTGGCAACCAACCCCCTGTATTAAAGCCCTTCTGGAGGAGGAGGAACCAAGATGGCAGCATAGGTAAAAACCTATCTTGCTGCCATACACAGCAATTTCAAAACTACAACTTAACAAAAGAACAAACATCATCCAGAATCATTGGAAAGCTGGCTGAGTGAAAATTCCACAAATAAAAGTGAAGATAGGACACTGTGACTCAGAGGAGCATTGGAGGGCAGCATTGAAGATACGCATGGAGAGAGGTTTGGAGCCATGCACCTGCGAGCAGATAGGGCGGGCGCTGCAAACCCGGCTGGTTTTCTCAAACGGGAGACAAAGGTGTCCAACTGCACTGATTCCCCAGCTCCAGGAAAAGTCCAGGGAACCCACAATCATACGGGGTAAAAACTGGACAGTGGGCAGGCACACCAAAACTCTGGCGCTGCAAGGGTCTGTGAGCTTGTGGAGAGGGTGAGCTTGGGCAGAGTGCATGTAAACTTGGGAACAGCAGAGCTGCGGGACCACGCAGAGAGGACTTGTGACTTACTTTCTCGTTCAGGAAACCACCAGACTGCATTGTTTTACGACCCTGGGTGAGATGTTGGGTGTGCAGACTCGTTTGGGGAGAGTCTGATTTGTTCGGCAGCTGATGGAGCTCGGTGGCAGCTCTCTCTCAGAGGTGCTTGCATCCATTACCACCTGGCACAGAGTCCCAGGGGCCGAATAGGGCAGAGCTGACACTGCCTGCTCAGCCCGGAGACTCTGCCCGTCCAACCTGAGCACAGCTGAACTTCACAGCCAATTGGCCTGGAGGTCAAACACTCCTAGTGCTGGCAACAATAAGCGAGGCTTAACTTCAACAAGACTGTGCAACCCATAAAGGGCTGCACCAAGAGTATCCACCTCAGGTAACTGGGGAGGCTGAGCCACTGTCCCTTAGAGGATATCTACCACACAAAGCTAATCGACCAACTCAGGAAAGCAGCCACAATGCAGAGAAATGGAAAGAAATCAGATGTGAAAGAAATGGAGAAAAAAAACTGACGGGACATAGAGTTCCAAACCATGGTTATAAGTTTTTTCAAGAGGCTCCTAGAATAGGCCGATACTTATAAGGAAATGAACAAGTCCTACGAGGATATGAAAAAGGACCAAGTAGAAATTAAGCATACACTGACTGAAATAAAAAATATTTTACAAAAACCTAAAAGTAGTCTAGAGGACCGCAAGAACCAAGTCAAAGATTTGAAATACAAAGAGGCAAAATCCACTCAGCTGAAAAACCAAGAAACCAAAAGAATCCCAAAAATTGAAGATAGTGTAAGGGGCCTCTGGGACAACCTCAAGCATATCAACATCCGAATTATAGGGTTGCCAGAAAAAGAGAGAGAGTAAGACAATAAAAACCTATTTGAAGAAATAGTGACCGAAAACTTCACACACCTGGTGAAAGAAATTGACTTAGGTGCATCGAACCCCAAAATATAGGAGTCTTAAGAGAACCACACCAAGGCACATCATAATTAAAATGCCAAGAGCAAAAGACAAAGAGAGAATATTAAAAGCAGCAAGAGAAAAACAGTTACCTATAAGGGAGCACCCATATGATTGTCAGCTGATTTCTCAACAGAAACTATGCAGGCCAGATGGGAGTGGCAAGAAATATTCAAAATGATGAATAGCAAGAATCTACAACCAAGATTACCCAGCAAAGCTATCATTTAGAAGTGAAGGTCAGATAAAGTGCTTCATAGCTAAGAAAAAGCTAAAGGAGTTCATCACCACCAAACCAATATTATATGAAATGCTAAAAGATATTCTTTAAGAAGAGGAAGAAGAAAAAGGTAAAAATAAAAATTATGAACAACAAATACACATCTATCAACAAATGAACCTAAAAATCAAGTGAATTAAAAATCTGATGAACAGGATAAACTGGTGAATGTAACAGAATCACGGGCATAGAGAGGGAATGGACTGACAAATCTTGGGGAGAAAAGGGGTATGGAAGGTACAGTAAGAGACTGGACAAAAATCATGCAACTATGGGAGAAGACAGTGGAGGGGGGTGAGGGATGGGTACCAGGTGGAGGGGAGCTATGGGGGGAAAAAAGGGAACAATGTAATTAATAAACTGAACAATAAAGATTAAAATGTTAAAATATAAATAATAATAATAATAATAATAATAATAATAATAATAAAGCCCCCCTGTTTTAAATATCCAGGCACTTCCTACATTTCTGTGAACATGGGATACCTGGTGAACACAGAGAGGAACCGGCTGCAGCGGGAAAGGAGTGAAAGGAACTGACCGGGCTGGTGGAGGAGGGCTGCAGGCCCACACCGACAGAGCGGGGGAAGGGCTCTGGGAAGATCAGCCCGAGGTGTGCCAATGATGCGGAGGCTAAGGCTGCCGCGGGACGGTCCACTGGCTCCCGGCACCTGCTGAGCCCTCTCCTCACCTCTCTCGGGGCTTCACGAAAGCCATAAGGGGGCACTTGGCTAACTTTGACCAGCGGAGGCAGACATGGGAGAACTAGCAGCGCCTTCACTCGTCCTCCCTCGAGGACACGGAAGGACTGGCCTTGCGCTTTGCTGCGGAGCGGTGGCCAGCATGGAGCGCTTCTCGGACACCTGTTTCCCACCTGCCCTTGCTCCCTTCTCTTCCTTCGCTGGCTTTGCCTGGAGGCCTGGGCCCAGATGGAAAAGGGTCCGGGGTTTCCTGCGTGAGCAACCGGGCCGGCTGAAGCCGGAAAAGCAGGTGGGGACCATATCTGGGAGACCTCAAAGTGGCTATTGTCCTGATTGAATGAGTCAATAAATTGCTAGACCGATGCCTGACACATGATTAGAACTCTGTTGATTGTTAGTCCTTTAAAATGTATGTACAATTTCTCCCACAGCCCTTTCTGTTCCTCCCCCTTTCATTTTTTAAATTCCTCAGACACTTGTAACTTGACTGCTGCTGAATTCTTCATTTGCCACAAAAGTCAGATCTGGTCTTGGTCTTTGTCCATAAAAACACACACCAAAAAAACTAAAAGCAAACAAACAAAACTTAGCAACTACCAACCCTGGTGTTGGGGAGGAACCCCTTGTGCAATGCCCTCTGGTCCTCCCTGGCCCTCTGTACCCTGGGAGGCCACTTCCCAGGCCAGGACACTGATGTCAGCACTGTCCCCAGTTTGTACTGTGGACCATGAAAGGAGCCCCTTCTGCACACACCGCCCTGTGCGCTGCTGGGAGTGGTGGCCCGTGGGGAGCATTTCTGAGACATCTGCCTCCCACCTGCCCTCGCTCCCCTCTCCCTTCGCTATCATTACTTTATTTGCAAGTACATGATTGCTTGCAAGTAAAGCACCACAGAATCAATTTTACAAATGGATCAGAAGCTAATGCTTTTAAAGTAGTAGCTCAATTCAGGAATATCTTAACTTCAAGGAGGTCATTTGAATATTCTCTCTTGCAGCCATCTCTCATCACCAGATCATTAAAGTAGTTTGCCTGAATGCAATCACTCTGTTTATTCATTTTATGTTATTACTAGAGGCCCGGTGCATGAAATTCATGCACAGGGGCGAGGGATATCCCTTAGCCCAGCCTGCTGCACCCTTTCGAATCTGGGACCCCTCAAAGGATGTCCGATTGCCGGTTTAGGCCTGATCCCGGTAGGATTGGGCCTAAACAGGCAATCGGACATCCTTCTCACAATCCAGGACTGCTGGCTCCAAACTGCTCACCTGCCTCCCTCCCTGATTGCCCCTGCTTCTGCCTGGTAGCTGATCACCCGCTAACCACTACCCTGCCAGCCTAATTGATATCTAACTGCTCCCCTGCGAGCCTATTTGCCCCCAGCTTCCCTCCTCTGCCGGCCTGGTCCCTCCCAACTGCCCTCCCCTGCTGGCCTGATTGCCCACAACTGCCCTTGCAGGGCCTGGAACCTCCAACGGCCCTCCCTTGCTGGCCATCTTATGGTGGCCACAGGGGGGCAGGATCTTTGATCACATGGAGACAGCCCTCTTGTGTGTTGGAGTGATAGTCAATCTGCAAATTACTCTTTTATTAGATAGGATTAGAAGCTAAGATATTTTGCAAGCCAATTAAGTAGCAGTCAACAAGATTAGAGGGAAATGTTTATTTTATTTAAGTGTTGAGACAAGTAAGTTTTATTGGCACTTTTCTCTATGTAAAGTACTAGTTATAAATAACTCTTCATTAAAAGAGAAAATTAAAACAAGAAGCACAATTTCTGGTATATGATAGGTGCCCAGTAATGACAATACTTTTGCTGCAACTTCTAAGATGTGAATATACACTTATAACTCCAGTCCATTCATACACATACTCATGTAGGCACACACATGGAATTTGGATGTCCTAATTTTGTGAGACAAGTTACATTCATTCATTCAATAAATATTAAGTACTTTCCTTACCTCCCACCTTCGCTTACCTTCATTACAATGACAAAGGTTGTTCTTGCTTTTCTAATCAAGCTGACCAGAACAGGGGTGATTGTGTGCTGCCCTCTAGTGGAAATTATAAGATTTGCATGCTCAGCCAAATTCAAGAAATTGCACTCTGCACCCGAAGAGCTCAGTAAATATTAGCTAATCGTGTTGGGTTGTATTTATTTAATGACTGACAGAGGAGGAGAAAACTATGAAGGGTACAGAGAAGAAGCAGTCTCGGGGGGGGGGGCGGAATTCCAGAGAGCCTGAGGCAGTGATGGGCACAGAGTAGTTTCCAGTGAATATTGGTTGATTGATTAAAAAGATAAGTCTAGGCTATAGATGATGTTGATGCATAGACACGTGTGGGACTCAGTGCTGGCAACTGAGGTGAGCTCATTAATTCTGCACCAACACTGAGAATCCTGCCAAATCTTGGAAACTTTCAATATGCACTCCCAGTAATCGCTTATTCCAGCCAGCACTGTTACACAGTATGAGGTGTCTCCCCATCAATCAGAGTTAGAATAGCCAACCGTTTTCTTCTCAAAGGGAGTTAAAGGACTTATGGATAAAATGTGCATTCTTAAACAGTGCAACCTGTGTCACGAAACCATGCATCAGTTCAACCAGGCATGAATATTCGGTGCACAGTAGCAATTTTACTCAGGATCCAAGAAGAGGGAAATAACATGCTTTGTTGGAAGGGCAAGCAGGGAGCTCAGGATTTAGCTAGAAGTTAATGTAATTATTGGTCAGATTGACACGTTTGCCAATCTTCCTGTGTACCTTGGACGTTTTCTGTCTCTAGCTACACCTGTTCCTAATTTACTTGTCACCAACAGGAGTGCAGCCTCCGCCCAGGAGAGGCTGTCACTAGTGAGGAGCAGAGGCAGGCCGCAGTGGGGCTCCTTCAGAGTCTGAAACAGTTCTGCAGGCCGCCTTTACCGCTGAGACTGGAGGAGGAAAAGAAGAGCAAATCTTATACAGAGGCTTTTCCTGCAGAGTAAATTAACATATTTCTTTGGAGGATGACCCCTCCCATTCCCACAATAAAAATTCCATTCAACTCTTGGGAAAAATAAAGGAAGACCCAGTATTAAAGCCACTCTGCATGTTATATTAATATCAGAATTAGGCCACACATGAGAAGAGCTGGGAGAGTGAAAGCAGCTGGAAAGTTATGGAAACAGCTAGAAGGGCAGATGCAAAACACCTAAGCAGCTATTTTGCTCAAATTCGGTAGGAAACTGCTACAATTTTCAAGAATCTCTGGAAAATCTTTTACCCAACTTGGTGCTTGCCAAGAAACCTAGAAACCAAATGAGCCTTGTGTCTGGTTCAGCTCCGAGAACGTCCTGCGGGTAACTGCCTCTCCTCACTTCCACTCTCCAAAGCACAGGCAAGTTCTTCCCATTGGAAAACTAAGCACAAACTGCACAAGGAAGGGGATTCTGGGCAAGGAAGGTCCACTAAGAAGTGGACAGTAGTATGGCAAAGTTCACACCTAACAACACAACCTTAAAGCTCCTAAATTCCTTGCTTTACTTCCTCATTATGTGAGACAAGTTTCCATTCATTCATTCATTCATTCATTCATTCATTCAACAAATATTAAGTACTTTTTATATGCCAGGTGCTGGGTTAGGTGATGGAGGCAGATTTAAATGAGTAGAACTAATTCCTGCCCTGTACCAGCTCATGCTGCTCGAAGACCGGCTATATAAACAAACTATTAGAATGCACAGGAGTTAGTAGGGATGTTGATAAGTAGTTTAGCTCTCCCCCGGTGTGTTCTAGGATGGTACTGCCCACCTGCTTGGGAGTTGGGAGAGCTGTGAGACACTTTGAAGTGTGAACAGAAGTGAGGTGTGCAGCTGTGCTGGGAAGGTTTGGGACAATCTTGCACAGCACTCTCTTCCCCCCTGCCATGGTGAGCTTATTCGGATGGAGTTTCTGTCAGCCCAAGTCCCTGAGCAGAGCCCGCAGCCAACTTGCAATAGAGCTGCAGTGCGATGGCAAGTGAAATATATGTAACAAGCCAACAAGAGATTGGGGTTATTTATTACCAGCGCAAAAGTATCCCCTGCTGACTGAGATAAAACACATGTAGCGCGAGGATTGCTGCGGAAAGGGAAGGATTGTGGGTCTTGTTTGTCTAATACTCTGAGTGATCACTCACCACATGTGGCTTTGATTGAGCTGATCTCTGCAGAACATCAAAGAGAACTGATTAATGAAGGGGATGCACAGTGAACAAAATGGACCTCAGAACAAGCCCCTCTTCCTCCCCAGAGTATTCAGCAGCACAGCTGCCTCCCCTGGTTCGACTTTAGATGATGATGAGCTGACTGATACAAGATTGCTGAGTAGCAAATGAGAAAGTATTTTTTTTAAATTTATTTTAAAAATGACTACCAGAAACAAGAGCAGAATTGAAACAAAGAGATCCACAGGGTCCCAAGGATTGTTGTCTGATTTTAAGACCGGTAAGGAAGCAGGATGCATCACAGGTTATTCTGGGGAGTTGATGAGCCTCTAGTTTGGTGAATCCATAAGACCTATTTGCTGTGGGCATGATTAATTAAAGGACAAAACTGAATAATTAGTATTTTATAACAACATGATGACAGTTTAAAAAATAGTTTAAAATTTTATAAATGCCTTTAATTTATTAGATAATCCAGTCATGTATATTTATGATATATATTATTTATATAAATATTTAAATAAATATGTATTCAACATTTGTAGTATACTGCATTTGTATTATGCATGCAATTTTTCTAACCTTCTTTTTTTCTCTGTGTATACTATAAACATGCTTTCTTCTACATGATTTAATGATAACACATTTGTACTTATAACAAAAACAATACACGGGCTATTTATTGTACAGATAGACACAAGAGGGAGTATACTTAATGCACAAACTTTTATATTGGAGTTTTGTCATTTGTTACATTGTGAACATCTTTTCATATTGTTACTATTGCTCTAGTGTGTCATCTTTAATAACTGTGCTGTGGTCCATATAAGCTAATTTACTTAGTAAATTCTCATTTATAAAAATTTATGGCCAAACGTTTGTGTACATCCATGATTCTTTAAAGGGTAAATTACTATGAGTAGAATAGCTGGGTCAAAATGAATGCCAATCTTAAGGATTTTGATACGAATTTCTGAACTATCCCCATAAAAGTTATCCCAATGTGTACTCTTACTGATAGGGCACAAGAGTATCTTTTTTCCCCTTCAACTTTCCCTTGAGTATTAAGGAATGTGCCCACTATCCTGGTGTTATTGTTCTCAAAGTCTTTTCCAACAAGTGATAAATGTTATTTTAGGTTAAATGTGCTTGATCCCCAGTGAGGTATGCAATTAGGAGTAATTCCATTCTTTTCATTGCAGTTATAGTTCTATGGGCTCTGGTCTGCCTAGTTACATCCTTCACCTAGGTCCTCAGGACAACTCCAGTCCCTCCTGAGTGGGAGGGGCTGACTCCTCATCCTGTCCTCAACCCTTCCTTAGGAAGCTCAGTCTGGGAGGTGCAGGAATCTTAAAACCCTGCCTGAAAGGTGTAGGGTAGGGCAGGGTTTGTTATGATTGCCATTTTGCTGAAGCGAAAACAAAGGCTTTCCCAAGATCACACAGCAAGAATTGATAAATATGGAAACAGACCCCAGGTTTTCAACCTCCATCCACATCTGGAGCTTTTCAGGACCTCTCAAGTCAGAGGGAAATACAAGGGCCTTTGCCACGGTGGAAATGGAGTACCTGATATCGGGGGCCATGGCATTTCACCCCAAATGAGAAGAGAACACCCCACTGCCCTGCAGGTATTTCTCCTTTAACAAAGAGTCAGATAACATTTCTGGTGACCATAAAAACGGTCAAATCATTCATTTAACATATTTATTGAGCACGTGTTGTGAAACAGTGTGGAAACAGCAGTGAGTAAGAGGCAACATGCCTGCCCTCCTGGCGAATATGCCAATTTCTAGCCGTGTGGCTTCTCGGGTCAAAATCTCAGCTCCATCGCTCAATGGACACAGGATGCTGGGCACAGCCCTTAAGCCGTCTGTTCCTTAAAATGTCCTCACCTCTGCAATGGGGATCATGATCACTCCTATTGGTATTGTTGTGAGGATTAAATGAGATAAAATGAGATTAAATGAGGTAAAAGCCTGGGATACCTAGTTGTTACTTACAAATGTTAACTATGATAATTATTGTAATTCTCACACAAAACTTGTACAGGAAAAAAGCAATGTTTACATGATTAATAACAATAGCTAATATTAGTGGCCGTTTATTGAGTGCTTATAAATCAAGTGTAGACTTCTATACTTACATTTTATCTCATTATGAAATAGCACTGTAGACTTTCTTAGTAATATGCTTCTGAGTTATCACTTATAAAAACACAGATTCCTCAGTTTCTCTGAGTCAGTATCTAAATTTTTTTAATGTAAAAGGTAAAATAGACAAACATAATTTAACATTTAAGCCATTTTAAGTGGACCCCTCACTGCCCAGAGAGTTCCTTGTCTGGAAGGGAAAGTCAGAAATGCTCTAATATTTTTGCAAAACCTAGAAAGTAGTTTTCCCCTCCACATCTCTACTTCAGTGCCAAAAGAAGAGATTTTCTTCATTTCATTTTCTCTTCTCCTTTCCTAGCACCATGAACAAAGCCAAGCCATCCACACATAGGTTGTTGGGTGTTCCCCATAGCCGCTATGGCAACGGAAGCTGGAGCTGGACACAAGTCCACCGAGTGAAGAATTGCATTTCTCGGCTTCCTGTGTAGCTATGGTAGCCATGTGAGTAGATTGTGGTCAATGGAGCTGAATAAACATGAAAGGAGTCGCACACTCTCTTCTTTCCCGCTTTCCTGTCGGCTAAAACAAGGTTGCCTTGCCTTGAGCCACCTTTGCTGATGCAGACAAGAGCAACAACCCCTGGAAATGAACATCAACAAAGTGAGAGGGGCCTGGGCCCTGGAAGGTCACATGGAGCATCTGTGCAGATCGTCTTCCTCCTCACTATACACAAGAGAGAAACAAATGGGCACACTGTTTCAGTTATGGAAGCCAATTGGATAGTTTGACTAATATAATACCCTCCAACTGGAGAGAAAGTGGAAGGAGAAAAACGAAGGAGAGGAAGAAGGTAGAAGGAGAGGTGCAGGAGAAGATGAAAACAACAAGAAACAAATGGAGAGGCATAAAGTTCATCTCATTCCAACCCCCATGGGTTTGTCAGGTCTTGCCTTTCGCTGGGACTGTGGAAAATCACACTGAATATTTCTGTTGCTGATTATGTAAACGTTTGCAAAAGAAACATAGGCTATATAAATGTTTCAAGTTTATGGTCGCATGGAGTGGGGAGGGCAGTTGTGAGACTCACACATAGTTTTGGGGGCAGTGCCAGGTGATCTGGAGCTATGACTGTTGCATGAACAGTGCGCCAATTACAAGAAATGACGCCTCCCAAACAAGCTGAAGTGGCACTCAAGAGCAAGGCTCCTGGCTGGGGGGGGGGAAATGGTTAAGTATGAAGACCCTGAGCTCGCCTCCTCTTATTGACATCAAAACGACAACTACATATAGAACAGGTATCTCTGAGAACAACCTGAAGACTACCAGAACAGGTTTTCTACAACCAAGCATATAAAGAAAACCATGCTGAGATGAGTAGGAGGGGCAGAGGCGCAATGTAGTCCGGATGTACCCTATCTCTCCTCTCATTCCCTGTGCAGTGACTCACAAGCAGGAGGGATACCACAACTGTGGAAGTCACCCTCTAAACAGCAAGAGGTCCAAGCCCCAGCCTGGAGGACCTGCACTGGGAAGAGGAGGCCCCATAACCCGGACTTTGTAAAGCAGTGGGACTTACATCTGGGAGAGCCAAAGGGCTGCAGAAAACCAAAGTTGTGCTCACTCCAAGTCCCAGTGCAGAGGCAGCAGTTTGGAAAACCTGGGGTTACACATGAAGGCGATTTGTGAGTTTTAAGGTATGTGATGGAGGGGCAGGCATCTCTTGGAACTTTCTCTAGGGACAGAGTGCTGGTGGATACCTCCCCCCCAACCCCCGCCCCCCGCCCCCCGCCACTTCTTTCCTTTCCTTCCACCTAGCCGGTCTGACACTGTCAGGCACCATTTCTGACACTCTCCGTTAACCTTGCTGACACTATTCACCCCATTCTGGAGTTTCTCTGAGTACTCACCTGCCATACCATACCTAGTGGGTGGTTTCCATTAGCAAGGATGCCACCCCTCCCCACCCCAAAAGCAGTTCCTCTCTCACCACACCCGGTAAGCAGCCTCAGTTGGCACCAGTGCAGAGCACTGGTCTGCAGCAGTCTGGTCTGGGCCTCACAGAAGCCACACCAGAGGCCTGTCTTGCACAACAGTGTGCCAGCAGCAGTTGTAGTCACACCCATTAGCCAACTGCACCAGGGGCTTCCCTGCCCACCAGTATGCCTTTGACTGTTGTGGCCATGCTTCAAAGCCAGCTGGGCCAGGTACCAGCCCCTCCAAACCCCACCACTGGTCTATCCACAGCAGTTGTTGCTGACCCACAACAGGAAGCCACACTAGTCCAAACAGAGGACACCTCTGGAGCACCTGGTTGTGGTGATCAGGAAAATCACACCACTGGGCCCCAAAGGGCATTTTCTGCATGAGCTACTTTTTCAAGACCAAAGATGTAGCTGATACACTTAATACATAGAAACAGATAAAATGAGGAGACAAGAGAATATTTCCAAAACACACAGCATGACAAAACCCCAGAAAGAGAAATAAACAAATGGAGGTAAACTGTCTAGTAGATAACGTTTTCAAAGTATAGTCATAAAGATGCTTATCAAACTCTATAGAAAAGTGGGTTAATGAACTCCACAAAAACTTCAAAAAGAGCTCAATAGAACTGAAGATAATGCAAAAACTGAAATGAAAAGAGTACAATAAAGGGAATCAACAGCAGATCAGATGATGCAGAAGACTGAATCAGTGATCAGAAGACGGGATAGTGAAAATCACCCAACTGGAAGAGCAAAGAGGAAAAAAAAAACAGAAAGAATGAGGATAGCATAAGAAACCTCTGGACAACGTCAAACATACTAACATTTGCATCATAGAGGTTCCAGAAAGGGGGGGGGGGGGGGGAGAGAGACAGAAAACCTATTTGAAGAAGTAATGTCTGGTGAAGGAAACACACTTCCAGATCCAGAATGATTAACCCATACAGACACACATCAAGACACATCATAATTAAAATGTCAAAAGTTAAAGATTAAGAGAGAATCTAGCCGAGACCGGTTTGGCTCAGTGGATAGAGCTTTGGACTGTGGACTGAAGGGTCCCGGGTTCGATTCCGGCAAGGGCATGTACCATGGCTGCAGGCACATCCCCAGTGGGGGGCATGCAAGAGGCAGCTGATCGATGTTTCTCTCTCATCGATGTTTCTGACTTTCTATCTCTCTCCCTTCCGCTCTGTAAAAAATCAATAAAATGTATTTAAAAAAAAAAAAAAAGAGAGAATCTAAAAAGCAACAAGAGAATAATAACTAGTTATGTACAAAGGAACCCCACATGAGACAATTAGCTGTTTTTTCCGTAGAAATTTGGCAGGCCAGAAAGAAGTGACATGATCTGTTCAATGTGATGAAAGGAAAAAACTGACAACCTACATTCTCTACCCAGCAAGGTTAGTCAGAATTAAAGGAGATACTTTCAACAATAGAAGTAAATTAAAAAGAAAGAAAGAAAATAACAAGCCAAATCATAAAATAAATAAACAAATAAAATAAAGGCGATAGCTTTCCAGACAACAGAAGCTAAATAAATTCATCACCACTAAAACATCATTAAAGTGAATTCTTGCCAAAGCCGGTTTGGCTCAGTGGAAAGAGCATCGGCCTGCGGACTGAAAGGTCCCAGGTTCGATTCCGGCCAAGGGCATGTACGGTGGCTGCAGGCACATCCCCAGCAGGGGGTGTGCAAGAGGCAGCTGATCGATGTTTCTCTCTCATCCATGTTTCTGACTTTCTATCCCTCTCTCTTCCTCTCTGTGAAAAATCAATAAAATATGTTTAAAAAAATAAATAAATAAAATAAAGTGAATTCTTTAGTAGAAAAGATAAAGCTAAAACTAGGAATATGAAAATATATAAAAGAGCTGAAACCGGTTTGGCTCAGTGGATAGAGGGTCGGCCTGTGGACTGAAAGGTCCCAGGTTTGATTCCGGTCAAGGGCATGTACCGTGGCTGCGGGCACATCCCCAGCAGGGGGTATGTAAGAGGCAGCTGATCGATGTTTCTCTCTCATGGATGTTTCTGACTTTCTATCCCTCTCCCTTCCTCTCTGTGAAAAATCAATAAAATGTATTTTAAAAAAGAAAATATATAAAAGAAAATTTTTCACTAGTAAAGGCAAACATATAATGAATGTAGTAGACTAACCATTTATGATACAGAGAACAAACCAATAGTTGCCAGAGGGTTGAGTGGTGGGGATGTGGGCAAAATAGGTAAAAGAGATTAAGAGATACACTTATGATTATAATATAAATAAGTCATAGGGATGTAATCAACAGCATAGGGAATACAGTCAGTAACATGGCAATAACTTTGCACAGTGACAGATGGACACAAGATTTCTCATGATTATAACTTTATAAGGTATATAAATGTCAAATCACTATTCTGTATACCTGAAACTAATATACTATTGTATGTCCACTATAATTTAAAAGAGCTTTACATTCCAGAATAAAAAAAAGAAACATTAGTGTTGATGGAAAGACTATCTTTTTTTTTTTTGAGTCCTGATACATGTTGCAGTATGTTGTTATGAAAAAAAATTCAAAATAAGATTGTGTCCCTAATTTTATCTTTCCAAGAATTACATAATTCACTCCCAATTATTCATATTCCTCTCCTATTTTGAAAACAAAGACTTATTCTTATAACAATTATAATTGTTTTGGGGGTAATGTACTCTATTTTGCCATTAATCTTATTAGAATATACTTAGAAAGAAAACCTGATAGGGTATATCCCAAGTCAAAAGTAAATAATTTGGAGATCATCCTTAAAAAGAAAACTAGTCCTCACCACTCCCTCTGCTAGACCCAGAGCTCCTTAACAGACTGCAGCCCCTTACACTGGTGCCCTCGACTGGACTGGGCTCACTCCCTGGTGACTTAAACAATAGAAAGCATTAGACGAACATGGCACTCATTCCCAGATTACGCCTCAAGGCTTGGCAGTTTCCTCCTTTGGACTGTTGAAGCCCCGAGGAGCCATGTAAGAATTCTGGCTACCTGGCTGGATAGACCACATGTGTGTGTGTGTGTGGGGGGGGGGGGGGGTCCTGTTGCCTCAGCTCCCCAGCTAAGCCTAGCCCCAGCCTACTCACCAGTTGAATGCAGGACAGCAGTGCCACTTACACACCCATCAAAAACCCAGCTAAACTGTAGTATTGCGAGCAAATAAAATGTTTTAAACCATTAGATGTTGAGATGGTTTGTACATAGTAATTGATAAATGAAGCCCTAACTTTTCTTAAATCTGACAGAGCTTCCATTTAAGGTTTCTAAGTGGAATTCCTTAAATTCCATTTGTCACAACATCTTCTGCTCTAAATTCTCACCCGGTCAGTGTTGTCATATGTAGTTGTGTGGGTTGTGCACTATATCAGGGCACCTGCCAAGGGAGCCAATGGGGACTGCTTACCTGTCTTTCACCAAAAGGGGACACTTTTTGTAAGCTACAGGACTATGCCTTATTGGCTCCCAGAGCTCTGACAAAAGTTCAGTTGAATCAAATCCAAATTTGTTGACCTGGCCTCAAAGCCTCCTTTAACTAACTGCCTGATGGCATCTTCGTCTCCCTCCAACTTTGTCCAACCCAGTCTCTCATTATTCATCTCCAGTCCTCCCCCAGAGGGGTTAACTAACTCCACCCTCAGCTGTGCCCATTTGCCTTCCAATCAGCAGCAGTTCCCAAACTGGGTTGTGTCTTCTAAGGGAGGATGCAAGTGCAGAACACCAAGCTTCTGTGTACTCAGGTGCAGGACATTTTTGGCCTTGCAAACCTCAGAGGATTTGTTTGCTCACAGGCACATGGTATTTGGGATTCCAAGCATGTTTAACTAAGCAGGGGCAATGAAACCACCTGTTAGTCCATTTTCAGTCTCCAGATGAGGAGGGCAAAGACTGGGGAAGTGGGTTACTCTGCCCCAGGGAGGCTGTGCTTTGTTGGACAAGGGTCCAAAGGCACAGGACACTGCGTCTGAGTCACGGAAGCTGGTCTCCAGGGGAGATTCTTTCCCTCACAATTCATAGCACAACCATAGAGCGAAATGTTGCAATACGCTATGCAAATGCGCCAACATGACATGGGATACACGTTGTTGAACGTTGTAATCTTACTCTTCATTAAATATTCAACACTGATGATTAGATCTCTTCCTTTTCTCAGCTTCCCTTCTTCCTCTGCATTCCCTCCTCCTTCATGCCTCTTCTCCATCGTAATGCCAACTCATTGCTGTGTCCCTGCTTTCCTGTCAGAGACACAGCCAAGGGGATTTCTAGGTTTGGATGAGTGTACATATTGTTTTCTTTGACTCCCAATTCTTTATGGGAAGTGCAGGTGCAGCCTGGAGGGACTGCCTTGAGAATGGTGTCCCTCTGCCCTTACCCCAGGCTATATAGCACAGTAATAGTCAACATGCCACAGGGCGGAAGAGAAGTGATTAGGCGCTCACCTGACTTCCTGTGGGAAGGGGTGGAATGCCGGCTCTGTGCCCTCTCAGCAGCGGGGCCATTCAGGACAACCAAGATCTGAGGAAACTCGGCATTATTAGGGCAGTGGGCCAACAGAGCCATTTCCAAGCTGGTCATTATTAAGAGAGGCAATCCCTGCCTGTGATCTCTACAAATACCCAGCATGAGAGGTCTGGGTGCAAAACATTTGACTGGGACAGTAACTGGACAACCATGTGCGAGGAGCTACAAAATAGAAGTAGTGAAAACCATCAGAAGCCCACTGGCAATGCTACTGAGAAAGCTGTGTGGTCACAGTTCCCCCGTTTCTCAGGGAGAAATTCTGCTAGCACTTGTCCTTCTGGGTGCTTAGATATTGTGCCCACGTGAAGCCAGAGAAATGGGCTGGATGGAGGCCCCCCAGACAGGCTTGTAGCAGGTGGCTTTGCATGTCCCAAGCACCCAGCAGGCAGTGGGGCCAGCCGCCCTGGAAGCTGGAGCATTGGTCTGAGGACTAGTTTCGCACTCATCTAATCGAGAATTCAGAAAAGTCTCTCAATCTCTGCGGGCTCTCCTTCTTCACCTGTGACTGAGGTTCAACAACCTCGGATTTCTCTCCCAAGAAAGCCATAACAATTCAGAAAAGTAATGCATGTGGGGATGCTTCATCAGCCCCAGAGCACTCTGCAAATGTAAGATGTAAATGCTTCCACATATTTGGGTCATCTCACCGCAGTGTCTGGGAGAATGCCACAGACACGGTGCACTCAGTACAGAGGCTTATAATATCCTCTTATAGCTGTATTCTAAAAGGAAGACTATTGTTCCAGAACAGGATATAAACATTTTTAATTTATTTTTTTAATCACAGACCTCTTTAAATATGATAAAACCGCAAACGAAGTCTCTCTCCCCCTTTTTCTCTCTCCCTCTTTAAAAAAAAGAGCAAAAATAAAGCATGCTAATACATACATCCAATAATATTTCACATACAATTTCTGGGGCCTCATAGACTCTGCTACATCCATCTCAGCTTAAGATAATGCCTGTGCGAGAGACTTATAGGCTTCTGCTCTCTGAGCAAAGAAATAGACTGTGTAAGAAAATGAGTGCAACAATGACGCTTAGCATTTGCCTGAAAAAAATTCTAGAGTGAACACCTGGGAGATTCTAATGTGTTCAAATGATGCTCTTGAAAAAATAGTTTGTGTCTGATCATAACTACTCTACTTAGCTCAAGCTGAAAATAGCAGGTCTGCCCTGAACATGTGCTCCCTCAGCTGACTGAGGCTTTTATGCAGAAAGTTGTGTTCCGATACCTGACTCCTCCCATCTCCTCAAAGGGCTGCTATCCAGTGACGGCTGAGAGGTTTTGTTACGGCAGGTGAGGCGCCTGCCAGGCGCTCTGATGCCTGCTCAGACCCCAGCTTATCAGACATCTGCAAGCCAACTGCCAATGGCCCTGGCTGTGTGCACCCTGGCCCAGCTCAGGGGACTGGATTTTACCTCAAGCAACACACTGCTTTCTGCTGAGTGGTGTCCTTGCAAAGTAGGATTTCGTTTTGGATACAGTTCAGGACCAGGGCTAGCTCAGTCAAGATGGAAACTTGCAAATTTATACCAAGATCAGGTTAAATTGAGACCACATCCAGAAACGGAAAATGAAAAGGAAAGAAAATAGTTAAGCAGGGAAAGCAATGTCACCAGTTCCCCATCCAGCTGGGGCCCTTGATGGAGGAGAACAGAGGGTATTTGCCCCAAATGGTGCTTAGAACCAGCCGGGCACTTGCTTTTAAGCCCAGAGGACACTCATCACCTCCTCTCCTGGGCGGTTTAAGGCAGCTGGGTTATTGGGCATAAGGCCCCCTCCCACGAGAGAGCCCCTGGTTGCCCACCTGACTGAGCCCTCACTCGCTCCTCGGCTCCCAGCGGCCAGGGGCCTGCTGGAAGGGGAGGACGGCGGACTGCATGCTGGCTCGCCCATCCCCAGCTAGATCAAGTGGCGGCGCGGGCAGCTGGAAGGCGCCCACGGGGAGAAACCGAGCACCATGCTCAGAAAGCTGCACTCGGCCTTCAGCTCTCGGCCTCAGCGGAAGGCGGAGGTGGCCGAGGGCTCCTACCACCGGGGAGGCCCCCCGGTGAGGCTGATCCGCAGCAGCTCCATGTACGTGGTTGGGGACCACGGGGAGAAATTCAGCGAGTCTTTGAAGAAATACAAAAGCACCGGCAGCATGGACACCAGCCTGTACTACCTGCAGCAGGAGGGCGACCGCGCGTGGATGTACTCGCGCACCCAGGACTGTCTGCAGTACCTGCAGGAGCTGCTGGCCCTGCGGAAGAAATACCTGAGCAGCCTCCACGACCTGAAGCCCAAGCGCGCCCACGGCTGCTCCTCCGCCTCGTCCAAATCCTCCAAGGGAGGAAAAAGGGGCCCCGGCCAGCCCCGCTCCAGAGACACAAAGGTGAGTGCCCGCGCCGCTCAGGTGAGCGCGGGCCCGAGCGCCGCGAGGGCAGTTCGGGGGCTGGCTCGTCCGGGCACAGCTTGGGTAGGCGCCCTTTCCCGGCCGTGCTCCGAGCGCTCTGGGGCCGCCTCCCAGCGGGGAGGGGAGAGGCGAGCCGCGGGCCGACCTCCTGCGCGGAGCAGGGCTGTGAGCCGGCGGTGGCGCAGGGCGCCCGCAGGAGGGCTGAGCTGAGGTGGCGGGCAGGACTGGGTGGCGGGGACGCCTGTCACTTGCCGCCCATTTCATGGGTGAGACCATACTTGCCCGGTGATTGAATGACAGCAAATCATTTCTCAACAAACGATTGCTGTGATGTTACCGCTGCCATCACATCCAAGGCTCCAGCGAAACGGTATGAACAAGATGTTTCGAATCTCTAGCTGTTCAGCCCCGTATGAGTCAAACAGCTGGAGGCGCGCTCCCTCCGGACCCGCAGCCAGGCATGCGGGACTTGGGCACAGCCTTGAGAGACGGCCTTACTGGGCGTTGGGGTACGCCGGCCACACGGCCTGAGCAGGAACTAAGTGGAAGAAATAACGTGCACTTATCTGGTCATTTTCACCTGTACAGCCTTTGTATGCAGTACCTTTCTGTCAGCGTTGCAATGATACCGAAGACGAGGGCAGAGGCTCCTGAGTCTGACAGGACCCCCATTTCTGTATTTCCTCAAATTGTTGTTTAACGCTTGAGGTTTGAGGCTGTTCTGTTGTATATTTCCATCAATCGTTTTCCTGCAGGTGGGGCTCTGGTGGTTCACAGCAGGCCTATCTTCCCCACATCCTGGCCGGCTCCCAGCGTGCCCTGCGGGCCAGGCAAGCCCATTAATGTTGAGTGATGATTGGCCCACCATCAAATCTCCAGCCCTGGTCATTCAACTGGTTTGAACGGTCTGCATTTTATCCCAGGTGGGAGCAGTTTAAATAACCAGTGTGACTCCCAAAGTATGGCGTGTTGGGGCCCACACAAAGCTCCTGCTCTTCGGTCCGGGTGCTGAGAGTGCCGAACAGCTGTAGGCTCGCAGGCCAGTCACCCATTTGGGGGGCCACTTCTGATGACAGAGGGGGTTGCAGTCACTTCTGGAATCCCTTTTAGCTGGAATGTCCTGGGGTTCTAGGCTCTGGTTAGGGTCCCTCTGGGCACTACATTTTCCTGCAGAACGGAGCTCTCTTCCCCTCCCTGCTTTTCCTGGTCTGGCTCCCTGAAGACCAGAGAGGGTTAGAGGCAGAGCGAGCAGCTGTGGACAGGCCCAGTGCAGAGTATGATTTTCTTGGGAGCTGCCTCTTACCATGGTGTGACTTCAAAGCCAGTCAGAACAAGGCCTGAATTTTAACTCTGTACCGACAACTGAAAGCTGAGTGCCTTTTTCAAGTTGCGTTCCGTCTCCGAGCTTCTGTTTTGAGAGCCGTGTATGGAAGTGAGCATCCATCTTGTGAAGGGGAAGCGGGATCCCGCCTGTGACAGGACCTGGCACATACTCATAGCCCAGTGTTTACTGACTCGGGAATGTCAGGCGTGGCTCTCCTCCTCCTCTCTCCAGGCTGGTGTCTGGAGAAACACTGGGTGCAGGCTGCCTGTCCTGGGCGGGCAGGCTAGCGAGGTGGCTTGTGCCTGCATGGCTGTCTGCACAGCAGGGGCAGGGGCCCAGGGAGCGCCTTCCTTCTGGAATGTCATCATCTTTCTGCATTGGTAGGAAATGATGTTCAAGCTTTAGGGAAAACAATGTATCTTTTTCTTGACCCTCAGTTATGTGAATTGTCTCCCCCAAATCATGTTTCCATCCTAACACCTCAGAAGGTGGACTTTTTTGGGGAAAGGGTGATTACAGATGTAATTAGTTAGTTAAGGTGATGGCACATTATTAGGATGGGTCCCTAATCCAACATCACTGTGTCCTTATAAGAAGGGAAAAGTGAGGCACATGCACACAGCAGAAAGAACGCTGTGTGAAGACGGTGCTTAGGCTACCACATGCCGAGGGAATGCCAGAAGCCGGGAAAGGGGCCAGGGCCTCCCTCCCCAGCACTTTCAGAGAGCACAGCCCTGTTGACACCCTGGTCTCAGACTTCTGGCCTCCAGAACTGTGAGAGAATACATTTCTGTTGGTCTAAGCTGCCCAGTTTGTGGTACTCTGTAATAGCAGCCCTAGAAAATGAATACACCCGTCTATAGAATTGGCCTTTTCTCTTCCCAAACATTAGCCTAAATCCATCTGTTTTAGCATTTATCATGTCCTACTGTGGTTGTTAGCTTGTGTATCTCCCTTGGTGAACTGCAGTGAGCATGATGAAGTTAAAACAGTATCTTTATAATTTTTCTAATCCAGAGCATAGTGGTGAGTACTTACTGGTGGTCACTTATGCATACTTTATACCTTGTTTTCCTGAAAGTAAGACATCCCCTGAAAATAAGACCTACTTCCAGTTTTGCCTCTTGCTGTAATATAAGGCATCCCCCTGAAAATAAGACCTCCCTGATAATGTTTTTATTCTTGAAACTGAAAAAGACTGGGCCACACAAGCAGTATAAGGAAGTGGATCGATTTAATGCTGCTGCTTGTTATGTGAGGGAGCCAAAGAGGTCTGCTAGTCTGGGATGCAGCCAGCACCCACTACACCAAAGACATGAAGAAATTTCTTCATGAAAGAAAAATAGATCAAATAATGATTTCTACAGGAATGACAGCTTATCTCCAGACTCTTGATATTGCAATAAACAAGCCATTCAAGGGCAATTTGTACATGGAAATTAATGACTACGTTGAAAACAGAATGGAGAGAAATCAGCATGGAAACTTTGTGAAACCTAAACTGCAAGAGGTTGTGACTTGGGTGAAGAATTCATGAGAGAAAATCACTGACAGTTGCATTGCAAATGCACTATGAGCAGGCTACCTTGACAAGAAGTACTCATTTAAGTACAGTGCTATTGCTGAACATGAGAGATTTGGTCCACTGATTCTGAAAGAAATGGAGTCACAAGAAATTCACCAGGAAATTCAGGGTTTGGATTGTTATGATGATGTTCCAGAAGATGATGACATGACTGTCACTGAATAAATCTTACTTTGTGTTCATACCAGTAAATATCAGTATCAGTAAGTGTACCGTAGATTGTTGTACATGGAAATAATGGTGGTAACAAGAAATTATTGATACCATAGGGTTCAGTTTGTCTGGTTATGCTGGTTTGTGATGACAACTAATACCATACTGTACACAGGTAATAAATTTCCCTTTTTTTGTTCAACAATAAATGTGTACCGTATTCTTCTACATGGAAAAATAAGACATCCCCTGAAAATAAGATCTAGCACATCTTTGGGAGCAAAAATTAATATAAGACACTGTCTTATTTTGGGGAAAACAGGGTAGATGAAAAGCCTGCTGTCTTTCATGCTGTCGATCATGGGCGAGTTGGCCTTCATATAGGGAGTGAGCAGGGTTCCCTGTGGTTCTGGACACCATGGTGAACCTTCTGTCCCTCCCACCCTCCCTCCCCATAAATACCATCCACAGAACATAAGGTCCCCTGTCTCTCTTCAGGGCTTTTAGATAATTTGTTTAAAACTCTCAGTTGAAGTAAATTTCAGATGTTGATCCAGTTTATTCAAACACGCAACCAAAACAAAAGTTCTCTGTTTGGTACTCTGGTGTTTTTCAAAGTATTCTGTACTAATTTTTAAATACTGGTCATGACACACTACATTGATTTTATAAGCCACTTCTGGGGCAAGACTCAGAGTTTCTCCCAACCTGGAGTGAGTCATTCCAACAGGTCCTGTTGAAATGCTGACGCATATCTAAGGAAAGCATGATGCACTAGGGTGTGAAGGCGTCTGTCAGCCCCACTCCCAGGAAATGCTGAGAGCCTGGAAGGGCACCTACATGGAGTGATGGAAGGAGAAAATGAAGTAATCCTGAGGTGGGGGTAAGAAGACCCTGGGTTTGCATGACCATGACGGGTCCTGGCCAGGCCCTGAGCAATCTGCTCCTCCGTCAGAATAAGAGAGAATTGCAAAAATGAATAAATCACACTTTTTGGTAACGTTTTAAGTCAAACCAAGCAAACATCTCGTGTCTGAGGAGTTATGTATCAGTGTTGGGCATGGGGTGCAATTTGTTTAAATGATCAAATGTTGGCATTTCCAACACAGAGCAAAATTCATGTGGAGGAAGGATGGCATATCTGAAATAGTCCTGGAACTTCCGAACCTATAAGGCAAGGCCACCAGATCCCCCACCCTGGGTGCCAGGTGTATTTCTGCCATCGAGGAGAAATGGTGGGGTCTCCTTCAGACTGACCTGAAACTGTTCACTCATATCCCATCTGACCCAGAAATGCAGAAAATTACCATCAGACACATCACAGGATCAAAGCCTTTGCGTCCAGGAGAAGCTTAAAAGGACACAGACTTTTCCATTTGCTCTGCTCTTCCTCCACAGGATTATCTTCTGACACAGCGAGTTCAGAGTTCTCTGGTGACTGCAAGGACCTAGGTCCTCATTGCCTCATCCCCCACCCTCTGCTGCTCCTTGAAATAATCGATCATCCCTCTTCTGGGGGAAAGGAAGGGACACATTAAAGAAGTCTTCTCTAAAGGGATGCTTATGAAAAAATGTAGAAAGGACTACAAGAGAAGAGTGTTTTCCTTAGTAGACAAAGCAGCTCTATTAGGCAACAGGTTTGGGAGCCCTGACAGCCTGAGCCCACGCTGGCTACCAACAGGGGCGCTTGCACTTCCACCAAGCTTCTCCGCTGTACACTGCAGCATGGTCTTCTTGGTGAACCCAATCCATAATGAAAAACTCCTGAACTACACTGTGTTTTACAGAGGGTTTTTTTAAAATTGAGGACTTAGGCCTTGGACAGGCTGGGGGTGAGCCATCAGTTGGACATCCCATAAGGGCTCCCAGTATGTGAGAGGGGGCAGGTTGGGCTGAGGGACCACCCCTACCCCGTGCATGAATTTTGTGCACTGGGCCACTAGTCCATAATAAAAATCCCACTCTCTTGATACCTTTTCTTCACATGGCTAACTCTGATTCCACTTTTACTCTTGGTCTCTGTAGCACTGAAATATTGAGTTTGTACTACTTACTGTTGCACTAGGAAGAAAGCTGGGGGACAGTGTGAGCACTGCAACAATAGGAACTTGGTAATGGGTTGGTACTGCATCCTCAAATAATTTCAACAGAAACACGTCCACACTTCCCAACTCATTCTTCGAAGTATCTGAGTGAGCCACACACCAGCAGAATTAGGTAGCAACAGAAGTTGGAAAATCAGGAGAAAAAAAATCATCAACAGAAAATCAAAGTAATATGCAGATCATGCAGCTAATTCAGCTCCTATAGATGAGCTTTGGATTTAACTCTGCACTTTCTGGAAGTTACAATGAAAAGAGAGATGAACTTGTTTCAAAACTTTGACTATCTGAGAGAAAGAACCATACCCATTACTTAGGGAAAGTGAGATTTCCCCCAGATTTAAATTTCAAAATTCTCATATGAAACTTGATATAGGGAATCATGTGTAATATGGCTGGTAATTCCCTCAATAATATTTTATAAACAATTTTATCAACCGTATATCATTGATTTATTCTTAATTCATCAACACATATTTACTGAGCATATACTATGTATCAGGGACTATTCTAGATACTAGTGAGCAAGTCAAAGTCCCTGTCCTCATGGGTGATCCTTCTGGGGAGAGCAAGGCAACGCACCAGTGCACAGAGTTTTGGTGGCATTGTCTCAAGGCCCTGCTGGGACAACCAAGGGTGCACATTGCACAGGTCGTAGTGGGGCCTAGGGAGTGAGTGGTACAAGGCTTTTGGACCCAGCAGAGAATTCAGATGCCAGGGGCATGGATGGACCACATACCCTTCCAAGATTTCGTTAAAATTCTCTGACTATGTTGCTTATCCTATGAAAGAAGAATGCCTGTAAAAATTAAAAAGTTATCCTAGGGTGTGTTTTGTAATTCCCCTCATCCCAGAATCTTGAAGAGACGTGACTGGGACCTGACAGACATTGGCCTCTGCATATTTCTCCCTCACCTCTGGTTCCCGTGGTAATTTCGTCATGATGCTGGGAGGGCCTGTGGGCTACCTCACTCTTCTCTTTTCACTGCTCCTCACGAGTATCACTTCTTCTAGCTAGGCTTTCTTTTCTTTTCAAATAATGGCTTTAATTCACAAGTCATAAAACTTACTTGTCAAAGTGTATAATTAAGTGATTTTTAGTATATTCAGTGTTGTGCAACATCACTACTATCTAATTTCAGACATTTTCATCACCCATTTTAGCTTACCTTTTTTTGTTGCAGGAAAGTAAACATAATATAAAATTTACCACTTTAGACATAACACTTCATGGTTTCTTAAATGAGTGGTTTTTAGTGTCTCCAGATTATGGGCAATTAAGTTCATCACAGTTAATGAATTCTTAAGAAAATGGGTGCTTTTCTTTGAATGATCTTATGTAAATTTCTTTTAAATATAAATGTATAGTTTTTCAGATAGTTAATTATCAGATAACTAGGGCTGCAGAAGCTTGACTTCCTCCATCGCCCGGGCAACCCTAGCCTCTGCTCTCTCCAGCTCCATAGCTGCCACCGTTTCTGTTGGGATATATCTTCTATAATTGAAACTTTGTAGCATTGAGTAGAGGCCTAGGCCGGCAAGGGCAGGTGGAAAGCTTGGCTTTCTCCATTACCAGGGAAATCCAAGCCTTTCTCCTGTTCTCAGTGGCCACAGCCATCGTGGTTGGGGTTTATTTGCATAATTTGCTCCTGATTGGCTGATGGGCGTGGCTGTGGGCATGGCTTGATTGGAGATATCGTCAACTTGCATATTACTCTTTTATTAGATAGGCTAACCAGAATTCTTCATACTAGACTTCCTTGAACTTTTTCAAATTACCTTTTATATAAACCCAGAATAATTCATCCAAAAGACTATTAAACCATCCTATCTAATAAAAGAGTAATATGCAAATTGACCATACCTCTGATCAAGCCACGCCCACAAACCACACCCACCCGCCAATTCGGAGAAAATAAACTCCAACCAAGATGGCTGTTGGCCACTGAGAGCAGGAGGGAGGCTTGGGTTTCCCTGGCAATGGAGGAAGCCAAGCTTTCTGCCTGCCATTGCTGGCCTAGGCCTCCACTCAATGCTACAAAGTTTCAATTATAGAAGATATATCCCAACAGAAATGGCATCAGCCATAGAGCTGGAGAGAGCAGAGGATAGGGTTGCCCAAGTGATGGAGGAAGCCAAGCTTCTGCAGTCCTAGCATTTAGGCCTCCACTCTAGGCTACAAAGTTTCAATTATAGAATTTAAATAAACCCAAACAGAAATGGCTGAAGCCACAGAGTGAGCAGAAGGCTTGACTCCACTCCAGACTACAAAGTTTCAATTGTAGAACATAAATTAATTCCAGATCCCAGGGCCTCTGCTTGGGTCACTGGGGTGTGTGGCTGGCCTGCAAACCACCACAGGCCCCTTGCCCAGGCCACCCCATGCCCCAAGGGAACCCCACCCTGATCTGGGACAACCTTCAGGGCAAACCAGCTGGCTCCTACCCATGCACCAGGCCTCTATCCTATCTAATAAAAGAGTAATATGCAGATTGACCATCATTTCAACACACAAGAGGGCTGCCCCCATGTGGTCAAAGATCCTGCCCCCATATGGACACAAGATGGCCACCATAAGATGCCCAGCAGGGAAGGGCTGTTGGGAGGTTCCAGGCCTGCAAGAGAGGGCAGTTGTGGGTGATCAGGCCAGCAGGGGAGGGCAGTTAGGGGTGACCAGGCCTGCAGAGGAGGGAAGTTGGGGGCAAACAGGCTGGCAGGGGAGTAGTTAGACATCAATTAGGCTGGCAGGGTAGTGGTTAGGGGGTGATCAAGCTGACGGTTAGGAGCAATCAGGGAGGCAGACAGGTGAGCAGTTTGGAGCCAGCAGTCCTGGATTGTGAGAAAGATGCCCGATTACCTATTTAGTCCCTATCCTGGCAGGATCTAATTTCAGACATTTTCATCACCCATGCAGTCAGACATCCCTCAAGGGATCCCAGATTGGAGAGGGTGCAGGCTGGGCTGTGGGACATCCCTCGCCTCCTGTGCATGGATTTTGTGCACCGGGCCTCTAGTCCTATATAATAAAAGCTTAATATGCTAAGTGTCCAAGTCATCTGGTTGGTTACTCAACCAATCTAAGCGTAATATGCTAATATATGCTGAGGTCACTTAACTGCTTGCTATGACATGTACTAACCACCAGGGGGCAGACAGTTGACCGGTTGACCAGTTGCTATGACTTGCACTGACCACCAGGGACAGACGCTTTGATCAGTAGGTTAGCTTGCTGCTGGGATCCTGCCAATTAGGACTGAGCAAGACGGGCCAGACATATCCTGGAACCCTCCCTGTGGTCCCTCTCTGCTGGCCAACCTCCCACAACCCTCTCCAGCCCAAAGGGGTCCCTTGGCCTGGCCTGTGCCCTCTCACAATCCGGGCTGAGGGACTCCAACTCCTTGAGTGCATGAATTTCATGCACTGGGGCTCTGGTAATTAATATATTTTTAGAATATTATATAAATATATATTTTTAGAACTTTACATAATATCTTGGTAGTAAACTAGAAAATGAATTCCTTAAGAGGTCATGGATGCTCTAAAATAATTAGTTTAGGAATTAGGAGAATCTATTTAATAAAGAGCCAGAGTCATAACGACCTTTAGGACCAAGGGCTCAACCAGACCAGAAGTCTGGCCCAGCACTGACTGCCTGGGGATTATAGATCAGGCCCAGAGAGAGGACTGCAGAGAGAGAGACAGGGTCTGATCCATAGCCTCTGTGAGAGCCATTGATCAGAACTTGCCTCTCTTTCTTTCCCAGCCTGGCCAACAACCATGCTCCATTTCTCTCCAGGCCTCCACTGGGGCTGCTGATCAGCCCCGCCTTTCTGATCAGGCCCCATTGATAGGCCCAGAGATGCTGACTAGCATAGAAACTGACCAATCAGAATAAATCTAGGATATTCAGGCAGGCAGGCAGAGGCAGTTAGGGGCAATCAGGCAGGCAGGCAGGCAGAGAGGTTAGGGGCAATCAGTCAGGCAGTCAGGTGAGTGGTTAGGAGCCAGTGGTCCCAGATTGTGAGAGGGATGTCTGACTGCCTGTTTAGGCCCAATTCCACATCAGGCCTAAACTGGTGGTCAGACATCCTCTAAGGGGTCCCAGATTGGAGTGGGTGTAGGCTGGGCTGAGGGAACACCCTCCCTCTGTGCATAAATTTTGTGCACCCAGCCTCTAGTCTATATATATAAAAACCTAAGCGACTTAACAACAGAATGACTGGTGGTGCTATGACATGCACTGACCACCAGGGGCCAGATGTTCAACGCAGGAGCTGCCTCCTGGTGGTCAGTGTACTTCCACAATGGGAGCGCTGCTCAGTTGACCAATGGGCACCAGATGCTCATAGGTGGCTGCTTCAGCCTGGAGAGCACAGCAGAGCGGTAGAGAGCCTACCAAGAGGTGATGGCAGGTGCAGTGGGGCCAGGATGAACAGGACCAGCAGTCAGGAGTGGCAGGCGGTATTGGACTGTTGGTTTTGGCCCGATTCCTGCAGGCTACACTGAGGGATCTCTAGTGTTTCTATAAAAGGTTTGACAATTATTAATTTTTAAAAATATAAAATAGTCTTTTAAAGTAAAAGACTTACAATTTATTTTTATACTAGTGGCCCAGTACACAAAATTCATATATGCGGGGCAGTGCTCCTCAGCCTGGCCTGCACCCTCTCCAACCTGGGATCCCTTGAAGGATGTCCAATTGCCAGTTTACAGGGATTGGGCCTAAACTGGTAGACGGACGTCCTGCTCACAATCCAGGACTGCTGGCTCCAGCTGCTCACCTGACTGCCTACCTGTCTGATTGCTCCTAACCATTCTGCCTGCCAGCCTACTCACCCCATCTGTCCTCCTGCTGGCCTGCTCACTTTAAACTGCCCCCCCCACTATCCTGATCACCTCCAACTGACCCCCACTGATGACCTGCTCATCCCCAACTGGACCCCCTGCTGGTCTGCTTACCCTAATGGCCCCTGACATCTTATTCTGGACTGATCACTGCTCCCTCACCCCCCAGCGACCCAAGGTCCCAGCCCCTCCTTTTATTCAGTGCCTCCTTGAGTGGAGGCCAGGGCCAGCTGGAAGCAAGTATCTAGGATTTATTTATCTTCTATATTTGAAACTTTGTAGACTTGAGCGGAGGCCAGGGCTGGCCAGGGCAGGCAGGAAGCTTGGCTTCCTCCATCGCTGGGGGCAACCCAAGCCTCCTGCTTGCTCCAGCTACATGGCCGGCTGACATCTTGGTTGGGTTAGTTTGCCTACTCACTCCTGATTGGCTGGTGGGCATGGTTTGGTGTAGATGGTTAATTTGCATGATCTCTTTTATTAGTGTAGATTAACCATTTAAATAATTTCAAAGTATACACTTCAGTGGCATTAAGTACATACACAATGTAGTGTAGCCCACCCCTATTTCTAGAACTTTTTATCATCCCAAAGAGAAATTCCATATCGATTAAATAGTAACTCCCCACTTCCCCTGCCCTCATCCCTCTACGGGTAAGCTCTAATCTATGTTCTGTCTCCATGACTTTGCCGATTCTAGGAACCTCATATAAGTGGAGTCATACTGTGACTGGCTTTTCTCACCTAAAGTAATATTTTCAAGGTTCATCCATGTTGTAGCATTGTCAGAACTTCCTCCCTCCCTCTGTATGACTGACCAGTCTGGGTATTGATGGGAGGTAAAGAGGATACATTCCAGATTGTGCTCTGACTGGCCAATGCTCCCGCTCCTCTATTTTAAGGCCAGTCACAGCCAGCATCCTCCTGCAAGAACCAGACCACATAAGAGAAGAGCCTCAGGGAGGCTGGCTATGAAGCAAGGGCCAGTCCAGAGAGGCAGTCTGGGCTTGGCTGCAGTGCCCCATTGAACATTGCCCAGATGGTTTGGCCTGGACATTTTTTGAGGCCAGGTTACCAGTCTCCTGTGGTTCAGCTCGTTCTGAGCAGCTTGGATTCCTAATTTGTCTGCCTGGATGAACTAGCTGCAAAATGTATACCCCTTGCTGCAGCACCACCTCACCCTCCCACTGTTCCAACTAAAGAAATTCAGCTGCTACGTTTTACTCTTTATTTATTTTTTAAAATATATATATTTTATTGATTTTAGAGAGGAAGGGAGAGGGAGAGAGATAGAAACATCAATGATGAGAGAAAATCATTGATTGTCTACCTCCTGCATGCCCCCTATTGGGGATCAAGCCCACAACCCAGGCACATGTCCTTGGCTGGAATCAAACCTGGGACCCTTCAGTCTGCAGGCCGACACTCTATCCACTGAGCCAAACCAGCTAGGGCTCATCTGCTACATTAAAGAATCAGTGGAATTCTGGAAAATGCCTGACAAAAGTGATTGATTTTTATTTAAAGTCGTTTTATTCTGCAATAGTTAGCTTTCAGAATACATTTTTTATAGAACCCACTCAATCTTATTTCATGAAATAAGACCATATCAACAGCAAATAGAAGATTCTTCTCCTCTATGGCAGGAGAGTCTGAATTCAACCTAATTAGCCATCTATAATTACATATGGGAAGGGAAGCAGATTCTGGATCTGTTTACATGGCTGAGAAATATTTTTCAGATCTGACAGGGAGACTTTATGTAAACATAATGACATGAAAATGCAGGCTTTCTTGAGCATCAGTTACTGCGTGGGGGTGGAGTCTCTCTCCCGTGGTCTATGGTTTGCAGAACTGAAAGGCAGTAAAAATTCAATATGAGCTGCAAAGAATATTTCATTATGCTTGGCAGAGCTTTTCACAAGATGACAGACAGTATAAGAATGATTGATAAAGAGTATTTAATTCCTGTAGCCCCTCTTATACCACTAGGTGGGTGATTATATTTTCTAATCTATCTTACAGGCACCTGCTGGAAGCCGTATTTCCTCCTCCCTTATTTCTCGCATCACTTTATGGTCACCTGGCTGACTTCCTGTCTTTTTTAGGCAGCAGGAAAGCATTTCCTCAGGGAGTCATTTCTCACGGTCACACTCTAATTCAGTGGATTTCCCTCCTCCCTGTGTCTGAGCCCCAATCAGCACTCAGCATCCAGCACTCAGTACTAACACATAGCACTGTAATGGTCAGTTAATTTGCTATTTCTGCTACTGGTCATCAGTTCACTGTGTGGAGGCATCTTGTCTTATTTATGTTTTTATCTCCAACCTCTCACAAGGCTCCGGGCACATAGTAGATGTTCCATAAACAAATAATCTGAGAAGCTCCAACTATAATTTAAGAAGGAAACTTACAAAGTTTGATGAAAGATCTGGAAAAATAATAGGTCTGTGGTTTCCAGTGAGTGGAAAATTATCTTTTGTTTTTAATGGAGTAAAATATAGTTTGAGTATATTCATATGCAATCAGATCCTGATAATTAAAACAGCTAGTCTATAATGGATCAGAGCTCACCATTCAAAGGACACTTTTTTAGGTAAACATTTTTTTCTAATGATAAAGTTGCATTTCCTCATTAGGTGAAATTTTTAAAATACAGAAAAATATACAGAAGAAAATAAAAATAACTTAGAAACCTATTATCCAGAGATAATGACTATAAAATATACATGTATATTTTATTTCAATCATTTATTTTCTGTATATTTGTATATTTGCATATTAGGATTATCAGATAAAATAAAGGATGGCTATTTAAATTTAAATGTCAGATAAACAATAGGGTTTTTAAAAAATATATTTTATTGACTTTTTACAGAGCGGAAGGGAGAGAGATAGAAAGTCAGAAACATCGATGAGAGAGAAACATCGATCAGCTGCCTACTGCACGCCCCCCACTGGGGATGTGTCCGCAGCCAAGGTACATGCCCTTGACTGGAATCGAACCCGGGACCCTTCAGTCCGCAGTCCGACGCTCCATCCACTGAGCCAAACCGGTCTCGGCTAAACAATAGGCTTTTAAAATATAATTATGTCCATGCAATATTCAGTATATATTTATACTAAAAATTACTCATTGTTTATGTGAAATTGAAATTTAATTGCCATTCTATATTTTTATTTGCTAATTTTGGCCATCCTAATGTATGTATATATATATGAATTGACTTAATTTGGTCCATACCATATACTTTTTAATCTCTTTTTTCAGTTAGTATTTTATATTGTCGGTTCTTTCCCATCTCATGAACTAGTTATTGAAAACTCAAGTTTTAATGGCAAAAATTGTAACTGTTAAAGTTGTTAAAAATTATAAATACATACATTTTGCTCTATGTCTATAAGGCATTTTTAGCAGTGATTCCTGGAAGTGTGATTAATGGATAAAGAATAAAAGGTCAATTATTTTTAAAGATTCTTCATTTTGCTTTCATAAATATTTTAAAATTTACACTTTCATCAACAGTGTGCTAGAAAGTCCTCTTTTTAATTAAAAAATTATATTTATTGGGGTGACATAAAATTATATAGGCTTCAAGTGTACACTTCTATGCTATATCATCTGTTTATTGTAATAATGTACCCACCACCTGAAGTCATATTTTCCTCTGTCCCCATATATTTGACCTCCTTTACACTTTTCAATCTCCTCCACCTTCCTTCCCTCTGGTAACCATCATACTATTGTCTGTGTCCGAGTTTGTATTTCTTTGTATTGTTTCTTCATTAGCTGATTTCAGTTTTACATTCCACAAATGAGTGAAATTATATGATTCTTGACTTTTTCCATTTGACTTATTTTGCTTAGCATGATATTCTCAAGATCCATGCATTTGTCACCAATGTGAAAGCTCCTTCATATTACTCTTTAACAACGCCAAGTATTGTCATTAATTTTAAAAGTTAACTGATATAACTGCATTATTTTATGTGCTTTTCTTTGATTATTGCTTGAGTAAATAATGACCTCTTATTTTATTAAACTATTTTTTTTTATAAATGGATCGCCCATTTATGTCCTTGGAAATTTTCTTTCGGCTCTATTAAGGATTTATTATTTGCTTATGTAAACTGTTTTTATACTAAGTATATGAATACATTGTCTGCCATGTATGTTAAAAATATTCTAGGTTATTACGTATCTTTTAATTTAATTTGACATATCTGAAGTACAAATGCTACTGATGTTTATGTAGTCAAATTATCAATTTTTGTCTTTGATAGTTGTTCCATTATTCTCATGCTTAGAAAGTCTTTCTATGCCTCAAGGTCAATTGCATATTTGCCATTTTTCTTTCTTTCTTTCTTTCTTTTAATATATTTTATTGATTTTTTACAGAGCAGAAGGGAGAGGGATAGAAAGTCAGAAACATCGATGAGAGAGAGACATCGATCAGCCGCCTCTTGCACGCCCCCTACTGGGGATGCGCCCACAGCCAAGGTACATGCCCTTGACTGGAATCGAACCCAGGACCCTTCAGTCCGCAGTCCAACGCTCTATCCACTGAGCCAAACCGGTCTCGGCTCTTTATTTTTAATAGTTCCATGAAAACAAACCATCCCAATTCTTTGTCTGTCAGTAATTAATTTTGACATGTAATGGGAAGTGAGAATTCAAATGGAATTTTTCCCAAGCAGCAAAGTTTTCCAACATCATTATACTGATAAATCTATCCCTTCCCCTATTGGATTGTGATGTTTCACTTATTGGATCTAAAGATTTTATACAAGAATGTTAATTCAATTCTATCAGTTTTGCTTCTAACGGTTTGATAAATGATAAAAAAATTTCACTCTGTTTTGTTGAAGTGAAATGACCATTTAGATGACATTTAAGAAGCAAAGTCATCAGTACTAACAACAACATGATCTGAAGCTTATAAAGCTGGGAGATAAAAGACTAAGCCTATCAGCTTGTGAGTTTAGAACCTCTAATACCAAAGACTGAAGGTATGCAGCTATGCTTCCAAAATGATTGTAATGTTTTGTTATGACAGGTAATACCCAGGCTTAGTTATACTAGATTTTGTAACAAACTTCTCCCTTCTTTTGTATCTTTTTGAGCTGATGTTTTCAGATCCATTGTCTGCATCACTGATTTCCAACCCCCTCAGCTGTGGCCTACCACTTAGTTTATCCATTGAAACTGTGTATGTGGGTATGTGTATGTGTGTATTTAAGTTTCAGTGATTATATCTTTTCCCAAGTTATTTCTCATATCTACCATTCTTGTTTCAATAACATTTCCCCCCACAAACTCCTATTCAGCTATGGAAACGTATTTTCTTAGGTGTTCTAAATAAAAGGGGTAAGTTACTAATAAATATCTATTTGTACTTGGCCTTGAAAGTCTATCAAAAGGATGATAGAAGGAAAAATGAATGAATTAGTTAGAGTTTTCAAGGCTTGTCCTTAAAAGCTTCTTTTAATTATACTAAATTGCTTGTGAATAAATTTAAGCTGTTTTGCCTTTCATTTCACCCAGCTGATCCAAGAGAAAATGATCACTTCAATCCGGACTATCTCAATTACACTGAGTGGCCAGATTATTATGATCTCTGAATGCATAATAATCTGGCCACTCAGTGTATATCCTATATAATAAAAGGCTAATATGCAAATTGTCTCCTCTACCAGGAGTTCTACCAGCAGGCAAGCTGGCCAACCGCCCATGTCCCCTCTCCCTGGCCAGGCAGGCTGGCTGGACCCTACCCATGCACGAATTCATGCACTGGGCCTCTAATATATATACACATACTGAATAGCCAGATTATTATGTGTTCAGAAATCATTATAATCTGGCCACTCAGTGTATACTGACATTCAGATTTCCAGGTATTATTAGTTCAAGAGAGTGTTACCAGTACTCGGTAAAGATGAGGAGTGCAGCCCAGCCAGTGGTCCAGTTGGCTCGGCTTGGCCCCATGCACCAAGAAGTTGCCAGTGTGATTCCTGTCAGGGCACATTCTTCGGGTTGCAGGCTCGATCCCCAGGAGGAGCATGTGGGAGTAGGCGGGCAGCCCATCAATTATGTTTCTGTCTCATCGATGTTTTCTATTTCTCTCTTCCTCTTTTTCTCTCTCTAAAAATCAATAAAAATATATTTTATAGAAATATAAGCAATACAGAGTTCTCAAAATTTGCCAAGTTAAATTCAAAAGTATACATTAACAACATGCAAACTGTTTGGAAAATGCAGACATTAGGTAATGGCATGTATACAACATATATTCTTTTACTCAACAAACATTTATTACTCCATACCAGCCTCAGAATAGGTGCTTGACATTCATAGATGCAAAGATAATGCAACTGCCTGACACAGCCCATACTATAATCTGAAGCTGTAATTCTTAGCATCACTCTGACCCACATTGGTGTGTTGGGGTTCCTTGGAAGAAAAAGAGGTAGAAGTGCAACCAAGAATGTTGGGAGTATGTGTGCTGGACAACTTGTCTCATGCGTATAAGGGCTGGCAGTGAGTATTTATCAGCAGAGTACTTTCTGTGAGTGTTATTTGCCAAAGCTATCTCAAAGAAGAGGTTAAGTACACTGGTCTTCTTGGGGCTATGAAGGTAACTGTTCACACGGAGCAGGACACTAGCATAGAGGAAAAGGGCCTGGGACTGTTTGCTGCAGTGAGTAAGTTGGCCCTCTGAAAAGGAAAGGAATGTTGCCCAGTAAGAGAGATGAGAAGGAGACTAAGGTGTTCAGTGGTGTTCCTCTTGGCTTTGGGTGGGTTTAGAATGTCCCCCTACCTTACCCTCTGAAAAAAATGTTGTTTACAACTGGAAGTTTATTTTTTAGAAACCATATTTCTTGCAAATAAATACTAACAGATCCCAGAAGAAAACAGATTGGAGAAGGCCAGGTACCTTTAGAGGTCAAGTGAAACCAGCAGGATAGCAGCTGATACTAAATGCAGAAAAATATCATAAACTGCTTTTGAGGGCTCAGAAGTCAACATGAGAAGTAACTGGAGTTTGGTTTGGAAAAGTGCAAAGATTTCCATCTGGGCAAAGTAATCTGAGATGCAGGCCTAGAGTGAGGGGTGGGACAGGGAGACTTGGAAAAAGATAACCCTAAGGCCACCGAAGGTGAAATGTGAAAGGCAAACTGGAGTGGAGTCGGCAATGCAATACAGATGCTTTCAGAGAAAGCCTCTTCCCCATGGGGCTGCTGCGGGGCTGATGAGCAACATGAGCTCTGTGAAACTCAGGCCTCACCAGGGGCAACAAGCTGCAGGCTGCATTACACGCAGCCTTTCCAAAGGAGTCCGGCTAGAAAACGTCAAGTTCGAGGAGAAGCAATACACTTTTACCTGAAGTTCTGAGTTCAGCAAGGGCGACTATGTGGGATCTCACCAGAGGTCTTGATCACTGGCCTCCATTTTATACCACAACCTCTCTGTAAAGTAGATTTTCCTGTCGTATTAGCCTGCGCCCTGAACCTTGAGCCTCAGTTGACGCAGTCATTGTGCTGGTGGTGTCTGTGAGTGCTGAGCGAGACAATGACCTCGTAGAGGGGAGAAAAGGCCGTGGAAGCTATGGGAAGACAGAAGAAGCTAGACTCAGCCACACAGCCATAGGTCCTTCCCTAATCCTGGATCCTCTCCCATCCTGGGTCCCTCCCCCATGCCTGGGCTGCTCCTCCATGCTGGGATATCTACTGAGTGGTGGTTCTTAAATGCTGTGCGTTGGCATGACTTGATTATTTAAAGTAATTGGCCTGGGAAAGGGCCAGGTATAGTTTTCTTTAAGAGCTCCAGGAGATACTGATGTCCAGCTGGGATTGGCTGGACTGTCACAGAGTCACCCTGGCAGGGTTAAGAGACAGGCATTCCTTCACTGCCTCCCAGGCCTCACTTAGACCTGGTCAAAGGCTGGTGCTTTCATTTACAGGGAAGGAAGGCAGAAATAAGTAAGAGAGGGAAGCAATTATTTACTCATTTTCATTTATGTATGTCCCTACCTCATTTCATAAGGGCTTGGAGGGAACTGCTCGCACAGGTATGTATGTATGGGTCAGCAACAAATAATGTAACCGGAGTGTTCCAATGTCTCACTCTCCAGCCAGACTGGGATCCAAAAGCTCTTAATAGAAACAAATTTTATAATGCTAATGATGTACTGCATGACTCAACAGAGACCTCAGAAGTGGGGCCTAGATAACGGGACTCTTCAGTGTTGTTTAAGGAGCTTGTCAGTGTCTCCATCTGTCCCCAGGAAGGCAATCTCTACTAAGCATACAGAAAGGGCAAGACATGGGAGAGCGACCTGAGTCTTGAATCCTAAATCTTGAAGTTTTGGAAACAACCAACATGTTTGAATATTTGCAATAACTAACAAGTGTGTAGCTGAAAGGGCATTGACCATCAGTGTTGATAGAGAGTTCAGTGGCTAAAGTGGTTTATTTTTAGTTTGTGAGGATGTTCAGGAGATGCATAAGAGGTCACAATAAAGGGCTTATGTTAAATTAACTAATGGTAGTGTGCTTGTTGTTTTTTAGGCCTTTGATAGTTAAAGCACTAAAGAGGTTATTCTAAACCCTTCTAAGTGAAAGTAACTGCTTTGGGCTGCTCTTAGCTGATTGTCAGAGTCCCTTGCATTAAGCCAAACACTGATGGTAGTTGCTACTGGAGACTTTGAGTTATCTTCTTCTTGCAGAGATGGATTTTGAGATGCAAAAACCTATGCACCTGTCATTCCTCTTAGTAATATTTATTCTTCCTTTCGCCTAATGGTTAATAACCATCTGTGACCGAGAGAGGCGGTTCTTTTCATCCTTCTTCTCTCCCTCCTTGAGGCAATTGGAAATCCATCGACTTGCAGCCATGCGGGTGTGGAGTATTTACCTTCCTTCGAGAGCGTCCTTATCCAAATCTCCCTTTTAAACCCTGCAGATTTATAACCTTACATACATTTAGTTTCAGCAACATTTAACTCTACTTGGCAGTCGTGGCTGCCTTGTGAGAGGGCGCTGTGAGGCTGACTCAAGCGCCTCTCCCGGGTCCCCTTCACCCGCAGCAGAAAGCAGCGCCCGGGAAGTGCTCGCAGTTCAGCGCGGACGTGGCAGAGGCCATCGCCTTCTTCGACTCCATCATCGCAGAGCTGGACACGGAGAAACGGCCGCGGGCTGCCGAGACAGGCCCCCCCAATGAAGATGTGGACTTCGATGGTGAGTGCCGCCCATGGAGGCAGAGCTGGGGGGTTGTAGCCTCCGAAGAGGACTTACAAAATGGGCCATCACGAATCCTACCTCCCCATCGCAGGGAGACACATCTGGATCCAGAGCCCGGCCGTGCGCGTCACTGCCGGGGCTGCCTTCTTTCGCGGTCCCCGCTGCCCTGCCTCAGCCCGCCCCCTCAGCGCCTGAGACCATGTGGGCAAAAACTCCTTTCCGGGCCCATTGCCACCCTGAGACAGGTGACCCTTCTGTAAGAGCCTGTGAGCTACAGTCACAGAAAAACGATTCAGGGAAGGCGTTAGAGGGGAGTTGCTGTTAAACGGGTACAGAGTTCCAGTTTTGCAAGATGAAAAAATTCTGGAGATCTGTCACTTAACAATGCAAATATGCTCAGCACTAACCTGTACACCAAACATGGCAAAAGCAGTAAATTTTAGGTTATTTGTATTTTATTACAATTTTTTAAAAAAGAAAGAAAAGAGGGCAAATTATATTTGAAAATTCAGCTTCTGCTCCTCCCTGAGCTGTTAGACACAACTCTGACCCTTCACCCACTTTGCCATCCCTCGGCCCCCCTCACCCCAGCACCACCTCTGAGGCCCTCCTGAGCCACCGCTCCAGGATATGTAAGACAAAGATAACAACAGTAACATATTGTAAATCAAATGAGTACTAGTAAATAACACATCAAAGCATAAAAAAGAAAGTAAAGAATAGGATCTGTAATATTATCACCCAGAGATAGTAATCACTATTAACATTTTGGTGTGTCTTTTCAAAAAGTTTTAAACAAAAATACAGACTCACTTTATTTTTTTAAACAAAAATAGGATCTCTTTGCTACTTTGTCATCTGCTCTTTTCACCTAAGAATTTACAATACAACATTGGCATCTTTCCAAGTTAGTAAATATAAACCTATGTTCTTATTTTTATATGTCTTTTTAAAATTGATTTTGGAGAGATGAAGAAAGAAAGACAGAGTGAGGGAGAGAGAGAGAAACATCAATGAGAAATTTCAATCAGCTGCCTCCTTCATGCCCCATGCTGAGGACTGAGCCCCGAAGTCAGGCATGTGCCCTGTTTGGGAATCAAACCAGTGACCTCTTGGTTCCATCAACTAAGCCACACCCGCCAAGACTGTATGTTCTTATTTTTGATTGACACACAATTTTCCATTGCATTCCTGCACCATAATTGCAGAGTCAAATCAGCCCCTTTGCATGGTTCTCCAATCCTTCCTAGGAATTCACTGCTTTGTATATGCATTTGTTTTAAGTTCTCAACCCTGCTCACGCTCTCTGTTGCCTCTGCTCCTCCCGATGGTGAGTCCTCCTTTCCAGGGCCCCTGTTTCTCTCTTCCAGTGGCCACCAGCTCCCGGGAGCACAGCTTGCACTCCAACTGGATCCTGCGGGTGCCGCGCCGGCACTCGGAGGACATGGCTGTGCACACCATACACGTGACGGACAGCCAGCTTCGAAAAAGCACGGAGCGCAGGACCATTGGCACTCAGAGGAGACTAGAGAGGCACCCCATTTACTTGCCCAAGGCTGTGGAAGGGGCCTTCAGCACTTTGAAATTTAAGCCCAAAGCCTGCAAAAAAGAGTAAGTGCTTGGGCCACAGAGTATAACTAAAATGTTCTCATGTCTTCCAAACTTTCCGGATGGTTTTCAGGGTGCCTTGAGCCCCGACCCTGTATGATAAAATCATTCTTGTGTATTTTTTGGGATGGAAGTCTTAGTTTAAAAAATGTTTTCTATTATATACACTAGCCTGCTTCACTGTTGTCAGCACTCCAAACTGTTGCCCCAGCTCTGGATCTGCCTCCCTTTCCTCTGGCCTACTTGATCCTCCTACTCTGTGCCATCCTCTTTCCTTCTTTCCCCTAAATGCCACAGACACACTATGTATTGCACATTTTCAATGGGAGTTTGAAGAGGGCACAGCACCAAGCTGGAACCACATCAAACCGATTATATGCCCTGCCTTAGAAAGGCATTGGCAGGCTCAGCTGCAGAACTGCTTTCTGGCTGGACCCCTCTTGCCAACATTTTTCGACCTCCCTCTCTCCAGGTCCTTCTCTCCCAAGACCAGTGACTATCTCTAGCCGAAAATTCCCGTGACCTACTCATTCAGAGCAGTAAGTGCTCTCTTGTCCTGACCAACCCAGGCCACACTGGGGAACCCCGCCTTGGGGTTCCATCTATACTCATCCACCTGTTTTTCTTTGTTTTTACAAGAGCCATTCAACTCTGGTGGATTCAGGGGTTTCTAAATGGCGTTTTCCTCCCATAATAATGAATCAGGTACAGAGCATATCAAAACCAAGGCCCAGCCATCATCACCCACATTTCCCCTTCAAGCCCAGCTCGAGGTCCAGCTGCGGCCCATCCGCAGTCCCCATAATAACACTGCTTTCTCCTCCACAAGGCCCAGCACTGGGGGAATATCTAATGGCCTCCACTGGAGGGCTAAATCGGAGCATCCCTTCTCTGTGCATGTGCCCTGACCTGTGCAGCTGGCTAAGCCCAGCATAACCTCCCTGCTGCCTTCCTCCCTCCAGCCTGGGGAGCTCTGGACAGATCCTCTTCAGCTTCTCCAGAGAAGACATGGAATGGGATGCGGAGCTCTTTGAGCTGCAGACGCTGGCATCTCCCGGGGAGGACTACTTGGAGACAGAAAACCCCAAAGGACAGTGGCTGCTTCGAGAGCGACTCTGGGAGCGGACAGTGCCCTGACTCCCTAGGCCCTTCAGCTTGGCTCAAGGTGGGCCTGTGAGAAGCTGTCTGCTTTCAGCAGAGAATGGGGTGATTGGCAGAGTTAAAAATAGGAACTGTAACAAAGTCAAATCCATGAGCACAGTGCTGGTGCCCAGTTAGTGCCAATTGTACCACAGCCTCCAAGAGGACTTGCTTTGCAGACTCTGGGAGCTGGTCTTTCCCTACCCAGGCAGATTAGCTGGTAGTGACAGCCTGGCTGATCTTTAACAGCAGAAGGAATGGAAGGCCTTGAGAGGGAATGTCCAGGCTCACTCCCTGGCCCCCCTGGCCTGTTCTAGCTTCCCATGCGTCTGTCCAAGTGGCTGCTAGGAATTGATCTCACACAGGGATTTCTGGACCAATGTTTTCAAAGAGAAAGTTTCTCTGCGAGGCTCAGATACACTCTGGGTGCGCACTAAGATTGCCTTTTTTGGTGCAGAACACAGTTCAAGAAGCAGTTCCTTTGACTCCAACACTTTCACAATGTTCTGGAAATTTCTACTAAATTAAGCTAACGATGAGTTCAGTGTGTGGCAGTGGAATGGGAGAATGTGTCGGCACTGTTTTGAGGCCATGCTATCTCCCCCAGACCCAAAACCCAGCCCCACTTTTCAAAGGCAGTTGGCTGGGGAAGGGAAGGAGAGAAATGAAGTGGTGCTTTTTTTCCGAGATACCCATGCAACCAGGTTATGACAGGTTATGTTTCTCTCTTTCCCCAATTAAGAGGACAATCAAGCCATTCAGTTCTTTTGGACTAGAAAAGCTTTCTGTGTTTTAGAAACTACCTGAATCAGAATTACAATTTAAATGTATTCGTTGCATTCTTCATCTGCTTTTTGCATTTTTGCATATACTTATGCATGCCCAAGTTTGAGAACGACTGATTTGGAGATAATACTGCACTTTGTTGATCCTCACTTTTATTTTTTACAGTTTTTTAAAAATTACTGAATTTATTGTTTAATAAAATTATATAGGTTTCAGTGTACACTTCTATAATATTTTATCTGTATATTGCATTGTGTGTTTACTATCCAAAGTCAAGTCTCCTTTCGTCACCATTTATTCCCCCTTTAAGCTCTTCTACCTCCCCAACCTGCCCTTTCCCTCTCGTAATAATTATGCTGTTGTCTAGTTGCCATGACAACTCATTGCCTGTGAGGTTTTTTTTTTCTTAATCCTTTTACCTTTTTCACTCAACCCCTAACCCTCTTCCCTTCCCTTCAGTCTGTTTTCTGTATCTATGAGTCTATTTCTATTTTGTTCATTAGAGTCCAACATAAATCAAATCAGATGGTCTTTCTCTGAATAGCTTATTTCACTTAGCATAATACTCTCCAGGTCCATCCACACTGTCCCAAACAGTAAGATTTCCTTATTTGTTATGGCTGAGTAGTATTCCATTTTGTAAATATACCATACCAATGGGCACGTGGGTGGCTTACAAATGTAAGTTGTGCTGCAATGAACATAGGAGTGTATGTATTCTTTGGAATCAGTGTTTTGAGTCTCTTTGGATATATTCCCACGAGGAGTTCCAGTTTTAATTTTTTGAGAAAATTCCATATTATTTTCCACAGTGGCTGCATAATCTGTATTCCCACCAACAGTGTCTGAGGGTTCCCTTTCCTCCACATCCTTGCCAACACTTGTTGTTTATTGATTTATTACTGAAGTTGTTCTGTGTGATGTGATTTTTGCATTTCTTTAATGATTAATGACACTGAGTATCTTTTCATACGCCTATTGGCCATCGTTATGTCCTCTTTGAGGAAATGTCTATTTAGGTCTTCTGCCCACTTTTTAATTGCATTGTTTCCTTTTTAGGTCTGGAGTTTTATAAATTCTTTATAAATTTTGTATATTACCCCTTATCAATGTATCATTGACAAATATGTTCTATTCAATGGGTTGTCTTTTTAGTGTGTTGATGATTTCTTTTGCTGTGCAAAACCTTTTTAGTTTGATATAGTTCCATTTATTTATTTTTTCATTTGTTTCCATTGTCCAAGGAGACATTATCAGAAAAAAATATTCCTGGGAGAAATGTCTGAGATTTTACTGCCTATGTTTTCTTATAGAATTTTTATGGTTTTGAGTCTAACATTTAAGTCCTTAATCCATTTGAGGTAATTCTATCTATGATGTAAGAAAGTGGTCTACTTTCATTTTTTTTTGCATGTATCTCTCCAATTTTCCCAGCACCGTTTATTGAAATTTACTCCATTGTGTATTCTTGTCTTCTTTGTCAAATATTAATTGACTGTAAAGGCTTTATTTCTCAATTTTCTATTCTGTTCCATTGATCTTTGTGTCTGTTTTAATATCAATACCATGCTGTTTTGATTGCTATGACCTTGTAGTATAATTTGATATTAGGTAGCATGATTCCTCCAATTTTGTTCTTCTTTCTGAAGGTGGCTGTGACTATTCAGGGTCTTTTGTGGTTCTATTTAATTTTTAGAATATTTGTCCTAGTTTTGTGAAATGTGCCATTGGTATCTTGATAGGGATTGCATTGAGCCTATAGATTGCTCTAGGTAGTATGGACATTTTAATGAAGTTAATTCTTCCTATGTATGAATACTGCATATGCTCCCATTTATTTTTATTTTCTTCAATTTTCTTCTTCAGTGCCTTATAATTTTTCAAGTATGGGTCTTTTCCATCCTTGGTTACATTTATTCAAAGTTATTTTTTAATCCTATCTAATAAAAGAGTAATATGCAAATTGACCATACCTTCGCTATGCCCAATAAGCCATGCCCACAAGCTACCTCCACCAGCCAATCACAGGACAATGGCCATCTGGGCTGTGGGTGGGGCCAGCCAGCCACAATGGATTGCAGGGCCCTGTGACAGCCCAGTACCCCTACCCTGGTGTTGGGCCCGGCCTGGCTGAGGGAGGCGAGGACACAGAGGGGTGAGCCAGGCGCCCTGTGAACACGGACACCCACTGAGCTGTGGAGCAGCCGGTGCGACATGTGCCTGAGGTCACGGGCCGGAGAGCAGCGGGGTCGGGAGTTGAACGGGTGTCTCTGCCCCGGCTCTTCCCCTCCCCCTGCGCCCCGGGCTGCCGGACGCTGCCGCCTGCGGACGGTGGTGCTCGCCGAGTCCACCCCGGTCCGGGGGCTGGGAGGCGGCGGAGGGCAGTCCCAGTCCCGCCCCCCAGATCCCGTCCCCAGCGGAGGCCCCGTGGGGGCGGGGGAGGAGCCCGGACCGGCCCGGAGGCTGGGAGACCGGCCCCCCCAGCCCGGCGGGTGCGGAGCGGGGGCGGGTGCGGAGCGGGGGCGGGTGCGGAGCGGGTGCGGGGGCGGGGCGGGGGAGGGCGGCGGGACTGACACCGAGCGGGCGTCCCCTGGGCCGGAAAGGCCCGGACCGGACCGTCCGCAGACCCAGGCTGGGTCCGCCCGGCCGGCCCGCTCCGGGGGTGACGGAGAGTCCCCTCAGACAGGACCCGGAGCCGGGCTCCACCGGCCGAGGAGCCCTGGTCGCCGTCCCCGGCGCTGGTTCCGGCCCGGGCCCCCCTGTGACGTCCAGAAACCCGGGACGGAGCGGGAGCTCGGACAAAGCGAGCCCCGGGCCGGGCTGTCTGACCCGGGAGGAGGTGAGAGCCGACGCCGGGAGCCCCGGGCCGGGCTGTCTGACCCGGGAGGAGGTGAGAGCCGACGCCGGGAGCCCCGGGCCGGGCTGTCTGACCCGGGAGGAGCTGAGAGCCGACGCCGGGAGCCCCGGGCCGGGCTGTCTGACCCGGGAGGAGCTGAGAGCCGACGCCGGGAGCCCCGGGCCGGGCTGTCTGACCCGGGAGGAGCTGAGAGCCGACGCCGGGAGCCCCGGGCCGGCGCCGAGGAGGCCGGTGACCGAGCCCCGCCTCCGGGCGGGACAGTCCCCATAACGGGGCCGCGGGGCGTCCGACCGACACTCCGACACAGACCCCCGGGGAGGCCAAGCAGAACCAGGAAGCAGCTTCCACTCCCCGTCACTGACCTCCGTCCCTCTCCCGTCCTCTCCTCTGAAATAAAGTTAAACCCATCGATCGCTGCGCCGGGCTGTGGTCAGAGAAGAGACTGTACACAGGAACAGACACAAAGGTCACAAACATTCCTCATCAGAAACAGCGGAAGGGAGAAGACAGTAGAGCAACATCATTAAAGTACTCACAAGGGGGAATCCTCTCAATTTATAATTCTAGACTGAGTGAAAATATTTTTAAAATAGTCAAAATACATTTTAACTATTTTAGAAATAGTTAAAAATATTTTTATGTGTAAAAGATTGAATTTTTTTAATCACCAGCAGATTTGTAATGTAAGAAATGTTAAAAGAAGTCCTGCAAGCAGAAATAAAATTTTGCCAGATATAAATAATGATCTATACAAGAAATGGAAAACACCAAATACAGTATATGCATAGGAAAAAATGTAATAGAAGTTTCTTATTATTGAAATATATTTAAAGGTAATTACCGTAACTAAACAAATAATAATGTAATGTCAGTTTTATAACATCTGTGTAAGTAAAATACATGACAACAATATCACAAAGATTGCCTGGGAAAAATGAAATTTTGTTACAGTGAAGTTTCTACACAAGATGTGAAGTGGTAAAATATCCACTTGAAGATAGACTGTGACAAGGTAAAATTCTAGGTAATGAAGAGCTAATATGCAAATATTCATCACATCTTCATGCCATCATGCCATAACAGCTCAGACACTCAACACTAGGGGGAGAGGCCCAGACAGGGTACGGACTGGGAGAGGAACAAGCCACCCACTCCACAGTCCCGGATGCCAACAGCTGTGCCTGCCTCTCTGGCCCAGGAGAGGGACAAGCCGCCTGCCTTGCAGTCCTGGGCGTCAGCAGCTGCACCTGCATCTGCAGCCCAGGAGAGGGACAAGCCGCATGCCCTGTGGTCCTGGGTGCCTGGCCGGCCTGAGTGAAGCTGGCCCAGGTCCTGGATCATTATAGCTGGCCAGAGGGAAGGAAGCCTGGGTCCCAGGTGAGGGGCAAGGCAGAGGCAGTTAGGGACAATCAGGCCAGCAGGGGAGCACTTAGGAGCAATCAGGCTGGTAGAGGAGCAGTTAGAGGCAATCAGGCAGGCAGGCAGAGGTGGTTAGGGGCGATCAGGCATGCAGTCCAGTGAGCAGTTAGGAGCCAGGGGTCTTAGATTTCAAGAGGGATGTCCGTCCAACTGCTAACAGTCAGACATCCCTGAAGGGGTCCCTGATTGGAGAGGATGCAGGCTGGGCTGAGAAAACTCCCTCCTCTGTGCACAAATTTCGTGCACCGGCCCCTAGTGTAATTATAAATGGAAGTGTTTTCTTAGTTTCTCTTTGAGACAGTTCATTACTGGTGTATAAAAATGCAGCTGATTGCTGCATACTTATTTTGTATCTTGCTACTTTACTGGGTTCATTAATCTGTTCTAGTAGTTTTTTGGTGGAATCTTTAGGGTTCTCTATATGCAGTATCATATTATCTGCAAATAATGACAGTTTTATTTCTTCCTCTCCAATTTGGGTGCTTTTATTTCTTCTTGTCTGATTGCTGTGGCCAGGACTTCTAATACTATGTTGAATAAGAGTGGTAAAAGCAGACGTCTCTGTCTTGTTCCTGATCTTAAGTAAAATGCTTTTAATTTTTGCCCATTGAATATGATGTTGGCTATGGGTTTGTCAGATATGGCCTTTATTATGTTGAGGTATGTTCCCTTTATTCCAACTTTACTGAGAATTTTTATCATAAATGAGCAATGGGTTTTAACAAATGCTTTTTTTTTTCATCTATTGATACGATCATGAGATTTTTTTTATCCTTAATTGTGTTTATGTGGTATATCACATTTCTTGATTTTCAGATATTGTACCCACCTTGCATCCCCAGAATAAAGCCCACTTGATCATGTTGTATGAAATTTTAAATATATTGCTGGATCTGGTATGCTAATATTTTGTTGAGGATTTTAACATCTATGTTCATCAATGATATTGGCCTATAATTTTCTTTCTTTCTAGTGTCCTATCTGGTTTTGAAATTAGGATAATTCTGGCTTTGTATAATAAGCTTGAGAATCTTCCCTCCTTTTGAATTTTTTTTGAATAATTTGAGAAGAACATGTGTTGGTTCTTTTTTGAATGTTTGGTAGATTTACCCTGAAGCTATCCAGCTCAGGACTTGTTTGTTGAGACATTTTTTAAATTATTATTACTACTTTGATTTCATTAGCTGTAATTGGTCTATTCAGATTCTTTGATTCTTCCTGATTCATTTTTGGAAGATTGTATGTTTCTAGGAATTTAACAATTTCATCGAGATTGTCCAATTTGTTGGCATATAGTTGTTTATAATATTTTCTTAGAATCCCTTGTGTTTCCATGGGGTCAGTTGCTACATGTCCTATTTCATTTCTGATTTAATTAATTTGGGTCCACTCTCTTTTTTTTTTCTTGATGAGTTTTGTTAAAGGTTTGTCTGTGTTGTTTATCTTATCGAAGAACCAGCTCTTGGTTTTATTGATCTTTTGTAATTTTTTAAATCCATTTCATTTATTTCTGCTGTGATCTTTATTTCCTCCTTCTACTCAGTTTGAGTTTTGTTTGTGGTTATTTTTCTAATTCCTTTGTCTGTAAAGTTAGATTGTTTATTTGAGATTTTTCTTAGGACTGCTTTCATTGTGTCCCATTGATTTTGGATTGTTCTGTCCTCTTTTTGTTTGTTTCAAGGTATCTTTTGATTTCTTCATTGATCTCCTAGTTAACCCATTTATTTTTTAGTAACATTTTTTTAGCTTACATTTCTTTATGTGTTCTTTGTTTTCTTTTTCTTGCTATTGTTTTTTTTATTTCATACCATTGAGATCAGAAAAAAATATAATTTCAATCTTCTTAAACTTCCTGAGACTTGTTTAGTGTTCTAACATGAGCTCTCTTAGAAAAGGTTCCATGTGTACTTGAAAAGAATATATATATATTCTGCTTCATTGAGGTAAAATGCTCTGAAGATATCATTTAATCTATCTGATCTAGTTTGTCATCTAAGACTGATATTTTCTTATTGATTTTATGTCTGGAAGGTCTATTCACTGATGTCAGTGGTGTGTTAATATCCCTTACTATGATTGTATTACTGTTGCTCTCTCCCCTTATGTCCATTAAGATTTGCTTTATATATTTGGATACTCTTGTGTTGGGTGCTTAATTGTTTACAAGGATGACATTCTCTTGTTGGATTTCTCCTTTATCATTATGTAGTGTCCTTTTTTTGTCTCTTATTTTAAAGTCTATAGTAAATACTTTGTGAAATTTAAGTATTGCTGCCACAACTTTAAAATTTTTTTCTGTTTGCATGAAATATATTTTAGTCTATATGTATTTTTCATTTTGAAGTTAGTCTCTTGTCTTGTTTTCTTATCCACTCAGCTACCCTATGTCTTTTTTAAAAATATATTTTATTGATTTTTTACAGACAGGAAGGGAGAGGGATAGAAGGTCAAAAACATTGATGAGAGAGAAACATCGACCAGCTGGTACATGCCCTTGACTGGAATTGAACCCAGGACCATTCAGTCCGCAGGCTGATGCTCTATCCACTGAGCCCAACCAGTTTCGGCTACCCTATGTCTTTTTATTGGAGCACTTAAGCCATTATATATAAGTGATTAATGATAGGTACCTATTTATTGCTATTTTATTCTTTATAACTATGTTCCTCTTTTGGCTTCTCCTTCTCCTCCTCTTCTCTCTTCTTCTCCTATGATTCCTCCTCTTCCTCCTCCTTCTCTTTCTCCTTCTTCATCTTCTTAAAGAACACCCTTTAACATTTCTCATAATTCTGGTTTGGTTGTAACAAACTCCCTTATCTTTTATGTCCTGGGAAACCCTTTATCTCTCTTTTACTTTTAAATGATATCCTTGCTGAGTAAAGTAGTCTTGGTTTTAGGACCTTACTTTTCATCACTTTGAATATTTAATGCCAATCTCTTCTGGCCTGGAATATTTTTGTGAGAAACCAGCCACAATCTTATGGGAGCTCCCTTGAAGGTAACTAACTGTTTTTCTCTTGCTACTTTTAAGATTCTCTCTTTGTCTTTAACGTATGCCATTTTAATTACGATGTGTCTTAATGTAGAACCATTTGAGTTCATCTTGTTTGAGACTCTCTGTGCTTTCTTGACTTGTATTTTTGTTTGTTTGTTTTTTGTTTTCACCAAGTTAGGGAATTTTTTGCCATTTTTTCAAAGAGGTTTTCAATTTCTTGCTCTCTCTCTTCTCCTTCTGGTATCCTCATTATGTTAATGTTAGTACACTTGAAGTTGTTCCAGAGACTTCTTACATTATCCTTATTTTTTTTTCGGGGGGGGGGGATTCTTTTTTATTTTGCTGCTCCAATTGGGTGTTTTCTGCTACCTTGTTTTCCAAATTGCTGATTTGATCCTCTGCTTCATCCAATCTATTGTTTATTACTTCTAGTATATTCATTTCAGATATTGTACTCTTTATTTCTTACTGGTTCTCTTTCATGGTTTCTATATCCTTTTATATGCTTGCTACCTCTTTTGAAGTTCTCACTACATTTATTGAGCATCCTTATAACCATTTTTTTCAATTCTATGTTTGGTAAATTGCTTGCCTTCATTTCATTTAGCTGAGATTTAAAAAAAAGACTTCTTCTGTTATTTTATTTGGGGCATGTTTCTTTGTCTCCCTATTTTTGATGTCTCTTTGTGTTTGTATGTATTAGCTATATCTGCTATAAGTTCAAGCCTTGGTAGGATGTCCTTAGCTAGTAGGTTTCCTGTGGGACCCAGTGTTGCACTCCCCTTGATCACCTGATCAAGGAATGTCCTTTGTGTGGGCTTTGTGGGTCTCCTGTTGTAATTGAGTCTTGATTACTATTGGCCTGTTTATGTATGGGACTGGCCCTCAGTCTGGCTGACTGTGGGGATTGACCCTGACCACAGAGCATAAGCTGCTGTGCAGATGCTGATCACATGAATCAGAATTAGCCTCAGCAGGGTCTGGTGCCTGTGGAGGTCTTCCTTTGGATATGCTGCTTGTGAAGGTAATTGGATCCTGTTCTGATATTGTCTGAAACTGGCTACTAGGTGTGTTGATTCTGGGACTTCTTGAGAGGGTCTCTTGTGCAGGCCAATGTTAGATGCTGCCTGTCACTGGCCCTGGGCAATCTGTTTGGAGCTACAAAGTGACCCACAGTTTGTGTCTGCCTGTGATGAGCCTGGGGATGCATGGGAAGGACCAATCTGCACATCATGGCCTTTTTTTTTTTTTTGCCAGCAGGTCAGCAAAAGTCCCAAGTCACCCTGAGATTCTCCTTTGCCTGCCCTTTGCCTGATAGGCTCAGTCACTGAAAGAGCCTCAAGTGGTACAGGGTATATTCTCAGCAAGTCACCAAGTAGGAGGGCGTGGTGCCCATCAGATTGATATAGTTTCAAACTTGGTGCCAGTGCTACATCTGAAGCTATTCTGCAAAATTTCCAGGTTATACCAAGTCTAGCTTCTATCCATTGGGTGGTTGAAGACATTTGTGGTAGGACAGGGCCTCAGGGAGTTGTCAGAGTGAGACTGGCAAGTTTTCATAGGCCCAAACAGACAAAGATTTTGCCATGTGTAGAGAGTGCTTGAGCATGCAACAGAAAAATGTCCCCGTCCTAGAGCCAAATAACTCAGTTTGTCCAAGATTCTGCCAGGAGCCTGATCTAAAGGGAGAAATCACTGAGAGTCATGTGGATGGGGTTAGTGGATCTCCTATGAGGGGGAAGTGCCAGTAAGGCTTGGGTGTAGGTGAGAAGAGTGGTTCACACCACAGAACCACACCACTCAGTGTGTCCGAGATTGTGCTCAGATCTTGGCAGGAGGGGGTCAATAGAATTTGAGAGGATGGAGCCACCTGAAGTCCCAAGGGTGGGGCTGAAAGATCCCCTGTGAGGAGGAGTGCCAGGTGGGTTCATGGGAAAGTGGAAGGAATGGTCCTTACTCCAAAGTAACACAACTCAGTCATTGACATCTCCTTAGTCTTTCCAGACCTCTATAACTCATCCCATGCAACTGACTCCTCAGCAGGGCAATAGTGTGAAGCAACAGAGAATGCAGAAGATTTGACTACTGCATTCCCCCAGCTGATGCTGTAAGAAAGGGAGTGCTCCACCCAAGAAAGATGGAGTCTGCAGTGCAGGAGAGTCACTCAGCACAAGGGCCTAGGAGGCTGTCCCTTCAGCTCTTTTCCAGAGCCATACACCTCAGTCTCCCTTCACATGACTCCAGTCTGTTCTACCATCCCTCTGCTGGAGCCCATGGTGAGCATCTGCAAACCAGATTTTGTGCATTGCTCCCTGCCACACACACACACAAACACACTAATTTTCACTACCAGATGTTATGTGGGGACCTTTCCTAGCTCTGGTGCTCTGAGATGTTGAGACCCCACACTCCTCAGGGGGAACCTTGGCAGCTGAGATATCCCTCCGAATCTCTGCCATGCTTCCTACCAGTCTAGATGTGGCTTCTGCTATAAATAGTTGGTTATAGACTTCTATTCAGCTAGCCTTCAGTTTGTTACTAAAATTGATTGTTCTATATTTTAATTGCAATTCCAGCCTGGTCCCTGGAAGAGGTGAGTGCCACATCTACCTATTGTGATGCCATCCTGGATCTCTCTCACTAAAAAAAGTCCTGCCATTTTCTTATTTTGAAAAGTAACACAAAATTACTCAGCACAAAAAATAAGAAAACCTTACCTTTTGTGACAGCATGGATGGACCTGGAGAGTACTATGCTAAGTGAAATAAGCCATCCAGAGAAAGATGAATATCTAATGATTTCATTTATATGTGGAATCTAATGAACAAAATAAATAAATAAGCAAAACACAAACAGATACACAGATACAAAGAACAGACTGACAGCTGTTAGGGAATGGGGGGAATTTGGGGGCCTGGTTGAAGTAGGTGAAGGGATTAAGAAAAAAAACTTTGTAGACACAGACAATAGTATGATGATTACTTGGGGGCGCTAGAAGGGTAATGGGGGAATAAGTGGTGATATAATGAGACTTGGCTTTGGGTGGTGAGCACAATATACAGACTATGTGTTACAGAATTGTACACTCAAAGCCTATGTAATTTTATTAACCAATGTAACAAAAAATTCAATTAAAAAAGAAGTCAGTGGTGGAGGGGTACATGCCCATGAATGCAAGAGTGCTAGCTGGCATAAGGGAAATAGACAGACTAGGAAAAACCAGTCATCCAAATTAAGCCAAGGATGCTCTATATTAAGGTTACTCTGGGCATTAAATACAGCTTCCTTTCTGCCAGTCCCATATGATGATATTCTTATTGTTAAGTGTCTTAAGAAGAAATCTTTTATTTGTGTGAACCTGATTACCTGAATCTAAGTACTTGTAACTGCTGTAGGAAATCATTCTAATAATTATGCAGCTTTCTTAGAACTTTTATATCAACACATTTGCGTAATGAAAATATACTGGAAATGTTTTAATACTTGTCTGTATTATTTTTTTGAGTGCCAATGTCAATATTTGGGAGATTCCTTTCATTTTGTTGCTTATACTAAACCCATTATAGCCAGAAGCTTAATTGCACAATAAATGTTTGGGAAATGTTTTATAAACTACATTAATGCACACCAAATTAACATCAGCATGTATCTTTCTTTCCCTGGAATGTGGCTTGTTTTGAAGGCCCACAAATGAAAGTTCACTGCTGAAGGTAAACTCACAATGAAGTTTTCTTTACTCTGCCGCTTATCAAACTACAGTTTATCATGGATGGACCCTGACATTATGTGGTTAAGACACTATACACATTTCACTTTTACAGTTAAGAAAGGAATAAACATGACTGAGGATGTTTGGAGTATTGATTTTTTTAAAAAGCATTTATTGCTAAGGGGCATGAAGCCATGTTTTCCTCTTGTCCTTCATATTTTGTATATTTTCTCTTTAATGGGACTACACAGACTGCCTGAATATTCCGTGATTCAGAAATGTAAGGCTGGCTTGTCAGTGGGATGATTTAAGTCTTTGAAATTGGTAATAAATCCCAGGATCTGGGCTCTGCCTGGGGCATCATGAAATGGTATCTGCTGAGGTTTTGAGATAAATGAGTGAATGAATGAAAACAAATTATTTGATTAATTCGTGTTCTCTTTTGAAATGACCAGTGATCTGATCAGCTGGTCTTTGGGGCACAATGTTAGTGGCTCTAGTTTTCCCAGGACTAGTTTGTATATCAAGACAGAATATTCAAAAAGAAGATGTGAGTCCATGGCATCTGGCTTGTTTTTTAGCCCTTGGTTTCTAGCTTCCACCACAAAATGTCCTCTTCGTGGAAAAAGGTGTAGGAAGATCTCTAGTTTGAACCGTATATACTCAGCCCTTTACCTGGTTGCTAGGCATTTGAGAACATGGTGCCTTCTCTTAGATGCCAGACCCTAGAGTGGCTCCAATAGGAGACTGCATTCCCTTCATCAATGGCTTTTACATGGCGGGTTCTTTTGCTGTTGTAACAAATTACCACATGTTCAGGGGCTTAAAACAGCACAATCTTATTATTTTACAGTCCAGAGGTCAGAAGAACCAAAATCAGTCTCACTAGAATAAGTCAAGGTGTGGGTAGAGTTGGCTTTTTCTGGGGGCTTTGAGAAGAGCATTCACTTTCTTGCCTTTCCTCATTTTCTTTCTTTTTCCAGCTTCCAGAGGCTGCCTGAATTCCTTGGCTTGTGAGTCCTTCCTTGCATCATCCCAATCTCTAGCTTCTGCTATCACATCTTTAACTACTCACTCTGATTTCCTGCCTCCCTCTGATAAGAACCTTTGTGATTTCATCAGCCCCACCTAGCTAATCATTTATTTAATAAAATTTACAAAGTCCTTTTTGTGATATAAGAGGACATTCGCAGATTCTGGGGACCAGAGTGTGGGCGTTTTTGATAGGCTATTATTCAGCCTACTACACATAGTACCACAAGATGTTCTAGTCCTTCTTATCAACCCACCCCCGCTGCTTTTTAGGCTTGAGTATAGCGGCCCAATATCCTGACTTAGCTGTCATTTCAAAATTCCTCTGCTTCTAGCTGCTTCTCTGTAATTTTATTAAAGTGAAATGCCATCTTGTCTGACAGGTTTCTATTTCAGAAAGACTTTTCAATTATGCAGAATTCCCAAGTGGAAAACATAGCCCTTCAACCCTGTAAGGACGAGGAATGGACAGCAGTTCTACATAAGCATTACTGCTTGTCTAGAGTGAAGTTTTTCTTCAGTCAAGCCACCAAGTTCTTAGTAAGCAACTGCTTTGTGCCAAACAAATAATATTAGATACACCTTTTCCCTTTGGCCATTGGCAATCAAAAAGGGGCAAGATAGGACCAACATAAATAAGTGTGCTAAGCACTTCTGTTTAAGGAATTCTGTGAAGGGAGAGAGCCCACTTACTTAGCTCGAGGTGTCAGGAAGAATTTCATGGCAGAGGTGGAGTCTTGAGAGGTAGTTTAGACTTGAGCAAAGGATTGCTAAAGGCTGCTATTCCATGCAGGGAATCAGCATGCAAAAAGCAATAATCAGGACAGTCACAGAAAAGGTAGTGGATAAGGCGGTGCCCTTAACTGAAAGGCAGAGTTTTCATTAGCCATGAAAAGCTAGATTATATAGTTTGGGGAAGTCAAAAGAAAAGAATAGAGATGATCAGATGGGGATCAAGAATCAAATATTGCTGGTCTTGAACTAGAAAGATTGAACATGGGATGTCCAGGACCCCCAGTTCTTTATCAACACCTTGGGTCTTGGCAGCAAGTCTTTTTTTCCCCCCTCACTTGTAGAATTTTTTTAAAACTGATTTTACAGAGAGAGAGAAATATAGATCAATTTGTTCCTCCCATATGTGCCCTGACCAGGGATCAAACCCCAAACCTATATATGTGCCCTAACTAGGAATTGGACCAGCAACATTTTGGTGTATGGGATGACACTCCAACCAACTGGGCCACCTGGCCAGGGCTTGACAGCAATTCTTGAAAGGGCAGGAGGTCTGTGGTGTAGTAGGGGAGGATTTTGGCAGACACACTTTGTAAATCAATTCATGTGGCCATTTTGGTTGACTTCACAGGCCACAGAGGATGCCAAAGCCCCCTGGACATTCTCTTTCTGGAACTGACCATGTTTGTTTATTCATTTATTTGTTATTTGACCCAGAATGTTGAGCATGCACTGTTACCAGTCCCAAGTCCATGTGCCTGACGCTTCAAAAGGCCAAAACTCAAAATGTCAGAGTTTAGAGTAGGGAAAAATTTATTAATTGAGAAGGCAGCAGCTGAGAAGATGGGAGACCTAGTGGTTACTCAAATCCACCTTAAGTACAGAGTTCAGGCTTCTTTTATGTCAAGGGAGGGGGAGTGCGTGGGGCCAGAGGTGACTGGTGGCCATAAACATCTGGGTACCAGCACGGTTCCAAGGAAGATTTTGGATGAGGTTTCTGCAAATTTCAGCTAAACAATCACTGTTTTTCTACACATTTCCCTTATCTCCTCAGGAGTGGCACCTTCTAGTGAGGGGCTGGTTTTTTTTTTTTTTTTTTTTACAACTCAGGCACAAACAGGATTACTCTAATGATTAGCATGTCTGTATGTAAGACTAGGCAGAGGCTATTAGACTGCAGGCCATGGGAACCAAGCAAGCTTGAACAAGATGCAGGAGGAAGGCTGAACACTTCACGGTTACAGTGCTGTGCCCAGCCTGTGTCAGGGGATATAATATAAAGAGTTCTCACAGTGTTTTCAGTCTGGTGGGAGAGAAAGACAATAAAGATTATACCAAAACACACGACTTTGAATTGTGGAGTGCTGGGAGGGCAGTCTGAGGTGTGACGGGGGAATTGTGCAAGGTGTTCAGGCTTGCCAAGAGTTAGATATGGGGATAATGGGGTTTTAGCCTAGGAATTAGTGACTGGAGGTACCATTTAAGCTGAGTAAGAGAGAGCTGGTTAGCAGGGTTTTTTGTTGTTGGTGGGGGTGGGTTTTTTGTGGGGCACGGGGAATGGTGAGGGGAAAAATCAAAAATTCCATTTTAGATATATTAACTTAGAGCTTTCTCTGTAGACTTTCAAGTGGGAAATGAGACACGTGTATGTAGAGAGCAGATTGGGTCTAGAGTATAAAACTGGGAGCTGCCAGTGTAGAGATGGAATCTGAAGCCACAGGAGATGCGCTCACTAGACACTGAGTGGAGACCAAGGAGGGCAGTGAGGTGGACACGGCCAGAGGTCCTGTCACGCAGAAGGGGCACAGGTAGTGTAGGGGGTGGTTTAGGGCCTCCAGGGCATTCCTAGCAAAGCCAGTTGAGAAAAGTGGTATTGATTCAAAACGGCGTTGTCTATGTCCAGAATGTCCACAAACCCTGTCCAAGAGACCCATCTCGAGATCTCTTTTGGCTGCTTCTAATCCTCATGCCCTCCTGAAACACAGCTGAGTAACGGACCAGCCCTGCAGGGCACCCCTTGACAGCTGCCGTGACTTTGGCACCCCTTGCCCCAAGGTAACTCTGGCCTGTACCAGGTGTGAGTGTGGTGAGGTGGGTTCAGGACCCTCTCACCAACTCAGCAAATGACCAAACAACTCAATTGCACTTAGCGGCCCTCTATGGACCCAGGAGCCTGGGGTGCGTAAGGGTGGGCGGGTAACTTAGGCTATCCGTGCCTCCTGTTTCTCAAATATGAAGTTGTTCTTAATAATAATAATAGTTCTTAACTTGCAGTGCTATACAGGTGAGGATTAAATGATTTATACCTGTTACAGTGCCTGGTCCCACTATGTTAACTATTTTCGTATGAAAGGATGAAGAATAAAAAACAGCTGTAAAAGAGAAATTCTAAAATGTTTTGGACACAATTGGAAAATGTATTGCTTCCTGAAAAAACTGTTTGAAAGAAATTAGCACTGAACCAGCATAAGGTTAAGAATGAGCATTGCCGAGAGAACCAAGATGGCAGCATAGGTAAACACCTGTTGTTCTGTCCCGAACAACGATTCAAAAACTACAACATAACAACAAAACAAACATCACCCAGAATCACCAGAAAACTGGCTGAGTGAAAACTCCACAAATAAAAGTAAAGGTGGGACACTGAGACTCAGAAGAGCAGCAGGAGTGCAGCTTTGAAGATCGTGGGGAAACAGGTTAGGAGCCATCCTGGTTGTGCGCGTGGGTGGTGGCTGGAGCAGCAACCCCGGCTGGATTTCGGCAATGGGGAGGGCGATGTCCCACTACACGGATTCCCCAGTGCCAGGCGAGGTCTGAGGTCCGGGGGACGCACCCTGGAAGCCGGGCATTGCAGAGGTCTCCTAGTCTGCGGAGAAACTGGGTAGCTGGGAAAAGAAGTTTGCGCGAAAGTAAACTGTGCAACAGCACAGACGTGCAACTTGCTCCCTGGAAACTTGTCTCCTGGTCCCGTAAACCACCTGTTTTACAACCCTGGGCGAGACTTTGGGTGTGCAGACTCATTTGGGGAGAGGCAGAGTTGTCTGGCAAGGGGAAGAGACTAGCAGCTTTCTCTTGGAGGTGCCTGCAGCATCCCCATCCAACAGAGACCCGCGTGCGCGAGTGCCACATAGGACGTAGCTGACACTGAGGCTGCCTGCGCAGCTCAGAGACTCTGCCCATCCAACCTGAACACAGTCTCCCTTCACAGCCAATTGGCCTGGAGGTCAAACCCTCCTAGGGCTAACAACAACAAGCTGGGTTTAAATTAAAAAATACTGTACAACCCATAAAGGTTTGCAGTAAGAGTACCCACCTCAAGTAACTGGGGAGGCTGTGCCACTGACCCTTAGAGGACATCTACCACATAAAGCAGCCACCATGCAGAGACATGGAAAGAAATCAGGTGTGAAAGAAATGGAGGAAAAAAGACAACAAGACATAGAGTTCAAAACCACGGTTATAAGGCTTTTCAAGAGGCTCCTACAAAAGGCCGATCAACTTAAAATGAGAATTACCAGGAAATAAACAAGACCAACCAGCAAATGAATGAGAATTACAAGGAAATGAATGATACTTACAAGGAAATGAATGAGACCCTCAGGGAAATGAACAAGACCTCTGAGGATACGAACCAGACCCTCACAGATAAAAAAAAGGACCAACTAGAAATCAAGCATACACAGACTGAAATAAAAAATATTACACAAAGTCCTAAAAGCAGTCCAGAGGGCCGCAAGAACCAAGTCAAAGATTTGAAATACAAAGAAGCAAAATCCACTCGGCTGGAAAAGCAACAAACAAAAAGAATCCAGATATTTGAAGATAGTGTAAGGGGCCTCTGGAACAACCTCAAGCATGCCAACATCCGAATTATTGGGGTGCCAGAAAAAGAGAGAGAGCAAGTTAATAAAAACCTACTTGAAGAAATAGTGACTGAAAATTTCCCCCACCTGGTGAAAGAAACTGACTTAAAAGCCCAAGAAGTACACAGAACCCAAAAATATAGGAATCTAAAGAGGACCACACCAAGACATATCATAATTAAAATGCCAAGAGCAAAAGATAAAGAGAGAATATTAAAAGAAGCAAGAGAAAAACAGTTAGTTACCTATAAGGGAGCACCCATACGATTGTAAGTGGATTTCTCAACAGAAACAATGCAGGCCAGACGTGAGTGGCAAGAAATATTCAAAGTGATGAACAGCAAGAATCTACAACCAAGATTACTCTATCCAGCAAAGCTATCATTCAGAATTGAGGATCAGATAAAGTGCTTTGCAGATAAGAAAAAGCTAAAGGAGTTCATCACCACCAAACCAGTATTATATGAAATGCTAAAAGATATTCTTTAAGAAGAGGAAGAAGAAAAAGGTAAAAATATAAATTATGAACAGCAAATACACATCTATCAACAAATGAACATAAAAATCAAGTGAATTGTTAAGCTGATGAACAGGATAAACTGGTGAATATAACAGAAACAAAGACATAGAGAGGGAATGGACTGACAATTCTTGGGGAGAAAAGGGGTGTGGGAAGTATAGCAAGAGACTGGACAAAAATCTTGCAACAATGGGAGAGGACAGTGGGGAGGGGGAGGTGAGGATGGAGGGTGGGATAGGTACAGGGTGGAGGGGAGATATAGGGGGATAAAAAAGGGGAAACAATGTAATTAATAAACTGAACAATAAAGATTAAAAATACAAAGAAGCAAAATCCAACATTGGGGTGCCAGAAAAAGAGAAAATAAAGATTTAAAAAAATGAGCATTGCCATTAGAGGTCTGGCTCAAATCCCTGCTTCTCCATCCACTGCTGGATGGCTTTGGACATGATTCTAAACCATTCTCAGCCTCAGTTTGGCAAATACAAAATGGCACAGCACCAGTGTTGTCTAAACGGGGTTTTATGAACACCTGATATGGTAATGTGTGTACTCAGCACAGTGCCTGGCACATAGCAAGCACACAGTAAATACTGCTGTCAATATTGATATGGGCTCTGGGAAAGGATCAAATATAATTTATGATCTGTCTATTACCATGTGATAATCCTTTATTGTCAGGCTTCTTCTCCATGGTCCCCAGATCATGTGTTTCATTTACAGGTTTTCTAAAGATTCAGTGGAAGTATAGTTAAGGTTACATTTGAAGATTGCTGAATTTGGTCTTAAATGGTCCCGAATGGCAGTGCACATCCGCTGTTTAGCTCCTCATTTCTCTCTGTAACAGTGCAGAGGCAAGTTTGTATTCACTTTGCAGTTTCTGGACTGTGCCCCCCCCCCCCCCCGGAAGATCACAGTCCCATTTTACACTGGGAAGAGCCGCCAGTCAGGGAAGATTAATGACTTTTCATGAATAATCCTGACCTTGGGTACCCATCCCAGAGCAAGGACTCAAACCTGCATCCCATGCCCTGAACCTCAACCATCTGGTCGGGATTTGTGGCTGATCAAAACCACCTGCTTGGCCTCCCTCTGGTGGAGGGATGATGCTGTTGATATTTGATCATTTGGACACACGGTGGCGCTTCATGCCTAGCTATTCCGCTGCTCTTTGCTATGTACCATTAAGGATGTGGAATTCAAATGGAAAGGGAAGCAGCCTGCCCTTGCTTGGAATGCCTCAGATGCCAGTGCCAGAGAGTATGGGGCTCTTAGGATCGGTGGGGTAGAGGTGAGCTGGGTTCAATAACTGAAGAAAAGCCTCAGCGCTTTAGTCCTAAGGGGAAGGCTCTGGTTTGAAATCATAGGACCAAGTTCCACAGGAAGAGCCCATTTTTCAGGGTTTCCCCACAACACTGAAGAACTTCGTGTACAAAGTAAATGTTACCCACCAGCAGATGACAGAAAGGTGGCCCACATGAGCTAGAGTTTGACTTCCCTGAAAAAGAGGTTTTTCTGAGGATACCCCCTGATTCCAAAGGAGGCCTCAGCTTCTTTCAGGGGGAGAGAGAGAGAGAGAGAGAGAGAGAGAGAGAGAGAGAGAGAGAGAGAGAGAGAGAGGTAATTACCCACCATTTTCATTCTTTTATTGGAGGGTGTTTAGGACATGGGCTTGAGTTTGAATACCAGCTCTGACACTAACTAGTTTCGGATCCTTAGGGAAGATTAACTTAACTTCTCTGACCTCAATGTTGTCATATTTAGAGAGGATTAATGATAATAGGACCTACATATATGCTTGTGGTAAGAATCAGTTCATGTCAAGTTGAATCGAATGAAATTGCCAACATTCAGTGATCTCTGACCTAGAACAGAGGCAGTTTCATGAGGTTCATCCTATAGTGCTTTCTTCCTGGCACATCGGGGAGGCTTGGTAGAAATAAGCTGTTATCGCAACGGGCATACAGCACTTACTATAAACATTTAGAAAATAGACTGCCTTGTGTTCTGGAAATTCTCCCCCCGCCCCTCCCTGCGGCCGAAGATGCTTACTGACAGGTGACTCTTGTTTCTGTGTGCTACAGTTCCAAATGGGAAAATATGCCTGAAAGAAATCTGGCTCTGTATCACAGCTCCACCTTCAGCCAAGTCATCCCCACATCAAGCCATCTTTCAGTGAGACAGTAGTCCCTTGAAGGGAGAAAAGCAAGGCCAACCAGTGCCATTTGTGATGAGTATTGAACTCACTTTCATCCCCTTTCCGCCTCCATCCAGGGGCTCCCATTGCTGTCTCACGTAGAAGTCGCCTTTCTGAGAACACTGTGCCTTGAACTAAACTATAATCTCTCTCAGTGTAATGCATGCACATGACAAGTTATCTCTTCTCTGTCCCACTCCCTCCTAGCAAGCCAGGGTATACTAGCTACTCTCATTAGCCAAAGAAATAATTTTGTTAGAAGTTTACAAAGCTGTAATCAAAATCAATGACCATTTGAGACACCTGGCAGGCCCACGTGGGGAATATTTTCCTCAGAAGGGCTGCTGGGAGCCTAGCAGCTCAGCCACATTCCACCTTGAGGTCCCTCTGCTTTAGGCCCTGGTAGGAAGTCTGTGGCAGCTCTGAAGCCAGGAAGCCTGAGGTAGACTGGGAGCAACAGATGGACTGTAGGAGTCCCACTGAGAGTAAGGCAGCTATAGTCATAGGCATGCAAAAATAAACAAACAAAAATTATGTAGTGGTTAATTTTATCAGGTTAATTTTCCCCAGATACTATTTTCCTTCACTCTCCCTCTCATGACTTCCCTCAAACTGTAGAGATTTATCTGGCAATCTCCCTATAGTATCCTTTTTCTCCCCTTGTCATCTGCAAAGTGAAAGGCTTGTGTTTCTCACTGCATATCAGACCTGGATGACAGGAGATGAGAGGATGTACCTTCAGGATCTCATCAGGTATCATAGGATAGGTATCAAATGAGGCTGTGTGTTTAGAGATGCATTTGGAGAATGAGGTTTGAATTCTGCAACAAACATGGGTTAAAAGTTAAGAAGCCAGACACAGATGAGAAGAGACTGAATGATTCAATTTATGTGGAGTCCAAGAACAAGCAAAACTAACTTATAGAGATAGTAAAGAGAACAGTGGTAGTCGGGGGAGGGAGGATTGGGGGAAGTGGACTGACTGAGAAGGGGCACCAGGGAACTCTGTGGTGCTGGACATGTTCTATCTCACACCTGTGAGTCACACAGGTGTGAACGTTGTCAAAGTGCTTGGACAAATGCCCGTCAGAACAGCACTCCCAGCAAGGAAGGAAGGCCTACCTCATGGAAGAGAGAAGAGACAAGATGTGCCATACAATGCAAGTTACTCACTAGGCTGTCTACGCAATTGACAAACATAAAACCTCAGTCAGTTTTCCAGGCACTTTTAAAATCCAGGGACATTCTTCTTCACGTTGCCTATGTATTCTCAAATGCTTACAGAGTATTTATAAAAAGTAGTCCTTTGGGGCAGTTGTAATTAGGAAAATTGGCAGTGAAAATTAACGCGTACCATAAAAGAGGGATAATTACTCCATTGCCATAGACAATATTATTATCAAATGGTATTCACCAAGGAATCCAATTGGTCCATACCAGCTTAGTCTTGTTGTTCTACGTAAGATCCCTCTGCCTTGTTACCCCGAGGATGAAGCTGCTGTAGCCCAAAGTGATATGCCATATGGTACTGAACATCAGAATCAAAATGAGCCCCTGCTTTTTGTGAGACGCTGAAATTTATTAGAAAATCAGCCTAATTTTCACCAAGTTCCTGAGCCCTGCCATCTGCTGCGTGAGAAAGAAAATAGAGATTTTTTAAAAACCATTTACTTATTGTGAAATGTGAGTGCTGTGCTGATGGGTTTGAAAAAGCAGGGCTGGGGGCTGAGTGGAGGGGGGGTCCATGAGAGCCAGAGCAAGCCCACTTGGCAGGGAGAAAGAAGACTGTCAGCTGAATGGTGGCAAAGTGTTGAGAAGCATAATTATGGAAATCACCTATCCCAGAGCCTTTTCTCTCCTTCTGACCACATGTTCCTTCCACATAGAAGCAGCACATAGGGAGGCCAGCTTTTGAGAATAAGCAAAGCCTCGATTTCAGAGAGAAAGATGAGGGGCAGGAAGAGGAGAGGGGGCTTTACCAGTCTCTCCAAGTTATAGGTCTCTCCATGGAAAGGTGGTGCAGGTAATTTGGGAGGGAGCAGAGAAGACAACCAAAAGAAGCGTAATAGATGGAGAGGCAGGAAGAGCTTTCTAAGGGGAGGTGCAAAGAGAGGTGGAAGCAAGAGTGGAGAGGGATCCGAGAGGGGCGGGGCGCCGTGCCGGAGTGTCTGTTGGGAAGGGAGAAGCCTTTCAGCAGATTGTGCGGAATTTTACTGTATGTGCCAGGTGTTGCAGATCTAAAAATCAAGATGCATTGGACTTTAAGGGGGGCATTCATTTTAGGGGGCTGCCTCAGTCTCTGGCATTATTGGGCTCACGAGATGCTGCCTTGACCGTGAGTCACTTCCATAGGTCTTGTCTCTGCAGAGCACTGAGCCTAAAGGGCTCACCTAACCCGTGATTTTATTGTATTTATTTGTTTTTACACTAAAGCTAGCACGTCTGTTAGAATTGCTGTAGGCAGTATTTGTTGGACCTGGCAGTGGCTGGGTTTCTCACTACTGGTTGCACTGCTCAGAGTATAGACCTCTATCAAATAGCTATCTGACAGGAAGTGGAGCTGGGATAGGGAGGAAGGTGAAGCTTTAAGGCACCAGGGAATGTCATACTATATAGTCAAGTTCTGGTCAAGGCAGGTCATTCTTGGATCATATCCAAGGAAGTTCGATTAAAGAATTAAAAAGACCTCTCAATAGGCAATCTCATCTAAAAGGCAGCCTTTCAGCAGGATCCCAGAGGCATCCTCAAAGACAGGTTCAGGGCTCAAGGAGTGCTCGGGGCCAAGTGCCTCACCCTGGCCACCTGGGAGCACAGCTGATACCCTCCGCCTTTGTAGTTCCCCGTGCTCATCATGGTGCCATCACATAGGAAGGGGATCCACAGTGAAATGTCAAATGAAAGGAAAAATGACTTTCAAAAGCTGCCAGGTCTCCGGAGTCCTGGTCTCCACTTAAGCCAGCGTAGGAAAGAATGATGCCAGCCTCACTGAGGACTCAGTGGGAGAGGGAGCCAAGAGTTTCTGAATTTGCAGCAAGATTCAGAGGGAAGTGACAATAAGCCCCAGAGTCCAGCATGCTCAGACATGCTTGTCCTCTAAGCCTTTTCCCACAGGAGGGCAGCAAACTGCAGAGGGCTGCTTCCCCAGTGCCCTGCAGGCCAGGGGCTCCACACTGGCAGAATGGTGCCCGTTGTGTTGGCACCTCAGGGTTTCAGACTGAACTGCCCCAGGGTTCAGCGTTAATGATGTGCACCGCTGAGGAGCCTGATGGCAGGTCCACACACTCCCTCCTCGCGGGACAGCCTCACTTTTCATTCCCTCTGCGGCGAAGGGACCAACAGCTAGCTCCTTGCCTGGAGGCCAGTGATAAGCTCCCGATCTCCCTGTGGACACCAGAACCTCTACAAGACGGGCTTCCGGAGATGCTGGGGGATTTTCCTGAACAACAGGGCTGACAGGACGTTCAGGGGCTCGGCACGCCTCCAGGACTGCCTGGGCCTGAAGACAGCTGCTGCAGCAACATGGTAAGCAGTTCTCAGCATCCTCTGTCCTGACTGCCTCTCCGCCTGCATCTGTTGAGCCTCTATTGCTCAAAATGCATACTGTCTAAAAATAGTTGTCATTTTTGAGCATTTGTTATATAACAAGTGCCTCACACCTATTATCTCATTGAATCCTTACCACAACCATGTGAGGAAGGTACTATGCCTATCCCCATTTTCCAGATGAGACAACTGAAGATAAATGAGATTTAGCAAAGGGCCGGAGTCAAACAGCTGGTGAGACATGGAATCCACAATCCACCTGTGTAGTCTGACTCCAGACCGGTATGCCATAACTATGGCAACAATTCTTCAAAGAATAAGCACTATTATTTTCAGTTTAGCTCATGAATCTACTGTGTTCAGAGAGGTTAAGTAATTTACCCAAAGCCACACAGCTATAAGGCACAGAGACAGAAACACATCTAGCTCCAGAGTCCAAGCTATGCCATCTAAGTCACACCCCACTCTGGACTCACTGAAGCTGTATGACATCCCTCAACCAGATGGCAGGCGCAGTAAGGAGGACTGGGTATGGAATGTGCAACGTCGTCTTTTTAAGAGAAAGATTTAGGTAAACCTTAATAGTTTGGGGCTTAAAAAATAGCTTCTTTTGAACACTGATGATTCTCAGGGATGCCATGACTACTCAAGTAGCCCCCAGAAGATGTGGGTGCCACCAGCCAATATGAGTCCCTACCTTGTGGATGATCTAACTAGCATAACACTGCTAGTTCCCAAGTGTTGGAGAACTTGAGTACTGTTCATCATTCTTGCCCATTCGAACTAGGCCCTTAAATGTGTAAGGGCTGTGTCTATGAAGAATCCCTGCAGCCTGGTGTGTGAGAGGCAAATTCAAAAGGCCAAGGGCATACACAACAGATTGTGTAGGACCAGCCAGTCAGTTGCCTTTTTGCTCTCTCCAGGGGTAGCAACCAGGAGAAGGGCATATTTCTAATTGGCCACGGTGAGAGGCTCTACTCTAACCTATATGCTCAGGGTTCCCAAAGGTTATCTGCGCCACTGGCTTCAGGAAAGAGTGAGTGCTGTCCCATGTATCACTGACTCCAATTCATCAAGTTGAGAAACATTATCCCATGTGATTATGACCCAGCGGCAGACCACAGACCCCCTGTGCCTCAGTTTCTTTTGCCGAGCACTAGAAGGGCAGGTGTCACTAGCACTCAGGGCTTAGGCAGTGGCCATGGCGTTTTTCTCTGACTCAGAGCTCTTTTGCAAAGATTACTAGGTTAAACAATTTATATCTTTGTTAACATTGTATTAATTTTCAATACCTGGAGGTATTTAAAGGTTTTCATGAGTTCAGATTTGAGGCTTCAATGTAATACTGATTCATTTATTAATTACCTACTATGTCCCAGGCACTGTCTTGGCCTAGTAGTCAAAATAATAGGTAAGTTACATCCACTTCCTGACCCCAAGAAACTTGTAATTTAACAAAGGGGAGGGAAACAATTTATATGTAAAACCAATATATATTACATCTAATATTACTTATATATTATATCTAATATTATTTTTACATATGTGTGTGTATTGGTTCATGTGTAGATAGATAAATAAGCAGAAAGAGAGAAAGGAAGGAAGAGTGTTCAGATGATATTTTAACAGAACAATCCTGGGGTGATGAGGACACAGACAGAGTCTGGGGCAGTTCTAAAGAGTGCTTTGAGAATCTCAGGCAAAGGTGTGATTTTGTGACTGGGTCACACATGGGGACAGGTGGAGCCAAGAAAAGATGGAGGGAGAGGAGAAGACTTACATCCACAAGTCATCTCCCCTCCCAGGGGGAGCAGATAGTCTGTTTCCAGGAAAGAGCTGCTAGAGGTTAGGCCCCTCTCCTTCGTGTCGGCATTGGCCTCTTTCCCTTTAAGAAATCCTCATATATGAACATCTTGAGCCTGATATTTGTGAGACAGAAGGATTTTTCACTTTTTAAAGATAACTGAGCTCCCTTGGTACTTTCAAATATAACCCAATCACCCACAAGCCCCTAGGTTAGGGGTTCCTGTGCTATGGAAAGAGGGGTGGCCTGCATGGATGGGCCCACCGCCCTTCACTAAGCAGAGGCATTTATGGACCCTCTTAACAATTTTGTTTTAATCTGGAGGGAGAGAGGAGGCTCACAGATTGATGAACAATACTAATAGAAAATGCTTCCTGTTAATCCCAGTGATCTTTATTGTTGTTTTCTCTTCTTTATTTTCCTTCACTTTTTATGTCGTCCTCCATTCACACACCCATGAAGAAAATAAAGAAAATTGTCCTTTCACTGCCTTTGTGAGTGGATATGAGGCGAGTGACCTTGTTGTCCCCACCAGAGCACCCCTTTTGCCGCTGTTGTGTTTTTTAACTTGTTCTGGCCACATAGTTTCCTGTTTCAGAGGTGATCACAATGAATCACTTCTAATGTTAATCTGATTTCAAATTTAGTTGCTATCTTTTCTCTACGGAAATGACTTGGGCCCAAGTCAGGAATGAGCACAGCTACTAAAGGAGAAAACTCATGAGAAATAGGGAAAAGGTATAATTTTTTCCCCAAGAGGACACCATTGCCCTTGTGTTAAAAGGGGCCACTCTGATGTCAGGGACTGAGGATTTTATGCTTCATTATCCACGTTTTTCCTCTCATTTTGTATTCTAGTATGGATTTATCAACACCTGTCTGCAATCTCTTATAATAGAGAAATTTGGTGAAGAGACATGGGAAAAATTGAAGTAAGTATATTAAAAGAAAGATGAATTCCTGGTACAGCTGATAAACTGCCAGTTTTTTAGAGTTATGGTTTTTATGAACTTTTTGAGTAAGTCAGTTACTTGTTCCTAAGGAGATCAATTAAAGCACCTTAAACATACCTACGAGATGCAGAAAATCTGCTGTACCCTATCTGTTAAGGAAGGTACAGTCTCCATCTTTAAGACCAACCTTAGAACAGGGTCCCGATGTGAATAATATCAGCATTCATTACTCTACCTTTTACCCCATGAAAGAAGCAGCAACTGCATCATTCCCATTGCAAATAAATGAAGCTGCTGAAATCCCACAGAAGAGGGAATATATCCCTTATAAGTGTAGCCAGAATCCCTCCTTAGGTATTTTTCAGTTAACACTACAGGTTTTCCTTTCTGCCTCCTCTGATAAACTCTTCACACTGTTATTTACATCTCCATCTAGTTGCCTGATTCCTGCAATCTTGTGCTTTTCCTTGGCTTTCTTGGAAGCTGCCAGTCTTAAAAATGTTAGAGGATGAGGCTGAAAGGGTCTCAGAATTCATGTGGGCCTATGGAGAAAGAGGAATACAAAATTATAGAAAAATGATTAGTTTCCTCAGTCAATCAATGGCATGCACATGAAAACAATTAGGCACTACTTTGCCTATTAAATCTCTAAAAACTTCAAATTATAATAATTAATTCTGGTTAAAATGGGTAACTGCTGATGACATTGTAAATCAGTGCAGCCTGTTTGGACAGCAATTCAACAACACGCACCAAAAGCTTTGAAAATGATGAACTCTTTTGAGGTAATAATTCCATTCTTGAGAATTTATTCTTGAGAATCTATTCCCATGGAAATACACATACCTATATATCTATATACAACATATATATATATCTATATACAACATATATATATATATATATGCAACGTAATATAGCCTTATATTTATAAATAATGAAATGAAAAATTGTCTTTAACATTCAAAACAAACAAACCCTAGCCAGTTTGGCTCAGTGGATAGAGCATTGGCTTGTGGACTGCAGGGTCCTGGGTTCAATTCTGGTCAATGGCAGATGCCTGGGTTGTGGGCTCAATGCCCAGTAGGGGGCATGCAGGAGGCAATCAATGGTTCTCTCCTATCATTGATGTGTCTATCACTCTTTTCCTCTACCTTCCTCTCCGAAATCAATAAAAATATATTTTTAAAATCCTATATAATATAAGAGAAACATGCAAATTTGACCGTACCTTCGCTCCTGATTGGCTATGCTACCAGCCAATCAGGAGCAGGGCGGGGGGGCAAGTGGTGTGAGCGCCGGGCGGGGAGTGGAGATGAAATGGCAGTGGCGGTGAGCACCCAACCCCTGGGCGCTGTGAGGGGAAGCGGCAGCTGCAGCAGCGGTGGTGGCGGCGGCAGGGGCCAAGTGGTTGCAGGCAGCCAGGGCTGAGCTGAGCAGGGTGATAGCCTCATCAGAGGCTTTAGGCCTTGGGCAGGCTGGGGTGAGCCATCAGTTGGACATCCCCTGAGGGCTCACAGTATGTGAGAGGGGGCAGGTTGGGTTGAGGCACCACCCACCCCCAGTTTATGAATTTTGTGCACCGGGCCCCTAGTAAATAAATAAACAAACAAATCCAAAAGACAAAGAGATGGCAAAAGCAATGGGCATTCTATATTGTGATTGCAAAGATTATGAAGCAGCCTATACAATTTTATGACAAAATAACAACAAAAAGAAACAAAGCAAAACCTCCCAAAACAAACACAAATTACACAGCCACTGGATATGGGTATGCGAATAGAAAAAAAAAGGCCCAACATCATCATCATCATCATCATCATCATCATCATCATCATAATTGAATTAGAAACATAAAAATGCTGGATGACTGACTTTTACCCAATTATCTATTTTTCTAATTTTATATGTTTTCATTGCTTTTGTATTGTAAAGACAACTTAAAAACATCAGGGCAAAATTTTCCTGACCCCATCCTACCTCCATTTTACAAATAAAATAATCAAGAGTTGAGCATGAGCAGACTTGCATGCACAAGGCTAAACTGAGGGGGAGCCAGGCAGTCTCCACAGCCTCAGCCCCACACTGCCCCAGGCCACAGCAGCCAATTGCTCACACAGGTGCCTTGGATCCCATATTCTAAGGAAGGGCAGCCTCAGGCCATTTTCCTGGCATCTCTGTGCTAACACACTTAGAGAGCCACAGGTTTGGTGGGAAAAGATACTCTGGTCTCATAAGGTAAAGAATCCTTATTTTCCAATATTTCAAAGGAGGAACATTGAGCAATTATGATCAGAAAAAGTGTGGACTGGTGGGAGCTGGAGAGATCACCCAGCCACGGCCTCCTTATTTTACAGGTGAGGAAAATGAGGCCTGGAGACCTTTTCATCACCCTGAGCTACCTCCGTGAGAGAAACGTTTGAAGTCTCCGAGACTTAAAAAATGTACACCAAAAAGCTGCTGTTACCTTTTCAAGGGTAAACTCAGTACGAAAGGGAAAGACCGAAAGGTCTCATATTGAGGACATACTTTGGGCCAGCCCCTTCAGTAATGATCTACAATTGAGGACACTGTAGGGCAGGTATGGTCTCCTTTCACCCAGGAGGAAACTGAGTCCTAGGGAGGACCTTGCTGAGGGCCATCGGGTGGGTAACTGGGCTCTGCCTGGAACCCAGGCCTGTGAGTGGGAAGGCTTCTCTTTAAAATGGGCACATTGCCTGGGGGAAGGGAGAGAGACTGGCAACCAAATGGATTTCTATTCTCACTAAGAGGGACGGGGGGAAAGAGAGGCAGTTCATCAACACCAATCCAGTATTATATGAAATGCATAGTTTCTGTTGAGAAATCAGCTGAAAATCATATGGATGCTCCTTTGTAGGTAATTACTTTATTTTCCAGTGTATAAGACTACTTTTTAACCCAGGAAAACCTTCTCAAAATTACCATATTGAAATCAAATCTGATGTTGTCTTAATTCTTATTTGGTGTGCATTAGAAAAGGGGTAGTCTTATAAGGCGAGTATATCCCAAACTCTATATTTTAACTGGAAATTTGGGGGTCATCTTATATGCCCAGTTGTCTTATATGCCAGAAAATACAGTGTTTTTCTCTTGCTGTTTTTAATATTCTCTCTTTGTCTTTTGCTCTTGGGATTTTGATTATGATCTGTCTTGATGTGGTCCTCTTTGGATTCCTTTTGTTTGGGGTTCTGTGTGCTTCCTAGACTTGTAATTCTATTTCACCAGGTGGGGGAAGTTTTTGGTCATAATTTCTTTTTTTTCTTTATTGTTCAGTTTATTAATTACATTATTCCCCTTTTTTATCCCCCTATAGCTCCCCTCCACCCTGTACCCATCCCCCCCTCAGCCCACACCTCCTTCCCCCCCCCCCACTGTCCTCTCCCATTGTTGCAAGATTTTTGTCCAGTCTATTGTGGCAATTCCCATACCCCTTTTCTCTCCAAGAATTGTCAGTCCATTCCCTCTCTATGTCCATGATTCTGTTATATTCACAGTTTATCCTGTTCATCAGATTATTAATTCACTTGATTTTTAGATTCATTTGTTGATAGATGTGTATTTGTTGTTCATAATTTATATTTTTACCTTTTTCTTCTTCCTCTTCTTAAAGAATATCTTTCAGCATTTCATATAATATTGGTTTGGTGGTGATGAAATCCTTTAGCTTTTTCTTAGCTGCGAAGCACTTTATCTGATCTTCAATTCTGAATGATAGCTTTACTGAATAGAGTAATCTTGGTTGTAGATTCTTGCTATTCATCACTTTGAATATTTCTTGCCACTCCAGTCTAGCCTGCATAGTTTCTGTTGAGAAAACCGCTGACAATTGTATGGGTGTCCCCTTATAGGTAACTAACTGTTTTTCTCTTGCTGCTTTTAATATTCTCTCTTAGTCTTTTGCTCTTGGCATTTTAATTATGATGTGCGTTTGTGTGGTCCTCTTAGGGTTCCTATATATTGGGGTTCGGTGCGCTCCTTGGACTCCTAAGTCAATTTCTTTCACTAGGTGTGGAAAGTTTTCAGTCACTATTTCTTCGAATAGGTTTTCATTGTCTTGGTCTCTCTCTTTTTCTGGCACCCCTATAATTCGGATGTTGGTATGCTTGAGGTTGTCCCAGAGGCCCCTTACACTAGCTTCAATTTTTTGGATTCTTTTGGTTTCTTGCTTTTTCAGCTGAGTGGATTTTACCTCTTTGTATTTCAAATCTTGAACTTGGTTCTTGGGGTGCTCCAGAGCACTTTTAGGTCTTTGTATAATATTTTTTATTTCAGTCAGTGTATGCTTAATTTCTGGTTGGTCCTTTTTCATATCCTTGAGAGTCTCCTTTATATCCTTGAGGGTCTCCTTCATTTCCTTGTAGGACTCATTCATTTCCACATTGGTCTTGATCATTTCCTTGCAGGTCTCGTTCATATCCTTGAGGGTCTTGTTCATTTCCTTGTAAGACTCATTCATTTCCTTTGCGGTCTTGCTTATTTCCTAATAGGCCTCGACCTTTTGTTGGAGCCTCTTGAAAAACCCTATGACTGTGGTTTTGAATTCCGTGTCCAGTCGTTTTTTATCCTCCATTTTTTTCACATCTGATTTCTTTCCATGTATCTGCATGGTGGCTGCTTCCCTGAGTTGGTCAATTAGCTTTGTGTGGTAGACTTCCTACTAGGGACAGTGGCTCAGCCTCCCCAGTTACTTGAGGTGGATATGGCTTGCACAGTCTTGCTGAAGTTAAGCTCAGGTTAATCGTTGTTACCACCTGGAGGGGTTGACCTCCAGGCCAATTGTCTGTGAAGTTCAGCTGTGCTCAGGTTGGATGGGTGGAGTCTCTGGGCCAAGCAGACAGCGTTATCTCTGCCCTATGCAGCCCCAGGGAGTCTGTGCCAGGGGCAATGGCTGCCAGCACCTGTGAGAGAGAGCCGCTGCTGAGCTCCACTAGCTGCCGGGGAATTCAGACTCTCCCCAAATGAGTTTTCACGCCCAATGTCTCACCCAGGGTGGTAAAACAAAGCAGTCTGAAGGTTTCCCGAATGAGATAGAAAGTCGCAGAGTGCTCTCTGTGCCGTCACGCAGCTGAGCTGTTCGCACAAGCTGCCTTATCCACAAGCTGGGAGACCCTGCAGCGCCCGAGCTTCGGCGTGCCCTCCCTCTGTCCAGTTTTCACCCCGTATGAAAGTGGGTTCCCTGGACTTTGCCCAGAGCTGGAGAATCAGTCCAGTGGGATGTCTTTGTCTCCCCATTCGAGAAAACTGGCCAGTTTTCAGCTGCCCGCCCTATCCGCTGGCACGCACTCCAAACCTCTCTCCCCGCGAATCTTCAACGCTGATGGGCACTTAGGCTGTTTCCAAATCTTAGCTATGGTAAATTGTGTTGCTATGAACATAGGGGTTCATATATCCTTTCTAATTCGTGTTTCTAGTTTCTTGGGATATATTCCTAGAAGTGGGATCACTGGGTCAAATGGGAGCTCCATTTTTAGTTTTTTGAGGAAACTCCATACTGTTCTCCACAGTGGTTGCACCAATCTGCATTCCCACCAGCAGTATAGGAGGGTTTCTTTTTCTCCACATCCTCGCCAGGACTAGTCATTTGTTGATTTGTTGATGTAAGCCATTCTGACAGGTGCAGATGGTACTGCATTGTTGTTTTGATTTGCATCTCTCAGATAATTAGTGACTTTGAGCAGGTTTTCATATGTCTCTGGGCCTTCCTTTTGTCTTCTTTTGAAAAGATTCTGTTTAGGTCCGTTGCCCATTTTTTTTAATTGGATCATTTGTCTTCCTTTTAGTAAGTTGTATGAGTTGCCTGTAGATGCTTGAGATTAAATCTTTATCACTGATAACATTTGCAAATATGTTCTCCCATACAGTTGGTTTTCTTGTTGTTTTGTTGATGGTTTCTTTAGCTGTGCAAAAGCTTTTGATTTTGATGTAGTCCCATTTATTTATTTTATCTTTAGCTTCCATTGTCCTAGGAGCAGTATCATCAAAGAAGTTATTTTGGCATATGTCTGAGATTTTTTTTTCTGGTGGATTCCTCTAGTATTTTTATGGTTTCCCGTCTTATGTTTAAGTCCTGTATCCATTTTGAGTTTATTTTTGTATATGGTGTAAGTTGGTGGTCAAGTTTTTTTTTTTTTTTTGCATGTATCTGTCCAATTTTCCCAACATTTATTGAAGAGACTGTCTTGACTCCATTTTATGTTCATGCCTCCTTTGTCAAATATTAATTGAGCATAGTGGATTGGGTTGATATCTGGATTCTCTATTCTATTCCATTGGTCTATATGTCTGTTATTGTGCCAGGACCAGGATGTTCTGAGAACAGTAGCTTTGTAATATAGCTTGAAATGTGGTATTGAAATCCCACCAACTTTGTGCTTCTTTTTCAGGATTGCTGTGGCTATTCTGGGTCTTTTTTTATTCCAGATGAATTTTTGGAGAGTTCTTTCTAGGTCTGTAAAATATGCTGTTTGTATTTTAATGGGGAATGCATTAAATTTATAGATTTCTTTGGGTAGTATGGATATTTTAATGATGTTGATTTTTCCAATCCATGAAAATAGTATGCCACCTGTTTACATCTACCTCTATCTCTTTTTTTAGTGTCCTGTAGTTTTCCGCATATATGTCTTTTACTTCCTTAGTTAAGTTTATTCCTACGTATCTTAATTTTTTTGGTGTGATGGTAAATGGGATTGTTTTTTAGTCTCTCTTTCTGTAAGTTCATTATTGGTGTATAGAAATGCCATAGATTTCTTGGCGTTCATTTTGTATCCTGCTATGTTGCTGAACTCATTTATTAAGTCTACTAGGGGCCTGGTGAATGAAATTCGTGCACTGGGGTGGGTGGTCCTTCAATCCAACCTGCTCCCTCTCATACACTGGGAGTCCTCAGGGGATGTCCAACTGATGGCTCACCCCCAGCCTGCCCAAACCTTGGGCACCCAGCTATTGCCTTCCTCAGCTCAGCTCCGGCTGCCTGTGACCACCCAGCCCTAGGGGCTGGGTGCTTGCTGCCACTTTCGCTCACAGCTCCCGGGACCAGGCGCTCCCTGCCACCACCACCGTTTCATCTCCACCCCCGAGACCCGGCACTGTGCCACTTGGCCCCACCCCTGCTTCTGATTGGCTGGTAGCATAGCCAATCAGGAGCGAAGGTACAGTTAAATTTGCATGTTTCTCTCTTATTATATAGGATTAGTTTTTTTATGGAGTCTTTTGGGTTTTTTATGTACAATATCATGTCTTCTGCAAATAAGGATAGCTTAACTTCTTCTTTTCCAATTTGGATGCCTTTTATTTCTTCTTCTTGTCTAATTGCAATGCCTAATACTTTCAGTACTATGTCGAACAGGAGTGGTGAGAATGGGCATCTCTGTCTTGTTCCTGTTCTTAGGGGAAATGGTTGTAGTTTTTTCCCATTGAGTATGATGTTTGCTGTGGGTTTATTATATATGTCTTTTATTATGTTGAGATATGATCCTTCTATTCCCACCTTGTTGACAGTTTTTATCAGAAACAGGTGTTGGATTTTGTCAAATGTTTTTTCTGCATCAATTGATAGGACTATGTGATTTTTGTCTCTCAATTTATGTGATGTATCACATTTATCGTTTTGCGGATATTATACCATCCTTGCATTCCTGGGATAAATCCTACTTGGTCATGGTGTATGATCTTTCTGATGTACTGCTGGATCTGATTTACTAGAATTTTATTGAGGATTTTGGCATCTATATTCATGAGGGATATTGGCTGGTAATTCTCTTTCTTTGTGTTGTCTTTATCTGGTTTTGGTATTAGGGTGATGCTGGCTTCATAGAAGGAGTTTGGAAGTGTTCCCTCCTCTTGAATTTTCTGGAGTAATCTGAGTAGGATAGGTTTTAGTTCTTCCTTGAATGTTTGGTAATACTCCCCTGTGAAGCCATCTGCCCCTGGGCTTTTGTTTGCTGGAAGCTTTTTGATGACTGCTTCAATTTCTTCCATAATTATTGGTTTATTGAGCTGTTTAGATTCTTCCTGATTGAGTTTTGGGATGTTATATTTTTCTAGGAATATATCCATTTCCTCCAGGTTATCCAGTTTGTTGGAGTAGAGTTGTTCATAGTATTTGTTAACAATCCTTTGTATTTCCATGAGGTCTATTGTTATTTCACCTCTTTCATTTCTGATTTTATTTATTAGGGTCCTCTCTCTTTGCTTCTTGGTGAACCTGGCTAGAGGTTCATCAATCTTGTTTATCCTTTCAAATAGCCAGCTCTTGGTTTTGTTGATCTTCTGTATTGTTTCTTTGGTCTCTCTGTCATTTATCTCTGCTCTGATCTTTACTATATCCTTGCTTACACTGGGCTTTTCTTGTTGCTCTCATTCTAACTCTTTGAGTTGTTGGGTTAGATAATTTATTACCATTGTTTCTTGTTTTTTTGCAGTAGGATTGTAGAGCTATGAACTTCCCTCTCAAAACTGCTTTTGCTGTGTCCCATAGATTTTGGATTATTGTGTTATCATTGTAATTTGTTTCCATGATGTTTTCTATCTCTTCCTTGATCTCTCTGTTAACCTAGTCATTGTTTAATAGCATGATGTTTAGTCTCCATGTGTTTTGATTTTTTTGGATTGTTTTTATTGTAGTTGATTTCCAGCTTTATGCCACTGTGACCTGAGAATATGCTTGATATGATATCTATCTTCTTGAATTTGGAGAGACTTTGCCTATGACCCAACATATGGTATATCTTTGAGAATGACCCATGGGCACTTGAAAAGAATGTATATTCTGTGGCTTTGGGGTGAAATATCTGAAGATGGAAATTAATTCCATCTGATCTAGTGAGTCATTGAGGATTGATGTTTCTTTACTGAATTTTTGTTTAGAGGATTTATCCAAAGGTGATAGTAGGGTATTAAAGTCTCTACTATGATTGTATTGCTGTCTATCTCTCCCTTGATATCCTCCAGGAGTTTTTTTTATGTATTTGGGTGCTCCTGTATTGGGTGTGCATATGTTTACCAAAGTTATTTCTTCCTGTTTTATTGCTCCCTTTAGTATTATGAAGTGGCCTTCTTTATCTCTTGCTATGTCCTTCACTTTAAGATCTAATTTGTCAGATATAAGTATTTCTATCCCAGCTTTTTTTCCGTTTCCATTCACCTGAAGAACATTTTTCCATCCTTTCACCCTCAGTCTGTGTGCTTTTTTTTTTTTTTTTCGGAGGTGGGTTTCTTGTAGACAGCAGATATATGGGTTGTGTTTTCTTATCCAATCCATTACCCTATGTCTTTTGATTGGAGCATTTAATCCATTTACATTTAAAGTTATTATTAATAGGTACTTATTTGTTCCCATTTTTGTTCTTTACCCCTATGTTTCTTCTTTGCTTCATATTTCTTTTTACAGGAGACCTTTTAGCATTTCTTGCATTGCTGGTTTGGTGGCAATTAATTCCCTTAGTCCTTTTTTGTCTGTTAAGCTCCTGATTTGACCTTCAATTTTGATTGATAGCCTTGCTGGGTACAGTATTCTAGGATTCAGGCCCTTTCTTTACATGACTTTGTATATTTCATTCCATTCCCTTCTGGCCTGATAAATTTCTGTTGAGAAATCACTTGTTAGTCTGAAGGGGGTTCCTTTGTAGGTGACTTTCTGTCTCTCTCTGGTGGCTTTTAAGATTCTTACTTTGTCATTAGTGTTTGCCAATTTAATTATAATGTGCCTTGGCATAGGTCTTTTGGGGTTCATTTTGCTTGGGATTCTGTTAGCTTCTTGGATTTGTGTGGTTTTTTTTTTCCTATATCAGGGAAGCTTTCTGTCATTATTTCTTCCAACAGGTTTTCAATTCCTTGCTCAGTTTCCTGTCCTTCTGGAAGCCCTATTATATGGATATTGTTTTGTTTCATGTTGTCCCAAAGTTCCCTTAGGCTCTTCTCCTGCTTTTTAATTTTTTTTCGAGAAGCTGCTCTACTTGGGTATTTTTTCCTACCTTTTCTTCTAGCTCACTGATTCGGTCCTCTGCTTCTTCTAGTCTACTCTTGATACTTTCTATTGAGTTCTTTACTTCAGCGATGTCACTTTTCATTTCTTCTTGGCTCTTCTTCATTTCTTCTTGGGTCTTCCTCATTTCCTCTTGCTTCTTCTTTAATTCCTCTTGGTTCTTACTCATATTGTCCAATTTGTCTTCCATTCTTTTCAGCTACCTTATGACCATTTCTCTGAATTCTTTCTCTGACAGGTTGTTAGCTTCCATTTTGTTTACCTCCTTTTCTGGAGAGGCTTGTTTTTCTTTCATATGCAGGCTGTTTCTTTGTCTCCCCATGGTCTCTCTTCTCCGTGTGTCTGCTTATGTAGTTCTCACTCTCCTGCGTTGATTTAAAGGCACAAAGTACAACACAACCAGGTACAACGCACCAGGCACTGAACAGGAATGTATTCACAGTATTGGTAACTCCAAATAAAGATGATCACCAGAGAAAGGCAAATTTGATGATAGGTGAGAAAGAAGAAAGAGGAAACACACACACACACACACACAAACACAAACACACAGACACTCACCCCCCTCCCCCAAAAGACAGGAATGCCAAAATGAAATTGAGAAAAGAGGAAGAAGTAAAAAAAAAAGAAAAGGGGAATAAACTATAAATGTGGGGTGAAAACTCTTATAAGACAGCCACTAATCCGAACAAAAACCAGCAACAAGTACCTGGAGATTGATACAAACTACATACAACAACTAATATCAAGAGAGGTGAGGGAACACAAAAGCAAAAATCTATCAAAAAACAATGCAAATGAGAACAACAGGACAAAAAACAACACCAAAATAAAAACCCCACAAAACAAACCAAAAGAAAAGAATAAGCAAACCAATCTCACAAACTTGCATAAAAAATTGATATAATCAACAGTCAAGTAAACAACAACAGGACAGAGAGAAAAACAATTTAGGATAGTGAAGTCATAGAAGTGAGCGGTATGTATGGACTTGGTGTAGGTGATTGAAGATTAGATATATAAGTGGGGTGAAATTTTAACAGGTGAATTTTCTTTCTTTAAAAAGAAAGAATAAGGTAAATCTAAAGCAGGGAAAGTGTAAAGGAAACAAGGCATTAAATAGGGAAAGGTTAGCAAGAGAGTGGTGGCATAAAGGTGAAGTTGAAGTAGAGTAAAAGATACTAAAGGGTAGATGAAAATAGACTGTAGAACACTAATCCCAAAGTAGAATAAAGAGAAAATAAAATTAATTCCTTAATTTGTGTTACACAAGAGTCAATTTGTGATTCAGCACCTGGGTGGCAGTGTTTCTAGATTGACCTCCGGGTCTATTGGTCCTCCCTAGCCTGAACTAAAATCCCCCTATCCCTGTGGTATTCAATACTGATTTGTGGGGGTTGGCTGCTCCAGAGTTGCCTCTCTAATGGTGACTGCCTACTCTTATCCCCAGGCTCCAGAAAAACAGCTCTCCCCTGGGGTCTCCCAGGTTATATCCGACCAGGGGATCCCACATTCCTGGTTTTAGCTCTCAGAAACTTGGATTAGGAGAGGGAAAAATGCAAGTGCGTGAACTCAGGTTCCACACATATGTCTGCACAAATCCCCTTTCCCCCTTGGGTTTAGCAGCCAGGACCCTCCCAAAATTTTTGGACTTCCCTCCTTTGACAGGTCCAAATGGGTTGCTTTCTAGCAATTCTCTCTGCCACCAGCTCCAAGGGCCCTCTTCCATTTTACCAGCTTCAACAGCCATGGACTTTTTTTTTCAGGCACAGATCTCCCGGCTCTGCCAGCTCCCTCGGTCTCGTGCCCAAAAATCACCTCTTCTATCTCAAAGTACCAAATCCTTTGCCTCATTGAGTCTCAAAATATATGTTTACATATAGACACCTTTGTGATTGCATTAACAATGCATTGTTAAATCAAAATCAAAGCCTAGCTAATAAATTATGAAAATTGTATCATTTTGGAACTTGTTTAAAAAAAAACACACAACATACCTGTATTGCAAGACACTTACCTTATAAAATACAAATTAACACAGGATTATTTGCTGTATAAAAGGATTTGTTTCAAGCCACATTTAATAACAAATTTTCTTGTGCTTTTATAATAGAATTTTAGCTAAAAAGGAGAAACCCATTAATTCCTACACAAGTTTTAAGAAGAAATAATTAGGTAAAATGAAGTATAGCTCTAAACTTCACGACATAAATCTTATTTTATATGAAATAATGAGTAACAGATATTTCTCTTCCTTTGCCTGTGTTGTTTATTGCCATCATATAACCTAGACATAGATTTCTAGTTATATGAACTACTTTTTTATAATCTCATGACTAAAAACTTTATCAAGACTTAACAATGAGGCACAACTAATTGGAAGAATGAGGCTCTTTGAGTAAGATACACCTTTACCTTTTTCTAGCTCATTTACTAGCTGTTGACTTGAGCAAGTTTATTTATTCAACAAATATGTAGTTAGCTCCTAACGTGTGCCAAACAGAATTCTCAGCCCTGGGAATAGTGGTGAAGGGAATTGACAAGGGCTCTGGGAATGTGTATTCTAATGTGGGTGGCAGACAATAAACAAGTGAATTTTAAAAATAAATAAAAATTTCTCAGGTTGTGCTGCGTGCTATAAAAATATAGGGTACTTGATAGTGACCAGAGTGCACAGATGCCAGTTTCCCTGCAATGGTCGAAAAATATCTCTTTGCAAAGGTGATAGTTGAACTGAAAGGCAGGAGGAGCCAGCCACTTTTGAGTCAGGAAAGTATGTGTGTTCCTGGCAGAGAACAGCAAGTGCAAAGGTCCTGAGGTAGGACTTTGGTGAATTTGAGAAGAAAATTCATTGTGACTGGAGTACCATGAGCAGAGTCTGGTAGGAGATGAAAGTGGAGAAGTCACTAAGGACCAGAATACATAGTTATATGGAAGAAGGGAGGGAGTTGAAATGATAGTCTAACCACAGTGAGTTGCTGAGGTCTCTGAGCCTCGGTGTCCTCTCTTGCCAATGGGAATAATAATGGTGCTCACCTCCTCTACTGTGAAGACTAAGGTGACCGGTATAGGTGAAGCAGCTGGCACTTTGGTTGTGGAACTTACTCCAGAATTTTGTTTGAAAAAATCAGCAATTCTCTCCGTGAATAAGTTTCCAGGAGTTACTAGAAGGATTCAGGGCACTCACAGAGCTTGCTTGTGGCAAGTACAGAGAGACCTAGAGGAAATGGAAGCTCAATAGGCCAGTTTCCATTTCTGTGCCTGTCTTCATATTTACTCTATTTTCTTGGCTCTGTGCCAGAGCCAGCCGGCATCAGTTGAGCAGTCCCTGAAAGGGGGGTGAGGCTTACGGAAAGACAGAGATAGAAAGACGGATAGAAATAAAGAATAAACAAAAGATATGGGATCAGGAGGTCCGCAAAGCCCTCGTCAGGACTGTGGCCCTGAGTTTATTTCACTCCACTTTTTTAAACAGTTCTGGTTACATATTACACAATTCCTTGTTCCTCAATCAACAAAGCTACATTCTATTGTTAACATGTTTCCCTACTAAACTCCTTATCTTAACTAACTTCCTTAGGCTATATCTTCACCCAAGATGCCACCTAAATCTTTTCCCACAGACAGTTTTCCCATATTTACAATGTTATGTGCTGGAGGGCAGTATTGTTTGCTAAACTACAATCGAAGGTAACCGTTCTGGGCAGGGGGGTGGAAATCATAACTAATCTTTAGAGCAGACAGGCCAACTTGTGACCCGCCCCCTCAGAGAAGCTTTGTTCCCCAAGGGCGCTCTCCACAGCTCTGTCTGCAAATCTTTTAATCCTTAGAGATCACCATCATCTGATTGGCTCAGTTTCTCAGGGTCTCAATTCCAGAAGCCTGAAACAGAGGCTTGGATGGTCCAACTTTGGTCAAGTACCTGTAGCCCAAACAGGTGGACTTTGGAGGGCAGGGTCCCTAAAAAGAGGTTCTGAGTAGATTTGCCATGTCTGACATGTCTTCTCCATGTATAAACAAGTTCAGGAAGATGTAATGAATCTATGTGTGTATCAACGTAAGGTGAATCAGTAAATGTTTGATGGATGATAACCACCAAGCCCAAACCAATCTTTTCAGTAGGGAGGTAGGCAGTATTACATGGCTTCTGTCTGTCAAGGTCTTAACCAGAGGTTTATAGATGGACCTAAGAGTGACTGAGAACCTCTGAAATCATCTATGAAAATGTATACAAGTGTCTACATGTATTTTCTGGGGCGAGGGTCTGTGGTATTGATCAGACTACCCAAGAACTCTGTGACCTCAAAAGTTCAAGGCTCTCTCCCTATACAGTCTTGGGATTTTGTTCTTACTGAATAAGATGCTCCTAACATTCTGAATCTTAAAAAAAAAATCCCTTCAAATACACTGAAAAACAATTTGAGACAGAAAAGGACGGTTCCCATTCCTTCTCCTACTTCTGTACCTCTGTTCCATCGACTCACTGTTTCCTTAGAGACTGAAAGCATCTACTCCCTTCAGTTTCTCTGCTTTTTTTCATTTATAAAGCCTAGATTAAAAAATACCTGAAATCAGAGAGTTACTACTGTTTAACTTTTACCCAGGAATGCTGCCTGTCTCCCCACTCCTAGTCAACCCCTGGCATGAATGTTTGTGATTTTTCTGGCTGCCTAAAATCATAGGTCAGTAGAACCAGAGGGCCTGGAGAAATCCACTTGGTTAGAATACTTCAACTGGGAGATTTACTCCCCAAAAGGTCATATCGGAATATCCAGTGGATTAGAAAATTTAAGGAATGTATTTAACATTATATTATTATACATACAAAATATTATTTTTCTAATAAGGGCCATTGAAAGTAAAGCTTGAGAAATAATTTTGTTTAGTGGGAATATAGGATAGATAAATTTAGCAGGAGTAGAAACAGACATTATAAGGCCTGCTATTATATAATTTGGAGAGTCTAGTTGTAAAAAGAGTATTAAAGCCAAAACTGGTTTGGCTCAGTGGATAAGAACATGGCCTGTGGACTGAAGGGTCCCGGGTTTGGTTCCGGTCAAGGGCATGTACCTTGGTTGCAGGCACATCCCCAGTCGGGGGTGTGCAGGAGCCAGCTGGTCGATGTTTCTCTCTCATCGATGTTTCTAACTTTCTACCCCTCTCCTTTTCTCTCTGCAAAAAATCAATAAAATATATTTAAAAATAAAAAGAGTATTAAAGTACAAGTAAAAATTTAGCTACAAAAGTGAGTACTTATTTAGAATAAGAAAAAAATTTAAAAACATGACAGCATAAATACCAAAAGCCCAAAAGGTAACATTTATTTACTATTACTATCATGATTTAGCTATTTGACTCACTTATATGATATTTTTTCTGCATATTTGGCTGCTTTTGGGTTACTCATTCTGATGACAATGATTTAATAAGATCATTTATTTTCACAGAGAATAGAATGAATATTCTTCTAATATGGTTGGCTAAAAATTGTTTTTATTGTGTTGTATTTTTATTGATAGCGTAGACACATTTCTTTCAGCACATCTACAATGTTCTCAGCAGTTCCCCAGAGGTATGCTTCTCTCCAGCTGGCAAATCCTAGAACACAAACCCTTAATCTCCCTCTGCATGTCTCACACCTGTGCCCCCTCCTGCTGCTACATTTGGGCAAGTTCTCTGGGAATCAGAGAATTGCAGCCTCTCCTTGGGATGGCATATTAAGATCTGGATGCTTGTTGAATCTACGGAGAGGAATGGCTCTGGGGGCAGGGTGGCCTGCAAGCCCTCCCACAGGCACCTAGGACACCTCAGGGCATTCAGGGTGAGCCAGCAGGCTTCAGATGGCTCCAAAGGAGAGGGGCTGGGCAGGGCTACTTCTTGCCCCAAAGCTTTAGCTTCATTAGCTTCCAAAGTAAATCTGATTCACGCTGAGTTTAAATGAGAAGTTCTTAAGACATTTTGGATTGAGGAAGCCTTTCCGCTCTTAAAGATTATTGAAGATCCCAAAGAGTTTTTAGCTGTTTTAATTTACTATATTAGAAATTAAAACTGAGAATTTTTAACTGGTTATTTATTAATTCATCTAAAAATAACAATAACATATTTTTTTTGAAAAATAACTATTATCCAAATTAAAAAATTAGTGAGGAGAGTGACACTGTTTTACAAATTGCAAATCTCATCAATGCTTGACTTTCTAGAAGACAGCAACGTTTTATTTTCTGTGCCCTATTGTGAGCTGTGGTTTTTCGTTGAACTTTGTGAATAATATATAGTAGGAGGAAGTACTTAATACTCTTTTCAGATAATGGTGGAAATTCTTTTAAACCTCAGAAAGCTCTACCTGTGGTAGTTTCTCAAAGATGAGTTACAATGGTAAGTGTGGAGCCACAGCAATGGCCTTTTTCAGACACGATTGTGCGGGAAGCCGGTGGCCTTGTTACACTCTGAAATACACTCTTACCGTCGTTTGTTAGTATCATGTACTAGTCTGGAAAATATTGACTGAGTTTCGCAGATCTTACGAATTTTGACATAATCTGTTACACAGTATCAAACCACGATCTCATCAAAGCCTTTAGGAATTGAGAAGCTAATGAGCTCACAGTAGCTTACGCAAATTTAACAAAATTCTAGTTTTCACTCAAAAGCTTGCTTTTTTCATTGGCAACAAATTCTGTCAGTTATTTTCTTTGAATGACAAGCTAAGTTTTTTTTGTTTTTTGTTTTTGTTTTTTTTAAGGAAAATATCTACCAACTATCAAAGTCTGAATAACCGTTGTTCATCTGTCAGTGATTCTTTCAAATAGAAAAAAGGGGCTAAGCCAAAACTGGTTTGCTCAGTGGATAGAGCGTCAAACTGTGGACTGAAGGGCCTTGGTTCGATTCCAGTCAAGGGCATGTACGTTGGTTGCGGGCACATCCCCAGTAGGGGGTGTGCAGGAGGCAGCTGATTGATGTTTCTCTCTCATCGATGTTTCTAACTTTCTACCCCTCTCCTTTTCTCTCTGTAAAAAATCAATAAAATATATTTAAAGAAAAAAGAAAAGAAAAAGGGACTAAATCAGCCCAGAAAGTCACTCGTAAGGGGTGCTTTTGCTTGAGGTGGCCATCCGCACGGCCTGCACAGTGGAAGTGCTAGATGTGGGCAGACTTCTCATCTCGTTATACGGATTGTTCAAAAGATTGTACTCAGGGCTAGCGTTAATAAGTTGGCAATTTTTACCGCTTCATTAAAGACAATCGGAAGTGAAACTAGCATTTTTATTTTATTTTTCATTGCGAGGGTGGGGCAGTGAAAGTTTCAAAGCCCACTCAGTATAGAGCAGCACCACTGCCTTGATTTATGCTGAGGCACAAACCGTTTTACCCACCAATGCTTTTTTGCACAACTAGTGCAATATTAATCAGTAAAAAAGACAAATGTCTTAATTTAGTATGAAAATTGTTTGATCTCATGGACACCTAAAAGCATCTTTGGGATTTCCAGAGGTTCCATGGAACACACTGGTATAAGTGCCAGTGTTTTTCTCAGCAAATCACGTTATGTTGTTAGGGGAGAATGGAAGGGGGCTTAAGGGGAGATAATACATAAACATTTCCATGAAAACAATGATCTAACTTAATACTATTATTTTAAAGATGAAGAAATGGAAGTATAATGAGATTTATTTTGAGCCCTTTGTCTCGATTGTGGTAGAGCCAGGATGCACTCCTAGGTCTTTTAACGCACACACAGTGAACAGCCTCTGTCTAGTTAGGTCCCAGGCATTGGCCAGTGTGGCTCAGTGTGTTGAGTGTCACTAATATTGCACCAGTTGAGTGTCAACCTTTGAACCAGGAGGTCATGGTTTGATTCCCCAGTCAGGGCACATGCCTGGTTTTTGGGCTCAATCCCCCATACGGGGCATGCAGGAGGCAGCCAATCAATGATTCTCTCTCATGATTGATGTTTCTCTCTATCCCCTCTTCTTCCCTCTCTGAAATCAATAAACACTATTTATATCTCTTACAGCTTCTAAATTCTCTTATAAATATCTATCAGGCTCCTATTGTGTTCCAGTTAAAAATACGAGGTATTGAAGATGTAAAAGCAAATGACATTTTCCTCCCCCTTGGGACTCTGTTGTCTAAGAAGCATGTGGACAGGTAAATTAAAGGTTACATGTGTATTCAGAACTAAGACAGACACATTTGGGAGGCTCAGGCGCTCAGAAGGGAGATGCCTGAATCTGACTGTGGCTCTAAACAACCGCTTAAGTTGGTGATTCTTAGGTTGAGTTGGAGGAACAGAAGTTAGCCAGATAATAGGGAGTGAGGGCTCTCCCCAGGGAAGGAGAGTTGTGGGAAGGTTGGGAGCAAGGAAAGGACATGGCCCATCTCAGGCACTTTAGGTAGAATGGGTAGGGGAGATGGCTGGATGAAAGCCTTGGGGAGCTGGAGGAGCCCATGGGAGGACTGCCTAGAAAGACCATCAGTGCTTCTAACTACCAGATGGTCATGACACCAGGCCAAGCCTTCAACTGTCAGTTCTGCAGCAGCTACACTTTGAGTCACATGGTGACACACAAGTGTGTTACATGAATTGCCTACCTACCAAAAGGGAGCTCTTGAATGAACAATAGCCCATTGCTTGGAATTGATCCATTTTCTTGGCGGAAGATTTGCTACAAAGTGCTATTTATTTTCTTGCATATTTTATGACACACTCCAGCCTCTTAGAAACCATTACATCAGTTTGGCAATGTTGAACAATGTAATAAGATCTATCATTTTCAATTTGTTGCTTTGTCAGATTAAATCTTAGAAGTGTTCTCCAGACCTGGGGAGTCATCTGAGACAGTGGTTAAAGATATATCAATTTCCAGACACCAGCCCAGGGCCCAGGAACCTGTATGTTTATTTTGTTCCCAAGTTATTCTAGAATAGGCATCTGGCATTAGTTTCCCACTCAGATATTTTGGGTCTTACTAGTTGGAACGAACTAAAGAAGAACATACATTTAATTGCTGATAATTCCAGTTAAATATTGATGCGCTGTATCTCTTAATTATGTGTATATATGACCATCTACGTGGTTGACATTTTTCATGTTACATGAAATGCACTCCCCTTTGTGTGAGCTGAAACATATAGCTCTTTCTTTATTTCCCACATTTGTTGCTTTTTCCAACCCCTAATCTCTTCAAAATGTTTTCTGATGGTCATTTTTTTTCTTCTCTTCTTCATATCATAGCCATGGCTCTCTCATTAGAAAAATACCAATTGGTTTATTTTTTTAAATCTTGGTGAACATATTGTTCCAAGAAACATTTTGAATGACTGTATATGCAAGTGTGCACAGACTGTGTGAAGTGTTATATGCAAGATCATGAAGATCAATAAATATACAAGGCCTGTGTAATTATAACAGTCTGGCTTGACTGGCATTCCAGAAACGTGCAACCTATATACAAACCAGTGAAATATTTGACATTGAAGTATCATCAGTGCTGCTTACAGGGAAGAAGAGGCCCCCAGCCCCAGGATGAACTTATGTTCCCACCAGAGGCCTGGGGAGTGCCACAGAGTTTGTTACGTTTCCAAGGGTCCTGGAGATGAAACACTCCTCTGAGTACTTCAGAGCACATTATGACATATCAAGTTTAAACATGGGTCTTGCTCATTATGTTTCTATTTTGCTCCTAAGCCCAGAAGAAGGGCATGTGTTGTCACACAGGCCTGCAGGTCCTGGGGATGTGGGTGGAGGGTGATACTAACCTGGCGAGAGCACCCCACTTAAGTGAGTGATGGTGGTTAGCTGCACCCCCCACCTTCCCTGGGCCATAGTCAGCATCTCTGAACAGCTGAACCTGACAATGCTTAGAGACTCTCTGTAGAGACTTGGACCAAAACAGGAATTCTGGAGTTGGAGGCCAACCCAGAGAGCTTCTGGCTCAGTGATGTCCTCATTGTCATTGCGGCTCCTCCTTGCCTATGTGTATGCGCTCCTCACTTTCTCTGAGCTATTTCATGTCAGTTAACCTGTTTTATCTTCATCAATACTCTTGTCAGAAATTTGGGACAGTATTATTTTTCCATTTTACAGTGAGGAAGATGAATTTCAGAAAGATAAAGGACTGTTTAGCCCGGGGGGGGGGGGGTGGGACACTTAAGAATGAATAAGTATCTTCAAATATTAGAGGCTTTACTATCTGGAGGTGGGTCTACATTTCACTGAAGAGCAGACTGGGGCCAATCAGTGAAATTGCAGTGGCAAATGCAGGCATTAAATGGACTATGGAGCTCAGAGTCCAGATCTTTCTCTTGTCTACTGGGTCATTCTGGTAAGATGCTTAAACTTTCTGAGCATCAGTTTCCTCAATAGTAAAAAGGACAATCAGGAATAATCTGTCATCTTTTGGTCAAAGGAGATGCTCAACAAGTAGAAGGTATTTTTAGGGCCCGGAAGTAGGTTTTAGTTCAACATAAGAAGGAACTTTCTATCAAAGAGACAGTTGAGAAATGGGATGTGCTGCCTTGCAGAGGCGTGAACTTCTTGTCACTGGAAGCATTCAAGAGGCAACTGGAAGACCAGCAGCCAGAGGTAGTATAGGGTGGAAGTTGGACAATTAGGAAATTCTATGACTCTCCCATTTCTTGGATTCCATGATGTGTTCTTCTGGCATGAACTCAAATTTCTGTACTGTTTTCTAGTCTTCATTCTCTCTGCTGCCTTGGAGCCTATTCTTTCAGTCCAGAATGTTCTTCTTTGCTTACCCACCTGTCAGTGTCAGTCAAACCTCCTTTTCTGAGGAAAGCCTTACCTGTGCAGCCTCCTTCCCCTGGGATTAACTAAATTGCTATTTATAGTTTAATGGTTCATACAAGGACCAAGCCAAGTGTGCAAGATTTCTGACTACCAGGTTAAGCCTCTTTTCACCAGATTTGATTGGCTGTTGTAAGATCAAAGTAACTTCTACTAACTAAACAACCACATGATTAAAATAGCGAGATTCTCAAGCAGTGGCTCTGCCTGCTTCAGAGAACAAGGCTCCGAGACCACTGAGTTCCAAGTTCACTATCATGTATTAGGTCCTTACATGTGCCAAGCACAGCACCACTTGCTGGAGATTCAAATATAAAAATAAGTGCAAGTGCCCATGCTCAAGGAGTTCCGCCTAGGGTGTAAGATCAGGAATCTTGACTTAAGTTGGTAAACACATAGCCTACTGTGTGTATTTGAGAAGGGAACTCTTGGCCAAATTGGGGTCCAGAGAAGGCTTCTTGGAGAAATTTATACCAAATCACCCCTCTGTCTTACATTCCTTATGATCAGGAGCGCTCTTGCTATGTTATGTCTTGTTGGGTCAGTAGATGTATTACTGGGCGAAGCTCCAGCTGCTGGGTTTTTATTGCACCATAACTTATCTTTTAGAGCTTCTGCTGCAGTGCAAGATGCCTTCATGACGTACACAGTGTATGATGACACCATCACCATTAATCTCATCCAAGAGGCCTGCAAGATTCTGGGTGAGTATGAAATGGACCTGTTTTGGTTTCCTATGTTGCTATAAGAAAGTACAACCAGTTCTCATATTTCAAGTAGTTCTGTTCTATAAAGTCTTCAGAATACTGAATTAGCAAATACTCAACCATTGCTCTTGGAGGAAACGTAGAGCTAAGTTCCTGGGAACCTCTGCTCACAACATTTTCATCAACTGATAAATATATAACCTTGTTTTGTGTGTGTTTTTGTTAATGAATATTGTTATTCCTTAACATGGGACTCACTCACAGCCAACAGTACTGTAACTCATGTCTGAATGAAGTTTATCTGCTCTTCATATTTTCTTTGTAAGACACTTCACAGCCTGTTCACACTGAAGAACATTAGACAGCACTTCAGCACTTTGGGGCATTTGAAACAACAGAATCACCAACAAAAAGGATATAAATAAAGGAATGTAGCACTAAATAGACTGTAAAAAACGGTCACTTGTTTATAGTATGAGAACTGAAACAAGAATGTAGTGAATCGCCTTGTTTGACCTTAGCTAGAAACATGTGTTGGGCAACTCAAATTTTTTTCATTCATGTACATGTCCAAGAATGACTATGAAATCTCTGAGAGTACTGATTTTGGGGTTACAAAATAGATTTTAGCAAGTAGGTAAGTTTGCAAATACTGAAACTGAAAATAATGAGGATTGACTGTACCACAAACTGGGTGGCCTAAAACAATGGAAATTTATTATTTTAATGTTCAGGGCACTGGAAGTCCAAAATCAGGCTGCTGGCAGGGCTGTGCTGCCTCTGAAGGCGCCAGGGAAGGGCCTTTCCTCTGCCAGGTGCTGGCGCTCCCAGCTTCCGTCTACACAGGATGGTCTTCTCCCTGGGTGTTCATGTTTGTATGTACAAACTTCCCTCTTCTTATAAAGACTCCAGTTATATTGGATTCTGGGCCCATGCTGGTCAAGTATGACCTTGTCTTAAATTTGATTACATCTACAAAGACCCAGTTTCCAAATAAGGTCACAATCATAGGTTCTGGGTGGTCATGAATTTTTGAGGAACACTATTTAACTCATTACAGGGCTCATATCCTATCCTTTCCACTTGGACAGCCTGAGGCTTCTTTCGGACAAAAATTGTGAATGTCTTGAGTTTCATCATCTGTACCACCATCATCTTATTTGACCAAGATGTTGACTTTGACAGGTGTTGCATTATCTTTGCAATGATTAGTCATGATTATCTCTGGGTGTCAAGAGGAACAGCACTGAAAATCTTGTTATGCCGACCCCACTCATGTTTACTCGGAAATGGACATGGTGTGCTTTGTAGGGTGCAGGGCCCTTCTCCCCATCTGCTCACTCATGGAACAGCTAATCTGCCTAGACACTAAAATGCCATTGACAGGGCCATAATAGGAGGACCATGTGTGGATGGCCCTATTTGCAATGCATATGTAATATCAGAATGATTTCTCCCAAGGATGTATTAGCAAAAGATGGCCTATTACACTAACTTGCTCCCTTTCTAGGCTCTGAGGGGAAGAGGAACAGGACAAAGAGAGAATTTAGCTCTGCCTCTTTATAGTTTAATTACCCGAACAAGTTATTTACTCAATGGAAGTTTTTCATTGGTCAAATGAGAATAGTAAGGATAACATTTGTCCTTCAGAGTTGTTTTGAGGATTAAATAAGATAATGCATGTGAATATGTCAAATGTGGCATAATAAACTGTGAAAAAGTATTTTCTTCCTTCCCTTGGTATTAATTTCCTAGGACTGCCACAACAAATTAGCACAAGTTAGGTGACCTCAAATGACAGAAATGTATTCTCTCACGGTTTTGGGGGCAGAAGTAAAAACCCAAGGCATTATCAGGGTTCATTCCTTCTGGAGGCTCTGAGGGAAATGACTCTGCCAAGGACTCACCTGGCTTCATTGGCTGCTGGCAGTCTGAGGTTACAGTTGCACTACTCCCATCTCTGCTCATCTTCATATCACCCTCTTTTCTGTGTCTTCACACAGCTTTCTTTTAAGAACACATCATTGGATTTAGGGCCCACCATAGTCCACTATGAGCTTATCTTCATTTAACTAGTTAGATCTGCAAAGAGCCCAATTCCAAATGAGACATTTGGAGGTTTCAGATAGAAACCTCCAACTGAAGGTTGGGAAGACGTCTGAATGCTGAGAATTGCCTCCTTTCTTCCAGCAAAGTTTTGAGAGAACACTATTCAGCCTATATACCCTCCTTTCCTTTATCCTTCCTTCTCACCAGCCCTGAGCACACGTGAACGGGGCCTGGCGAGGGAGGAGGGGAGGGCGGCCTTGCTGTCTGAGGCTCTAGAGATCTGCGTGCACAGAGCAGAGGAAGCCCCCTGCCGCTTCCAGGCTCTTTGACAACATGCCACTTTCAGTCCTGGTTGAAATTCTCTTGCCCATTCCTCACAGGCAGTGTGGCTTTGGGTCATAGGGAGACAGCTTTTAGGGATTATTGCAGGTGAGCACTGCATCAACATCCTTGCCTAGCACCTGGGACCGTGGGGATAATTGTTGGAAGTTTGAGGGTGGCCGGGAGAGGAGGGCCTTCAAGCTGATTCCTGTGCAGCTTCGGGGTAGGCAGTAGGAGCTGTGGTTTCCAGCTGGTTTTCATGGTGAATCTGAGGGCCAGCAAATTTGCTTTTGTCCTCAAGAGCAGTTCCTGAGGTGGTTACAGGATAAAGGCAGCCCACCATGTGTGCTTAAAAACAGCTAGCTAATGCTAAGTCACTAGGGCCAGGTGGCCTGCAGTGGGAAAGTCACTGAGGCTTGAGAAACTGGATGTGTGCAATCACAGATCCTCGTCAGCAAGGGGCGAGGTCCCCTGCTGCACCAGGATCCTTAGGTCCTTCTGTCTGTTTTGGAGCCACAGAGCCAGGCAGGGGCAGAGGTGCCTGGAGTTATGAGAATCCTGAGGTACCAGCTGGTGATTAACTTCTGACCAGATGTGCATTAGCCCCTTGTCATTCAGCTCCCGCATCCTAATAAACGGAGACAAGGCTGAGTCTGAGGCTGTAAACAAAGCACAGGGAGTGAACCTTTCATTTGTTCCTTCAGCTGTGAAACTCCTGCTCCGTGAACGGCAACATCTCTCAACGCCTTTGAGAGCCGGTGTGGCCTTTTGAGGGAGTACACAGGCAGTTTGCTGTCAGGGCTCCTATGGCCTCCCAACAGTCACAGGTTGGCATCCTCTGCCCACTCCTCCTTTCAAAGAGTGGGCCAGGACCCAGGCAGTGTCTGTAGTATCTGCAAATCCCACCCCTTCCTTGGCCAGCCTATGTGGGATGCTCCCAGACTCCTTTGTTAGGCATTCTGCTGATGCTAAGGGTAGAGGCTTGTGTGGAATTGCGGCTACCAAGAGGCAGGCAGAGTCAGGGTTTCACGCAGGAGTCACACCCAGGTGTGATTCACTCTTTATAGCGCTGTGCTGCCCCAGCTCTTGGCTCAGCTCAGCTTCTAAAGTAGCAGCCTTCCTGCTACAGACGTACAGCACCAGAGCATTCCCTCTTGGCCCTCCGGTTTTACACACCTGCTGGAGAGTCTGCGGTTTATTTTCTTAAACATCACTTTTTAAAACCTTTAAAACAGGCTATGTTAAATATGCTTCTGATAATCCAACAGGAAGACCACTTGACCTCTCTCTTATGCTAATCTGCACTACCCACCCGCACAAGGCCTAGGCAGTGGCCCTTCTGCCGACAGACCTGCGGGATGGGGACAGTGAGAGCTGCTGGCAGGGACGTCTGATTGCTGACAATTGTCTCCTTTCTTCCAGCAAAGTTGGAGAAGCTCCCGGTTCCTTTTCTTCCACAGGAAAAATACAAACCCTTAGGTGGAAATTCTGTGCCAAGAGGCGACTATTGAGACTTGACCAGAAAAGCTAGAGTTCTCAGAGTTTAGAAAATAAAAGAGTATAAAACTTGGACCAGATGGTGGAAACAAAACCAACTTTTGTCTTTTCCTGATTTTATTTCAAAGACTCCCAGCAGCATCACATCACATTTGGGTTCCGAGCCTCTGCTGAGGGGCTTCTTGCTACAACTAGAATGAGCGCGAGCACTTGCCTCCTGCCCTGACACGCCAGCTGGGCAACCTTGGCCAGTGAGCAAATTTCACTGAGAGTGGATCTCCTTCTCAAAAAGTAATAATATCTCAAAGGTCATGGGAAGGAGTGGATTAAATCAGGTAGCAAGTAAAAGTCATTTAGCAACGTGCAGGACACACAGCAGGCACTGAGCACTTGTGAACGGAATGGTGGCTCTGAAGGAGAGACATATTTTGAACTTCTGGCTGTTGTGCCTTAAAAGTAGAGGCACATTTTGCTGTTCACCTTGCATCACAGTGCTATGAAATAATGTTCCCAGTCCTCTGAGCATTAGTCAGCAAACTACATTAGTCACCAATCCTGGCCCCCTGTCTGTTTTGTACATCAAGTTTTATTGGAACTCAGATATGCATATTGTCTGTGGCTGCTTTGCAATATAATGGCAGTGTTGAGTAGTTGTTGCAGAGAACACATGACTGCAGAACTGAACATTTTTATTGTCTGCCCTTTACTGAAAATGTTTCGTCATCTTATGCTGTAGAGAATGGATCTTTAATACCCAGATCCTTTTCAAGATTAAAAAAAAATCATTTAGCCTTGGCCAATGCAGCTCAGTTGGTTGAGCATAGGCCCATGCACCAAAAGGTCTCCAGTTCAATTCCCTGCAGGGCACATGCCCAGATTGTGGGCTCATTCCCTGGTAGGGGTGCATGTGCGAGGCAAATGTCTTTGTCTCTCTCTCCCCTTCACCCTCACTATCTCTCTCAAAAAATCAATAACAAACATTTTTAAAATCTCTTTTTATTAAGAACTATTCTGGGAGAACTAAGATGGCGGCAAAGCTGAAACATCTATCTTGCCGTCATAATCAGCAATTTTAATACTACAACTTAACGAAGGAACAAACACCTTCCAGAATCACCAGAACGCTCGCCGAGTGAAAATTCCACAAATAAAAGTGAAGATAAGACACTGTGACTCGGAGGAGCGGCGGCGGACGGCGTTGAAAGATTCGTGCGCAGAGAGAGGTTTGGAGTGCGCGCTGCGGAGAGGGCGGGCGGCTGGAAACCGACCAGTTTTCTCGAACGGGGAGACAAAGGCGTCCCACTGGACACATTCTCCAGCTCTGGGCGAAGTCCAGAGAACCCACTATCACACGGGGTGAAAACTGGACAGTGGGAGGGCACGCCGAAGCTCGGGTGCTGCCGGGTCTGCCGGCTTGTGGAGAAGGCAGCTCTCGTGCGAACAGCTCGGCTGCGTGACGGCGCAGAGAGCGCACCGCGACTTGTCTCTCATTCGGAAAACCCTCAGACTGCTTTGTTTTACGACCCTGGGTGAGACATTGCGCATGCAAAGTCATTTGGGGACAGTCTGAATTCCCCGGCAGCCGGTGGAGCTCCACAGCGGCTCTCTCTCAGAGGTGCTGGCAGCCATTGCCCCCGGCACAGAGCCCCTGGGGCCGCATAGGGCGGAGCTAACGCTGTCCGCTTGGCCCAGAGACTCCGCCCATCCAACCTGAGCACAGCTGAGCTTCACAGACAATTGGCCTGGAGGTCAAACCCTCCTAGGGCTAACAACAAAAAGCTGGGTTTAAATTCAAAAACACTGAATACAACCCATAAAGGATTGCAGTAAGAGTACCCACCTCAGGTAACTGGGGAGACTGAGCCACTGTCCCTTTGAGGATAGCCACCACATAAAGCAGCCACTATGCAGAGACATGGAAAGAAATCAGGTGTGAAAGAAATGGAGGAGAAAAGACGACAAGACATAGAGTTCAAAACCACGGTTATAAGGCTTTTCAAGAGGCTCCTACAAAAGGCCGATCAACTTAATGAGAATTACCAGGAAATGAACAAGACCAACCAGGAAATAAACAAGACCAACCAGCAAATGAATGAGACTTACAAGGAGATGAATGATACTTACAAAGAAATGAATGAGACCCTCAGGGAAATGTACAAGACCTCTGAGGATACGAACCAGACCTTCACAGATAAAAAAAAGGACCAACTAGAAATCAAGCATACACAGACTGAAATAAAAAATATTACACAAAGTCCTAAAAGCAGTCCAGAGGGCCACAAGAACCAAGTCAAAGATTTGAAATACAAAGAACCAAAATCCACTCAGCTGGAAAAGCAAGAAACAAAAAGAATTCAGATAATTGAAGATAGTGTAAGGGGCCTCTGGGACAACCTCAAGCAAGCCAACATCCGAATTATTGGGGTGCCAGAAAAAGAGAGAGAGCAAGTTAATGAAAACCTACTTGAAGAAATAGTGACTGAAAACTTTCCCCACCTGGTGAAAGAAACTGACTTAAAAGCCCAAGAAGTACACAGAACCCCAAAATATAGGAATCTAAAGAGGACCACACCAAGACATATCATAATTAAAATGCCAAGAGCAAAAGACAAAGAGAGAATATTAAAAGCAGCAAGAGAAAAACAGTTGGTTACCTACAGGGGAGCACCCATCCGATTGTCAGCAGATTTCTCAACAGAAACGATGCAGGCCAGACGCGAGTGGCAAGAAATATTCAAAATAATGAAGAGCAAGAATCTACAACCAAGATTACTCTATCCAGCAAAGCTATCATTCAGAATTGAGGATCAGATAAAGTGCTTCGCAGATAAGAAAAAGCTAAAGGAGTTCATCACCACCAAACCAGTATTATATGAAATGCTGAAAGATATTCTTTAAGAAGAGGAAGAAGAAAAAGGTAAAAATATAAATTATGAACAACAAATACACATCTATCAACAAATGAACATAAAAATCAAGTGAACTGATAGGCTGATGAACAAGATAAACTGGTGACTATAACAGATACATGGACATAGAGAGGGAATGGACTGACAATTCTTGGGGAGAAAAGTGTTGTTGGAAGTACAGCAAGAGATTGGACTAAAATCTTGCAACAATGGGAGAGGACATTGGGGAGGGGGAGGTGAGGGTGGAGGGTGGGATAGGTACAGGGTGGAGGGAAGATATAGGGGGATAAAAAAGGGGAAACAATTTAATTAATAAACTGAACAATAAAAAAAATTAAAATTAAAAAAAAAAAAAGAACTATTCTGGACTGAATTATGTGTGCTCCACCCCCATCCCTCCACTTCAGAAAAAATTCCCATGTGGAAACTCTAAGCCCCAATGTGATGGCATTCGGCAATAGGGCCTTTGGGAAATAATTAGGTTTGTAGAGATGAGGATGAGGCCCTTATGATAGCATTATTGCCCTTAGAAGACACACCAGAGTTAGCCACATCTAGCTCTCCATCCCGCACCTGTGGGAGGACACAGTGAAGCCAGGAAGAGGGCTCTCACTAGAACCTGACCTGCTGACACCGTAATCTTGGACTTTAGCCTCCTACGAGGAATTGTGAGGAAATAAAATTCTGTTCTTAAGCCACCAGTCTAGAGTTTTGGTGTAGTAGCCTGAGCAGACTTGTACGGAAACTCTAAGTTTTTATAAAAAACTACACGCACTCTCTTCAAACTCGGAGACCTCTGCCACAGCCGGCTTTTAGGGTGCGTACCCGGGACCTCGGACCTCACCTGGCACTGGGGAATCAGTGCAGTGGGACGTCTCTGCCCTCCCCATTGGAGAAATCCAGTCAGGATTGCTGCTGCCAGCCCTACAGCCTGCGCACACACACGGCTCCAAACCTCTCCTCAGGCGTATCTTCAAGGTTGCACTCTGCCGCTCCTCTGAGCCTCAGTCTCCCACCTTTACTTTTATTCGTGGAATTTTCACTCATCCAGTGTCCCATGATTCTGGATGATGTTTGTTTTGTTGTTATTAATTGATGTTTGTTTTGTTGTTGTTTTGTTAATTAAATAAATTTATTTATTTAATTTAACAATTAAATAAATAAATAAATTATTTATTTATTTTATTTTATTTTTTATCTTTATTGTTCAATTTATTAATTACATTATTCCCATTTTTTATCCCCCTATAGCTCCCCTCCACCCTGTACCCATCCCCCCCTCAGCCCACACCTCCGTCCCCCCCGCCACTGTCCTCTCCCATTGTTGCAAGATTTTTGTCCAGTCTCTTGCTGCACTTCCCACACCCCTTTTCTCCCCAAGAATTGTCAGTCCATTCCTTCTCTATGTCCATGATTCTGTTATATTCACCAGTTTATCCTGTTCATTAGATTATTAATTCACTTGATTTTTAGATTCATTTGTTGATAGATGTGTATTTGTTGTTCATAATTTATATTTTTACCTTTTTCTTCTTCTTAAAGAACACTCCTCAGCATTTCATATAATATTAGTTTGGTGGTGATGAACTTCTTTAGCTTTTTCTTATCTGCGAAGTACTTTATCTGATCTTCAATTCTGAATGATAGCTTTGCTGGATAGAGTAATCTTGGTTGCAGATTCTTGCTATTCATCACTTTGAATATTTCTTGCCACTCTCCCCTGGCCTGCATAGTTTCTATTGAGAAATCCTCTGACAATCATATGGGTGCTCCCTTATAGGTAACTAACTGTTTTTCTCTTGCTGCTTTTAATATTCTCTCTTTATCTTTTGCTCTTGACATTTTAATTATGATGTGTTTTGGTGTGCCCCTCTTTAGATTCCTATATTTTGGGGTTCTGTGTACTTCTTGGGTTTTTAAGTCAGTTTCTTTCACCAGATGGGGGAAGTTTTCAGTCACTATTTCTTTAAGTAGGTTTTCATTACCTTGCTCTCTCTCTTTTTCTGGCACCCCAATAATTCGGATGTTGGCATGCTTGAGGTTGTCCCAGAGGCCCCTTACACTATCTTCAATTATCTGGATTCTTTTTGTTTCTTGCTTTTCCAGCCGAGTGGATTTTGCTTCTTTGTATTTCAAATCTTTGACTTGGTTCTTGTGGCCCTCTGGACTGCTTTTAGGACTTTGTGTAATATTTTTTATTTCAGTCAGTGTATGCTTAATTTCTAGTTGGTCCTTTTTCATATTCTTGAGGGTCTCATTCATATCCTTGTAGATCTTATTCATTTCTTCATTGGTCTTGTTCATTTCCTCGTAGTTCTCAGTAAGTTCATTGGCCTTTTCTAGGAGCCTCTTAAAAAACCTTATTACTGTGGTTTTGAACTCTATGTCTAATTGTGTTTTTCCCTCCATTTCTTTCACACCTGATTTCTTTCCATTTCTCTGCATTGTGGCTGCTTTCCTGAGCTGGTCGATTAGCTTTGTGTGGTAGATGTCCTCTGACAGTGGCTCAGCCTCCCTGAGGTGGGTACTCTTACTGCAATCCTTTATGGGTTGTACAGTATTTTTGAAGTTAAGTCCAGCTTGTTGTTGTTAGCCCCAGGAAGGTTTGACCTCCAGGCCAATTGGCTGTGAAGAAAAACTGTGTTCAGGTTGGATGGGCAGAGTCTCTGAGCTGAGCAGGCAGCGTCAGCATCAGCTACGTCCTATGCGGTGTGCGGGTCTCTGTTGGGTGGTAATGGCTGCAGGCACCTCCAAGAGAAAGCCACCGCTTGACTCCACCCGTTGCCAGACAACTCTGCCTCTCCCCAAATGAGTCTGCACACCCAAAGTCTCGCCCAGGATTGTATAACAAAGCAGTCCAGTGGTCTGCCGAATGAGGAACAAGTCACGCATCCTCTCTGTGCTGTCGTGCATTTTACGCGCAAACTGCTATTCCAAGCTACACGCACTCTCCTCAAACTCGGAGACCTCTGCCACAGCCGGCTTTTAGGGTGCGTACCCGGGACCTCGGACCTCACCTGGCACTGGGGAATCAGTGCAGTGGGACGTCTCTGCCCTCCCCATTGGAGAAATCCAGTCAGGATTGCTGCTGCCAGCCCTACAGCCTGCGCACACACACGGCTCCAAACCTCTCCTCAGGCGTATCTTCAAGGCTGCACTCTGCCACTCCTCTGAGCCTCAGTCTCCCACCTTTACTTTTATTCGTGGAATTTTCACTCATCCAGTGTCCCATGATTCTGGATGATGTTTGTTTTGTTGTTATGTTGTAGTTTTGGAATTGTTGCTCGGGGCAGCACAATAGGTGTTTACCTATGCTGCCATCTTGGTTCCTCCCTCGGAAATTCTAAGTTTTTAGATCTCAAAAAAAAAACTGCTACATACCTATGTCTAACATCATGCCAGGTCATTTTTTTTTCTGGCTGTGTGATGGGGAATACTGTGTGGCATGTGCAGGACTTCCAGCAGAGAGATGCCATCACATCTGCCCTACTACCGTCCCAGTTCCAAACCAGCCGATACATTTAGAGGCAGCAAGTTTGTAGACCAATGTTGGGCTGACCCATATTACCTTCCTACCAAAAGCCAAAGTATATCACTATGATTTCTCCCTGTCTAGTTGAAAATTAGAAGGGTATTTTCTTCTTGTTATTTATCTCAATAACATGGGTTGGCCCATACCTGAAAGAGTACATAAGTATGGTGAGTGCATTTTTCAAATTAAAAGATAGGATTCAAAATTAGGTAATTTTGTCATGCTCAGTTCGCACCATTTGGTGGCCTGCCTTCCAAGTGGGCTCCAGGAGGCCATGTACCTACAGCCATGGCTGCGAGTTCTCCAGACGCCCCCCGCAGGCTGGGACCAGACAGAGCTTGCGCACTGCATAACGGATTGTTCAGTATGTGAGTAAGTGCCTACTTAGTGTGTAAGTGGGTTATTAGCAATCTGTGGTGACAACACACAGCAGCCTTTGGCACAGCGGTGTCAGTCTCCACTTTGTCTGCTAAGAAACCCATAGCAAAACGCATTTCAGCAGTCAGCTACCAGCAAAGGCCAACAAGCATCTCTGCAACTACCTCTTTAAAAATAAGAGGAACAACATAAACCTTACCCAGTCCTGAGATCAGGCATTAGAATATTTGTCCTTTCCTAGACCCTCTGAGGCGGAACAAGTAACCCAGGCCACATGACCAACTGAAAACTGACTGGGGTGGGAGCGGGGAGAGATGAGGTCTCTAGAAATGCCTCTGGAATAAGCAGACCTGCATGAGCCCCTGGCTGAAAGGTCTCATAGTAATGTCACATGGGCAAGTCCCCTATTGGCCAAACAGCAGCGATATCCACAACACCTACCTCAGGGCGGTTGTAAAGATTGATGCCAATAATATGAGCAAACTGCCTAACAGAGTGGGTGCTCAACAAGTAGTCCCTCGCCCTGTCCCCCTCCCCCCTCCCGAGGACTCCTGTTCTTGTGCTCTGGTCCTTGGTAGGCTGACTTCTCTGTTCCTGAATTTGCCGGGAAGCAGACAGCTTATCTTCCAGGCCTAAGTGGGACTCCTCCCGCTTAAGCTGCCTTATTCATTTCGTAGCTGCTTTTCTCTGTGCCTGATAAACTTATTGCTACACCTGAAACACAGTGCTCCCAATGGAGAGTCTGTTTCCTCCTTGCAACCTCTGGCATTAACATGGTTGTTATTCCTCTCCTTTCCTTAAACTCCTCTTTCTCCTACTCATGAAGATCTCCCGATGTATTACCTCATGCCTGCCTTAAGTGACACCATTTGAGGAGGGAAGTATGCCAGATGAATGGCTTTCTTCAGATATCTGAAGCTTATTCCCTTGGATACTAAAACTTTGAAAAAAATTTACTCAGTTCCAATGGAAAACTTTCCAAAGTGCAAGCATACACTTCCCTGCCTTGCGGAAGAGCACGTGCTTTTCTGGGTGCCTGAGGTGGGCACAATGAGGCATGTTGTTGTTGGGTCTGGGTGACAGGAGGTGGGCAGAGGTCTTAGGAAGTCCAGCCCAAGCAGGTCACAGGATCCTTTGCCTGCTCACCCTCATTCAGGGTTTAACAGTATCTTCTCCTCTAGTCAGCCCACTGCTGTTTCCAGTCCCTTAAGCTGTCACCCAACAAGAAGTAAACACTTCCCGATGATACAGAAGAGTCAAGCCTGCTAAGTCAGAAAGTTCAAGTTTATATGTCATTGTAATTGAAAAGTTTTTTAGAAGTTTCTGTACCTTCCCTGAAAGCCAAGTGTAAATACCTGTGGCAATTATTTTCTTGCCAACAAAGAAGTCTTCTATTAACACACACACAAACAAACACTTTTTAATAGAATGTTTCACACATACACAAAAGTAGAGAGAATTGTGTATTGAAGCCCATGTATCCTTCACCCAAAAATTAATATTTTCCAATCTTGTTTTATTTCTCTGGTCCCCCCAGCCCTTTCTCTGGTTTTGTTTTTTCTGGAATGAGCTCAGGTTTCCCTTAATTTTACTTATAAATATTTCAGCATGAGTTTCTCCCTAAACCATTTTAAAACATAATCATAATGCCCTGATTATATCTAACAGAATTCAAAGTATTCCAGAGGCCCACATCCAGCTCTGCCTCTGCTGACTGTAGATGAATGTGGTCTCATTGTCTTACTGTGTTCGATTTGCTAAGGTCTCTTCAGGACAATCAGCAGAAACGTTTCACTTTGACAGAATTTCAAACTCACAGGAGGTTTGCAAGAATAATCCAAAGAATTCCCATATACCAGTAGTCTTCATCTGTATTCCCCAAATGTTAGCATTCCACCATATAGGCTCTATCCTTTTCTCTCTATCTACACCTACATTTTTTCCGAATTGGCAGTATGATACAGATACGATATCTCTTTATGCCTAAAAATTCTCCTGCATAACTACAGAACAACCATCCAACTTCAAAATAAACATTGATATAGTGCCATTATGTCATCACAGACTTTACTGAGATTGTCTAATTGTCCCAACCATGTTCTTTAGAGTAAGAAAACCTGGAGCATGTCAGTTGTCATGTTTCCTCAGCCTTCTGCAGTCCGGGACAGCCTCGGACAGAGCCTTTCTTTGTGTCTTATAATATTGATACTTTGGAAAGATCTGGTCAACTATTTTGTAGAATGCCCCTCAGTTCAGGATTACTTGACATTTCCTTTTGATTCAATTCAGGTAAGGCTTTCTTGACAGAAAGACCACTGATGTGGTGTTTTGTCCTTTTCATTTCACATGTCAGAGGCATTTTATGTCATTTTGCCCCATTATTGGCTTTAAATTTGATAGTTTGGTTAGCGTGGAATCTGCCAGGGTTCTCCACAGTAAAGTTACTCTTTCCCCCTTTGTAATTATTATCTTGTGAAAATACTCTTGTGAAATACTTTCAGACTATGTACATATCTTGTGGTTCTCAAGCTCCTCCTTCCCTAGTTTTATTATTCATTGGTGATTCTTGTCTGAATCAATGTGTCTGATGGTGTTCAAATAGGGATTTTCTAAGTATATCATTGCTTTTACATTTACTATTTGAATTTCTACTATAAGGAAGAATTTCCCCTCTTTTCCATTTATTTATTTGTATCAATGTGAATTCTTCATTCTTATTTTTAAAATAGGTTGAAATCCGTTACTTTACAGTATTGATTTAGTTATTCAAGTTCTCCAAGATTTAGTTGGGGGAGCCCCTGTAAGCTGGTTATTGGGCCCTTTTAACATGTTCTCATTATCCTCTGGTCATTTTTAAAAAGCTTTATGGAATGACAAGATGTTATCTTTCCCTGCCCCAATCCTGAAATTTGACATTTTCCCAAGGAACCTTGAAAGCACACACACACACACACACACACACACACACACACACACACACACATTCTTCACACACTCTCCTAACTTCCTTATCTATCTATCTATCACTTACCTATCATCTATCCATCTATTTATCTGTCTAAAACTAGATCAGTCCCTTGGTCTTACAAAGTTGATTTCCTAATCTACACCACATTCTGGTTTTCTCATTTCCATAACCAACTTTATTCTCATACAGTGAAAAACCTGGTTCCCATTATCTAATACTTGATTATCAGAAAGTCGTTTCAAAATTGTAAACCCACACCACATGAAAAGAAAGCCTGCTAACTACAGTTAAATATTTATTTAAAGTTCTTTTTTGTCTTTAGCATGAGGACAAAGCAGTCAAAATACTGTGTTCAAATGTTACAGTATTGATTTCTTTCCTGCATAATTAGGTTATTCAAAACTGTTCTGTGGAAATATTGTTCTGTTAATCTGTTTCTGTTTGTATTCCATCTTAGGGCTTTCCCTATTCCTATTGATCTTATTTATTTTCTCTAAGTATATGAGTCATTTACACAATATACTAAACCAGAACTGTTCAAATGCTGTGCTCAGAGTAATGTCAGTGCCCCCACCCAGTCCACACTTTTTCTAACCTTTCCATCTCATCCCCATCAATGCCTTGTAGCTAGCTAATCTCAGTAGTCCCTGATTTATCCTTCTGCTGTTTCATTCTGTACAAATAAGCAGATAGATGCATATTTCTTTATTGCCCCTTATTTATTACCCAAAGATAGAACATTAAGTATGTAATAGATTCTCCTTTGCACTGTCAAATATATGTAAGACACCTATGACTTGTGTTCAGTTCTCTTTTGCATTTTCTTGCCATTTCCTGTATATCCCCGATGTCCCATGACTGGAGAGCTCATGGAATCCTAAATTCAGTGACATAAAACTGCATAAACACGTACAGGTGTGGTTTAAAAAGTGACTTCTGTCCTCCACCCAAGAATCCCTTTGCTGATGGAAAACACCACACCCAAACCCTAGGTCCTCGTTCAGGAACAGTCACTGTCCTTCCCTATTAATGGAGCGAGGTACCCAGAGGAAAAATAATCACGTTCTGAAAAAGCAGCCTCATGGATTTGTGTAGATGTACAGGCTTAAAAGAATAGTCAAGCAGGCTCTCTCTACACAGGGCCACCACTGTCACTTCCTACAACCTTGCTTGGCTTGCAGACAGCCCAGTGCTCAGAGGGCGTCCCAGGGAGAAGGGCCTCTGGGGTCTGCACTTTCCTGGCAGGTCACAGGATGCACCTGCTCAGAGCCTACACACAGCACACACGGTGCAGCTGCTTTTCCTCGACTTGAACACGTTAGATTTAGCAGGAAGGAGAAAACAAGAAGAAACAATTTCACACCTGTCCATTTACTTTTCAGGGATTCTCCTTTCAAAAACTCAGAAGCACTGGAAAAAGACTTCAGTGGAATTTATTTCAGCTCCCTTACTAACGCAGGCCATTACCACCTCCCACCTACTGTCTGGGCCTTTATCTAGATCCAGAAGATTTGGCTAATACATTGTTAGGACATATGTATAACTCCTTTCTGACAAGACCAGCCCAACTTAGTGGGGTCCATCCTGTTCAGATACAGAATGACTGTCCATTCATCTGGCTGTGGACAATGAACTATAGGGGTTCTGTGCTCAGAATCTTTGATAGTGAATAAGTGTCTACTTATTCACTATCGGCTGGAGAGACCTCCTCCGACCCCCAGCCATCTCTGTAGGAATTGGCTGTGGATAGTTAAAGTGGCCCGGAAGCCCCTGGCTGTAAATTCCAGACCCGGTCACAGCATCCCAGGGCCCTTCAGGGGTTCAGCCGAGGAGCTGGTAATTGTGAAAGGCAGGTCTCCCATCAAGCTGAGCTTCTCAGACCTTCCCCAGCAACCAGTACTCATCACTGTAAAGAAGAGCATGTTCTCCCACAGATACACAGGCCACCAGCATGGATGGATGTCCTGTCTCCTGTGCCAATGCTGAAAAGCCACCAGCAGTCCCCACCCTAGGGGAGACCCCTTATTTCTCTGACTGCTGCTCAGAGGCTGTGGAATATGGTACAAAAGGAACCAAGTTTAGGGTTAGAGTCCCTGCAACTCTGTTGATTTAGGTCAATTCTCAAAGATGACTCTCATCATCAACAGCCTCACCTGTAAAATAGGGGGCCTGATAATAGAAGTTTCTCTCTTCCAAAGTTTTGGCAAACATTTAGTAAAGTAACAGTGATTAATATGTGTCTTTAGAAATTTAAAAATATTCTTAAAAAACACAGTCTGTCTCTCCACAAAGCAAATGATTGCAGACCTTTTACTCCAAAAGTGCAGGCAGGGGAGCAGCCCCAAGAATGCCGCAAGCCCACCCCCAGGAGTTTATCAAGCACCGACTGCGTGTCAGCATAGGAAGGTTTAGAAAGAGGTAACTGTCCTTCTGAATTGTCATCCAGATGGGAAGGAAAGAAAAATGCAACTCTCAGGAGGAGAGAATTCAGTGTGACCTGGGATATTGAGAGAAATCTTTAGTGAGGATGTGGTGTGCAAACTGCACCTTGAAGGAGACCAGGTGTGGACAGGAAGAGAGAGAAAAGGGAACTCATTTCATGCATTTGGTATCATCTTTTGGGTAAATCAGGATACTATTAGTGTGTCAGTGTTTTTTAGTTAGAGTATTAATTATTTCTCAGAAGTAGCTTTTTAAAATATATGTATCTTAAAAATATATGTATTTTAATTGATTTTTTTTACAGAGAGGAAGGGAGAAGGATAGAGAGTTAGAAACATTGATGAGAGAGAAACATCAATCAGCTGCCTCCTGCACACCTCCTACTAGGGATGTGCCTGCAACCAAGGTACATGCTCTTGACTGGAATCCAACCTGGGACCTTTCAGTCCTCAGGCCAATGCTCTATCCCCTGAACCAAACCGGTTAGGGCCTCAGAAGTAGCTTTTTATCCCAGAGAAAGGCCATTGTGTTTAATGATGTCTAGAGTTGGTAGAGAAATTGCAGAGGCCCTACACTGCCCAGCCAGAGTGAACCTCATCTTGGATTCAGTCATCATAAGGCTGTAGCACTCTGGCCTGCAGAGAAATTTCTGCCATGGGGGCATGGCAAAGGTCCAAGTAGATTTGGTGGGGACTCGTGTTTAATGAGCACCTACCAGGTGCCAGGAATGCACTGAGCTCCTCCAGACTTTGATGTTATCATTGGTATTTTACTAGTGAGGAAAGTAAAGCTTTAGAGAGAAGTTCAGCAACATATCCCAGAGCCAGGAGTTTAACTCTTTGGAAATAAATGAGAACAAAGACTTACAGGTGCTTTCATTTGGGGGGTCTGCTTTGCATTCCTCAGGTGTCTCCATAGAAGCCATTCTGAAACTCTTTGGAGAATACTTTTTTAAATTCTGTAAGAAGTCTGGCTATGACAGGATGTTGCGGACACTGGGAGGAGACCTCACGGAGTTTATTGAAAACCTAGACGCCCTCCACAGTTACCTTGCACTCTCTTATCAGGTAAGGTGATCTGAGACTGGTCTTGGTGGTCCTGAGAAGAGGCACCTGTAGGCATTCTGGATAATTCGGAGCCATCTCACTGCCTCCCCCAAAGTGGGCAGTTGCAAAGGGCCTGCAGAATCCTTGGTACCTGGTGTCGGTGGACTGAGGAGTTTTCTTGGGAAAGGAATGGAAAATGTATAGCTGCTGACCACTTTTATAAATCAGTCAACCCTAAAAGAAGGGCAAGATAGAGAGGTCAGTCAGCTTTGTGGTAGAGGAGGGCCTGTTTAATGGGGCTAGTGTGGGTTTGGAATTAAGTCTATAAGATTGATCACAATGGGAACTAAGGCTGGGAAACAGCCAGGTTTCAGTGGATTTGCAAAATTTCTCCTCAGGTTTCCTGGTCTTGATGGAGCTGATAAAAAGCTTCTGTAGTCAGATTCATTTATTTATTTATGTATCAGAAGGAAAGACTTGACAGGGCCAAGAGCTGGCATCAGACACCATCCAACTCCGATTAACCCATGAAGTGACTGCCTGAGGTTTTAGCAAACCAACTTCCCTATTGGGGAGTGTCCTTCTGGAGTTCATGCCTTGGTTTTCTTGTTTGTAGAGATCATTAAAAATTCACACACTTAGACTCCCTTTTCAGTGATAGAAAATAAAATACTTTAGTGAAAACATAAAGTGACATTTACACATATCATAATAACTAGAGGCCTGGTGCCTGAATTCATGCACAGGTGGGGTCCCTTACCTGGCTGGAGATCGGGGTTGATCGGTGGGTGAGGTGGGGTGTGTGTGTGTGTGGTTGATTGGGGGGAAGGACCTGGGGAGTTGGCCAGCCATGGAAGGTTGGCTGTGGGAGTGCACTGACCGCCAGGGGGCAGCTCCTGCATTGAGCATCTGCCCCCAGATGGTCAGGGCACATCATAGCAACTGGTCGACCAGTTGTTCACTTAACTGGTCATTCAGTCAACTGATCATAATGGTCACTTAGGCTTTTATGTATATAGATAGTTCATTACTTTATGTTAGTTTATATTTATGTTAGGACTCTTTATAGTTTACCATTTTGTATTTAATGTTTATCACCACCTTTGAAAGACTGTTGTGAGGATAAAATGGGATAATGTATGCTAAAATGTCTCATAATCATAGTGCACCCTTACAGATGTCAAAGGGAAAAGTATTATTTCCTTCAGTTCCCAGAGAGGAAATAAGAGGCCTGATTGACTTCTAGTAGGATGAGTAGCTGGGACCATCCTTTTATTACAATGTGAACAACTCAATAATGGAGACAGTGCCCAGCCAGTGTTTCTCAGTGGTTTAGCATTGATCTATGAACCAGGAGGTCATGGTTCAAATTCCCAGTCAGGGTACATGCCTGGTTTTAGCTTCAATCCCCAGTGGGGTGCATGCAGGAGGCAACTGATCAATGATTTTCTCTCATCATTGATGTTTCTGTCTCTCTTCCTTCCTCTCTGAAATAAATAAATATCCTATATAAAAAAAGCCCAATGACCGAATGGTAGAAGGACCAGAATGACCAGTCAACCAGTCGCTATGACATGCACTGACACTTGGGAGCAAACCCTCAATGCCGGAGTTGACCCCTGGTGGTCAGTGCACTACCACAGTGGGAGTGCAGCTCAGCTGACAGGGATGAGCTGCTGCTCCTGCTGTGAACCCCAGGCCCATGGGCAGGAACCCAGGCTGAGATCTTACCTCCTTACCCCAGGCTCCTCCTCCTCACTTCCTGATACTTCCTCCGGACTCCCACAGGCCATGCAGTGCTGTCCCCAGAGGCTGGGAGGCAGGTTCATGGCCTGGCCCCATGGGACTGAGGCCTACTCTGCTGCCTCTCGGTGCTATTGTCCCTGGGCCTGCCCCAACCAGGTCCCTGGAGAGGTGAGTGCTTTGGCTCAAAGGAAGATGCTGGACCAGGGAGCAGCCATTCAGAGGGTGGGTCCATACCTGATTGAGCGGTGCTCCCACAGCAGGCCCATCCCCACAGGCCACGCCCCCCATGCACTGGGCCTCTAGTATATACATATACAGTATATTAGAGAAGTGAAAGGATTCCTGGCTAGGAGGTCAGGCACTGCCACTCCCTGGCTGGTGATTCCAGACAAGTTACTTGCCCTCTCTGTACCTCAATTTTTTCACATATTTATTGAATAAATATATATGCAGCACCTACTTTGTGCCAAGCATTTTCTTAGGCATTATACACAGAGGAAAAATGTATTAAATGGGGGGAGTGAGGGGAGAGAATCCTACCTCATAGTGATGTCTTGATTAAAAAGATAACATATGGAAGTCCCTAGCACGGTAATCAGGCCAGAAGGAGCATTCCATTTTTTAATGACTTTCTTCCTTCCCCTTCCTTTTTGCTCCGGTCAATATGGCTAGTCTTAAAATTCTGATACTTTATATGGTAACTTATTGTCAAAGTTCTACAATTAGAATATAAAGAAATTTAGTTAGACCCTTTCAATAATCTTTTATAATACTTAAAAATATATAATTTATTGATTTTTAACAGAGAGGAAGGGAGAAAAACATCAATCAGTTGCCTCCTGCACACACCCTCCTGGGGATGTGCCCGTAACCAAGGTACATGCCCTTGACTGGAATTGAACCTGGGACCCTTCAGTCCACAGGCCGATGCTCTATCTACTGAGCCAAACTGGTTAGGGCTCACAATACTTTTTAATATCATATCTTTCATCTGAAAATTTGGCTAATACTTTATGCCACCATCCTGGAGAACATAGTAATATGTTCTTCCATTTATTCATTACATAAAACACATTATGGAATATGCTTTATGCTCCATATATTGATCTCAGCATGTTACTGTCACTATTATGATAAGAGGGAAAGGCATCGAGGTTCTGAAATCCCCAAGTCTACTGTTTCTATACCCATTTCTGCTACCCTTCCTCTGGTAGTTATTCCTTCATATGTCAAAACCAATGCTTAAGAAGCACTTAATAGAACTTTTCTAGGGGTAAATGAGGATATTTTTGTATAAGAGAAATAAAATACATAAATGTTGCCATATGCAAGTTGAAATAAAATGCATGGCAATGATCACTAATAGCTATATAGTGCTGCTTTATACTCGGAAAAATATTATAGATTATCTTTTTAGTAAAAATAAAATAATCTTAGCTTTTCTTTATGTCTGTTTCTAATAATTTGGCAGTCCCTTACAGGCATTCATTTCTGGTTATAACTGTGCTTTTAATCTTGTTTTGTAGTTAACTTTTAGTGAGTGCTACTTATAAGGCAGTATTGGGCTAATTTATAAACCTTGAATTATCCCCTTAACCCCTAAGATTAGTTACCTTTACTTTTCCCACTACACAGATGAGAAAACTGACCTCCGGAATGGTGGCAGCTGAGCTAGTACCCAAATCCAGGCGTGCCTGACTCCAAAAACCATGCTCTGGTTTGCTTCTCATTACTTTCTCTTTCCTCTGATTCTCCACTTCCATAAAGCCCTATTTTAATCAAGAAATAACAGTATGATTATGTTATTCAGAGAGTTGGAGCCTCTCATCAGAAGAATTAAAAGCACAAACTCTGAGAAGTATCTCTGAGACGTGGCCTAGGCTGGGAATGAGACTTGAGGGGGGAAATAGGCACAGGAGTTTGTCTATTTTTAATTTAATTCTTCTAGACTCCTTTATTTTTTCCCACTATGCAGGGTTTGGATATAATTTTTAAAATAACTTTTAAGTTCCTGTTTTATCACATAATTTTATATGTGATACTTCAAATCTTTTTTATATTCAAGATACAAATATACATACATATATACAAGCACATATTATCTCTATGTATGTACTTTTGGATAAAATAATTATTTGGGGGAAAACTTCTCATTTTAACTGGCAATTCTCCCAACACACACACACACACACACACACACACACACACCTCCCACACATCCACTCCACCATGGAAGAGAGCAAAGATCTCAGAAAGAATTAACCCCAATCTTTTTCTTCACTCAGACCAAAAACTGTGAGCCAGGGTGCTGAGCTGCCTGCTGATCAAGCAGGGACTCCTCTCCCCCTAACAGAGTCCTCATCCTCATTTCCTGACATTCTTCTAGCATGACATGGTGCATTCTTGGATGGCAACGCTCATTCCTGGAGAAAGATGATCTCTGCTGCTGTATCCTTGATTTTTCAAATGTGAAAATTTTCACTACGCAGGACATTGTTCTTCCAGACAAGAAATAAACTCTTCTCCACTTGCAAATTCCTCTGAGCCCCTGATCTTTCTGAGAGTGAAGATATCCATGGTAACATGGTCAAAAACCAAGCATGGCAATCCTTGGAGTGAGGGGAACAGCAGCATGATAGGTGGAAAGGCTTTGTGAGGGCCAAAATGTTGTTCCACTATTAATTTAGTTTTAGTTGCCTTAAGCCTCAGTTTCTCCTCTTTAAAATGAAGGTCATACTTGCATATAGAGTTGATTAGGGGATTGGCTATCATATAAATTCCTGACATATAGGGGCCATGGCAGGTTTTGTTTATGTATGAGTGGGGTAGGGGATGGATATAGTTCTGTGTGCTGTAATGGATAAGCACTTTTGTCTCACAAAGCCTGAAGACGCATAATTTAAACAACTCGCATCCACTGGGAAAAACATGCTATGTCTTTTAATTAGGAGATGAATGCACCATCATTTCGCTTGGAGAAAGGAGCAAACCAGAAAATGCTTCTCCATTACTACTCTGATAGAAGTGGCCTGTGCTACATTGTACCAGGTATGGGGGCAGCTTAACCATTCCCACAGCTATGATGTCTCAGTGGCTTTCTGAACAAATTCTCTAGATGGCTCAGAGCCAGCTGTGGACAGGAAGTATAACTCCATCTCTTCCAATGTCTGACTCTTTACCACCTTGACCATTACTCCCGAAGTTCTGAGTCTTTAAAATACGTTTTCAAAGTGCCAAAGAAAGGAATAATTTTCAACACTGAAAATTATGCTCGTTTTTACATAGTTGTAATAATTCTGCATATATTCTTTTATATCAACTTTTTTTTGTATTCAGCATTATAGAAAAATCATCCCCCCATGTTCATGGTTCTGCAAGGTCTTCAGTAGCTGAATGATATTCAACATTGTAATTAACCAGACCCCTATTGTTGATATTTCAGTTGATACCATTGTTGCTATTGTAAATAGTACTGTGATGAACATCTTTACCTGTTTTATATAACCCTGGGTTAGATTTCCAGATGAACACTTTAAAAACATGATCCTTAATGCTTTTACAATGAATTTTGATTACATTATTTCCAGAGTTCATTTAATAAGTTAAATAATTTCCTGAAATAAACCAACACACAAAAGATGCTTAACTAGAAATTAGAGTGGCAGGGGTATACTTGAATAGCCACATATAGCTTAAGCCATGTATAGCTTAACTCTGTAAACTTATTTTATTTTTTAATTTTATTAATATTTTATATGCTGCTTGTCTTGAGGCAGGGCATGGACTTGGTGAATTCTGGAATATTCATCAGAAGTTGTATAACTTGATTATTTTATGTTTTTTTGCTGATACAACTGCCTTCTGCCATCCCTCACTAATAGGTGTTCTTCTGCTGGCTACAGGGATCATTGAGGCTGTGGCCAAAGACTTCTTCAACATTGATGTGTCCATGGATATCCTGGACATGAATAAGGAAGTGGAGAGGACAGGGAAGAAGGAGCACGTTGTGTTTCTGATAGTGCAAAAGCCACAGATGAAAACGGCAAAGCCAAATAGGTTACAAGATGGTCAGGACATCCAGAGAGACCAAGAGGTACTGGTTTTGCTGTGACTTCAGAAAGCATAGTCCCTCCTAGTGGGAGAGTCAACTGGACCTTCACCAGTGGCTTAAGCAGGATTTCTCATTTTTAGCTATTGACATTCTCGACTAAATAATTCTTTGTTGTGTTGGGCTCTCCTGTGCATTATAGGATATTTAGCATCACCTCTGATTTCTACCAATTAGATGATAGCAGCACCCTGTCCCCCATCCCCCTGTAATTGTGGCAATCAAAAATATCTTCAAGCATTGCCAAATGTCCCCAGGTAGGGGTATGGGACAAAATCACTCCTAGTTGACAACCACTTGTTTAAGGTAACCTAAATATATGTTGGGAAGCTTTTTGGAAAATTATCACCTATAAAAATACCAATATAAAGGTTTTGAGATATGACACTGTGTCTTATTTTGCAATATTTCTGAAGTAAATTGACCTTTCAAGTCTTTGGTGCCAATTTATGCAGCTGGGACCAGTCAGGGGTCTGGAGTGAGCTCATGATCCTGTGGTTGGCTGCCTCAGTTGTGACTTACAGATGTTCTATTATCTATTTAGGCACCACATATATTAGATGCACAGCTCTCCATCCACATGGCTTGTACAAATATCAAGATAAGCCTGTGATTCCTGGAGCACACAGTGTTTCTATCTTCCAGCAATCCAAGCCCACCTCAAGTCTGTTCACTGCAAAATCTACAACCATGCACTGCAAATGGGGCTTGTGCATCTCCAGTTCCATGAATGGTCATGTGACCAAGCACCCATGCTTCTCTCCCTGTCATCTGCAGGCCTTCAAGGCAGCTTTCCTAAGGATGAAGGAGAAATATTTGAGTATCTCTGTTTGCCCTGGGAAGAAATCTCACTGGGAAGTTGTGAGAAGTATAGTCATGTTTGGAAAAGGTGAGTAGGCTACTCTCCCAACCTTGACTCCCAAGAGTGATTGCACTCAAAAGGGCAAAGTCCTCAGTGATTGCCATAACATGGATTCTGCAAAATTTGAATTTGGCTGGTATGGTTTTTTAAATTTCAAATGTCAGACTCTAACTTGCCTCCCTTTGCCCCTTTGGTTTGTGCTGGGTGACATGGAGATACAGTCTCCCCTGTAACCAGGGAAAGCCATTGGAGAGAAGATTGGAATCAGTCCTCCTGGGTGACTATGCTAAAAAGAAGGAAGATGAGTACTGACATAGTATCAAAATAATGAATTTTCCATGGCTCCTTGGGCCTTCTGCACTGGCATGCATTTCTGGCCTAGAAGTCTGTGATTAATAAGCATGGTGTTCAGTAATGCAAAGGACACTGGATCAAGAGGCAGGAGAGCAGATTTCTGGCTCTGCCCTTGGGGAGCTGTGTAATCTTCACAAGGTTCTGCATCTTTCATCTGAAAAGTGTAGGCAGTAGTCTCTCTACTGGCTGGTATCAGAATCAGCACCCAATGCCTGAGTCAGACTAAGGGCTCTGACCCACCAGGAGAAGGGAGCTTGTGTGTCCTCATCATGTCCCCCTGGATCACGATGACATGCATCTGGGACAAGGTCTGCGGGGCTCAAAGGGCTGCATTTTAAGTCCCTCGAGCCATGGCAAGCTACTCAAACGCACAATTGACATCCTTTGTCTAGGACATTTTCATATCAAAAAGGCTCCATTTAGAATCTCTACCCTCTGCCAAATAGGGCTGTTGGTTAAATTTTAATGTGCCACCCAAAACTGTCAGTCTCGAAAGCTCCACGGCAAATGTCCCTGACGCTGGGCCGGGCACACACACTCTGCTCTGTGAGCTCATTGTCTGGCTGTCACTGTTTCAATGCAGACTCTGTTTTCATGGCGAGACATAATTGGCCTAGAAACTCTTCAAGGCAGGCGGAAGGAAATCTGGCGGGGGCAGGGGCCCTTCTCAACCCGGCAGCAACTTTTCCATTGGTTTTAATTTGGAGGAGGAATGGCCACGGCCATCTGGGATGCGGAGGGAGCCGTGCAGAGTGGGGACTGCACTTTGCCTGGGAAACATGTAGGACACTACCCTGAGCGCAACTCTGTGCAGGTTGGTGGCGCCAGTTGTCTGTGAACGGGACTTATTATTATTATTATTATTATTATTATTATTAATATTAATATCCAGGGCGTCTCCGGAACACCTTTGTGCCGATTTATCCTGAGCAGCTCTGGATTGAAGTGAAGACATTCTGCAGTGCTTTTCCTTTCCACGTCGTATTTGATGAATCAGTAAGGGGCCCTTTTTCTCTGTAGCCTGGATTGGGGATGCTCTATAGTCTTTATGGCTGGGAGTGACTTTCAAGTTCTTGCAGAGTGCCCAGGGTTTGGGAGACAGGACTTAGCCTCGGAGGACCACTGACGTCCTTTTCATCGCGGCAGCCTTCCGAGACCCGAGGGCAGCATCTTCTTGGTAAATATGGGAGAAGCAGCGCCGAGAGGCCTGAGCTAGTGCGTGCACAGGAGGTTCGCCACTAGGAAAAAAGGAAGTGACACTAAAATTCACAATCCCAAGAAATAAGGGAACACTGTCCTTAGCAATGGCAGAGGAATTCTAAGTGTGCCCACTCATCACCCTTATGCCACCATGGGTGTGCCAATCCCACGAGCTTTGCTTTCTGCATCTTGACGGTGGGGAGAGGTCAGTGCCAACTTATGCCACTGCTCTGTGGGTGTTGTGAGAATGACCACTAACAAGTAATGTTTGTCCGTTTTCAATTTCCTTGGATAAAATAAGTGTCAACTAAATTGATTATGAACTCATTAAAAGGCCAATTGGGCAAAGACACTTGGTCCAAAAGATTAGTTAAAATGCTATCAGCCACTGTGACTTTCTCTGTTACTTATTTGAATGCATAAATATGCTAAATCATCATTTATGAGTGAACTTCTGGTTACAGAGTCTATGACATTTACTCATTTGAGGATCACTTAAGCTTGCAAAGAATTTATCTAATTGAGGAAATCAAACACCCCATAGAACTAACTAGGAAATTATAACGCAATATACCTCAGTTTTCCCTACTGTCCCAAGGATATTATTATTGCTACTATTAATATTTAAAACTCGGATTTACTTTTAAAAATCCATAATAATGCGAATCTATAAAGTTAGGTTGATTTCTATAGCCTCCCAACGTTCCCATGGCTGTAAGCTAAGTATGCGTGGCCAGCTGGTACTAGTGGTGGGCATTTCATGTAAAGGTACTCACTTCGCTCCTTCCTTCTGTGTATTCCTTGGACCCAGCTTGCATAACAGGTCCAATTCGATATAATTTTCTAGTTTCTTTATTAATTCTGGACAGAGGAAGAGAGAGAAAAGTCTCACAGAGCTAGGGAAGCATTATTAGCCCAATTGAGAGCTTTAACTTCTGTTTCTTGTTAGAGATATGCTTTTGAGTACTTCAATACTATTGTTTTTCTCTTTCAAAGATTAGCTGCAGATTTGAGTTTTAAAATATCGTTTGTTACTCCCCTGGTGTCTATTTCATTATTGACCCCTCCCTCCACCCCCCAGTGAGTGACACATCATGGCCAGAAAGATACTTCTAAGGGAACATTAATAGTGCAAGTTGCTTTCTGTTCCTTAGTCTCACATCTGTCCTCTGTGCATAGCTGAGGGTCAAGCAAATGGGAGTGAATATTCAGAAGTATGTCCCAGGACTTCAAACCCAGAAGATTCGATTAGATGAATATTTTTCCATCATTCATCCTCAAGTTACCTTCAACATTTCCAGTATCTGCAAATATATCAACAGTCAGTTTGTCCTGAAGGCACGGAGAGAGATGATGCCTGAAGCATGGAAATGTCAACCCACGCTCAAACTCCGAGGTAGTGAGTGACTCAGCCCTTCCCCCTTGCTCTCTGTGTTTGGGACGTTGGTTAGAAATGAAAGAGGCAGAACCCTCCAATTTCCTCAAAAAAGCTGGATAAAAAGCAGGGCAGGGATTGCATTCAGAACAGTTATTTTTCTTACATTTCATTTGGTTTGATCTGTAAGCAATATATTTTATTTCCTCAAGTAATTCTGGTTTAGACACAAATGGCCTCTAATTATATATCATCCTACTATACAAAAGATAGACATTAAATTAGTACCGGTAGTACTACGTGCAGTATATGGCATGTTTTATAAAATATTAAAATATATTTTACTTTATATAAAATAAAATTGTGACTTCTGTTACCAAAATTTTTAGAGTACACATGGTACGGTTGGTACTAATTTATCATCTATATTTTGTATAATAACCTGATCATTTGACCTACAGTTAATAGGGCACACGTTTTTCTTTCATTTTAGTTTCTTTGTGGTAAATTTAACATAACAACATAAATACAGCAAATCAGACATTTAAAAAGCTACTACAAAGATGAAAGAAAGACCCCCCCCCCAAAACAAAAAAAAGTTCTAAAATATAGCAACAATGACACAAAATATGGGGGGGGGGGTTAAAATGTATCAACTTAAATAAACTGCTATAGGTAAAGAATGGTACACATAAACCTCATTGGAAGCCACAAACCAACAACTTATAAAAGATATACAAGAATAAAAAAAGGATATGAACAAAAAGGCTCTATTGAAAACAAACAAAAAGGACATAAAGGAAGAGATCAAGGGGTGGGGGGAGGAATAGTGGAGAACTATAAAAACAATCAAGACAATTAACAAAATGGCAATAAGTACATGCTCGTCAATAATTACTTTAAATGTAAAGGGATTAAGTGCTCCAATAAAATGGCATAGTTAAGGTGGCTGAATGGATTAAGAGACATGACCCATCATGTATTGCCTACAAAAGACTCTTCAAATCAAAGGACACGTACAGACTGAGAACGAACAAATAGAAGAAGATATTCCATGCAAACAGAAACAAAAAGGAAGCTGGAGTAGCAATACTTACATGAGACAAAATAGACTTTGAAACAAAAGTGGAATTGCTAGGTCTTATGATAATTCTGTTTTTAATTTATTGAGGAATTGCCATATTGTTTTCCAAAGCTGCTGTGCATTTTAAATTGTCATAATGCACACGAGTCCCCATTACTCCACATCTTCATGACCACTCGTTATCTCCTGCTTTTTTATTTTGTTTTTTATAATTGCTATTTAATGGATTTTAACTGGTATCTCATTATGGTTTTGATTTTCACTTCCCTAATGATTGAACATGTTTTTAAAATTTTTTAATTGATATCACAGAGGAAGGCAGAAGGAGAGTGAGATAGAAACATCAATGATGACGGAGAATCACTGATCAGCTGCCTCCTGCACACTCCACACTGGGGTTTGAATCCACAACCTGGGCATGTGCCTTGACCAGGAATTGAACTGTGACCTCCTGGTTCATAGGTCAATGCTCAAGCCCTGAGCCACACCACCCAGATTGATTGAGCATTTTTAATGTGCATATTGGCCATTTGTTCAGATTTTTTAGAGAAATGTCTATTCAAACCCTTTGCTCATTTTTAATTACTTTGTTTTTCTGTTGTTGAGTTGTAGGAGTTCACGAAATATTCTGGATATTAACCCCTTATCAAAAATATGATTTGCAAATATTCTCTTCTTTTCCATGGGAGCAGGGGCATTTCACTCTGTTGACTGGGTCCTTTGATGCTCAGAACTTTTACATTTTGATGAAATCGAACTTATCTAGTTTTTTTTCTTTTATTGACTATGCTTTTGGTGTCACATAGAGAAAATCATTGCCAAGTCCAATGTCATTCAGGACTTCTTCTGTGCTTTTTTCTAAAAGTCTTATAGTTTTACTTCTTACATTTAGGTCTTTGATCTATTCTGAGTTAATTTTTACATATGGTGTGAGAGGGGACACATTTTGAGCTGTCTTTTTGTTATATTTGTAATTAGGTGTTCTAGGTATAAACAGTACAGCTACTGGGAGGAAACAGATGTGCTCTGGGAATCCCAAGTGAGAAGTAGAGTAGAGTGATGGGAGAGGAGGCTGCAAGGCGAGGACCTGAGCTCTATGGTTCAGTTGGGAACATTGTTAAGTGTCTGCCATGTCCAGATTGGAGGTTTAGGATGGTCACTCTGGAGGCGTGCGAAGGATGGACCAGACAGTAGAGAGAAATGGAGTCCTAGAGGCCAGGTGGAGGCTGCCCCTGGAGAGCAGGTGCGAGCTTTAAGGCGCTGAGTGCACTCAGGCAGTGGCACTGGGTGGTGATCAGGGAACAGGCACAACATAATTAAGGCAGAAACTGGTGACTGAATGTGGGAGTTGAAAACAAGTACTTAGGCTAATTATTAACTTTTCTGCTTGGGTAACTGGGTGATGAATGTCATTAACTGAGAAAAGATATGATGTAAACTCCTTGAGAGCAGAAACTTTCATCAGTTTGAGTCACTGCTACATCCTCAATGTCTAAGACCACACGCCTGGCTCATAGCAGGGACCAAGTCCATACGTTATGAAATAATTAATAAAGAAAGAGAAGATTGGCAAAGGGGATCAAATGTGAGTTCAGTGATATCTATGTATATAAACACTTAATAAGTATTCTAAAAATCACTGTTAATGGGTGTGTATGTCACAGTCTCTTTAGAGGGCAATTTAGCAATATGTATCAAAGCCTTAAAATGAACATATTCTTTGTTTCAGGAATTTCATGTATAAAAATATATCCTTTAACATAATAGCCATAATTATACACAATGAGTTACTTTAAGCTTGCTCATTGAATGTTATTTAGTAAATAAGATGGAATATAATCAATTCTAGGTTATTGCTTAAATATAAGTATGGACAGCAAAAATGATGCATATATACATTTAATAATTTGGAAGAATATCTATATTATATATTTTAAATGAAAAATGCAGATTACAAAAGGAAGATGCCAGATAACTTTTTGAGGTGGGGGGGGCTATAAAAATATATACTACATAGAGTACTATGCAGCAATAAAAAAGAAGTTCTTATCCTTTGAGACAGCATGGAGGGTATTATGCTAAAAAAATGACCCAGTCAGAGAAAGAGAAATATCACACGATCTCACTCATAGGTGGAATCTAATGAACAAGATAAACTGGTGAACAAAATAGATGCAGAGTCACAGAAGCATTCAGACTGATGAATCTCAGAGAAAGTGGGTGGTGGAGGAGGTGGGGATAGATTAACCAAAGAACCTATATGCATATATATGTATAACCCATGGACACAGATAATAGTGCGGTGAAGGCCTGGGCGGGCGGTTGGAGGGGAGTGGATGGGTGAGAAGTAGGGAGGGTCAATGGGAGGAAAAAAAGGGGGACATCTATAGTACCTTCAACAATAAAGAATCAAAATTTAGAGAATAATAGCCCTCGCCTGTTTTGCTCACCTGGTTATAGCTTTGGCCCTCGGACTGAAGGGTCAAGGGCATGTACCTGGGTTGCAGGCTCGATCTCTGGCCCTGGTCGGGGTGCACGTGGGAGGCAATCAATTGATGTATCTCTTTCATATTGATGTTTCTGTGTCTCTCTCCCTCCCTTCCACTCTTTAAAAATCAATGGGAAAAAAGATCCTTGGGTGAGGGTTAACAAAAAAAATAAAATAATAATAATAAAAGTAAAAATAAATACATAATAAAAGACATAAAAGCAGACATATACTGCAAAATATTAACAGTAATTACGTAGTGAAATTATGAGCAAATTTTTTTCTTTCACATTTTCCTTTTTTGCAGTGGGTCCATATTATTTATACTAAAATAATAAGCATATATATTTTTAAAGAAATGTGTATCTTGAGTCTGGACCCAGAGGAAGCAAGGTTTCCTCTGGAAATACAGACTCATTGTCAGCATGGTGTAGGATGAAGTGTGGAATGCTAAGAGAGAAGACTACCAAGACAGAACCCTTACCATAACCAGTTTGGCTCAGTTGATAGTGTCGGCCTACAGACTGAAGGATCCCAGATTTGATTCTGGTCAAGGGCATGTACCTTGGTTGGGGGCACATCCCCAGTGGGTGGGGGGGGGGGGGGATATGCAGGAGGATGTTTCTAACTCTCTATCCCTCTCCCTTCCTCTCTGTAAAAAAAATCAATAAAATATATTATATATATATCCTATCTAATAAAAGAGTAATATGCAAATTTAACCACACCCACAAGCCATGCCCACAGTCATGCCAACCAGCTAATCAGGAGCAGATTATGCAAATAAACCCCAACCAAGATGGCTCCCGCCACTGAGAGCAGGAGGAAGGCTTGGGTTTCCCTGGCAACAGAGGAAGCCAAGGCCTGCCATTGCCTGCCTAAGCCTCCACTTAATGTTACAAAGTTTTAATTATAAAAGACACAGAAATGGCGGCAGCCACTGAGCTGGAGAGAACAGAGGCTTGGATTTCCCTGGTAACGGAGGAAGCCAAGCTTTCAGCCTGCCGAGGCCTAGGCTACAAAGTTTCAAACAGAAATGGACCCAGAGTAAGCAGCAGACTTGGCTCTGCTCTAGGCTACAAAGTTTCAATTGTAGACATAGATTAATCCCAGATAACAGAGCCTCCACTTGGGTCGCTGAGGAGTGGGGGGTGAGGAGGGGCGTGGCCGGCCTGCACACCTCCACAGGCCCCTCGACCAGGCTGCCCCTCACCCCAAGAAAACCCCCACCCTAATCTGGAACACTCCTCAGGGCAAACCAGCTGGCTCCTACCCATGCACCAGGCCTCTATCCTATCTAATAAGAGAGTAATTTGCAGATTAACCATCACTCCAGCACACAAGAGGGCTGCCCCCATGTTATCAAAGATCCTGTCCTCATGTGGACACAAGATGCCCACCACAATATGGCCAGCAGGGGAGGACCGTTGGGAGGGACCAGGCCTGCAAAGGAGGGCAGTTGGGGGTGGTCAAGCCTGTAGGGAGGGCAGTTAGGGGTGACCAGGCTGGCAGAGGAGTGAAGTTTGGGCAAACAAGCTGGCAGGGGAGCAGTTAGACATCAATTAGGCTGGCAGGGTAGTGGTTAGTGGGTGATCAGGCTGGCAGGCAGAAGTGGTTAGGGGCAATCAGGGAGGCAGGCTGGTGAACAGTTTGGAGCCAGCAGACCTGGATTGTGAGAAGGATGACCGACTGCCCATTTAGGCCCGATCCTGGTAGGATCGGGCCTAAATGGGCAGTTGGACATCCCTCAAGGGGTCCCAGATTGGAGAGGGTGCAGGCTGGGCTAAGGGACATCTCCCCCCACCCCATCCCCCATGCATGAATTTCGTGCACCGGGCCTCTAGTATATATATAAAAAGACAGAACCCTGGGAAACACCAACATTTAAGGCATGAACAACAAACCTAAAGGAATAATTGAAAGAAGTAAGGAAATCTCAGGGAGAAAGCAGTGTCAGGGAGATGGTCTGCTTCACGCCAGCAAGCAGCACATTGGCTGAGGAAGGGAAAGGCTGGCAGCCTTGTGTAGGAGCAGGTGGTTAAGCCATGCAGAGAGGAGAGATGCGCAAGTGCAGGCAGGACGTATAGGTGACTTTCACACCATTTGGCTGAAAGGGAAGCAGTGAGACTGTCCTGGCTAGAAAAGCTCACTATGTGGTGATGGTCTGGGAGCCAGTCTTCTCCTGTTGGTGACTGGCTTTCTTGTCACATTTCTCTCCATGATGGCAAGGCCAGATGATCTGGATGGAGTCTATGCGATGCATGATATACCTGTGCTCCCCGAAGCTCCGCAGCCTGCAGGAGCTGGAGGAGCGCCAGATGCATCTTTCTGACCTCGCCCCCCACGACACCACCAGGGATCTCATCCTGCTGAACCAGCAGCGACTGGCTGAGATGGAGCTGTCCACCCAGTTGGAGAGGAAGAAGGAAGAGCTGCGGGTCCTCTCTAAACACTTGGCCATAGAAAAGAAGAAAACAGAGACCTTGCTTTATGCCATGCTACCCGAACATGTGGCCAACCAGCTGAAGGAAGGCAAAAAGGTGGCTGCAGGTAAGGCCCTGCTTTCCCATCATAGGACCTGCGAGCATGAGGCAGTCTGCCTTGGTGGTCAAGGGCATAGGATCTGAAACCAGGCAGATCTGGATTTGAATTCTGGCTCCATCTCTTCAGAGCAACGTGATCTTAGGTTACATATCCTTCGTTTTCTACTGTCTACATTGAGAATAATAAAAATAATTCAGAAGTGAAATAGGGATTAAATAAAAATGCCTGTCAGCTACACCAGCATATATAATGTTCCCCAGAAACTTAAAGCTGCATCCTAAGACTGGCCTTTGCCCAGTGACCATGAATAGAGTTCTTCACTATGACTAGAAATTAGACACCTAAGCATTAAATCCAGGGTGCCTCTTGGGGCCCTTCTGGGAGAGCAAGCTATTTCTGGAAGGAAGGATCTTAAGTTTACTCTGAGCTTTCCATTTGTAGTGGGCATGTATTCATTCACCAACATGCAAGGGGAACTTACTTAGTGCCAGGGTGCTATTTCAGGGCCTGGGGATACAAAACAGTTTGCAGGTTTGTGGGTTTGAGAGATATACACAGAATAAATTAGTGGGGGAGGGCATGGGCATGTCCAAAGGAAAGGAAATGAACATTCACTTAGGAGCAAGAATTGTGCCAGAATCTGTTAGACATTTTATGTTTGCTATTTTATTTAATTTCTCTGAGTATTTCTAGGAGGGAGGTGTTATCCATACTGTACACCTGAGCTAACTTACATTCACCCCAGCTTATGAATAAACCAATAAATTTATCTAATTCAAAAACTCATGCTTTTTCTACCACATAAGATGCTGTGGAAACACAGGTAAAAGGGAAATTAAGAATAAATAGGTGGTGTTCTGAAGGCTTATATAAAGTGTGTGGCACTTGGGTTGGGCCATGAGGCTGAATATCAGCAAGAATGAGGGGGCATTGGGGAGAGTGAGATGGTAAGAGGAAAGGTAAGGTCGTGTAAAAATAAATACTGCAGGTATTGTCCTTAGAACACAGGGTACATGGCAAAGTGGTGCCTTTTGAGGCTGGCAGACAGGATGAGGCTTAGGTGATAGAGTGACGAATCTGGATTCCATGGGAAAGAAAGTTGTTATATATATATTATTGATTTTTCACAGAGAGGAAGGGAGAGGGATAGAAAGTCAGAAACATCGATGAGAGAGAAACATTGATCAGCTGCCTCATGCACACCCTCTGCGGGGGATGTGCCCGCAGCCAAGGTACATGCCCTTGACCGGAATCGAACCTGGGACCTTTCAGTCTGCAGGCTGACGCTCTATCCACTGAGCCAAACCGGCTTCGGCTGTTTTATATTTAGATGTAGAAATTCAATAAAGTATTTTTCTCATAATGGAAGTGGTGTGATTAGCTTTATAAATACTGGCATAATTTTGGTACAGTGCGGAGAACACACGTGAGGAGGCACCCTGAGAGCACGTCCCATAAAAGTGCAGTTCAGTGATGAGAAAGGCAAATTGAGATAGCATGAGTAGGAATCAGCCGGATTTCGTAACTGATAAGATGGGAAAGGTAAGAGATAGGAGTCAGTGATGAGTGTAAGGGTTATAGCAGGGAAAGATGCGATACTTTATGGTAAGACAGAACAGACAGAATAGGTTCAAGGGCAGCAAAGCCCAGCCAGTTTTAGGGCTGTGGCGTGTGAAATGCCTGTGGGAGGCTCTCTGTAACATGACCAGCAGGCAGTCAGGAATTGCAGGGAGAGCTCAACGGAAGCTCTGGGACAAAGATCTGGGAGTTGCCCCAGAGTGGATGGGAATTCATCACAGATCCTGTGAATGATGGAAAAGGTCACCGAGGGGGCATGAGGTGAAGAGAGAAGACAGTATATACTGAACTTTAGGGGACACCGATTATGTAAAGGGGGGGGGGGAAACCAGTGAAATATATTTTAAAAGGAGATGATAAAAGTAGGAAGAATATAGAGAGAATGGTATGCCAGAAACCACAGGGAATAGAAAGTTAAATGAATGGGAGACTGTTACCATAGGAACAAATAATACAGAAGGCACCCAACTCTGGTCAAAGAGATATCCATATAGTCATTCAGCACATAGTTATTGAGCATCTACTATGTGCTGGGCCCTGCTCTAGGTGCCAGGGTTACAGCAAAGTTCGAAATAGTCTCTCATCTCATGAAGCTTATGTTTCAATGGAGGAGATAGGCAACACCCTAATAAACACTCATATGAAATATCATGGCGTATAAGTCTTATGGGGTCGAGGGTAGTCAGACTAACAGGACACAGCTCTAGGAACTGTTATTTTCAAAGGGTGGTTGGGAAAATTCTCACTGAGGTGGTTCCATTTGAAATGGTAAGAAGAGCCCCATGGGTGTTTGAGAAAAGAGTGTGTCAGACAGAGAAAACAGCAGGGGAAGGGCGCAAGCAGGAGGCACTTGCTGTGCTGGAGAAACCCCCAGAAGGCCAGTGAGCTAAAGTGAACTGGAGGGAGGGGTGGAGACATGAGGTCTGAGAGGCGGTGGGGAAGAGCAGGTCCCCTTTTCAGCCATGGTAAGGATTTTGTGTTTTAATTTAAGTGTGTGGAAATCATAGAAAATCTGAGGCAGAGGAATCAGGGATCTGACTTAAACAGATCATCTGACTGCTATATATAATTAGCAAGCCTGGAGAAAGAGCCAAAACAGCCAGATGAGTTAAGGCAGTGGTTGGCAAACTGAGGCTCATGAGCCACATGTGGCTTTTTGGCCCCTTGAGTGTGGCTCTTCCACAAAATACCACATGCAGGCACACACGTACAGTGCGATTGAAACTTCATGGCCCATGCGCAGGAGTCGGTTTTTGGCTCTTAAAAGAAAATTCAGTCGTTGTACTGTTGCTATTTGGCTCTGCTGACTAATGAGTTTGCTGACCACCGAGTTAAGGACATGATGAGGGTATGGGAGTTCCACCGCTGTATTTCCTGGTGGCCAGTCTCTACCAGCCCTGACTCTGGCCTCCTGTAATTGAGGCTCTGCCTGGGACCTGGAACTTCTCTTAAGTCAATGCCCACCCAACCCATTTCTCATGTCCTACAGCACTTGGCACATCTTACTGAGTATCTGTTTACTCTTTTGTCTCCCTCTCGAGACTAGGAGCTTCTTAAAAGCAGGGTCTGTGTCTGCGTCACTTTATATGACTTTCCCAGCAGGATAACCAGCTCATAGCAGGCACTCAATAAACATCAGCTGGATAAAGGGTGAATGGTCAGTGGCATCTGGCTCCTTTTTCTCAAGGCATAGTCAGATTTGGTTCACAAGGGACACTTGAATTTAGAATTCATGACATTATTATTCTATATCCTTGTCTATTACTAATACCTGGTTTCTGTTGCAGGAGAATTTAAAACCTGCACAATCCTCTTTAGCGATGTGGTGACATTTACGAACATCTGTGCTGCCTGTGAACCTATCCAAATCGTGAACATGCTGAATTCAATGTACTCCAAGTTTGACAGGTTAACTAGTGTCCACGACGTCTACAAAGTAAGTGTGTGTGTCCTGTGCAGCGTGCGTCCGTGTTCTCTGCAGGCAGGTCCTCAGTTGCAGGCCTTTCTCTTTGCTAGTCTGGTGTTTGATGTGGATGAGAGCAGGGTGAGGAGGAAGAGTTCAAAGGAACTGGAAGTATTTTATAAATGTTAGTTTTTTAGGAATCCCTCATAATATCCAATACTAAGATGCTTGGGGGTGATGTGGGGGTGGGCATACTGTTTTCCCAGAGAGGAGTTCTCCTACTCCTTAAATTCAGCATCAAATCCAAACACAAAAAATGCATATTGAATATACAGCATCTTACACATCCCCCAGCAGCTTCATCTTCCCCGGGATTTGTTTCCACCAGAAGCAGAGAGGCCTTCTGGCTTTCTGTGGATTGTTTTCCGAGTCATTTTTCTTCCTGCCTTCTTCTTCACACTCCTCTACTCCTAGCAAATAATTACCACCTTTGATGTGGTCCTTCCACCAACATGTGAAAAATGACAGAAATATCTAGTGGTATGTTTGGAGCATCCAGGAAAACCTCTGAATACCCTCTTTTCCATTACAGGTGGAAACAATAGGAGATGCTTATATGGTGGTAGGGGGTGTTCCAGTACCTATTGGAAGCCATGCTCAAAGAGTGGCTAATTTTGCTTTGGGGATGAGAATTTCTGCAAAAGAAGTGAGGAATCCTGTAACTGGAGAGTCCATCCAGGTAGGGAACAACCGGGTGATTGCTTCATACCAACCATCTCACACAAAAAAGTAGAATTCTCCTTATTTGTCTGCTTAGATGCTCCCTGGGTATGTCACAGCAATTCAAAGGAATGATTTCTCCCAGCTCTTCTCTTCTGTTGCATATGTTTCTAAGTAACAGAGATATTAGTCAGGATATTTTGTTCCAACTTCTCTCAAATTTCAGAAGAAGCTTTGGAACTCAGGATTTTCACATGATTCTCTGCAAGTTTTTCTGTCCATAATTTAGGACAGTGCTGAGCGCGCCTCCTCATTTACTTTGTAGGCTTCCATCCATGTTGGAAGCCAGCTCATTTATGATTCTACTTTTTTGTTCAGACATTTCAACAAGTGGTCAGGTTCAATAACTAGCCAATTTTTCCTGCTCAGAAAAATTGTGACTCCAACTTGCTGTTTGACAGGTTGAGGTGTGAATCTGACTTCAGCCAGCAGGCCAGACACCATGGTGCCGGGAGATATTCAGACCAGCTTTCCTTCCCCCATGTGGCCATTAGGGAGGCATCTGCTCTCCTTTCTCACAGGAAGCTGCTCGTGCAGCTAGTTCACTCTATAAAAGCTGGGCAATTTAAGAAATGAAAAGTAAGTGTCCCCTTCTGTCTGCTCAGAGGATCCTAATTGGCCTGAGATGGCTTAGAACAGTGTTTTTGCCTTTTAAAATTTAATCACTTCCCTGCTCTAATCAGTCAGGTCTTCAAGTAGCCAACTAAAAAGGAATAAAACCAATTATAGGATGGAATAAACCCTGTACAGGAGACTCTGAAAATGTGTTCCACTCACCCTCACCACACTAATTTCGAAGCTGAGAAATGCTGCAGTCATTGTGTCCACTGTAGTCTTCTGAGTAAACATTGGCTTTAGGTAATTGCAAGAACAGTATGTCCACAATACTTGGCCTATTGTATGCACACAGATACACCTGTTAAATAAAAACCCCAATATATTAAATAATAAATTAAGATGGGAGGTAATGTGGGAGTAGAGATATGTTTAATGGAAGCTATCAAAGAAAAAATAATTAATTGAAAATACACTGCTGTGTAAATTGTGTGTGTGTGTGTGTGTGAGAGAGAGAGAGAGAGAGAGAGAGAGAGAGAGAGAGAGAGAGAGAGAAGCATAGCAACAGAGGTATAAATCATGCTACAACTGTAAGAATGAAATTAAACAGTAAATTACTGGAAACTCTCATGGTAGATTTACCAAGGGTGGGGGGCAACAGAAAAAGGTATTATCATTTAGGTCAGAATAGGGACATAATTAGGAGCAGCATCTTTAAATATCCATCAGAACAGCATGTCATGTGGGTTTATTTAAGGCAGTAGGAGAGGACTAGAAACTTTCTCTCTTAATAATTGTTCTGCATTTCTTTACTTTTTTTTTGCAAAATAATGAAACAAAGATAATTTTATTCATATTCTCAAAAACTTATACTCAATGTGCTGTTTCTAAAATGTATGTCATCCTTCATGTAATGATTTTTATTATTTTATCTTCCCTTTATGGCTCTTTTTGTTTGTGGGATGTTTTTTGTTTTTATTTTTTGGCTTTTCTTTATAGTCCTTCAATAGAAGCCAGAGTCTTACGTTGACCAGTTAGCATCCTCTGGTCTACTATTCTGACTAAGTGTCTTCTCAATATGCATGGCCAACATCTGGATTCTAAATGAAAGGCTTTTGGTCTTTTCAATCACTTGCTGATAGGGTGAGACTGCATTGTTGCCACATGAATAATTTAGAATCAATCTTGGCATCCAGTTTTGCATTTCTAATCAAATTTACAATCCATTTTTAGCTTCTTTTGTTGTCATATTCAGTTTATTTCATACTTTATTTCTACAGTTTTAAAATTAGTACTCTTTGAGGTCTATTATTTCATTCATATAGCTTTTAATATACATTTGCAGTGGTCATACAATGCATGAGATAGTATTACTAGGTGCTTTGAAGGATTCAGAGAAATATCGGACAGGCTTCTTTTCCTAGAGGAATTTATAGTCATATTTCAGGAGAAAATCTGTAATGAAAACGAAAAGAAAAGTAAATGTGATTAAGATGTAGAATGCTGCAAGAGACTTCTATTTCCATACTAGAACTTTAAAAAAGCAAAGAAACATAAACGAGCAAAATTCTAGAAAATGTCAAGCCCTTTCAAGGAGAAGACACCCATAATTACATTCACCACTAGTAGAGCAGCAGAAGTAATCCACTAGAATAGAGGGTAAGGAGAAACCAGTCTAAATTTTAGTAAAAATGTTATGGCCACAATGGGGCTGAAATGCCAGGTTAGAATCTCCCAAATCTTGTCTTTGATATGTCCTGGCCATAGAGGCTGTACCCATCTACCAACTCTTCTCCATAGGCCTTCACCAAGTATATAGGGTTAGTCAGCCGAAGGCGAGGGATAAGGAAGTAGAGTTAAGAGATATTTCAGTTCCTGAGGTATATAGGGCCTTCCCCAAATGCAAGGCAGTGCCTATGGAGGGATGGGGTTAGAGTAGAAGAACTAAGAGAATCCCCCTGAGGTACTCTTGGAGTTCACCAAGTATATTACAATGACCCTTAGAAGTCTGGAGGCAGGAATCTCCTCGGGTAGGGAGAGCCATGGTAGGACTGATGAGGTTCTCAGAACTTTGCTGGTTTTCAGATAGCGAGCCCTGCTGAGTGAAAGTCCCTATCCAGTCTGTGTAACATTTGAAATCAGTGATCTATAGAAACTAGCAATATATCTGGAAAAAGCCAAGACCCCACTCAGATACAGATAAGTTCATTCCGCCTCCACTCCAGCAGTCTGATGGAGAATGAGAATAAACTTTTCTGGTGGGTAAATACCTCAGTCTCTATTGTTTTCACACACAATATGGGACATAAAATTAAACAATTTAAAATATGAAATGCAAGAAAATGGTGATGTAGTGCATAGCCAAGAGAGGAAATAGTTAATAAACGCAGGTCCAGAGATAGCTTAGATATTGAAATTATTAAACAGTCTTAAAATAAATATGATAAATATTTTGAAGGATCTGCTGGAAAGGGGAAAGAAGTTTGAATAGATTGGAAACACACACACTTTATCTACTCTCTCTATTTTCTCTCTATTTATTCTCTATCAACCTATCTATTAATTAGTCCCTCTATCTGGCCCATTGAAATAAAAACCATTATATCAGAAATCAGAAGTAAATAATTTATTTTGTGGGGTTAAAAGAGACTAGACAAAGTAGAGAAAAGGATCAGAGTTTTTAAAAACAAAGTAATAGAAATTATCCAAACTGAAACCCAGAGAAGAAAATGGTTAAAAAAAAAAAAAAGAAAGAAAAGAAAAAGAAAAAAGAAAAGAAAAGTAAAGAGAGCATCCTACATCTGTAGGACAATGTAAAATGGATCACCATATGTGGAACTGGAGTCCTAAAATGAAAATAGAATGAATGAGATTGGCCCAGAAAAAAGTATTTGAAGAAACAATGGTTGAAATTTTTCAATATTTATGAAATATATTACCCCGCATTTCTAAAAGCTTAGCAAACTAAAACGGGATAAATACAATGCATATAAGATACAGTCAAATATATCAAAAGTCCTAACAGTGCATTAAGGCAAGAAAAATAAATATAATACATAAAAACTGGAGAGTAGAATGATGATTATTCACAGCCCAAATAATAGTGCATCTAATAAACCTTAAAAAGCTATAGTAAATTACCAGATCTAAATAGTAAGTCTACCAAGATCTCACTATAAAAGGACTACACAAAAAATATTTGAATTTTTATAATCTAAGAACAAAAAGTTAGAAAATTAAGTAAAAACAAGCTATATCTAGTCTTAAGTCTTAGAAAAGAATAAAATTGGAAGACTTAGAATACCAAATCTCAAGACTTATTCTAATGCTAGAGTAATAGTGAGGGGGTAGAAGGATTGAAAAATAAGTCATTGGAGCAGTATAAAGTGCCTAACAGTATAGAGTACACATATTTAAGATCAATTCATTTTTGACCAAGGCATCAAATCATTCATTGTGGGAGGAACCCTTCTCGAGAAATGCTTCTATTATATTTTAATATACACATGGAAAGAAAAATGCGACTCAAACCTCCCTCACTTTATATATAAAAATTAATTTAATATGTATCACAAACCTAACATAAATTCTAGAACTATAAAGCTTCTTTAAAGCAAATATAGAAGAACAGCTTCATGTCTTTGGGGTAAGCATTTATTTCTTAGATAGGACACAGAAAGCACTAACAGTAAAAGAAAAAGAAAAGATAAACATTAATGCTATGGGACAATTGTGTCCCCCCCTGAAATTTACATATCCACATGTAACCAAGTATATAGGGTTATTCAGCCAAAGATAGGGATGAGGAAGGATAGTGAAGTAGAGAGAAAAATTCACAGATCATTATTTGGAGGCAGGGCTTTTAGAGGGTGACTAGTTGAGATGAAGCAGTTAGGGCGGGCTTTAATCCCGTCACACTGGTGTCTTGATAGGAAGAGAACATTCGTATACATGAACAGATACCAGGGGTACAAGCACACAGGGAGAAGACCATGCAAGGACACAGTAAGCAGTGACCACCTGCCAGCCAAGGAGAAGGGCTGCAGAGAAATCAAACTTGCTGACATCTTGATCTTGGACTTTCAGCCTCTAGAACTGTGAGAAAGTAAATTTCTGTTGTTCAGGCCACTGTGGTGTTTGGTTAAGGCAGCCATAGTGAACCAATATATTCTTAGAATTTTTACATTTCTGTATATTAAAGAAATTGAATATACAAAAAACACAAAATGGAACAAATATTTATAATATATTTATTACATATATAAATATATTTAGAACTCCTATATATTAACAATAAAAAATAACTCAATTTTTTTTTAAAGAAAAAAAATCTTGAAAAGACTTTTCACAAAAGATATAGGAATGGACAATACATGCATGAAAATGTCTTTATCATCATTAGCCATCAGGGAAATGCAAATTAAAATCACATTGAGATATCCTTTCACACCCACTATACGATCAAATGGTGGTGAGACTAAGGACAACTGAAGTATCACATTGCTAATGGTTTCAACTTTGGAGAGTTGTTGGGCAAAGTTTCTTTCTCTTTTCTTTCTTTTTCCTTTGAAAACATTAAATATACATCTACCTGTGACCCAGAAATTCCACTTCTGGGTCTTTACCTGAGAAAAATGAAAATGTATGCCCATAAAAGGATCAGTACAAGAATGTCCGTAACAGCTTCAAACTGGAAATAGCCTAATGTTTATGTTTGAGAATAAGAGACTGAATAACTAAATTGTGATATATTCTTACATTAGAATAGTATTGAGCAAAAAAGGAATGAACAACCGGTACATACAACAGTATGGTGAATCTCAAACACATTATGTTGCATAAATGAAGCCTGATTCAAAATAGAAAAGCCTAATATGTTAAGTGTCCAGTGCACTAGTCGGCAGTTCAACCAATCAAAGCATAATATGTTAATGATATGCTAAGGCTGCTCAATCACTTACTATGACATGCACTGACCACTAGGGTGCAGATGCTCCAACCAGTAGGTTAGCTTACTGCTGGGGTCTGGCCAATTGGGACTAAATGAGATGGGCCAGACATGCCCTGGAGCCTTTCCACAGTCCTTCCCCATCTGGCCAACCCCCCATATCCCTCCCTGGCCCCAATTGTATATCAGTGGGGTCCCTCTGCCTGGCTTGTACCCTCTCGCAATCTGGGGCCCCTCAAGGGATGTTGGAGAGCTGGTTTCAGCCCAATCCCGCAGGCCAGGCTGAGGGACTTCACTGGTGCATGAACTCGTGCAACCGGCCTCTAGTATTATATAATACCATTTGTGTGAAATTGTAAAACAGGCAAATTAATCCATGGTCAATGAAATAAGAAGGCGATTGCCTCTGTAGAGAGGATAGAACTGAACTAACTGGAAGGGGCCCAACATATGAGATCTATATTAGCTAATCTATAATTTATTTTGGATGGTGGCTATAGGATATATGCATTTCTTGAAACACTTAAGATCTTTTATTTTATGTAAATTCTTCCACAGTTTAAAAATAAGAGCAAGAATATTTGATGGTCTCTTTTCAGTGAGGTTCTCTCTTTACAGATCAGAGTAGGGATCCATACAGGACCGGTCTTAGCAGGTGTTGTGGGGGACAAGATGCCACGGTACTGCTTGTTTGGTGACACTGTGAACACAGCTTCTAGGATGGAAAGTCATGGGCTTCCCGACAAAGTGCACCTCAGCCCCACAGCCTACAGGTAACCACTCCCTTACTCGTGCTTTCCTTTGTCCCTTCTCCTTCCAGAACTTACAGGGGGCCTAGCAGCCAGGAGATGGGGTAGTGGAGGAAACCCAGCTTTCTCTTCCATACCACACTAGCTTACAGAAGACGTTGTGTCAGACAATTGACATTGTTGAGCCTCTGCTATAAGATAGTTTTGCTCTCAAGGAGCACAAAGTCTAGATATATCTTATCTAATAAAAGAGTAATATGCAAATTTCACTGTACCTTCGCTACACTCACAAGCCACGTCCACAGCATGCCCACCAGCCAATCAGGAGCAGATTATGCAAATAAACCCCAACCAAGATGGCTGTCACCACTGAGAGCAAGAGGAAGGCTTGGGTTTCCCCAGCAACAGAAGAAGCCAAGCTTTTCACCTGCCCTCGCCAGCCTAGGCCTCCACTCAATGTTACAAAGTTTCAGAAATAGCGGCAGCCACTGAGCTGGAGAGAACAGAGGCTTGGGTTTCCCTTGCAATGGAGGAAGCCAAGCTTTCCACCTGCCATTGCTGGCCTAGGCCTCCACTCTAGGCTACAAAGTTTCAAACAAAAATGGCTGCCACCACGGACAGAGCAGAAGGCTTGGCTCTGCTCCAGGCTACAAAGTTTCAATTGTAGACATAAATTAATCCCAGATCCCAGGGCCTCTGCTTGGGTCGCTGGGGGGTGTGGCCGGCCTATAAATCTCCATAGGCCCCTTGCCCAGGCTGCCCCACGACCCAAGGGAACCCCCACCCTGATCTGGGACACTCTTCAGGGCAAACCAGCTGGCCCCTACCCATGCACCAGGCCTCTATTCTATCTAATGAAAGAGTAGTTTGCAGATTGACCATCACTCCAACACACAAGAGGGCTGCCCCCATGTGGTCAAAGATCCTGCCCCCATGTGAACACAAGATGGCCACCACAATATGGCTAGCACGGGAGGACCATTGGGAGGTGCCAGGCCCTACAAGGGAGGGTAGTTGTGGGTGATCAGACCAGCAGGGAAGGGTAGTTAAGGGTGATCAGGACAGCAGGGGGGCGGGAAGTTGAGGGCAACAGGCTGGCAGGGGAGCAGTTAGATATCAATCAGGCTGGCAGGGTAGTGGTTAGGGGGTGATCAGGCTGGCAGGCAGAAGTGGTTAGGGGCAATTGAGGAGGCAGGTAGGTGAGCAGTTTGGAGTCAGCAGTCCTGGATTGTGAGAAGGATGTCTGACTGCTGGTAGGATTGGGCCTAAACGGGCAGTCAGACATCCCTCAAGGGGTCCCAGATTGGAGAGGGTGCAGGCTGGGCTAAGAGACATCCCCTGCCCCCTGTGCACGAATTTCATGTACTGGGCCTCTAGTATTTAATATTACAAAAAAAAAAAAAATAGCCCAGAGGCCAAATCCAGTATGCCACTTTATGTTTAATTTTGTAAATCAAGTATTACTAAAACACAGCTATGCTCTTATTTGCATACTATCTATGGCTGTTTTCAAAGACTGTATGGCCCACAAAGCCAAAAATATTTACTATTTGTTTATTATTTGTTTGTTTGTTTGTTTGTTTGTTTAAAATATATTTTATTGATTTCTCAGAGAGGAAGGGAAATGGAGAGTTAGACACATCAATGATGACAGAGAATCATCAATCATCAGCCTCCTGCATGTCCCTTACTGGGGATGGAGCCAGCAATCAGGGCATGTGCCCTGAGTGGGAATTGAATGGTGACCAGAACTGAACGGTGATTCATGGGTTGACACTCAACCACTGAGATTTATGAGCTGGGCTGCTATCTGTTTTTTTACCAAAAAAAAGTTTGCCCACCCTCAGTCTATGGGCTTAAATCACAAGAAACAACAACAGCCTGTAATTATTGGAATCGAAAGTCATGGAAGAAGAAATAAATATTCACAGATCATTATTTTTAAAGTGTGATAAATGATAAAGATAAACATAAAAAAGACACTTATGGTTTTTTGAGAACTTACAAGAGGTCATATTCTGCCCCAAGATTTTTTACATATGTTAGTTAATTTATTGTTACAACAATCTATGAAAATATACTATTAGTATTCTTATCTATAGATAAGAAACAAAATCAGGCACTAAAAGGTTAGTAACTAGTTGCCTCAGGTCACAGGTAGGCTAGGAAGAAGTAGAGCCTGGATACAACCCAATGGATTAGGCCTGGAGGGCACTGCAGCGTGTATCTTGTGCAAGGGTGCCTAACCCAATAAAGAAATTCTTTGTGGAGGAGGATATTCCTGAGTGGAATTTTGAGCAAGAAGTTCCAGAGTTGGATTTAGCTCAAATTGGGGTATTGGGAATGAAACCAGCAGGATAAATCCTGAGGTAGAATCACTACAGAGATTTATAAACAATTTAGCTTATTGAGGGGCTGTGGCTTAGTCAGTAGGTAAGGAAGAGCCCCTAAGGAAGGTGAGAGCACAGAGAGTGGCAAGGCCAGGGTCCTATTTGAGTTCTCCACTCAAAACCAAGTAACACAAATATGAGCATCAAGAAATGGGAAAGAGAAGACCTGTTAGGAGTTTGATTTGAATCAGACATTGGCAGTGGGAATTTAGGGGAAGGTAAAATCAGCTAAACTTGGTAATTACTACAAATGGAGAATGAGAAAGAGGGAGATGCCTCAGATTTCTCCAGGTCCCCATCTTGGGTGACTAGGGCCTAAATCTCACCACCTGAAGCAGGACAAGTGAGAGGGAGCCCAAGTCACCGCGGCAGATGGCAAGTTCAGGTGTGGGAGTGTTGAATCCAAAGGAATGGTGGAACATTAGGTAAAGGTGCAATGAAACGGATGAATAAAATTTGAAGTGGAATTGTTGGTTGGGGATCCAGACTTGGAGTAAGCAACACTTAGGTAGTAATTAAGCTGTGAGAATTGGTAAGATCTCCTGGGGAACGATGCAGTGTGAAAAGAACAGTGGCAGGTGGAGAAAGAGGAGCCTGTGTATGAGGTGGAAGAAACAGAAAAGAACCAGGCATGGAAGTTCAGGGAGGGAAGTTCCCTTGTGGATATTTTTAGAGGGGGAGAAATTGAACAAACATGACAAATTTTATAGTAACAAGACTGAAAAATATTCACCAGAGGTTTTGGGGGGCATTTTCAGAAGCTATGGTAGAGTTGTGGGGATAGACACTGGATTATGGGTTGAAGGATAAAAACAAAAGAGCATTTTTATGGGATTGAAGCAGGATAGAATCAAGTGAGAAAAAAATTTTTGTTTCTATTTAGGATGAAAGAGATATTAGCATGCTTATAGGCTGAGGGGAGGATGCAGGTGGAGAGGAAGCTGAAGATGAGGGGAGAGTTGGCTGATGGGGCTTGGACCTGAGGTGGTGGTAAGGAAGCATGGATGGGGTGCCATTGAAGAAGACACCTCATCCTCTGAGATTAAGGAAAAGGGTGGATGTGCTCAATGAGATGAGAAGTTGCTGGGTCTCACCTATAATGGTTAAAATTTCATAGATGAATCAGATCACAAATTAGGAGGCATGGACAGCTGCTTGAGAGTGAGGAGAGAAGGAGTCAAATGAGGGGAAATTGAGGAGCATGGTGAACGTCTAAAACCTCCATCAAACTGGTCCAGGACAAGGGAAGGTTGATGAGTGCTGAGACCTGGCTGAGGCAGCTGACCATGAATTGGAAACTTTTCTAGTTTGCATTGTTCTATGGTCCAATATATCTCAGTGGCCAGTTAATAAATAAACATTTTATAGTTTTTCCATTACTATGTCTCTTTTCATGGTTCCCATTTTATCCTCTTCCTGGGTTCCTTGGCAGTCAGAAGTCAAAGAGTTGTTGGGTAGTTAGGATGAGCATGATGACACCCTTGGGTGTATCGAGGACTTGGAGAAGATGGAGGGAAGTGGGCTGATCTCCTAGGAGTCCCTTGTTTCCGAACCATGCAGAGACGGTGCACACACAGACACTGGGTGTGGTTGCAGAAGTGTGAGAGCTGCGGGTACGGGCTGTGTGCTAGCGGGAGGGAAGTGGTGATCAGGTCACAGTGTTTTGTTGGGACTCCTGTGCTCTTCCTCTCCTTTTGCACCCTTGTTCCGATGTCTGAACTCAAGCCTCCCTCCTCTCCCCTCCTGCCTCGTTCGCTCCCTTTAGCAGGCCCTACTGATGTCTCAGAACCCCACTCCTGCGTTGTGTGCCCTGAGTCTCAGACTTCTCCTTTCTCATTGTCCATCCTATTGTAGCCAACTCTCCCGTTACACAACTGTGATCTTTGAAATATGATGCGTTTATTTTCCCTCTGTGCAGAGCCCTGGAAAACCAAGGGTTTGAAATAATCGAGAGAGGTGAAATCCAAGTGAAAGGAAAAGGGAAAATGACCACATACTTTCTGATCCAGAACTTGAATGCCTCCGAGGATGAGATCATGGGGAGACCTCAAACTCTGCTTGATCAGCAAGGTAAGCCAAGAAGAGAGGCCTCGTGATGCGTGTGAATATTCCCCACTGACCATGAGAGACATGTTTAGTGTGGCCCTTTGGTCTGCAGGGTCAGTGTGGGAATCATCCCTCACCACAACCAAGCTGTTACCTTCCATTCGGTATCAGCTCCCGAGAATCAATGCGGCCATTTTGCCCTGAATGCCTTCTCTTATATCCTGCATGTTATGCTATTCCTTGAGCCAAGCTGGTGGGCAGTCTAAGGGTCTCTCACACATTTGTTTTCAAGGTTCTTCCCTGTCCTAGAAATGAGCTTTTTCCATGAGCCTCTGCTGTGGCTGGAGAGGATTCCAGAGTCTTCCTCTGCTCCTCAGCCTCAGGGGCTCTGAAAAGGCTTTCCTCACACACTGGAACCTTTCATCTTCCTCATTTTCTGCTGGCTTCCAAAACTGGGAAGAAGGACAAAATCTGTGACTCACCCAGCTCCAGGAATGACAAGAGAATGAATTTAGGTTAAAATCACTTAGTGCTAAGCTAGACCAGAGATCACTGTTTGGCTCATTGTGCTAAAAAACAAAAACAAAAACAAAAACAAAAACAGCATATGGAATTCAACAAGGAGGGCTTCTTCAGCTACAAGGTGGATCCCATCCACCCTAGGTAGTCAGGGCTCCTTAACAAGGACCCAGGTTAATGCTGGGAAATACTGACAGGAAGGGAACCCCAGTAGCAGGAGGCAGACCATCATGAATCGCTGAACCAAACTGGAGAACAACATGGATTTATCTGGACAGAAACTAATCCTTAGCTGCTCCAGGGTCCTGCAAAGAAAATTTTCTAAATCCAGCGGTTTCTCATTTACATAGTTAATGTGTGCAGGATGTGCTTTTGGGACATGAAATATGGCCACTATTCTTATAATTGGGGTAATACCAACAAACAGACAGGTATTTGAAGAAATTTTAAAATCGTTTTCATAGTGTCCCTGTGAGCTGCTATTGGTTTTGGCCACATTTTACTGATGGAGACACGGAGATAGAAATATCTAAACTAAAAAATAGAAATAGCTGGCTAATGAAGGTAGGGGCCACCCTGACTGTTATGCGAGCTTTTAGTCTCCACATTTCTAGGCTTTGGATGCCTTGTCCACCATCCTCATCTTCTTCCTTCCCCCCAAAACCTCCCCACAATACCAAGGGTTGCTAGGGGGGGATAAACAATGATTTTGTCTATTTTATTCTTTGTTATCAGAAACAGACAAAGTAAAGGGGATGGGGTACTTTGCCCCCTCCTAGTGGGAGAGAAGAAGACAGAGCTGAAGGCCTTAGCACCAGGACCTGGAGGAATCTCGCTCAGAAGGCGTGCCTTGCTCAAACCTGATACTACTTTCTCCCATTCCCACGGCAGGGAGGGGTTCCTAAACTCTCCAGTTTGGAAAACAGGATTCTAGGTCTGGGTCAGTAGAATCTAACCTGCTTTCAGATCTGAGCCGGAAAAAACAGAAAATAAAAATAACGAAGTAGAAAACTTGTAATGGCGCCTCAACTGAAGATCTCAGTATGGACCCTGAGACACGGGGAGGGGGGGGGAAGTAGGTAGCCCCCAGGCAGGTTTATAACAGAGAGTCACCCCTTCCTCTGGGCTGACCCCAGGTCCCCCCTACCCCCCATTCCCCACCCACCCTCACCCCTGCCCCACAGTCTGATCCCCTTGGCCAGGTAGCTCCAAAGAGAAATGGCCCAACCTAGTGTGCGGAACCCAGCGTGGAAACCTCAGCCTTTCTTTTTGTGCATTTCCCTCGTCCTTTCCTCATCAACCTAGGACTTCTATGGGCAGCCTCAGCCTCCAGACTCTGGGGCAGGTGTGCCTGCCTCTCTGTGCCTGCCCTCCTGTCCCCACTGGAGTGCAGCATGGGAGGTTCCAGCAGGAGACCTGGCCAACGCTGCTTCCTAAATGTCTCAGAAGCTCCAGAATGTGGCCGCACAAGCACTAACCAGCAGTGGGGAGTTTCTCAAAGCCAGTGACGGAGGAGGGGACGCAGAAACACTAAGATGCAGGCTAATGCGCTTCCCAGGGGTCCTCTTTCAGATGAGCAGCCACCGCACACACACTGGCTTCCAGGGACTCAGGGAAGCCTGGGAGGGAGACTAACAAGATGGACTAGAGGAGATTTGAATGCGCATCCCGCTGAGGGTTAGGAGGTGACCGCAGCAGTGCCCTGCCTGTGTCCTCATGGGTGAACGGCCCTCTCACCCCCCTTACGCACCGACAGGGAGATACCGAGGAAACAGCAACAAGGAAGGGTGGTGCCCAGGAGAGCTCATCCTCAAACCTTTTCCCCTTTTGCTCTAAAAGCAGGGGATTTGCTCCTTCCTCTTCCAGGCGGTGAATGCATTAAACATCCTAAGTGTCCTGTAGCCTCCCCAGCTGTGACGGTTTCCAGTGGGAACGCCTGTCTGTCCACCGCTCCATGGTGGGCACCAGAGCGAGTCCCAGGGGCTGCTCAAGTCAGAGGCATGGTAAGGAGGGTTGCTTGCAAGTATGTTCTCACTTTTCCTTCTCCTCGTGCCTTTTGGCAGAAGCTAGTGCTCAAGAAAGTCAAGACAGCAAAACTGTTGCCGTCACCAGGGTCACGAGGTGCGCAGACAGCCGACAGCTGCTCCCCCAGAGAGACGCAGCCCACGGTGAGCGCGTGAGAGCAGCGGCAAAGCCCCAGTGCTGCGCTGCGCGTGGAGAGGGCTGCGGGTTCAGAGTGGCTCATGGGAGACAGGAAAGAGCCAGCAGCACAGCTCATGTGGAGTTTGGGGTCCTGGCCGGAAGCCTTTGACTAGCTGCTTACTGTATTTTGAATAAGGTTTTTATGCTTTCCCAACCCACTCACCTCCCCACCCTAACTGTTCCAGGGAGGCCCCTCTGAGTATCTCTAATGCTCAGAAAAACTAATAGTCTCCACGTCCCCACTAAATCAGTTACTCTGCACACTGCCCTCGCTGCGTGCCTCCTAATGAGAAGTGTGGCTGACCCGCTCGCCCGTGTCACCATATGGTGCCTCATAGAGAACTCAGAGAGTTGGCCCAATGACCCCCTTCTCCACTTTGTTCTTGAAGGTGGGAGGGAGGGGAGGTTTCTCTCAATTCATGCTGCTCTTAGGGGCCCTGGTGAGGTGTTTGGCCCCCCAGGAGCCGTGCTCTGGCACAGCTGAGGTTTGAGAGTGGGTCACAGGAAGTGAGGAAGGGCCAGGGAGGGCCTGCAGAATGAGTCCCTGTAGCAGCAGCACCCCATACACCTCTCCTTTCTGGGTTGTGTAGCCCCAGCTACCACCTCCCTTTCTGGAAACCCCACCTTAAACCACCCAAATGGAGTGAAGCTTTGAGACAAGGCAGCAGTGTAAGCCTGTTACAAAGTACAGCATCCCAGGGATTTTTCCAAAACCATCTGTGGCCACTGAGAAAGTTTCATAAGAATGGCATAATTCATGTGAAGAGTTGGGACAGTTTAATAATCCCTATGGAGTCAGCTATTGCTCTGCTATTAGACAGTGTCTCTTAGATGCAGTGTCACTCAAGCCCTTGGCATTGGGCATTGCCCAAGATGCCTGAAGATCTCTCTAGCTTGATCCGTGTCTGAGGTTGAAGGAATGATCAGCACCTTCTGTTCCATTCTGGTGAGAGGAGACCCAGCACAGCTTTCCTCCTTCTGGCCTGGAGTCAGGGGGAATCTTGGATTCTGGGAAGCTCAAAGCTCAAAGTGGACTCTCTGCCCTTACCCAGAGGCGTTTCCTACAGTTGCATGCTTCTGAGCATGCTCAAGCCCCCAGTAGCTGCCAGTGCTATTCAATATGGAACTAGTCTCATGGCTAGTCTCACACCTGAACTAGAAGTTCAGAAAGGTCAGATAATTTATATAAGAGCCCACAACTCGTAAGTAGGGGGAATAAGACTTGATCTTCAGGCTTGTTTGTCTGGGGGGGACCATGTCCATGTGAGCCCTCTGAGTAACAGACCGAAATGATTTCATTTACCCCAAACGGGAGGCTGCTGCACATGGATTGCTTGGCTTCATAATGGCCCAGCCATGCTTCCCTCAGGTCCTCCGGGCCCCACTTGAACAGATTTCTGATTATTGGGTGTGGCTGGCAGATGCATGAATATGAAACAACGGACACACTGTAGGGTCTGATATAAAACGCAACATGAGCCAGAGGCTTGGAGAAATGAGAACCGAGCCAGTGGGCCAGCGGGCCTCACCTTAGTTACCCAAACCCAGACCCACCGAGTCAGAACTGCTTTTAACAGCTTCCCCGGCTAATCTGAGTTTGCGTTTAACATGACACAGGCGTCTGCCTTATCTCTGATGGTTGGCAGCAGACATAGAATTTAGCCATGAAGGTTTTGTGCCACCTGCTCTCAGCACCTGGCCTTTCTTCGAGGCTCGGGTCCCAGTTCTCATGGGGTTTGGGCTATATCTGATAATGTCATACTTAGCTATGAAGTAGGTGAAGGCTGCAAGGGTCACTGCAGAAGCCCCCACTCTCAGCCGCAGCCCCAGGGCCATTCCGCCTCACCCCCACGTGGCTGTCATTATGGGAAAGTGTTTCCACCAGTAGCCCAAACCTGTCAGGACTCCCAAATTAAATGGCTGTTAGGCCTTGCTACCTCAGAGGTCTGCCTGTGTCCCAGGCACTAGGCAGTCAGGAAAACATTCCAGGTTCAACTCATTGATCGCAAGCCCAGAAGGTTGTATTACACGGTTGACAAACATATGACCGCTCTCCAGGGGCATTTCCATCTGACTTGGCTCCCTGGTGTGGGAAGCAGCCTCTGCCCAGCCTTGCTCCCCTGTGAGGACTCTTGCTCCTGAAAAACGTCTCAGGTCTTGGCAGCATAGGCAGCTGTAGTGGTGGCAGGAGCACACCACCTGGACCCCTCTCGAGGGCCAGCTGAGATGGGATGCTCACCTCTTCCTTCAGCTTTCTCTAAAGAGGGGGCCCATCCAATATCTGCCCATCAGCTATGGCAACAGGGAAAGCTCCAGGGCGACCCAGGCCTGCAGGCTGCACCCAGGGCCTCATTTGCACTTCAATAACACGCTTTCCTTTCACTGCACTTTGTATTTGGGTGTTAGATTGTCTCTGTGGAGAGACTCCCCAATGCAATTAGAGGGGAGTATTGAGCCAGAGGGAAATCAGTGTGTTGACTTGGATATTTAAGCAACCACCTTTCAGCAGTGACTAAAAAATTGGCCTTCCAGCTGTCCCTGCTGGCAGGCTCTACTGGCATCTGCCAGAACCCTGTTAGTGTCTTTTTCAAGTTCAGCTTGCTGCCACTTGTCTCCTAGCTGATTTTCCCAATGATTATAGTAATGGGTTCCAGGCTGAACTTTGTAGAGCCTTAGGCAAGTTGCCCTGGCCCCTCTTTGTTAGTAACCCCTCCTTATAAATCATAGGCCAGTTGTCCACTTCCTGGGTTTACGGCAGGTTAAGTCCGTTTGGAGGACTTCTTTACCAGCCTCTAATTGTTCCTCTGGTGGACATCAGTGGGGAGGGTCCCTCTCCTGACTGAGGTTAGGAGTTAGCAGTCTGCCTGCCGATTCCTCCAAATTTGACTCCATTTTCTCAACAGGAAGAGCTTTCCCACTATTTGTAGTTCCCCTGATGGATGATTCTTGGATGCACTTGTGGTTACTTATTGCCAGGTCCTTGCCCCTCACTCTGCAGGGTCTTGACAATACAAGTGCTTTTCACAGATGTGTCCAATGACCTGGGTCCCACTGGCTTGGAGCCAGGTTAAGGAGCCTGGGCCCCTAGTCTCAGCATTTCAACAGCCTTTCCGAGGCCTTTATAAGTGTGGCTGTTAACTCTTCCTGACCTTTTCAACTTGGGATTGATGGATGGCATAGCTGCTTTCAACCTCAGACTGTCCAGGAGTTGAGCTGTTAGCACGGCAATGTTCTATAGATGCTTTATTTCTCTCACTCTGAGGGCTGAGACCGTAGACAGGGCTGGGCCCCTAGTCTCAGCTTTTCAGCAGCCCACTTTCTGGGCTAACTCTGAGGACTGGATGAGATATTACATATCATCTGAAAACTGTAAAGTGCAGAAGACATGTCAGGAATGATAGCTGCTTAATGGCACTTAGGGACCCTATTGTTGAGAACTCATTCACTTAATAAATCCATGAGTCTTGGCACAAAACTGTAAGAGGTACTACAGGGGTTTAAAATAATAAGAATGAGTCCTGCCCAAGTGACTCAGTTGGTTAAGCGTCATCCCCACACGCCAAAACGAGGTTAGATTTCCGGTCAGGGCCATACCTAGGTTTCAGGTTTGATCCACAGTCAGGGCTCATATGGGAGGCGCTCTCTCTTTTTCTCCCTCCCCTTCTCTCTAAAAATCAACTAAAAAATACTTTTGGGAGAGGATTTAAAAAAAAATAAGAATGACCTGCTACACAAAAGGGCTTCACATCAGCAGGCAGAAGGCGATGCACATGGAAGTCAGGACGTTAGCCTAGTACCAGGTGCTACAGGGCCACCTTCAAACGCAGGTGACGCTGGATAGACCCCGAGGACATGGAGAACCCTTAGGAGAAGGTGCAGGTGATGGCAAGAACAAGGACATGTCCTCATCCATAGATGTATAATTTTTGTCCATTCTCTTGCTGCACTTCCCACACACCTTTCCCCCCAAGAATTGTCAGTCCATCCCCTCTCTATGCCCCTGATTCTGTTATATTCACCAGTTTATCCTGTTCATCAGATTTCTAGTTCACTTGATTTTTAGATTCACTCGTTGATAGGTGTGTATTTGTTGTTCATAATTTTTATTTTTACCTTTTTCTTCTTCTTCCTATTCTTAAAGATCACCCCTCAGCATTTCATATAATTCTGGTTTGGCGGTGATGAACTCCTTTAGCTTTTTCTTATCTGTGAAGCACTTTATCTGCCCTTCAATTATGAATGATAGTTTTGCTGGGTAGAGTAATCTTAGTTGTAGATTCTTGCTATTCATCACTTTGAATATTTCTTGCCACTCCCATCTGGCCTGCATAGTTTCTTTTGAGAAATCAGCTGACAATCATATGGGTGCTCCCTTGTAGGTAACTAAGTGTTTTTCTCTTGCTGCTTTTAATATTCTCTCTTTGTCTTTTGATCTTAGCATTTTAATTATGATGTGTCTTGGTGTGGTCCTCTTTGGATTCCTATAGTTTGGGGTTCTGTGCGCTTCCTGAACTTTTAAGTCTATTTCTTTCACCAGGTGGGGGAAGTTTTTGGTCACTATTTCTTCAAATAGGTTTTCAGTATCTTGCTCTCTCTCTCTTTTTCTGTCACCCCCACAATTCGAATGTTGGTATGCTTGAGGTTGTCCCAGAGGCTCCTTACACTATCTTCAATTATTTGGATTCTTTTGGCTTCTTGCTTTTCCAGTGATTGGATTTTGCTTCTTTGTATTTCAAATCTTTGACTTGATTCTTGTGGTCCTCTAGATTGCTTTTAGGTCTCTGTATAATATTTTTTATTTCAGTCAGTGTATGCTTAATTTCTAGTTGGTCCTTTTTCATATCCTCAGGGTCTCACTCATATCCTTGAGGGTCCTGTTAAATTTATTGGCCTTTTCTAGGAGCTTCTTGAAAAACCTTATAACTGTGGTTTTGAACTCTATGTCTAGTCATTTTTTTCCCTCCATTTCTTTCAAATGTGATTTGTTTCCATGTCTCTGCATTTTGGCTGATTCCCTGAGTTGGCCTAGTAGCTTTGTGTGGTAGATGTCCTCTAAAGGACAGTAGCTCAGCCTCCCTAGTTACCTGAGGTGGATACTCTTGTTGCAGCTCTTTATGGGTTGCACAGTCTTGTTGTAGTTAAGCCTAGATTGTTGTTGGTATCACTGGGAGGGTTTTACCTCCAGGCCAATTGGCTGTGAGGATCAGCTGTGTTTATGCTGTGAGAGCCACTGCTCATCTTGGATTGACAGAGTCTCCAGGATGAGCAGACAGCCTTGGTTTCCCATCAGCCCCACCCTAAGTGATGCCTGGGTCTCTGTGCCCCAAAGTAACAGCTGCATGCACCTCTGAGAGAAAGCTGCCGCCGAGCTCTGCCTGTTGCCAGATAGTTCAGCCTCTCCCCAAATGAGTCTGCACACCCAAAGTCTCACCCAGGATTGGAAAACTCTGCCCTCCCCAGCTCCTCTGAGTCACAGTGTCCTTCTATCTTTCCTTCTATTTGTGGAATTTCCACTTAGCCAGCTTTCCAGTGATTCTGGATGATGTCTGTTTTGTCTTTTAGTTGTATTTTTGAAATTGTTGTGGCGGGCAGCAGTATAGGTGTTTACCTATGCCACCATCTAGGTTCCTCCTCAAGAAATTATTTTAATTGCCAATGTAAGAATCTCTTATTATAACCCCAGATCAGGTATTACCCACAGAGACCTGCCTATAACTACTGGGCAATGACCCAAATTCCTTCAACATTCCTAAAAAATAATAGCATTTCCTGAAACTTCACATTGCTATCACTCCTGCAACCCAAGTTCCTATAGGAAAATATGACTCACGTGATGGTTGTTTTCCATAGAGAAAAAGATTTTTTCTGCAACCATTCTTATAATTTAATCAATTTTATTTTATATTGAAATGGGTTTCTGTGGTGCTTTTAATTCTTTACTAGGTTGTGTTGGTTTGTTCAACTAAAGAAGGCTTTTTTGTTCATTCATTTATATTATAGAAGGAATACTTAAATATTATTTTTTAAGCCAGAAAGTACAAGTAAACCAAAAGAAGACAGCAAAAGCATCAGTAATTCCATCATAAAGACTACTATCAACATTTTGGAGCCTGTCTTCTCAGACTTGTGTGTGTGACAATGCATGTGTATGTGTATACATACATACTTTTTTCCTGCAAAATTGGGATTGTCACACACACAGTGTTTTATAACTTGGCAGGTCATGACTTTCTTTTGAACATATAAACATATTTCAAAACAGCTGAGAGACATTTTAAAAAGACATATGTGCTTCACATGGTACACTCATTTCCCATGTGACTTGTGCTATCACATATCAAAAGCCATAATGACATTGTAACAAATAGAAATTCTTTTATGTTTCACTTTTGCACATTTACAACATACCTGCAATGGCCCTGCTATCCCTTGAGTCCTGCTGTTTCCTCTAAATTTTCAAAGAATGGTTAATCTTGTTCAATTTACCTTTGGTATTTAGATTATTTCAGGTGTCTGAATATCAGTAATCTATGTATGAAGTACATTTCAATTCTCAATGAGTCATAAAACTTAATTATTCAGAAGGTAACATTTCCCAATGTGCACAATGAGCATTTAGAATAGGAAACTGATGGCACTAATAGGCAATCTTAGAGGGTGGTGAGCAATGTGTATACGTTTATATATTTTTTCCTACAATGGTCTTGTGGGAGCAATTGATGTATGAGAATTCATTTCAAGTAAACAAGGAAATTCTTCCACCATCTGGATTGGGGAATTAGATTGGGGTTAAAATGTCAAATATATATGTAGAAATTTCAAGAGCGTCTTGCAAATCTGGACTGACCAAGTCTGCTTTGAATTGTCAGGCGGCATCGACTCACAATGATGGAGACATAGTTGGCCTGTCCCGCTTTCAACATGTCATCCCAGTTCTCTTCCCAACACAAACCTAGCACATCACCTTTTTCTCCCTGTTGACCAGAACATTCTCCTCAAGGAGGGGAAAGGAAAGAGGAACATTAGTTTAGTGGAAATATAAGAAAAATGGGAGTAGAAGTGAAGAAGGACCACAGATAGGGTACAAATAAGAAAATTAAAAATGGCCAGGTTAGAAGAGAGAAAAATGTGCAAGTGAGAGAAATAGACCAGTAATGAAAAGCTAAGGGAAATTTTTGAGAAGATAAATTAGAAGGAAAAAACCAAACAAAGTGTTGAATAAAGGAGAGACTAAGATATGAAAAATGTTATTTTCTAATGTTGAGTTTAATTCTAGAATTCTTTGTGAGAGGTTAAGCCAGAAAATAGATTACTCATCTTGGTTACAAAGAAATCATGGTGCTGTCTGGCAGTGGGCACTCATTGTAATCAGACCCTGATTAAGGTGAAGGCAAAGTTTTCTTTGCTAAGTTTACTCCTTTTTTTCCTTAAGAACTCCAACCCCTTCTGGTTGTTTTTATTTTCATTAGGGTAACCCTCAACATTTGGTTAAATTACAAAGACACAAAACAAATAAATTCTGTGATTATAGTATTATTTTGTGGATTTTTTTATATGTCCTTTTAATATTTCTTGCAAGTTGAGTGGGAGACAGATGTATTACGTAGTCTCCTTTTATATCTGGAGAGACTGAGGCACAGAGAGATGTTGGATGGGGTATTGATGAACATTTATAGACCTGGAGGCAGACAGCTATATCTTCTCAATTAAAAAAAATAACATTTCTATCTGCAGTGAACTCCTTTTTTCTTTATTTACAATGATACCAAAACAAAACTGATCTCAAACTTTTCAAACATTCTGTCCTTATTGTTTATCCTGCCTGTTTCCATGTTTGAAAATTTAATTTCTTTTAAAATTATAGTATTGTTTACATCTCTCTTAAAGAAAAACAGTACTATAATAAACCCTGGTAATTTCAAGTGAAAGGAATAAAGAGTGCTTGAAGTAATAAAACTAGTAGACAATTAGCAAAAAAACAAAAATAAAGTCTCATACCTGAAAAATTAACAATTTTCAAAGACATTGCTGAACATGATTCCGATTTTGGATGACAGAGATACGGGGAGGATGTGGTACAGTGAATGTGTAGCTAAGGACATCTCCCTTGGCCAGTTGTAGTTTGGTCATATCCTATAAAAATGACACACTTGAACCTTGACTCCCTATCAGATTAGCCCCAAATTATGCATGAGCTAAATAGCCCATATGAATCATTTCTTGGAGTTGCACCAGTGACATGGTTCTAAGTGTCCCAGGAACCCCCCCCCCTTCTTTTCTACAGGGCCCTTTCCCAAATTTTCACCTCATCCTGGGCCTGAGACGGAAAGAGACTGGAGAGAGGTCCAGGGGCCCGACCTTTCAACATGTATATAATCACTTATGTTCATTAGTGCAGATACATTAGCACATGGAGCTTTGTCTCAGTCCAATTGGGATAGAAACTACCCATTGCTTTTCTATCTTAAGACAAAGTTAATCACTGACCCAGGTTCAGGAAGACGTCCGAGGTGCTCACAGGTCCTAACGGTGAAATAGGTCATTCATTCATTCATTTGGGAACAGAGGCTAAAGATAGAAGTCCCTCCTGCATCTCCTGATTTCTAGGACACTAGAGCCTCAAATATAATATGTGAGCCTCTCTGAACTTGAATGTCTCTGGAAGAATGGCTAATGTAAAAAAAGAGGGGGGAATGCTACATGACTTTAAAATCTGAGATGCTGACCTTTCCAAATGAAACTGCAGGGAGAGCAAGAGGTGAAGACAGTATCTTCCAGCCAGTCTTGTTTCACTCCTTCTCTGAGTCCTCTCCCTCTTCCTTCGCCGTGGCTCACCGAGCCAGGGTCTTTTCCACTGCTTTCTCCCAGGCCACCTTTCCATACTTAGAATTAAGAATAGGCATCTTTGAGTCTGTACTCTATGCGGGGCACTGTGCTAATTACTTTATATACATCATCTAATTTAATTATCCCAATGACCCTGGGAGGCAGGTGTAATCATTATTTCCCTACTTTTCAGATGAGGACAAATGAGGCCCAGAGCTGGTAAAAGGAGCAGTGGCCATGCTGGGTAGGAGCATTTGCCTCTGTGCTGTTGATGAGCAGACCTCTTCAGAGGTGGGGAACCTCTGGCTTGAGGGCAATATAAGGCCTGCAAAATCATTTAGTCTGGCCCTGCCAAGGCAATAAAGGTGGATAGTTAAATGTTTGGCCAAATTTTTAAGTAGGGTAATTTTTAAATTGATTATTTTGTCTGGCCTGGGAATGATGGTATAAATATCCAAATAGCCCTTGGCAGAAAAATGGTTTCCCACCCCTGTGGACAGTTGCAGAGGAGCAAGTCTGGATGCTCTGTGTTCTTATGTGAGTTATGGACAGGGAAAGAATTGGTATGTGACCAACAAGATGTCACAGTGTGGAATGAGAAAAAATAATGTGGCAACACAGCTGAGGTCTGTATGCACCTTTTTGGCCTGGGCTGTGAAGATGAGCTCCTGCCCAGGAGGTGGGAAAGAAAGCCCAGCGTGCCCACACTGTATGTTCTGGGGCCTGGCTTAGGCAGACACCCCTGACTGCAAAGACCGGTCTGAAGCTTGCCTGATTCACTCACCCATCTGTCTTGTTTCAGATTCTGAGGAATGGAAGCCTGAAGGGAGTCCAGTGTCTGGACAGGACTCTGTGGAGGCAGCTGACAGAGAACAATCTTCAGATCAGACAAAGACACATCCCTTTGTTAATGACACTCTGCCCTCTGGTTTCTGTGCTCTGTTATAACAGAGCGGAAGGGGACCTCTTGAATTAATTTCCCCTTACTCAGTTTTATGGTAACAAAGTAATTTATTTTCATTCCTCAACTCAAAACTTCTTAAGCTGCATCTCTTCCTTCCTCACTGTCCCTTTGAGAATAGAAGTCTACAAATGAAACACAGTCATGACAAGTTTGGAAAATGTGCTTTTATAGTCTCCATTGAAAATCAACCCTTGCACTTTGAGACTTTGGGTCTTGATTATTCTCATAGGTCCCAAGTTTGGCTGAGGGGATGTTTCTGTTTTCTTCCAACAGGAATGAATGCCTTGGCTCCCATTACTATAGCTCCACTGACTCTCTGTCTCTGAGCAAAAGCCCCAGTGGCCACCTTCAGAGGACACCCTGACCTTGGGCCTTGGAGTTCATTCCATGCAGCGCCTTGTTTTATTTATTTATTTACTTACTTACTTACTTACTTATTTATTTTAAAGGATGGAAAAATATTTTATGCCAATGGAAATGAAAATATAAAGAAAGCTGGGGTAGCAATACTCATATCTTACAAAATAAACTTCAAAAAAAGTCTATAAGAAGAGACAAAGAAGTTTGTCATATAATATTAAAGGGATCACTCCAACAAGAAAATATAACCCTTGTAAACATACATGTACCCAATATAGGAGCACATAAATGTGTGTGTGTGTGTGTGTGTGTGTATACACACACATATATATATATTTTACAAACAGCAACATAGTTTTAGTTATTTTTTTGCCAGTAGAATTCTTTTTTGTTGTTGTTGAAGGAAGAGATTTATTTACAAATAGTAGTACATATATTTTCCATTCCCCCCCATTGTCCTCCCCCCAGCTTCCCCCATCCCCCAGCACATGTCCTCACCTGCCCCCCACCCCCACCCCAGTGTCTTGCATCCATTGGCCATGCCTACATGCATGCATACAAGTCCCTCAGTTGATCTCCCACAGCCCCTATCCCCCACCCTCTCAAGCCTTCCCTCTGTAGTTTGACAGTCTGTTCAATGCTTCTCTGCCTCTGTATCAATCTTTTCCCCCTGTTTCTTTTCTTTAAATATATCTTGCATCTGCATACTGGAAATAAATGTATAAGAACAAAAAATGTTTGAGTCTCAGTTTCAGTGTCCAACTGTTCTGAGTCCCGGTTTAAATGTCAAATAGTTCCTTATGTGTACATGTCAGCAATAGTATCTGGATGGTGGACATATGGTGGCAATGCAGGTTCCACCCTCTCTGGTTTGGTCCTGGGCCGCCTGCAGCGATGCACAGCTGCTGACTGCCAGCATGGCAAGGTGTCATCAGTGTCTTCTATCTCTGGACTGTCTTCGCGGTTGGAACAGACCTGTCAGTTCCTCATTGTGCAGGAACCCATATGGTCTTGGAGTTGTTTTCTGAAAATATACAAACATATTCTCGACCAAAAGTTAATAAAGGGATCTTTTCTGTAAATTAGACTTGGGATTCTTTTTTTTTATTTTTGCACAAATGACTTTCCTTTGGCTTATTTTGACACATGTGTTTTTCATGGGTGTCCTGCTGTTTTCATTATAAATGGAAGTTACTTTTCTAGAGTAAGAATTTTCTAGATGTAATTTACTCACAGGATATTTTTCCTTACATGATATTACCCCACTATGCCCCCCTTTTTTAATGGGGGCTTTTGGAAATTTTATATTGCAGTCTTGATAACTTTAAATTTTAATTTTTGCCCCAAAATATGGCTGCATTAGGTTCTTTGCATGTTAGGCAATTTTATGAAGGGATGAACTACTAACAGAAATTTTAGTTAATATTTTAGGAACAGCTTTTTGTCAAGTACACTTAAATTTTCTTGACTATTCACTTATTTCACTTGGCCAATTTAAATTAATCTGAAAAACTTGATTACTATTTTACTGTCAAAATTAATACTCAAGCAAAAATCTTAGTTTATACTGTAAATATTAGTGGAAAGGATTATTTGCGTTCTTGAGTAGGCCCTGAGCATTCCTGGCACTAGATTAATTTAGATATAGGGCAGCTGTTGCTGGCCGAGTCTCTGTCTGCCACCTGGGTTCTGGCCTGAGCTGTGCTTGGGAGGTGAAGCAGCCATCGGGGTAGGAGACCTTCCTCAGGAGGGGTGAGAGTTCAGCCCCCTGCAAGGTTTGTGGATGAGGGTCTGTGCCCCACCTCTGTTGACCTTTTAGTTCTCTCCTGTCGGCCCCTCTGCGACTGTGCCTGTCTTAGGTTGTTCCTTCCCTGAGAAATCTTACCTGTCTCTGGCTAAGCAGCCATCTTCCAGGGCCAAACAGGGTATGTGAGATTCAGTTCTATCTCCTTGGTAGTCTATGCCCTCATGGCTTCCACGCCCAGCACCTGCCTTGGGATCCCCTCGCCTGCTGGCGGGGTCCCGGTACTGATCACATATCTCAGGTACCCAGGTTTCTTCTCCATGGAGGGCCCAGCTTACACGATTGGGCGAGAGACATATCCAGGGTGCCAGCCACCTAGAGGCTTCCACCACAGCTTGAACTGAAAGCTCAGGCAACAGCTGTGTGCACAGTGCCTTGTTTCAGATGATGATAGGATTAGGGGGAGGGAAGGAAGGAGACTCAGACCTCCAGTTTATGAATCACCCCACAACATAGCATGGATGTAAAAGGCACTTAGCCAGGAAGTAATTTTCATTCCTAGCCTCGGAAGTTATATGAACCAATAGAACAAAAACTGCTTTCTCCCGAGAAAACCTGAAAGTAAAATGGAAGTGAAAATCACAGGAAGGCCAGAGTTAGGAGAGAGTGGGAATCAAGGCAGAAGGCAGTGGGATGCCCAGGGCCCTGGGCAGGCTTCCTTGAGGGCAGAGAATGCTCCTGCACTGCTTCCCAGTAGGTTTGGGATCACCTGCCACGGAGAGGGTTGGGAATGTTCTCTGAGGTGTGTGGCATGGGCAGAGTGCTGCAGTGTGGTGATCTATGGACTATGCAGCTGTACTTAGTGTCTGTGAAAAATGTATGCATGTATATATTTGTACCTAGGTAATAAAATCTTACATGTATGCAAGATTTTGTGATTCAGGCCTGCTAGGACCTGAATAACTAGGAGTTGAATAGTTGAGTCATTCTTCTAGATTGCGCCTGTCTCGAGAAATAGGTAGGTGTGGTCCATAGTTGCATAGAGCTACAGCCTCCAGATTAGACTAAGCACAAAGTACTGAGGGAAAAGATGCGGTTCTTGTCCAAACTGCACCACCTGATGGCTTGGTGTCTTGGTTTCAGCAACTACAAAATGGGTAGTGACAGTTGCCTCACCTACCCCACAGGTGGTTTTTTGTTTGTTTTCTGTTTTTGTATATGTGTGTTTGTGTAGGGGTTGTTTTGTGTGTGTGTATGGGGGAGGTGTTGTGTATGTGTGTGTGTGTACTCAATAAAATACAAGAGCCCAAAGATGAATGTGATACAATAATAGTAACAACTAACATTTGTTGACCACCCACCACATGCTAGGCACTGGCCTTGCACACATGTTACACGTTATTTCTGTTCCTGGCAACAACCCACTAATAAGACAGCTCTTCTAGATACTTCACAGATGAAGAAACAGAAACTCAGGGAGAGTTGGTGGCCTGAGACCATGCCATTGGTATTGGTGAATAGCTTAGGCAGGACATGTGCTGTTTATGTTATTACAACATCAAAAACAGCAGGATAGCCTGAAGGTATGGCCTCTGGAGCCAGGTGGAACCAGGTTTGCATTCTGGCTTTACCACCTATCAGATGTGTAAGTTTGGAAAAGTTGCTTAACATCTCTGTGCCTCAATGCCCCCTTTGTAAAATGGGAATGATCAGAGGACCTGCCTCGTAATGGTGTCATGAGGATTATATGAAATATATACAAAGCACTGGAAAGAGTTACCCACGCTTAGTAAGCATCTTTAAATGCCAGTACTTTGGGCATTTTTTAAAATGTTTCTATCAAGTGGTCTCCCGGCTAAAGTAGGGGCAAGAAAAGATGTTTATTACTTACTTTCCCTGAATGCTTTCCTTCCAAGTCCTTCAGCTCAGTTATGAGCAAGAACCCAACCCAGGACTATGAGCTCTGTAAGGTGGTAGCATTGCCCACGAGATGAAGAGCAGAGCAGTTGTTTGGTGAAGTGGCAGGTTTTTGTTTTGTTTTCAGAAAGAGAAGAGCAGGAACCTGAGGCCGCGGCTCCCAGCTGGCAGCTGTACGAAGACTGCCAGACCTTGTGAAGCAGGTGCCCTGGCCCTGGCTGAACATGGAGAGGATTTTGTTCAGTGTTTATTATGATTGAAATAATCATTTCCCACCGTAAACGCATGGCTATCTCCTGCATTTGGTGTTCCCTGGAGCCTACTATTTAATCTGGAACAAACACTGTAGAGACCAACTTCAGATGCCCAGGGCATCCAGCCAGGCTGCTGGTGTACTCTTGGCTCCCAGGGCAGCGTTCTCCCTCGGATGCAACTCTCCCGGTTGGAGCCCTCTGGAGTCCCTGAGTGTGTGAACATCCCCTGAGCATGCAGAGTAGCTCTTGGGACGCCTGCCCCTCTGCAGCCTCTGCACGCGCTCTAACTCCAGCCTCTGGTGTCTGCTTGGGCCCATCAGCTGGGCCTCTGGCTGCATTTCCAGAGAACAGACTTGTTTATGAGCAGTGGATGCCTTGCTCAGCCAGGAAGGCAGGATGGCTCCAGGCTGAGCCCTGCTCCAGACTTAGGACCTTCCCGGTAGGCATCTCCCTCTAAGACAACCTGTTACATTCATTTTACCTGGAACTCTGTCTGGCTCCCAGCCTCTTAGCCCCCTCTACCCCAGGGCATAGCCCAGGGCAGGGCAGACTCTGGTCCAAGCAAATGGCTAGTCTGGCTTCTGATCTGGCCCAGCAGGCCAGACTATTACTAACTCACAGGCCTCCAGCCCGTGAAGAGAGATGGAGATTTTAATTAGTAAGAACTTAAAAACTGTTCACCATCCTTCCCCAAGGGAGTCCAGATCTTCATCCCATGGTGCCTTCAGGTGGTGCTGCCCCACCAGTCATCCCCTCACACACAAAGCCTCATGGCCGAGAACAGATGGTAAGGATCTGTCAGGGGCCCTTTGCCTCCCCTTTCTCCTTCCTTTGTGGACATCCGAGTCCTGTTTTCTAAGGTTTGGGCCTGGTCAGGGCCTGGCATCTCACCCCTCTTCTGGGCTTTGACTGGCTCATTATTTGTAACAACCCAACCTCCCCCACCCCTTCTTTTTTACCCTTTCTTCTTTTCCAACTTTCCTTCAGCTCGAGCGTGTATGTGTCTGGCTGAGGAATGAGATCATCGCTCTCGCTGCTTAGCAGGCTTGCAGTCGGCTGGTCGGGGTTACTGGGGGAAAGCGGGCCGTGCACTTCCACAGAGAGCCATCTGGCTCCACCAGACTCACACGGATGCTAATCTGCCGATTTCCTTTACGTTATTCTTTTTTGTTGTTGGTGTTGTTCCCAAGGACCACTCCACTGCAGCTGTAAATTCAGGCCTGGTCCGTCTGAAGGCGAGGGTGCATTTGGCATTATGCCCCCCGGACCGCCCTGTGGGTGTCAGCGCGTCATTGTTATCATTGGTGGGTCTATGTAGTTGTAATGTCAGGGCTGTACTTTCAAATGGAAATCAGGCAATTATGCTGCACATGGGGAAATCTGACAGATGCAGAGGTTTCACACCACTGGCCCTGTCACAGGGACAAAGGCAGCCAGGGCTCCCAAGGGATGGTTAAATAAATAAAATATGTTTTAAGAGAACAGGAAAATCCAGGAATAATTAACTGCATGATGAGAGTTCATAGGTTCTGTGGCTGTTTAACTTCAGAATGTGATAATGATATGTCAATGGCTCGCTTAACTCATCTTTATAAAGGCAGCTTTAGAAAACTGATTTCAATGTGTATTCAAACAGAGGTGGCCGCTGCTCTATGCATCTGCTTTCCAGTTTCCAAAGGCAAACCTTAACTTGTTTCGCTTCCACCTCAATAGGGGAGGGATGGGGGGAAGGGCTCCAGTTGGCTTAAGGAGAAGAGGGGCTGATAGCCTGATATCTACCTCAGGGAGCAACTTCCTGTCAACATTTAGTGTAGATTCAAAGGCGCTTACACAGAAAAATATGGTAACGGGATTATGGCTACCAGTTCAGTACCTGAGTACTTGTTATGTGTCAAGCCCCAGCCAAGCGCTTTAGTTCTGTGAGTGTGCGGTAGGCATGCTATCACCCATGCTTTACAGACAGGGCACTGGAACCAGTGGTCGATGGGAGAGCTGGTCTTAGCTCTGAGCCGCTGAGTGGCCCCTCTCCAATGTCTCAATAGAGAACAGAGAGAAAGATACATGATCACTCATGCACCTTTCACAAGCACCCTATGTCAGACACACCCAGCTGGAGTGAGTTACTAAATAGGAGAGACTTCAATAAAACTTAAAACTGAAGCTTTTCCCTAAAACACCCCACTGTTTAAACAAACGGTTAATTTGGAGTCTGAAACGTGAGGTAAGATTCAACACTCAATGTGTCCAAAACTGGACTTACACGAACTTACATTACACTTACAAAAAGTACAGTGCTGCCAAATCCTGGCCATTTTCTCTTCTGTAACGGAGGAAGCAACTCAGAACAAGCTTTGGCCCATGGCTTTGAACTTCAGCAGTCCCTGAATTTCTTTGTATGCCGCTGCCGTAGACTAACAACAGCCAATGCCAATTAGAGCAGAGATAGACAGGGAAGACATTTTGTCTCTCAGAAAAAGTACTTTTAAATTAAGGATATGACAAACTAAATAAAACAGGTTTACATGGGATCTCCAATGATGTCTCAGGCCAGCATGTTCCTTTTGAAAGTCCACGAGGCCCACTGTAGTTCGAATGCATCAATCAGATAAAACTGGAAGTTTCAAGAGACAAAATGTCTACTAGTTTGCTACTAACTAAAAAACACAGATCAACACACAGCACCTTCTAATCATGACTTATTTTACCTTATTCAAGGGTAGAAAAACATTTAGACCATTAGCTTTGTCTTATGTTAGGAAAAAAATAAATTTTTGCTTACGGAAAATTAGTTTTTCTGGTTTCAGCTTTACTGAACACATTTGTTTGAAAATATTAGAATAATAAGCTCACATTGCAGAAACAATAGCATTAAATCATACTCTTCATTAAAAATCTTAGTTAAAAAGGGTTGAAAACATTAGTGATGAGCACAAAAGAGACCAAAGTCAGAAGTCACTCAAGAATGGATCCCTCAGGAGCTCAACAGAGCAACCAGAGCATCATCCCATGGGCGTGGCCAGCCAGACCCAACCACACATCGACACCACAAGGCCTTGATCCATTTAAACCAAGGACTGATGCTCTAAGAAGAAAAAATCAGAGTGGAAAAAAAAAACAACTGAAAATCAAAATTTTAAAAATTAAGAGCTACAGCGAAACCGGTTTGGCTCAGTGGATAGAGCGTCGGCATGCAGACTGAAAGGTCCCAGGTTCGATTCCAGTCAAGGGCATGTACCTTGGCTGCAGGCACATCCCCAGTTGGAAGTGTGCAAGAGGCAGCTGATCGATGTTTCTCTCCCATCGATGTTTCTGACTTTCCATCCCTTTCCCTTCCTCTCTGTGAAAAATCAATAAAATATATTTAAAACAAAAGTTAAGAGCTACAATGGAGGGAAGTTAACAACCTCAAAATATATGTCATGGCTGATGTCATTTATTTAGTTAATGTTCATGATCAGTTATTAGCATATATCTTTCCCACAACAAATTTTAACTTCATTATAAATTATTTACTCATCAAAAAGTATTTCAAACTAAGCATTTGACAAAAAATAATCAATTAACAGAGACATTTTTTAACACTTTCCCAGATTTAAGAAATGCCATTTTGAAAGTTCAAGATGCCCCAATTTGCAGAGAAAATTTACTAACTAAACCTGGTATCCATGATTAATGAGCATCAGAAACACACACATGCACACACACACTTGTTATTCCAGCTTCCCAAATATAGAAAATCTTTTGGGCCATTAAATTATCTTATCATAGAAAAACATTTCAAAACCCTCTGATTAAAGAGAAATTAGGTTTGCTTTTTCTTTCTCTTTTTCAACACACTTATTTGAAAATATTATTGTAATAATCTTGTGATTGTGATTGGAAAAATTAGAATTGATTTTGGCCTAGCTCTTTCAACAAAGTGTGTGTGTGTGTGTGTATGTGTGTGTGTGTGTGTGTGTGTGTGTGTGTGTATTTAATATTAACCAAGCTTTCAGGTAACATATGTATTGTGACTGTGTATGCATATCACCAAAATACTTAAGAAAAGTAAAGCAAATTGCTGGCCAATGAGTGTACAGATAAATCAGTAGGGATGCAACAGTGCAGAAAAGCTTTCCATTAGTCAGTATAATACAAACCTCTCAAACTTTCTTACACTTGATCATGGACAGTGTGAACTTGGAAAAAACATGCTGTTTATTAGAAGAAATAAAATGAGACTGTGGGCAGACTATATAAAAACACAGGTCTTCTTAAGGAGTTGAAATTATGGGCGACTTTATTTTTCTTCTTGATGTGTTTCTGAGTTTTCCAATAATATGTAATGGCTCTCCAGCATGATGCTTAAATGAGTGTGCACTGGAGTCAAGCCTCCAGATTGGGAGCCTGGCTCTGAAGCTCATTGTCTCGTGCAAATCACTTTCCACCTTGAACTCTCAATTTTCTCCCCACAGAATGGAAATCATTATAGTGCTACTTCACAAAAGTGTTATGATGCTTAGTTAGACAATACTCAGAAAGTATGTAGTGCCTTGCACATATAATTGCAATAAATGTTAACTACTTAAGGAAAATCCTTACACAGACCATGTCAGTACTTGTTCTTACAGTAACAGAAAAGTGGAAATCCTGTCTTATTGATAAAGTCAATATAATTTTCATATGCCACATTGCTGGATTGATCACCTGGTGTAAACAAACATCCTCCAGTTCATTCTCTGCCACACTTCCCTGTGAGTTTTTTTTTAATAACACTCATTGTAACCAGAAATTAGTTTATTTGTTCATATTTTGGAATCAGTCACCATGGTTGATTTTAAACTCTGAATGGTTTAACAAATGGCTTGCAAAACTCCTGAATACATAACGATTGGCTCTCATGAGCCAGTATACCACCAGCTAACCTACTCTGACAATTTCAACATTTAACTGGTAGTTTGGCGTTGACAATGAAGTAATATAGCCCTCTACCCCATACTCTCAAGGCAGCACAAATATGACAATTAATTTGTAGGCAGTATCATCAGTGGAGGCTGTTAGCTGTAACTAAACTTATAACCAAGCAGACCATTTTCTGGGTAGATTTTGATTACAGTGGTGGTAAAATGTTAGATTCATTGGAAACTGATGAAACTGCAAAAATAGGATCCATTATTACTTTCCCAAATAGCTTCATTGAGCAAGATTGAGCATTTTTGGAATGAAGATGCAAGTATTTTCTCTTTCAATTCATTTTGAAAATCAAAATAATTTTAAAAGGCAAACATTAAGAGGTCTCTTTCCCATCTCTGAACCTATCCACCATGCTCTCATTATTGATAATCATTTGTTTGATTTCTTGTGTTCATTCTTAATGAAAATAGAAGCAAACACACACAGGTATTTTTATGCCCCATTCCCATTTTGCACAAAAGATGTTGTTCACATTGTTCCGTACTTAGCTTTTTACAATAAAACTTAGGTTTTCCAAGTCAGTATATAGAGAACAACCTATTTTTTTTTTTTTACAACTGCATACGTTTTCATTATGTAGCACATTAAAAATGGCCCCAAATTCTTTGTTCCTCTTCCATTGAGAGGTAGATTCTAGTTCCTTCCTCTTGAGTATGTGCTGGCCTCAGTGACTTGTTTGACCAGCAGAGAATAGTTTAAGGGAGGCTATGTCAGTAGGTCAGGCATGAAGAGGCTGGCTACTTGCACTTCTGCCACTTAGGACACTCCTGGGACAAGGAGGATGGATGCTTGGAGAAAAGTCTGACTCCCCTGAGGCCACCATGTTGTGAGGAAGTCCAAGCCAGCCATGTAGAGAGACCTTGGGCAGGGAGATGCTTGGCCAGCCCCCAGCTATTTCAGCCATGTTGGCCTTTGCACCAGGAATAGCAATGAAGACAGGAGGTTTTAGTTGATTCCAGCAAGCCAACATCTGACTGCAATTCCATGAGAAATCCCAAGTGAGAACCAGCTCGCTAACCCACAGAACTATGAGAGAAAATAGCCCACTGCTGTTCTAACCACTGTATTTTGAGGTCACTTGTTACATAGAAATTGGTATCCTGAATACATTATGAAGATACATATAGTTTGTTTAATTAGCTCTTTACAGATAAACATTCAAGTTGTTTCAAATCTTTTGTTATTTCAACCAATGATTTAATGAATAATTTTGAGTATAACTGTTTTGCCCAGTTGCAGGTATATATACATTTCTAGAACCATGATAGTCAAAAGAAAAATGCATTTGCATTATGGTGTACTTCCATTCATTTAGTGTCAATTTCCTTGCTTATTTTTCTATTGGCTTATTCTTTTACTTCTCAGTTTCTAGAAAATTAGTTCTTTGTGACATGAAGTACAAATATTTCTTCTCAATTATCTTATCTTTGGATATTGTTTATGTTGATTTTTTTCCATTAAAAATTCTATTTTTAAGACTCCTCTATATTTTCTTCATTACCTCTATCTTTTAACATTTAATCTTTTATCCATTTTGAATTTGTCCTGATGAATGCATCTAACCTTACTTTTCTCTAAATTGCTATTTAATTGTCTTTAAATAATTTATTTAGTTAATCTATATTTTTATACTGATTTCAAATGGTACTTTTATCACATACTTTTAGTATGCATATGGGTCAATGCTTATTTCTACTAATTATCTATCTTAATTTTTGTATGTTAAAAATGTATTTTAACATGTTGGATGGCTAGTGTATGCTTGCTATTCTTGATTTAAAGAAGTCTTCTAAATATTTTTCCTAAATTTCTCATATGAATTTTAGAATCAACTTGTTGAGTTACAAGAATATCCTGGTAGTGCATTAATTGAAATTACACACAAGGGGATTTAACATCATTATGATTATCATGCCTTTTATCCAAAACTATGGTATACTTTTGCATTTAAGATTGCTTTTTTTTTGTAATCCTCACCGGAGATATGTTTTTTATGGATTTTAGAGAGAGAGAGGGAGAGAGGGAGAAAACAAACAAACATAGATATGAAAGAATGTGAGAGAAACATTGATGGGCTGCCTCCCACATGTGCCCTGACGGGGGGTCAAACCCACAACCTGGGAGCACTGGACGGGAATTGAACCCATGACCATTTGGTGATGGGATGACACTGCACACAACTAGTCACACTGGCCAGGGCTGTTTAAGACTGCTTTTGTCTCTCAGGATCAGTTTAAAGCATGTCTCATGTACCAGTAGATCTGGAATAATTACTAAGTTTATTCTTGGTTATTCTAGATTTTTGTTGTTGTTGTTATAAGTGTAAAAATGTATTTTCTTTTTTCATTTCTTCTAATTATTTGTTTAAATGTATGAAAACCTTTGAAAATTATATATTGATTTAATATTAAGCCACCTTACTGAATTCTTATTTTATAATCTTTTTCAGATGATTCTTGGGTTATTCAAGTATAGAAATAGGTAATTTGCAGATAATGATAATTTTGCTTCTTTTCAATTTTCGCATGTCCAATTTCTCTCTTTTCTGTTTATACATTTATATTTTATCCCTGACTTAGTAGAAATGCTATTGAATTTCTTCTTTAAACATAATGTTGATTTTCAATTAGGTTTATGTTAGGAAAGTAAACATCTATTGCTTTTTCATTACATTTTTTTTTAAAGATCAAAAATGAAGGTTGCATTTTACTAAGCATTTTTAAACATCTAAAAAAAAATACGTATTTTTGTAGCCATTAATATGGTGAATTCATATAGACTTCCTAACATTGAACCACCTTTGCATTGAATAAATCTCATGTTGTTACATTTTATTATTCTTTTATTGAGTTGCTTGAGTCTATTTTACATATATATTTGTTTATTTTATTAGTTTTAATTTAGAATTTTTATTGTTTATAGTATTACATAAGTCTCCTTTTCCCCCCATTGACCTCTCCCTGGCCACCACTACCCTCCAATACATCCCCCGCCCCCTCACACCCTATCTGTGTTCATTGGTATTTTATATTTTGTTTTGTATTTTTGAATCAGTATTTTTAAAGAACGTTGGTTTTTTAATAGCACAATCATTACTAGTTTTTTTCTATCTATATTATGCTCTGAGTTTTTCCTGTTTAATAAATCTTTCTTGTATGCTTTTATTATGGTTTATTTCCCTTCCAATTTCTCCTGTTTCTTTGATGTTTTATATTTTCTCCCAGTTCTACCCTGAATCTCTTGTCTCACTATCACTGCCAATGGCCTCTTTGCTTTGTGCCCAGGCTTCATCGAGGTAACTGATTCATTAAATATTTTACATTTGTAGTAAAATACTTTTTGCTATTTCCACTTGCTATTTGGCAACATTTAATCTACCATTCAATTTTCCTAATCTTTTTCTTGTTTATTTCTTAAATCTCTCAAATAACTTGGGGTGGTTCTTTTTGATGTCTCACCTTTGAGACAAGAAAGTTTGTCTTGGACCAAATATTTACAGGTCCACATCCCAGACTAGTAGGAATTCTTTTTATGGGCCAGGGTTTTAGATCCATTTTCCTCAGCCAGTAAAGAAAGGCAGCTATGAGGTTTTTCAAAACAAATCTTTCTTTTTTTCTGTTGCTTACCAAGGGGCATTCCCTACAAGTGTGTGATTTTTTTTAACCCCATAACCTCTACTTTTCGCAATCAAGAGATTCCTGCTTCCCTATTTTTATGCTGTTCCTTCATGTAGAAGCATGAGAATTAGATTCTGTTCCTCACGCCATCTCTCCCTTTAAAAATGTTTATCAGTTTTGCTGACTCATTTTGATTTCTACAATCGTGTGCTCATCTCTCCTCTTCCTCCTCCTGTATGCTTCCTTGCTTCCTGTATCCCTTCCATCTATTTTGTTCTTTGTGGTTTTAATTCCCTCCTAGTTTTGTTGAAAATGAACATTTTGTTTTAATTTCTTATTTTTCTTTTGCTTTCCACAACTTCCAAGAAGAGGAGGGGAAAGACTGATTTCCCACCTTCCTCTTCAAATAAAGAAAGTACATGGGCACCAATATTTCATATTTTAATGTGAATAGTCTAAAGGATTGAAGTAGCTAATGCTGGAAATATTTTAAAGAAAACCAGAAAGGGGCTCACTCTGCAGAGCATATATTTTGAAGCTTCCAAGTGAATTTACTCAAGGTCTTTTCTTAGCTTGTCCTTTGGGAAAGTTATCTTCTCTCTCTGGACCTCAATTTTTCCAAAGAGGGGAAAGGATCTCTAAGACCTTAAGGCAGAGGGTAACTTCAAGAAATAAATCAGTGGTGGTGGAACTTAGCTCAAAGATACTTGGGTGGGGAAGATGTATGAGACCGTGAAGAGGAAAGAGGAGACTTAACCTGTAGAGAAATATCTTGTAGCTGGTCCTGTGCTAGAAACTTTACATATTTTATTATAGCTGAAAGACAGGTATTATCATGAGCTCCATTTCAACCAAGGAAAATAAGGTCCTAAGAGGTTAAATAACTTACTCAAGATTACAGTCAGAATGGGTGTCCTGGCCTTCCCAGTTTGGGAGCCCAGTGTGCTTTCCCAGAACAACGCCCCTAGGGGCACAAATGCAAGGGCTGTGGGAACACTTCCTGTCCCCATGGCCTGCACCTCCCCACCTTCCTTATCTCCTTGGCAGTTAGTTACAAACCAGGCTTTAAAAATGTTTGTTTTTCAATTACAATTTACATTCAATATTATGCTGCATTAGTTTCTAGTGTACAGCACAGTGAGTAGCAATCATATGCTTACAAAGTGACTCTCCTCCCCAGATATTACAAGCGCCCTCTGGCCCCACAGGTAGTTATTACAATAGTGATACTGTTGACTTAGTCTCTAATCATGAAGGCAACCAAAATAATTGTGTGCATTCTGCTATTAGTCTCCTGATGACCAAATCCAGGCCCTGTGAATTAGGTAATCATTTTCTGCTTTTAGAAACTACACTCTAAACAACAGGATATTCATTTACTAAAACTTATTAGATACAATAATTTTAGGCAAATCATCCATTTAAAAAAATAGACCAAATGGATATCTTTAAAGATCCAAAGTATCCTTTACCCAGATCATTTCTTAAAAACAAGACAAAACCTATAAAACACATTGGGGTTTTGTTCACATTAAAAAAACAAAACAAAACAAAAAAACTGGCTGATGTGGCTGGGTTAGTGAGGTGCTGTCCCATGCACAGAGAGGCTGCTAGTTCAATTGCTGGCCAAGGCTCATGCCCGAATTTGGGGCTCGATCCCTGGTCAGGGGCGCACAAGAGGCAGCCAATCAATGTTTCACTCTCACATTAATATTTCTCTCTCTCCCTCTTCCCCTCTCTCTCAAAATCACTTTTAAAAATCTTTAAAAAAATAAGATACTGTCTTTTGACCATTTTCCATTGTTCCAATGAAATCAATGCAGATAACCTTTCATATGTGTTAAAAGGGGAAAAAAAAAGGTAAACAATTCATTTCCTAAAAGTACATTTGTTTAAAATTCTTTTACTTTCTGAATTTGGTTGACCTTATGGACAAGTCAGCAGGGCAAACTAGGAGCTCATTTCCTGCAGCCACAAACCCCACCTCATTTTCTGGTGAGGATTTCCACAGGACATATTTAGCCTCAGTCCTCAGGTCATTTTCATTCTCACTTCAACAGATAAGGAGGTGGAGGGATGTCTTTTTAAAGGTCTCCGCCTTCAGAAGAGTAAACACTTGTGTTGAAAGCATTCACTGGGAAGGTAAACGAGCAGCAAAATGATCAGTGTCCACTTAGTGATTCATTACCTGGTTGGCTTGTTAACAATGAAAAACTGAGATGATGGGCTTTGAGAGTTGCCTTTCTTCACACCTGGGTAAAGAAGTCTCCTGACTGTTCCTCCCTGCCTGGGCCTGCCAACCTCAGGGCCCCGCATAGGCCAAGTCCTTGCAGGCCTGTTTAGTCAGCTTTTGTGGAGTCAGTTTCCTTGGAGCTGAGGTTGTAATCACAGTTTACCTTGCAATTCTACTGCAACCTTTAGGCCACAGCACCAGGCAGAGAAAAAATACAATTATATCCTAAAGAGATTCTCCAGCCTTCTCCTGAGTTCTACTCCCTTCTGGGTCTGAGTAAGGCAGGTAGGGGGCACGGGAAGTGTATGCGCTGGTAGCTCCCTTCACCCCCTTGGTCACACCTAAATCCTAGTCATCCCAGCTCAAGCCAACTTTCTCTATGGAGCCCACCCTTCTATATTTGCAACCTTCATTCTCTCTCTCCTCTCCCCCCCCCCCCTCTCTCTCTCCTCTCTCTCTCTCTATTCACCTATTTTGTTTGAGAACAAAACATCCATCCATGTCAAAGCCTAACTCCTCTGCCTCGCTTTCAAGACCCAGACAACCTTACCTCACCCAATTATTAACCACTGCTCCTGGATTCCCCGAGCAGCCATGCAGGTGCTACAAAGGAGATGGGTCTCAGCTCTGCCAATTAACAGCTGATGCACCTCAGAGTCCTGTCTTCCCTAGAGAAGAGTTAAACTAGAAATGGGCATGCTCACATTTACTGCAGGGGGAAGCATCCCTAAGACAGTAGGTAACATATACATCTTCATCACTGCTAATGAGCTCTTATCAGATATTCAAAATAAAATGAACGAACTTCATCATACATACTGTATACTGTGAAGTGTATATTGGGGGTGGGGAAGGGGTGGGGCTGAGTAGTGGTGTAGACTGCTAGTCATCGTTAAAAACAACATTCTCAAGAATGACTTTGTTCTCTACCACAGGGATGTTCTTACCAGTGACCTTTCTGGAATTGGCCTGCTTGTCCCTGCTGCCAAATTCTTATACTGCTCAGATAAACGGTGTTATTTCCTACTCTTATTAGTGTGCCTGCCTACTAGCTGTGAGCCAGGAAACCAGAGTGGAAGCCTGTGAAATGTGATTGTCAAAGGCGGGGATTGGACGGTGGTGGAGGGATGGTGGGTGGGGGTATCAGCAGGGGCTGCACTATGAAATCCCTGTGCTCAGACTAATCATATCAGAATCTCTGGGGCTGAGGCCTGGCATCACAATGGTGTGGTGAAGGCCTAGTGGGAGGGCATCCGAGGGGAGGAGGAAATCTGTAATGCTTTCAACAATATTTAAAAAAAACACAACCTTCCAGGTGATTCCCAATGTGCCACCAAAGTGAAGAAGCACCATAGCTCTGATACTTGGGGTCACTCCACATTTAACTGGCCACATCTGCAAGGTGCTGGGGGTGGGACGGGGTGGGCAGGAAAGCCAAGGGCAACCTCCTGTGGGACAGAGTGAGGTCCTGTCGTCTCTCCACCCCTTCCCAACCCAGACACAGGTTTGCCTTTGTGAAAAAAATTCTGATAGACTTCAACCTACTAGAGTTCCTGATTTTTTAAAAAATTCTGCCTTTTTCAGAAGTATGTACATTTTTTATTTGGATCATTAGGATGTAGGTGATAAATGATAGTATTTCTTAGTTTTCTGTTGGGGATTTCCACAAGACATAATTAGGTCATTTTCATTTTCATTTCAACAGATAAGTAATGAACCACTTATTAAAGGTCAATTAATGCACAAGGCTCTGGGGATATGATGGTGCATTGAGGGTCCCTGAGACCACTCCCATGCTTGAATGTCTGCTATAAGGAGTCTGTGGGAGTGGGCACATCGTTTATGAACAGCTAAGATTTGCTACAATGGTGTATGTAATAAGGATACACAGTCAAATCATAAGAGAAAAAGATACCAGTGGAGTCTGGAGAAATCATGCGCAAGCTTCCTTATGCTCTCTCCCTCTTGTGAGGGTCGAAGAGTGCACCCCAGCAGCAAAATGCAGCAACATGCATGCAGTGTTTCTGCCCAGGGCCCATTAGAGCCAGCCTAAGGTTTTCCCTGGGGCCTGGTCACACTAGCATCCTCTGCCTAGCACATTCCAAATGTCCAGATCCCAGGAGGAAAGCAGGTGTTCAGCATACACTACATGGTTTGTATAAGCAATTTAGACACAGTGGGCCACGCTGATCACGTCAGTGTAAAGAGCTGTTTACCAGCCACGTTCTCAGGGCCAAGGGCATGACAGCCGTCTCAGCCCTGCTACGTTACCTCTTCTGCATGAATGGTAAGCTGAAATGGGCTCTGCCTTTTGGAAGCTCTGCTCTGTGAAACTGGGGAGAAACTTTCATCCAATCACTATTCCTGCAGACATAATCATGTCTCTGTGGCAATTTCAGGAAGAGAGGTGCAGGGTACCAGGGCAGCTCACACAGGAAGGTCGGCCCTGGCCATGAATTTCAGGGAGCCTCCCTAAAACTTCTAGATGGTGGACAGGGAAGATGAGAGGTGAGGGAAGAGCAGGACATAGGGAATCAGTGAGGGGCTCGATGAACAGCACAGTCTAATAGCCATAAGCCAGTTAGAGAAAGACAAGTATCACATGATCTCATTCATATGTGGAATCCAATGAACAAAATGAACTGATGAACAAAATAGATCCAGAGACATAGAAGCATGGAACAGACTGTGGAATGTCAGAGGGGATGGCAGGGGTGGTCCATGGGAAGAGATCAACTAATGAACTTGTATGCCTATATGCACAACCCATCCACACACTCAGGAGGTGGTGAATGTCTGGGGTGAAGGTGGGTGGGCTAGAAGTCAATGTGGGGAAAAGGAGACTTATGTAATACTTTCAACAATAAAGATTTTAAAAAAAAAAGGCAAGTGTGAGAAAGTGTCACAGGCAAGAGGAGCCTAAGGAGAGATGAGGATTAAGGGTAAGATATCCTGAATGTGATGCTGGGAAAAATTACACTGGGTAAAAATGAAGGAAATCTGAATAAAGTACAGACTTTAATTTTAATGTATTAGTATTAGTTCATTAATGGTAACAAAAGTACCACACTAATGTAACATGTAAATATTAGGGGAAACTGGTTACAAAGTATATAGGAACTCGCTGTTCCCAATTTTTCTGTATAGCTAAAACTATTATAAAATAAAAAAGGTTTAGCCCTTTTATTTTGGCTCAGTGGATAGAGTCGGCCTGTGGACTGAAGGGTCCCAGGTTTGATTCTGGTCAAGGGCATGTACCTTGGTTGTGGGCACATCCCCAGTAGGGGGTGTGCAGGAGGCACCTGATCCATGTTTCTCTCTCATCCCTCTCCCTTCCTCTCTGTAAAAAAATAAATTAAAAATCTATACTAATAAAAGGGTAATATGCTAATTAGACCAGGAGACCTTCTGGATGTCCTTTCAGAAAAAGCTCTGGTTGGGGGGCTGAGGCAGAGGCGGTTAGGGGAGATCAGGCCCAGGAGGGGAGGGTAGTTGGGGGCAAGCAAGACTGCAAGGGGGGGTGCAGTTGGGGGCGAGCGGGCAGGCAGGCAGAGTGGTTAGGGGCAATCAGGCAGGCAGGCAAGTGAGTGGTTAGGAGCTAGCGGTCCCAGATTGCAAGAGGAACCACTGGATTGGACCTAAATCGGCATTTGGATATCCCCTGAGGGTTCCCAGATTGGAGAGGGTGCAGGCCAGGCTGAGGGACACTACCCCACCCTGTGAACGAATTTCGTGCACTGGGCCACTAGTACATAAATAAAATAAAATATAAAAAGGCTTGTTATTAAAAAAAAGTAAATAAAAGGCCATTTAACCAGAGTAGGTAGGGTGTAGCGAGGACCTGAAAGGTATTGTGGCTCTAACAGAACAAAGAGGAGGGCTGGAGCTCCGCATGGCATGCGGAGGAGGAAGGGATCATGGGAGGAGGAAGCGTCAGCTGTCAGGTCTCACGGGAAGCTGGGTCTGTGAGTACACGTGTGCATGGCGATTCGGTTATTGTTGTAAAGTTGAACAATTTGGTCACTTTCTGCTAGAAGAAAGAAAAAGCAAAGGCTGCATAGTAACAAATGTGAAACCTTATTTCCTGCTCTCTTCCTTTAGTCCTGCTTTTTGTCTCACCTGAGTTTTATAGACAGGAACAGTTCTTCTCAGGAATGGTGGTGAAATACCTCAGAGCATTTGCAATGATCTCCAAGGCTCTTAGAAAATCTTCAAAGTAAAATTAACTTCACCATCTATATTCATGTCAAACACAAACAATTAAAAGCAAAACACATATTTTGACCAGGAAAGAGAAGTCAAGGAATCAACAGCAGGGGTCTGGAACCTTTAAGTGTCTGAGGATAGAAGAACAATTACTTGATGACTGGTAGTACTTGGTCAGTATCCACTTGAATACTAAGCACAGAACAATAAAACATAGATTCTTCCTCCAAGAAACTTACTAAATGAGATGTAAGACTTTTTAAAATTATAATTTTGAGCAAAACTAATGATATAAATTAACAATTGTTCTGTATTAACATAATAGTAGTACATATTTATCATGGAAGAGTTCTAACATTGGAGAGAGGCGGGTAGAGGGTGGACATTGTTGATAAGTAGAGCCTGTAGACAATGCAGAACTGTCCCAGCAAGCCTTCTGAAAGTGGGGGAGCCTCCACCATGTGAGAGCGTGGTGCACACCGAGATTTCCCCGTTAAGTCCTTCTGGAGGAGGGAGATAAGGGACAGCTGTCACACTGGCAGCCTCCTGCCTGAGATGTGGTCCTGACAGGCTGACCAATTCGCTTATGGCCTCCACACACTGAGCAGGAAAATGCCAGTGTTGGCAGTTGCTTTGTGCCAAAATATACAGAGGGCAGTGTTTGGGACTGTGCAAGTGACATGAAGAAGCCAAATTTTAACTCCACATCTGTATATAGAACTATGTGTAAGGCTCTTGATTACCCAAATGGTTTGGATTTCAAACAGGTAATTTCTGGCTGGTGCTCCCTCTTGAAAGCCCGTAATATATCCTGAATTTCACAACTGACTTCCTAGAATTGGGTTTTTGGAGAGAATTCACTTAACTACACAAGCATGGAATGTTAAAAGTCACTCCAGGTTAAAAAATTCTGTGTGTGAAAGGAGGTGTGTAAAAAAAAAACAAAACTACACAGTACTTTGCAGAACCAGCCAGTTTCTACCACTTGATGGTGTTAGATAATCAGAAACAAAAATTATTTCCTGAAGAAGAGGTTTGGGATCACCTCTTATACTTGTTTGGGATCACCGGTGTGGCTTCCACTCCATTCCTCTTGCATGTCAAGTGGATGAGCCAGCTCAAACCCCTGCATAACCCCCACCCCCTCTACCCCTTCACACAAGTTCACTATGTGTCAGAACTCCCCACACTAAATTACTTTTTGGCATCTACTTCTAATTTTCCCCCATATCTTATGCCCTCACTCTAAAAAATAATAATACACATACTGGATAAATCTTTTAGAAATGAAGCAATGTTTATAACTCCAGTAGATAATAAAATGCACATGTTCAGGTATTGTTATGAATTAGAAGCAGCCATTTAAAAAAATAAGGGTAGAAAATCAGTTCATCAAAACCTTTAGTATAGAATCTAGCACTTACAATCACCATGTATGCATGGTCACACATGGTCATCACAAATCCACCACATGCTGGCCTAAGCCCAAGAAAGCGGAATAGGCCAAGGTGGTCAGGCTTAAGAAATGACCCGAATTTCACAATGAGCCTTCTTCTTCCAATGTTTTGTAGTCTGAAGCACTCTCCTGTAAAAATTCACACCTTTATGGGACAGGTCTGGGGTGGAGAGATGATGTGGCTTAAATTTCGCAGATTACAGACAGGCTCATGCTATGGGAGTGCCACTGCCCACCTCACCATGCAGTTGATAAAAAAAAAATAGAGCATTTGTGGTGAGGTCTTTAATGTCCATGTTTGGCATCTGGTGATTTTCTAGGAAGAGCAGAAGTAAAAGCTATAACTCTTTGAGAGTCTTAAAGTACAGGAGAAGCAGCTGAGTCTTGAGTGGACTTGCTGTCACTTGTTTTTTTCTTTCTGTCTTTGTGCTGCCACCTATAGAGAAAAGGAAAACATGTTGTATCCCAAAGAAGTCCCTTGAAGCCCCAAGCACCAACTGCACCTTCTAGAACAGAAAAGCAATGCTGGCTGGTTTAGGCTTCTGAGAACCAGCCATTCATTGTTGCTCCTGAGAGAAGACCTCAGGTGAGGGAAGGGTTTTGGTGGTGGCCAGCCTTGGCGATTTTCTAGGGCTCCTGGGTGGGTTGGTAAGAAACATATTTTCTTTCCAGTGTTTAAAGGAGCGAAATACAAAATAATGTTAAGGTTGCCCCAAACTTATGGAGCAAATACCGTCATTTTTAAGGGGAAAAAGAAAGAAAGAAAGAAAGAAAGAAAGAAAGAAAGAAAGAAAGAAAGAAAGAAAGAAAGGAAGGAAGGAAGGAAGGAAGGAAGGAAGGAAGGAAGGAAGGAAGGAAGGAAGGAAGGAAGGAAGAAAGAAAGGAAGAAAGGAAGAAAATACATGCAACACACAAAAATAAGATTCTAACAAATTAATTCTTAAACCATTGTTCTCTTTTCCTTTTGCTTTCTTTTAAAAACTGAATCCTTTTTTTAAAAATAGTAGGAAGACTTATGGAGACTTCCCATGTGTAAAAAGTATAAATATAGACTTGCTGAAGTATTAGTCCCTAATATCCTTTGAAGAATGCCACCGAACAAGGTTAAGTTGGTTTCTCATCGAGTACAAAGTCAAGCACACTTTATTCTGAAGCTAAAAGTTACCAGGAAAAAAAGTCGATGGAGATCCGATTTCTCTGCCAGAGTGTAGACAATGTGACAGAGGCTAGATCTTTCTGACCACCCACATCCCCGGGCTCTGTCCACGTCCCGGCCAGCCTTCCCCATGGCCCAGGACTACCTGACGTGTCCATCTATCTGCTCTCTAGAACAAAACCTCCTGAAGGCAAGTATATCGCCTGCCATGTTGACAGCTACATTCCTAGTGCCTACAACATTTGGCACATAACAGGTGTTCTTAAAGTAACTAATGGATCTAAGCTTATTCTTTGGCTTCTTTTTTCTTTTGAAATAACTAATAATATAACTTTAATTTTCACATATTCTGATTAAAACAAGTGTAAGATAACAATTCATTTAGTAGGTCTGTGAAGAAGCTGACTCCTCTGTAAATCACATTTGTGTTTTTTTTTTTCCCTTCTCAAAAAGGCTGGATCAATGTGAGGCCGTCAAAATACATGTATTAATGAAAGCACAGTAAATGCAAAGAAGCTGACAGCTGAATTAAATATTTGACATGTGAATACACCAGCTAAGTGGAAGCTTTACTGAAATTCAGGCTCACCACTGCTGAGGATGAATTGGCCTGCAGAATTCATTATGAACAGAGTAAGAAGATGAAGCAGAAGAAATCCGAGTTTTCTTTCTTAAAATAAGATTCAGAATTAAATCAGACTACTGAAGAGTAAAAAGACATAGAGGCACGTAATCAATGGCATGGATAAGAATCTTAGGAAGCAGAACGGGAAGGGGCCTGGGCCTGAGAGGGGTGGGCAGCACAGCCCTGCCACCACCCGTGTGTGCGACCTCACTTTGACCATCTCTAAAACTGAAAGCCCCTTTGTGGCCTGCCTTCGAGGGCCGTTGTGAAGATTAATCTAGCTGCTGATGTGGGACAGTGGCAAACACTGTAAAGTATTATTAAATGTAAGGTAGGAAACCTTGTTATAAAAGGCCCCAAGGACTATATAAATCTCTGTATAGATCTAATCATTCCCCCATTATCCAGACAAGGTCAAAGCCTGTAGGCATCTTCCAAGGACACCAAGGAAAGAGTCCTGCCCTCTGTCTTCCTGGAGAGCTTCGATGCAGCTCGCTCTGGAAACAGCCACATTTTTTATTAATATTGGAGAAAGAGCTGTTTGGGAGAAAATATGATACATGGCGGCTAGTCAAGCAAGATCCACTTTAAAAACAGAGAAAGTTACCCTCACCTATGTGAAGAGGCTATCTTTCAAATCTGGAGGGGCGGCTTCCCAGGATGTAGCCCAAGTTAGAGATGAGGGGAATTTGGTGCAGAGAGTCTGAGGTCCTGAATTTAAGTTCTGGCTCAGCTCTTTATTAGCTGTGTGACTTCAGGCAAATAAGCTGACTTTACATTTTCAACTGACATAATTAAACTGTAAAATAAACCAAGTGTGTCATATGGTTTCTGGAAGTATTAAACGTATAAGGTCATGTGGAAAATGCTTAAAAATTGCAAAGCATTTTGTCAGTCTTTATTACTTTCAATAATTGTGCTCTTTGCATTTCTTTCCACTGCAAAGTAATATAATCTATGGGAAGTAAAGAAAAGAAATGTACACCCTGGAAAACACAACAGCGGTGTGGGCATGTTGGTGTATTTCCTTCCGGAGAAACATATGAGGTAACCCACCTAGAGCTGGGGGGGACCTGGCACACAGTAAGCACTGACGGGCACTAACTCTGAAAGCATTGTTCTCACAGGTGCAGAGGAGATGATGCTCCCCAAGCAGTGACTCGGGGAAGGACATAAACTCTCAATGGTCAGGTCTCGTCTCACACAGGTGACTGCTAGCCAGCACTGCTGGTCACTGGTTCATGGGTCACGGAATTCAGGCGGGCCTGGGACTACTGCCAGGTATAATCCAGCTAATTTAAATTGGCCTTTTTAGACCAGTTACTTCTTCCCTCCCTCCCTCCCTCCCTCCCTCCCTCCCTCCTTTCCATTCTTGTTAATCCTCACCTGAGGATTTTTCAAAAAATTGATTTGAGAGAGAGAGGGAGAGAAATATCAATGTGAGAAACATAGATTGGCTGCCATACACACAAAACCCAACTGGGAATTGAACTCGAAATACAAGTATGTGCTCTGACCGTGAATCGTACCCGAAACTTTTTGATGTATGGGGCGTACAATATAGAGAGCATTGTACATTTAGTATGTAAACAGGTACATTTTAGTTTCTCATTCCAAATTGCCATTGTGCTTTGCTAAGGCCTTGAGTAAGACACATATAATCCCAGGAATGGACTGCAGAATACTAAAAACAGATCTTGATCAACAAAACATAATTCCACTCAACATTCACATTAAACCTGATGGAGGAGCATGTCCTTGGGAGTGTGGAAGTATAAATCTTTGAAGATGAAAGAGCCTGAACCGCCGAACCGGTTTGGCTCAGTGGATAGAGCATCAGCCTGCGGACTGAAAGGTCCTGGGTTCGATTCCGGTCAAGGGCATGTACCTTGGCTGTGGGCACATCCCCAGTTGGAGGCGTGCAAGAGGCAGCTGATCGATGTTTCTCTCCCATCGATGTTTCGGACTTTCTATCCCTCTCCCTTCCTCTCTGTGGAAAATCAATAAAATATATTAAAAAAAAAAAAGAGCCTGAACCAAAGTACAAGGAAAATTTAAGTTGAAGATAATCCAGACTGAAAAAGGAAAGAATGTTGGTAATCTGAGATTAATTTCAGAAATATATACTGTTTGATGAAAAAGATGGGGGCTTGTGTATGTACAGTAGCTTTATAATTTGTAGATAGTTTTTTAAGCTTTCCCCAAATGCAGTACATTAATAATAATAAAAAAATAATGTAAGAGAAGCAAAGGGTCGAAAGATTTGAATAGGCTCAAGAATCCTTATTTTGGTATGATGAAGTCTAAAAAGGCTCTAGTTTGAAATTCCTTAGAGTTTGAAAACGTGGATATATGTATGTGCTTGTGTATATGTGCATACAGACACACACACACACTAGAGGCCCAGTGCACGAATAAATCATGTGCATGTAGGGAACCCTAGGCCTAGCCTGCCATCAGGGCCATGTCTGCTGCCCTGCAATGCCTCACATGCTCCGCAGACACTGCTGGCACACTGCAACACTTCACCAACACTGCTGGCGCCCCGTGGGGAGGCTGGAGGGAAGGGGGAGGACCCAAGAGGTGTAAATGCACCTCCTGGTGACTGGTCATTTGGCTGTTACAGCCTTAGGGCCATGGGCCTTTTATAATGTAGATGTTTATGCATATGTATATTGGGTGTCACTATCCTGATTTTATGGCACACTGCCCTACAACAACTACAGCTGTCTTGGGAATTAAATAAGTTATTATATGTAAAATGCTCATAATAGTGCCAAACTCATAAATGCTATATAGTATCAGTATTATTAGTTATTGATATTATGAAATCATCACATGAAAAATGGGAAACTAGCATAGTTTCAAAGTATCTTAAAAAACTGAGCGGCATTTTACAAAATAAATTATCTGTATTTTCAAAATGCCAAGGTTACTGCAAGACAAAGAAACATTAAGAGACTCTGACACATTAGAAAAAAGAGAGGAGCTATGACAAATAAATGCAATATAGGTTAATGGATTAAATTATGCAACAGAATAACATTAGTATAAAAACAAGCAAAACTCAAATAAGGTGGTAAATTAATTAATAAAATTGTATTATTGTAAATTTCCTGGTTTGATAGTTGTACTATGCTTATGTAAGGTGTTAATGTTATAGGAAGCTAAGTAAAGGGTATATGTAAACTCTATGTTGTTTTTGCAACTTTTCTATAAGTCTAAAAATATTTCAAAATCAAAAAGTAGAGAGAAATAGGTCCAGAAGTGATATGATGAATCTACCAAGCAAGAACATTTAAATAACTATTATAGTTACAATGAAGTATTTAAAAGAAAACAAGTATAACGAGGAAAGAAATTGGAAGACATAAAAAAGAACCAATTGGGGAGATCCAAGATGGTGGCCGACAGGGCAGCAGGCTACAAGATAGTGTGTGAGAGAGAGTGAAAGGAGTGTGTGTGGATGTGCAGGGAGTGTCTGTATTTGTGAGTGAGGGACAGTTATATTCCACAGGACTGTTGGGGACTGGCAGAAAGGCTCCCCTGGCTGGGCAGCCTCTACTGCTGCTGAAACCTCTCCTGGAGCAGCCGGGTCTGCCGCAGAGACTGTGCCACTTTTAAAGGGAGAGTGGCTGGGATTAGAAGCCCACCCTTACATTCAGCTGGGGAGACCTCAGATACCTTCTGGGACCCTAAAACCAGAACACCTACGAATCAGCTGCCTCAGCTGTGAAGACACGAATACTGAGACTCCAGCCTCCCTGGCCATGGGCGCCTAAAAAGCTTTTCCAGGGGGAGACAAAATGGCAGCCGAACAGAAGAAACAGCTGAATCAAATAACATCCACATGGAATTGGTGAATTAAATACAGCTGGTGAGACAAACTGTGGACGGAAAGGTCAGAGGTCTCCTGAAAAGGGTGGGATCAGGGTTCTGGGATGGAGGGAGAGACACATGAAACTGGGACTAGAGTCTAAGAGGGAGACTATGCTGCACCAAGTCTGTGTCCCTTGAGGACAGTGTAGCACTTGACTGTAGAAGGGGGTCCACAAGGCTGCTGGTGAAATATGGTAGCAATCATCTCTGGTAAAACTGCTGGAACTTGATTCTGCTATTCTGCTTAAAACAAAAGGGTAGTTAATTCAGCTTTCCAGCTTGAGACCTTGAAGCTCACATGAATCCCTCTGTAGACCATAAAGGAGTGACTCCGTGAAGTCAGGAGTTGAGCTGTACTATCTGCTTTTGCGAGATAGGACTACATTCCCACACCTAGCAAAATACATGATTAGAGACAAGGAGCAGGCAACAGAGTCAGTCATAGTCCGCTGTAACTTCTCTATCTCAGATATAATCCTGAGAGCTGTTCTCGGAATTTAAAACAATGGAAGCTTATAGGTAAGACCCTATACAAGGACCGCCTGCACGCGGACGGCGTGGTCGTGTTTGGTCTCCACCGGTGTGTGGTGCCCTCCGACCGTCCTGGCCAGTTCAGTAAATCCTTGCATGCTTATTACCAACTTAACGGCCTTTGTGGTCATTTGCAACTGGTTGTGGAAGTCACCCCACAACACTGGCAGCTGGGGACTCCAGATCTAAGTCCACAGCCATGGGAGGCTGCACTCAGAAAGGCAGTCTGAAGTTCTGCACTGGCCATGCAGTGCCAGGAGAGAAATGTGCAGTGACTCAGTTGTTCTGTCTTTATATTTTCCTTGCTTTTACTCACTAACCCCAGTGCATAGGATCTTTCAATTACACTCACTGATACTGTAGGGGAAAGTTATTTCTGTGGAAATTGGGGATCAGAATAAGGAGAAGCGAGCAGGAAACCAGCTTTGGGTCAATCTGTTCCTTCAACTCCGTATTAATTGCGGCAGGGAAAGAAGAATCTAAACACTGGGTTGAGGGGCCACTTGATCCCAGAAACTAATATAAAAACAATGCCACCGAGGGGGTGTGTTAGAAATTGATGCTTGTGTAAATTCAACTGAAGGCAGACAGAGAAACAAAGTGAGCTGAGAGATCCCACCTGCTTGAAAATAAGGTTGTGGCTTATGGCAGTGGATCAGAGAATTTCAACACTGTGCAGACTACCTGACAGGAAACAGATGTGTCACACAGATCATTAGAGAGGGGTCTTAAACCAGCCTCCATAGGTCATTGAAGTTCTGCTAAGTGATCGACCTTCACTATTTCACTTTTTTATTTTTTGTCTTTTACTTAAGACACTAAAATTTTTTTCTCAATTGATTTTACTTTATTATATTTTTAATTATTACTATTATTTTACTTTATTAAGTTTTATTTTTTAAATTTTATTTTTGGATTAGTGTTCTACATTCTATTTTTATTTTTACTTTTCTTTTAGCATTATTTTACTCTATCTCAATTTTTCTTTTATGCTAACACTCTCCCTCACTTTCCCCCTTTTTTTGTTGTTTCTCTTACCTGGTTCTCTTACCTGTTGTTTCTCTCCTTCCTGGTTCTCTTACACTTAGATCTAGAGTCCCCAGCTGCCAGTGTTGTGGGGTGACTTCCACAAACTAAATGACCACATTTAGTTTTTCTTTATCCTTTCTTTTTACTCCCTGTTAAAAATTAATCTTACACATATATCTAATTTCCTCTCCCCAGCTCTAAGTCCATGCACAATTCTCTCTTCTCTTTCTTCACTAGCCAAAATATTTTTTTCCTTTTCCTTTCTTTCTGACTTGTTGTTGTTGTTTTCTGACTTTTTTTACTTGTTTTTCCTCTCCTCACTTGTTCTCTTCCACTAATAGCTTAATTAGTTTCAATCACCAACTCAGGCCTATTTACTCTCTATAAATTTTTTATATCTATCATCTACCTACCTACCTACCTACCTATCTATACACACACACACACACACACACATACACTGAGTGACCAGATTATTATGATCTCTGACATAATAATAATATAGGATATAGATATAATAATATAGGATATAGACTGAGTGGCATAATAATCTGGCCACTCAGTCTATATCCTATATAATAAAAGGATAATATGCAAATTGTCCCCTTGACCAGGAGTTCAACCAGCAGGCAGGCCAGCCAACTTCCCATGTCCCCTCTCCCTAGCCAGGCTGGCCAGACCCCACCCATGCATGAATTCATGCACTGGGACTCTAATATAAATAAATAAGTAAATAAATAAATAAATAAATATGTGTGTGTGTGTGTGTATGTATGTGTATGTGTGTGTATATACACACACACACACACACACACACACACACACACGCACATACACTGAGTGGCCACATTATTATATGTTCAGAGATCATAATAATCTGGCCACTCAGTGTATATATAATTTTACTCTTTTTAAATTTTGTTTATATATATATACTTTTTCTACCTCCTCTATACTGAATTGTGGCCATTTCCTCATTTATTCAATTCCTTGACCTTACCTTCTGGAACTAAGCTCTGCCTCTTCAGATTGATCTGAGTTTTTGTTTGGGTGTTTGTTGTTTTCGTTTTTTTGGATTAGTTGAATTTTTATTTTTACTTTTTTTTTTTAGTTTTCTCCCCATATACATATATTTTTCTACCTTATTTTTTCTTCTCTTTCTTTTCTCACCTACATTTTGTCCATTTCTCAATATCATTTTTACACTCCTTTCTCTCCCCTAATTCTCTTTTTTCTGGTTGTCACCTTTATTTGGGGTTATTGGTATTGTGAATACATTTATGTTTGGTGCCCTGTGTATTGTGTCTTGTGTTGTATTTTCTGCCTGTAAGTCAATACAGGAGAGAGGGAGAGAGATACATAACTAGGTACATTGAGAGGAGCAAACATGGGGAGACAAAGAATAGTCCCCATAGGAAAGAAAAGGAGGCATCACCAGAAAAGGAAGTAAATGAAATGGAAGCAAGCAATATATCACAGAAAGAATTCAGAGCAATGTACATAAGAACACTGAAAAGGATGGAAGGCAAATTCAACAATATGCGTAAGAACCAAAACAAAATGGAGAACCAAAAAGAAATGAAGAATGACATAGTTGTAATAAAAAACACAATAGAGCCAAAACCGGTTTCGCTCAGTGGATAGAGCATCGGCCTGTGGACTGAAAGGTCCCAGGTTTGATTCCGGTCAAGGGCATGCACCTCGGTTGTGAGGCAGCTGATCGATGTTTCTCTCTCATCGATGTTTCTGACTTTCTATCCCTCTCTTTTCCTCGCTGTAAAAAAATCAATAAAATATATTATTAAAAAAAAAAACAGAATAGAAAGCATCAACAGTAGACTAGAAGAAGCAGAGGACTGCATCAGAGAGCTAGAAGACAAGGTAGAAAAAAAAATCCCAAGCAGAGCAGCAACTGGAAAAAAATCAAAAGAAGGAGGAGAGTGTAAGGGAACTTTGGCACAACATGAAATGAAACAACATCCACATAACAGGTACCAGAAGGAGAGGAAACTGAATAAGGAATGGAAAACTTGTTTGAAGAAAGAATGACAGAAAACATCTCTGATATTGGGGAGAAAAAAGTCACACAAGTTCAAGAAGCCCACAGAGTCCCAAATAAGATGAACCCTAAAATACTGACACCAAAACACATCAAAATTAAATTGGCAAACACCAATGATAAAAAAAGAATCTTAAAGGTTACCAGAGAGAGACAGAAAGTTACCTACTAGTCTGATAATCTACACATCAGACTATCAACTGATTTCTCAATAGAAACACATCAGGCCAAAAGGGAATGTAATGAAATATACAAAGTCATGAAAAGTAAGGGTCTGAATCCAAAATACTCTACCCAGCAAGGCTATTAATCAAAATTGAGGATGAAATCAGGAGCTTCAAAGACAAAAAAGGAATAAGGGAGTTTATCACTGCCAAACCAGCAATGCAAGAAATGTTAAAGAGTCTACTGTAAAAGAAGAAATATGGAGATAAACAAGTACCTATCAGTAATAACCTTAAATGTGAATGGCTTAAATGCCCCAATCAAAAGACATAGAGTAGCAGAGTGGAGGAGAAAACATGAGCCATATATCTGCAGTCTAAAGGAAACCCACCTCAGAACAAAGGACTCATAAAGACTTGATGGTGAAGGGATGAAAAAAGGATTTTCAGGCGAATGGAAAGGGGGAAAAAAAAGCTGAGGTAGCAATATTTATATCTGACAAATTAGACCTCAAAGTCAAGGCCATAACAAGAGATAAGGAAGGCCATTTCATAATACTAAAGGGAGCAATTCAACAAGAAGATATAACTTTGGTAAACAAGTATGCATCTAATACAGGAGCAACCAAACACATTAAAAAAACAAAACAAAAAAACCCACAACCACTTCTAGAACATATCAAAGGAGAGATAGACTTCAATACAGTTATAGTAGGGAGTTTAATAGCCCACTAACACCAAGGGGCAAATCCTCTAAGCAAAAAATAACTAGAGAAACATCAAGCCTAAATGACTCACTAGATCACTTGTAATTAATTAATTGACATCTTCAGAAAATTCCACCCCAAAGCCACAGAATATATGTTTTTCTCAAGTGCACACAGGTCATTTTCAAAGATAGACCACAAATTGGGATATAGGCAAAGTCTCTTCAAATTCAAGAAGACCAAAATCATATCAAGCATATATATTCTCAGATCACAATGGCATAAAATTAGAAATCAGCCACAATAAAAACAATTGAAAAAAAAAAACACACCTGGAGGCTAAATAGCATGCTATTAAATGATGATTGGGGGTACTAAAGATATCAAAGAAGAAATAAAAAGCATCATGGCAACAAATGACAATGAAAACACAAGAATCCAAAATCTATGGGACACAGTGAAACCAGTCTTGAGAGGGAAGTTCAAAGCTCTATGGGCCTACCAGAAAGAAATGAAAGAAAAGAAAAGAAAAGAAAAGAAGAGAAAGAGAGAGAGAGAGAGAGAGAGAGAGAGAGAGAGAGAGAGAGAGAGAGAGAGAGAAAGGAAAGAAGGAAAGAAGGAAGGAAAGAAGGAAAGAAAGAAAGAAAGAAAGAAAAAAATGGCAATAAATTATCTATCCCTACATCTCAAAGAATTAGAAAGAGAGCAACAAGAAAAGCCCAGAGTAAGCAGAAGGAAGAAAAGCGCAGAAATAAACAACATAGAGTCAAAAGAAAAACACAAAAGATCCAAAAAAACAAGAGCTGGTTGTTTGAAAGGATAAAAAAGATCGATGAACCTCTAGCCAAGCTCACCAAGAAGCAAAGTGAGAGGACTCAAATAAATAAAATCAGGAATGAAAGAGGTCAAGTAACAACCAACCCCACAGAAATACAAAGGATTATGAAAAAAATACTGTGAACAAATCTATTCCAACAAAATGGACAGGTAGACAAAATGGACATATTCTTAGAAAAATATAAGTTCCCAAAATTCAATCAGGAAGAATAAAACCTGATAACTACAGAATAAATTGAAGCAGTGATCAAAAATCTTTCAGCAAACAAAAGCCCTGGTCCAGGTGGTTTTACAGGGGAGTTCTACCAAGCATTCAAAGAAGAACTAGAATCTACCCTCCTCAGACTATTGTAAAAAATTCAAGAGGAAGGAACACTTCCATGCTCTTTCTATGAAGTCAACATTACCCTAATTCCAAAAGCAGATAAAGACACCACAAAAAAAAAGAGAATATCCCTGATGAACATAGATGCTAAAATGCTCAACAGAATTCTAGCATATCGGATTCAGCATTACATTAGAAATATCATACACCATGACCAAGTGGGACTTATTCCTGGGATGCAAGGATGGCACAATGTCTGCAAATCAATAAATGTAATACATCATATAAACAAACAGAGACAAAAATGACATAATCAATTGTTGCAGAAAAAGTATTTGACAAAATCCAACACCCTTTCTTGATAAAAACTTTCAGCAAAGTTGGAATGGAGGGATTAATCCTCAACATAATAAAATCATTATATGAGAAACCTAAAACCAACATCATACTCAATGGGCAAAAACTAAACTCATTTTCCTTAAGAACGGAAACAAGTTTGGGATGGCCACTTTCACCACTCCTGTTTGATATAGTACTGGAAGTGCTAGCCATAGTGATCAGACAAGATGAAGAAATAAAAGGCATCCAAATTGGAAAAGAAGTTTAACTGTCTTTATTCACAGATGACATAATATACATAAAAACTCTAAGACTCCATTTTAACTCACTAATTCGGTCCTCTGCTTCTTCTATTCTACTGTTGAACCTCCCCTGAATTTTTTTTATTGTAGCTATATCACTTTTGATTTCTTCCTGATTTTGCATAGGTTGTTGATTTTCTAGTCCATCTAGTTTATGAACTGTATGACCATTACTCTGAATTCTTTTTCTGTCATGTTGCATGCCTCAGTTTCACTTATTTCCTTTCTTGGTGATTCCTCTGTTTCTTTCCTCTGAGGATTGTTTCATTGTCTCCCCATTCTAACAATCAACAGAGGTTCCAATGATTGAGTTGTGGTGGCCTGGACCATGTGCTGTGGGAGCTTCATGCCACCTAAGTGTCACTGAAGAGCTCTGACACCCAGATATGTGGCTACTGTGGGTCTGTGGGAGCTCCAGTCACATGCGCTCAGTGTGGCCTCATGCATACACCTAGAATCAGGGACTCAGCCTGCACTGTGCTGAAAAAGAGACCCCGTTGTTGTGTGCTGAAAATCAGAGTCCCCTAGCATGTGCCAGGAGTCAGTGTTCCCCTGTGCCCATGCCGAGAATCGAATATTCGAGTCTCTGTCACTTTGTATGACCTCACGCTGAGAATCAGGTTCCTGTGTGTACATGCATTGAGTATTAGAGTCATTGGGTCTTAGTGTGCATGTACTCAGAATCAAGGATCCTGTGCGCGGGCGATGAGAAACAGTCAAGTCACTGGTGCTCAGTGCTGCCTCTCATGTGGAGAATGAGGGTCCCCAGTCTGATTGGGCGACCAGGTTGCACAGCGACCCTGTGCTATGGGAAAGAGACTTCTGTGTACCCTCACCCAGAATGAAAGTTAGGTGGCATAGCTGCCCTGAGTGTGCCTGGGGTCTGGCCGTGAAAGTATGCACTGCAGGAAACAAACTCCTTGTATCTGTGCACCCAGGCTCAAACCCAGTGGAATCTCCCTGTGTGGGCGTAGGGTCTGTTCATGGGAGTGTGAGCTGTGGAAAACAAACCCCCCGTGTCTGCGCACCCAGGTTCAAATTCAGCCTCCCTGTGTGGGCAGTAGGCTGGCCTATGTGGAGAGGGTCCAACAGTTCCTATGCTGCTACAGCATGCCAGCAGGGAGGGAGATGGGCTCTGGACTCACAGAAATTCACAGTCAGTTGCCTGGAGTCCTGGTATCCCTAGGTCTGTAGTTGCACGTCTTTTACCTGAGTGGCTGCAGGGTCCCAGTTTGCATCTGAGACCAGATTGGGTGGTTGTAAGGCTAGGTTCCTAGTCTCAGGCAGCTCTGTTTTTCAAGATGGTGTGATTTCTGTACCAGTGGTGTCCTCCCTGGATTGTTTGCAGTGACAGAGGGGTTTTGCCATCAAAGACCACCTGGTTTGGCAGCCTCCTGGAGGACCCAGAGGATCTGACTCTCTCTCTCTCTCTCTCTCTCTCTCTCTCTCTCTCTCTCTCTCCCACACACACACACTCCTCTATCGCTCCCTCACTCTCTCACACACTCCCTCCCTACCTTCTTGCCGGTCACATTCCTACTTGTTTCTATTTTCTACAAAGAACATGCTTTCATCATAAAACAGAAAATGCCATTAAACAAAGCCAAAAACTAAAGGCTTTTAAAAAGTAGTTTCTCAGATAGCTTTGCTATCTGATTGCTCTCAGTATATTGAAAACTGTATTGCTATAGCTACCATTTGGCAAAGTTGCATAAAATAACACACTCAGATATTGTCACATGTCAGTTTATTGAGAAAATTGAGATGCTAGAGGTTGACTCTAGTCACTTGATTACTTTTCAGTATGTCAAAGAAGACTCCAAAGTCCACAGCCATTTAGTTACACAATTACTTTCCCATATTTTGTTCAGGAACATAAAATTCAAATACAAAGAAATGTTCAAGTGAATCTAAAAAACTTCTCTTTTTTATTTCAAAAGGATGGTGATTAAGAGTCAGGAAGTACAGTGACATGGAGGAAAGACAAAAGTGGAACATATTAAAGATAAAACATTTTTGTTGGATTTCATGTTTCATTTTCAATGTTTCAAATATTTTCAACTTTTTTTTTTATTTTTTGCACCAAAAAAGGAATCAATACTTTTCATTCCAGACTTGTCAACTTTCGCCAACGCCTTTTGAGCTGCAGTCATTTTGCTATTTTTCTGTTCATGAAAATAAGAGAAAAATTGTTTCAAATGCAACATTTATAAATCACACATGCAAATCAAACCAGACCATGCATGGCTCAAGGTTCATTAAAGGAGGTAAGCATTTGCTAAAATGCTTCATAAAGGAGTGTTGATTTTAAAAAGTTCTGATTTCAATTCAGAATTCAAACCTAAGAGACAAAGTATGTTAAAAGAGGCAGGAGACAAACTGCTGTCTTCCCTGAAGTGGAATGTCACAACCAACGGTTTACTACAGGGGACAATTCTGGAGGGTGCGTTAAGGGCAATAACACAAACAATGGAACTGACACAGGCAGCAATCGCCAGAGGAAGGAATTGCAGCCTTGTATTACTACATGATGAATAATTCACACCAACTTACCATCTGATTTTATTCAGAGGCCATAGAGAAACCAAGAACATATATGGGGATAGAAGGAGACTTGATTTGGGGTGGTAAACACATAATATAATATACAAGTGATGTAGTGTAGAACTGTATACCTGAAACCTACATAATTTCATTAACCAATGTCACCCCAATAAATTGAATAAAAATAAATTTAAGAAAATGTTACCATATTCAAAAGATAACCAGCTAGCTGGCCTATTCTCCCCTCTAACAACAAAGTACTTCCCAAAAAGCTGATCCCAGTATCTCTGCTTCATAAACTGCTCTCTCTTCCTGGTCACGGTTTTTGTTTGTTTTAGGTTTTTGTTTTTTTTGACACGTCCTACCTAGCAGAAAGTAAATAGCAGCTGATTTTATTTTGATGCATCACAACTTTTCAAAAGAAGCGTAAATAATAGGAATCAGCAAAGAAAAAAAGTCAGCTGCCTCTCTGGGAACTGTGAGACAAAGTTACTGCCAAAGTATCTTTTAGGAGACAATACATGACCCCTGAAATTTTGCTTCTTACATTCTGTCACGTGTAATTTAGTAGCGTTAGTGACAGTCCCTGAGATAAGTCATCCCCTGCATTTAACTGACATCCTGTTATCTCACTGGTGCTATGCCCTAAAGCAGCGGTTGCCAACCTTTGGGACCTCACGGACCACCCACCAGTTGGCAACTGCTGCCCTCGGAGATACAATGGGCAGTTAAAAGTGTGGGGCAGAAATACTTCTCACAGAGAGACTAAAAAATACCCCTGCTTACAGAACCCATGGAGATAACTAGGTATTTAGTCACATCTCAAACTGGATTATCCCCTGATATCACATGCCCAGATAAATTATATATAAAGAATAAAATTTATTTAAAAACTTTAAATTATAAGGGAAGAAAATGTAAAAATCTAAGTGGAACTTAACTCCATTTTGGGATAGGCAAGGTCTTTCTCAGCATAAAAATAATGAGAAAAATAATAAAGAAGAGCAATTTCTATATTCAATCCTGAGAAAACTTAAAACTATTTAAAAATAAAAAGGCTTGAACACAAATTTAAAAATTCTTTGTATTTTCCTTATATGTCATGAAAAGTATGAATAGCCTCAAATTAGAACAGGCTCTGGAAAATCAACAAGGAAAACATTACTATCCTAATATAAAAACAGGCATAAATGCAAATGGCCAATAAGCATTTGAAAAATACAACTAACTTTCTAGTTAAAGGAATAATGGTGAGGAGTACAAATTTCTACCACATTTTTGGAAAGCATTTTATATAATATCTATACTAATAAAAGGGTAATAGGCTAATTAGACTGGATTGACTGGACAAAGCAGGGGAGGGCAGTTAGGGATGAACAGGCCTGCAGGGGAGGGGAATTAGGGGTGATCAGGCTGGCAGGGAGGGCAGTTAGAGGCAATCAGGCTAGTAGGCAGAGGGGTTAGGGGCGATCAGGCAGGCAGGCAGAGGGGTTAGGGGTGATCAGGCCAGCAGGCAGAATGATTAGGGGAGACAGGTAGGCAAGCAGATGAGTGGTTAAGAGTCAGCAGTCCCATATTGGGTGAGGGATGCCCAAATGCAAGAGGGATGTCCCTGTGGGATCAGGCCTAAACCGGCAGGCCGGACATTCCCCGAGGAGTCCCAGATTGGAGAGGGTGCAGGCAAGGTTGAGGGACCCATCCCCCCGCTCCCGTGCACAAATTTCATGCACCGGGCCACTAGTATCTCAATAATTATGGAAGGAGCACGTGTTTTCTAAGCTCTTTCTCTCAGTTCTAAATTATGTCTAATGAAATAATTAGATGCAGACTATACATCAGAATGTGTATCACTTCAAAAAAACAAAAAATAAAGAAGTTAACTGTGTTTAAAAATAGGGGAATGAATGAATAATCTACATTTCATATGGTAAAATAACACACAAGTGAATTTGATGAAAAATTAATAAATTTTCAAAGCATGCTTAATAACATGTATACATGCTCACAATATAGTGATAAATGAAAAGGCAGAACCCCAAATTATATATCAGTGCCAATTTAAAAACAATATAAATTTATAATGCATATTTAAGATGAAACTTAGTAGGAAATGTTATAAAATATCTGCCTAGGTCAGTGGTCGGCAAACTGCGGCTGGCGAGCTGCATGTGGCTCATGAGCCGCGGTTTGCCACTCTGTTGACTATTGAGTTTGACGACCACTGACCTAGACTCTCGATTCCAATAATTATAGGCTGTTGTTCATTGTGATTAAGCCCCATCCCAGTTGTCAGCAAACTCATTAGTCAACAGAGTGGCAAACCGAGGTTCACGAGCTGCATGTGGCTCTCAAGCCGAAGTTTGCCGACCACTGGCCTAGGTGATTATTAAATGGAGTTATTACCAATTTTTGCCATAATCATAATTTCTGGGAAGCTTCTGGACAACAAAGTTGAAAAAACATTATCTATGGTAGCTCCCTCCCTCTGCCCCACCCCACCCCTCTGAATACATGCAAAGATTAGGCACACTTTTGCTAAGTACATTACGCCTTTCTTAAAATTCCTAAAGGCTTCCTTGCTGGACATTTTCATTGTCATTCACAATTTTGAGTTGATATTTAAGTCAAAAAAATAAATTTAAGTCACAAGTTAATAATTCTTCACGGTTAAGACTGTAAAATCAGTCCTAACCAGTTTGGTCTGTGGACTCAAGGGTCCCAGGTTAGATTTGGGAACATCTCCAGTAGGAGGTGTGCAGGAGGCAGCTGATCGATGTTTCTCTCTCATTGGTGTTTCTAACTCTCTATTCCTCTCCCTTCCGCTCTGTAAAAAATCAATAAAATACATTAAAGAAAAAAAAAAAAAAAAGATTGTAAAATCAGCCCCAGCCAGTGTCGCTTAGTGGATAGAATGTTGACCTGTGGACTGAAGGGTCTCAGGTTTGATTCCAGTCAGGGCAAGTATGTTGGTTCTGGTCAGGGCATGTGCCCGAGGCAACCAATCAATGTGTCTCTTGCACATGATGTTTCTCTCTGTCTTTCCCCATCCCTTTCACTCTCTAAAAAAAAAAAAAAAAAAATCAATGGAAAATATCCTTGGGTGAGGATTAACAAAAAACAGAAGAACTGTAAAATCACAATAGCATGCAATTGTTCCCAGATGTCCCCACGCGGCATCACGCACTGAGTCCAAGTGTATGCCACTATGTCTGGACACACATACCTTTTCAGTCTTCGTGTCTTTGGTATTAAACTTAGTATAATCTTCTTTTGCTTCTACAGGCTCATCTGATAACTTTACCTTCTGCAAATGTTAGAGCAGTGAAATGGTGTAAAACGCCACCTTGACATAGCAATCAATTTAAAAAGAACCAATGTGCAATTTGGACCCACACTAAGGCCAAATTAAGCAGCTGGCCCTGCAAATATTTTCTTTAACAAGCTCCTTTACATTTTTTTTTTCTTAGAGAACTAAGCCACACTGCCCTTATGAGGAACAGTTTTGGTGATGGGGGACATAAGTAGGAAAGTCCTAGCTCCAGTCTCTAGGAGTATTAATCACATGTTTTGCATGCACTAGGGACAGAGACTGCTGACTTCCAGGAAAGTTTTAGGGGGTGAATGCAGGCACAAAAGCAAAGACTAGAATTTCCTTTAAGGTGTTCAGCCAGAATCTCCACTTCATTCACCTCCTGGGCTGGTGTAATGTCCATTTAGAAACAGCACTTACTATCATCTTTATATAGTTTCATGTTGTTACCTCCACATCTTACCACGTAAGAACAACTTCACAAAGCAAGCAGCCAGAGGAAGAAGGAAGCACAGAGATGTTCAACAAAAGACTTAAGGCCACCGAGCAGAGCACATGGGTGAGATCTCAATTTCTGTACGAGTGCTCTTTCCATTAGGCACAATGCAACTAAGTTGACCTTTACTTTCTGTTTTCCCCGTTCACATGAGCATTTTGCACCAATGAGCGTGAGAATCTTGTCAAGAGCTAAACTTAGCCTTATTGTTCACATTACAGAGGAATCATGCCACATTTATTATGTAAAGGGCATGTAGCAGGGCTGGTAAGTCTTCAGCAGACAGTATTGCATACACAGAGATCCCAACTCAGAATTTTACAGATCTTCAGGTATAGGGGGGATAAATGGTGAAAGAAAAGAAAAAAAATTTTTTTGCAGATCTTTAAGCTCTTTGTGGACACCAGGTTGACAAAACCCAATGTGGACCCATCCTAGGAAATATATATTTGTTCCCAGCTTCACTTTGTACCCCAGCTTTTACTAAACACAGAACAAAGAGAGCGTTAAAAGATGCCACAGCCCATGTATATCAGGGGATAAAACAACATCCTTGAAATTCTTCACTGGAACAGAGGGGCATCTGGGAATATGTCACATAAAGGGGAAAACCTTGACCACACAGTAACCTCTAGCAAATGAATCTTCAAAAGAAAAAGACTAGTTTATCATGTATGAACTATGTACCAGCAAAGTGAATGTAAGTGATCAAGCAACATTCTTAAGAATACATGTTTCTACTAAAACTAAGACGTGCTTAGGAAACGCACATTTTTACTAGGAAAGTATTTTCAATTGGGAGAGTAGAACACATAGGTGATGATGAAGGCTGTAATAGTTTCACAATGAAAAAAACTTAAGATTCTGAGGATGTTTGCTTTTCTCTTATGGCAAAATGTTCTAATATGGATGATATCATAAACATATGGGCTTATTTGCTTTTCACTGATAAGTCAAATAAAAATGGCAAGAGATTTAGATGACAGATGTTTCCTTATAAATATTAAACATATAAAAAGATGACTGACTTGTTTAGGTGCTTTATCAGTTCATCATCATACAAGACACCAGTTGTAAGTACTTACAAAAAAGAAAATGATGGTGGTAGTCTCTGCACATAGCTAGGTTTCATGTTATTCCCAGCACATTGTTGAATATATTGAAAAACCAAACAAACCATAATTGCTGTAATGACTTTTTTGTTGTTGTTGTTATTTAGAAGATTGGAGTTGAGTAGTTGCAACAGAGATCATTTGCTTCACGAAGCCTAAAATACTAACTGGCCTTTAAATTTGGGGAACTGTTTCAGAAGAAAAGCAAAAAGATGTATATGCATTGGTAACAAAGGGTCTGACTAAATGGGTACAGCTCTGGAAAGAAAAGAGCAAAGGGCAGAAGACCACCAGAATTAATGCTAGGATGGATTGGTCTTATCATTCTTACAAATGATTTGCAAGAAGAAACCGAGAAATATCTCCAGATCCACTGATTGCCTTAGGCTCTGCTGGCTGACAGTGTTAATTCAAAAGATGGGCGAGTATGAGGGCTGGAAGCTGAGTTTCAACAGACGCACACATATGATAGTAAGAAAGTAATGCAAAACTTGGCTCCATGCTATCGATTACAACACAGATACAAAGACACCTATGAGCCATTAGAATGTATTTTCTGAAAACAATATACTAAATTACTGTAAAAAATCAATCAAATCCTGGACAGGAAAGCTAGCAGAAGACAATGTCCTATGCTTATTTAAAATGTGGTACTTCCCCCAGTGCAGTTTGCACTGTGCACACGAGAGCCCCAGGAAGACACAATAGAGGAGGAGACCTCGAAAAGCAGCTAAAATAATTCAGGAGGCAAGGCTGAAATTTAAGAGAAGCAGGATGCCAGGACCTAAATTGGGGCTTTGCAAGCTAGGGTCCATGAGCCAAATCCAGCTGGCCACCTGCTTTCATTAATGAAGTTTTCCTGGCCCACTGGTTCACTCATGAATCATGTGCCTGTCTTTGCACTTTTAACAGCGTTGTCGAGTAGCTGCGACAGAGACCCCCTGCTTCATGAAACCTAAAATATTAACTGGCATTTACAGGATAAGTTTGCTGACCCCTTGCCTAAATCATGAATGAAGAAATCACAAACAACTCACATTTTGGAAATTAAAACAAGAAAACAGAAAACTGGATCTAAGAAGAGTAAACTTATGAAACATATCACCCTAGACAGAATTAAAAGCTAAAAGCTTCAAGATTAGGTTCAGAGCCATTCATAAATAATCTCTTAGTTACCAAGGAAGATGGATATTTGGGAGAAAGATATATTCTTAGTTTTGGAGAGAGAGAAATAAGAAAGACACCAACACGCCTGACTTCTCAGATAAGACAATTATGTCTGTGTCCCCCAGTGCCATTGTCAGAGACAGTGGACCACTGGACTGGAGGAAGTGTGGTTTGACTTCTGCCCAATGCTATTACTCCAGAGAGTGAAAGATAAACCTCCTTTGGGAATCAGCTGAAAATGGCTCTCAACTCCCACTGATGTAATGTAATGTTTTTAGAGCTACCACCACCTCCAAACAGGATATGATACAAAAAAGTCCTGAGGGCTGAAACCGGTTTGGCTCAGTGGATAGAGCATCGGACTGCGGACTGAAAGGTCCCAGGTTCGATTCCGGTCAAGGGCATGTACCTTGGCTGTGGGCACATCCCCAGTAGGGGGTGTGCAAGAGGCAGCTGATCGATGTTTCTGACTTTCTATCCCTCTCCCTTTCTCTCTGTAAAAAATCAATAAAATATACTTTAAAGAAAACAAAAAACAAAAAAACAAAAAAGTCCTGAGAATGTTGGCCATCTTGAAGGCAGGGAAAAAGAAAAAGTTGTGCAACATTCCCAGTATGTCCACTTTATATTCTAAGGCATTCGCTATTTTGCTGGCAGGAGAATGGTGCCACTGACGGACTGGCTCGTGTGTCTATTTCCCTGTCTCAGAGGTCAGGCTGGACTGGATTCCACATTTGCTACCCGGTGTGGTGTGTGACTGACTTCTCTACTCTCCAATCTGGAGACAAACACAGCTGCAGCCCAAAGTGCAGAGGAGCTAGGGATGGTAGTTTGAGAACATCTGAAAAAGGAAAAGGCTTTCCACTAACAGATAAATATACATAAACTAGAGGCCCGGTGCACAAAATTCGTGCATGAAGAGGGAGGTCACCTCAGTCCAGCCTGCACCTTTTCCAATCCGGGGACCCCTTGAGGGATGTCTGACTGCCATAATCCTGGACAGCTGGCTCCTAATCACTCACCTGCCTGCCTACCTGGTCACTCCTAATTGCCCCCCCCCCCTGCTGGCCTGATCACCCCTCAATGCTTCTGAGTGCTGGCCTGATCACCCCTAACTGCTCCCGACTGTGGGCCAGGTTACCCCCAACTGCCACCTCTCTGCCAGCCTGGTTTCCCCTTACTGCCCCCCTCCTCTGCCAGCCTAATTGCCCCAAACTACCGCCCATGCCAGCCTATTGCCCACAACTACACCCACCCTGCTGACCTGGTCACCCTCAAATGCCCCCCCCCCTTGCCAGTCTGGTCACCCCTCACGGTCCTCTGCCGGCCTGGTCACCCCATGCAGCCTGCTTGTTCAGTGATTTGGTTATTTCTCGGGCAGCCCCTGGGTGGCTGGGTAGCCGACATCCGAGGCTTGCCTGCGCGTTGGGCTGGCCCTGGGTGGCTGAGAGGACTGGGGGACTCTGGTGGCAGGATCCACCTGAGGGTGGGCCCAGCTGTGCCACGCACCTGCTGCCCCAGGTACTGCCAAGATGGTACTGCCATCTTGTGACTGTGGGCGCCACCATCTTTGAGGGTGTTTCAGTCATTTAGCATTTTCCCTCCTTATTGGCTATAGGTGCCACCATCTTTGAAGGTGGGGAAATCAATTAGCATATTCCCTCCTTATTGGCTATGGGGTCTGCCATCTTTGCAATGGCACAAGGGTCAATTAGCATATTGCCTCTTTATTAGATAAGATATCGACTATATTTTTATATAGGTATCTGGCTAACCAACTCTTATTTGGGTTTTGAGAGGATGTTGTTATTCAGGTAAAATCTACAAAAATAAAAAAAAATTGATGGTGAGCCCAGTACAATCTTTATTCCACATAACATCACTTCATGCAAGATGTATTTAGAATGCTTTAAAATACCAGGTGTACCTGTTAATAATGCGATTTTTTTCAATAGATGTAGTTACATATATGTTGATATATATGCGATTTGATATGTATGCTATTTTGTTGTATTGGCAGCAAGCTTCAAAACTTCATATGTCAAATTCGCTGAAGGTGTGAACATCATAGATATTTTTATAATTAAAAATCATGAGTTGACCCAGGTCAATCATCAACATTGACTTCAAGGCCAAACTGTTTTGGAAAGAAGACAATGCTCTGCATTTGGTGGGATCAGGAAGGTGTGGTGTATTATGAGCTTCTAAAACTGTTAATACTGATTGCTACAAACAAATAATCAATTTGAATCATGATTTGATTGTAAAATGACCAGAATGTGCCAGAAGACACGGCAAAGTAATTTTGCTTCATGATGATGCACCATCACTCACTTCAAAACCAGTAAAATACACCTTAAAAGATCTTGCTCAGATCTTGCTCCTTCAAATTACCACTTGTTCCAATCGATGGCACACACACTTTCTGAGCAGCACTTCAAAATGTATGAAGAAGTGGAAAATTGGGTCTCTGAATGGACTGCCTCAAAACAAGTTCTATTGGGACGATATCCACAAATTACCTGAAAGATGGGGGAAATGCGTAGCTAGCAATGGACATTACTTTGAATAATGCACTTTTGACGTTTCTCTTGAAATTACCGTGTTTTTTATATTTAAAAATCTGCATTATTAACCGGTACACATGGTATGCTACAGCAAACTGAATGTATGTAGTAAAAAGATAACATCTTTCCAGGCTCTCCAAGGTGTCTTAGTCACAGCTTCTTACCTTTGATGGAGGTTTTGGCAATGGAGCTGAATATTCTGGAAGCCTACAAAGAGAAAAATAAGATTTCTAGTCTTGGTTTTTCATAGACAAGCAAACAGAAAAGCTGGACCTATTTAAGATTCAGTAAGTCTTCTTCCTTCTGACAGTTTCACCTTGATATACATTAATATACAATCATTGCAGTGTAAAGAATGAAATTTATCTAAATGAATAAATCTTCGCCCTAGCTGGTTTGGCCCAGTGAATAGAGCATTGGCCTCCAGACTGGAAGGTCCCGATTTGGTTCCAGTCAAGGGCAAGTATCATAGTTGCAGGCTCCTCCCTAACCCAGGACCCAGTCAAGGCACATGCGGGAGGCAATCAATGTGTTTCTCTCACATCGGTATTTTTCTCTGCCTTCCCCTCTCTCTTCCACTCTATCTAAAAACCAATGGAAAAATATCCTTGGGTGAGGATTAAAAAATAATATTAATAAATAAATAATAAATTATAAAATTTAAATCAACCAATAAATCTTCATTTCACTGATTCCTTGTATTGGAATTGTATGAACTAAAAAAATAAAAATTAGAACTCACTTGTGGAAAACAAATTGCTTTTCTTTAGCATCCAAAAATTTGCATTTTTGGCATTACAGTATTTCTTCTTCATACCTAATGAATCTAGCACATATTTTTAAGTTAAAATTATATTAACAGTTGACAAAAAGCCACACAAAAGTTACCTTTTTTCCACCAGAGAGTTTAATTGCCATATTTTTCTCCACAAATCTTTAACTTAAGCTTAAAACTTTTAGTTGAAAGAAAGGAATGTGAAATATAACAGAGTACAAAGATAGGAGTGACTAAGTAATCTAGGAAAATATTAAAACAGAAGGATATGGTTATCAATTAAAGGAGGCTTTCAACACATTTTAACCAACACAATAAACAATTTCTGCTAGTTGTTTTTTAAGGTAGGACCTATGCCAGTGATGGGCAACCTTTTGAGCTTGGAGTGTCAAAATTCGCCAAAAAAACCAGCATAACTAGGGTGGTGTGTCACTTCGAGAAAAAAAAAATAATTTCACAATATTTATAGTTTAAACAACAAAAATGTATAATTGTAATATATAACTGTATTTAATAAACCAAAAACTAATTATTTAACTTACCTGCTTAGTGACTTCTTTGTTCATCTGTCAGTCAGTTTCTTTTGTTGGTCTTGATATTATTTAAATTGTGTGGGGTGCTGTGAACTAAGATAAGTGAGGGGGAGGGGGGTTATTTAACTAACCTGCCTATTAGTGACTTTTTTGTCGCTGAATTTCATTGGCTAAACCTTCAATTGAAGGTTGGTATTTTGTACACTTCAAGCCCAAGCAAGTGCTACTAACTTCATCTGTCAGTTTCTTTTGTTGGTTTTGATATTATTTAATGCTGAGAATAAGGTCTCACAAAAGTACATAGAGGGAAAAATTGTGAGTAAAGCCATTGCCATATTTTTCAGGGTGCTAAAAGTGTCTGGTAATCGGTTCTAGGCACTCCAAATTTCCTGTTTGTAGTGGCACTTCTCTTGATTCTCCAAGCTGCACCTTTCCAGATTCTCAACCATGACCTCAAATCGACAAACACCTGAGCCCAGAGGCTGTCTTGTAATTCTGCCAGTTGCATCTCCAAATCATCAATTTGCATCCATTGGAACCATTTAATTCCAAACTACTGTAGTGGTCTGTTCTAGGCTTCTAAATTGATTAAATCTATCACTGAACTGGTCAAGTAATGAGTCTAAAACATGCTGGTACTTTGTATCCGAGGGTTCCATTTCATTTTGTACAGCTGCACTGGCCTCAAAATACTTTGTTACTCAAGGAAAATACTTAGAAGTTTTAGTTTCTACATCTCGCTTGAAAATTTTTAAGTTTACTTTCAAAAGATTTTATGTATCCAAACATAACGTCAATACTTTTGCCAAAATCTTGTAACTTTAAGTTCAGTTCATTAATATGAACAGAGAGATCTGTAAAAAATATCAGGGTGTTGACCCACTTAACATCATTGAGCTGAGCAAAGTTTCCCAGATCCTTATCCTCAAGAAATACCTTAATTTCTTCAAAGCACTCCACAAAGTGCTCAAGAACTTTGCCTCAGCTCAGCCATCTTACATTACTGTACATCAGCAGTCCACTGTAGGTGGAATCAACCTCCATTAAAAGTGCAGAAAATCCTCGCTTGTGAAGGGGGGGGGGGAGCAGCTATTAAATTAACTATTTTTTAACAAATGACATTAAGTCATTTAAGTCAGTGAATCCTACCCTGGCACATAAAACCTCCTGATGGATAATACAATGAAAAGGCACAATCAGATGTCCAGTAGCTTCCGTAAACAATTTGACAAATCTGACTCTTTTCCCTACCATGTTTGGTGCCCCATTTGTCATCACTGACACAACTTTTGAGATATCAATGCTTAGGTCATAGAATGTTTGTATAACAACCTTACATATTTCACTTCCTGATGTACTTGTTGGCACAGATAGTAACTTTATCAACTTTTCTCTCATTTTGAGACCATCAGAATATCGACCAATAATGGCCAAATGAGCATGTGATGTGACATCAGTAGTTTGATCAAGAGAGATCGAAAAATATTTACCATTATTATGTCTCTCTTTAACTGATGTTGTACATTTGTGTTCAGTCTCATTATTCAGTCTTTTATGATATTTCTACTGAGTGGTAACTCAGATATTCTCTTAATAATTGCATCTTTATTCCGCATATCATGAAATAGAACTGGTACACATCTTAGGAGAGTTTCTTTAATAAATTCATCCTCACTGAGTGCTTTTCCATGCTGAGCTATGGAGTGAGCAATGCTCAAACTTGCAGATGTTAAATTTGTAAAGCCTTTTATAAATTTAAGGATGGAATTAGATTGGTTCTTATAAAAGTGTAGCTGCCTGGAAATGTATTCCTTCCTTTCATCCTCACTTTTTTTTCAAGAGCTGAGAATGATCAGTTTCAAAATATCTATTTATATTCCATGTTCTGCTTACTACTATTTCAGGACATAGAATGCAAAATGATGTGCCATCTTACCTAATAATAGACAAACCTGTAAGTTGACTGTACCTCCACTACACCCATAGCCAATCAGAGTATGCAAATTAACCCAATAAAATGGCCGTTAATTTGCATACATAGGCACTTAGCGCCTGTGTCCCAGCAACATCCTGGCACCTGGGCCACTGTGAGGTAAGGCATCAGAGCCTAGGGGGCAGGGGTGGACCCAGCAATAGATCGTCGCAGGGCTCTGGAGGTCCTCTGGCTGAGGTCTCCTGCCCAAGACCTAAAGTAAGCCGTCAGTAGGACAGCTCCTAGTATGTGAGAGGGGGCAGGTTGTGCTGAGGGACCACCCACTCCCAGTGCACAAATTTTGTGCACTGGGCCCCTAGTTTTTTCCTATAATGTCATACATCTCGGTCCATGTCTCTTGAAAGGGTTGGCTACTGCTACTACCACTGCCTTTACTTAACCTTGGTTTTTTATTTTTTGAGTTCTCCATCAGGGGGGCAGTGACAGAAGATAAAATTATAGTCTGTTGGCCCTGCAGGTAATTAGGGGTTAACTAGCCTAAATGACCACAAGATGGCACATGTAACTGTCTTTTAGGAAAGGGTAGGGTTAATAAGCAGAAATAGGGGTGAATAAGGATGCACAACAGTAATAGTGGTGAAATGGAGTCTGCACTATGCTGCAAAAATGGTGTTCCTTATATAAACTAAGATGGCTGCCACTATTTCTAATGGTGGGAAACGGCACCCATAGCACAGGCACTCGCCTCTCTCAGCCTCCCCCCCACTTATCTCATTAATGATGGTCAATTAGAAATCCAAAACACCCCAGAACAGTAGATTGGATGATGGTTGCTGTGGTTATGTGGTTGCTGGTAACGGAGATCACAGGACCCCCAGAGATGCGTCCTCAGTGGCATTCCGCTGCTCCCTGCTCTGCTGGCCGGAAGTGAGGTCAAAGATCCCCTAACGGCCTAACCGGAAGTCCCAGAACTAGATGCTCTGTGCCAGAGTTCTGTTGTTTTGGCCTATAGACCTCCAGCACAGAGGGTCTACACTAAACTACAGCAAATGTTTCATCCTCGGCTACTGCACCTGACTGTGCAGTAGCTGAGGGTGAAACGTCCTTCTTGGCATGTGGCCCCATATTTCTCTGCATGCGACCACATGTGGCCGCATGTCATCGAATATGGTTGACACGCGTGTCATAGTTTAGCCATCACGGACCTATGCAATTTGCTTAAAATAGCAACTGTATCTATTAAAAGGTCATTTTATCTTCATGTATGGGAGGAAAACGTAATTAATTATAGGGATGAGAAAGTACATTAACTCATCACACACATGAAATCTGATAAACAGCTACCTAAATCTAGGAAAAAAAAATATTTTTTATTAAAGTAAAGTCTTATATTATAAAGAAACACAAGTGAAGTCATTCTTAAACCCTTCTGTCCTTAAAGATACAAGACTCTACTTTTTCCTTTTCTGGATTCCAACTGCTGGGTGCAACAAAGTTACTCAGCGAGCATCTTATTTTTTAGTCCAGACAATTCTAATTTCAATAGTTAATGAAAATGGTACAAATCTTTAATGTAACTTTCAAAAATATTCCTCACACTACCTACTTTCTTTGCCACTATTATTTATATTAAAATGATCAGAAGAACCAAATTTATTAAGTCTAAGAGGGGATAAAAGTGTAACATAGTTCACTGTCTAAAATCACACTAACCCATAATTTCAATCCTAACACAAGTTGTCCCAATTAGTATCCGCTAAATTAATTCATTTTAATCAAGGAATGTATATTAAGAATCAACTCCAAATCATAGGGTTTATAATTCTAGAATAATCTCTTACCAGAAACAGTGATATGATAAGCCATAAAGAAATAATATTTCTGGAACAACAAGAAGTGAAAAGGTACTTCTTAATTACGACTGAAGATGAACAATACTCACTTTAAATATTTAGATAGGTCATCACTTAATTCTTTAGTGATGTAATCAGATATCAGACCATGGGCATAACGAATATAGTCCTCTGAAAGAAACAAAAGAATAAAAAAATTATACTAATAATTATGAAAGATTTAAAGTCAAATTGACAAGAGTTCAAATTCTGACTTTATCTGGCCTTAAAAACTCAAGCTTCTCACCTGTTTTCTCACGTGTAAGATGGGGATGGTAATGTATAACTGTCAGAGTAGTGAGGTGATATGATGAACATTTAAGATATCCAATATATGATCATGTAATATAAGTACAACACAGTAGATGTCCACTAAATGACAGATAAAACCCAAATTCCCAGTTGTTTTCTTAGTTGAGGCCCTTGAATACAAATAAAGTTCAAAAATCAGCTATAACAATATGAAATATTGTTAGCTCTTTGAAAAAGACTAATTGTTTTTCTAGGTCTGTTTCAATATTGAATAAATGTAATTATTGAATGATAATGAGTATGCTCATTTAACTAATAACAGTATGCTCATTTAACTTATAAGCTTTATAAGAGTCCAAAACATTATATTATAGTAGTTGTGGGGATGGGTGTATATGTGTGTCTCTCAGCCCAGCCTGTACCCTCTCCAATCTGGGACCCTTCGAGGATGTTTGACTGCCAGTGTAGTCAGACATCCCTCTCACAATCTAGGACTGCTGGCTCCCAACTGCTTACCTGCCTGCCTGCCTGATTGCCCCTAATCACTTCTGCCTGCCAGCCTGATTGACACCTAACTGCTCCCTTGCCGGCCTGATTGCCCCTAACTGCCCTCTTCTACATGCCTGGTCCCTCCCAACTGCCCTCCCCTGCAGGCCTGGTCCCCCACAACTGCCCATCCCTGATGGCCATCTTGTGTCCACATGGGGGCAGCCATCTTTGACCACATGAGGGCGGCCATCTTGTGTGTTGGAGTGATGTCCATTGGCATACTACCTCTTTATTATACACTGAGTGGTCAGATTATTATCACCTCTGAATGTGCGCGCGCGCGTGTGTGTGTATAGCCCGTTGTATGAATTTATGCATGAGTGGGGTCCAGCCAGGCTGGCCACAGGGAGGAGACATGGGTGGTTGGCCTGCCTGCCTGCTGATCGAACTCATGGTTGAAGGGACAATTTGCATATTAGCCTTTTATTATATAGGATATACACTGAGTGGCCAGATTATTATCTGTTCAGATATCATCATAATCTGGCCACTCTGTTGACTAATGAGTTTGCAGACAACTGGTATAGGATATTCTTCCAAACTAATAAAATGTAAACAACAACAACAACAACAACAACAAAACCTGAACTCAGCAGAGTGTATAATCATTAATTTTAAAGCATTTGGATCTTTGGTACTGTGTTAATTAAATGCAGTTACACAAGACAATAAAATCTGTTTTAAAGACCTGTTCCTTAATTCAGTATTTATACAAGGGATAATCAAATTTAATCATAAGATGAGATAATCACATCGGATCTAAACTATCAATATCCCAGATTTGTTGCTAAGGTATTTATTAGCTTCTTTTTTTTTCTTCTTTCTTTTCTACCTTCAAGTTAAAGTAACAATTTGCCTCAGTATTTGTTAGAAAGTGTCTGCTTCTTGGGTCACCTGATCTCAAAAAGTCTTTAGTAAGAGATTTTTACTGCTAATGTAGAAATGGAACACTTCTTAAAATGTACTCCTTGTTCTGAGCTAGCAATTATCCAATGAGTCATGAATGGACAAAACAATTTTAAGAATGTCATCATATCCTTTGTTTACTTCTTTTGGTAGCATATCAAGCTAAAGACCTTGAAAAAGGTACTAGCATAAAGAGTGGCTGGGACACTAAATTGCAATAGACCCTTATATTTATTGGTATAGATTAGTAAAAACACTGGACAGGGAGCAGACGACCTGGCCTCCTAGCCAGGATGGTGACCTGGAAGTCATCCACTTCTTTAAGACTACAAATTCTCATTTTGTATTTATTTTTAAAATCTTTATTATTAAAAGTATTACATATGTTCCCTTTCTCTCCCATTGACCCCCTCCACCATACAACCCAGACACTCACCACGCCACTGTCTGCATCCATGTGTTATGTATATATGCATACAAGGTCTTTGGGTGATTACCTCTTACCCACCCGTCCTCCCTGCCTTCTCTCTGAGATTCCACATTCATGCTTCCATATCTCTAGATCCACTCAGTTCATCAGTTTATTTTGTTAGATTCCATATATTAATAAGATCATGTGATACTTGCCTTTCTCTGACTTATTTCACTTAGCATGATGCTCTCCAGGTCCCTCCAGGCTGTCTTAAAGGGTAAGCGATTCTTCCTTCTATTCCATGTTATAAATGTACCACACTTTTTTATCTATCATCTACGATGGGCATTGGGCTGTCTTCAGATCTTAGCTATTATAACTTGTGCTGCTATGAACACACATTCGGGTGCACACATGCTTTCTTTCTTTTTTTTTTTTTTCCAATGCAAAAATCAAAAGAACCTTTATTCAAACCCAGGTTTGGCCCTCAACCTTCATCTGGCACAGCAGCGAGGCGAGAGAGCGAGCCCAGCAAGAACAATAGGTTATAAAGGATTGGAGATTTGGGTGGTTTTAGGGAAGTGACATGGGTTACAGAGATAGCCTTATGAGGTCAGGGTTTTTCAGCGGGGGTCTCACAGTATAAGGATAAGGGAGTGGCCAGTACTTTGGTTATGCCTTATTAAGACCTAAGCTATGTCCTTGGGCTGCATTGGTTCGCTCAGGCAGTGGTTGGGGGAGTCAGGACATTCCTGGCACCCCTGTGGCCACTCCCAGCAGGGGGAAAGGGGAGATAGGCTGACCAGCCTCTCAAGATGGAGGACAGTTCTTTGTCCTTTCATTCCCCCCTTGTCTTGGGACACCTGGCTCAATCATGAGACGGGCTGCATTTCTATTTCTTCTTCTATTGCTAGAGGCCGGTATTGGGCCTGTAAGACCATCAATTGGACTACTCCTATGCGTTCTTTTATAAATTGAACTAGTTTGTTAATAATACAAGGGCCGAAAGTTAATAACATCAATAGGATTACAAGGGGTCCGACAAGGGAAGAAATAAGAGTAGTTAACCATGGGGACCAATTAAACAGGGTTTCATACCAAGACTGAGACTGCTCTCTTTCTAACTTCCGCTTCTGCAATCCTTCTCTTATGAGCGCCATGGATTCTGACTAATTAGATCAGGCAAAGAACTCAAAGACTCCAGAGACAGCCTCTGACTACAGACTTATAGGATTTTGTCTTGAATAGCCCTCAGGCAATTGTCCACAGGTGTGGTGAAAGTTTTTTCAACAGGGTAGGGCAATTGCTTCTGCTTGGAGGCTAATTGCTATTTTTAGTCTTTTTTAATGGGCCTCAGATACTCTGGTGTTTTCCAATAGAGTGGTTCAATCATCCTCCCCACAGGTAAAACCGCTTAGATAGCAACTGTCTAACTGAGAAAGATGACCTCTGCAATTGGAGGGAATGACTCAGCACAGGAAACCAGGGTGTCTGCCTTCCGGCTTCTCACCCCAGATCATGGTTTCTTCTCACATAGCTCTAGTTCATTGTGTCCTCCCTCTGCCAAAGTACAAGGTGAGTGGCTCCAGAGGGAATTTTGTGTGTTGGCCCTGTAAGAGGGTGCTTGCATTTCTATCCATCTCTCCCTGGTAGACAGCAACCCCTCTGCTTTTCACAGCCAGACGTTATGTGGGTACCCTTCTCAGTTCTGGTGCTCTCTACTGGAAGGCCCAGCTTGGGGATTAGACCCCAGAGTTCTCAGTGGCCACCCTGCACAGCGAGATATCTCATGTGGAAGCCCAGCCAGCCCTTTGGACCTCCGTCCCTCCTACCAGTCTCTATGTGGTCTCCACTTTCTATGCTTGGTTTTCAGGGTTCTCTCCAGTGAGTCTTCAGTTGATTATTCAGGAAGTTTTTCTGTATTTTAGTTGTAATTCCACTCTGGTCCTAGGAGCATGTCCGTGCAATATCCACTTACTCCACCACCATTTTTAATCAACCAATTTTTCATTTTTAAAAATGACATCTGCCTAAATAACCTCTAACATTGCTTCTAGTACTTAAAAAATTACTATGGTTTTATCCATCGATCCATCCACTTATCTGTTAAAACCTTTCCTTTTGTTAAAATCAACCATAGAACCTGATGGCAGCTGGAATAGTTAGAGCCTGTCCACCACTCCCAGAATGGCTGGAGCCAGCTATCACCTGTCTGTGCAGGTGTTCAAGGCACATTTCTGCAAATCAAAGACCTCAATTATGATAAACCACAAACAGGGCATTGTTCCTAATTTTTACTTTTTAATGTCTAAAATTAGGTGTTTCACAATTGTATATCCAGAACAGGAGAACTCTGAACTGAAGGTTAAAGTCAGAATAATTTCTGCTCTGCCATTTGAGAATGTTAATTGCATTACATAGCGGTTTTTATTCAATAAGTAAGAGTAACCTACACTAGAAAAAGCAAAAGAATGCACTTTAATAACCCCAAAGAATAAAAAATTGCTAAATGAATCAATTTTTTTCTAAAATTGAGACTTAATGTAGGACAAATGTTTCTTTAGAGAAAGATGGGAACAGCTGCAGCTTGCTAGACATCCTGTACCACACAAATAATACAACAAGAAGCTTGAGTGTGGGCTTAGGACTAACCAGCTCCTTAGTAGCCCATGGTAAAACAGCTTCACCATTTTACCAGCAATGCAACTTTGGACAGAGCCTCAAGAATGAGACTTATTGGAGTCAGGTGAGATAATGTGTGTACACTGGCAACTTAGCGAAAGACTTGACATATGATACACTCTCAGTAAATGAAAGCAGAGCTGTTAGGGTTGTTATTATTAGTGCAAAATAAGTATTTGCTGAATTAATGATTTGAAAGTATCAATTAGTGACAAATGTGAACTATGGTAGAAATATCACGTGGTTCTGAAGTAAAACGCACACCTGTCATAAGATGAGAGACATGGTAAGAATGTAAAGCTTCTGAAACATTAAGATTTTAAAAATCATAAGGTAGGATTTCTAACATAAGCAACATACTCCAGACAAGAATACTTTCTGATGAATATATTTACTTACCTTCCGTGTCACCGGAAATGTGGTGACCGGAGAAAAATGTAGTTGACTGTACCCGGGCACCGACATTTATGTTACTGGTTTTTAATGCTGCCACAGTCTGATTGACCTATGAAATAACCAGAAGGGGAATATTAGGATATTTTAACTAACTCCAGAAATCTACAACTTTCCAGATAAGTCTTCAATCGATTTAAGATCCAGGAAGAAATATTTCTTCAGAAGGTATCAGAAGATGAGAGACAGCTACATATTTGAGAAGGGTTGAGCAGCAGCCATAGCATTTCAGGATGGTCTCTACATAATTCTGAAGGGCTACACAATAGAGCACGGACTCTGGAACCAGGCTGCTTGCGTGGTTTTGCTTTGTGACCACGGGCTAATTAACCTCTCAATAAGATGGGGATAAAAATAGTACTTACCTCATAGGATTGTTATAAAGATTAAATGAGTTAATATACAGGGTGGGGCAAAAGTACATTTATAGTTGTTTGTATGGAAAAAAAGCAAGTTAATAAATAATAATACAAGAATAAACTCTGCTGCACATCCTCACAACTGCAAAGTTACTTTTGCCCCACCCTGTATTTTAAAGGCCCTTAGATCAGAACCTGGCAAATTTTTTCACTACGCTTTACAGTAGGAGCCTAATTAATTTTACTTTTGTAGGTTCATTTCCATGCTCCCAGGCTCCTAATATGTCCAGTAACATATGACACACAAACAGGTTTTTCACAAGATGGAAGACAGTAGAAAATCCTAGGAATCATTAATGTAACTACTGGTATCACCGCCTTGCAAAAACTCTCAGCAATAGATACCCTCTGGTAAGATTCTTAAGCAATGACAGAGTACACTGCATCCTTAGACTAATGGGTTTCAAAATATTTTTTGTGTTGTTGTTTTGTTTTGTTTTGAGCTGCATCCCCACAACCCACAGTAAGAAATACACTGCAACCCAATACTGAAACACATATATAAATGTTTTATAGAGCCATATTTAATACTTGCCCTTACTTTGTTAAATTTTAACACGTCCTATCTATCCTATCCTATTCTTATACTGATTGTGACTTACTAAATCAATTTGGAAAGACTATCAGACCTTACATGCAGTCAATCTACTTCTTAGGATCACTAAGTACACAGGGTGCCTAGAAGATGATCCCTCTTCAGCATCCAGATACAGAGAGGGATATATGTCCTCTAAGCCTGAATCCATTTGGCCTCAGGCCCCTGCTTGGCTGCTGTGAGCAACACCCACCTCTGAGACAACTGTAGGACCAACCGCAGCAAATGCACATCAGGCCCGGTATAGTCTAGCTTGGAAGATTCAAATCTACACCAACAAAGAGCAAGAACTTCTGCCGAAACTGGTTTGGCTCAGTGGATAGAGCGTCGGCCTGCGGACTGAAGGGTCCCAGGTTCGATTCTGGTCAAGGGCATTTACCTTGGCTGTGGGCACATCCCCAGTAGGAGGTGTGCAAGAGGCAGCTGATCGATGTTTCTCTCTGATCGATGTTTCTGCCTTACTATATCTCTCTCCCTTCCTCTCTATGAAAAATCAGTAAGATATATTTTTTTTAAAAAAGAGCAAGAACTTCTTTCATTCAGCGGTGAAGATCATGAAAAAATGGGGATGCAGCTCAACACAAAACAAAACAAAAATATCTAGCCAACTCTAGAGACATGAGTTAGGGAGGATGAAAAGTGAAAGATTTCTTCTCATGTTGGATATCCTTAAACAGTTTTCCTGTCTTAGTTGGAAATACAAGATAGTCTGTGGTTTATGACTTACCACATTCTCTAGTTTTAAAAAGGAGTACTGAATTATTTCTGCTATAGGCACTGGAGAGGTACTATACCTTTTTTTCCAGCCATGTTAATGTCTTCTCTTTGCTGTACTTGTAATATTTCTTTTTGCCTATTTCTGGATTAAATTAAAAAAAAAAAAAAGAAGACTGAGCATAGTAGATTAAACAGAAATAAAAGGCATAAAGTTATATCATATAAAACGAGTGGAGAACGTCTGGCCCCAGGGCTGAGTAAGGCCTGCCAAATCATTTGGTCTGGGCCTGTCAAGGCATTAGGGGTGAGTTAATTAAATGTTTGACCAAACATAGCAGGCTAATTTTTAAGTTGATAATTTTGTATGACCCACAAATGATGTTATAAATATAAAAATGGCTCTTGGCAGAAAAAAGGTTCCCAACTCCTGATATACAAGATAATTTAAAACATTTTATATTAGTGTATATTCTTGAAAACTCAATTTGCAAACCTGTGAGTGTACTTGAGACATTAAAACAATTCCAAAACAGCCCTGGCCAGTTGGCTCTGCTGGCTGGAGTGTCTTCCAATACAGAAAAGGCTGTGGGTTTGGTTCCCATTCAGGGCACATACCTAGATTGCTGGTTAAGTCTCAGTCGGGTAAGTGAGGCAGGCAACTTATCGGTGCTTCTCTCTCATATCCATATTTCTCTCCACCCCCACCTCTAAAAATCAATAAGCATATCCTTAGGTGAGGATTAAAAAAAAAAAATCCAGAACAGAATGTGGCTGGAAGTATCCAATCATTAAAGGAGTGGAAATTTAAACAAATCAGATTATACACACAAATCTGCAGAAAAGGTAATTTTTAAAACAGAAAATTAGCAAGTGAAGAAAACTTCATTTCTCTGCATAATTTTAACGTCACTTCAATGTTTTCAATGAAAGACTACTTTTGTAAAATAAAAACAAAAATCCCATAAAAGAAAATTGAAACTAAATGCAGATGCCTATGAACACCCCTTTATCAAATATATACTGCTAACTAGTCAGTACTGTCATGATGGGATCAGTGGAGAAAAACCAGCATAACCATTGCTATTTTGGGAGAATTTAGGTTTATGATACGTTCAACCTAGTCCTTTTATATAAGAGATAAAAGTTCCACGTCTTATAATTTATACTTCCTGTCCTCACAATCTACCTAGCATTACCTACCATGTCACTGGACCACTGTTTCCTGGGTAACTCTTCATTCATGGGGAGTCTTGGTTTCTGTGCAATCAGTGCAGGGGCACTTCCACTCCCACTTCCTGCGCCCACACAGGAGTTATCCTGTGATCACTGGATAAGGGCAGATGCCAACACCAGCTTATGGCTCGGTCAGAGCCATCCTAGATTACACTGAATGACATTTTCTCTTTCTCTCCTCTGTAATAGTAGTGGGAAATGGGAACTACCCTATTTTTCTGGGGATAAGCACCCCCATGTATAAGGCGCCCCCCACTTTTCCAACCCAAAATTAAAAAATCAATGTTTTAAACATTTTGCTGGTTTTCCTCTTAAGGCTTTCTTCTTTTCTTGCATCTTAAGTTGTTCTTCCTGTTTTACCCATTGTCTAATCATACGCTCAGTGAGAGGAGGTACAAATTGTCTCTCTGCAGCTCTATTCCCATGCTCCTTTGCATAGCAGATTACATTCAGTTTGAATTCTGCAGAATAAGACAATCGCTGACCCGTATTTATCTTTTTAATTTTGACATCTTTATGGCCTCAGAATGCTCCTTTCCCTGCTGCATTTGTGCACTCTCCACCTCCACCTCCAATTAGGGCATCAGCGGACCTCGGTAATAAGGCTCCTGACTGGAGGAAGCCTGTTTGACTTGTCAGTTTGCATCTGCGGCTGGGAACATGAGGCGCTTCCTATATCCCAGTGTGGCTCCCTCCTCAGCTGACTTCCATGTATAAGATGCCCCTCGATTTTCGGTCTAGTGATTTTAGAAAAAAATAGCGTTCTTATACACGGAAAAATATGGTACTTATTCAGGCATCACTTTACTGCTTTTCCACTAAATGGTTTGCATGGGGAAGGGCCGCATAAATACATTTCCCCCCATTTCAGCCTGTGGTTGTCAACATTGTGGGCACTAGAAAGCAGGACAGAGTGGGGAGCCAGATCTATGCTCCCCTCTCCTCAAGACCTGTCACTAAGTAACAAAAAGGAGGCACTTTGCAAATGGTATCCTGTCAGAAATTTGAGAATTTCAAGGTGCAAGGTCTGCTGTTCCCGGAGCTAGGACTGCCTGGGCAAACAGCCTGCTGAAGAACCAAAGTAGAGAAGACTGGACCCATCTTCCCTGGAGACAAGGTCCCACCCACATACATTAGGGCAATTCTAAAAGCAACGCTGCAATCACTCAAAAAATGCACACTGCCCAATGCACCTTAAAAGTGCTGTCCATTGCCTGCGACAAATAACCAACAAAGAAGCTCAGGTCTCTCTGAAGAAATCCTACTCTGACTACTCACTTTGCTCGTATCTCTATCTCCAAATTCCCTGGAAGAGTGTTTTACAACCTGCCCATTTCCTTCCCCCTCCCTCCCACTCCCTGGGCCCTTCCAGGCTACTTCTTCCCCTCTCGAAAATGCTCTTTCAGAAGAAGAGGAGTCAGCCTCTGAACCATATTTCCTGGGTTTCCATACTTGCAGGCACAATTCACCTTGGGAAGTCACTTAATAAATGGGATGATCCATACAAATCCGATTGTACAACATCAGGCACATGACAAATATGTAATATTAGTTAAGAACAAATGAGCACTGATAACCTGTTCACGATAATAGCATCTGAAACTAATGTACATTCAGGCGTGTGCTACATTCTTTTTAAAAAAATATTTTTATTGATTTTCAGAGAGAGGGGAAGGGCAAGAGAGAGATACATTGGTGTGAGAAAACATCAATTGGCTGCCTCCTGCATGGCCACACCAGCGGGGCGGGGGTTGAGCCCGCAACCCTGACATGTACCCTGACCAGAAATCGAACCAGCAACCTTTCCGTACAAGAGATGACGCCCAACCAACTGAGCTGCAATGGCAAAGGGCTGTGCTACGATCATTATACAGTCTTTTCACTGAACGCTCAGAATGAATGGCTAGATCAAAGGCTTATTTGTCCCCATCTTAATGGGCTGGGCATGAGTGAAGTTCAATAAATTGTTCAGAGTCACTGAGCTAGTAAGCAGGAGCATCAGGACTCCTTTTCAAGCTGGCTGCAAGCTGTGGGTCTGATGCTCATTTTACCAAAATAAATTAGCTATTTATTCAACTCCCTCAGTACTTATAACCCCTTTTTTTGTGGGTAAAAACCCCTCCACCAAGGTTCTATAAAACCATTCTCTCAGATCTTCTGCATCTCTGATGACTTTTCCTTGGGTTCTTTTCTAGCTCTCCTTCCTCCGCCTCTGAGACCAATTGTACCTTTCTCCTGAGTGACTTAATCCTGTCTCAACAACACTAAACAAACCCAACCAAGAAGCCCACAGTCCTGAGCTGAGGCCCTGAATGTCTAAAGCCAAACTGTGCACCTTCCTCACAAACAGCCCTCCTGGACATTCAGCCTCGATCTCAGAGCCAGTACTCACTGCTATCTTCCTCGCCACATTCCATCACTAGACTCCACAAGAGATGGGAAGGAGCCAACATTACCTTGTAGGGGACAATGAGGAAGGAAAAAGCAAACAAGGAAAAAACTATGTAAGAAATCAGCAGATTTAGCTTCTTATGCTGGATCAGTAATCACTTCATTTAAAAAAATTACCTTGCCCTAACTGGTTTGGCTCAGTGTAGAGTGTGGCCTGGGGCCTCAAGGGTCCCTGTTTTGATTCCGGTGGGGGCATGTGCCTTGGTTGTGGGCACATCTTCAGTGGGTGGTGTGCAGGAGGAAGCTGATTGATCTTTCTCTCTCATCAGTGTTTCTAGCTCTCTGTCCCTCTCCCTTCATCTCAGTAGAAAACCAATATATTTAACAAAAATAAAATAAAATAAATTACCTTACCTAATAGACAAACGTGTAAATTCACTGTACCTCCACTATGCCCACAGCCAATCAAAGTGAGTATGCAAATTAGAAGGCCATAGATGGCGGCCGCCCAGCTGCTCCAGGCGCGGCGTGGCCAGGCGTGGGCAGGCGTGGCCAGGCGGGGCAGGATGCCTGCTGTGAGAGGAAGGGAGGATGGTGGGGGAGGTGGCGACAGGATCTACAGAAGTGCAGTGCTGCAGTGAAGACAGGACTGCAGACTGGGGAGTCTGCAGCTAAGACAAAGATGGCAGACTCTGGCCTGAGTGAAGGCCTGGGTCCGGTGCCGGAGGAAAACCAGTGCTGGAAGCCAAGGGAAGGAAGGCCTATTGCAGGAATCTCTTCATGCAGCAGGCCTCTAGTTTAACAATAATGTTTTTATGATAAGTACACCCATTTTAAGTATACAATTTGAGAATATGGACAAATGTTCATATTCAGTCATGTAACCATCACCCAAAAAGTCTCCTTGAGCCCTTCTGCCATCAGTCCCCCCATCCCTACCCTGACCTCAGGTGACCACTGACCTGTTATCATCATAGAATCATTGTTGCTTTATCCTACAGCTTCATAGAAATAGAATCACACGGTGAGTACTTCTTTGTGACCATTCTCTTTTGTTCAATATCACTTCGTTTTGTTGCAGTTAGTAATAGTTCCTTCCTTTGTATCATCAAGTGTATCCTGTGTATGGAGTCCCACATTTTGTTTACCAACTCATCTACTAAAGAACATTCAGGTTGTTTCCAGTTTGGGGTTATTTTGAAAAACTTGCTCTGAAATCAAAAGACTGCTCTGAACATTCTTGAACAAGTCTTTGCACAGATCTGTGTTATCATAAATCTTGGATAAATATCTAGGAAGAAAATTACTGAGTCATAAGAAATTTCCAAGTAGTTATGTATCATTTTATGCTTCCACTAGCCAGCTAGGGGAGTTCTAATTGTTTCTTAATTTATCATATGTCTTATTTATTTTAGCCAATCTGTGAATACTGACAATTTCTTGTGATTTTATTTACATTTTCTGGTGACTGATAATAAACATCTTTTCATGTGCCTATGGGCTAGTCATAAATCTTTACTGAAGTGTCTGTTCAAACTGCTTGCTGATTTTTTACTGGGTTGTATATCCTATTATTATTGTGTCAAAAGAGTTTTTTTTATATATTTGAGATACATATCTTTTATTAGATATATGCCATGTAAATACTGTCTTCCAACTGTGGCTTATCTTTTTTTTTCTCTCTCAGTGGTGTCTTTCAAAAAGCAGAAGCTATTGATTTTGATGAAATGTAATTTATAATGTTTTTCACTTTGTATTAGTTTCAGGTATGCGGCTTAATAGTTAGACAATCATATACTTTACATAGTGTTACCCTTGATAATCCCAATACTCCAAATGGCACCATACACAGTTATCACAATATTATTGACTATCTAATTTTTTTATGGTGATTTTTATGTCCTAAGAAACCTTTGCCTCTCCACACAAGTTTTCTATTAGACATTTAAGTTTTTGCTTTTGCATTTAAATTAGTAATCCATTTTGAGTTAATTTTTCTGTATAAAGGTGAGGTAAGGGTCAGCGTAAATTGATTTTCATACGGAGATTGTTTTTCCAAGACATTTGCTGAAATGACTATCTTTGTGCCCACTGAATTACTACTTCTAGATTCTCTATTCTGCTTCATTTATGTATATATTTATCCTTATAGCAATAACATACCTTCTTGATTATTTTAGCTTCAAAGTAAGTCTTAAAATCAGTTTGTGTAAGTTCTTCAAACTTTTTCTTCTTCAAAATTGTTTTGGCTATCATAAGCCCTCTGCATATATAAATTCTAGAATCATCTCATTAATTTCTGCTAGAAAAAAATGGACATCTTAATATTGAGTCTTCTAATTCACAAATGTTGTCTATCTCTCCATTTATTTAATTCCTTCATTTCTTTCATCAGTGTTTTGTAATGTTCAGTGTATTGGTCTTATATAGTATGTTATATTTATTCCTAGAACTTCATGATTTTTTAAATGATATTATACGTGGTATGTTTTATTTTTTAAATATATTTTATTGATTTTATAAAGAGGAAAGGAAGAGGGATAGAGAGCTAGAAACATCAATGAGAAAGAAACATCAATCAGCTGCCTCCTGTATGCCTCCTACTGGGGATTGAGCCCACGACCAAGGTACATGCCCTTGACTAGAATCAAACCCAGGACCCTTCAGTCCGAGGGCCAATGCTCTACCCATTGGGTCAAATCAGTCAGGGCTAAATGGAATGTTTTTATTCCATGGTTCAATTATTCACTGTTAATATATAGAAATACAATTGATATCTCTATATTGACCTTGTATCCTGGTGCCTTTTTTATTAGTTCTAATGATTTTTTTGTAGATTCTTTTGAGATTTTAATATACATGACCATAATATTGTTTATGAGTAATTGTTTCATTATTTACTTTCTAATCTATACACCTTTTATACTTTTCTTGCCTTATTGAAACTGTTAGGACTCCCACTTCAATGGCGAATAAAAGCGATGAGAGTGGCCATCCTTATCTTGTACCTAATCTGAGGAGAGAAGTGTGTTGTCTTTTACAATGAAGTGTGATTTAGTTTAGGTTACAGATGCCCTTTACCAGATGAAGGAAGCTCCCTTCTATTTCTCAGTTGCTGAAAATTGATATTATGACTGAATTTCGTTGAATGCTTTTTTGTATCTATTGAGATGATCATACAGTTTTTCTTTTATAATGCATAAATATGATGAATTATATTGACTGATTTTTCTAATGTTTAACTAACTTTGCATTACTGTGATAAACCCTATATTTTTCCTTTATCTTTTTAAATAAAATTATATATATATATATATATATATATATATATATATATATGTTGATGTAGATATAAATACATAAAACAGACACAATGCAAGTGGACACTGCTGTGTGGCTCCTCCCAGGTCCCTGGCACCAGGCAGAACTCGGAACCCCTCCCGTGCTTTCCACTCAGGCATGCTTAGGGTAGAAAATCTAACCTGTCAGGTAAGGAACTTCTGAGGCCAGTGTCTGATGCCATCTGCCCCACAACCTCCCACAAGAGCATAAAGCTCATAAGGCTTTATGATAGTGAGTTTCCCAGCCAATAGTTAGTTAAAAATTTTGTCTATTATCATATGAGATATTGGCCTACTTTTCTTTTATAATAATTTTGATGTTGGTATGATGTAATTCTGGCTTCATAAAACTAGTTGGGAAATATTCCTGCTGTATCTAATTTCTGGAAGAGTTTAAGGATCATCATTATTTTTTTTTTTTTTAGCATTATTTCTTCCTCAAAATATGGTAGAATTCACAAATGAAACCAACTGGGCCTAGAGTTTTGTGGGGTTTTTTTCTAGGAAGTTTTTAAATTAAAATTTATTTTAAATGAAACATTCCCTGAACAAGATGACAACTAAGAAATATCAAGGAGAAGAAATCAAGATGGTGGCATAGGTAGTACTTGCCTAACATCTCTAACAGCCACATCAAAATTACAACTAAAATACAGAACTGTCATTCAGAACCATCTGAAATCTAGCTGAATGGAAGCCCTGCAACTAAAGAAGTAAAGAGGAAAGCACACTGAGACTGGTAGAAGGGGCAGAGGCAGAAATGGGCTAGTCCAGCACCCACATGTGGCAGGTTTTTAATTAGGAGGGACATCTTGGCCACAGAGGCCTCCTGTGAGGAGCATGAGGTCCCAGCACAGGGTTCTAGTGATGGGGAGAGAGAGAAGTCCCATAAATTCCAGTTGACATTGGGGCTGAATGACAAAGAGGCTGCCAGAGTCCCAATAATTCCTCTTAAAGGGATGGTGCACGGACTTACTCAGATTGCCTCCCTCTGAGCTCCAGCACTGAGTCAGTGCTTGGGGAGATTCAGGTACATATGAGGAGATCCAGATACATATGGGGAGGAACTGGATTGTCTGGCATCAAAGCAAGAACTCAGGGACAGCTTTCTCCCAGAAAGAGGTGCTTGTAGAGGTCATTGCTCCTATGCTGAGACCTCCCCATCACAGAGCCAACAGGCAGGTGACCTATCTGAGTCTCTATCAACCTGAGTCACACTGTTGTCTCTGCCTTGGTAATTCCCTGAGACCCTGCCCCACCCAATCTGCAACCCCACCCATGCTGTTTGCAGCAACTTTCCCATAGGAATGGCTTGTCTTGGCTCAGGCTTCAGACTTTTCTAAACTCTCTTAAACAAGCAACAGCTGGTGACAGCATGTCCCATACCTCTCAATAAGAGGCCCCAGGTTCGACTCTAGGAGCAGTCAGCCTTGCTTCACTGAGCATGGCCTCTCCTGGGCCCAACACAAGTAAGATTATCTGCAGATACCTCTGTAGCTGCTGACAGATGGCCATAGGCAGGGCAGAGACAGTGGCTGACTTTTAACCTCCAGGAGGTTCCCAGAGTCAGTGCACCCAGTGGACAGCTTCAGACCATGCCAGATTACATCTCTATACATACACAAGCAACACACTTAAGTGGCAGACGCAGTGAGCACCAAAGCCCATGAAACAAGTCTTGTTCCATAGGGTGTCTCCTGCACAGCAGCTCTTCTGCTGGAATCACAGATGAGCCTCACAGCCAGTTGGCCTGTGGGTTAATTCCTCCCAGTGACACCAACAGCAATCAAGGATTAACTACAGTAAGACAGTGCACAATATCCACAAAGAGGCACATCCACAAAGAGCACCCAACTCCAGTGGCTAGGGAGACTGAGCCCCTGGGCCCTACAGGATACATATAATACAAGACCACTCTATCAAGTCTGTGAGACATAGCAGCTCTACCTAGTACATAGGTGTTTACAGGGAAGCATAAAAAATGTGGAGACAAACTTGTCACAAATGAAAGAACAAAAGAAATCTCAAGAAAGAACTAAATGAAATGCAAGCAAGCAAACTACTAGATACAGAGTTCAAAACAATGTTTATAAAGATGCTTAAGAGTTTTAATGAGTTTCAAGGAAATTAACGAGAACATCAAAGATGAAAAAGGACCAGTCAGAAATGAAGGCTACACTAACTGAAATGAAATGAAGAATAGTTTACAGGAATTAACAGTAAAGTACAGGAGGCTGAAGAGTCAGGTCAGTAATTTGGAATATGAGGAAGCAAAAACACCCAATCAGAACAGCAAAAAGATAAAAGAATACAAAAATATGAAGATAGTGTAAGGAGCCTCTGGGACAACCTCAAGTATACCAATATTCACATCATGGGGTGCCAGAAAGGGAAGAGAGAGAGTAAAATATTGAAAATCTATTTGAAGAAATAATGACAGGAAACTTCCCCTAGCGGGTGAAAGAAATAGACTTACAAGTCCAGAAAGCACGGAGAGTTCCAAATAAGAGAACCCCAAAAGTGCCGAACCAAGACACATAATAATTAAAAGGTTAAAAACAAAGAGAGAATCTTAAAAGCAGCAAGAGAAAAGCAATTAGTTACCCACAAGGGAATATCCATACCACTGTCAGCTGATTTCTCAACAGAAACTTTGCAGGCCAAAAGGGAGTGGCAAAAAGAAAGTATTCAAAGTGATGAAAAGCAAGGGCCTACAATCAAGATTACTCTACCCAGCAAAGCTGTCATAAAATTGAAGGTCAGATAAAGAGCTTCACAGATAAGAGAAAGCTAAAGGAGTTCATCCCCATCTAAAAGATGAACAATAAAATGGCAATAATTACATATCTATCAACAATTGAAACTAGATGTGGGAACCCTTTTCACGTCCTATGTGGTCCAGGGTTCCAATGTTAGGGTTCAGGATCTGGAGAAGGCCGCACACAAATGAAGAGAGACTAGAAAAGCATTAATTTGGGAATACTGGGACCCAGGCGTGAGTCCACCTCTAGGGGAAGAACACCATAGCACTGGCCTTGCTATCCCCTTTTATTAAGACTACTAGAGGCCTGCTGCCTGAAATTCGTGCATGAGGTTGGGGAGGTTGTCCCTCAGCCCAGCCTGTACCCTCTCCAGTCTGGGACCACTTGAGGGATGTCCGACTGCCCATTTAGGCCTGATCCCGGTGGGATCGTAAACAGGCAGTCAGACATCCTTCTCACAATCCAGGACTGCTGGCACTCAGCTGCTCGCCTGCCTGCATTCCTGATTGCCCCTAACTGCTTCTGCCTGCCAATCAGATCACCCCCTAACCACTCCCCTGCCAGCCTGATTTATGTCTAACTGCTCCCCTGCCAGCCTGTTTGCCCCCAACTTCCCTCCTCTGCTGGCCTGGTCACCCCTAACTGCCCTCCCCTGCAGGCTTGATTGCCCCCAACTGCCCTCCCTTGCAGGCCTGGTCCCTCCCAACTCCCCTCCCCTGCTGGCCATCTTGTGATGGCCATCTTATGTCCACATGGGGGGCAGGATCTTTGACCACATGAGGGCAGCCATTTTGTGTTTTGGAGTGATGGTCAATCTGCATATTACTCTTTTATTAGGTAGGATAGAGGCCTGGTGCATGGGTGGGGGCCAGCTGGTTTGCCCTGAAGGGTGTCCTGGATCAGGGTTGGGGTTCCCTTGGGGTGTGGGACATCCTGGACAAGAGGCCTGTGGTGATGTGCAGACTGGCCACGCCCCCCAGCGACCCAAGCGGAGGCCCTGGGATCTGGGATTAATTTATGTTCTACAATTGAAACTTTGTAGCCTGGAGTGGAGCCAAGCCATCTGCTTGCTCTGTGGTGGCAGCCATTTCTATACCTTCTATAATTGAAACATTGTAGTCTGGATTGGAGGCCTATGCTGGCCAGAGCTGCAGAAGCTTGGCTTCCTCCATCACCCAGGCAACCCTTGCTTTTGCTCTCTCCAGCTCCATGGCTGCCACCATTTCTGTTGGGATCTATTTTTTATAATTGAAATTTTGTAGCATTGAGTGGAAGCCTAGCCCAGCAATGGCAGGGGGAAAGCTTGGCTTCCTCTGTTGCTGGGGAAATCCAAGCCTCCCTCCTGCTCTCAGTGGCTGCAGCCACCTTGGTTGGGGTTTATTTGCTCCTCATTGGCTTGTGGGCATGGCTTGATAGGAGGTATGGTTAATTTGCATATTACTCTTTTATTAGATAGGATGTGATACTCCCATATCCTTTAGATCAGGAAATTCCAATAATAGTTAATCAGCAAGAATTAACATAAGACTAACAAGTGGAGGCTGCTTCAACTATCAATGTCTCAACTAAACAATGAGTGAATAGCTTTGACCTTTCAGAGCGATTAAGGTTAACCAGGCTTCCTGATTATTCTATTTACATCTCTATTGGTGAAGCAATGACTGGTTTCCTGCACTAAAAATCAAAATAAATAAACAAGTTATCTAATGAACAAAATAAACTGATGAATAAAATAGAACCAGAGGCATGGAAACATGGGAACAAACTGACCAATCACAGAAGGAAGGAGGGAGGGGTGTGGTTGGAAGAGATTAACTAAAGATCTTATATGCATATATGCATCAGCTATGACACAATACTGATGAGGGCCTGGGATGGGGCAGGAACTGAGGGGGGTGATGGAGGAAAATGGAGGCATCTGTAATACCCTCAACAATAAAGATTTTAATAATACATACATACATAAATAAATGTCAAGCTTGAATATCCATAATGCTACAAAAGATTAAGTGCATAAACTACAGCTCACCTTTATTTGTTTGTTTAGTCATTCATTTCACATATCCATGCTTTTATTTATTATTTATTTATCTTTTTTCCCCCCTCAGTGTTTTTATTAACTCTATTGAGGTGACATTGGTTAATAGGATCATGTATGTGCCCTAATTGGGTTGGCTCAGTGGATAGAGCATCAGCCTGTGGACTGAAGGGCCCCAGGTTCCATTCCAGTCAAGGGCATGCACCTTGGTTGCAGGCACATCCCCAGTGGGGAGTGTGTAGGAGGCAACTGATCGATGTTTCTAACTCTCTATCCCTCTCCCTTCCTCTCTGTAAAAAATCGATAAAATATATTTAAAAAAACAGGATCATGTATGTTTCAGCTGTGGATTTTTATGTTACAAGATCTATATATTGCACAGTGTACCTACCACTAGAAGTCAAATGATCTTTCGTCACTATGCTTACCTTTAAAATTCATAAATTTTTATAAGCAATGTTTAAAATACTCATGAAGGCCACAGATTACCCATGTCCTAAATTTCATACTTACAGGAATTAATGATTAGATAATACGCACATATGCTGGAAAGGTTTCTTTCCCTAATATGTCTGGTACCTATAAAACTGGTTTCAAAACATCTCGAAAGATCGGGCTTACAAAATAAAGATAGGACAAAAGTGAGTCCGCTATTAAATAAAATGTTCAGCAATTGGATAATCTATTCACAAACTTGAATTTTCCTGATGGATTGTAGAACAAACTGCCTAGAGCACATTTTACATCTACTTTCTCAACGTTTTCTACAACTGTGAAACTCATATGGCCTCTTTTTTTCCTGCCTCCTGGGAATAGAAACTTGGCAACTGCACTTGGGACATTTTAATCAGGTAACTTTTCCTGACTTCCTGTTAACCACACTGACAGCATAGTGTAGCTTTTGCTTGCAGTATGAAACAGAGTGTTACACTCAAGACGAAGTTCATAACCCTTTAGAGTCCTTTCCTCTGTCATCTCTCCATGACTGTGATCTTCTTTGGCAAGAGCCATGCTGAGTCTCAGAGCTAGCAAACAGAAACATAATTTCCTTCACTAAAGCTGGCGATGCTAACTAAGGTCACCGCCATCATCATTCAGGATACAAACAACCATGGCAGGGTATATTTGGCGAGGAGAAGGCAAGGGAGGAATGTTTTCATAAAACTAGAAGATGTAATCAGATCTTTAATGACATAATCTTTTAAGACAGCATCCGGAGTCCAATATCAAAATAGCTGGCTGGGTAATTTGAGTGAGTATTTAAGCTTTTACTCTATCTGCACAGTGCCTGTGGAGAGGATGGAAGTTAAAAAACAGCAGCTTTCTTCTTTATCTTTACTCCTTGTCATGGATATTACTTTACCATTCTTGAGCAATCTTCTTTGTTTCTTATTTAAAAACTAGAGGCCCAGTGCATGAAATCTGTGCACAGGGGAGGGGCTATCTCAGCCTGTGGCTGGGCACAGAACACAAACATTCCCACCCCCTACACCCCGGCCACTCCTTGTTCACTGACCAGAGGCCCTCTGCGGGCCTCATTGCTGTGACGACAAAGCAAGCATGCTGCCAGGCTGCTCACACTGTCTGCTCTCAGTGCCCCCCCCCGGCCCCCAGAACTGGGGGACTCTGACAGGGCTGAGAGCACTGGGCACTGCCATCTGTGGCAGAGTGATGGTCAATTTGCATATTCCTTCTGTATTAGATAGGATTATAGCAATAAAATACAAAGAATGGAACCAAACAACTTATAAATGGACAATCACCCCAAATCAAAGAAGCAGCCAGCATCCAAGGCAATCACTAAAACAGGATAATACAGTGCCTTGAGCACAGAAAGCTCATTGCTAGGATTAGAAAAAAAAAATGCCTTTCCTTTCTCGATTAAAGTTCTATCTCATCTTCTGTCCGTCTCTTATGGCTTCATAAAGGGAAATTAAGAGGTGATACAAGATTTCTATTGTCACATATGACAATACCTAAGCATTCTAACAGAATATTGTGGAAGTGTTAACATAGTTGTAAGAAGAAAGATTTGGAAATAGAAATAAAGAATTCACTAGCAGGTAAGTTCCCCAAGGATAAAGGTGAGGAATTCATTCACTGATATGTTTTAAGCTCCTAGCATAGTCCCCGCCATAGGATAAAGCTTTCAGAGAGTATTTGTTAAATGATTGAATGATAAATAAGTGAAAGAAAAAAAATGCTATTTTCACATACAAATTAACCTACTCTGGACAATCTGCTGTGATTTTGCTTTTCTGAGTGGGTAATCTGATGCCAAATACATGCATATAAGGGGATACCTTTAAAAAATAAAGAAAAAAGGGAAAGAGTTACTGTCATACAGACAGACATGAATTCAAATCTTAATTCTATCACTTCAAGTTTTAGGATTTTAGTAAATTTACTTAAACCCTGTGAGCCTCAGTTTCCTCATTTGTAAAAGGGCAAGTTATAAAAACAATGAAAGAAAATTACTGTAAGGATTAACTAATCTATATAAATCAGTAAGTATAGATACGGTATAGAATAATTTGTTAATATATGGAAGATATTTTTATTATCTGATTAGAGGCCCAGTGCATGAAATTTGTGCATGGGTGTGGTCCCTTGGCCTGGCTGGCAATCAAAGTGCAAGCATCTGGCATGGAAGGGCAGGTCCCAGCTGGAAGCACCTGGGACCCCAAGCCCCCATGTTCCCCCCCCTCTGAATAAGTCATTGGGCCCCTGCCCAGCTCCCTCAGTGCCTGGGATCTGGGCAGTGGCCCCACTCCCCGCCCCTGCCACTGGCTGTCATCTGCAGGGCTTTCAGTGGGGCAATTGGACCTACTTGCACCCGCCTTGACCTGGCATCCCCTGCTCACTTGCCCCACCATCCTGCTGCGGTCCTGCTCTCATCAGGGTCCATCAGGGCCAGCAGCGCCTCCACTGTCACCCACTGCCAGCGCCGCAATGCCGACGCCAACCATGTTCTGCATCACCCCCTAGTGGTCAGCACACACATAGCAAGCGGTTGCACTCCTGGTTGAACTCCCAGGCAAAGGGACAATTTTCATATCAGGCTTTTATTATATAGGATTATCCCCACTCTCCTATTTAAACCATCTTTTTAAAAGCCTAAGCAACTATTCGACTGTTAGCTATGACATGCACTGATCACCAGGGGGCAGACATTCAATGCACAGGCATGGAAATATGGAACAGACTGATGAATCTCAGAGGGAAGGGGGAAGAGGAAAAGAGATTAACCAAAGATCTTATACCCTATTTCCCCGAAAGTAAGACCCCCCACCCCGCCCCGGAAAATAAGACCTACTTCCAGTTTTGCCCCTCGCTGTGATATAAGGCATCCCCCGGAAAATAAGGCCTCCCCAATAATATTTTTATTCTTGAAACTGAAAAAGCCTGGGCCACACAAGCAGTTATAAGGAAGTGGGGCGATTTAATGCTGCCGCTTGTTATGCGAGGGAGCCAAAGAGGTCTGCTAGTCTGGGATGCAGCCAGCACTCCCCGCGCTAAAGACATGAAGAAATTTCTTCAAGAAAGAAAAATAGATCAAACAATGATTCCCGCAGGAATGACGGCCTATCTCCAGACTCTTGATATTGTAATAAACAAGCCATTCAAGGTCAATTTGCGCATGAAAATTAATGATTATATTGAAAACAGAATGGAGAGAAATCAGCGTGGAAACTTTGTGAAACCTAAACTGCAAGAGGTTGTGACTTGGGGGAAGAATTCATGGGAGAAAATCACTGACAGTTGCATTGCAAATACACTACGTCCAGGCTACCTTCTTGACAAGAAGTACTCATTTAAGGACAGTTCTATTGCTAAACATGAGAGATTTGGTCCACTGATTCTGAAAGAAATGGAGTCCCAAGAAATTCACCAGGAAATTCAGGGTTTGGATTATTATGTTGATGTTCCAGAAGATGATGACATGACTGTCATTGAATAAACCTTACTTTGTGTTCATACCGATAATTATCAGTATCAGTAAATGTACCATAGAGTGTTGTACATAGAAATAATGGTAGTAACAAGAAATTCTTGATACCGTAGGATTCACAGTTTGTCTGGTTATGCTGGTTTGTGATGACAACTACTACTATACCGTATACAGGTAATAAATTTCCTTTTTTTTTTTTTGTTCAACAATAAATGTGTACCGTATTCTTCTACATGGAAAAATAAGACATCCCCTGAAAATAAGACCTAGTGCATCTTTGGGAACAAAAATTAATAGAAGACACTGTCTTATTTTCAGGGAAACAGGGTCTGCATATTAAAGGCCTGGTGCATGGATTTGTGCACTAAGGGGTTCCCTCGGCCTGGCCTGCCTCTCTGGTATATATAAAGGTTGATAATATATCTGCTTTGAAAATGAAAGTACATAAGCAGCTGAAGCAATTTTTTTAATTAAAAAGTTTAAAGATGAAAACACTACAAAAATTATTTGTACAAACCCCAATAATAATAAAAAATGTTAATATTTTGTTATGTTTGCTTCTTATCTCTTTTGAGTAATCTGATGTCCTGCAAGAAAAATTAAAAATGTATATGCTATATGATTTTGAACAAATCATTCAAACTTTTCAGCATCCTTTCTCTGTCAGATAAAGAGTTTGAATGGTTGAGAGTATCCTCTGTCACACATTATAATTAGTATTCTGCAAAGTTGTTCTAAATCATTAAATAAAATTTTCACTCTTAACTTGACAGTGTTGAGATTTATGAAAGACCAACATCTGAACATTATTTAAGTATTGTAGTTAAGAGTATCTAGTATCTGCCAGGAACAGATGCTTCCTGACTTAAATAAGTAAATGGATGCCCGGAGAGTGTTGGGTATATATAGTAAATGCTCAGTAAATGTGTTGGCAGTTTTTCTCCATAATTAACTTCTTCCCTGAATGAACTACAGTCTGCAAATCTTAAAACAATAGAAGATTTAAAAACAAAATCAAAATAAGAAAAAAATTATAGAAGGTTTAAAAACAAAATCAAAACAAATATCTTTATGCCTCATACTCAGAAAGGCATCTTTATCATAATACACATAAGCAATTCCACATTACTTGCTTCAACTCTTGACTGAAAACACAAATATGTACAATATTTTCCTTTGTGTGAGTTCTCTACACAAGGACAGCATGCAGCTCCCTCCAAAGAAACACAGAATTGTGAAGTGTACACCTGATTATTTAGAGCCAAACAAGGCAAACACAGCATATGCGCTTCCAGTGCAGCAGAGCTTCCAAACTCAGGCAATGCTGAAAAGTGAAAGAAATCGGGACAGAAGTTCAGATAATGATTCAATAAGAGGCCAAGGATTTGATGTGCAAGAAGGAAAGAATGAGAAAGCAGAAGCTCTTGCTTTGAAACAGTCTGCAAGTTAACAAATGCCAATGCATTAACACTCTTTCTGAATTGGGTTTCTGCGTTGGGTTTAAGGTACATATACAGCTAACACAAAAATTTTGGATAAGAGTTAATTGTATTTTCAACTGTGTTAACAAAATTAAAGTGAATTGGTATTATTCCTCATTATTTTAGCTTCCAGAAATGGTTATGAGCTACACATTTGTCACCAGAAAAAGACTGCTGTCTCTTGCCAACCTCAGCATCAGGGAATGTGTTGAATGGACTGCTTTGTTCAAGCCTTGGCACCACGCATCCCTCAGATACAAAATGGAGTGCTAGGTCTGCCAGGTGTGAATTTAGTAGACCCCTTAAATGTAAAATGCAATCAATGAGGTTCTCCCCTTCCCCACTGTAAGCCTACGCTTCTGGAGTCACCACTTTCTTGGTCCCAGAACTGCGATAGTTGGCCAAACTGTCTGTGATCCCAAACAACCACAACTTACCAGCCTGTTGTTATAGTCCCTGTATAGTTTCCATATTAACCCTGCAATTACCAGGGGCATTGATGCTAAATCTGTAGAGTACTTATAACTGTTCAAAACACATTCACACACACTGCCTCACTGCTTCCTTTCAAAATTCCAGTGAATAATACCTAAAATTCATCTCTTCATTACCCCAGCCTGCTCCTCCCACCCATGTTTCCTGTCTCCAGGATGCTACCACTACATAACCTGCTGGTCAAGAGACAAAACCAGAAGTCATCCTTGCCTCCTCCTTCTCCTTGATTACTATCCAATTACCAAATGAGGTTGGTCTACTTTCAAATTGCTGATTATTTCTCGTTCCATTTCGTAAGGTCAGGCTACAATCATCCTCTGCTTGGATCACTGCAATGGCCTCTGTGAATCTGGCCTCAGCTTCTCCAATATACTCCACACTCTCGCACTTTCTGCTTAAACTTCTGCTGACACTCCAGTTCCATTAGGTAAAGTCCAGACAAATATAATGCCCTTCACCATTGGAACCCTGGCCCAATATTCCACCCCATTTCTTCATTACTAAATTCGTGCCTGGCACCCTATATTTTGGCCATGCCGAACTCCTTGGAACTTCTTGGATGTGACACGTTTTCCGTACACCCATGCCTCCTTTTTTGATGCTATTCTGACGGTATCCTTCAGGACTCCACTTAGAGGTCATTCCCTCTAAGGAGAGAAACACAATACTCAGTGACCTGCATTCCCACCCAACCCAGGCCAGGTTATAAACCTGTCCTGTACATCTCCAGAAACCCGAGTTCACTTCCATTAGTCCCTATTGTTTCCCTTACTCATCATTTGCTCCTATCAAACTCAAAGCTAACTGAGAGAAAGAATAATGTCTTATTTATAAGTACATATTGCCAGAACTAGCACCACTGCTCAATGTATGTTTCTTAGTAGATGCTCAATAAATGCTTCTTGAATCAATAAGTATAGGTCTTACATAATTTACCAATGAGAAATCTGAGTCAGAAAGCAGTGACTGTCACAGGTTAATGCAAAGAACTGAGACCAAAGCCCAAGCCTTGCGAATCGGGCCCTGAAGAGACAAGCCACCAATCCCGGTGGTCGGAATATTAACGACTGAACAACCGAAAGCACCAGAGGACTAGGATTGACAACTGGGAGCAAAATCTGAAAGACAGTTTCCCCCATGACCCACATAGCCTAAGCTTACATTCAGTGGTCCTTCAGGCAGTTCCATTCTCATACAGGTAGGTGCCTGCCTTTCCAATAGCCATCAGCCTGGTTTCATAGTTGGCCAAACTATCTGTGACCCCAAACAACCACAAGTTATCAGCCTGTTGCTGTGGTCCCTGATGATTACCTTTTTCCTCTGTCACGTGTCGAAGTAACTTCTCAAGTTCAGGAAATTTCAGCAACAAGATGCAATTCGGAAACATATCATCCACCACAACTTGATCTAGAGGCTGAAACTTTCCCTGAGGGGGAAAAAAAAAAGACTTTACTCAATAAGAATGCAAGCACACCAGTCAATAAATCCACACATTAAAAAAAAAAAAAAAAGATACATTACACCATAGCTGGACTTTTAAAGTGAGTTCAAAGTCACTTGTTCACCTCAGGAATCCCTAAACTGGGACAGACTCCAAAACTGACTCCCAGCTCCCCTTTAGGAAGCCCTTGCTTGAAAGAGTTTCAACCTCAAGAGTACAATAACTGGACAAAACAGGGCAACAAAATTCTGTAAAAGTACTGGAAGTTATGGAAACTTGCAAAGATGATAAGATTACCTGGGGCTGGTCTAACTCATTTAATTTGAAAAAGAATCAGCTGATGTTACAGAGCAGGAGTCCTGACCATAATCCAGAAATAAGCCTAGATCAAGCCCAGCATGTACATTTCCTCTCACCTCCTCACATCTCCAGTTTTTAAACACCACACACACAAAAAGAAACACAGCAGAAGTGAATGCACTCCTGTCAGAGCTATCTGACAATGCTTCCAAATTTAGACCAAAATGAAAGAAGAGGTAGGGGGATGAATAAGAACTTGCAGACACATTAAATCAGGCTCAGCTTGGTAAGTGTATGTGGCCTGGTAGCCAAATGCAGGACACAGAAATCCAAATCGTCCTTCACCTCAATCAGATTTAGTTTTTCTTAACTTTACTCGTGACCTGGAGAGAAGTCTAAGTTATTAGTCCCCTGACTTGGGGATATCAGACTTTGTAAAGGTGTATGTTTTGCTCATGTCCCACTTCTAGCTCACTCTACTTTTCTGTGTTAATGACAGTTCTACATGAAGACAGAAAACTTGTGTCTGATCAGTATTCTTTCTGCAAATACAGCGTTCTTTGTTTTAAGTAAAAGCTTCTCATCCATTCAGTAGCATGTATGATGGCTTGTCATGTTCAGTTAGGTTAACAAGTGGCAAGAAGTGCCTCAATTTAAATATTCTCTTTTTTCTTCAGATAGTAAAAATAATTCACAGATTTCCTAAGTCTTACTGTCTTTAGATTTCTAGCTTAATTTATATTCTTCCATGATCAACATTTTAAATCTTTTACTACTCTAAAACAACATTCTACATGTATATAATGAACTACTACACAGTCATAATATGATATAATTTCAAAATTAATGTTTCACTTCTTTTTTCTTTACCATCTATATTATAAAAGGACAGAGACTGTAATATCATAACAACCAAATGACAGATCACTGGGAGGTGCATGGAGCACCTCTGAGTCCCTTCCCCCAGGCCGTGAGCCATCCTCAGTGATGTGGGGGTGGGGGCTTGCGGCTCGCACGGCGCAGAGGGGCTTGTGCAGAGCTGGTAGGGCTCACAGAGGGGCTCACACGGCATGGCAGGGCTCATGTGGTGGTTCACAGCGGTGAGCTACTTGCACACAGTGGGTCTGGGTCTCATGCGATTTGGCGTACCTCTAGTCTATGTATATAAAAGCTCAAGCAACCGCTGCAACCAGTCAACTGAACAACCAGTCGCTATGACACACACTGACCACTAGGGGGCAGACACTCAAAACAGAAGCTTACCCCAGGTGGTCAGTGCACTCCCACAGCCAACCTACATACCCTGGTCCCTCCCGGACACTGGCTGGCCAGCCCCAATCAGCCCTGACTGGTATTGGGTGAGACGGCCCCAATCGACCCCAATGACTGGCCAGGCTGAGGGTCCCCACCTGTGCACAAATTCGTGCACTGGGCCTCTAATATATACATAAAACAGAAATGTAATAAGCAACTTGCTTTGAATACAGTTAATAATAATTGGGATAGCTAGAATAAAAAAAAACATTTCCTCTGATACTAAAATAAATCTTAGGATTAAAAGAGAATAAGTCAACATTTTAAAAGTGTGTACCAATATTTTATTTAACTAAATAGGAAAAGATCATGTCTAAAATGTAGGGAAGGAAATACCTAAACACCTACCTCATTGGTTACTTTAAAAGGCATTTTTAGTATTTGAGAAAAGACAGTTTACAATGAAAGCCATAAGCATTTAAACCAGTGGTTTTCAACCTTTCTAATGCCGCGACCCTTGAATACAGTTCCTCATGTTATGGTGACCCCCGACCATAAAATTATTTTCGTTGCTACTTCATAACTGTAATTTTGCTACTGTTAATGAATCGTAATGTAAATATCTGTGTTTTCCGGTGGTCTGAGGCGACCCTGCTAAGAGAACCGCTGCTGTAGGGTCACGGCATTAGAAAAGTTTAGAACCACTGATAACAACATGCAAAAATCAGAGTGAAGAAAACACACAGATTCTTCTAAGCAGTTTAAATAACACTATTCCTTAAAGTTGTTCAAAGGCTTTCAAACTGAGTGTTGGTAGAACCCTGGGAGTCCCCAGTATCTTTCAGGGACATACAAGCTCAAAGCTATTTTCATAATATTACTATGATACTATCTGTGTTCCCACTGTGCTGACATTTGCGCTGAAGATTCCAATGCAAAGGTGGGTAACCTGCTGGCTCCTCGGCATCCATTGGTGAGGGCGGTGAGAACAAACTGTCCTGGTAACCACTGAATTCTTCACCGCCAAGCGCAGGCAGTTAAACATTGCCAGTTTCACTTAAGGACATGCTTGATAAAAAGTAGTAGCTGCCCTGACCGGATTGGCTCAGTGGATGGAGCGTCAGCCTGTGGACTGAAGGGTCCCAGGTTCGATTCGGTCAAGAGCTGTACTTTGGTTGCAGGCACATCCCAATTGGGGGGTGTGCAGGAGGTAGCTAGTGGATGTTTCTCTCTCATCAATGTTTCTAACTCTCTATCTCTCTCCCTTCCGCTCTGTAAAAATCAATAAAATATATTTTTTTAAATTAAAAATAAATAAATCTTGACTCAAGTGCAAATCTTTTAAATACTTGGTATGATGAAAGTAAAGTTTCGCTAAAGTGCTAAGGTTGCCAGCGAAGGTGCAGGACTGTTGCAAGCTGAACTAGCTGCTTGTTTCGTGGATACCGTTTTACCTGGAAAAATACAACAGCAAAAACCCACTACGAACTATGGTGATTCAGATTTGGAATATTTGGTAGAACATAAATGAAATGAACCTGTCACTTCAAGGGAAAGACTGACAGTACTTGTAGCCAATGATAAGACGTTAACTTTCAAGCAAAAGTTAGAATTGTAGAAAATTTGTATCTGCCATTATGACAGCGTCCCAATAATTAAATTTTCTGATAAGATCAGTGATGATATCAACAAAGTTTTGTGTGTGTGTGTGTGTGTGTGTGTGTGTGTGTGTATGTGTGTAATGAGATGTGTCAACATCTGAAAAATCAGCATACTTCAGTGAAACAATATTTTCCATAGTTACACATGAGTAAAAGATCCATTCTTAGTGCAAGACAGACCAGTAGATTTTCATGTAACAGAGCATGGAGAGTTCACTGACAAGGCTTCAGCTTCCACACTGCAATTGGCTTTTAAGAAACTGCCTTGTTGATTTCTAGAAGAGTGCCAAAGAAGAACATCCACAATCATCTGAAAAGGCTGTTATACTGTTTCTCCCTTTTCAGACTACACATCTGTGAAAGGCTGCATGTTCTTCATATACTTCCACCAAAAAAATATAACAGAATGCAGAAGCAGATATGAGAATCCCATTGTCTTCTATTAAGCCACACATCAAAGAGACTTGCAAAAATGTAAAATAATGCCACACTTATCACTTAATTTTATGGGAAATGAAATCTTGTTTCATTGAAAATGTGTTATTTATGTTAACATGTACTGGGCTTGTTATTTTTATTTAAAAATAAATTAACATTATTTTTTAATTTCTGTTTTAATTTCTAATTAATTAAATATTGATAGATAAAACCCACAGTAACAAAAAGTTCTTTGGTATCCTTAATAATTTTCAGGAGTACAAATTATCAAAGATCAAAATGTTTCAGAACCTATGGTTGAAATTATTACTATTTAATAAACTCTGTTGTAAGGTAAATTGTAAGGTCAATCTGTAATTCCTTAAGTCTCAACTAGAGTTTCTCCATTAGTGAGGTATTTTTTTACTAGACATGCCCCAGTTTACCTAATTCATGGTCTATCATAAATAAGAAAATTAAAAAAGCTATTACCTTCTTTCTTCTCTTAAGACTAGAGATCAATTTCTTAACATTTTTATGTTTAAAAACTGAGGAGGAGGAACCAAGATGGTGGCATAGGTGAATACCTATACTGCTGCCCTGCACAACAATTTCAAAACTACAACTAAAGGACAAAATGGACATTGTCCAGAAACACCGGAAGGCTGGCTGAGTGGAAATTCTGCAAATAGAGGGAAAGACAGAGGGATGCTGTGACTCAGAGGAGCTGTGGAGGGCAGAGTTGCAGAGATGCATGGAGAAAGAGGAGCAGAGCTGCACGTGAGTGGAAAGGGCTGGCGGCTGAATACCGGCTGGTTTTCTCGAACAGGGAGGGAAACAAAGGCATCCCACTGCACTGATTCCCCAGTTCCAGGCAAGTCTCAGGGAACCCAGACTCATACAGGGTGAAACTGGACTGTAGAGGAAACACACTGAGATTTGGAAGCTGCAGAGGTACATGAGCTCATGGAGAGGGTGCGTAAACTTGGGAACTGCATAGGTGCGTGAGCTTGTAGAGAGGACGAAAGGCTGGCTCTCTCATTTAGGAGGAAAAACAAACAAACAAACAAACAATCAAAACAACCATCAGACTGCAGTGTTTTCTAACTCTGGATGAGACTTGGGGTGTGCAGACTCATCTAGGGAGAAACTGAACTGTCTGGCAGCAGACAGAGCTCCAGGCAGCTTTCTCTCAGAGGTGCATGCAGCCGTTACTGTGGGGCACAGAGACCCGGCCGCCGCTTAGGGTGGGGCTGACGGGAAACCAAGGCTGTCTGCTCAGCCTGGAGACTCCGCCCCACCAAGCTGAGCACAGCGGCTCTCACAGAGTAAACACATCTGATCCTCACAGCCAATTGGCCTGGAGGTCAAACCCTCCCAGTGATATCAACAACAATCAAGACTGTGCAACCCAGAAAGGGGTGCAAGAGTGTCCATCTCAGGTAACTGGAAAGGCTGAGACACTGTCCACTAGAGGACATCTACCACACAAAGCTATGAGACCAACTCAGGGAAGCAGCCAAAATGCAGAGACAAGGAAACAAATCACATTCGAAAGAAATGGAGGGAAAAAACGACTGGACCTAGAGTTCAAAACCACAGTTATAAGATTTTTCAAGAGGCTCCTAGAAAAGGCCAATAAATTTAACGAGACCCTCGAGGAAATGAGCAAGACCCTCGAGGATATGAAAAGAACCAACTAGAAATTAGATAACCTCAAGCATACCAACATCTGAATTACCAACTAGACAACCTCAAGCATACCAACATCCGAATTATGGGAGTGCCAGAAAAAGAGAGAGAGCACGATACTGAAAACTTATTAGAAGTAGTAGTGACCGAAAACTTCCTCCACCTGGTGAAAGAAATAGACTTAAAAGTCCAGGAAGTGCACAGAACCCCAAACAATAGGAATCCAAAGAGGACCACACCAAGACACATCATAATTAAAATGCCAAGAGCAAGAGACAAGGAGACAATATTAAAAGCAGCAAGAGAAAAACAAGTAGTTAACTACAAGGGAGCACCCATACGATTGTCAGCTGATTTCTCAACAGAAACTATGCAGGCCAGATGGGAATGGCAAGAAATATTCAAAGTGATGAATAACAAGAACCTACAACCAAGATTACTCTATCCAGCAAAGCTATCATTCATAATTGAATGGCAGATAAAGTGCTTTGCAGATAAGAAAAAGCTAAAGAAGTTCATCACCACCAAACCAGTATTATATGAAACGCTGAAAGGTATTCTTTAAGAAGAGGAAGAGGGGAAAAAAAGGTAAAAATAAAAATTATGAACAACAAATACACATCTATCAACAAGTGAATTTAAAAATCAAGTGAATAAAAAAACTGATGAAGAGGATAAACTGGTGAATATAATAGAATCAGGGGCACAGAGAGGGAATGAACTGACAATTCTTGGAGCGATGGGGTGTGGGAGGTTCAGGAAAAGATTGGACAAAAATCATACACCTATGGATGAGGACAGTGTGAGGGAGATAAGGGCAGAGGGTGGGATGGGTACTGGGTGGAGAGGAGCTATGGGGCAGGGAGGAAGAGGAATATTGTAATTAATAATCTGAATAATAAAGATTTATTAAATTAAAAAAAAACTGAGCACTTAATAAAATCTTTTATTACTATGTTGTGCCAAACAAGTAAGGCACACAGACAGCATTAGAGGGTCAGGCAGTGCTCAGAAATCCCGGGTAAACTAGTCCAAGATTAAGGCAGTGGTTCTCAGGTCTCGCTAATCCATACCAGCACATGTGATACACATATTCTATATCAACCTATCTAAATCTGAAATGTGGGGAATCTACATTTGGACCATTAAAAGGAGAGAGAGGAGATCAAACGAAAAAGAAAAATCGACTCTGTTTCCTCACTGTTATTTTTCTCAAACTGGGAAACTTACCTCTTTATCAGCCTTTACAAGGTAGTGGAGGAGCAGAAATAGAGGGTCCATCGGTGTGACAAAATGGAGAAGACCTCCTATAGATTAAAAAGAGAACAAAGGAAATTAATGTCTGAAAAGTCAATTTAGTCATTTCACCTTAATTCCAAAGTGGAAATGATTCATTGAAAACTATATGTAAAATTCTACATATAGAAGCTCTTCTTACACAGGCCCAAGATTCTATGAGTATCTCAAAAGGCAGAATGTGGTACATAAGATTTTACTCTAAAGACCTTCAAATTTCTGTGTGTAGATGAGACTCAAAACACTGAAATCAATCTTTAACATCCCGTTTCTCTTTCAAAATAATTTTTAACAGATGTCCTCCCCACTGCCCCAAAAGAGCAAAGGTTGGGGAAATATGAGTAGAATATGAACCATGCAAATATAGGAAATCTATACAAGTCTATTTGTAAAGCTGCAGTAAAATGCAATTTCTTGGGCTTTCAGGATAAATCCATGGGAAAGCAATATTCTCTCTGTACAGAGCTCCTTCTCTGGTCTGCAGGCTCACTGTTCTGAATTGTTAATGAGCTCAGAGCTCAGAGGTTGTAACCCTCCCCAGTTGCTCCCCCAAAGAAAAAGGTAAGAGACAGGAGTTGAACAAGACTGCACACAAGAAACTGGAAGCTCCACAGTGAGATTAATGGTGCTCTCCAAGCTGAAAGGAAAGAGTCAAATCACACAAACTAGCGTAATTACTCCTTGCTTGTCTTTCCTCTATCACATGCCTCTCTAAGCTTCCCCAACTTCCTCTTCCACAGAAATGAATCAGAAGAGAAATTGCATCAAATAAATAATTCATTATCTCCATATTTATAATTTTGGTTTTAGGAAATACACATACTTACTTTTATTCTCTACCAGAGCAATCTAACTATACAGCCAACAAATTCTAACCCCCAATTATATATATGAATCCATTTCATAGTAAGAAAAAAATTAAAGTAATTTCATATTATAGTATGAAGTTGGCTTTTTTTAAAGTAAAAGTTTACAAAAAACAACCTATCAGGTTCTCTTAAGTTTATTTTATGGGTAGGTTTCTAGGTCTAAAACAATATCCTGGTAACCCCTCTTAAAAACAGCTCTTTAAGGTTAAATTTATAAAGAATATAATAATGAAAAAGCACGTCCTTTTGCTGTGAACCCAAAATTACTAAACAAACAAACAGGTAACAACTCGGTCTAGGGAGATGAGCAATATTTTCCAATTTCATCTGGATACTACTGTGTCTATCTACCTAGACCCAACTGCAAATATATATATTACATGAGAAGTTGGAACTTCCATATACGGCCAAATGAATAGCATAGCAGCAACAACAGAAGGGAATACATGTATTCCAAGTACCAGACTATAAACAGACTACCATTGAATTTTGGCAACTAAAAACCACTTTAATTCTTCTCATACACATAGGATTTGAAATTTATCAGCAGCATGAAACCCTTTTTTGGAATCTCTTAGAATAAAGGCCAAGTGACCTTTCTACCTTAGCACATGTAACCACATACACAGTCAACAGAAAGCAACACTCTCTGGAAATGATGAGAGAATAGGCAGGCAATGCAGAGTGCCTCAACTATCCCATGACTCTCCACACCACTCCACATCCTCCTTCTTGAACCAACAAAAAAAAAACATGTGGTATCCTTTTTCCCTCTGAGTCAATAGTACTCCAAATTAAAGGAACATTAAAATATAGATATATATAACTTTGGTGTTAGGTGTATTATGTTAGGGGAGAGAGGTGACAATAGTAATTTATATAACAAGCATTAAAAGGATAGGAAGGCAAGCTGCAAGATAGTGTCGGAATGAAAGAATAAAAGGAGAGTGCATGAACCTGTAGGGAGTGTCTATTTGTGAGTGAGGAACAGCTATATTCCAAGGGACTGTTGGGAACTGCTGGATCGGGCTCCCCTGACCGGGCAGCCCCTATTTGCTGCTAAAATCTCACCCAGAGTGGCCAGCTCTGCTGCAGAGACCGTGCCATCTTGCAGGGGGAGAATGGCTGTGATCGGAAGCCTAGCCTTATCTTCAACCAAGAAGAACTCTGATAACTCCCAGGACTCTACAACCACAACACCCAGAGACTAGCTGCGAACCCACGAATACTTGGTCTAAGCAGCGTAATATGCAGATGAGGATGAGCGCTGCACCTTCTCATGGAAAGGTCAAATATCACCTAGGGAAAGAAGAGGTCTACAATGCAGGCTGGATGGAAAAACGTGTATAGCGGGATCTAGAATTTCAAAGGAAGTCTGCGTCCCACAAAATCCGCGACCTCTGGGGTCAGCGTAGCTTGTGAATGTGGAAGGTGGTCCACAGGGCTGCTGGCAGAAGGGATCTCTAGAAATCAACCCATAGCTGGGCTGGACACAGAAAGACAGCCTTAACTTCTACCAGTATACCAGCTACGCAGTGCCAAGGGAAAAAGACATGGGAGAGACATGTGCAGAGAAGAGCACAGAGCTAGGGGAAAAAGTTGTGAGTCCATGCGCTTACTCTGGCTTTTTTTTCCTCTTTAAATCCTTGCTTTTGATTACTAAGCTAAGTACATAGGATCTCCCAATTAAAAACTCTCAGAGACTGCAGGGGAAAGTTGTTTCTGTGGAACCTGGTAATCAGAGCAGAGAGAAACGATCAGAAAACCAGCTCTGGGGCAGTCCATTCCCTGAACCTGGTACTAAATACCGCAGAAAAAACAAAAACTAAGTACTGGTTAGAGAGGACTTATAGCCCCATATGTATACAGAAACACTGCCACACACAGGGGTTGAATTACAAATTGACTCTTGTATAAATATAACTAAAGGCGGGCTGAGAAACAGAGAAATATCGCCTACTTGAAAACAGGATTCTGGCTTTCAACACAGAGGAGCAATGGAATGTAGGGAACTTCAATACTGTCCTCACTACTTGACAGGAAACAGGAGTGACAAACAGAACAGTAGAGGAAGTGAAGACCTTCACTATTGCATATTTTTATTTTTTATCTTTTACTTAAGAAACTAAATTTTCTTTTCCTCACTTAATTTTATCTTTTTAATTATTACATTACTAGGGGCCCGGTGCACGAAATTCATGCACTGGGCGTGGGTGATCCCTCAGCCCAACCTGCCCCCTCACACATACTGGGAGCCCTCAGGGGATGTCCTACTAAGCCCTCACCCCAGCCTGCCCAAGGCCTAAAGCCTCTGGCCAAGGCTTTAGGCCTTGGGCACCCAGCAATTGCCCTGCAATGGGGCTGATGGCTGGCTCCATCCCAGCCACGCCCCCTCTGTCCTACCCTCTGACCTGGGCCTTTGCCCCAGCCAGTCGAGCCTGGCTAGCACAGGCCTTGGTCCCAACCCCCCCAGCCCAGGCCTTCTCCCTAGCCAGTGCACGCTGGCTGCCTCAACCCTGCCCCCCCCACGACCCCGGCCACCTTGGTCCCTCTCCTCGCAGACCCGGCTGCCTCAGTCCCGCCCCCCTCCTCAGCCCCAGCCGCCTCAGCCCTGCACCCCCTGCCTGGGCCGCCTTGGCTCCCCTATCCATTTCTGATTGGCTGGTGGGCGTGGCTGGTGGGTGTGTCTTGTGGGTGTAGCAAAGGTACAGTCAAATTGCATATTACTTTTATTAGATAGGATTTCTAATTAGTATTATTACTACTATTATTTTATTTTTATTTTAATTTTAATTTAATTTTATTTTGGGATTATTATTTCACATTCTATTTTCATTTCTCCTTTAGCATTATTTTACTCTATCTCAACTTTCCCTTTATGCCAAGATTCTCTTCATCACTTTTCCCCTTTTGTTGTCCTGTTTCCTTTACCCTATTCCTGCTTTAGATTTTCCCTATTCTTTCTTTTAACAGCCTGTTAAAAAATCATCTTACTTACATATCTAATTTCTGCTCCCCTGCTCCAAGTCCATACACACTGCTCTCTTCTCTTTATTCATTATGTAATTCTTTTTTTCTCTTCACTTTTTTTCTTTTTGATGTATATATTCTGTTTTATTTTGTGCTTCTTTCTCTCTGTCCTATTGTTGTTTGTTTGATTGTTATTTAGTTTTTTTGTTTGTGTGATTGTTTCTCACTTTTTTTTTGCTTCTGTTTTTCCTCTAATCACTTGTTATTAGCTATTGTTTATAGTTTGCATTCATTTCTGGGTGTTTGTTGTTTGTATTTTTTTGGATTAGTTGTTGTTCTATTGGAGCTTTCTCCCCATATAAATAGGTTTTTTATCCTTTTTCTTTTGGCTCTCTTATTTTTTTTCTTTTTGTCAATATCATTTCTGCACTCGTTCCCCCCTCCCCCCATTCTCTTTTCTCTGGTGGTCACATTTATTTGTAATTATTAGTATCATGAATACATTTGTGTTCAGTGACTTGTGCCTTGTTGTGTTATATTTTGAGTTAACTCAGGAGAGAGAGAGCTACTTAACCAGACATGCAGAGAGGAGATATCCTGGAGAGAAAAAGAAACAGCCTGCATATGAAATAAAAGGAGGCATCACCAGAAAAGGAAGTAAATGAAAAAGAGGCAAGCAACATGTCAGAGAAAGAATTCAGAGATATGGTCATAAGGTTGCTGAAAAGGTTGGAAGTCAAATTCAATAATATGTGTAAGAACCAAGAGGAAACGAAGAACCAAGAAGAAATGAAAAATGACATTGCTACAATAATGGACTCAATAGAAAGCATCAACAGTAGACTAGAAGAAGCAGAGGACCTCATCAGTGAACTAGAAGACAAGGTAGGATAAAATACACAAGCAGAGCAGCATCTAGAGAAAGTATTTGAAAAACAGGAGGAGAGCTTATGGGAAGTTTGGGACAACAAAAAACAAAACAACATCCAGACAATAGGAGCACCAGAAGGAGAGGAAACTAAACAAGGAATAGAAAACCTGTTTGAAGAAACAATGACAGAAAACTTTCTTGATACAGGAAAGAAAAAACTCACACAAGTCCAAGAAACTCACAGAGTGAACCCAAAAAGACCAACACCAAGGCACATTATAATGAAATTGGCAAACACCAACGACAAAGGACAAATATTAAAAGCGGCCAGGAAGAGATGGAAAGTAACCTACAAAGAATCCCCCATCAGACTAGAGACTGATTTCTCAACAGAAACACATAAGGCCAGAAGGGAATAGAATGAAATATACAAAGTCATGTGAAGGAAAGGACTGAATCCATAAATACTGTACCCAGCAAGGCTATCAATCAAAATTGAGGGAGAAATCATAAGCTTCACAGACAAAAAAGGACTAAGAGAGTTTATTACCACAAAACGAACAATGCACGAAATGCTAAAGGGTCTGCTGTGAAACGAAGAAATAGGAAGTGAAGAAGGAACACAGGTGTAAAGAATAAAAATGGTTACAAACAAGTACCTCTCAATAATAACTTTAAATGTAAATGCATTAAATGCCCCAATAAAAAGATGTAGGGTGACTGAGTGGATAAGAAAACATGACACATATCTGCTGTCTACAGGAAACCCAACTCAGAACAAAGGACTCACACATACTGATGGTGAAGGGATGGAAAAATTTTTTTCAGGTGAATGGAAATCAAAAGAAAGCTGGGGTAGCAATACTTATATCTGAGAAATTAGACCTCAAAGTGAAGGCCATAACAAAAGATAAGAAAGACCACTTCATAATACAAAGGAGAGCAATTCAACAATAAGATATAACTATGGTAAACATGTATGTACCCAACACAGGAGCACCCAAATACATAAAAAAAACTTCTGGAGGATATCAAGGAGATAGACAGCAATATAGTCATAGTCGGGGACTTTAATACCTTACTGACATCGCTGGACACATCCTTTATACAAAAAATCAGCAAAGAAACATCAATCCTAAATGACTCACTAGATCAGAAGGGATTTATTAACATCTTCAGAACGTTACACCCCAAAGACACAGAATATACATTCTTCTCAAGTGCACATGGGTCATTTTCAAATATAGACCATATACTGGGACACAGACAAAGCCTCTTCAAATTCAAGAAGACAAAAATTATATCAACCATCTCAGATCACAATGGCATAAAATTAGAAATCAACTTCAATAATAAAAAATAGAACACCTGGAGGCTAAATAGCATGCTATTAAACAATGACTGGGTTACCAAAGAGCTCAAAGAAGAAATAAAAAGCATCATAGTAACAAATGACAATGAAAACACAACAATCCAAAATCTATGGGACACAGTTAAAGGAGTCTTGAAAGGGGAGTTCATAGCTCTACAAGCCTACCTTAAAAAACAAGAAACGATGGTAATAAATTATCTAACCCTACAACTCAAAGAGTTAGAGAGAAAGCAACAAGAAAAGCCCAACATAAGAAGAAGGAAGAAAATAATAAAGATCAGAGTGGAAATAAATGACATAGAGGCTAAAAAAAAACAACATAAAAGATCAACAAAACCAAGAGCTGGTTCTTTGAAAGGATAAACTAGATTGATGAACATTTAGCTAGGCTCACCAAGAAGAAAAGAGAGAGGACCCAAATAAACAAAATCAGAAATGAAAGAAATGAAGTAATAACCGATCCCACTGAAATAGAAACGATTATGAAAAAATACTATGAACAACTCTATTACAATAAAATGGATAACCTAGATGAAATGGACATATTCTTAGAAAAATACAAGCTCCCAAGACTCAACGAAGAAGAATAAAAAACAATCCAATAAAAAAAAATGGGCAAGTGACACTTTCCATTAGAGGACATTCAGAAAGCCCCCAAGAAAACAGACACACCAATCAGAAACATCCCTGTGTTCACAGCAGCACAATTCGCCATAGCTAAGATTCGGAAACAGCCTAAGTGCCCATCAGCAGATGAGTGGATTAGAAAACTGTGGTACATCTATACAATGGAATACTACGCCACTATAAAAGGAAGGAATTCTTACCATTTGCTGCAGCATGGATGGAACTGGAGAGCATTACGCTCAGTGAAATAAACCAGTCAGTGGGAGAAAATACCACATGATCTCATTCATTTATGGATAATAAAGAACATTATAAACTGATGGGGAAAAAGATAGATACAGAGGCAGAGAAGCATCAAACAGACTGTCAAATTACAGCGGGAAAGTTGGGAGGGGGGGTAAGAGACCAACCGAAAAACTTGTAGGCATGCATATAAGCATAACCAATGGATGCAAGACACTGGGGGTTGGGGTTAGGGCATGTGCCAGCGGGTAGGGGAGGCTGGAGGAAGGTCAATGGGAGAAAAAGGAAACATATGTACTACTATTTTTAAAATTTTAAACAATAAAATAAAAATAAAAACTCAAGAAAAAATATTTAAAAAAACTTGTTAAATTCAGTTCTATTTTAGAAGCTATATCAGTATCCATTTTCAAGAAAATAAGAGGTTAAAAACTTGAAAAGAGAAGAGCAAAGAGTTTCTGGTCAAGACAATGTGCACTCCATGTTACAAAGGCCACCTACCTTCTGAAAAGATGTCAGTGTTTTAAATTCGTTAGGTAAAAATTCCCTACCATTTAAGATAAATAGGTATTGATATAAGTTGCTCAAATTATCTTTCCTTCCTCCTTGATTAAATCCTGCTCTGATGCCAAGGAGGAAAGCAACCACTGACCAGACTCCAAACCATGAGGGCAGACTTGTTCACCTGCGAAGAATGGAAAAGCTAAAGCATATTGTTTAGTTAACAGAAATATATACACTAGTCACTTACCTGATTGAACTGATTGGTCTATAAACCAAGAATGGTGTTTTTCCTTGAAAACTTTTATTTCAAACAGCTGCTGTAGACACATATTGAACAAGTAAAGGGCTCCTTCCCCTGTTAAGACAAATGTCTTTTATTTGCACGTTTTCACACACACACACACACACACACACACACAAAAAAAAAAAAAAAAAAAAAAAATCAAAACACTATCCAATTGTTCTGAGGAATGTTCCTAATATAAACATACATAGACAAATATTCTATACAAACTGACTCCAGGGAAAGCTTACACTATTATATACAAACTACTGGCTCAGTGCAAAAAATCCATGCACATTAAAAGGGGATTGATTAAAGGAAATATTTTAATATTGCTCTTTGCCCTTTCTCTATAATAGAAGTGTCAGAGGTGAAACGACCCAAATCTAATAGTTCAAGCAGATGAACGGAGCTAACACATTGGTCCCAGACTCCAAGGCAGCATGTGTCTTTACCACACACAAGGACCAAGAGAGGGACTGAGCCTGCCTACTCTGAAGGCCAGCTCTAAGTGAGAAAGGCAAAGGCCTTTAATGCTTGAAAATTTCTTCTAAACACAAAGAAACCATCTTCTATTACGAAAACCCCACCTCTGCTGTGGGCACCGCCATCATTTTGATGGCATGATGGTCAATTTGCATATTCCCTCTTTATTAGAGAGGATGCTTGGACTTTGAATCTATCTCTATCACATGCTGAGCCTGTGCCCTTGGTGAAATTATATAAACCCCTCTGCACCGCTGTTTCCATATCGGTTTAATGGAAGCAACAGTGAACCTAACTCACAGGGTTTTTCATAAGGATTAAAAAGGTAATACATGTCACGTTCTTAAAACGGTATAGTACTGAGCACAGAATAAATGCTTAACAGGTCTTAGCTTTTACTTTTTCCATAGTCAACGCAGCAAATATAAACATTTGTTCAAACGTCTGTTGTCTATGGACGTTTAGACAACAAAGAAATTTTACAAGAAGCCTGACATTTCTGAACCTTTACTTTTGTTAAATGCTTTAGACCTTTTGCTACTACCTACAACTTCCCTTCAAGAAAATATTTCTCACCTCAACTTATGCATAATAGAGAGGACAAATTATCTTCAATTTCATTTTGAGAAGAAAAAAAAACTGGAGGAAGCCAGAAATTTTTCTTCTCTTGTTGCTTCTACCTTACATTTTTTTCCAACAACAATAACAACAGCAAAGTACTCCCCAATGGTTTCCCCTTTCTTCTACTTTTATATTCAGTATTACAGGCCCTGTACCCTCTTCAATCTGGGACATCCCTCTCACAAGCCGGGACAACTGGCCCCTAACCACTCACCTGTCTGCCTGCCAGATCGCCCCTAACCCCTCTGCCTGCCTGCCTCATCGCCCCTACCTTGCCCCCTGCCTGCCTGATTGCCCCTAACCTCTTTGCCTGCCTGTCTGATCTCCCATAACTGCCTCTGCCTGCCTGCCTGATTGCCTTTAACTGCCCTTCCCTGTGGGCCTGATCTCGCCCCCAAATGCCAGCCTGATGACCCCTAACTGCCTCTGCGTTGGCCCCCACCACCATAGCTTTGTCTGGAAGGAAGTTGATGTCTGGAAGTTGGCTGGTTGACCTGGTCTAATGAGCATATGACCCTTTTATTGGTATAGATTATATAGGACAGAATTGCTTAAATGGGAGGAAAGCCTTTTTCAGCAGGAGGAGATGCTCTTGTCAGATAAAAATACAATTCCTATATCTGGACTGATAGACAGCCATATGCACTATACTGTCAAATCAGTCATTAAAAAAACTGAATCACTTTCTTACACCTTATACCAAACAGCTGTTGCCCTTAAAACCCCTCCTCAGCCCCCACCTTAGGTTCTGCCTTTGCAGTTCACCCAGATTTGGTTCTGATTGGTCTGTTTCTATGCCAGTCAGAGTCAAAAGCTCCATTTCCTAGGCAGTCATTGGCTCCTTGCTATTCACCCAGATTTGGTTCTGATTGGTTGGTTTCTATGCCAGGCAGCATCTCTAGGCCTATCTCCAGGCCTGATCATCGAGGCAGAGCTGATCAGCAGCCACCAGCTGGCTGAACTGCTGACCTCTGGGAGAGAGAGAGAGGCTTGGCTGCTGGCAAGGCCGAGAGAGATAAGGGTCTGATCACCTGATTCTCTTTCTGGCCTCGCAAGCAGGTGCTGCTGTTGCTGATCAGCCCCGCCTCTCTCTCTCTGAGAGGTGAGCAGTGCAGCCCGCTTGCATGCTGCGCACACAGCCTGGCATTTGGTCCAGGCTGCTGGTGAGTGGGCTGAACTACTGACCTCTGGGAGAGAGAGATAGACTTGGCTGCCACTGCTGATCAGCCCCCCCCCCTCCTCCCTCTCTCTCTCTCTCTCTCTCTCTCTCTCTCTCTCTCTCTCTCGGAGGTCAGCAGTTCAGCCCGCTCGCCTGCTCTGTGCACAGCCTGACATTCGGCCAAACCTCCAGTCGTGGTGGATGTTACAACCCTGGCTCTTTATATATATATAGGTTGATTACAGTCACTAGGAGAATCCCCTAATTTACTAAGTATCAGGCACCACTCAAACATTATAAAATTAACAATAACTTTTTAATGTAAATCTTGTAAAATATGTTTATGTTAATGAAAAAACAATTCCATAAAGAAATAAATAACATGGTCAATTTCACTACATATCTATTATATAGTTTAATATTTTGCTTAAAGATTAGAAGATAAAATAGAAAATACATTGAATATAAAGTTAAAATACAATTACTTCTGATAAAGTATGTATCTCTATAATATACAATGGTTTTGCTACCAAAAAATCAACCTTTGACAGGAAAAGAAAAAGTACTATTTTCTGGTCAGAACAAAATAAAGAATGTACAGCTAAAAATGAAACCACTCATAATCTTGGCATTTCAGGTAAAAACCTTCTTTTAACCACTATATATTTTACTATATAGGAGGCTAACTACTCTAAGAAAAGCTGGCGTAGGTAAGCCAAAGAAAACTAACCTGTTTTCAGAGAGAAATCAAGTATGTTACTATGTTTTGCCATCCTTTCTGATAAACAGGTCTATGGATTAAAATTATAAGGATAAAAAATATTTTAGGTCCAGTGAATCATCTGGAGAAGACTAGTAATGTCAATACCTTAGTTTGGTCACCAGGTAATGCCATTTTACATTAAAAAGCTATTCAGTACATACATTTTTTAGCCACAATGTTAAAAAAACATTCAAGTTACTATTATTGCAGGGAAGGGGAAGGGAGCTTACCTGAACATGGGTTAACCAATTTTACAAACATAAGCCCACTTTTCATCTTCTTGGAAGCATCTTTTAAATATTCTGAAAAGAAATGGTGAATGTGTAAAATTAAGATATTTGCTTTTTTTGTTCTTCTAATTTACTTAACCCTGACTTTGTTTCTTCTATTATATGATTTTTCTTTCTATTATTTATAATTCAATTCTATTGCTTAGAAGCTGTGTGATATTGAGCAAATTAACAATTGCTCTGAAAGTGCAGTGGGGTTTTGGGTCATTCTGATTTATTTCTTTGAGAAGTGATGAAGAACAGGACTCTAGGTCAGATGGTCTGAGTTATAACCTTGACTCAACCACTTGACAGTTTTGTTGCCTTGGGCAAGGTTCTTCATGACCTGTCTCAATTGTCCCATTAATAAAATGATAACATACATACTTGCCTTTGAATGAATTAACAAATCTGCTGAAAGCTCTTAACATATTCAAATACAAACACATAATATAGTTATAATTATTATTTTAATTACCATTTTAAAAATAAATATTTCCTGAATATTTATATTTTTTGCCCCTAGTGATTACCTAACCTTGTCCTCTGCCCATTTTTCTATTGGGGTATTCATCTTTCTTCTACTACTTTATGAGGAGTCTTTAAATAGTAAGAACAGGAATTCTGTTTATGTCATACTTAGAAAGGCCTCCTTGATCTCAAGATTACATTTTTTTCCTTGAACCTATCTGGAACATATCTGGGTATAAGATACTAGTAGCCCTGCTCATGAATCTGTAGCCAGTAAGCTCTCTGCGGGGCCTGGCTGCTGCAGGCCCGCTCCCAGAGGCTCTCCACGGCCCAAAGGCCCATCTTCAGCCGGGAGCAGAACACTTGCCTCCCGCTCTGTGCCCACGGTCCAGGGGCCCTCCGTGGCTGGGGTGGGACACTTGCCTTGTCACTTTGGCGACGAAGCAAGTATTTTGCCAGGCCACTCACGCTGTCCACTTTCAGTGGCGGCCCCCCATGAGGACTGGGGGACTCTAGTGGGGTTGAGAGAACTGGGCGCCGCCATCTTTGTGATGGAGTGATGGTTAATTTGCATATTACCCTTTTATTAGATAGAATGGAAAGGAGAAGTAACTAATTTTTTTTGAAGAGTTATCCATTTATACCAACACCATCTACTGAATGACCCATCATGAAAAAAATTCCTTTATGCTAAATGTTTAAAATACATTTGTAAGTCTGTCAATGTACATTCTATTTTGTTCCATTAATTTGTTTCTATATTAACATTAGTACTTCAACATTTTAATTATCATAGCTTTACAACACATTTTAATATCTTGTGAGGCAAGTCCCCTCATTATGTTTCCTCTACAATGTTCCACTGTAAAAGTTTTAATCATATAGTTTAAAACATAAAGACCATGACAATTTTATTTATAACAGTCTCTATACATTTTGAAGGGCATATTCATAGAACTCTTTTGAAGAATCTCTCTCCAAAAATCTCCCTCTGATAATTAAGGGGACAGAACTATCTACCAAGGAGCAAATGAGAAAGCTTAGAGTAAGGAAGGGAACTTATAGTCACTTTTATTCTATGGCCCACTCTCTTTAGATCTTCATAAACTTATAAAGAGCAAGCATGTTTAGAAATTGGCTTACCCAATAGCTGAAATATAACTTTTTTTCTGAAAATAATATTGACAGTAAATATATATATATATATATATATATATATATATATATATATATATATATGATTAAAAAACACCCAAATTTAGAGGTTCCTACTTACAATCAAGTGAAATAATAGGAACCCTGTCACCTGATGCAATAACAACAAAAATACAAATCAATGGACATTGAGCCAATCAGGAAGGTGGTCTCTGAAAGATGGGACACAAATAAGGTGAGCTCTGTGATTGCCCAAGCTTACTCCTTGAGAGAGTTTCCAGGCCATGAAGCAGAATAGGAGAACCCTTTGTTCCGAGCCGAACAAAGGAAGCTAGGAGTTCTGGGGAAACCACGGGTAGAGTTCACAGGTCATATACAGGAAAGGAGACAGCTACAAAGGAAGAAAACCCCAGAGGTCTGCAAAGGGTACTGATCAGTGCATGCATATAACCACTTGAGGGCTGGGAGGAAGACAGCTGGACTGATTGATGGAGTAGTGCCTCACACTCACTCAGGACTTTGAATCGGGCCTGCGCCCAGACAGACTGGAAAACCTCCTAATTCAGAGAGCACTGGGTAAAGTCTTCAAAGGGGTCTTGCCTCAGTAATATGGAACAAATAACTATAGACTAAAAGCTGTCCTGGTTTCACTGAACTGATTACAAAAGTAAGACCTAAAAGAATCAAACTGTTTCAAAGGACCTTCACTGTGTCCCAGAATGAAGCTCAAGGTTATTTATAGGAATACAAAAATATTCATCAGCCAAAAAAGTAAAATTCACAATGTCTGGCATTTAATCAAATATTACGAGGCATTCAAAGCAGCAAAATATGGCACATAATGGGGAAAAAAAACAGAAGTCAATAACTGAGAACTGGATATTGGTATTAGACACAGATGTTAGAATGAAAAGTATGAAATTAAACATAAAGGTAAGTAGAGTCATAGTCAAAACAACCAAGTTGAGACAGGATTGATGGAAGCAGATTAATGAACTTGAAGACATTGCAATAGGAACTATCTAAAACGAAAACATTTTTAAAGTGAAAAAAAAAAGTATCAGTGAACTGAGGGATACTTCAAGCACTCTAACACTGTGTATGTAAGTGGAGTTTCTAAAAGACAGGAATGGAGACAGAAAAAAATATTTGAAGAAAGTATGGTTGAATATTTTCAAATTTGATGAAAGCTATAAGTCAGCACACACATCCAAGAAGTTCAATAAACCAAAGATACATCAGAATCAATAGTTCAAAATTAGTAATAAAGAGGAAATCTTAAAAGCAGAGAGGAAAAAACGACTTTATGTACTGAAGCATAAGGCTAAAAATGACAGTAAATTTCTTACTGGAAACAATGCAAGCCAGAGGATAATAGAAAAATATCTTCAAAGTACTACAAGAAAATATTATGAATCCAGAGAAAATACACTTAAAAAATGAAGGTGAGAAATAGACTTTTTCAGACATATAATAACTGAAAGGGCCTCCACCTGAGTAACTGGGGGCCGTGGCTGGCCTGCAAACCACCACAGAACCCTCGCCCAGGCCGCCCCACACCCCAAGGGAACTCCCAACCTGATCAGAGACACTCTTCAGGGCAAACCATCTGGCCCCCACCCATGCACCAGGCCTATATCCTATCTAATAAAAGAGTAATATGCAGATTGACCATCATTCCAACACACAAGATGGCTACCCCCATGTGGGCAAGTATCTTGCCCCCATGTGGACACAAGATGGCCACCACAAGATGGCCAGCAGGGGAGGGCAGTTGAGAGGGACCAGGCCTGCAAGGGAGGACAGTTGGGGGCGATCAAGCCTGCAGGGGAGGGTAGTGAGGGGTGACCAGGCCAGCAGAGGAGGGAAGTTGGGGGCAAACAGGCTGGCAGAGGAACAGTTAGACATCAATTAGACTGGCAGGGTAGTGGTTAGGGGGTGATCAGGCTGGCATGCAGAAGTGGTTAAGGGCAATCAGGGAGGCAGGCAGGTGAGCAGTTTGGAGCCAGCAGTGCTGGACTGTGAGAAGTTCTGCCGACTGCCTAAACTGCCGATCCTTTAGGATCGGGCCTAAACGGGCAGTCGGACATCCTTCAAGGGGTCCCAGATTGGAGAGGGTGCAGACTGGGTTAAGAAACACCCCCCCTACCCCCTGTGCACAAATTTCGTGCACCGGGCCTCTAGTCCTATTAAATAACAGAGTAATATGCAAATTTGACTGTACCTTCGCTACGCTCACCAGCCATGCCCACCAGCCAATCAGGAGCATGGGGGTGTGGCTGCAGTGGCCCAGGCTGCAGGGGACGTGGCCAAGGCGGCTGGGGGTGCCTGAGAAGGCATAGCTGAGGAGGCCTGGGTCATGGGGGGCATAGCTGAGGCTGCTCAGGCTGGGGGTGGGGGTGCCTGAGAAGGCATAGCTGAGGAGGCCTGGGTCATGGGGGGCATAGCTGAGGCTGCTCAGGCTGGGGGGGGGGGTGCCTGAGAAGGCATAGCTGAGGAGGCCTGGGTCATGGGGGGCATAGCTGAGGCTGCTCAGGCTGGGGGTGGGGGTGCCTGAGAAGGCATAGCTGAGGAGGCCTGGGGGGTGGGGGTGCCTGAGAAGGCATAGCTGAGGAGGCCTGGGTCATGGGGGGCATAGCTGAGGCTGCTCAGGCTGGGGGGGGGGGGTTGTGGCCAAGTAGGCCCGGGCCGCGGGTGGGCGTGGTCAAAGTGTCCTGGGCCATGGGGGCATGGCCGAAATGACCCGGGTCACGGGGGGTGTGGCTTAGGCAGCCCAGGCCTCGGGGGTCCTGGAAGGGTCTGGGGAGCATGTCCTAGGTGGCCACGGTCCCAGGAGGCCCTAGGGGCTGTCCGAGGTGGCCCGTGCCGCGGGGCGGTGTGGCTGAGGCGGCTCGAGCCTCAGGGGGCCTGGGGGGGGGGGGGTGGTCCGAGGCCAGCAGGCCTGGGCGGGCGGGGCTGAAGCCTGTTCCAGCTGTGGGCGAGCAGGCTGGGGCTAAGGCCCTGGCTGGAGGTGTGGGGGGGCGGGGCTGGGATAGAGCCAGCCATCTGCCCCATTGCAGGGCGATGGCTGGGTGCCCAAGGCCTAAAGCCTTGGCCAGAGGGCTCCTAGTATGTGTGAGGGGGCAGGTTGGGCTGAGGGATCACCCACTCCCAGTGCACGAATTTCGTGCACTGGGCCCCTAGTTTATAAATAAAATGTATGGCAAGAATAGCATAAAAATAGGAAGGGAGAAAAGAAAGCATGCCACTGTAAGTTTCTTATGCAATATGTGAAGTGGTGTAATAACACTTGAAGATAGATGTGATTTAAATATGCATACAATAAACCCTGTAGCAGCCACCAATATTCTAAAACAAAAACTGCTGTCCTAATAAGGCAACAAAAGAGATGAAAGAATCATAAAAAATATGCAATCCAAAAAAAGGCAGAAAGAGGATTACAGAACTATAAAGAACCAATGAGACAAATAGAAAACAACCAGCAAAATGACAGACTCAAATCTAATTATGTCAATAAGCCTATTCAATATAAATGAGAGGCCCGGTGCATGAAATTTGTGCACGGGGTGGGGTTAGGGGGTATCACTCAGCCCAGCCTGCACCCTTTCCAATCTGGGACTCCCCGAGGGATCAGGCCTAAACGGGCAGTCTGACATCCCTCTCACAATCCAGGACTGCAGGCTCCCAACTGCTTACCTGCTTGCCTTCCTGATTGCCCCTAACCACTTCTGCCTGCCAGCCTGAACACCCCCTAACCACTCCCCTGCCAGCGTGATTGATGCCTAACTGCTCCCCTGCCAGCCTGTTTACACTAACTGCTTTCCCTTGCCAGCCTGGTCACCCCCAACTACCCTCCCCCTGCTGGCCATCTTGTGGTGGCCATCTTGTGTCCACATGGGGGCAGGATCTTTGACCACATGGGGACAGCCATCTTATGTGTTGAAGTGATGGTCAATCTGTGTAGGATAGAGGCCTGGTGCATAGGTGGGGATCAGATAGTTTTTCCTGAAGGGTGAACCAGATCAGGGTGGGGGTTCCCTTAGGACGTGGGGTGGCCTGGGCGAGGAACCTGTCGTGGTTTGCAGGCCGGCCACACCCTCTGGCTACCCAAGCAGAGGCCCTGGTAGCTGGGATTTATTTATCTTCTACAATTGAAACTTTGTAGCCTGGAGTGGAGCCAAGCCTCCTGCTCGCTCAATGGCGGTAGCCATTTCTGTTGGGATTTATTTATCTTCTATAATTGAAACTTTGTAGCATTGATTGGAGGCCTGGTCCCCAATCCTCCATCTTTCTTGCTGCATGGCCACAGCCATCTTGGTTGGGGTTAATTTGCATACTCACTCCTGACTGGCTGGTGGGTGTGGCTTGTGGGTATGGATTTTGAGTGCAGTGGAGTGATGGTTAATTTGCATATTACTCTTTTATTAGATAGTATGGTCTGTACACCCAATTAAAAGACAGTAATTGTCAGGTTGCATAAAAAGTCTGCTAAAACTAGAGTGGGGTAAAAGTAGGTTTATAGTTGTTAATATGGAAAAATAATATTCAATACTAATAAAAGGGTAATATGCTGATTAGACCAGGAGACCAGCCAGGGAGGGCAGTTGGGGGCCATGAGGTCGGCAGGGGGGAGCAGTTGGGGCCATGAGGCCAGTGGGAGGGACAGTTGGGGCCATGATGCCAGCAGTGGAGGGCAGTTGGAGGCAATCAGGCCAGCTGGGGGGGGGGCAGTTGGGAGCAAGAAGGCCAGCAAGGGGGGATATCTGGGGAGAGAAAGCAGGTGAGTAGGCAGTTGGGGGCAAGGCCGGCTGGGGGGGGGTGCTGTTGGGGGTGAGCAGGCTGGCAAGAAGGGGACGGTTGGGGGCGAGAAGGCTGGTGGGGGGGCAGTTGGGAGCAAGCAGGTCAGTGGGGGTGGGGCAGTTGGAGGCAAGGAGGCCAGCTGGGGTGGCAGTTGGAGGCAATTAGGCTGGTGGGGGAGCAGTTTGGGGTGAGCAGGCCAGCAGGCAGGGGCAGTTGTGGGTGATCAGGCTAGCAGGGGGGTTAGTTGGAGGCAATCAGGCTGGTGGGGGGGGTAGTTAGGAATTATCAGGCTGGAAGGGTGGGCAGTTGGGGGTGATCAGGCCGCCAGCCAGAGTGGTTAAGGATGATCAGGCAGCAAGGCAGGTGAGTGGTTAGGAGCCAATAGTTCCAGATTAGAGAGGGTGCAGGCTGGGCTGAGGGACACACCTCCTCCATGCACAAATTAATAAAATAATCCTATATAATAAAAAGCTAATATTCAAATCAACCAAATGGCAGGACAATCAGTCCCTATAACATGCACTGACCACCAGGGGGAAGACGCTCAATGCAGAAGCTGCCCCCTGGTGGTCAGTGCACTCCTACAGGGGCAGCACCGCTCTGCCAGAAGCCGGGCTCACTGCTGTCGAACACAGAGGTGTGGCAGGAGCCTCTCTTGCAGGTCTAAGCCATTAGTCAGATAGATATCCCAGATATCCCCTGAGGACTCTGGGCTGCCAGAGGATGTTTTACTGTCAGCTTAGGTCCGATCCCCCGGAGACATCCCCCAAGAGCTCCTGGACTGCAAGAGGGTGCAGGCCTGGCTGAGGGACCCACCCATGCACGAATTCGTGTACCGGGCCTCTAGCATGAGAATAAACTTTTGTGTACTCAAAACTGTAAACCTACTTTTGTCCCACCTTGTATATTCTGCCTATAAGAAACACATTTTACATAGAAAGACATAGTAAGTTAAAATAAAAATAAAGGAAATACAGTATGCTTACATGCTAACAGTAATTAAAATAAAGATAGAATGGCTCTGTTAATAACAGATTATTTCCAGGGATAAAGAAGGTCATTTCATAATGATAGAAGGCTAAAGAAATAATCACAAATTTATGCTCATGACTACCGAGTTTCACTATGTTTAAGTAAAAACTGGTAGAAGCCTCTGCCCCACCTCTAACCCCTGGCAACCACTAATCTGCTCTCCATTTCTATAATTGTCATCTTGAGAATGTTATATAAATGAACCATATAGATTCAGTTTTAAGAATCTTTTAAGACTCGTTTGTGCAATTTATAAAAATATAAAGGATAAAGTTTAACTCTTTTAAAAACTTTCCCCCAAAACTAAAACAGGTTCTGGTTCTCTCTTTTTTTCCTCCTTGCTGTTTCCCACATTTCCAGAATCACGTCTTCATCATTCAAGGCACAAAAAAGGGAACTTCTCTCTTCCTCAGCAATACACTATTTTATTTTGGTACTGCTGTAAATCTTTTAACTTTAAATTGGTAAATTATTGATTTTTGTTTCCCTTTTTTATTTTGGTAAAGAATTTTAATTTTAGTGATTCTTGCCAGTTCCCCTTTAGCATTCCTATACATCCAGAGCTTGAAATAATTAAAATTTATAAATGTCAAAAATCTAAAAAAATATTTTAATAACTACATTAGGAAAGCAATATTTCCACTTTTCCCAGGAAGAGCAATAAATCCATAGGATAAGCAATAGCCTACAATGTCAAATTCTAATAACTTTAGAATTACTAAATACAACTAAATATTGACATTAATGTGTTCTGCTGTGAATGCTGTAATGTGTTATTTGAAATATGCCTAAAGGTATGTTAGTGTAGATAACACTGAAATGTCTATGTCGTAGGGGGGAAAGTCATCTTTCTCATACTGTGCCAACAAAAGAACGTACTGTTGGACTGAATCATTCAACACAGAATTTCTAGTGAGATACTATATTCAGGTTATTTTCGCCTCTAACTATAGAATGCATTTCAAAATTACTCTCTTGACCACTTAATTACTGACTGATTAGCAAATATAGAATTATCCCTTATCCCCGGGAAGCTTTTGGATGGATGTTCCATGGTAGAGACAGATATTGAATTCAATAATCACACAAATGTAGACTGCAAATGTAACAACTGCTATGAAGAAAAAATACATGGAATATGAGACTTTATGACAGAGGATATAACATGGATGAGAAAGTATGGGAAGCCTCCCTATGCCTAGCATTGGTTAAGTTCTTTGCTTTGATGTGAAGGAGTCAAAGGAATTGTACATTTGTTTCAGTCCTGAGCCAAACCAAATCCACAGAAGGGTTTTGTTTGATGTGCATATTTAAAAAAATTTGAATTAGGTGCCAATATTTGAAAATCAGCTGATTTTTACAGCAAGTACAGACTTCAAGTATATTTCCCTACAATTAGGCCAAGATTTTGCTTTGCACAATCAAAAATCGTGGCAACATATTCACTTTGTCCAATAATAACTACCACTCTCTAGTTGCACTTAATCCTGTAGCATCTTGTATGCTCAGGGTATGGTTGGATGATTATCAAATGCCATGTGTCCTTACCAAACTCCCTTCTCACTTGCTCGCTTCTAGGTACCTCCTTGATCATGATGTATAATCCTTTTTCCATACTCCTGAATATGGTTTACCAGATATGGAGACTATTTCTATCTATGTTCATAAAGGTATTGGTCTGTAGCATTCTTTTTTTTTTATCATGTCTTTATTTTATGGATGAGGGTAATACTGAACTCAGAATGACTTGAGTTTTCTTTTTTTCCATTTTTTAGGGAAGTTTGCAGAAGATTGGCACTAATTTGTTTAATGGTTAGTAGAATTTACAAGTGAAGTTATCTGACAGAGTTTTTTCCTATGGAAAGATTTTATTTTATTAATGTAATCTCTTTAATTGTTATAGATCTATTCAGAGTATCTATTTCTTAGTGAGTCAGTTTGGTACTTTATGCCTTTATAGGATTTTGTTCATGTCATCAAAGTCATCTGTCATTCATGATTTTAATAATTTGAGTCTTCTCTTTTGCATTTAACAGAAATAAAATGCAGTCCATAAATGTGAGCCACATATGTCATTTGAAATTTTCTAGGAGACACATTACAATAGGTCAAATAAATTTCAGTGCTATATTTCTTAACCCAATGATATTATTTCTTGAGCCTTCTATCTTTTATTCATGGTCTAAAGATTTGTCAATTTTGTTTCAAAAGGGTCAACTTTGGTTTCATTGATTTTTCTCTGTCGTTTACTTTATTTATGCTCTCTTTTTCTGCTTTAATATCTACTTCCTTCCACTTACTGTGGATTTGGTTTGTTCTTTTTCCAGTTTCTTAAGGTAAAGATTAAGTTATTGACTTGAGATCTTTCTTCTTTTTTTAATATAGGCATGTACAGCCATAAATGTTCTAAACACTGTTTTACCTGTGTCCTTTAGGTTTTTGATGTTGTATTTTCATTCATTTCAAAATACTTTCTAATTTCCCATGTAGTTTCTTCTTTAATCCATTAGTTATTTAGGAGTGTATTAATTTCCACTTACCTGTGAATTCCCCAAATATCCTTCTATCATTGCCGTCTATTTTTATTTCACTATTATTGAGGTTTGTTTCATGGCCTAAAATATGGTCTGTTCTGGATAATATTTCACGTTAACTCGAGAAGAATGTGTAGTCTACTGTTGTTGAGTAGAATGTTCCATAGATGTCTCTTAGGTTTCTTTGGTTTAGAGTGTTGGTCAAGTTTTCTATTTCCTTCTCCCAAATGTTGTATCCATATTGAAAATGGGCTATTAAAATCTCCTACTATTAGTGTTTAATTGTCTATATCTCCCTTGAATTCTGTCAGTTTTAGACTCATGTATTTTTGGACTGTCATACACACACACACACACACACACACACACACAAGCCTAAGCAACCATTTGACTGGTAGCTCTGATGCGCACTGACCACCAGGGGTCAGATTCTCCGACTGGTAGATTTAGCTTGCTTCTAAGGTCTAGCCCATTAGGACTGGGTGAAATGGACTGGACACCCCTGGAATCCTTCCGCAGTCCCTCCCCAGCCCTGATTGTGCACCAGTGGGGTCCCTTGGTCTCGCCTGCACCCTTTCACAATCCAGGACCCCTCAGGGGATGACGATAAGCTGGGCCAAGGGACCTCCACTGATCACAAATCCATATACTGGGCCTCTAATCCTATTTAATGAAAGAGTAATATGCTAATGGACCATACCTTCACTATGCCCACAGCCAATCAAGAGTGATATGCCCATAGCCAATCAGGAGTGGTACGCAAATTAACCCAGCAAAGATGGTGGTATATTTGCATATGCCGCAGGGCAGTGCCCTATGCCTCTGAGGGAATGAAAAGGCACATGAGCTGGTGAAGTTGGCAGCACCCTAGGCCTCCAGCAGGGTCCAAGCTACCCCTCACCCCAGGAAGAGGCCACGCCCAGCAGAGACCTGCCATGGTGATCATGGGGCTGGGCAAATAGGACAGACAGAGTGGAGACCCACGAGATCAAAATCACAGGGTGAACTGGACAGGCAGAGCCCAGACCCGCCATCAGGATCACTGGGGAACTGGACAGGCAGAGCCCAGGCCAGTGATGGCAATCACACGGGAACTAGAGAGGCAGAGCCCAGACCCGCCATCGCAATCAGGAGCGAACTGGAGAGGCAGAACCCAGACTGGCCATCAGGATCATGGGGGAACTAGACAGGTAGAGCCGAGACCCGCAATTATGATCACAGAGCGAACTAGACAGGCAGAGCCCAGACCCGCCATCAGAATCATGCAGAAACTGGACAGGCAGAGCCAAGACTCATCATCGCCATCAAGGAGCCAACTGGACAGGCAGAGCACAGACCCACCATTGCGATCATGGGGGAACTGGACAGGCAGAACCGAGACCGGTGTTGGCAATCAGGGAGGAACTGGACAGGCAGAACCAAGACCGGTGATGGCAATCAGGGAGGAACTGGACAGGCAGAGCCCAGACCCACCACTGTGATCATGGGGGAACTGGACAGGCAGAACCGAGACCGGTGATGGCAATCAGGGAGGAACTGGACAGGCAGAGCCCAGACCCACCACTGTGATCATGGGGGAACTGGACAGGCAGAACCGAGACCGGTGATGGCAATCAGGGAGGAACTGGACAGGCAGAGCCCAGACCCGCCATCACGAGGGAACAGGAGAGGCAGTCCCGCAGTTCGAGGCAAAAAAGCCACTTTTCTGACCAACCTGCACCTGGGACCTCTTTGGGTGTGTGATACTGAGTCCAGGGCCTCTAGCCTGCAGCCATGGGAAGTCTCCCTCTCCCCAGAGTTAGGAGCACCAGCCCAGGTCTACCCAGCGGCCTGGTCCTGACTGTGGGGGGGAGTTCCTGCAGGCTGGGGTTTGATCCCCACGCATTAGCAGTAGGAGGCCAGTGCCTTTGTTATTCCTGTGTGTCTGGGTTTTAATTGGACAAATGCCCTGTGGTCCCCGTGGTCAGCTTAGCAAAATCTTTTAGGAGAATTCTATCTGGGTTTTCTCAAATTCCCTCAACCTCTACTCACCCCTCCAGAAAGGCACAGAACAAGTGAGGCCTTAAATAGAAATCAGAGTCTCCAGCAACGGTGGGCCTCTCTCCTCACAGTCATTGGGACTGGGTGGCCTCTGAGTATTTATAACAGAGAAGCACAAGCTCAGTCAGGATCTCTGTTCTTAAAATCTTATTAGAGCGAGTGGATGATAAAAGCTCAGTAATTACATCAGAATGTAAGGCAACAGTACAGAGAGGAACAGAAGCAATTGCTAGAATGATTTTCCAATAATCAGTACAAAGAGTATTTGCTATGAATTAAGTAAAAAAATATGTGTGGAAGTAGCTGCTTCATGAGTATGGCATCCCTTCCCATTTTAAAGGAAGCTGAGTTCCACATGAGCTGTGTGCTATGATATCTGAGGCACAGGACAAGAGAGGCCCTAAGTATACTATGCTTTCATATTTGAGTCATTCTTTATTGTTCAATGTAATTTATTTCTGTACACCTCAGTTTTGTAATAGTTAAATTACTAGAACAATACATCTTGCTATAAAATATTACTAGAAGATCAAATGATCAGGTGACATTTATTGTTATTTTCTAGAAATGAACACAATCTCTGGTATGCTTGATTACAAGTGAGGCTTACTATCACAACCCAAATTTATTGCTAAAAAAACAAAAACAAAAAACAAAAAACCAGAGAGCCAACTAGAAACTGAACCAAATATAAGCGCTTGAAGGGCAAATGTAAATTGGATAAGCTTTGCTATTACAAGAGCAAGAAGAAAAAATTGAGATGCAGGAATGAAAACTACATTGCATCTACTCTAAGCAGCTGTTAAAGAAAAAGAATGGTATACTATGAAAATACTTAATACAGATTGTAAAGACATTTGTTCAAAGAAGATTTCCTAGAGTAGGTGATATTTCAGTTTATTTTTTTTAAATGTGAAGAGGTTAGGTAGATAAGAAAAAGGTGTAGGGGTCCTGAGTTGCAGAGGGTGCAGGCAGGGCTGAGGGAACACCCCCCCCCCTCCGTGCACAAATTTCATGCACTGGGCCTCTAGTCCTATATAATAAAAGCCTAATATGCTAAGTGCCTGGTGACTGGTCAACTGTTCAACCAATCAAAGCATAATATAGTGATATACTAAGACCGCTCAACCGCTCGCTATGATATGTACTGACCACTAGGGGGCAGATATTTGACTAGTCAACCAGTCACTATGATGTGCACTGACCACCAGGGGGCAGATGCTCCAACTGGTAGGTTAGTTTGCTGCTGGGGTCCGGCCAATCGGGTCTGAGAGAGAGTGGCCAAAGATGCCCTGGAGCCCTCCCTAAATACCTCCCCAGCTATACAACCTCCCACAGCCCTCCCTGGCCAGTCAACCCCAGTTGGCCCCCATTGGGACTGGGTGAGATGGGGCCAGACATGCTCTGGAGCCCTCCTGTGCTCCCTCCCTAGGCCTGGCCTGCATCCTCTCACAATCCGGGAATCCTCCGGGGATGTCAGAGTCAGTTTCATCCAGATCCTGCAGGCCACTCCGGTTGGGAGGGCACCAGATGCAGGACTCAGGGCTGGCGAGTGCTGCGTCTGTGGCAGCTTGAGCCCCTCCCAATTGGGACCGACTGGGCATGAGCCTGCAGCAAGCACAGTGGGGCTTGGAGGAGCTGGAGAAGCAGGTAGGAGCTGCAGGAAGCATTGGACTGCGAGTTTCAGTCCGATCCCAGCAGGCCATCCCAAGGTACTCCCCAACCCATGGACAAATTTGTGCACTGGGCCTCTAGTATGTTCATACTTGTTATATCTTCCTAATAAACTGACTTTGTTATCATTATAAAATCTCTCTTCATGTCCAATGACAATTTTTTTTTATTTTATTTCATCGATATTAGCCCCTCCAGCTCTCCTTTGACTACTGTTTGCAAGGTATATATTTTTCCATCTGTTTATTTGCAACCTATTTGTGTCTCTGAATCTAAAGTTTTGTCTTATTGATAGCATATAATTGGATCATGTTCTCTTCCCTACCATTCTGTCAATTCCTACATTTAATAGGAATGTTTAATGCATTTATATTTTATGTAATTATTAGTAAGGTAGGATTTACATCTGCCTTTTAATAGTTTGATTTCTATATTCATATATTTTGTTTCTCTAGCCCTTACTAATGTATTCTTTTGTACTATAAAGATAATTTCTAGTGTACCATTTTAATTTCCTTGTTTCTTTTACTATATTTTTGGGAGAGTTTTCTTAATGATTGTCTGGGGAATTACAATTAGCATCTTAAGTTACAAATTAGTTCAGATTAATACTAAGTTGAAAATTTCAATAATATATAGACTCTTACCTGAAATATATTCCTTTTCTTCCTCCCTCTTTGTGCTATTATTATAAACTAAAGGCCCGGTGCATGAATTCGTGCATGGGGGGCAGTGGGTGTCCCTCAGCCCAGCCTGCACCCTCTCCAATCTGGGACTTCTTGAGGTATGTCTGATGGGCAGTCGGACATCCTTCTCACAATCTAGGACTGCTGGCTCCAAACTGCTCGCCTGCCTGCCTCCCTGATTGCTCCTAACCTGCCAACCTGATCACCCCCTAACCACTACTCTGCCAGCTTAATTGATGTCTAACTGCTCCTCTCCCAGCTTCCCCCCTGCAAGCCCCCAACTTCCCTCCTCTGCCCTGGTCACCTCTAACTGCCCTCCCCTGCAGGCTGGATCACCTCCAACTGCCCTCCCTTGCAGACCTGGTCCCTCCCAACTGCCCTCCCCTGCTGGCCTGATCACCCAAAACTGCCTACCCTTGCAGGCCTGGAACCACCCAATGGCCCTCCCCTGCTGGCCATCTTGTGTCCACATGGGGGCAGGATCTTTGACCACATGGGGGCAGCCCTCTTGTATGTTGGAGTGATGGTCAATCTGTGTATTACTCTTTTATTAGATAGAATAGAGGCCTGGTGCATGGGTGGAGGCCAGCTGGTTTGCCCTGAAGAGTGTCTTGGATCGGGGTGGGAATTCCCTTGGGGCATGTGGCAGCCTAGGCGAGAGGCCTGTGGTGGTTTGCAGGCAGGCCACGCTCCCCAGCAACCCAAGCAGAGGCCCTGGGATCTGGGATTAATTTATGTTCTATAATTGAAACTTTGTAGCCTGGAGCAGAGTCAAGCCTTCTGCTAACTCTGAGGAGACAGCCACTTCCGTTTGCATTTATTTAAATTCTATGATTGAAACTTTGTAGCCTAGAGTGAAAGCCTAGGCACTAGGGCTGCAGAAGCTTGGCTTCCTCCATTGCTCGGGCAACCCTAGCCTCTGCTCTCTCCAGCTCTGTGGCTGCCCCCATTTTTGTTGGATTTATGTATCTTCTATAATTGAAACTTTGTAGCATTGAGTGGTGGCCTATGCCAGTAAGGGCAGGTGGAAAGCTTGGCTTCCTCCATTGCCGGGGAAACCCAAGCCTCCCTCCTGCTCTTAGTAGCCGTAGCAATCTTGGTTGGGGTTTATTTGTTCCTGATTGGCTGGTGGGTGTGGCTTGTGGGCATGGTTCAATCGGAGGTATGGTCAATTTGCATATTACTCTTTTATTAGATAGGATTATATCTTTATATAAGCCCACTAACAGTTTTATAATTATTGCGTTATGAATTTGTATTTTAAGTCAAGATAGGAGAAAAGAGTTACAAACAAAAATACATTGTACTGCTTTTTATATTTATCTATGTATTTACCTTTACTGGTGCTCTGTATTCTTCATGTGGTTTAAAATAACATCTAGTGTATTTTTTATTTGAAGGATTCACTTTATGATTTTTATGTGCCGGGTCAGGTCTACTAGTCATGAATAAATTCTCTGTGTTTCTTTATCGAAAATGTCTTTGCTTCTCCATCAGTTTTAAAGAGGAGCTCTGTCATATACAGAATTCTTTGTTAAGTATGTTTTTCTTTCAGCATATTGAATAATTTCTGGCCACTATGGTTTCAAATGAGAAGTCAGCTATTCATCTTACTGAGCATCCTTTACCCGATATTCCATAACCTATTGCTGCTTTCAGGATTCTCTCCATTGTCTCTCGCTTTTAACTGTTTGAGTACGATGTATGTAGGCATGGCTCTCTAATTTATACTTGGAGTGTGTCGAATTTTCATCAAGTTTGGGAAGTGTTTGGGTATTAATTCTTCAAATATTCTTTTTGTTCTTTTCTCTCTCTGTCGTTTGGGACTCCCATTATACGTGTGCTGGTGTGCTTAATGGGGCAGTATAGGTCTCAGAACTATGTTCACGTTCCTCAATTCTTTCTGTTCCTCAGGCTAGACAATCTCAATTGAGTTAATAGTGGATTTTTCACTTCATTTATTGTACTTTAACTCCAGAATCTATATATTCTTTAATCATTTTTATTTCTCTTCACTGACATATTCTATTGTGTGAGACCTCGTTGTCATACTTTCCTTTCATTCTTTACACAGGTTTTTTTTAGTAGACCTATAATATCTGATTAAATCTTGGTTGAATAAGTCCAGCATCTGGGCCTCTCCAGGAATAGTTTTATTGACTCTTTTTCTCCCTGTGTATGAGCCACACTCTCCTGTTTCTTCACCTTTCTATCTCACTTTTCTCTGGAATGCTGGACATTTTAGATAGCGTAATAATTCTGGATAGCATAGTAATTTCAGATAGCGTAAGAATCCCCTCCTCCAACTCACCATAATTTGTTGTTGTTGCTTATTGTCATCATTGCAGTGGCTGCTGTTTGTTTAGTGACTTTCCTGGATTAAACCTATAGTCTGTATTCCTCATAGTATACAACCACTGATGTCCTGTTATTTTAGTGGTTAGCTAGATCTGACAGAGATCTGACATTTCTTTAAAGTGTTTTAAAGCAATTAAGTCTCCCAACATTTGCTGAGGGGTTCTGCCCCTGTGTTGGGTCATACCTTCAATACTGAAGCACTTTAAATTTCTGCCTTAGCTTTAATAATAATAATAATAATAATAATAATAATAATAATAATAATACTTTATTGTTGAGAGTATTACAGATATCTCCCCTTTTCCTCCCATTGCCTCCTCCACCTAGTTCCAGCCCTGTTCCAGGTTTTCACCACCCTATTGATTGTGTCCATAGGTAATGCATATTATATGCATATAAATTCTTTTGCTAATTTCCTTCCTCCCCTTTAGCTTTTAATTACTGCTTGCCTAGGGCCTCAAAGTCAGTCCGCAATGAGGGTTAGGGCCCTCTCCAGCCTTTCCCCTGGCATGCACATAGCCCTGCACAATTCCCTAGGAATATGTCAGAGCTTTTCAAAGCCCCTTATGAGTCTTTTATTGCCTTGTCTTCCTTGTAAGTATTGTCCCCTTAGCAGCGGATATGTTAAACAATATGTTAAACTGATTGTTTCTGACAAAGGCCCCGGGACAAGGCTTTTTCTGCAGAGCAAGTTCTGAGCTCCAAGGCGGGCCACGTGACAGCAATGTGCTGTGAAGGGGCTTTTCCCTGAGAGCTGTGAGGCAGGCCAACCAGGGACATGCTCTGAGAATGGGGCTTTTTTCTGAAGAGTTCCAAGCAAGGCCTGCCCATTCAGTGGTTGCAAGGCAGCTGGTTTTTACAAGTAGTACCATGTTTTCAAAACTGCTGGTTTTCAAGCTACTGCAGACCTGAGCAAGTTCAAGTTATAAGCCACAAACCCTGCTTAATGAGATTCAGCAGTTTTTCTTGAATAAATATTCCTAAAGTTATTAGAAGCCTTTGGCTAATATCAGGAGTCTGAAAAAGTTGATTTTAGCCATCTTTGTCAATGTTTTCATTGCTTTTATGAATTTAACCCTACAGATTTTGAATGTTTAGTATAAAAAAGAACTCAGATTCCCATAAAACTTCTGATAAATGTCTTGAACTACACCGGGCCTTAGATACACAAAATTACCTGTGACTATAAGTTGAAGGCTCTATAAAAGAGCTTTTGATATTCATTTAAGCTTGGGAAACCCAGGGTCATCCCGCCAGACTTGGAAGCTCCATCTTTTCCTAACTTTTACTTGCATTAATTAGGAAAGAAAAAAGTCTGCTTTTAGAATAATGAGAATCAGAAAAGGAAGAGAATGGGAGTGTGGAGGGAAGAGGTCTCCTCTATAAATTTACTTTGAGCTGATGCCTCTTTCTTTTATAATATTAGCATAGGAAGTACACAAGATCTAAATAAAGTCACAGAGATGCCTAATCCAACCCCAGCTTTTCTCCTTACTCAGCAGATATCCAACCTTTCTGTGCCTCATTCGTTTCATTTATAAAATGGGTAGAACAATAATTGTTTCATAGGCTTTTGTTAGGCCCACTTCTGGGAATATTAATTTCAGTCATAACTATATGCCTTCTCTTCCTAAGATGTTAGCACTACATATGGTCTGAGTCATTTTCCTGACTTTGAAGCTCGCAACTTTCTCAAACATGACAAGAGGCAAACCAAGAAAGCTAGAGAAAGGCATAAACTAGAATAATAACTCCCAAGTAACAGGTTCTTCTAAGAATACCTTTTTATTCTGAAGCTTTGAAGAAAAAATAAAAACTGGCCTTAACCAAGACTATTCTTCCAGGGCTGTCCCTATCAATATCAGCAGCCTTGTTTCTAGGAATGCCCTATACTAGGGTGGGGGACGTCGAAGTGCCATATAAGGCCCACAAAGTCATTTGGTCTGCCCCTGCCAAGGCATTAAGGTTAAGTTAATTAGATGTCTGACAATATACAGTAGGCTAATTTTTAAGTTGATCATTTTGTATGGCCCATGAATGATGTTAAAAACACCCAAATGGAACTTGGCAGAAAAAGGTTTCCCACCCCTGCCCTGAGAGTCAGAGAATGAACTGATGAAAAACTTTAGATTTGCAGCCAACTCAGAGCCACAAAGACCAGCAATATATATATATATATGGCACGAAGGCCTTGAAATATCTGGGAAGCAGGAAAATTGTGAACAGGCAGAAAAGACAGAGCTGACTGGAATGTCAATAACAACCGAGGCTGGCTCTGGGAAAAGTGTGCCCAGTCCCTGGTCATTAAACAGAGGGAACCCCAGCCCTTTCTGACCTTCCCACCTCCCCAACAGTGGCACCTACCACCTTCCAGTCTGCAGAGTAGCCTTTGGCAGATAGGAGTTCAGGAGGACACAGAAGAGCCACCAGTCTGTGCACTAATTCCTATTGATGTTGGACAGATTATTTGACTTCTGTGAGTCTTGTAGAATGGTGATAATAAAGTTTGCTTGACTACTTCCCACGGTCAAATACAATAACTTACACCAAGTGCACTGTAAAAGTGTAAGAGCTAGAGGATGGGCTTCCTAAAACTTACATAAACCCTGGCTAAATGAGAGAGAGTATAACTTACAACCAAAGTAAAATTCTCCCTACAAGTAACTCTCTTCCACTGTATGTCACCCAAAGAAACCACCAATAACTGAGAAACTCAGCATGCTGGACTGAAACAGGCCTGGTCTAAGCGGCTCAGCTTTGGCCCAGATCTCAGTCACGTGGTAACTGCCTGAGGGCAGTGGCCGTCTGTTGTGCTGTCTGCTCCCACTCTGCTTTCCAGGAAAGCACTCTCTTCTCTTCCGGTACAGCTCCTCTGCCCCCTCTCCCACCTAACGCTTCCGTGGAGTCTGCTCCTCCCCGGATACAGGTAACTGGGGGTACAGGGTGCAGACGGCTATTTTGAAAAGGTTAAAACTAGAATTAAAAGAGGAGGGGCAGCTTTTCCCAGCAGACACCAGGAGATTTGAAGTTTGGGTGCAGTGTGCAGCCAGGTTTCCACTAAATAGAGAAGTTCGTTTGAAAAGCAGTTAATGCCCAGAGAGGCAAAAACCCTGCACCTTCTAGCGCTGCCACACCCGAGTTCCAGCCTCCCCAACAGCCCCCCACGCAGCGGGCTCCCTCCTAAGGACATGTTGAGCCCACTGGGGAACTCCTAACAAACTGCTAAGTCAGGTTTTGTAACGCAATCAGGACTCACTGGCCACACATTAAATACTACGCAGACTTTCAAACTGCCATCCTATTTATCCCAAGGGCTGTCTGTCTGCAGGAAGCCATGGCTGTCCTACATAAACTTAACCTCAAATGCCTTTCAAACACCCTAGCTTGCCATGTGTCCTAGTGGAATTTATCTTTCCCTGTCTTGCATCTATTTGAATTTTCAGCCTCAATCCACTCTTACAGATAATCCATTCTAAATATGTAGTCTACTCTGTGAAAGCAACGCTTATGTGAAATATTTGTTACAATATAAATAAGTTCATAATATGCCTTTTGAATGCAAAAATATGACCTACAAATCTGTCAACTTTGTTCGTATTGGCTATATGAGTTTCTATCTTTCCTAAAATTAAGAGAAAAAATATCTCAGTCCTTTACCTCTCCATTAAGTCAACTTAAATGTCTTTCTCTAATTCCATGATTAGGCACAGCAAATAAAACTATATAACACTCTGGTAAAACTCCAATAGCCCTGAGAATTTTAGTGAGTGTTATAGTAAATAAGTAGAAAGAAAAATAGTGAAACGAAGGCAGAAATACAGATATATAAAAAAATAAGAACATGTAATTCATTCTGTGATACAACATAAAAAGATTAGAAAAATATATTTTCGAATTGTTATTTCTAGGTGGTAAAATGGACAAATTATTTCCTTTTTTATATTTTTTTTTCCTTCCTAAATTTATTTATGGAGTATTGCTATTCCAATAAAAATTTTACTAAAAACACAAGAGAGAAAAATGTGTAAACGAAGAGATAACTAGTCAACACCGAGCGACTGGTCATGGCAGAGCCTCACCAAATGCTGCTGGGACGACAGGCCCCTCAGGGGAATCAGCTCTGGCCGAGACCTCACCCAGCTGGGTCCTCCCTGTTTCAGAAGCAGATGAAACAAGGCACCAGAGCATGCAGGCCTGACCCTTTTAGCAGGCACAGTGGGCTACTTTAGCAGACAGAATACTTAGAAAGGAAAGTCACTTCTAAAGATATTTTAAAATAAAAAATAAAGGATCTCTGAACAAAAAGGCTGAGAGTCCCAAGTAGCATGTTCTGGTTTCAGAGGCACTGAGCCACTTTGGGCTCTGAAGCTCAAGGCCAAGGCTCCATCACTAGGAAGCTAAGAGTGGCTACTCAGGGAGAATGGACCTGGATTCTCCCAACCGCTGGCATGTACTGGGCACTCAATACATATTTATACAAAAACGGTACAGTGAACTGAATAATCACGAGGAAATGTGCAGGTGACTGCAGAGGGACCATTAACTTGCACACTAACAGGAAGGCTTCCCGGAGGAGGTGACATTTGCATCTGTTTACCAGTAAAGAATGAACAGGCATCTGGCGGGTAGAGAACACAGAAGAGAGCTGGCAGGAAGAGGTCCAAGCAGACACAAAGTCAAGGATATTAAAAAAAAGAAGCAGAATTGGGGCAATTGGATTATCTTCACAGGCACTACAGGTGAAGCAAGCCTTGAGGAAAGAGTAGAATTTGGACAGAAGGGAAAGAAGAAAAAGGACAGTGTAAGCAAAGAACACTGCAGGAAGAAATGAAATGTGAGGCATTTATTCTTTCAAGAAATGTTTACTAGATACCAATACTCTGCCCCAGACCCAGGCTAAGAACTTTGGGCGCCAAAAAGAGCTGCTGTGTAACTCCAACCAACAGCTAGCAAACCCACGACTGGCACTGCTCTCCCCAATGCAGAGACGAGGAAACTGAGGCTTGACACTGAGAACACAATTTCTCCAAGAACATAAAGCTAACCAACAGCAAACTCCAGTTTTAGGTGTGTTTTCAGTCAGGCTTTACAGCACACTGGCGAGTTGTTTGTTCCTTAGGAAACCCATGTAGCTCCTATTCTGCTTTTCAAGTAAAAAATTATGAACGTTGCTTGCTTTGCTTTTACGATTTCTCTTCTGCCCTGGAGGATAAACATGCGGGGCTCACAAGTTCCTATAAAATGTACGTGGTCATTGGAACAATCACTAGCAGGGCAAGATCAGGCTCCGGAAGCAGCCTAATTGCACCAGCTGGTAAATATTTAAGTCCATCCACTTCAGAACGTGCTCAGATCCCAAGGGGAGCAGACCCCGTGGCCATCTGAGAAAGGTCAGTCCGGTTCCCACCAAAAAACTTCTCAGGAAGGCAACGCCAGACTCAGTATTTGTGCGGAAAGGACTGCACATGCTCCACGCTAGAGAACCCAGACCCCCCCACTGCTGAAGGCCTGCAGACCGCTGTTCGGTAACGGTCGCGTCCCCCAGAGCTGAGCTTAACACTCACAGGCAGTCTGAAGTCCGCACTCGAACTGGCCAGGTCTCCCAGGCCTCCCTCACCCCTCTTCCCGCCCCACAAGGCTAGCCAAACAACCAAGTGCGGGCCCTCTCGTGTGAATACGCTCTTCTGAACGTAAGGAAGCTCTCAGCCCACAGGCTGTATGTCTAAACACAAACGGACAGACATGCAAACAGCTTGACAAAGAACAAAACACCTGCTTAAATATTCTTTCTGAGATTAACCATGTGCACTTAAGGAGGAAAATGAGTTTTTTGTGTTTTGTTTGTTTTAGGGTCACTGAAAAGTCATTTAGATGTATAGTAATTATTCTTTCAACACATACTTTTACTTTATTTTAAACAAGAAGTGTTCTTGGGGGCTTATTACAAAGCTATATGCCCTAGCTGGGATGATCAGTGGTTAGAGCATCAATCTGCAGCCTGAAGGGTCAAGGGTTCGATTCCCAGTCAAGGGCATGATGCAAGTTCAATCCCTGATGGGAGCATATGTGGGAGACTACCACTGCATGATCTTTCATATCTACGTTCCTCTCTCTCCCTCCCCCCTTTCTCTCCCGTTATTTCTCTTTAATTTTTAAATTAAACACATAGCTCTAAAGTTTGCACTCATACAATGCTTTCAAGCCTCTCTTTGCCTTCCATCTGGAGAGGCTATCGTTATTTGTGATGTTGTGGTGCCTCACATGAGACTTCTTACCGTACTGGAATGTCTAAGGTAGGCAAGCAAGCCTGAAATTCTTACCTCCCAAAGTCTATCTTCTACACCCCACCTCCTTCCCCCCAAACTGGCATTACTTACGATGGCTGTGAGGACATAAATAATACAACCCTTCCTAGAATGCTTTCCAACATGTATATGCAGAAGATACTTTATTGTAACACTTGTCTATGGTTGAAGTCCAGGTTAACCAGAGGACTGATTAAGGGTCCTTTTCAGCTTACGTAGCCCCAAACGAGTTTAACTAGTCCTGAGATCACCTCTGTCCTCGCTTTACCCCTCACATTGGGGTTTCCCAATGCTTTAACATTTCCTCGGAGATGCTAAGAGACAGGGTTCAGGCACGTTAACAGCCAACGCAGTCTTCTTTCCTACACCGGGACTCCCTTCCCAGCTGGCCTTTCACACTAGAGTCCACTCCAATTTAGCAGAACTGACAAACGTACAAAACTTGGACTCAAGAGAAATATTTAAAATATGACTTAAACTTTTACTTTTAGGGTAGCAAAGATGGATAGAAACTTCCACCATTATTTCAAAAAGTGAGATGTGAACAGCCTCTCATAGTAACGGAACCTGCAAATACGCAGCCTGGTGCCCCCAGGCCATGTCTGAGGAACGTTTTAGACCGTCAGGAAGCGCTTACTCTGCTGAAAAGGAAGGCAGTTCCGTCTTCCCCGGCCTATGAAAGCCGAAACTCCAAGTCTGATTCCCTCACAAGTAACCCTTCTAAGTCCCAGCTTTTTTTTTTGGGGGGGGGGGGGGGGGGGGGAGAGGAGCGGAGAATAATCTACTTCTTCAGGAAAATAAGAGACAAAGATACCTAAATAGTACTTCTACATTTTCCCTCCAAGACGTAACACAATACTGTGGTAGGCACCTCGATAAATGAAGTAAATTAAATGTTGGGAAAAAGAGTCACCTCAGGTCTTGGTGCCTGTACATTTGTTCACGGAGAAATCTCTAAAGTTCTGGTGCCTAATGATTAACTGGCTCGCGTTTCAGTGTGTAGAGTAAGCACTTCAAATTCTTCTGCCAGAAGTTTTCTAAAACTTAGCACAGATCGCTCCCATCAAATGCTTTTGAAAAACTTCATACAATCTTCGTTTCTTTTGTGAAGGGCCCACCTCTCCTGCGGCTCCGGTGCTCACTCCTTTCAAATGCATGACTTACTGGAGCTGACTCCCAACACACAGCAGAGCATGTTACATGCCGGTAATACATTAGTAAACGCGCTTACATGCACTCGCCTGACATGCACATTCTGGCCCGCTCCAAAGAGAGACCTCAATGGCCGCTCCTCTCCCCCAGTGCAGCTCCCAAAGGCTGGTCTCACTGCGGGGTGCCTCGTGTGGTCCCAGACCGGCAGAATCAGCATCACGTGGTTAGACATGCACATGGTCAGGACATTCCAGAAGCACTCACTGATTTAGGAACTGGAGGTGGGTCAGCTCACCTGGTGACAAACACCCTCAAGTGTGCGAAGCAGGGTAGCTGCACCAGTTTCGGCGCCCTCACAGCCTGCAGGTGGCACGAAGGGCCGCTAGCAGCATTACAAGAGCAGGAAGCTGAGGCTGGGTTACAAAACCTGAGGTCTGGCTGTTCCCTCTCTCAGTTCCTGAACAGCTGCCTCCTCCTCCTCCCCTGCGTTTACAGGTCACGGCACATGTCAGTTTTAAACAGCAACAGGCCTGAAATTATCCTCAGAGCCCAGCCGTAGACACAGTAAGCCTGCAATTTTATGGGATGCAATCAGTACTTAATTTTTCTGAAGATACACAGAATGTCAATACTGATTAAACAGAAAATAAGAGACTTAAATTATCCTCAGCCATTGTGTGTCTCCGAATAAAAATAATGCATTTGGTTTGAAAGAACAGAGGCCCCTCGTTGAACTGATGTACAAAAGGGAGAAGCAGTGTGTGTATACAGGGAGCCCTTTATCAGGTTCTGCCAAAGCCCGAATTTTGCACTAACTGCTTTACCACGCGAGCCCCCTCGTGAGGATGTGAGCCGAGAACCCGCACACGCGGGCGGTGAGGTCGGTCAGCACAGGCCCCCTCGGAGCGCCGATCGGCAGCACCGCTGCAGGGGACATGCACAGCGCCCAGGACAAGCGGGGCTCCTCCCGGGGGTCCACCCCACGGAGACAAACGCCCCCCGTTACCCTAGCAGTGACTAGATAGTCACCAACTGAAATCCAAGTGTCCATCCGCAGTAGGGGAGATGAGTATTATGTATTATGCAATAAGATATGACAGAAATAAAAACACAAATCAGCCAACAATCTGCTACGCCCAACATGGCCGAGTCTCAGGCACAGCGCCGAGGGAAAGGCCGGGCGGGCTCGCCGCCTCGGGGTCGGCAGAGGCCGTGGGCGCACCCACAGGCAGGAGGCGCGCTGGCCAGGTCCACAGTCTGGCCAGGTCCAGTCTGGCCTGGCGCGGGCCACAGCCGTGTGTCCCCCGAGAGCCTCGTGAGGCGCACACAGAGCACGCAGGCTTACTGAGTGTGGCGCCCCTTGGTGAGGGCGGACACACGGAACGCCGACAGGCCGACCATGGCCCCCCCCACCGTGGGCCTACATGCCCGGACACCGGTGTCCCCGAGCAGACACGCACAGCGGCTGCGGGGCTGGAGCGCAGGCACAGCGCGCTCTGCTTGTCCCCGTGTTGTGCCGCCGTGTGAAACACCCCAAAGCCCGGCCTTTTCGGCTTCCGCTCCGTCCCAGGCTCCTGTTGCTCCCCATTCAGTGCGGCCGAACCCGCGGCCGCTGGCCCCCAGCCGAGCCCTGGGCGGCTGCGTCAGGGCGGGTGAGCGTGGGGCCGCCGCCGGCCCCCCACTCACCGCCCCGACTCCCCACCCTCCTCCCGGCGCCCCCGCACCCAGCGCCCCTCCTGCCCACCGCCCAGGGTTCGTCCCCGGACAGGCCGGCCGGGCCCCCCACATCCCAGCCTCCAGTCCCGGAGCCAGCCGCCCCGGGGGAGCACCGACTTTACACCCCGCGGGCGACACGTGGACCCGCATCGCTCCCCACAGGCCGATTCCCCACGCTCCCTGAGGCCCATGATCCCCAGAGAATGAGAGCGGGGCGGGGGGCAGGGGGCAGGAGGGTAGGGGTAGGGGGCGGGGGTCAGGGGGCAGGAGGGTAGGGGTGTAAGGGGTCAGGGGGGGTAGGAGGGTAGGGGGTCAGGGGTAGAGGGGGTCAGGAGGCAGGAGGGTTAGGAGTAGGGGGGCGGGGGCAGGGGCAAGGGTCAGGGGGATAGGGAGGGGGGGCAGGGGGACGGGGGCAGGAGGGTAGGGGGCAGGGGGTGGGGGGGTAGGGGGTCAGGGGGTAGGGGGTCAGGAGGCAGGAGGGTGGGGGTAGGGGGCGGGGGTCAGGGGGCAGGCGGGGCGGGGGGGCAGGGAGGCGGGGGTAGGGGGTCAGGGGGCAGGAGGGTAGCGGGGTAGGGGGTCAGGGGGGTAGGAGGGTAGGGGGTCAGGGGGTAGGGGGTCAGGAGGCAGGAGGGTGAGGGTAGGGGTAGGGGGCGGGGGTCAGGGGGCAGGAGGGTAGGGATGGGGGTAGGGGGCAGGGGGGTAGGGGGTCAGGGGGTAGGGGGCAGGGGGGTAGGAGGGAGGGGGTAGGGGGTCAGGAGGCAGGAGGGTAGGGGTAGGGGGCGGGGGGCAGGGCGCAAGGGTCAGGGGGATAGGGGTAGAGGAGCAGGGGGGCAGGGGGACGGGGCAGGGAGGCGGGAGGGTAGGGGTAGGGGGCGGGGGGCAGGAGGGTAGGGGGTCGGCGGTAGGGGGCAAGGGTCAGGGGGATAGGGGTAGGGGGGCAGGGGGACGGGGGGGGGGGGGGACGGCAGGGGCGGCGGAGAGGCGGGGCTGGGGAGGGGGACGGGTCCGCTTGGCGCTTCCGGCTGTGGCTGGAAAGCCGAGCCAGCTGCACTGCGACCAGCGCGAGGGGCCCTGTGTCCGGGAGCCCGTCGGGTCTGGCACTCGGGGCCCGGGACGCGGCACGGACCGCGGGGCCCGCAGGGGAGGCGCGGGGCGGGGGCCGCGGGGCGGCGGCGCGCCTTCTGGGACCGGCCGGGCCGCGGGGTTACCTGGCAGCAGGAACACGTGCTCCCGGGCGCGGGCGCCGTCCCCGCAGTCCGCGCGGCGCGCCATGCGGCCGGCCTTCTCCCGGAGCGCTGCGCTGCGGGCCAATGGCGGCCGGGGAGTTCCGGCGGCGGCCTAGGCCTGGCGGGTCCCGGAGGCCGCCCGCGGGGCGAGTGTGGTTTCGTTTCCGGTGCCGGCGGCTGCCGCCGCGTTAACTTTTCAAACTCTGCGCCCGCGCCTCGCCGCCCGTCCCGCCCGCGGTGGGCGCCCAATTCGGCGGCGCGTCGGTCAGAACGCGGCGGCGGGCGGGGTCGCCTCCGTCCCGGGCGCCGGGCGCACGCACGGGCCCGCGGGAGGGGACGGGGCCCGCACCGAGCGCCCGCCGCCCGGGCTGCCGCGCCGGCCGGCCGGCCAGGGGATGCTGGGGAGCTGTTCCTGTGGGTGACCGGCAGCCCCGCGGGGATCCTGTTCTCGGTGGTCATGTGTCCGGATCCCCTGTTGCATTCCGCATAGGAATTAATGTCAAAATAGTGTGTGCTTTGAATTGGCTGAGTCCTCATTACTAAAAAGGTTTCACAATTTGAGGCTCACAGTATGAATTTGTTATTTTGGACGACTTTGTAATGAGTTAAAAGTTAAGACTTTTTAAGAGCAAAGTTTAAAAAGTCAGGGTCGTGAAATTGGGGAACTTAAGCTTTAATTTTTTTTTTTTTAGTTGAAAAGGTAATGCTTGGTGTAACATGGTTTTTAAAAAGATAATAGCAATTTCTCTCATACTTTAAAAGAAAATATGTCTCACAGAGACCGGTGTGGCTCAGTGGATAGAGCGACAGACTGAGGACTGAACGGTCCCAGGTTCCATTCGGGCAAGGGCATGTACCTTGGGCACATCCCCGGTAGGGGGCGTGCAAGAGGCAGCTGATGGATGTCTCTCTCTCATGGATGTTTCTGACTTTCTATCCCTCTCCCTTCTGCTCTGTAAAAAATCAATAAAATATATTTTTTTTAAAAAGGAAAAGAAAAGAAAGTATGTCTCCCCCCTAACCCAAGATCCCTAAACCCACTCCCCAGGGCAATTTCTTGTTTATTCTAACAGAAATTTTCCATACACTGACAAATTCTTACTTCTTGCTTTTTGCACAAATGGAAGAATAATATATATAACTCTGCACTTAAATTTGACAACACGATCTGTCTCAGCCTTCTGAAAGGACTTTTTATTTTCAATCCTGTTTCCCATGTGAAGGGGACAGCCGAAGTTCAGTGCAGGACATGGGTGGTAGAGAGGAAGACTTTCTGGCTGAGGAGGGGCAGGGAAATGCCAAGTCTGGGGCAGGCAGAGATTAATCTTGCTCTGATCTCTTCTGTCCACTAAGACTACACTGGGTAACGCCCTAGTGTGTAGGTCAAATGCCCAGACACACCACAGTCATGATTAAAACAGCTATAAGAGACATGTTACACACAATTCCAGTGTTCCGACATACAGAGTTCTTATTTCATCTGCTCCTTTTCAGCCATTGGCTGTATAAACATGTATTTTTACTAGTATCTAGTTGTTTTCACAGGATAAATACAATTTTGTTTGCTTTTCTCCCTTTACATTGTCATAAAAACATATCCCATAACATCCAGAACTGTCATTCTCAATGGAGGCATGTTTTTTCACACTACTAATGCACCAAGATTATTTATTCCCTACTGTGCATTATTAAGGTTATTTCACAATATTATTATAAACTAGAGGTCCAGTGCACGAATTCATGCATGGGTGGGTTCTGGCTGGCCTGCCCTGAGGGACATGGGAGGTTGGCTGGCTGGCTGGCCCCACCCCCAATGGGGGGGGTCACATTCTGGGGTGGGGCCGGCCTGAGGAGGGGCCATGGGAGGTTGGTCAGCTGGACCTGACCCCTGGTCAAACTCCTGGTCAAGAGACAATTTGCATATTAGGCTTTTATTATATAGGACTAGAGGCCTGATGCACAAAAATTTATATAAGAGTAGGCCTTCCTTCTCCCAGCTCTGGCACCAGCTCTCCTCCAGGACCTAGGCTTCCCATATGGCCACTGGCAGGCACCTGGGACTGGGCTGGCTTCCCCCAGCTCTGGCTTCATCTGGAAGGACGTCTGGAATGACACCTGGAAGATCTCTGGTCTAATTAGCATATTACCCTTTTATTATTCTAGATAGTGCTACAAAGTATTCAATATATGGATTATGCAGCAGTTAAAAATCAATGAACTAAGTGTACACATAACAACATGGTCCTTTATATCAAGAAAAAAGTTAGGCAGAGATTTATAGCAGAATACCATGTAGGTAAATTAAAAATATTGAAAAACATGTTTTATAAGGATACATGCACAGTGAAGGCCAATTATAACCACAAAAGAAATGGGTGTCTTAAAATGGAGGATAATGGGAAGGAATGAGGGGGACAAAGACAAGTAAGAGACCAGGACACATAGTATAGACCATCGTCAGTATGTCCCATTAATGAGATTATAGCAAACTTTCTTATGTTTAGATCCAAGAGCAAAAACAAACTTTTTGAATGTGCTGTGACAAACATCTCTGAACAATTTCCTTTATCCACTTAAAAAAAAAAAAAAGGGAGTACCGTCTTGGAAGGGGGACCAGTGGTGATGTTGGAGACAGACTCTAGATCCCTATTGTCCTTAGGGTAAGGTCCAAGGTACTATGCTTTGAACAAATGGCCTTGAAATATGCTTCTCATTTGCCCCTTCAACCACAGGTCCCACCACCTCTCTCCCTACTCTGCCCACAGTCTGGCCAGGAGGAACCACCTTCTGTCATGTTACCATTGTGTTCCCAAGCTGAGGTTGCCCTGCTCTCTGCTAGCCTCATTCCTCTACCTCCTTCCCTCCCCTCCACCGCTGCCTTTAGACCTTCTTTAGACAATGCCTTCTCTCTAGCACTCCTCCTGCCTCCCAACACCCTCCCCAAGAATGAGTGGGATGCTTCCAACCTTCTCAGTTATCTTACTAGGTAATGGGGCTTCTGGTTCTCTTCAGTTCCTTGAGAAAGGACAGCATCTAGTAGTTCACTCCATCCTAAAGAAATAACAATGGCTTTAACTGAGTACTGTGACAAGCTCTTTCAGTCCTCCGGTAGCCTTAAGGGGAAGTATTAGCATGATCCCCATGTTTTACAGAGGAAGAATGTAAATTTAGAGAAATAAACTAATTGTCCAACATGCAAAACCAGCAAGTAGCAGAACAGGAGGTCCAACCCAGAGATTTGGCTCTAATCCCCCTCTCCTTCCTCCTACCCTAATGTCCCAATACCTAGAAGACATCATGTGCTCAGCAAATATTTTATGAATAAATGTACATGTGGGTAGATATGGCAGTTATGGTAAGAGTCAGTGTGGCTTGTGATATTTCCTAAGTTTTATAAACAAGAACAAATTGATTATATCTAGTATATCATAAAATATCCTATAAATTAAGTTTTAATCTAGTCCCACTAACATGTAAAGAGATAAGCAAGTTAATCTTTAAAAAAGAAGGGAATAGCAACTTTAATACTTGTAAGTATAGAATCATAGAAACTTTTCTAAAGGTAGAAGCAAGAGGTATTCATTTTCTAATACAAACAAACAAACAAAAAGGAACTGGGGGAAAAAAAGTTCAATGCAAATAACCTTTAGCAATGCTTAGCGATGAGATCAGAGAGAGCTTGAACTAAAGGTAGTAATTTTTTTCTCTTACAAAATATTAAAAACATGAGAATTCTTCTGTCATAACAAAATGAAAATGAAAATCCACACTTATCATCACTTTTATCATGTTTCCAAATGCTCATCTAGAGACAACAGAGAAGGCAAAACAGCATCTAAAGCATATGCTGAGAATGAGAAAGGATCAGCTGTTGAAAGGGCCAACCATTTAGAAACAGGACCAATGGATAGTACTGAACCATTCTTTCTAGAAGGAGAGTATCCTAATATATAAAAGCCCAGGGTCCATAATGACTGACCGAACACCAGAAGTCAGGCTTGCAGTCAGTGCTGGGTTGCCATGGGGGCTGCAGATCAGGCCGAAGAGAGGCTCGGAGAGAGAGGCAGGGTCTGATCTGCAGCATCCACGGCAGCTGCTGATCAGCCGTTGCCTCTCTCTTTCCCTCCGGGCTTCACCAGCAGTCGTTCCTCTGTTTCTCTCATTAGGCCTGAGGATAGGCCTAGAGACTGGCATAGAAACCAACCAATCAGAACAAAATCTGGGTGAACTGTGAGGAGCCAATTTCTGCTTAGGAGGCAGAATTTTTGACACTGACTGGCAATAGAAACCAACCAATCACAACCAAATTGGCCTGCAGAGGAGGGCAGTTGAGAGTGAGATCAGGCCAGCAGGGAAGGGCAGTTAGGGTTGATCAGGCAGGCAGAGGCAGTTAGGGGTGATCAGACCAGTTGGGGGTGAGATCAGGCCAATAGGGGAGGGCAGTTAAGGGCAAGATCAGACTGGCAGGGGAGGGCAATTAGGGGCAATCAGGTAGGCAGGCAGAGGCAGTTAGGGGTGATCAGACCAGTTGGGGGTGAGATCAGGCCAATAGGGGAGGGAAGTTAAGGGCAAGATCAGACTGGCAGGGGGGGCAATTAGGGGCAATCAGGCAGGCAGGCAGAGACAGTTGGGGCTATCAGGCAGGCAGGCAGATGAGTGGTTAGGAGCCAGTGGTCCCAGATTGTGAGAGGGATGTCCAATTGCCGGCAGTCAGACATCTCCCAAGGGGTCCCTGATTGGAGAGACTGCAGGCTGAGCTGAGGGACCTCCCCCCTCCCGTGCACAAATTTCATGCACCAGTCCACTAGTTTCTTTTACGTTCACTCTCTTACTTAAGCCAGCTTAAAATTGGATTGTACTTGTTGCAAAAGGGACAGTGTGACACATATGCACATATAAACATGTAAGATCTGCGTTATACAGATCATAAGAATGACTGAAGCTTTTGAGAAAGAAGAGCAATCCCTGACAGAAGCTGTCCCAGAGCTCACAGCCAGACCACGTCTTTCCCAAAAAACATTCTCCCAGAGTACCAGTCTCAGACAAGGCTGCTCTGAGACCAGGAAATAAATGAGACAAAACAAGTGCACTTCATGATCTTGCAAAGCACACACACACACACACACACACACACACACACACAAAAGCAAACAACAACAAAAAAACACCAGGTCATTTTGTCACACTCTCTTGGCCAAAATAAATGACTGCTACTTCTTTATCAGTTACAGCTTTATCCTCATCCCAGCTTTACCTCCCTGTAGACAATATTTATTGAGATATCCAATCATAGAATTGCCTCATTTTCTAACAGCACCCAATCTAGAGTGAATCCCTGCTTCCTTAGATCCTCCTCCAGTCCCCCAACCAAAGCCCAAAGCCTCTAACATTTTCTTCTAGCATCTTCTTACTGAAGACATCCATGATTTCCCATGACCTGTGTTCTCCTTCCCTGCAATGAGGAATAAAGCCATCTTGTTCAACTGCAGGTGTCTTCCAGGTGGTATTTGTTTACACATTTCTGTGTGTGTGTTTGTGTGTAGCTATAAACATAACATATACTTATTTAATTCAAGTAATTTAGGCTCCAAAATATATATTTGTGTGACTGCACTCTTTGTAGAGATACCATGATCAAATGAATAAGATAATCATATAATTGCATATTTTTCTGCATCTCATCCTAAGCCAGTGGTCAGCAAACTACAGCTCGTGAGCCACAGTTTGCTGCTCTGTTGACTAATGAGTTTGCCGACCACTGGCCTAACCAATCTCCATACACTTCAGAAATTGTTATAATTTTTAGTTATCCTGACTTAATTTGCTTTATGTATATTTTTAGTATTTCCTACATTACAATACTTTTGAGATGTGTTTTTAAGTAATGCATGACTTAACAAGTTAATAGACTGAGAAATGCCAAAATGTTGGCTTTTTAAATATTTATTTTCAAATCAGGATAAAAACTTATATGGATAGTATGAACCAAACTATGAAGAAAAAGGAAAGATTGGTGATTAAAATCTAACCATAATAGTTCTTTTTATATTTTCCAAAATTGTTCAGTTAATATTTTTAATTTGATGATAGGAATATTATTAATTTCTAGTTTTATTTTACTCTGTGCTTCCTCCTAGGTGTCTCTGACCCCCAAGAGGGAAGTGACGAGTCAGCAGGCAGCACCAGGCCACCAGCCAAGGCAGGTGCCAGTGGGTCCCCTCAATTGCCCTGCCCACTTGTCACCCCCACAGATGACCCTAATTGCTGGCCAGGCCTAAGAACCCTACCCTATATATTGGGAGCAATCTCTTAGATTTAAAATTTAAACCTGGCAAGGCTACTCTAACTCTGAAAACAAGCAGAACAATGCAGTGATGACATGCATGGACTCTGGCTGCACATTTTGTGGTCAGCCTGATTCTGACACTTATAACTATGTGACAAAGCCAATTACTTAACTTCTCTCTGCTTCATTTTTTCCACCCATAGGATGGGGAAAATGGTACTACTGCCTTTTACCCATGTTATGAACTACTCTTTATAATCAGGGCAAAAAATAAATGTAGCTGCCCATACAATAGCAAGATACCTTTCACCTGTATGAAAAATATGGTTACTGGTACATGCAGCAGTCCAGATTGAGAGAGGGATGTCCAACTGCTGATTTAGGCCTGACATCCCCCAAGGGATCCTGGATTGTGAGAGGATGCAGACCAGGCTGAGGGAACATATCCCCCAACCCCCAACACACATATGACTTTCATGCACCGGGCCTCTAGTATTCTAATAAATATGTATGATGTCAGGTGGGTATGATATTTATCACTATGACCACTTAGTAAGTTATGTAATATCTAATCACTGGAGTGTACACCTGAAACTAATATAATATGGTAAGGCAACTATAATTGAAAATTTAAAAATGATTTTTAAAAAAGAAATGTACCACTAGGCTATTATAAATGAATGTGTATCCTTAAGCCTCTTAATTGTGATATTATTGGTAAAAGGACTTACCAAAGAAAACAAGAATATTGTTGTTGAGCATCTGTCCCCTGGTGGTCAATGAGCATCATAGCAACTGGTTGTTCTACTGGTTATTCTGCCGTTTGATTGATTTGCATATTAGAGTTTTGTTATATAGGATTATCGACCATATTCCCTGTGCTTTACTTTAAATCCCATGATTATTCTGCTACTACCAAACTGTACTTCTCAATTACTTCACCTGTTTCACTCATACCCCTAACTGCCCCTCCCATCAGGCAACCATGAAAAAGTTCTCTGTGTGTTTGAGTCTGTTTTGTTCTGCTATTTGTTTATTTTGTTTTTAGTATTCAATTGCTGATAGATACATATTTATTGTCATTTTATTGTTCATATTTTTAATCTTTTCTTCTTATTATTCTTCTTAAAGAAGTCTTTCTAACATTTCATATCTTACTGGATTAGTGGTGATGAACTCCTTTAGCTTTTTCTTGTCTGGGAAGTTCTTTATATGTCCTTCCATTCTAAATGACAGCTTTGCTGGGTGTAGTAATCTTGGTTGTAGATCCTATCACTTTGAATATTTCTTGCCAATCCCTTCTTGCCTGCAAAGTTTCTGTTGATAAATTAGTTGACAGTCATATGGGAGCTCCCTTATAGGTAACTAACTGCTTTTCTTTTCATGATTTTAAGGTTCTCTCTTTGTCTTTAACTTTCTACCTGTTCATTAGGATGGGTCTTGCTGAAGACCTCTTTGGGTTCATCTTGTTTGGGACTCTCTTTACTTCCTGGTCTTGTATGTCTAGCTTCTCCAAGTTAGTGAAGTTTTCGGTCATTAATTTTTCAAATAGGTTTTCAATTTCTTGCTCTCTCTCTTCTCCTCTGGCACCCCCAGAATATTAATGTTATGCTTGAAGTTTTTTCCAGAGGCTTCTTTCACTGTCTTCATTTTTACCTTTTGCAGTTGTGATTAGATGTTTTTTTTTTCTTCTCTATATTTAGAATCACTGTTTTGATTCTCAGCTTCATCTACTCTACTGTTGATTTTTTGTGTGAATTATTCTTTATTTCAGTTTAGTGTATCTTCCATTTCTGACTGGTTCTTTTTCACAGCTTTTATGTCACTTTTTTTTTTGCTGTTAGAGTTTTCTATAAGTTCATTCATTGAACATCTTTATAACCAACCAGTATTTTGAACCCTGCATCTAGTAGATTGCTTGTCTGTATTTTGTTTAGTTCTTTTTTCTAGAGTTCTATTCTGTTCTTTTATTTAAGACATGTTTCTTTATCTCCTCATTTGGACAGCCTCCCTGTGTTTGTTTTTTTGTATTAGGTAGAGCTGCTATGTCTCCAAGGCTTGGTAGTGTGGCCTAATAGGTTGAGTCCTATAGGATCCAGTGGCACAGGAAGGCATTGTTGACTTCATTCAGTGCAAATAGTAGACCCTCCTTCTATGTTGAAAAATTTGAGGTGGGAAATAGATGAAATGTGCCAAATATGTAACCCTCCTGTTGGAGTAGCACATCATCTCCACTGGGGACCTTTATTCCCTAAACTGAGCCACTCCAGAAATAAAATTTCAGGATACATCACATTGAACATTTAACTCTGCTGCCTAAGTTTTATGTTGTAAATCAACTGACCCTGTTATTTATTTTTTGACCTCCTTTACTATTTCATTTTCAATATCGGATCAATTACTTCAGTAGAGGTTGCAGCAATGATGATCTTGTCTCCATTTGGCTATCTTAAATCTATCAATTGAAACCAGAGGCTAATTTGTTAACTTGTGCTACGCTCCTCTGGAATTGATTCCTAGAAGTTAGTGGAAACTCTTCCTCCAACATCTTGTAGAATCAGAGGAGGAGTAGGCCATTGAAGGAGAAAATTTAAAACAGACTGGCTGCTTTTAAAAAGTTAGAAGTTTTTGACAAAAGGCAGGAAATAACCAAAAAATGCAATAACAATCTCCTTATAACTTTGTATTTAAATATTGGTCCTCTCTCTCTCTCTCCCTCCCTCCCTCCCTCCCTCCCTCTCTCCCTCCCTCCCTCCCTCCCTCTCTTCCTTCTTCCTCCCACTCATGCATGTGCAATGTGGACCAATCTAGTATTTATAGACATTGATTCTGTACCAAACATTGTCTGGTTGATTGGGCTATATCAGTAAATAAAACACAAAAATATCTGCTCCCCTGGAGTTTACATCTAGTAGAAAGAGACAGACAAACAATATACACAAAAAAATGAATTCTAGAATACAGTAGAAGATGGCTAGTACTGTGGAGGAAAGAAATACAACAGGGAAATAGGACCTGAGGATATGAGAACAGTTACAATTTAAATAAAGCAATCAGGTTGAGCTTAGTTAGTAAGTTAACATCTGAGTATAGACTTAAAGGAAGATAAGGAGTTAGGTGAGTATTCTCCTCGTCAGAAGAGTTCCAGGCACAGGAATCGGCCAGTGCAAAGGCTCTGCAGCATGACACATTCAAGGACAGCAAAGGAGGCTGTGTGGCTGAATGTAGGAGACGAGGTTGCAGCAGTGAGGACCTTGTGTGCCATTGATGGGAGTAAAATGGGATTCCCCCGAGGACTGACAAAGGAGTGCTAGGAGAGGGTAATAATGTGCAATGAAAGGACTTTGATCAATATGTGGCCAAAGAAAAAAGTAGAGCAACCAAGAGTAGTTGCATCTAAAAACCTGAAAGAAGCCCAGTATTGCATAAAATATTTTCATGGTTATCCACAGTAAAAAATACATTTTATAGCATGACCCAGCAGTCACACAAAAGATAGGCTGATAACATTGACTAAACTTATTTCACAGCCTACTAGTAGGTTGTGATCTGCAGTTGAAATAACATTGCTATCAGTAATGTGATCATTTTGGTTATAGTCTAACATTTGGATATCATAATTAAGAGCGTTGTCAACTCTGAGCATGTTTTCCCTAACACCACATAGGGCCTAATGACAGTAAACAGTGACCCACCATTAGCCCATTAATCAAAATCCTATGTATATATAATATATTCTGCTTTCATGACAGCTGTCATAATACAAAAATATTGTGTGGGTTGGGTCACTATTAGGATATTTAAAACATATGAAATCTGTGTATATAATTTTTGACAGGCAGCCAATATTTATGGTAGTTAGTTAAAGAAATTTTATGTCAAATAAGCAATTGTTTTATGTTTTAAGGCATAGACCTGACCTTAATTATTAAATTTGATAATAGATTTTTGCTCATTACCTCCAGACCAATCATTAGATATATTTGTTTTTAGAGAACAGTGCAGATTTCGGAATTATATCTCAAAATGTTTGAGAGTTTTTCAAAAGGTTTGAGAATAATATAATTTTATCCTATATAATAAAGAGGTAATATGCAAACTGATTGTCACATCCTCACAAGACAGGTGCCTACAACCAGGCCAGCAGGGGATTAGTGAAGGATAACCAAACAACTGAACTAGCAGGCTGTGTGTTAGGGGGCGACCAGGCCAGCATGGGTGGCAGTGAGGGATGACCAGACGACTGAGCAGTAGGCTGCATGGGGTGACCAGGCCAGTGTGGGGGGGCTGTGAAGGGCAACCAGGCCAGTAGGGAGGTGCAGTTGGGGACAACCAGGCCAGAAAGCGGGCAGTTGGGGGTGACCAGGTCAACAGGGGGGGCAGTAACAGGTGTCCAGGCCAACATGGGGGGTAGTTGGGAGTGACTAGGCCATCAGGGGGGTAATTGGGGGCAATTGGGCTAGCAGGGGGGCAATGAGGGGCGACTAGGCTGGTGGGAGGGCAGTTGGGGGTGACCAGGCTGGCACAGGGGGCAGTAAGGGGTGATCAGGCAGGCAGATGAGCAATTAGGAGCCAGTGGTCCTGGATTGTGAGAGGGATGTCCCACTGCGGGTTTCCTGGGGATGATGCCTAAACTGGCAATCGGACATCCCCCAAGGGGTCCCAAATTGGAGAGGGTACAGGCTGGACTGAGGGAACCCCCCCATGCACAATTTCATGCACCGAACCTCTAGTAAGTATATAAACACAGATATTTTTCTGAACTGTTAAATCTCTCTTTCAAAACTCAAAATTCAGTTTCAACTAGATTATAATTACATTTTTTTCATTTTAAAAAGTTCTTAGATGTACTATTAGATACATTCAAATTGTATAAACACTGCAATTGTTTCCACTGACACACTTACCATACAGTTGAGTATCCAATATTTTCAACAGTGTTCTCCAATGGATCTTTCTGCAATGGTGAAAATGCTCTGTATCTGTACTTCCTATTAATGATGCCACCAGCCATTTGGCTTTTTAGCAGTTGAGATGTGGATTGTGATTGAGAAACTGAATTTACAATTTTGTTCAACCTTAATTAATTTAAATTTAAGTAGTTGTGTGGGGCTAATGGCTGCCATATTGGACAGAGCAGTTTCAGAAAAAAATTTAGCAAGTCACTTTTGTGCTTACCCCCCTGCAATGGTTTCTAATGGCCCTTCAAATAAATTTAAAATCTTTAGTCTGGCACTCAAAGCCAAGACAAACTGACCCCTGCCCACCTCTTAGTCACTGCAACTTCAGCTTCTGGGGTCTTCTTTCTGCCCCTGGAGCATGCCGCACTCCTGCTCTCAAGGACCTGACACAAGTGTTCCTTCTGCCAGGAAAGTTCTTTCACTCCCACCCAACACCCCTATCGCTGGTGAGTGGTAGCAAAGACAACAAGACAGAGAGGCTCTCAGTCATTGTGCAGCTAACAGTCTAGTTAGAATGACAGACTTTAAAAATTAAATGAGCAAAATAATGGTAAATTGTGATAAGCATATCAAATCAGGGCTCTGAATTGGAGCAGAGAATACCGGCACATGGGTAGGGAGAGGGTTATCAGAGGATATTACATTTTATTTTATTTTAAAATTGTTTTTATTGATTTCAGAGAGAAAGAGGGGGGGGGGGAGAGAGAGAGAGAGAGAGAGAGAGAGAGAGAGAGAGAGAGAGAGAGAGAGAGAGAGAAACATCAATGATGAAAGAGAATCATTGATTAGTTGCCTCCTGTGTGCCCCCGCTCCCCACCCTACACTGGGGATGGGGCCTGCAATCTGTGCAAGTGCTCTGACTGGGAATTGAATTGTAACCTCCTGGTTCATAGGAAAACTCTCAACCAGTGAGCAATACTGGCTTGGCAGAGGATATTACATTTTAAATGAGGCCTCAAAAGGAAGAAGGAGCCACATATGTGAGATTAGGAAGAAGGGCACTGAGAAGGACTTATTACAGCAGTATTTAAAGCTTGTCCCTGTAATTATTTATTTAATGTTTGTATGCTGCCTATCTTACCTTATTTCTCATAGCACAGAGCCTGGCATGTAGTCAATGCTCAGGATATTCTCATTAATTAATAAATAAGTACATAATTTGAATTCTAAAAAATAGAACAATTTCTGTAGACTAATGGCAAGGAAAAATCATTACTGATTATTAATTATGATTTCCTTTGCCTTATAAAGATAATTTTATCCAAAGATTTTGAATCTTTAAGGTACAGCCGATAAAGTACAAATAATAATAATCAAGAATTAAGAATTTGTTGATATCCCACAAAATCCCAGAATACTTTATTGATGCAACTGTTTCTGGCTTGTCATCTTTAATACCTTAGTTCAGTGATGGGCTACCTTTTGAGCTTGGTGTGTCAAAATTCGCCACAAAACCGAGCATAACTCGGCTGGTGTGTCACTTCGAGAAAAAAACCATCATTTTGTGATACTTGTAGTTTAAATAAAAAAATGTATAATTGTAATATATAGCTGTATATAACAAACCAAAAACTAATTATTTAACTTACCTGCTCAGTGACTTCTTTGTTCATCTGTCAGTCGGTTTCTTTTGTTGGTCTTGATATTATTTAACTTGTGTGGGGTGCCGTGAACTAACGTAAGTGAGGGGGAGGGAGAATTCTTTAACTAACCTGCTTATTAGTGACTTTTGTTGCTGAATTTCATTGGCTAAACCTTCAATTGAAGGTTGATATTTTGTAGACATCAAGCCCACGCAAGCGCTACTAACTTCATCTGTCAATCTGTTTCTTTTGTTGGTTTTGATATTATTTAACACTGAAAATAAGGCCTCACAAAAGTACGTAGAGGGAAACATTGTGAGTAAAGCCATTGCTATATTTTTCAGGGTGTCTGGTAATGGGTTCCAGGCACCCCAAATTTCCAGTTGGTAGTGGCACTCCTCTTGATTCTCCAAGCGGCACCTTTCCAGATTCTCAAGCTTTGACCTCAAATCGACAAACACCTGAGCCCAGATGCTGTCTTGAAATCTGCAAGTTCCATCTCCAAATCATCAATTTGCATCCATTAGAAACCATTTAATTCCAAACAACTGTAGACTACTACATCAGGATACTTAATTATTTTTATGGTCTGTTCTAGGCTTCTAAATTGAGTAAATCTATCACTGAACTGGTCAAGTAATGAGGCTAAAACATTTTGGTACTTTATATACGAAGGTTCCATTTCATTTTATACAGGTGCACTGGCCTTCTCAAAATACTTTGTTACTCGAGGAAAATACTTACAAGTTTTAGTTTCTACATCCTGCTTGAAAATTTTAAGTTTACTTTCAAAAGCTTTTATGTATCCAAATATAACATCAATACTTGTGCCCAAACCTTGTAACTTTAAATTCAGTTCATTAATATGAACAGAGAGATCTGTAAAAATATCAGGGTGTTGACTCACTTATCATCATTGAGCTGAGAAAGGTTTCCCAGATCCTTATCCTCAAGAAATACCTTAATTTCCTCAAAGCACTCCAAAAAGCACTCAAATAGTTAGCCTCAGCTCAGCCATCTTACATTATTGTACATCAGCAGTCCACTGTAGGTGGATCAACCTCCAGTAAAAGTGCAGAAAATTCTCACTTGTGAAGGGGGCGAGCAGCTATTAAATTGACTATTTTTGTAACAACTGATATTAAGTCATTAAGTCAGTGAATCCCACCTTGGCACATAAAACCTCCTGATGGATAATACAATGAAAAGGCACAATTAGATGTCCAATGGCTTCTGTAAACAATTTGACAAATCCGACTTCTTTTCCCACCATGTTTGGTGCCCCATCTGTCATCACTGACACAATTTTAGAGATATCAATGCTTAGGTCATGGAATGTTTGTATAACAACCTTACATAGTTCGCTTCCTGATGTACTTGTTGGCACTGATAGTAACTTTATCAACTCTTCTCTCATTGTGAGACCATCAGAATATCGACCAATAATGGCCAACTGAGCATGTGATGTGACATCAGTAATTTCATCAAGAGAGATAAAAAATATTTACAATTACTTATGTCTCTCTTTAATTGATGTTGTAGGTTTGTGTTCAGTCTCATTATTTGGTCTTTTATGATATTTCTACTGAGTGGTAATTTAGATATTCTCTTAATAATTGCATCTTTATTCTGCATATCATGAAATAGAACTGGTGCACATCTTAGGAGAGTTTCTTTAATAAATTCTTTCTCACTGAGTGCTTTTCCATGCAGAGCTATGGAGTGAGCAATGCTCAAACTTGCAGATGTTAAATTTGTAGAGCCTTTTATAAATTTAAGGATGGAATTAGATTGGCTCTTATAAAGGTGTAGCTGCCTGGAAATGTATTTCTGCCTTTCATCCTCACTTTTTTTCAAGAGCTGGAAATGATTAGTTTCAAAATGTCTACTTATATTCCATGTTCTGCTTACTACCATTTCATTACATAGAACGCAAAATTATCTGCCATTTTTTTCTATAATGCCATACATCTCGGTCCATGTCTCTTGAAAGGGTCAGCTATTGCTACTACCACTGACTTTACTTAACCTTGGTTTTTTATTTTTTGGGTTCTTTATCAGGGGGGCAGTGACAGAAGATAGAATTAATAGATAGCCTTTTAGCCCTGCAGGCAATTTGAGGTTAACTATTCTAACTTACCACAAGATGGCACATGTAACTGTCTTTTAGGAAAGGGCAGGGTTAATAAGAAGAAACAGGGGTTAATAAGGATGCACAACAGTAATAGTGGTGAAATGGAGTTTGCACTATGCTGCAAAATGACATTCCTTATATAAATTAAGATGGCTGCCACTATTTCTAATGGTGGAAAACGGCACCCATAGCATAGGCCCTCGCCTCTTCCAGCCTCCCCGTCACTTGTCGCAGTAATGATAGTCAATTAGAAATCCATGACACCCCAGAACATTAGATTGAATGATGGTTGCTGTGGTTATGTGGTTGCTGGTAATGGCAGCATAAGGCTCCCAGAGATGGGTTCCCCGTAGCATTCCACTGCTCCCTGCTCCGCCAGCCAAAGTGAGGAAAAAGATCCCCTAAGGCCTAACCAGAAGTCCCAGAACTGGATGCTCTGTGCCGGAGTTCTGTTGTTTTGGCCTACAGACCTCCAGCACAGAGTGTCTACACTACACTACAGCAAATGTTTCATCCTCGGCTACTGCATCTGGCCGTGCAGTAACTGATGATGAAATGTCCTTCTCTGCGTGTGACCCCATAATTCTCTGTATGCAACAGCATGTCATTGAAAATGGTTATGCTTGTCAGTGCTGACACGCGTATCATAGGTTCGCCATCACGACCTTAGTTCATACTAGTTACTATACTAATCACAAAGAAAACTTAAGTGAGGCATGCCTTTCTTTTGTGTTCAGGATTCTTTCCATCTTGATGGCTCAAGATAAGGAGCATGTCAGCTCAATGTTGCATACTAAGTGCATACTTCAAGTCCTCACCTTCACCAGTACAGACATATAACATATATAGGTATGGCACAGAACTGAGAAAGCAAAACCATGTTGTAAAGCAAGACAAGCATCTCTATGAACTCTAAGTAGGGAGAAATCATGGAATATGTAGAGGCAGCTGGCAATTCAACTGTGGTGGTTACTGGAAAAAAGGGTACTCTATGTGAGACAGGGGTCAGGGCAGGCTCATTATTTCAAACAAGGAAGTTAGGTAGGGATGACAGAGAGAATATTTATAAGAGGGAAGGTATAGACATAACCTCTCAGACAAGGCCCTGTGCAAGGCCCATGTATGACTAGGTGCCTGGATCTTAGGTATTTCCAATATTGCCAATGAGTGGAGCAAGAGGTAGGGGAGAGTAGGACAAAAAAAAACAAAACTATATTCCAAAATAAGCTTGCAACCTCAATTTCTTAAAAACACATGAAGAAGTAAGGACTGCTTAAAACATGGTTCACAGAATCTGCAAGAGTTATGTGGGTTCTTTGTTCCTTCTTAACAGAGCAATCTGAAAGTGATGATAAAATAATTTGTTTCAAAGCCCCAAAGAGATAAAGGAATACCTTCATAGAAAAAACAATGGATTATAAAATAAAAACAAATGGAAATAAAGTGAGAACAGGTTATATTTTTAAAAACGAGTCCAGCCGAGACCGGTTTCGCTCAGTGGATAGAGCGTCGGACTGCGGACTGAAGGGTCCCGGGTTCGATTCCGGCAAGGGCATGTAACTTGGCTGCGGGCACATCCCTGGTAGGGGGCGTGCAAGAGGCAGCTGATCGATGTCTCTCTCTCATTGATGTTTCTGACTTTCTATCCCTCTCCCTTCTGCTCTGTAAAAAATCAATAAAATATATTTAAAAAATAAATAAAAAATATATAAAACGAGTCCAGTTGGAGTTCTCAGAATGAAAATACAGTCATTGAAATAAAATGCATTAAATACAATAAATTCTTGACTAGACATAGATAGAGAAATGGTCAGTTAGAAGATGGTAATGAGAAAATGGTGTCTAAAACAGCATACACAAGAAGGTAGAAACATGAAAGAGCAGTTTATAAAAGTGGTGACTAGATTGAGAGGCATCAACAAGAGTTCTGGAAAAGAATGGAGGGAATGGTAGAGAAGTTAGACTTGGAAAAGTAATGGATGAGCATTTTCAAAAATTACTGATGGCCTCGAGTCCCGATAAGAAAGCATACACAGCCTGCCCTCCCAGTGTAGCTTGTTGGGTTGGAGTGTCTTCCAGTGCTCCCAGGGTCGCAGGTTGATTCCTGGTCAGGGCACACATGCAGGTTGTAGGCTCAATCCCTGGCTGCGGCGGGTACGGGAAGCAATCAACTGATGTTTCTCTCTCACACGGATATTTTTCCTTCTCTCTCTTTCCCTCCCTCTCTCAAATAAAAAAACATATCCTTGGGTGAGAATAATTAAAAAAAAAAAAGAATTACAGAATTTCTCTCAATCTCCTGCCTCTCTACAACTGCGAAATTTCCAGTGTGCCACCAAAACTCACAACCCATCGCATCCTGATTCCTTTATATCTCAGGCTGATTTCTGAACTTTCTGCTTCTTGCCCTAAAGCAAACCTGGATCACCCTGAGGACAGTGCTTTCCTGGAGGCCCTCTGCAATTTTCTCTCTCAGGCCTCCAGGCTTTGAGGTGGGGTGAGTATCTTTGTTCCTTATTGCTAGGGAAAAAAACTTTATGAATTTAAGATGAGACTTAAAAGCAAAAACTCTTGAAAAAGATTGATTGGATATATCAAAACCTATAAAATATGACATCTTGAGCTAAAATCCAGAATGGGAGAAGATATTTATAATGCCTATAATTTACAAAGGATTAGAAAACTAGAATGTACATATTTTTAAAGCATACAAATGAAAATTAATGACAGACACACAAATGGGTAAATATCACAAATAAAAAATTAAGAAGAGGAAAACTGAATTATCCTATCTAATAAAAGAGTAATATGCAAATTGACCAAACCTTCACTATACCCACAAGCCACACCCGCTGGCCAATCAGGAGCAGGGGGCAGGGCCAAGGTGGTCAGGGCCACAGGGATGCCGGGGGCGGGGTGGCGAGGCAGCCTGGGTCAGGAGTCGGGACTGAGGTGGGGCCACCAGGCCATGAGGGGGCGGGTTCAAGGCTGCCCGGCCTGCAGGGGGGAGGAGCAGAGGCATCCAGGGCTGGGAGGGCTGAGGCCTACATGGCTGGAATGTGGGGGGCGGGGCTGAGGCAGCTGGGAACATGGGAGGTGGGGCTGAGGCAGCCGGGAACATGGGAGGGTGGGGTCGAGGTGGTCAGCACTTGCTGGCCAGGGCGAAGGCCCAGGCCGGGGGTGGCGTGGCTGGGATGAAGACAGCCATTGGCCCATTTCAGGGCGATGGCTGGGTGCCCAAGACCTAAAGCCTCAGCCAGAGGTTTTAGGCCTTGGGCAGGCTGGGGTGAGCAGTTAGTGGGACATCCCCTGAGGGCTCCCAGTATGTGTGAGGGGGCAGGTTGGGCTGAGGGATTACCCACCCTGTGTGCACGAATTTTGTGCACCGGGTCCCTAGTCAATATGTAAGAAACTATGCTTAACCCATAAACAATCAGGGAAATGACAAACAAGATATCTATTTGATGGGCAAAATTTTCAAGTTACTAAAAAGAAACCTCTCAGAACCATCTTGTAGAAGTGTAACTCTCCACATACCATTTGGACAGCAATTTTTATCATCTAGTAAAATTCAAGATGTACAAATTCTGTGACACAGCAATTACACTTCTAAGTGACTTACAGATACTTAAAGAAACATTCAAATACATGCACACAATACAAGCACACTGTATTGTATGTGTCCAACATATAATTTGTAGTACATGAAAATTAGACACTATTTAAGTGTCCATCAATAAAAAAATGAGTAAATAAATGGAAAACCAGTGAATGACATAGATCCATATTGTCAACCTGGAGAAATCTTAAAAACATGCTCTCACATGCAAGTAAATTCCAGAGTGATACATATATTGTGATATAAATATTATGAACACTCAAAAATGCATATTGTACAATACACACACACACATACACACACACACACACGAACGCACGCACACACTGAGTGGCCAGATTATTATGATCTCTGAATGAATAAAAATATGGCCACTTAGTGTATATCCTATATAATAAAAGGCTAATATGCAAATTGTCCCCTCAACCAGGAGTTCAACCAGCAGACAGGCCCAACAACTGCCCATGTCCCCTCCCCCTGCCCAGGCTTGCTGGACCCCACCCATGCACGAATTCATGCACCAGGCCTCTAATGTGTGTGTGTGTGTGTGTGTGTGTGTGTGTGTGTATATATATATATATATATATATATATATATATATATATATATATAGATAGATAGATATAGATATATATTAGAGGCCCGGTGCACGGGGGGCCAGGGGAAGTGTCCCTCAACCCAGGCTGTACCCTCTCCAATCTGGGACCCCTTGAGGGATGTCCGATTGCTCTTTTAGGCCCAATCTCAGTAGGATAGGGCCTAAAAGGGCAGTCGAACATCCTTCTCACAATCCAGGACTGCTGGCTCCAAACTGCTCGCCTGCCTGCCTTGATGATTGCCCCTAACTGCTTCTGCCTGCCAGCCTGATCACCCGCTAACCACTACCCTGCCAGCCTAATTGATGTCTAACACTCCCCTGCCAGCCTGTTGGCCCCCAACTTCCCTCCTCTGCCAGCCTGATCACCCCTAACTGCCTTTCCCTGAGGGCTTGATCGCCCCCAACTGCCCTCCCGTGCAGGCCTGGTCCCTCCCAACTGCCTTCCTCTGCTAGCCTGATGGCCCACAACTGCCTTCCCTTGCAGCCCTGGAACCTCCTAACTGTCCTCCCCTGCTGGCCATCTTGTGGTGGCCATCTTGTGTCCACATGGGGGCAGGATCTTTGACCATATGGAGGCATCCCTCTTGTGTGTTGGAGTGATGATCAGTTTGCATATTATTCTTTTATTAGATAGGATAGAGGCCTGGTGCATAGGTGGGGACCAGCTGGTTTGCCCTGAAGGGTGTCTTGGATCAGAGTGGGGGTTTCCTTGGGGTATGGGGCAGTCTGGGTGAGGGGCCTGTGGTGGTTTGCAGTCTGGCCACGCCCCCCAGCAACCCAAGCAGAGGCCATGGGTTCTGAGATTAATCTATGTCTATAATTGAAACTTTGTAGCTTAGTGCAGAATCACACCTTCTGCTCGCTCTGTGAAGACAGCCATTTCTGTTTGAAACTTTGTAACCTAAAGTGGAGGCCTAGACTAGGGCTACAGAAGCTATGCTTCCTCCATTGCCCCGGCAACCCTAGCCTCTGCTCTCTCCAGCTCCCTGGCTGCCCCCATTTCTGTTCAGATTATCTATCTTTCTTTTTTCTTTTTTTTTAAGATTTTATTTTTATTGCTCAGTTTATTAATTACATTGTTCCCTTTTTTTCCCCCTATAGTTCCCCTCCACCTGGTACCCATCCCACCCTCTGCCCTCATCCCCCTCCACTGTCCTCTCCCATAGTTGCATGATTTTTGTCCAGTCTCTCGCTGCATTTACCACACCCCCTTTCTCCCCAAGAGTTGTCAGTCCATTCCCTCTCTATGTCCATGATTCTGTTACATTCACCAGTTTATCCTGTTCATCAGCTTATTAATTCACTTGATTTTTAGATTCATTTGTTGATAGATGTGTATTTGTTGTTCCTAATTTACACTTTTATCTTTTTCTTCTTCCTCTTCTTAAAGAATATCTTTCAGCATATCATATAATACTGATTTGGTGGTGATGAACTCCTTTAGCTTTTTCTTACCTGCGAAGCACTTTATCTGACCTTCAATTCTGCATGATACCTTTGCTGGATAGAGTAATCTTGGTTTTAGATTCTTGCTGTTCATCACTTTGAATATTTCTTGCCACTCCCTTCTGGCCTGCATCGTTTCTGTTGAGAAATCCGCTGACAATCGCATGGGTGCTCCCTTATAGGTAACTAACTGTTTTTCTCTTGCTGCTTTTAATATTCTCTCTTTGTCTTTTGCTCTTGGCATTTTAATTATGATGTGCCTTGGTGTGGTCCTCTTATGGTTCCTATATATTGGGGTTCAGTGTGATTCTTGGACTCCTAAGTCTATTTCTTTCACCAGGTGTGGGAAGGTTTCGGTCACTATTTCTTCAAAGAGGTTTTCATTGTCTTGGTCTCTCTCTTTTTCTGGCACCCCAATAATTCTGATGTTGGTATGATTGAGGTTGTTCCAGAGGCCCCTCACACTATCTTCAATTTTTTGGATTCTTTTGGTTTCTTGCTTTTTCAGCTGAGTGGATTTTTACCTCTTTGTATTTCAAATCTTTAACTTGGTTCTTGGGGTGTTCCAGAGCACTTTTAGGTCTTTGTATAATATTTTTTATTTCAGTCAGTGTATGCTTAATTTCTGGTGGTCCTTTTTCATAACCTTGAGAGTGTCCTTCATATCCTTGAGGGTCTTGTTCATTTTCTTGTAGGACTCATTCATTTCCACATTGGTCTTGATCATTTCCTTGCAGGTCTTGTTCATATCCTTGAGGGTCTCATTCATTTTCTTGTAGGTCTTGCTTATTTCCTTATAGGTCTTGACCTTTTCTAGGAGCCTCTTGAGAAGCCCTATAACCGTGGTTTTGAATTCCATGTCCAGTCGTTTTTTTTCCCTTCATTTCTTTCACATCTGATTTCTTTCCATGTCTCTGCATGGTGGCTGCTTCCCTGAGTTGGTCAATTAGCTTTGTGTGGTGGACTTCCTACAAGGGACAGTGGGTCAGCCTCCTGTTACCTGAGGTGGATATGGGTTGCACAGTCTTGCTGAAGTTAAGCTCAGGTTAATCGTTGTTAGCACTTGGAGGGGTTGACCTCCAGGCCAATTGTCTGTGATGTTCAGCTGTGCTCAGGTTGGATGGGCGGAGTCTCTGGGCCAAGCAGACAGCATTAGCTCCACACTATGCGGCCGCAGGGACTCTCTGCCGGGGGCAATGGCCGCCAGCACCTCTGAGAGAGAGCCACTGCCAAGCTCCACCGGCTGCCGGGGAATTCAGACTCTCCCCAAATGAGTCTGCACACCCAACATGTCACTCAGGGTCATAAAACAAAGCAGTCTGACAGTTTTCCGAATGAGAGAGCAAGTCGCGAGCGCTCTCTACTAGGTCAGGCAGCTGCGCTGTTCCCAAGTTCACGCGCAAGCTCGCCTTCTCCACAAGCCAGCAGACCCCTGCAGCACCCGATCTTTGGCGTGCCCTCTCACTGTTCAGTTTTTACCCCGTATGATAATGGGTTCCCTGGACTTTGCCCAGAGCTGGAGAATCAGTCCAGTGGGACGTCTTTGTCTCCTTCATTTGAGAAAACTGGCCAGTTTTCAGCCGCCTGCCTTGTCCGCTGGCACGCGTGCTCCAAACCTCTCTCCACGCGAATTTTCAACACTGTCCTCAGCCGCTCCTCTGAGTCACAGTGTCTTATGTTCACTTTTATTTGTGGAATTTTCACTCAGCCAGCTTTCCGGTGATTCTGGAAGGTGTTTGTTCTTTCGTTAAGTTGTAGTTTTAAAATTGCTGTTTAGGCAAGATAGTTGTTTTACCTATGCCGCCATCTTGGTTCCTCCAGATTATCTATCTTTTATAATTGAAACTTTGCAGCATTGAGTGGAGGCCTAGGCTGAAAGCTTGACTTCCTCCATTGCCAGAGAAACCCAAGCCTCCCTCCTGCTCTCAGTGGCAGCAGCCATCTTGGTTGGGGTTTGTTTGCATAATCTTCTCCTGATTGGCTGGTGGGTGTGGCTGTGGGCATGGCTTGATTGGAGGTATGCTCAATTTTCATGTTACTCTTTTATTAGATGGAATACATATATTCACTGAGTGGCCAGATTATTATGCTTTCAGAGATTATAATAATCTGGCCACTCAGTGTGTGTGTGTGTGTGTGTGTCTGTATGTATATGTGTGTGTGTGTGTATATATATATATATATATATATATATATATATATATATCGTTGGGGAGCACAAGAGACTTGGTTGGAAAGTTGTAAGGAGAACATTCTGAGAAAAGGGAAGTGTGTGGAAGGCCGCCTGCCCTGTTTATCAGGATTCTGACTTAGGGGAGACTTAGGGGAGTGTAGAGGTGATGCCCCTAATTAGTCCTTGATCTTGATCTTTCCAAACAAGTCTGTGCATGTGCAGCCTCCCCCCCCCCCCCGCCCCCCGGTGTTTACTGGAAGCCTTATGCTTAATCCCTGGATGCCCTTGCCTAGAGCAATGAAGACACAAGTGTCCTCCCAAGATTACTCACCCTATTGATTGTATCTAAAGATAAAAATTCCAATAAAAGCCTAATGAGGCAGCCAATCAAGGCTGCCTGGCTGCTATCAGTCAGGTCATTCCTTAGCCTTCTCTTTCACAGTGAAACTATGTCGGGGTAATCTGTTCATCCATCATTCAGGGGTTGCTGGTCAGCCCTGGCATATAGGATATGTATATACAATTTAAAAACTGGACGGGAGGAATATACACTTAGCTTAAGATAGTCTGAACCCTTTAGGAAAAAAACAGGCAATTGTACAAAGGAGGCATAAACTATATGTGTAATGTCTTAGTTTTTAAAATAAAATATTTAAAGCAAATGTGACAAAGTTTCTCTGACTTTATGAATGTTTGCAGATTTACAGAACTTGCCTAATTATAATTAGTACTGCAGATGACCTTTTACTTTAAAACTGAGACTGGATAGAAAACATGACACCACATCCTTAGCTTGTGAAGAAGATAGGCTGATAAATACATTCTTGAAAATAAGTTACATGGTGCTTAGCAAAGATAGCTCTAACCCCTGTTTCTACTTAGGATTGTGATAAAGAGAACAGACTTGAGTTGCAGCCAAAGAGATTTAGATTAGACATTTGAAATAACTTCATGTCTCTGCAAAACATTCAAGATGGCCTGGGAATTTTCAGAACAAGAGCTTTGTTGGAACAGCTTAGGTCCTAGCCTACCGAACTAGAACGTTTATCAATGTCATAGATGTCCTTTGAAATCTGAGATGATGTCTGCTAACTCTATAGATATAAGGACTTTAATTATTTTACTTGGAATCTATAGCAGAGCTTGGTGTGTCAAAATTCGCGAAAAAAACAAGCATAACTTAGGTGGTGTGTCACTTCGAGAAAAAAACCACAATTTCACAATATTTATAGTTTAAATAACAAAAATGTATAATTGTAATATATAACAGTATTTAATAAACCAAAAACTAATTGTTTAATTTACCTTCTTAGTGACTTTTTCGTTCATCTGTCAGTCGGTTTCTTTTGTTAGTCTTGATATTATTTAACTTGTGTGGGGTGCTGTGAAATAACCTAAGTGAGGTGGAGGGGGAATTCTTTAACTAACCTGCCTATTAGTGACTTTTTTGTTGTTGAATTTCATTGGCTAAACCTTCAAATTGAAGGTTGGCATTTTGTACACTTCAAGCCCAAGCAAGAGATACTAACTTCATCTGTCAATCTGTTTCTTTTGTTGGTTTTAATATTATTTAACGCTGAGAATAAGGTCTCACAAAAGTACATAGAGGGAAAAATTGTGAATAAAGCCATTGCTATATTTTTCAGGGTGCTAAAAATGTCTGGTAATCAGTTCCAAGCACTCCAAATTTCCCGTTCATAGTGACACTCCTCTTGATTCTCCAAGTGGCACCTTTCCAGATTCTCAAGCTTTGACCTCAAGTCGACAAACACTTGAGCCCAGATGCTGTCTTGAAATGCTGTAAGTTCCATCTGCAAATCATCAATTGCATCCATTGGAAACCATTTAATTCCAAACTACTGTAGACTACTACATCAGGATACTTAATTATTTTTATGGTCTGTTTTAGGCTTCTAAAGTGATTAAATCTGTCACTGAACTGGTCAAGTAATGAGGCTAAAACATGCTGGTACTTTATATACGAAGGTTCCATTTCATTTTGTACAGCTGCACTGGTCTCAAAATACTTTGCTATTTGAGGAAAATACTTATAAGTTTTAGTTTCTACATCTTGCTTGAAAATTTTAAGTTTACTTTCAAAAGCTTTTATGTATCCAAACATAACGTAATACTTTTGCCAAAACCATGTAATTTCAAGTTTAATTCATTAATATGAACAAAGAGATTTGTAAAAAATATTGTGAGACATTCAGCATATTGACGAGTAATGGCCAACTGAGCATGTGATGTGACATCAGTAGTTTCATCAAGAGAGATAAAAAAATATTTACAATTATTTACATCTCTCTTTAATTGATGTTATATATTTGTGTTCAGTCTCATTATTCTGTCTTTTATGATATTTCTACTGAGTTGTAACTTAGTACACTTACCATCATTGAGCTGAGAAAAGTTTCCCAGATCTTTATCCTCAAGAAATTCCTTAATTTCTTCAAAGCACTTTCCAAGCACTCAAGAAGTTTGCCTCAGCTCAGCCACCTTACATTATTATACATCAGCAGTCCACTTAGGTGGAATCAATCTCCAGTAAAAGTGCAGAAAATCCTCACTTGTGAAGGGGAGAAGCAGCTATTAAATTAACTATTTTTTAACAACTGACATTAAGTCGTTTAAGTCGGTGAATCCTGCCTTGGCACATAAAACCTCCTGATGTTGAAAAGGCACAATCGGATGTCCAATAGCTTCTATAAACAATTTGACAAATCCGACTTTTTTCCCCACCATGTTTGGTGCCCCATCTGTCATCACTGACACAACTTTAGAGATATCAATGCTTAGGTCACAGAATGTTTGTATAACAACCTTACATATTTTGCTTCCTGATGTACTTGTTGGCACTGATACTAACTTTATCAACCCTTCTCTCATTGTGAGACCATCAAAATATCGACCAATGATGGCTAACTGAGCATTGATGTGACATCAGTAGTTTCATCAAGAGAGATAAAAAAATATTTACAATTACTTACATCTCTCTTTAATTTATGTTGTATGTTTGTGTTCAGTCTCATTATTCGGTCTTTTATGATATTTCTACTGAGTGGTAATTCAGATATTCTCTTAAAAATTGCATCTTTATTCTGCATATCATGAAATAGAACTGGTGCACATCTTAGGAGAGTTTCTTTAATAAATTCTTTCTCACTGAGTGCTTTTCCATGCAGAGCTATGGAGTGAGCAATGCTCAAACTTGCAGATGTTAAATTTGTAGAGCCTTTTATAAATTTAAGGATGGAATTAGATTTGCTCTTATAAAGGTATAGCTGCCTGGAAATGTATTCCTTCCTTTCATCCTCACGTTTTTTCAAGAGCTGGAAATGATTAATTTCAAAATGTCTATTTATATTCCATGTTCTGCTTACTACCATTTCAGTACATACAACACAAAATGATCTGCCTTTTTTTTTTTTCTATAATGCCATACTTCTCAGTCCATGCCTCTTGAAAGGGTCGGCTACTGCTACTACCACCTCCTTTACTTAACCTTGTTCTTTTTATCTTTTGGGTTCCTTATCATGTGGGCAGTGACAGAAGATAGAATTAATAGATAGCCTGTTAGCCCTGCAAGCAATTAGAGGTTAACTATTCTAACTTACCACAAGATGGCACATGTAACTGTCTTTTAGGAAACGACAGGGTTAATAAGCAGAAATAGGGGTTAATAAGAATGCACAACAGTAATAGTAGTGAAATGGAGTCTGCACTATGCTGCTAAATGATATTTCTTATATAAATTAAGATGGCTGCCACTATTTCTCATGGCGGGAAATGGCACTCATAGCACAGGCCCTTGCCTCTCCCAGCCTCCCCCTCACTTATCTCAGTAATGATGGTCAATTAGAAATCCACGACACCCCAGAACAGTAGATTGGATGATGGTTGCTTTGGTTATGTGGTTGCTGGTAATGGCAATTACAGGCCCCCCAGAGATGCATACCCCGTGGCATTCCACTGTTCCCTGCTCAGCTGGCCAGAAGCGAGGTCAAGGATCCCTTAATGGCCTAACCGGATGTCCCAGAACTAGGCTCTCTATGTCAGAGTTCTGTTGTTTTGGCCTACAGACCTCTAGCACAGTGTCTACACTAAACTACAGCAAATGTTTCATCCTTGGCTACTGCACCTGGCCATGCAGTAGCAGAGGATGAAATGTCTTTCTTGGCATGAGGCCCCATACTTCTCTGTATGTGATAGCATGCAGCCGCATGTCATTGATAATGGTTATGTGTGTCAGTGCTGATATGTGTGTCATAGGTTCGCCATTACGAATCTATAGCAAGGTAGAAGGTTCACGGAGGAACAAAACATGGAAGCTTGGTCCTCAGTCCTCATAAGAACCTAGCTTAATCTGAGAAGCTAATGGTATCCCAGAAGGACCAAGGGCAACCAAGGCTCTGGGACCAATGATGCAGGGTATGGCACTCCACCTTATTTCTACTCATCCATCAACAAGTATTTGTAGAGGAGCGTCCAAATTCCATACTGCGCAAGATGCTCAGAAGAATGAAAAAAATAGCATCATTGCTTATACTTCAAGTTCACAATTACATTGAAAAGACCCACACATATTAAATAATTAGAAAAATATAGCTCAATAATTGATTACAGTGAAGAAAGATCAGCATGGACTGGGCTCATTGTGTGTGAGGGGGTCTATAATGAGCCCGGTGGTGGATAGAATTTGAACAGTCACAGACAAGTTGAAGGAGTTCCAGATGCTGGCTAATGTGGATTAAAACCTGTGGGAGGAATATTCATGAATATCAGAGAATATTTGTAGAAATTTTGTAGAGGTGATGAAGTAAAATATTTGATTAGTGGTGTACAGTCACAGAATGCTTTAAAATCAGCCAGAGAATTCTAGACTTTAAGATGGAGGGGAGAGAGAAGTTAGTGTGTGTACCTGAGTAGGACAGAAATATATTGAAAACCACATACATATCCAATATTTTTTTGACAGCAATTTTCATAATTATTATGTGTGGATTATGTATAAATCAAAAGATCAACATACTTTTCTGTTCCTTTTTTATATTAAAACTGGAGGCCTGGTGAATGAACATTCACGCACTGGGGGGGAGGTCCCCTCAACCAGGCCACCCCTTCTCACAGTTTGGGAGCCCTCAGGGGATGTCCTACTGATGGCTTAGGTCTGCTTCCTCCAGGAGGCAACTGGGCCAATCAGGGGAACTCACAAAACCATCACCCCGTTTCTGCTGCCACTGCCGGCCACCATGGCTGCCAGCCACCATGGCTGCCAGCCTCCTCGGCCCTCATAGCTGCTGCAGCTTTGTCCAGAAGAACAACCAGAAGACTTCCCGTCTATCCAGTCTGATTAGCATATTACTTTTCTATTAGTATAGATATAGGATTTTTATTGTTAAAAGAGGACTGTTAATTATTTCAGAACAAATTTAAGAAACAAAGCCTATGTATAATTGGATATTCTTGTCATTAACCAAACATTTATGTTGAGCCTGAGATGTCTGGAAGAGGGGTAGGATTCTGAAAAGTACTTTGGTTCAGTAAGGTACTAATGAATAGTCTGCAGGCAATGAACATCTTTCATGACTGACCTAGTGTCTGGGGAAGAGAGGGTTGAGGAGAGCAGAGCTGGAGGGTTAAAAAACTTACTTGGAGGTTCCAGAACATAGGGATTGTTGGCAAGGATTTAAATTCCTCAATCTAATAGATGGTTTAAAATGAAGTTTTGGTAATTCTGATGTTTTATATTCTTTAATATAAATTGAGTTTCTCATTCACTACTATTGTTTGGGCAAATATCCCATGTACTAGGCAGTTGGAAGGAAAATGCCTCAGATAAATGATCAAATATGTGTAAGGATTGGAGACTATGCCTGGGATTTAGGATGAATGAAAATTCAAGAGGTGCATTTATACAAACCCGTGGGGATTTGGCTAAAGTAGAGGATAAAAGATATTTCTAAAAATGTTTTTCTATTGATTCTTGGTATAATTATTCTTTGAATCATAAATGCAGTCTATTTTAAAAATTGATTTCAGAGAGACAAACGGAGAGGGAGATAGAGATAGAAACATCAATCACCAATCAGTTGCCTCCTGTATGCCCTCTACTGGGGATTAAGCCTGAAATTTAGGCATGTGCCCTGACCAGAAATCACACCATGACCTCCTGCTTCATAGGCTGACACTTAACCACTGAGCCTCACAGCCAGGCTGCAGCCTATTTCTTGATAGGTAGGTTTGAACTGCAGAAATTCTACTTCAGCTTTGACCTCTGCTGGTGTCATCATTTTAATGTTAATGCCAGTTGATATAGGCCTCCTTTCTTTAGCAATAAGAATGCTAAGCATTCTTGCACTTATTAAAGGAGCCTCTTTTAATGCATGCGCTTTGCATGTTAACGGGGAGGTTGGCTGTGGATGAACTGAATTTCTAAACACATGTGTGGTACCCTGATACAGAAAAATGAAACCTCGCCTCCACGTCATTAGGAGAGGCAGGCTGGTTTTCTTTTTAAACTGTGCATCCGACCCACACTGAACAATCTTATTTCTACTCCAGAGAAGGAAAAGGTTAAATCATTTTACATGCCTGTAAGGTATTTTAAAGTTAATCAGGTCCTTCGGGTCTAATTTAATTTGTGTAAGATTGCTGTTGATAATTAGAATACCTATTTAAGATTTTTGTTAACAGTCTGTTATGAGGACTTAATGGAAAAAATCTAAAACCAGTCTGTTCACTTTCCCCTGTCAAATTCGGGTTACATAGTCTTCACAGATGTTGCAAGTAGACATTGATATGAAAAGAGGATAGAATACAAATTAAAATCATAAGTGTACTCAAACTGCCAACATTGAACTTTGGTTAAAAACATCTGTCACATAAAAGCAAATATTCAGAGCTATTGCGTCTTATAAGAGTGGTCTTTATTTTTCATATCTTTGGCATTTTCATTATTTTATGTTACTGCTCCCTTTGGATTTTTTTTGAACAAATAATTTTTTTATTTTTTTTATTTATAAGAACTGCATTTTTAAGGCACTGGCACCACATCCCAAGCATAGCTGAAATCCTAATAGTCTCATAGAATGAAAAAGGGCAGCCGACTTTTGCAGAGTATTCGAAAGATGTGCATATGTTTAACTTGTATAGTCCAATCTTAAGTCAAACTGGCTCTTTGATTCTTACTAGAAGGTTATGTTTCATCATTAAAAAATGTAGTTATCATCCTTTAGACACAAAGCTTCCATGAAAAACACATTAGTTCAGTTCTCCCTTTTGTGCAATCAAGGAGATGTCAGAATGTTCTTGAGCCAGTCATCTGTTATTTGTTATAAATCATATCTTTTTTAAATTTCTTTCATTACTTTGTTGCATAGCTTTAAAATTTTTATTCCTTTGTTCTGTTTTCATTTTCTTTTATCTAGGCTTTATATTTCAAAACCACAGCCCTTCTACTTCATTTTTTCTCTCCTTGATTGTCTCTCCCAGCTCCCCTTCTATCTTCTTAACTCTTATTTCTTTTTATAGAGGGAAAGGCTTATCTGAGAGAAAGTTAAGTGTCCTATGAGCTGCAGTTAAGCATCTGCACCCCAGCATCAAGAGCAAGAGGACAATGAGTACTTCCCCTCCCCAGTATCACAGTCCACTGCTCAGGAGCACTCCTCTGCTTCTTGTGTGGCAAGAGGGCAAGGTTGGCACACCAGCACAGATTCTAAGAATTGTAGGCAAATAACTGTAAAAGAATCAAGTTATTCATTGAATATGAAGCAGTTAGAAACTTTATTTATTCTTGATTTAACTTGAATAGTGATCTTGTAATATATACATTATGATTAATCAGATGATTGAAAACTTAAAACTTAAGTGGAATGAATTATCTTGGTAGGCATTTGGCTGAAGGCTTACCATAAGGTGATCTTACTCTAAAATTATTTTAAAAAATGTATTTATGCATAAAAGTGAAACATAAGATTTAGATTAACTTAGGAATCTCTATTTTATAGTGTTTTAGTTATGGACTAGAGGCTCAGTGCATGAAATCTGTGTATTGGGGGCAAAGGAGGGGTATCCCTCAGCCCAGTCTGCACTTTCTCCAATCTGGGACCCCTCAAAGGATGTTTGACTGCCTGTTTAGGCCCGATCCTGGTGAGATCAGGCCTAAATGGGCAGTCTGACATTCCTCTCACAATCCAGGACTGCTGGCTCCCAACCACTCACCTGCCTGCCTGACTGATTGTCCAAAACTGCTTCTGTCTGCCAGCCTAATCACTCCCTAACCACTCTCCTGCTAGTCTGATCGATGCCTAATTGTTCCCTTACTGGCCCGATTGCCCCTAACTACCCTCCCCTGCTGACCTGGTATCCCCTAACTGTCCCCCCCTCTAGGCTTGATTGCCCCAACTGCTCTCCCCTGCAGCCTGGTCATCCCTAACTGCCCTCCTCTGCAGGCTTGGTCCCCCCTAAATGCCCTCTCCTATCAGTGTGGTCCCCCACAATTGCCCTCTCCTGCCATCCTAATCTCCCCCAACTGCCCTCTCCTGAAGGCCTGCCCCCCCCCCCCAACTACCCTCCCCTGAAGGCCTGGTCCTACCAACTGTCCTTTCCTGCAGGCATGGTAGCCCCCAACTGTCCTCCCCTGCTGGCTGGGTCACCCCTAATTGCCCTCCCCCGCAGGCCTTGTTGCCCCAACAATCCTCCCCTGCAGACCTAGCCCCCTACAACTGCTTTCCCCTGCCAGCTTGGTCCCCCCCCAACTGCCCTTCCCTGTAGGCCTGATCGCCCACAACTGCCCTCCCCTGCCAGAGACAGCTTTTGGCAGCCATCTTGTATCCACATGGGGGCAGCCATCTTGTGTTAGAGTGATGGCCAATTTGCATATTACTCTTTTATTAGATAGGATAATTGGTATTTTATAAAGCAATTTAAAAAACTAATAGAAAAAGTTGTGGATCATTCCGCCTCAATCCACTTTCTTCCTGGTCACCCAGGTTAGTCACCACACTCTCCTTGCTGTCCCTTGTACTGTCTATGAGATTATATCATCTCCAATTCTTTTTCATTCAAAACAAAGTCCCTTTTATACTAAAGCTGAAAGTATACTAAATGTCATGAATGTTGAGACTAAAGTGAAAGGCCCTGCAATCATATTTCTTTCATATGATTGCAGGGCCTTTCACTTTAGTGAAACTCATTATGTAATTTCACAGTTTGATCAAGCCTTTGTAGTTTAGACTAATCTTTCATTTCTATGCCCCTGACAGTAAGGAGTAAAACACTCTTACTTCTCCATTCCCATAACGCTATCACATGTCTAATCCTCTTGATGAAAACATGAGATCAGTGTGATTAACGTAGAAAGATATCGCAGCCTTTTCATATTTACTTAAATCGTGGCCATCTAATTTGAAGATGGGCACTCTTTAAAAGGCTTGGTCCACCCTCCTGCATGGAGGTTTATCTGCTGTGACTCCATCTTAGCGGCTTCTCTGTTGCAGACCTTCCTTATGTCTGCCTCAGTACATGATGTGCTCCTAAATGTTAACAGCTGGCTCAAAGTGTGTGTGTGGCTGGGAGAGCTGGGGGGCCGGGGGGAGAGGGGGAGAAACTGATTTGTAGCATTTCTGGTTTCTGTGTTGTACATACTCCCAGTACTACCAATTTCAAGTTACCAACTTGACATCACTGAAACCCAGCATGGGAAGTGATATGCACAATAAGCTCTTGGAAACAGGTACTAGTACATGCTGGCTCACAGATTATTAAACCGTTAAAAACAAAACCACAGACCCAAAATGGAGTTACTTATGCTAAGCCAATGTCACCAAATTAAGCCTTAATTGTAGTTTCTTCTCTCCCAGAAGTGGAATCTTACACCAGTTAATTAGGAATTGCCAAATCAATACTAGATAGACAATCTGACCAATAGAACCCCTGCCACACCTTAAAGAAAAATAACCTTTTAATAACCAACCTGCAGTTTTGCCTAGTATGACTTCCTTTTTCCAGCTCCCTTATGTCTTTCATTGTGTACAGCTCCTCAGAGCTCCTTTCTATTTGCTATATTGGATGCTGCCTCTTTCAAATCATTTTTGTTCAAATAAACTCTTAAAAATTGTAATATGCATTAATTTATCTTTTAACACTATTCAATACATATTTACCTCCTGTGAGTCCACAACTTTTATTATATGCCGAGGCATTAAAAAAGAGCATGTGTAAAGTATTTCTGACAAGGGAGAAAGAGACCCGAAGCAATGACAGAGAAGTGCAGTAGGCAGTAGAGATCCACACACTCCATTGAAGGGATTCAGAGAAAAGCTTGAAAAAAAGGGAAGCTCCGAGGAGGAAGTGTGCTTGAAGGACACTAAGAACTTGTAGTGAGCTTGTAGCAGAGGGAAGAAGGCATCTCAAACAAGGGAAGTTTTAAAGGCTGAAATAATCATAGCACGTTCTTAGAAAAGACACAAGGGATTTTCAGTCATTAAAATGATAACCCAAATGAAAAGCTTTTTGTACTATTACAGAATAGTTGTTTCCTACATATGAGGCATTTTTTTTTTACACAGTGTTTCTTGTGACCCTCACTATAACCTTGGGAGAGAGGCAGAATAGAGTAGCTGTTATTATAATTATCATTATCGTTATCATCACCATCCTGCTTATTTTATAAATAGAAAAACTTAGAGAAAGGGAAGTTAGGAGCCTTCATGGATTCTGATAAGCCCAGGTTCAGAATGCTTTATCACACACAATACTGCCAGTCTGAGTGTTCTCACTGAGCAGTATATCCATATAGTGGCCTCTCAAACTGCTTGACCCATCAGGTGCAAGGACATGACCCATTTTTATTTATAAGAAAAATGAAAGACTGCTTCAGTAGGTTTATAAAGAAGATACACAGTCTTCGAATGGAGTCATTTTCTACACATTTATTCAAAATATTGTGAATCTACTTTGATAATAGACCAGTTATTTTTAAAAAGTGTATAAATAAATAATTTTAAAAATAATTTTTGAATCTTTTAAATTTTACTTTATTATTACTCCTCTGTATACTCCAACAAAATATTTCAGACAGCTCACAATGAAGTGCTCTGTCTTGGACAGGTCCTTTCAGTTGCAATTTACAGAAAGTCAATCATAAACTAGCTGAAGCCATGAGGAACATTTATTGGCTCAGTTAACTGGAGGATGGGCAGGTCTGTATATAATTTTAACGTACATTAATATACATAAACAACATGCAGCCTTTTGTGTGTTTATGCACTACATAAATATTATACTATTCAGTTTATTCTGTGTAGTGGACACTGTGGTAATCTCACCCAAAACTTCAGGATAAAGCACTCATTCCTCCAGTTGGGAGCACTGACCACAGTTAAATCCTTCACTGGGAATTTCTTGTTCAAAGTCACATCCTTCCCCAACGGCTGTTGGATAAGGAATGTAAACCAATAGAAAGACCTGGACTTCTTCCCTCAACACAGGGCAACTCTAAAGGGAAACCTCAGCTCCAGATATCCCCATGGAATTAAGTGAGGCCTCTGTTGCAACTGAGTTGTGGCTCAACTTCTCCCTCTGACAGTTCTGCTTCTCTCACCCCCTCCCAGGTATTGATCCTAAGGACATTCCTCAATGATCTCCCATGAGTTATCAAAAGTGGCAGAATCTTTTTCCCAGAGAACCTGAACTATAACATTCTACAGCTTGCTTTTGATATGGATCATATTCTAAGGATAAATCCACATTGGTGTGTATCCATTATTCTAGCTGCTACATGATATTGTATTCTATGATAAATCACTCTTTAATCAATTATGCATTCAGTTAAATTGTTAGTACTTTATGCAGTTACAAAAGGGTTACAATGAATACATGTGCATATGCCCATTTGGCACATTTTGAAGGGATCTTTAAGGGTCTATACCTAGATGTGGAGCTGCTAGCTTGTAGATTATATGGGCCTTCAAATTTATTAAGTAATACTAGTTTGGAATGCAAGTTTCTGAAGTGATTGTAAACATTTGCTCCCTCACTAATGGTTGTAAGTTTTTCTTTTCTCACATCCTCACCAACATTCTATGTTGTCAGGTTAAAATATATTTTTTCCAAATCAGTGAGTGAAAAAGCCATCTTAATGTTGTTTTAGTTTCAATTTCTCTGACTACTGGTGAAATAAACTATTTTTTCATGTGTTTATTGGTTATTTAAATTTCTTCTTCTATAAATTTCCTATTCTTTGCCCATTTTTAATTGGCTTATCACTTTTTCTCATCAATTTGTTGAAATTCTTTACATACTAATAGTTGTTTGCTTTGTGCTATGCAAATAGCTATTATGTGCCTTGCTATACTTTGTAGATGCTATTTTTAATTTAAGATATTCAAGTTTATTATCTTTTATGGTTTGTGTTTATGAATCTTATATAATAAGTACTTCCCTGTTACAATGTCATAAAGCTATTATTTTGTATTTTCTCCAAGTTTTTTTTATTTAAATTGCTCTTTTACATTTAAATTTTTCGTATATCTGAGGAGACAGTTTTCATAAGACTACTAATTTACAATGCTGCTTCTGTCATATAACAAATGTTTATAAATTGTTAAATTTCTAGACCTCTTTGTTTTGAGTGCTATAAATTTTCACTATAATATGTCTATCTATGATTTTATTATTTTTATTTAAGAGTGAGGGTAAATACACTTTTGGAGAAATGAAATCTAAAAATTTGATTATATCCTTGCTGCAAGAACTACTGAAGGATATATTTCTGGAAGAAGAAAACTGAAATCAGTTAAAAGAATTGGAATGCAAGAAGCAATGATGAGAAAAGAATGTGGCAAAAAATGCAAGTAAAACAAAGTAACTGGCTATAAAACAATAATCATAATACATTTGGCTATTCTAAAAGTTATTTAACAGCTGTGGAGAGTGCCCTCGGGGAACAAAATTCCCTGAGAGGCTGAGCCTTGCAAGGCCCATCTGCTCTCTGCCCCCCAGGAGAATGGTTACCTTCAATTGTAGTTTAGCAAACAATACTGCCTTCCAGCACATAACATTGTAAATAGCAGTCTATGGGATAATGGAAAAAGATTTAGGTGGCGTCTTGGATGGACATATAGCCTAGGGAAATTAGTTAAGACAAGGGTTTTAATGGAAAAATATGTTTACAATAGAATGTAGCTTTGTTGTTTGGGGAACAAGGAATTGTGTAATATGTAAACCAGAACTGTTTAAAAGAGTGGAGTGAAATAAACTCTGGGCCACAGTCCTAAAGAGGGCCTTGCGTACCTCCTGATGCCATATCTTTTGTTTCTTCTTTATTTCTATCCATCTTTCTATCTCTATCTTTCCTTAAGCCTCACCCCCCTTTCAGTGACTGCTTGACTAATGCCGGCTGGCCCCGGCAAACAGCCAATCTTCTTAACCATGTCACAAGAAATAAAGGGAAAAGCATGGAAAATAACAGAAAGTGTAAATATAAGGGGGAAGATTTTGATAAATCTGTGCTGGTTGAGATATAATTTGGTGCTTTTCTTTTTTTTTCATGATGGTAACTAGTGAAATAACAAACTCAGGATTTTTTTTACAAAGTTAGAATTTGCAGATATTTTCAGCTTAGAACAGTATAAGCATCATTCAGTTGTAATTTAAGCTTTAAAAAGTAAATAGACAAAAAGGTGGAAGCAATATCAAGTCTCCATCAATGGATAAATGGATGAACAAAATATGGTACACATACAGTGGAATATCATTTAGCTTTAATAAGGAAATTCTGACTCATGCTACAAAAATGGATAGGCCTTGAGAACAGTATGTTAAGTGAAATAAACATCAAAAGGTAAATACTGTATGAGTTCATTTATATGAACTATCCAGAATAATCAAATTCATAGAGAGAGAATGGAAATGGTGGTTGCTGGGGCTGCAGAGAGAATGGGGAATTATTATTTAATGAATGCAGAGTTTCAGTTTTGCAAAAAATAAAAAAGCTGTGGAAATATAGATGATGATTGCACAATAATGTGAATATAATAAAGTTACTTAACTGTACACTTAAACATGGTTAAGATGATAGCATTTGTTATGTGTATTTCAAGACAATTAAAAATAATGTAAAGAAATCAGTAAATACTCCTTGGATTTAGATGTTTTATAATGTGTTCGGGGTGAAAGCACTTCTGAGTGTGGATTCAACTGCTTTGTCAAGCTTCTAAGACACTAAGTCCAATTCGGTGGGGTCATACCCTTTCTACCTCCCACAGCACCACATCCAACTCATCCTTAGAGTCAGTCAGTGTTCCTATTTACTTTTGAACCTATTCCCCTCTTCATTAGTACTTCAAGTCTTAGGTCAGGCCCTCTCATTTCTTACTTAAAAAAAACAACAACTTTATTGTTGAAAGTATTACTTATATCCTCCTTTTCCCCCCACTGACCCCTTCTTGCCCACCTCTGTCTCCCCGACCCGAGGCCTTCACCACCCTATTGTCTGTGCATGTATGCATACAAGTTCTTTGGTTGATCTCTTCCTGCCCACCCACCCGGCCTTCTTTCTCATTTCTTACTTTATCAACACAATAAAATCTTAGCCAGTTTCCCTATAATCCTGTATCTTCCATGCTGTAAACTGAGTAATCTCCCAAAGCATGCATCTGTTAGAAAGGAAAAACAGATAAAGGAGAAAGAGAATGAAATGGGGGTTAACAATGTGAAATAAAGTTGAATAGTCACATAGAAAATGTAACCTGAGAAACATTTAACGGATCTATGTCCTTCAGGAGAGAATAGTTTAAGTTGTGGAGACAGCCCAGATGACAAAAAGTAAGAAGAAAGTGAAGAAAGTAAAATGAAATTAAGTGTTCCCCACCCAGAGGAAGCTACTACATCAGAGTCCATTGAGAATCTATCTCCCTGACCAACCTCAGGCACAGGGTCATTATACATTAATGTTATTTACTTAAGAATCCTATCATATAGGTGTAGAAATATTTTCATGATAGAATCATATTTTGTGCATAACCCATAAGGAGCCACAATTCTGCTCATAGCCAGCCATAGGTCAATAACCTGTCATTTCTCCTAGAGAGTCTAATTACAACCCCAAAGCTCCCAACTCTTCTGTCCAGAGATTGGCACACTGTGAACCACAGAACAATACTGCCTACTGCCATTTTTAAAAATAAATTTTTATTGGAATGAGTCATACTCATTTATTAACCTATTGTCTAAGACCGCTTTCATGCTACAACAGAGTTGAGTAGTTGAGAAGAGACTGCATAGTCTGCAAGCTGAAGCTATTTACAATCTTGACATTTAGAAAAAAAGGTCTTGGACCCCTGCTTCAGTGATAAGCTAAAACTGTGTGATTTCATATCATGTTAGGTGAGTAGTACAATATTTTGGCTTAAGCTCTTAATATTATACCCAAATCATGTCTACCATGAAATACAGTTTTCCACTTTTCATAGACTCAGTTGTTTAAATAAAAGAAATGAATGTAATAACATAATTCATGTTGTTGGTATTTTTAGGTTAGCTCTTCACCCACTGTTCTTCTTTGTCATATACTAGTATACGATGATCTTAAAATTGTAGATGAAGGTTCATATTAAATTGTATTGCTAACTTCTGTTAAATTATACTGGATTGCTTATTAAGTTATCCACATTAAATACGTCACCAGTGGAAATATTACACACAGAGAAGAGCATAGTCTTCTCATTAGCCGGAGACCCCAGGACGTGCCTGCTGTGCACAGAGACTCTAACGCCCGGCTTTCCCTGTGGAGTTCTGACTTTGCTGAAAGATGTCTAGAAGCTGATGTAGTCAGGTAGTTCCCCGCTGGCTACACATCTGTACAGAGCTCAAAAGCATTGTTTATTTCTGCAGAGATCTGGAATAAATTATCCTTAATAATTTGGCTTCTGAAATCACTGTTTCACATGTCAGATTATGGTAAACTTTCATATGGTTGGAGTGCTCACTTTTAAATTATGATTCTTTTATTTTTGTAGAAGTCAAACTCACATAGTAGATACACAAGTAAACATTTGTTGAACAAGCAGGATGTGTGGGGCAACCAGGTTGGCAGGGGGTTAATGAGGGACGACCAAATTACTGAACAAGCGGGCTGTGTGGGGTGACCAGGCTGGCAGGGGGAGCAGTTGGGGGTGACCAGGCCAGCAGGGGAGACACTGAGAGGTGAGCAGGTTAGTTGGGGGTGGGGGAGGAGTTGGGGGTGACCAGGCCAGCGGGTGGGGTGCAGTTGGGGCAACCAGGCTAACAAGGAGGGAAGTAGGGGGCAATTAAGCTGGCATGGGGGCAGTTAGGGCCAACCAGGCCAGTAGAGGGGGGTAGGTGAGGGCAAACAGGCCAGGAGTAGGGGAAGTTAGGGGTGACCAGGCCAATGGGGGGAGCAGTTAGGAGCGATCTGGCTGGTGGGGGGAGCGGGGAGGAAGGCAGTTAGGGGTGATCAGCCCAGCAGGGAGAGGCAGTGAGGGGTGGTCAGAACTGCATTGGGGGAGGCAGTTAGGGGCAACCAGGCAGGCAGGCAGGTGAGCAATTAGTAGCCAATGGTCCAGGATTGTGAGAGGGATCCTGGATTGGAGAGGCTGCAGGCTGTGCTGAGGGTATCCCCCCAACCACTGAGCACAAATTTCATGCACTGGGCCTCTAGTATATTATAATGGCTAAAAAGGAACAGAATCAGTGTTGGGCCGGATGTGAAGGAACTACAACTCTCCATCCTATTGGTGGGAATGTAAATGGTTCAACCACTTAGAAAAAAACTTTTTTGACAAATCATAAAAAACCTAAAAGTTCTTTAAAACTTTTTTAAAAGGTGAACATACTTACCACATGACCCACATGTTCCACTCTGTGATGGTTAATTTCATGTGTCAACTTGACTGAATCATGGGGTGCCCAGATATTTAGTTGAACATTATTTCTGCATGTGTCTGTGAAAGTATTTCTGGATAAGAGTAACATTTGAATCTGAGAAAGTCGATTCTCCTCCTCATTGTGGGTGGTCCTCACCCTATGTGTTGAGGGCCTGAATAGAACAAAAAGGCAGAGAAAGGATGGGTGAATTCACTCTCTCTACTTATCTTCCAGCTGGAACATTGGTTTTCTCCTGCCCTGGGACTTACACTCAGACTGAGACTTACACCATCAGGCCTTTTGACTCACAGTGAAACTACACTACCAGTTTTTCTGAGTCTCTCGCTTACCAACTGCACATCTTAGGACTTTTCAGACTCCATAACCATGTGAGATAATTCCTTATAGTAAATCAACCTCTCTCTTTTTATCTATGTAAATATATCATCTATAATACTCCTATTGGATATTTTTCTCCAGATAATGACAAGTACTCACTCTTATGTATTTATTTACTCAAGAAAAATGAAAGTATATATATACACTAATACTGTACACAAAATATTATAGTAGATTTATTTACAATAATAAAAAACTAGAAATAGCCCTAATATTTCAGTGGGTGAACACATAAACAGAATGTAATGTATCTGTACAATTAGATACAACTCAGCAATAAAAAAGGGAGCTACATGTATATATGCAAATCCATGGATAAAATCTCAAAACCATAATGATGAGTAAAAGAAGCTAAATAATTCCAATTATACTGTATATAGAGCTCTAGATAAATCAAATTAATCTATGGTAACAAAATATTGATTAGTGGAGGGAACATTGAATTGCAAAGTGACTCAGACTTTGGGGATAGATGGGAATATTTTGTTTTGATTATTGTGCCAGTTTAATGCATTTATCAAATTCATTAATTTGCTTCTTGAAATGAGTGCAGTTTATTGTATCTAACTTATATCTCAATGACGTCCATTTTAATATGGATGTGTACCTTTGTACCTGTGCAAGTGCATAGAAAATGGTTAGGACAGCCGAAACTGGTTTGGCTCAGTGGATAGAACATAGGCCTGAAAACTAAAGGGTCCCGGGTTCGAACCTGGTCAAGGGCATGTACCTTGGCTGTGGGCACATCCCCAGTATGGGGTGTGCAAGAGGTAGCTGATCAATATTTCTCTCCCATCGATGTTTCTGGCTTTCTATCCCTCTCCCTTCCTCTCTATGAAAAATCAATAAAATATATTTTTTTAAAAAAGGAAATGGTTAGGAAAGTCACCTCTGTACATGGAAGTGAAATGGGAACTTGACCTTTTAATTCTTCATAGTTGCACATTTAAAAAAGATACCATGAAACATATTTATTGTAAAAAAGAAAATATAAAATAAAAATGTATAGCTTTGTAACAAAGATTGGGGAAGTATAAAAACCTTTAAGAAAGATTATACATTATCTATAATCTTATCACTCAAAAAAGGGCCTTCTTAACCTGCTGGTTTGATTTGAACAGGTATCATGTATGTATATTCTTGGGAGCATGATTGCACAAAAAATTGACATCATTCTGTACAAAAGTTGTGGACGTCACTTTTTATTTAACATTATAAAAATTTCCAAGTGTTATTTGCTTATGTTTGAAAATATGATTTTTTATGGAAGAGTAGTATTCTACTACATGTAAGCACTGTAATTTTATTTAACCAACTCCTTATTGTTAGATATGTTAATTATTTCCCATTTTAAGTTATAAGTAATGCCCCAATATAAATATACTTATAAGTTAATCTTTTCATGCATTCCTATTTATTATCTCAAAATAGATTACTGGTGTTGGAATTATTGTATCTAAGACAACATAAACACTCCTCACTTTGCATAATTCTTATATGACTGAGTTTCAGTTAAATATAGCACAATGCAAAGAGTAAGTTGCATGCATTTTAAGGTTATTGATGCATATGACCACAATGCATCCCATGGTATATCTCAGCCAAATCTAGCTAATGTCACTTTTAAAAATAGTTGATGAATTGAGGGGCAAAAACATAGTATCTAATTTTTAATTTATTTCTTTTATCATTAAAATGGCTTAATTTCTGTCATGTTTATTAGTCATTTGTATTTCTTCTTTTGTGAATTGTAACCTGTTTTAAATTTTGAAGCAAAATGTTTTGCAAAGTCAAATGGGATTAAAAAACTTTATCCTATATAATAAAGAAGAAATATGCAAATTGACCATCACGTACTCGCACCATCATCACAAGATGGCTACCACAAGATGGCCACTCCCACATTGTCACAAGATGGTTGGCAAGGGAGAGCAGTTGGGGGCAATCAGGCCAGCAGGGGAGCAGTTAGGGATCTATCAGACTGGCAGGCAGAAGTAGTTAAGGGCAATCAGGCAGCCAGGCAGGTGAGTGGTTAGGAACCAGCAGTACCAGATTGTGAGAAGGATGTCTGACTTCCAGCAATCAGATATCCCCCAGGTGGTCTCATATTGGAGAGGGTGCAGGCTGGGCTGAGGGACACCTGCCACTCCCTCCCAGGGCACAAATTTCATGCACTGGGCCTCTAGTATCTCCATAATAATCCTACTTTCTATAAAACTTTCAAATATTTAGAATAACCACAATATAATATTAAAAACATATCACAAATGCTATCAGCAAGGATGAAAGCATTAAAAAATAGTCCATGGTAAGATACATGCTACCAGAACAGCATTAAGTGAAAAAGAAATATAAATCTTAATGTCTTCCTTCATTTTAATCTCAAAGCTTGAAACCCATAAGGTTTGGATGAATTTAGAATTTAGTATATGTATAATATGTAACTTTCCACCATTAATAAATAAGGACATGTTCGAAATGATAAAATCTGCCTTTAAGAAATGGAATTTAACTGGTTTGAAGCCCACATGTTGAGATGACAGGACAGAGAATGTCAAAACAAAATGGGCTTCCAGTGTAAGAGCTCAGCACATCCTTTGCTCAATAGTAAAGGATGACTAAGTAAGTAATATTTTTATTTCCTTAGGTTATTGTTTTTAATTTTTAATGAAATATAATTTACATATGATGGAGCATGCAGGACTTAAGTATTCAGTCTGATGCATGTTGACAATTTCTCCTGTTCATCACCACCCAAAACAACATACAGAGCACTTGCATTACACCAGCAACTGTCTTTCTGGCCCTTTCAATTAGTTTCCTAATTCCAAAATACAGAGGTAATCACGTTCTAATTTTTATCACCATAGTTAGTTTTACTAGTCATGGATTTCATGTAAATTAAACCAACAATATGTATTCTTTTATGAGAAATTATTTTACTCAATATAATATTTAAAAGAGTCATTCATAGTGCTGTGACTATCATTCCCTTTACCACTGATTCATTGCAGGATACTGTAACTTGTTTTCCCATTCTCTTATTGGTAGACATTGGGTTACTTTCTTTTTCAATTTGGAACTATTATGAATGGGACTGGTATGAACATTGTTGCACATAGTATTTTGTAAACATATAATTCACTTTTTTTAAACATATATTTTATTGATTTTTTACAGAGAGGAAGGGAGAGGGATAGAAAGCCAGAAACATCGATGAGAGAGAAACATTGATCAGCTGCCTCCTGCACACCCCCTATTGGGGATGTGCCTGCAGCCAAGGTACATGCCCATGACCAGAATCAAACCTGGGACCTTTTAGTCTGCAGGCCAATGCTCTATCCACTGAGCCAAACCGGTTTTGGCAGTATTCACTTTTCTTAGATAAATATTTATAAGTGGAATTACTGGATTATGGGGAGAATGTATGTTTAACTTGATAAGAAGTTGCCAAAAGCTTCTCTGGATATAGTTTTACCAGAAATGCCTACAAGTTCTAGTGGCTCCACATCCTTATCAACACTTATTGTCAGTTTTTTTTTTTTTAATTTTAGCCATTCCAGTGGGCATGTGGTGGTGTCTCATTGTGTTTGTTTATGGTGGAGATATAAAATTAGACTTTTGATGATTTTATAAACTATGTAATCACCATATAAAAGCATATAGAACATTTATTTTACCCCAGAAATTTCCCTTGTGTTCCTTTTATTTAGTTCTGTCCTATAACAGGCAAATATTTTCTGACTTCTATCATAGATTAATTTACCAGAACTAGTAACTAAAATACATGAAATCATGCAGTGTATTAGTTATCTATTTTGCATGAAAAAATTGCCACAAACTTTGCAGCTTAAAGCAAAATACATTAATTATCTTACAATTTCTAAAGGTCAGGAATTCAGTAATGCATGGTTTAATTCTCTGCTCAGGGTTGTCATAGTAATATATAGAAATGTTTTAAAATGCTTTAAAATGCCTAAAAATATATATTAAGAAGGTTTTAAAATGTTTAAATTAGCTTTCATTGAAACTTAAAGATACACTCCCCACTGCCCTGAAGGTGTGTACGTACCCCAGAGATAAGGACTTGAACTGACGCAGAGTGACCTGTGTCAAGATAAACACTGACCTGAGTGACTGGCTCCCCTTAGCCCCTCACCGTGTTTAAGATTAATATATGTACAATGACATAAATCATTGATAGCCACTGAGCTGCTACGGGTGTGAACAAGCCTTAAATATGGACCTCTGTTATGCCAAGTGAAATAACCAGGCAGAGAAAAAAAAAATCACATGATCTCACTCATTTGTGGGATATAATGAACAACATAAACTGATGAACAAAAATTGATCCAGAGACAGAGAAACTTTAATCAGAACGTCAAACCTCAGAGGGAAGGTAGGGGAGGGTGGGGTAGGGGGAGAGATCAACCACAGGACTTGTATGCACGCATATGAGCCTAACCAATGGACACAGATACCGGGGGGTGGGGGCATGAACGAGAGGTGGAGGGTGATGGGGGAATAAGGACACATATGTAATATCTTAATAAAGAAATTCAAAATAAAAATAAAAATATGGAACTCTGCCAGCCAATGATGCTCATCTTGTGGAGACATTACAAAGACCCATCCCTTTGTCGGTCTGACAAGCGACGCCACTCCACGCTCCTTTTCCTGCCAGATGACAGAAGAACGGCCAGCAATCCCCAGTTAAGACTCCACTGAGCTCTTGGAGAAGAACGCAGGCCCCTGAACGGACCAGCCCAGCCCAGCCCAGCTGCCCGGCCACAGAGGGCAGCACCCCGGGATCCCTAACCAAATTAGTACCCGCAGCCACTCAGGAATTTGTGTGAGTAATACAAAGCTGTGTGCTTATTCCCCCATTACCCCCGAACCCCCACATATGTAAAAACAAACAAACAAACAAACAAAAACAAAACAAAAGAAAAAAAGCTGTGCGATTTGCAACTGCTTATGTTTCATGCAGTATAATTCCTCCGGCAGTTAACTGAATTAATTTGCCTACCTTTAAACTTAAAATTAAAGCCGTTGGTCTTTTTGTCCTAAGCTGCGTTCTGGTCCTGGTGATGCAGGGCAGGCTCTCCATCAGCAACTACCTCAATGTCCCAATTCCTGCACGGTTAAAGATCATCTCGAGGGACGCCTGAGATGAACGCCCCAGATCCTTTCCCCGGATCTACTTGGGACAAGGGTCTTACAAGAATTGGCTGAAGAAGTTCTCAAATAGGTATCAAGGTCATCTTCCAAGCACTGGTTGTAAGTAGAATCCATCTTTTTCTCACACTTTCCACTTGGATTCATTCATTTCCAAGCTAGTCTGAATTTATTTCCATGCATTACTGAATTATCCTCAAGCTTGGAATCTCTGACTTCCCCTTCTGCCTCTGCATTTAAGGATTCATATTGATATGGTTGTAATTAACCTAGTTATTAATAACAGGAAAGGAACAAAGGGGAAGGCCAAATATCATAGGCGTGTCATTTGGGCAGCTTCGCCAAGTTGTCACTTTATAACTCCCAAGAAAGCCATTCCTTGCATATTGCTGGGGGAAGAGACTGGACAGGTGGGAGATAGATGCATGCCCAGTAAAAGTGGGGTGACACAGGGAAAGTGCTAGCTGTCAATCACACCTAGGAACAGGTCATTGGCCAGAATAGGCATGGCCACTGCAAGCACGGAAGATGTGGGATGCTTAATCCCCTACAAAGGAATTCGCTCTCCTGGCCCTCTTGGTGACTTCCGGCTTCTGGGGTTCTCACGCTCCTGCTCCTCTGCATTCTCTTGTGTGGCTTATGGCCATGTGGACCCCCACACACTGTACTAATGTGAGAAATGCTCACCGGTCCGAATTCAAATAACTGACTTAGAGACAGAAGAATGATGAAAATGAGACTTTTAATATGTTCGAATAAGCACAAGTAGCCATCACAGGCTATTTATCCCTAGGGTGCGAGAGTCCCTCTTCCAGTTTGTCATTGGCTGAGTACTCTGGGGCTAATAGTTTGCTCCTATGTCACCTAGAGCTTATTGTCTCTGATTGAGTTACTTTTAAAAATGGGCTGAGGCCTTTTTTAGCTGTCTCCACCTCCCCCTGTCTAGTTGATGCCAGTGGGAGGAGTCTGGGGTTTTCCACCTTGATGCTGGCTCACCTACACAATTCTTTGTTCTTAATATCCTCTTCCCTCCTCCCTTCCTCCTGTTTGCCCTGGGAAATTCAATACCCATTCCAACTGGAAGTTGGCTGTGCTGGAGATGGATCACAGAGGCCACTCCCTACACTAATGGATGGTAACTAGGCTGATGCTGAACAGGACCTGGCTGCAACATGGAATGGAAACCTTGGACACTGGCTTTGCTTTTAGCTCTGCTGAAACCCCAATTGCACTTTTCAAAGTCTGGATTAAGGGAAATGGGGTTTTAGAAACACAGAGATGTAATTCCATGCAAATGAAAATCGCTCATCCTCTCATGTGAGTATCAGAAAATTCTTTTTCTTGAAATATTGTAAGAACTTCACCCTCAGCACACAGTAGGGAAAGGGATAACCCAATTCCACCCAGACAATATGATCAACTAGAGGCCCAGACTGTGAAATTTGTGCAGGGGTAGGTCTCTAGGCCTGGCTGGCGATCAGGGCCGATCTGTGGGGCAACCAGCAGGGTGATCAGGTTGGGGAGGCCGCTGGCACCCGCCTTGGCTGGCCTGGGGCCTGTGGGTTGGGGGCAGCTCCTGCATTGCGCGTCTGCCCCCTCATGGTCATTGCATGTCATAGTGACCAGTTGTTCCAGCAGTCATTCTGCAGTTCAGCCGATTTGTATGTTAGGCTTTTGTTATATAGGATTGGGTCTACCAGGATAATCCTGAATAATCTTTCTATTTTAAGGTCAATCAATGAGTAACCCTAATTACATCTCTAAAGACCCTTTTTGCCATGTAATGTAGTATATTCACAGACATAACAACATGATGAAGGTCATGGGGTCAAAATTTTGCCACCATTGGCAAGTACACTTTTATTGTTATTCATCTGCTGCAACAGATTAGTATCTTTAAGATTCAGACACATTTGCAATTATCAATAATTTTAAACTTTTCTTTCTTGAGAAGTATTTTATTCTGTGAATATGCCATAGTTTGTTTATCTGTTCTCTTAGTTGACTGGCATGTGTTTTTCCATTTTTTTCCAATTGTGAATAAGAATGCTATGAATATTCTTTTACAAGTCCTTAGCTCACATATGTTTGCATTTCTCTTGGTAAGTACCTAGAATGTAATTGCCGAGTTACAGAGGACATGTATGTTTAATTTTACAAGAAGCTGCCAAATAGTTCTCCCTGTTGTTTGTGCTATTTTTTACACTCCCATCAGTGATATATGAGAGGTTCAATTGCTGCGTAACCTCCCTACATTTGTTGTTAGTCTTGTGTTTTTCAAAGTAATTCTAGTGAATGTAACATTGTAGCACATGGTTGTTTTAATTTTGCCTTTTCCAGATGACTAATGATGTCCAGCTACTTTCCTAGAGCTCGTTGGTTACTCATGCTTTCTTTTGTGAAACGTCTGTTCAAATTTTGTGTCCATTTAAAAAATAATATTTTTCAACTATTACTTTGTACATATCAAAATATAAATCTTTTGTCAGATATTTATTGTAAATATTTTCTCCAATCTGTGACTTGCCTTTTCATTTTCTCAGTAATGGCTTTTGAATAGCAGAAAATTTAATTTTGATGAAGTCCAATTTATTAATTCTTTTGCTATTATTGTTACTGTTACTTATCTAAAAATATTTATGTGGATTTTTTTTTTTGCTAGAAGCTATATGGTTATAGAGTGTTTACATTTAAGGATAAGATTCTTCCTAAATTAATTTTTCTCTACAGAGTGGCATGAAGATTAAAGTTTTTTTTTTAAATGTAGATATCCATTTTTTCTAGCACCTTTTATTAAAAAGACTTTTCCTCACCCCACTCATTAATTTTGTCAGAAAATCACCTGGATATGTATGTGTTGTATAAATTCTCTAGATCCATTCTTACTTTTCAGAATAGTTGTCGCTGTTCTAAATCCTTTTCAGGTATACCAGTAACATCTGTTGAAATGATTTGCTTTCCCCATTTATTTGCCTTAGTGTTACCAAACTAAAAGAATTCATTTGAGCCCAATCAAACCCCAACAGGAGTTTGCAAATAAAAAGTAAAGGTTTACTAGTTAAAGAAATGGTGCCAAACCAGAGTCACAGGTGAATGTGTGTTCAAAGACCTGGCTCCCTGATCGCTTCTAGGGCAGGGTTATATGGGGGGAAATCATTAATCATGGTGGAGTTAGGGTCATGGTCTCTATTGATTGGTCAGCATTTGGTAGTGGGTAGTTGATCATTGTGTTTGGTCCTGATGCCAGCCAGGCATCACTTTGTCTGGTTTTATAGGGATGTGATTGTTGGGGTCCTTTTGCTTTCCTGGGTCTGGAGCTGAAATATATCCGATGAATAGATTTTATCTTCAGTTTGACTAAGACTCTGTCTCTGTGGTCAACAGATCTAAGGCATTCCTAAGATTATTTGATGCCGACCAGAACCTGATGTCTTAAAGGCTTAATGTTTAAGGAAGTGGCAGTGCAAGGGAGAGGGAGGACAGTGAGTCAGGGTGCTCCTACGCCAGAGGAGGCTAGTTTGAATCAAAAGGAAATAAAAAGAAAAGACCACCTTGAAGAAATAAAATTTCTGTGTAACTACATCAGCAATTTTGTCAAAAGTGATTGATCATGGCTCAGATTATGTGGCTCTGTGGTTGAGGGCCAACCAGGAACCAGGAGGTCACAGCTCCATTCCCGGTCAGGGCGCAAGCCAAGATTGTGCACGCGATCCCCACTAGGGGGCATGCAGGAGGAGGCTGATCAATGATTCTCTCTCATCATTAATGTTTCTATCTTTCTTCTCTGAAATCAATAAAAATATGTTTATAAAATTAATTGATCATATATAAGTGGGTCTAGTTCTGGTCTCTATTTTTCATTCATCTACTTGCTTAGCTTATTCTAATATCACATTATTTTGATTACCATGGCTTATAAAAAATCTTGAAAACAACTTTGTTCTTTTTTCAAAGTTGTTTTGGATATTTTAGGCCTTTACATTTTATTTTCAGTTTGTTAGTTTATATAAAAACACCTGATAAAATTTTGAATGAGATTGTACTGATTTTGTATAAATTCACTTAGGAAGAATTGACATTTTAACAATATTTAATGCTTCTGATCAATGAACATGATATATCTCTCCATTTGTTTGGATCTTCTTTAATTTTTCTCAGCAATGTTTTATGATTTTCAGCACATAGGTATTGCAAATTTATTTTTAATTATTACTTTTTTGATATAATATAAATACCACATCTTTTAAAGTATTAATTTCTAATTATTGCTAATATACAGGATTGGCCAAAAGTAAGTTTATAGTTGTTCATATAAAAATAATACAATCTATCTAATAAAAGAGTAATATGCAAATTGACCATACCTCTGATCAAACCACGCCCACCAGACATGCCCACCAACCAATCAGGAGCTGGGGCAGAGCCAGCTGAGGCTAAGGCCAGGGCTGGGGGGGTGGAGCTGAGGTGGCCGGCAGCAAGCACGTGGTCCTCGGGGCTGGGCAGCTACTGGCAGCTGGGGCTAAGGCTGGGGCCGGGGCCAGGGGGTAAGGGGGTGGGGCTGGGGCAGAGCCAGCCATTGGCCCCATTGCAGGGCGATGGCTGGGTTCCCAAGGCCTAAAGCCCAGGCCGGAGGTGAGCGGTCAGTAGGACATCTCCTGAGAGCTCCCAGTATGTGTGAGGGGGCAGGTTGGGCTAAGGGATCACTCACCCCCAGTGCACAAATTTCCTGCACTGGGCCCCTAGTAATTAATAAATAACAATATAAGAATAAACTTATAGGTTGATCGGTATAAGTAAGTTGCAAACTCTCAACCTACTTATACCATGCCCTGAATAGCAATGAAAATTGATTTTTGAATATTGACCTCTATCCTTAAAAAACATAGATTTTCAATATGTGATCGTACTGAATGCAAAAAGGATAGTTTTATTTTTTTCTTTTCCAATTTAGATGCCTAATTTATTTTTCTTGCCTTATAGCACTGGTTAGAATCTTCTAGGACAATGTTAAATAGAAGTGGCCATAGTGAACATATTTTTTGTCTTAATCCTTAAGGGAAAGGGATGCACTCTTTTTTCATTAGTATGGTGTGGCTATACATTTTCCATGGATACACTTTTTCAGATTGAGGAGCTTTCTTTCCTCCTAGATTAATGCAAGTTGTTGTTGTTTTAAATCAGCAATAAATATTGGATTTTGTTAAATTATTTTTCTGTCCTATTAATATAATAATATAGTTTTTTTAGACAGTATGTTGAATTTAACTGAATGATTTTCAAATATTAAATCAACCTTGCATTCTTGAATAAACCTCAATTGCCATAATTTATTATGAATGTGTATATCATTAAATTGAAATTAATAACTTACATATTTACAAATTTATATATTATTAATTTCAATTTATTAAAATTTTATTAGGATTTTTGGGGCTTGATTATGTTCATGGGTAAGTGGTTTTCCTGTGATATCTTTGCAAGGTTTTAATATTAGGATATTTGAATCAGAGAATGTATTAGAAAATATTTTGTCTTATTATTTGTCTGGAAGAATTTGTATAGAATCAATATTGTATCTTCATTAATTACTTGATAGAATATATTATATATAATATATGAACAAGGAATTTTGTTTATGGGGAAGCTTCTAACTATGCATTCATTTTGTCTAATAGATATAGATTAATTTCTCTAATGATTTTCTCTAATCAGGTTATCTATCTCTTTTTAAACGTGCTTATTGCCCAGCTGGCATGACTCATTGGTTGAGCTCCAACCTATGAACCAGGAGCTCATGGTTTGATTCCCAGACTGGACACGCACATGCCTGGTTTGTGGGCCTGACCTCCAGTGTGGGGCACGCAGGAAGCAGCTGATCAGTGATCATCTCTCATCACTGATGTTTCTGTCTACCTCTCTCTTCTTCTCTGAAATCAGTAAATACATGTAAAAAATGTGTTTTGGTAATTTGTGTCTTTTGAGGAATTTATCTATCTTATCTGAGCTATTGAAATTATTGGCATAAAGTTGTTCATAATTTCTTATCATACTTTTAATATTTGTAGAATCTGCAGTAGTATAGTCATATAGTAATTGTATTCAGAATTGCCATTTTGCTATTCTTTTAAGTCATCATTGTTTTTGTTTTTTATCTTTTTATTTTTAAATCAGATATTTTGCAGCATTTCACTTTTTATTCTTATTGGCTTTCTATCTATAAGTCTTTGTTTTAGTTTTATTGTTTGTTTATGTATTACAATAGCTAACAACCCTGGATACTTAAGTATTATATAGGAATCTTTTTTCCTTTACTATTTCTTCTTTGAGTTATTTTAGTTACCTACATGACACATTTATATGTTTTAAACCATCTACATATTATAATTTTTAACTATCTTAATATCTTTTAATGAAATAAAAACATAGTATTTATTTGCCCACATATTTTCATTTCTGTTGTTCTTACCTTTTTTTCTAAATATTTTAATTGTTATCTGATATTATTTTTCTTTAATCTAAAGATTTTTTGTTTTTTTGGATTTGTTTGTTGCATTTACTGTAGTGTAGCTCTATTGGCAGCAAAGTTTTCTTGTGTGTGTGGAAATAAAATGTCATTGTTTTGCCTTCTTTTATGATATCACTGGGTATAGAATTCTTAGTTGACTTTTTTTTCAAAGTCTTCTTGCTTTCTTATTTTGGTTGTTACGTAATCTTTTTTATTGTCTCCTATATGTTACATGTCGTTTTTCTTTTACTGTTTTCAAGATTTCCTCTTTCTCTTCATATTTTAGCTGTTTCTCTCTGATGTATTTAAGAATAGTTTTACTTGAGTTCATCCTACTTAGGAATAGTTTAACTTCTTGGATCTATGGGTTCATATATTCTGTCAAATGTAGAAAGTTCTCAGACATAATTTCCTCAAATTTTTGTGACTTTATTTATTCTCTTTTCCTAAGATTCTAATTATACAGATGTTGCTGCTTGATATTTTTACATATGTTCCTGAGGTTTTATTTGTTTTTCCTTCAATATTTTTTTCTGCTTGTATCAGAAATTTTTTTTTTCTGAAAATTCAATCTGTTATTGGGTCTGTACACTAAATTTTTATTTCCATTTTCATATATTCCACTCTTAGAAATATTATTTTTTAGGACTTTCATTTCTATAAAGAGATACCCTATTCTGTTATTCATTAATGCCATCTTTACTTTTAAAATTTTAAGTCTCTTTATAACTTCTGCTTTGTAGTCTTTGCTACATCCAAAACCTGGACCCAGTTGGTGTCAACTTCTATCGATTGTCTTTATTTCTTTACATTTTCCTGTTTCTATGCATGTTTATTAATTTTTCTTTGAGATTAGACATCTTATTTAATATGTTGTAGTGACACTGGATTATGTTATATTCTTCTGAAGATTACTGCTTTTTATTCTATTTTTCAGTTAACCTGTGTGAATTTAAACTACAGTCTTTCCTCTTATAATGTAGCAGCTGATTTCTTGATCTATTCTTATGATTTCCCACTGCTGGCTTCTAGCATAGCATCTTTTTGTATTGGCATTATTTGTTAGTCAGCCAAGTCTCTGGGCATACATAGGACTTGCCTTCTCAGTAGTTTCCTTGTTTCTAGGGATCACACAGCCAGCTGCACTGCCACCTACAGGTTCTGACCTGTGCGCTGCAGATGCATAAGCCTTCATTTTTTCACAGCCCAGTTTTTGCTTGGCTGAGGAGTGTATTAGTTAAGAAATACATATATTGCTCTGGCTGGTTGGCTCTGGACTGAGGAGTCCCGGATTTGATTCGGTCAAGGGCATGTACCTTGGTTGTGGGCACACCTTCCATAGGGGGTGTTTGGGAGGCAGCTGATCAATGTTTCTCTCTCATCGAGGTTTCTAACTCTCTATCCCTCTCCCTTCCTCTGTGTAAAAAAAACAATAAAATACATTAAAATATTTTTAAAAGCAGAAAAATCATAGATAGGACTTAAAGTAATTTTATCCTTCAAGAGGAGATTTCCTTCTCCATGCTTATTTGTTGGATACTAAAGATCTCCTCCAACATCCTTGGATTTTAACTGTTAGTTGAAGATTTGGGAACAATATATGTTCAGAATTTGTTTTACTTTTTCTCTTGCTCTCTCATTGTCAAGATTTCCTTGTTAAATTTCCAGCTGCTTTTCCACTCATGCTTATCTCTGGTACTTTTAGCTAATAAAGATGTAGTTTTCTTCTTCTTATTATTATTCTTTTTAAATTTTTTACATATGTGTCCTTAAGATGTAGTATTATTATACCATTTTCTGCAGCCATCGACCCTAGGATTGGGCAGTGCATTTGGCCCAGAAAGCCACATTCTCATAATTATTATTCTTTCTAATTGAAAAATTCTAGCTCAAATTCTCCTACAGCTGCAGTCTACTTTTGTATACTCCACTATCTTAAAAAAATTTTTATGTAGTTTATCAAATTTTTATTTGAAAGGAGGGTTCATGTGACTAGTTTACTCCTCTGCCATTGCCAGAACTAGCTGTTGGAAAATATCTTTCTGTATAATTTAAAAAATATATTTGAGCCTTGGGTGGTATTTCTAAGTGGGTAGAGTGTTGGTCTTCTGACTGAAGGGTCATGGGTTCAATTCCTGGTCAAGTGCATGTACCTGGACTGCAGGTTTATTTTTGGCCCTTGTTGAGGCCCATATGGGAGGTAATCAATCAAATGTCTCTCTCACATTGATGCTTCTTTTTGCTCTCCCTTCTCCTCATTCCCTTCAATTATCTCTAAAAATCAATGGGAAAAAATATCCTTGGGTGAGGAGAAGCAAACAAACAAAAAAATATACTTGAGATCATTGTATACACCTTCAATGACTTTTTACTAAATAAATTATGCTTTGGTTATTTTTTTCTATCTTAGCACTTATATCATTTTTAATAGTTTCAGTGGATTTATTAATACAATTTACTCATTTATTTATCCATTTATCTGAATACAAATAGAGAATCTCCAAATGTGTTTTTTATAATAAACACCAATATCATAAGTGATACTTACATTTTTTTGAACATGTATGATTATTTCTATAGCAAATATTCTTCAGAGGGAATTTGGTGGATCAAAACATAGGTGTATATAAAATTAGGATATTTCCAACTGATCCTTCAAAATGGCTGAACTAATTTACAGCCTACCTATATAGACTAAGAATGCTCATTCACTTTTTTAATCTTTATTGTTCAGTTTATTAATTACATTGTTCCCTCCTTTCTTTTCCCCCCTATAGCTCCCCTCCACCCAGTACCCGTCCCACCCTCCACCCTCACCCCCTACTGTCCTCTCCCATAGTTGCATGATTTTTGTCCAGTCTCTTGCTGCACCTCCCACACCCCTTCCTCCCAAGAATTATCAGTCCATTCTCTCTCTGTGCCCCTGATTCTATTATATTCACCAGTTTATCCTGATCATCAGTTGTTTTATTCACTTGATTTTTAAATTCACTTGTTGATAGATGTGTATTTGTTGTTCATAATTTTTATTTTTATTTTTTTCTTCCTCTTCCTCTTCTTAAAGAATACCTTTCAGCGTTTGATATAATATGGTTTGGTGGTGATGAACTTCTTTAGCTTTTTCTTATCTGCGAAGCACTTTATCTGCCCTTCAATTATGAAGGATAGCTTTGCTGGGTAGAGTAATCTTGGTTGTATGTTCTTGTTATTCATCACTTTGAATATTTATTGCCATTCCTATCTGGCCTGCATAGTTGCTTTTGAGAAATCTGCTGACAATTGTATGGGTGCTCCCTTGTAGTTAACTAACTGTTTTTCTACTGCTGCTTTTAACATTCTCTCTTTGTCTTTTGCTCTTGGCATTTTAATTATGATGTGTCTTGGTGTGGTACTCTTTGGATTCCTATTGTTTGGGGTTTCTGGACTTTTAAGTTTATTTCTTTCTCCAGGTAGGGGAAGTTTTCGGTTACTATTTCTTCAAATAAGTTTTCAGTATCTTGCTCTCTCTCTTTTTCTGGCACCCTTATAATTCAGATGTTGGTATGCTTGAGGTTGTCCCAGAAGTCCCTCACACTATCTTCAATTTTTTTGGATTCTTTTTGCTTCTTGCTTTTCTGGCTGAGTGGATTTTGCCTCTTTGTAATTCCAATCTTTGACTTGGTTCTTGTCGTCCTCTGGACTGCTTTTAGGACTTTGTGTAATATTTTTTATTTTAGTCAGTGTATGCTTAATTTCTAAATGGTCCTTTTTCATATCCTCATAGGTCTCATTCATTTCCTCATAGGTCTTGTTCATTTCCTTGTAGTTCTCATTAAGTTCATCAGCCTTTTCTAGGAGCCTCTTGAAAAACCTTATTACTGTGGTTTTGAGCTCTATGTCTAGTCATCTTTTTTCCTCCATTTCTTTCTCACCTAATTTCTTTCCATTTCTCTGTATTGTGGCTGCTTTCCTGAGTTGGCAGATGTCCTCTAAGGGACAGTGACTCAGCGTCCCCAGTTACCTAAGATGGATACTCTTGCTGCAGCCCTTTATGGGTTGTACATTATTGATGTTAAGCCCCGTTTATTGTTGTTAGCACTAGGAGGGTTTGACCTCCAGGCCAATTGGCTGTGCAGGGACACTGTGTTCAGGTTGGATGGGCGGAGTCTCTGGGCTGAGCAGGCAGTGTCAGCTCTGCCCTATGCGGTGCGAGGGTCTCTGTGTTGGGTGGTAACAGCTGCAGGCACATCTGAGAGAAGACCGCTGCTGGTCTCCACCCATTGCCAGACACCTCTGCCTCTCCCCAAATGAGTCTGCACACCCAAAGTCTTGCCCAGGGTTGTAAAACAAAGCAGTCTGGCGGTTTCCCGAATGAGGGAGCAAGTCACACATCCTGTCTGCATGGTCGCGCACTTTATGCGCTAACTGCTGTTCCAAGTTATGCACACTCTCCTCAAGCTCGCAGACCTCTGCCACGTCCGGGTTTAGCATGCCTTCCCTGGACCTCGGACCTTGCCTGGAACTGGAGAATCAGTGCAGTGGGATATCTTTGCCCTCCATGTTGGAGAAAATCAGCCGGGTTTGCTGCCACCTGCCCTTTACCTCTCGCGCATGCACGGCTCCAAACCGCTCTCCGCACGTATCTTCAAGGCTGCACTTCATGGCTCCTCTGAGTCACAGTGTCCTATCTTTACTTTTATTGGTGGGATTTTCACTCAGCCAGCTTTCCGGTGATTCTGGATGATATTTGTTTTGTTGTTAAGTTGTAGTTTTGGAATTGTTGTGTGGGACAGCAAAATAGGTGTTTACCTATGCTGCCATCTTGGTTCCTCCCTACTCATTCACTTTTCTACATCCTCACTAAACCAGGATATAATCAAGATGTGTAAGTCATAATCAATGAGGGCATCATAAATTTGCATTCTGACCACTTATAATTTATATTTTATTAATAATAAAGAAGTAGCCGAAACCGGTTTGGCTCAGTGGATAGAGCATCGGACTGTGGACTGAAAGGTCCCAGGTTCGATTCCGGTCAAGGGCATATACTGTGGCTGTGGGCACATCCCCAGCGGGGGGTGTGCAAGAGGCAGCTGATAGATGTATCTCTCTCATCGATGTTTCTGACTTTCTATTCCTCTCCCTTCCTCTCTGTGAAAAATCAATAAAATATATTAAAAAAATAATAAAGAAGTAGATTCATAGAATATAAGTTCTAAGAAAGCATGAACTTGGTCTGTTTTTGTTCACTGCTGTATCCACAGAACAGTGCCTAACACATAGTAGACATTCAGTAAATAGTTGTTGAGTGAATGAACAAAAAAATAAATACCTGAAAAAATGTAAGTCAGAACCAGTGGGAATATTGGGATTTACCAATTTAACTGCTGCAAATGGGTAAGATGAAGACCAAAAAGTTAATTACCTGCCTCAGATCTCACACCTGGTGAATCGCAGGGACACAGCTGAATCTCAAAAACTGTAAAGTCAGAGGCCATGTAGATGAGCCTAAAGAAATTAAGCTTTAAAAAATAAATTACCAACCCTTAGGCCAATCAATAATTTTGCATTATATAATGTGCTAACAAAAATACATATAGCATGCACATATGTACCCATCACTGTGTTTATATATGAAAAATTCCCTTGACTATCAAAAGGATAGTAGCTTCTTTGTAGAAAAAATCAATGGCTTCTCCATGATTCCTGTTATTTTCCTTTTTCCTGTCACTGTTTCTAAGAAGTGAGGGATGAAAGAGATGGCTTTCATTGGTCTCCTTGCATATTAGCTATTTTTCTTATTACAGCTTACAGATGAGGGTGACTTAGAGTATAGTAAATTTTCTCTATCCTACCCCACTCTGCCAGATATTCCTGTCTTTCTTTAGCAATGAATATCCCTTTATCTGAATATACCTTTCACATCTGACATTCTATGTGAGATAAAATATTTAGCCATGTCTTCAAAAGCACAAACATACTAAAATTTTAGGTTGCAGCTGAAATTTCATAACAGAAAGCATTTCATGTCCCTACAGAACTAAAATGCAATATCAGCATATCTGAGAGGAAATCTGTGCTATATTCCTATGGTGCTTTCACCAGGGATGTTAAAAAGTCCCAACAACTACTATTTTTACCAGCACCTAAAGTTGCTGCTTCTACAATATTTTTAAACTATCATCTAATGCCCCCAAATGACTCCAAATACACACTTTCCCAAAAATGAATCTGTGTCAGAGGAAATTCTTCAACACTTATTTATAATTCACCAAATAAAGATTACCTATGTTCAAATTATCTTTTTATGAAGGGCATTCTTGATACATAGTTTGATTCAAAGAAGTTACCTCTCCCTCTCACTTTTATTTATTTATTTTTTGCAAAGGGGAAAAAGGTATTTTTAAAAAATATATTTTTATTTCTTTAGAGAGGAAGGGAGAGAGGAATAAAAACATTTGGTGAGAGAGAACCATTGATCGGCTGTCTCCTGCACGCCCCTACTGGGGATTCAGCCCACAGCTTGGGCACGTGCCCTTGACTGGAATCAAACCCGGGACTTTCAGTCCACAGCCTGCTCTACCCATTGAGCCAAACAATCTAAGGTGGTATTTTTTTTTATTGTGACATATAAATAAAATTTACTATCCTAACCATGTCTAAGTATATAGCTCAATAATGTTAAATCTATGCACATTGTTGTAAAACAGATCTCCTGAACTGCTTCATCTTGCAAAACTGAAACTCTGAACCCATTAAACAACAACTCCCCACTTGTCTCTCCCTCAAAATCACTAGTAATAACCAGTTTACTTTCTGTTTGATTGCATTAGATACCTCATGTAAATGGAATCATAGTGTCTTTTGGTGACTAGCTTGTTTTACTTAACACAATGTCCTCAAAGTTTATCTACATTGTAGCATGTGATAGGACTTCCTTCCTTTTCCAGGCTACATAACATTCTATTGTATATATTTACCACAATGTGTTTATCCATTCATCAACTAATAGACACTTAAATTGCTTTTATCTCTTGGATATTGTGAACAGTGCTACTAGGAATATGAGTGAGCAAATAAAAATATTTTCAAGGCCCTATTTTTAATTCTTTGGGATATGTTACCAGAAATGAGATGGCTGTGTCATATGGTAGTTTATTTTTAATATTTGAGATACTTCTATACTGCTTTTCACAATAGTTGCACCATTTTAAAATTACATTAAAAGTGTACAAGTTTTCCAATTTCTTTCCATCCTTACCAAGATGTATTTTCCTTCCTTCCTTTCTTCTTCCTGCCTTCATTCCTTCCTCCCTTTTCTTCATCCCTCCTTCTTTCTTACATTTGGTAGTAGGCATTCTAATCATTGTGAGGTAATATTGATTTGCATTTTTCTGATGATTAGTAATGTTGAGCATTTTTTTCAGATACTTTTTGGTCATCTGTATATTATTGGTGGAGAAATGTCTATTGAAGTCCTTTGACCATTAAACATTTTTTTATTGATTAAGGTATTACATATGTGTCCCCGTCATCTATTATCCCTTCCAATCCCCTCCCCCCATCACTACTTATGCCCTCCCCTCCTGGTGTACATGTCCATTGATTAGGCTTATGTGCATGCATATAAGTCCTTTGGTTGATCCCTTCCCCTGACCCCCACCTTCCCCCACCTTCCCTCTGAGGTTTCACAGTCAATGCTTCTCTGTCTCTGGATCTGTTTTTGTTCATTAGTTTATGTTGTTCATTATATTCCATAAATGAGTGAGTTCATGTGTTACTTATCTTTCTTTGACTGGCTTATTTCACTTAGCATAATGCTCTCCAGTTTATGCTCTAGTTTGAAGCAGCCACATTTTCCTCCCTTTTCTTCTTCTTCCTCTTCTTAAATAATAGCTTTCAGCATTTCATACAATACTTGTTTGTTGTTGATGAACTCCTTTAGCTTCTTCTTATCTGTGAAGTTCTTTATCTGACTTACAATTCTGAATGATAGCTTCGCTGGGTAGAATAATCTTCTTGCTATTCATCACTTTGAATATTTCTCGCCACTCCCATCTGGCCTGCATAGTTTCTGTTGAGAAGTCAGTTGACAGTCGTACGGGTGTTCACTTGTAGGTAATTAACTTTTTTTCCCTTGCTGCTTTTAATATTCTTTGTCTTTTGCTCTTGACATTTTAATTATGATGTGTCTTGGTGTGGTCCTCTTCAGATTTCTTTTGTTTGGGGTTCTGTGTGCTTCCTGGACTATTTCTTTCACCGGGTGAGGGAAGTTTTCAGTCATTATTTCTTCAAATAGCTTTTCAGTATCTTGTTCTCTGTCTTCTTCAGGCACCCCCATAATTCTGATGTTGGTATGCTTGAAGTTGTCTCAGAGCCTTCTTACATTATCTTCATATTTTTGTATTCTTTTTGCTTTTCCAATTGAGTGTTCTTTGCTTCTTTGTATTTCAAATCTTTGACTTGATTCTGTGATTCTCTAGTATGCTGTTAGATCTCTGTGTAATATTTTTTTATTTCAGTCAGTGTATGTTTAATTTATAGTTGGTCCCTTTTCATATTCTCAAGGGTCTTGCTCATATCCTCGAGGGTCTCGCTAAACTTATTGGCCTTTTCTATGAACCTCTTGAAAAACCTTATAACCGTGGTTTTGAACTCTATATCCAGTCATTTGTTTTCCTATATTTCTTTCACTTGTGATCTGTTTCTTTCTCTCTGCATTTTCACTGCTTCCCTGAGTTGGTAGGATAGCTTTGTATGCTAGGTATCTCAGCCTCCCCTGTTATCTGAGGGGACCACTCTTGGTGCACCCCTTTGTGGACTATGTGTACAGCCTTGTTGCAGATAAATCTTGATTATTGTTGGTATCACTGGGAAGAATTGACCTCCAGGCCAACTGGCTGTGAAGATCAGCTGTGTCTACCTGGGAGACAGTCTTATGCAACAAGACTTGCAAATTTGCCAAAGCCTCTGTGCTCAGCTTGGATGGGGCAGAGTCTGGGTGGGGCAGAGTTTCAGGGTGGAGCCGACAGCCTTGGCTTTCAGTCAGCCCCGCCCCACAAGGTCACTGGGTCTTAGCATCAGCAGGCCCTCACTGCAAGCACCTCTGTGAGAAAGGCGCCCTCGAGTTTCACCTGCTGCCAAACCATCCAGTCTCTCCCCCAATGAATCTGGAATCCCAGATTTTCTCCTGGCATCAGGGTTCCGTGCAGTCAGAGCTGGGTTTTGGCACCGCCTGGAGCTCCTTTTCTGCCTTCCGCCAGATAACACCAGCAGTACAGTCAACAGTCTGCCCTCTCTGCACACACTGGCACATGTGCTTCCGGAGCTCTGCCTTTGGCTGTTCCCCTGAGATTCCACCTCACAGTCCAGATTCACCCCTTAAAGGCCTGGGTCCCCTGGATTTCGCCCAGAATCAGGGTTCAGTGCAATCTGAACGGGGTTCAGCGCAGCCTGGAGCTTTTGTCTCCTTTCCACTAGAGCACCCCTGTGCTCTCCCGCCTGTCCTCTCCGCACACACAAATCTCCATACCTTAGGCTTTGCAGTGGCTCTGTTTGTGCATTTCTGTTTTCTTCTAGTTTTAGAATTTCCAGTCGGCCGCTTTTCTGTGGCTCTGGATGATGTCTGTTTTGTCTTTTAGTTGTATTCTTGAAATTGTTGCTTGGGACAGCAGCCTAGGTGTTTACTATGCCGCCATCTTGGTTTTTCTCTCCCTTTGACCATTTTTTAATAAGGTTATTTTATTTTTCTGTTATTAAGTTGTAGAAGTTTTAAAATTAAAAAATATACTCTTAACAGATATATGATTTGCAAATATTTTGTCCATTCCATAGATTACCTTTTTACTCTGTTGCTTGTGTATATATATTTGAGCTTTGAGTCTAAGACAATACTTTACATTTTCCTTTTAGAAATATCATGTTTTTAAAGTTTAACATTTTAGTTCTTAATTTAAATTTCTTGATTATTTGCAAATGTACAAAAGTGAAAGAGAATACTATAAGGACTGTGACTGTTAGGTCATGTACATTTAGTTTTGTAAGAAGGTGCCAAACTCTCTTTTATAGTGGCTGTGCTATTTTGTATTCCCATCAGTGATGAATCCTTACCAGTGTTTGGCATTGTCAGTGTTCTGAATTTTGGCCATTTAAATAGATGGGTAGATTTTAATATCACATATAGAATATTGTTGATGTCTGAAATCCTGGATAGTACTGAACCATCTATATATTGTGTTTTTTCCTATAGAGTGCAACTTATAAATTAGGCCCAGTAAGAGATATACAATAATGACTAATAAAATAAAAACAATTATAATAATATACTTTAAATGCCCTTGTCGGTGTGGCATAGTTTGTTGAACGTTGCCCTCTGCACCACAAGGTCACTGATTTGATTCCCGGTCAGGGCACATGTCCAGACTGTAAGTTCAGTCCCCAGTCAGGTGCCTACAGAAGGCAACTAATAGATACACAAGATGTAACTGATTAATCTCTCTCTCTCTCAAAAATCAATGAAAACATATTAAAAATAGGAACTTGGTCCACACAATTATTGTGGTACAAATGAAAGCTAATTAGTTTTTGTATATTGACTATATATATCTGAAGTAAACTCTCAAGTTTTCAGTTGATTTTCTTGGATTCTCCAGGCAGATGTTTCTACTATCCACAAGATCCCAATACGTTAGTTTCTATATGGCATTGCTTCCCCCATGAGTGTCAAGTTGGTAATTTAAAATATTAGCATGGAAATTTAGGGGAACTAAAAATGTTTTAATTTAAAACATAGCATTAATTGTGATAAAATAAGACATTTCAAGTATACTTTTTACTTATCAACTGTCATTTTATACTAGTGGCCCAGTGCACGAAATTTGTGCACATTAAAGGGGTATTAATTAGAGGAAATAATTTAATATTGCTATTTGCTCTTTTTCTGTAATAGAAGTATCAGAGACTAAAGAAAATTAGTAAAATATATATGAAAACCTTCCTCCTGTCAGAGTCTGGGGCACACCATGGGGCCCAGAGTCAAGTCCCCACTCACTCACATGTGCCTCAAAATCATGTGAGACCCAGACCCAGCCACACCCCTCAACCCCCACATTGGGGTAGATCCAGACCCCGCCAGTCCCACTCTTGTTAAGCCACCCAGGGCAGGGTGTGTCCTCAGGTCCCCTGGCCCAGCACCAGGATGGGGGACATGGCCTGAGGTCCCCCATCAAGTTCCACCAGGTGGGAGACACAACCTGAGATTCCATCAAGCCCCGCTGGGTAGGGGGCATGACCTGAGGTCTCCTGTCAAGCCCCACCAAGTAGAGGAGCACAGCCTCAAGTCCCCCAGCCCAGCACCAGGAGGGAAGCACAGCCTCAGGTCCCCCGTCAATCCTCACTGGCACAGGGGCACAGGCTCAGGTCCCCTGTGAAGCCCTGCTGGGTGGGGGGCACAGCCTGAGGTCCCCTGTCAAGCCCAGCCAGGCAGGAGGGGTACAGCCTCAGGACCCCTGGCCTGGTACTGGGGCAGAGGGTATGGTCTGAGATTCCCCAGCCTGGTGCCAGGGTGGGGGTGCAGCTTGAGGTCCCCTGTCAAGCCCTGCCAGGTGGAGAGAAGAGTCTGAGGTCCCCTAACTCAGCAACAGGATGGGAAGCACACCTTGAGGTCCCCTGTCAAGCCCTGCCGGGTTGGGAGTGTGGCCTGTAGTCCCCTGTCAACCTGCACCAGGTGGGAGGCATGGCCTGAGGTCACCCAGCCTGGAGCTGGAGTGGGGGGAGCAGCCTGAGGTACCTTAGCCCAGCACCAGGGCGGGAAGCACACCTTGAGGTTCCCTGTAAAGCCCCTCTGGATTGGGGGAGGGTGTAGGCCTCCCTTTCCTTGTGCTGCGGCCATGCCCCCCGCTGGCCTTCCATCTAGCTGCCTCGACCACCTCACACTCTGGGTGAGCAGGTATGCATAGGGAAGGCTGGGCCAGGATAATTGGGAGGGGGTGATGGGGGCCAGCATCCTGGGTGAGCTGGGCCTCACAGCCTCTCTGCTTCAGCTCCCAGCACCCCGGACCTCAGGAGTAGTGCTTTCACAGGGGCCTGGCAGGCACTGGATATGGCGATGCCTTAAAAACAGAAGAAGCCCCCTTTAACTCTGGCTGGAAGTGTGTTGGGAACTTATGGTCGGGGGAAGCAGCCCAACATCAGGGCTGAAATAAGACCTTGGGTAGCCTCCGGAGGGGGCAAACCAAAGGTAAAAGGCATCTTTGAAACAAAGACATTTGAACGTACAGTGGATATTAGGTGATATTAAGGAATTACCTTAATTTTTCAAGGTGTGACAATGGCTGAATATTTACTTCTTTTTAAAAGATACTCACCAGAGGATATTTAAGTGGGAAACAACTTTCTTTGAAAGTATGGTGTTGTCCTGGCCCAGCCCTCCCCGCACCACGGACGCCTCAAGGACAGAACCTCTCCGGCTCGCTTGCTAGGCCCTCGAAAACACACTGTGGAGAGGCGTGGTCCCTGCTTCATTCCCTGCCCCCGCCACCGTGAAGCAAAGCGTTCCCAGCCTGTGCAGGTGTGAAGCGAAGTGTTTCCCACAGGTGAAGCACTTAAGGCACCGGTGTGAAGCGAAGCATTGGTGAAGGGAAATGTTCACTGGCATCCAGGCAAGCCATGGCCATGCCTCCAGTCACGCCCCCCACTCCTGATTGACTGGTAGCACAGCCAATCAGGAGCCAAGGTACAGTCACATTTGCATGTTACTCTTTTATTAGATAGGATTTTACCTTGGCTTTGAAATGATAGTTACTTAAAATTTAAAAAAAAATCCATGGTTAAAAATAATTGTGTATTAAAATTAGTATTCACCTAGGAAGAATTCGATTTTACTCTTACCTAAAATGGATAGGATATTAAGAATCCTTCAATGCTTCTTTAACAAATTATCTACCATTATCTAGGAGTAATCCATCAGAGGCTACTATTAAGCTTCTGAGAAAGCTTATGTATTTGAACAGAGGAGCTAAAGATCCTACTGAATGTAGCTTCAATTTTCAAATGGCAATTATAAACCAAATAAAATTTACAAATTATTTTCTTGATCATATGCTTGATATTTTATCTTTTGTATGAGCCATTTGAGTTTTATGGTCAGATCAACATCTATAAAATCCCATTTGCTAAATAGCAGTGGACTGTCAGAGAAACAGATGGTGAAAATGAAAAAATATAGACTTTTTTTGCTAAAATGTGTAATACCATAATTTTATGTTAACATAAGTTTTAAAATATATATTTTTTCTCTAAGGGAAAAATAAAGGTCTTCTTTTTTTGGTTTTGAAATGGCTGTTACCTTATTTCAACTCTTCTGACCATTCTCAATAATATTTTGAAACAAAAATGAAGAAAATGACCAAACACATAAAACAAGCCCATCTGTTGGTCTCTCTTGTTTTCCTAGCACAGAGAGCCAACATGGGAAGGCACTAATCCAGTTCTCAAAACTGATTTAGTTCTTTCTTGGTGCGCTCTGAGTTTAAGTGTTATACTAACAACACTTATTGAATCTCCAAGTATGAAAGTTTCATTTCATGTAAGCATAGGCCTAGTGATCTTTAAACAAAAGACCACGTGCCCCCCCATCCCTCTTCCCTGCCCCCCCCCCCCTTTTTCATTGCAATTACCACAGGAAAGGGAGCTCTGGAAATATCAAGGGAGAGAAGATAAAATGAAAGAGTAGATAAAACCCCAATGTCTATTCAACTATAAAACATAGCAGAGCAGGCACTGGAGAAGAGGAATAGAATTCCTTAGGATAAGAAGAAGTGCAGAAATGGATTGCGAAGATTTGTTTTAGTTTTAAATATATCAAACCAAGCTGAGCATTTATTTTTATCATATTAAAAGAGTACACACTGGAACTTAAAAATACATACAGGTTGATCATGGAAAGTGATAAGGGTGGTCCCATTTTTTTTTCACTTACATTGCAGACTTGGAATATAGTTGTATGAAAACACTTTAACATTTATTCCTTCCCCATTTTATTGCTATTACCCCCTATTTAAATTTTATAAGTCATTTCTACACAGATAACTGCAAAAGCTCAGGAAATCAAGAAGATTTTTAATTTTTCCTCCAAGAGAACGGATATTCTTTACAGGTTACATTTTGTAATCAGAAATGGAGGGGAGAACTCAGCGAGGTTGTCTTGTTGAAATTATATGTAGGCAATATGAAAATCCTTGGCCATTCTTTCAAACAAATTACCTACCAAAGCAATAAGAATTAGGAAAGATTAAATATACTCCTTAAAAATCCACTTTCTATTTTTTTCTGCCAACATTAAGAATTCCTTTTGGAAATACAATAATTATTGAGAAAAAATTCAGTAAAGCTACTATAGTCCAGGGGAAATAGTATTTTGTGTTGAGGAGGTGAGTTACACATTAGATTATGTCAGCACAGGCAGGTGAGATTCAACATTTTTTACTTCTCTTTTTTTCTCCTTTTATTAGACTTCCCTGGTTTTCTGCACTTAGTTTTGCTAAGCTTCACTTTGCTTCACCAGCTTAATAGGGTCTGGGCAGGCAATATATATATATATATATATATATATATATATATATATATATATATATGATGTCCTGAAAACACACTGCCCTATGTAAACAATTGTTTTTTGGCAATTTGGAGGTTTCGTGGCAGGATTGCATCTTTTTCCTGCCTCAAAATGAAATGTTTAGGCCAAAGTTAGAATTGCATGTGCAGTTTTATGAACTGGCATATTCAAACGTTACAGTTGTGTGTTTAAAAGAGGAATTTGATCTTTTTTGTCTTTCTTCTTTGGAACTCCTTCTTTCCCTGATTCCTTTGTTTTCTCTTTTACAGAAAATTTTCATATCTTAGTGTATCTATTCAGCATCTGTTTCTCCTCAATAACAATTCTCATTCAAAAATAATAACTCTTTGTCCTCTTTGGACATGTTTTGTTTTGTCCCCACCTATGAAGTTCACCAGCGTGTGTTGAAGGTTAACAGCTCCATTTCTGGAATTCTGTTGGATTCGTTTTGGAGCAAAGTGCCAAAGTATATAAGGAGGCTCAAATGTATCTGCACTCTGCCAAGTCCTTTGAGGAAGGCTCCATAGAGTTGCGTCTTTGCCAGCTCCCTTCTGTTCTCACTGGGCCTGGCTTCTTCATGATTCCACACATGATCTTTTATCATTTGCTCATATGAGAAAAGAACCTTTGGATAAATAGATGCAACAGCATCCTTATTTATGCAACAACACTCTAGCTTGCCAAATAACAGGTAGAACATTGTTTCTTACTTCACTGAGTTTTTTACTCTTCTGCTTTACATCCCATAGCACCCAGGGTCATGAATGGTTCCGTTGATCATTTTCTAATGGTCCCATCAATCATCAGCAATGACCAAAGTTGCTCAAAGAGCTTTGCCCACAATCACTGTAATAGTAGAAAGAGTATGTGAATGACAAAGGCCCTGATGGAAATGGTAGAAGGGACTCTTTTACAGTGTTTTGCTTGAGGGGCTTTGGGTCACAAGGTCACTTTATTAACATCCTGTCTATCCTCTGAGATGTGTTAAGCTGTTTGCTTCAGTTGTAACTTTCTGTTGCAAGAGACAGTAACTCAACCCAAAGTGGATCAAGCAGACATTTTAGCGGCTTGTATAAATGAAAAGCTCAGAGTGGCAGCTGTCTTCCTATGTAGCTAAAATGTGGGGCTCCGGTGAAGTGATAAGGCCACTGATTTCTCTCATTTTATAAATCTTTTAGTGTTGGCTCATTCATAGGCAAGCTCTCCTTTCGGACTCACAATCTGGCTGCAGAAGCTTCAGAACTTAAATCTTCTCTGTTTCCATCCATAAGGAATCACTGCCGGCTGACATTTTATAGTAGATGAGTGAGCCTCATCAAATTGGATTTTCAGTGGCTCTGGAAAGAGGAGCACTACTGGAGATCTGACACTTCTAGAGATTAACTAACCCTGGAGCCACCCTACCTCAGGACTTGTGATCTGAAAAAAATAACTTATTCTTACCGATTAAACTATTTTATGTTAAGTTTTCTTGTAATGAGGGAAATTATCTTTTTAAAAAATATACATTTTTATTGATTTTAGAGGGGAAGGGAGAGCGAGAGAGATAGAAATATCAATGAGAGAATCATTGATCAGCTGCTTCCTGCACACCCCATACCGGGGGGTTGAGCCCACAACCTGGGTATATGCCCTTGACTAAACTAGAACCTGGAACCCTTCAGTCCACAGGCCGATGCTCTGTCCACTGTGCCAAACCAGCTAGGGTGGGAAATTATCTTTTTTACTTGTTTATATTTTAGCCTACATTTTTTTCTAGTTCCATTGTTTTCTCTTATTTGGTCCATTCAGCAGAAAGCATACTAAGTTATAATTGTCCTACTGGCTCTAATTGGGTCATCTCTACATCCCTGACCATTCATAATGGAATGGGATGTGTGATTAGCCTCAGCCTCAATGCCCCAGTCCACTTCTGTAGTGGGATGAGTTTATCCCATCTGACTTCATGGACTGAGTGTGGAGAAAGGGGAATAATATTTACTGGGAAATGAGGATATGGTTTCCAATAAATAGTAAAATATACACTGTGAAGCAAAAACATCATATGTCCAGTACTTTATCCTTTTGAATGTGCCTTCTATTATAGAATGGCCTGAAATTGTCAGAATAGTAAATGAAGGAGTTGTGATTTGTTACTTGGACTGGTAGCCCAGAATATATAACTTTGAAGGTTTTAAATCAAAGGCAGAGCTGTTATGCTATTGAATAATAATCTGGTTAGCCTGTGAATCAATATGTTTGTCCAATTAGGGCCTCATATCTCCAGATTTGGAACATCAGCCATTTCAAGGTAAGTGGCCCATGGCCAAGATGGACAAAGGATGAGTTGCTTAATAATCTAGCACTCTCAGAGGATACGGAAAACCCCAGGCAGCTCTTTCAGCCGCACGTACTGCCCCACAGGCCCCGTGTTTTTCTGGCCCTTTCTCTCATGCCCCTGAAATTCATTTGGTCTCATGGCTCTCAGGCTCAGCGTGGGATGTGGAACAGTGGGATCTCAGGTCAGGTTGTGTCTAGTGATTTCAATTGTGCTGTTGGCTGGAATTCCATCTGTCAAGCAGGTTTTATAGTCAGCCATTCTATAGCAGCAGGGTTAGCCCATGAAACTGGATTTCCTGCATATCTGGAAACAAGAGCATCCCTGGAGAACTGACATGCTCTGAGAAAATTAGGAGTTAGTTTTAGTTATTCCTGGTTAGTCTCTGTTGAACCTAATGTATTATAACACTTGAGGATATAACACACACACACACACACACACACACACACACACACACACACACACACTAATTTATTTTTTTATTGTGAACCTAAGTAACCTCATGGCAAGAAAATCTAATCAACATTGAACTATTTTCTTGTAAATAGTAATTTTCCACAGTAATTTTCTCTTTGTCAATTAGCAGACATGGATTTTTATTTACTTATAACTAGTGTGAGCATACTAATTTTTGTTTAAGAAAGTTTTCTTTACCTTGGCATTCTGATTTGTTTTCATAGATGGAAAAAAAAAGACAAACAGTGAGAAGGAGAGGGAATCATCCCTGGAGAGTTGGGAGAAATATGTGGGGTCATGCTCTCCAGAGTTAAAGAAATCTTAAAGACCCTGAACTCCCCCCCCTCCCGCCCCATCTTTGATAACTGTCTTTCTAGACTAATAGTCACTAGAGCAGCTTCCCAAGCAAGCAAGGCTCTCTCCCAATCTCACTCCCAGGGGGGACCCTCCCTTACAGAGAAAAAATGAAATCCATCCTTTAGGGATGCTGGGGTCCACTGGTCTGCCATGGCCTGTAACTGCGCCCTGCTTTACTGTGTTGTCAGGTTATCTCACTGTTCCCACACAGGAAGGAAGCAGCAATGATGCCCCTGTGGGACAGTCCTCCATACCATTTCCTCTAATGTCTTTTTTTTTTTAAGTGCAATTACACACCAATCATTTCTAATCTTTCAAAACATTCAGTTAAGGAAGTAGCAAAGTTAGGTTCAATTAAAACCACAATTATTTGTACAGCTGTCCCTGGGTTCATGGCTTATAAGAGGACTTAGCTGCAAACCCTGCTGCCTAAGTCCTTTGGGAGTTTCACACAAAACTCGTTATGCTCCCCCAGGGCAATTTCACCAGTCACTTCAGGAGCAGGCCTGGAGGCTGCGCCCTGGTGCTACTTCCATGGTAAGGCTCTCCAAGCACCTGCTGCGCTGGGCAATGCAGAGAACTGCAGAACGTGGGACAGCACAGTCACTTCCTTTTGTTTGGGGGCTAGAGGCCTTTAAGGATACTCAAGAAATTGAAAATTCTCCCAGAGCTGTGAGGAAGGGAGAGACAGGAATCAAGCACAGTCTTCCTTTGTGAGCTTTTCTCTGGTTCTTTACACTTTCACTCCCAGGAGGGTCTTTTATGTTCCTCCCAACCCCAGCCCCAGAGCGTTGATGGACATTGGCAAGCACCTTTTAAAGGAGTTGGGGGTGGAGTAATGCTGCAGACATGTATGCACACAGCGGCACGTTTTCCCCGCAGCACCCCAGAGAGGAGGATGGATCAGAGCTCGGCATCTGGCTGATTTTCATGTGCACGTGAAGCAGCGCTTCGCACAGCCTGGATCTGAGCAAGGCGATTTGGACTTGAAGCAAATGCAGGGGCCATCGCAGATGACAGCCCGCGGGCCGGGCGGGGCCTGGAAGCCAGGGAGCCGCGGGTTAGAAATGTGACCCAGGCGACCTCAAACACTCACCTCCTGCCTCGCTCGCTGCTCACCTGCCCGCGCACAGAGCCAGCCCGGGAGATGACGGCCACGCCCGCGTCCTGAGTGGCCTCCATCAGCCACCAAATGTTGGCTTTGCAGACCCTGCAGCTCCTGCAGCAGGACTGGGGCTGAAGGGACGGTCCGGGCGCCCGTGGGCATTCGCGCCACCCGGACCTCATGTCTGCCGCCCCAGCGCATAGCTCAGGCCCAAGGCAGGCCCGGGCGAGGCCGGGGCAGGAGGAGTTGGGGGTTGAGGAATGGGGGGCTCCGGGGACAGGGGAGCCCCCCTGAGGTAGAAGTAGTGCCAGGCGCCGAGGGGGGTGCGGAGCTGCTGCCCTGGCCCGGAAGGCAATGCGCAGCGCACTGGCCCTCGAGGTGGACTGGACCTCAGAGCTGGTCAGCTTGGAGCAGACGTTGCTGAGTCCCTTGCTGCAGGAGCGATCCTGTCCCATCCACCTGAAGGTGAGTCTGGCCTCCCGCACCCTGCCTGGGGAGCCGGCTTCCCCAGCTGGTTGGGCTGCAGGACCCAGACAGAGGCTGGGTGGGTCACAGGGCCCGAGCAGAGCTGCTCCTGCACCTGGCAGAGTGAGGGCTGGGCTAGGGGAGGATTCTGCACTTGTGGCAGGGAGCTCAGCGTGGAGGGTAAGGGGTGGGTGCGGAGGGGCCCACCTGGGCCGCCTGATTACGGTGCAGAGAAGCGGCAGAGGCCTTGCCAAAGGCCTCTGGAGCTCCTTCCTCTCTTACCAGTTAACAAAGTAAATCAGCTTCCCGCCCCAGTGGAAGGCGCTTTCCAAAGCATGGAAGACAGCTCCCCTACTCCCTCTTCCAACTGAATAACCTTCTTCCGGGGCCATAAACACATGTATTATGTCCCCACTGCCTTCTGTACGACAAAATCACCTACATTAATTTAAAGTCCTTGGAAGTTTATGAATCACAGTTATTTTTGCATAATTAGAGTTTCCTACAGAGCTCAGGGACCTTACAGAGTCTAAATTCTCATAAAGTGAGATAAGAGTAGGGTAGATCCCCAGTGTTGAAGCGTTAATTCTATTTTTTTATCATGTACTTTATTTTTTAAAGTTTATTTTTATTGATTTCAGAGGGAGAGGAGGAGATAAATAGAAACATCAATGATGAGAGGGAATCATTGATTGGCTGCCTCCAGCACATTGGACTGAGCCTGCAATCCAGACATGTGCCCTTGACCAGAATTGAACATGGGATCCTTTGGTCCACAGGTCAACACTCTATCCACTGAGCAAAACTGGCCAGGGCAAAGCATGAATTCTAATGCTAACCTCCTACTAAGTCCGGGACCTCATATTTGTAGAGGGCATTTTCTTCTTAAGATGCCCAGCGGTCAGGAAACAGAGCAGCTGCCTCCCAGGCTGAGAAGGATCCTGGGAATCCGGGGGTCTGGGTTATAGTGTTGGTCTTGACATTAATTACCCTAACTGGTGGCTTCAGGTCACAGTCTCTTTGAGGCTTGTGCCTTTCCAGTTTTGACTTGGAGCATTGCATCATTCTTTTCCCTTGAGAGAAAACAGAAGGAACGGGGAAGGGATGATGAAGAAGCTTAGAGCACTTCTCAAGAATTGCTGTTCTTACTCTACAAGCCAAAGTTGGGGAAATTGCTACTTATTAGATTGCACATCCACTATAAGAGACTGATTTAAAAACCAAACATAAAGTATATCATACACCCAAAATAACATTATTACTCTACATTTGGATTTCTCAGTCTCTGCTTTATTGACATTTTGTGCTGGACAATTGTTGTGGGGGTGTGTCCTTGCCTCTATCCAGTAGACCTCAGCGGTATACCTCCCTGCCTTCCTATCCCCCATCTTGAGTTGATAAAACCAAATATTGCCAAATGTGTGTGCATGAGGGGGAAAGCTGGAATACTCTAGATCTGAAGCACTGATCCATTCACCTTAGAAAATTAAAAAATGAAGCTGCATTTCACCAATGCTTTTGAGTTAAGATGCATCTTTTTATGTACTTCCAATAAAAAAAATCCTGCCAATTATTGTATGATAGACCTTCGATTGTAAGATAGTCTCATTTCAGAGATTTTTTTTGAAATGTGAAAAAAATGTACATCTTAGAATTGATGAAATAGGAAGTATTGTAGATATTAGAAGCGTATACCAGACATATAGGCTGGCAAAAGGAAAGGCTGAGTGATCTGTTTTACCTAAGGTGATCGTGGCAGGTTTCTTGTAGGAGGTAATCTTTTAAAAAAGTGAACGTTTGTTCTCTAGGCATTAGAGGGAAAACACATTTTAAGGGAACTATATGATCCAAGATCCAGAAGCAATGCAAAGGTCTGGGTTTGGGGGAATTAAAATTAGTTCACTATGGCAGAAGGCAAAAGATGGTGTGAAGGCAGAGAAATCTTCACCATAATTACAATGGGTATTTTGTAGTAGTTTACTCTTATTTTTATTGTTTAAAGCATTATATATGTCTCCTTTCCCCCAGTTGACCTCCTCCACCCCACTACGCCGACACCTCAGGGAAGCCCCCACCATGCCAGGGTATGTCCGTTGGTTATGCTCATATGCATGCATACAAGTTCTCTGATTGATTTCTAACACCCCAGACCCCTACTTCTCTCTGAGGTTGGACAGTCTGTTCAATGCTACCTTGTCTCTGGATCTATTTTTGTTCATCAGTTTTTGTTTATCATTATATATCCCACATATGAGTGAGATCATGTGATAGTTATCTTTCTCCAACTGGCTTATTTCACTTAGCATAATGCTCTCCAGTTCCACCCATGTTGTAATGGTAAAAGTTCTTTCTTTTTACAGCAGCATAGCATTCCATTGTGCAGATGTACTATAGTTTTCTAATCCACTCATCTGCTGATGGGCACTTAGGCTGTTTCCAAATCTTAGCTATTATAAATTGTGTTGCTGTGGTCATAGGGGTAAAAATATCCTTTCATATTGGTGTTCCTGTTTTCTTGGGATATAGTCCTAGAAGTGGGATCACTGGGTCAAATGTTAGTTCCATTTTTAACTTTTTGAGGAACCTTATACTGTGTTAAACAGTGGTTGCACCAGTGTGTAGTCTCCCCAAAAGTGCACAAGGGTTCCTTTTTCTCCTCATTCTGGCCAGCACTTGTCTTTTGTTGATTTGTTGATGATAGCCATTCTGACAGGTGTGAGATGGTATATCATTGTGATTTTGATTTGCATCTCTCAGATGATTAGTAACTTTGAGCATATTTCCATATGTCTCTTGGCCTTCTGTAGAATTTCTTTCAAAAAGTGTTTATTTAGGTTCTTTCCCCTTTTTTGATTAGATTGTTTATCTCCTTTTGTTAAGTTTTATGAGTTCCCTCTAAATTTTGGACATTAAACCCTTACCTGAAATAGCATTGGCAAATATATTATCCCATGCAGAGGGCTTTCTTGTTGTTTTGTTGGTGGTTTTTTTTTGTTGTTGTTGTTGTGCAGAAGCTTTTTATTTTGATGTAGTCCCATTTGTTTATTTTTTCCTTCCTCGCCCTAGGAGCTATATTGATAAATATATTACTATGACATAGGTCTGATATTTTGCAGCCTATAGAGACTTCTATGATTTTTATGGTTTTCCATCTTACATGTAAGTCCTTTAACCATTTTGAATTTGTTTTTGTGTATGGAATAAGTTGGTGATCTAGTTTCTTTTTTTGCATGTAGCTGACCAAGTTTCCCAGCACCATTTATTGAAGAGACGGTCTTGACTCCATTGTATGCTCTTGCCTCTTTTGTCAAATATTAACTGAGCATAATGGCTTGGGTCTATTTCTGAGTTCTCGGTTCTGTTCATTTGGTCTATATGTCTGTTCTTGTGCCAGTACCAGGCAGTTTTGAGAACTGTGGCTTTGTAACATAGCTTTGTAAGATATCTGATATTGTGATCCCTCTAACTTTGGTCTTCTTTCTCAAGATTGTTGTGACTATTAGGGATCTTTTTTTCTTCCAGAAGAGTTTTTGGAGAGTTTGTTCTAATCTGTTGGTATTTTAATGGGATTGCATTGAATGTCTAAATTGCTTTGGGAAGAGGAGAACTAAGATGGCGGCATAGGTGAGAGCACCTATCTAGCTGTCCACGCAACAATTCTGAAATTACAATTTAACAACAGAACAAACAACGTCCAGAATCACCGGAGAGCTGGCTGAGGGAAAATTCCGCACATAAAAGTAGAGGCGGGATGCAGCGGTGACTCGGGAGCAGTGGTGCGCAGCTTTGAGGTTCGGAGCGCAGGAGAGCAGTGAGGGGCGGGCGGCAGACAGCAAGCCCAGCTGGTTTTCTCCAGTGGGGAGGGCGGAGGCCTCCCATAGCACCGAATTCCAGTTCCAGGCGAGCTCCCAGGTTGGGGAAAGGAGGATCCCGGGCGCGGCTGAGGTCTCTGTGTTTGGGGAGAGTGCACGAGTAAATTGGAGTGCGTAACCGGGAAGAGAACGCGCGACTCACTTGCTCAGAGACCACCATACTGCTTTGTTTTACACCCCTGAGTGAGACTTTGGCTGTGCAGACTCATTTGGGGAGAGGCAGAGTTGTCTGGCAAAGGTGAGACCAGCGGTGGATTTACATTGCCACCCAACACTGAGACCCGTGAGCCGCACAGATAAGCTGACGCCGCGAGCCCCATAGACCTGAAGCGGTGCGCCACAAAGGGCGGACCTAGGGCTGACGCCGCGCGCCCATTAGATGCTGAAGCTGTGCACCAAGTAGGGCGGACTTAAGGCTGACACTGGGCACTGCATAAGGAAGCTGAGCCACTGTTCCCTAGAGGATACCTATCACACACCGCTAAGGGACCAACTCAGGAAAGCAACCACAATGCAGAGAAAAGGAAAGAACTCAGCTGTGAAAGAAATGGAGGAAAAAAAGACGACTAGACATAGAGTTCAAAACCACGGTAATTAGGTTTATGAAGAGGCTACTAGAAAAGGCTGAGAAAATTAATGAGAACTATGCTGAAATAAATAACACCTACAAAGAAATGAACAACGCCTACAAGGATATGAAAAAAGACCAACTAGAAATTAAGCATACACTGACTGAAACAAAAAATATTATATAAAGACCTAAAAGCAGTCTAGACGACCGCAAAAACCAAGTCAAAGATTTGAAATACAAAAAAGCAAAATCCACTCAGCTGGAAAAGCAAGAAGCCAAAAGAATCCAAAAAATTGAAGATAGTATAAGGGGCCTCTGGGACAACCTCAAGCATACCAACATCAGAATTATTGGGGTGCCAGGAAAAGAGAGAGAGCAAGATAATGAAAACCTACTAGAAGAAATAGTGACTGAAAACTTCCTCCACCTGGCGAAAGAAATTGACTTGAAAACCCAAGAAGTGCACAGAACCCCAAAATATAGGAATCTAAAGAGGACCACACCAAGGCACATCATAATTAAAATGCCAAGAGCAAAAGAAAAAGAGAGAATATTAAAAGCAGCAAGAGAAAAACAGTTAGTTACCTATAAGGGAACACCCATACGATTGTCAGCAGATTTCTCAACAGAAACGATGCAGGCCAGACGGGAGTGGCAAGAAATATTCAAAGTAATGAATAGCAAGAATCTATAACCAAGACTGCTCTATCCAGCAAAGCTATCATTCAGAATTGAAGATCAGATTAAGAGCTTCGCAGATAAGAAAAAGCTAAAGGAGTTCATCACCGCCAAACCAACACTCTATGAAATGCTGAAAGGTATTGTTTAAGAAGGGGAAGAAGAAAAAGGTAAAAAGGTACATTATGAACAACAAGTACACATCTATCAACAAATGAATCTAAAAATCAAGTGAATTAACAACCTGATGATCAGGATATAATGAGGAATAGAACAAAATCATGGACATAGAGAGGGAATGGACTGATAATGTTTGGTGAGAAAAAGGGTGCGGGAAGTACAGCAAGAGACTGGACAAAAATCATGCAACTATGGGAGAGGACAGTGGGGGGGGGAGGTAAGGGCGTAGAGTGGGATGGGTACTGGGTGGAGGGGAGCTATTGGGGGAAAATGTAATTAATAAACTGAACAATAAAGGTTAAAAAAATTAAAAAATAAATTGCTTTGGGTAGTATGGACATTTTAATGATGTTTATTCTACCAATCCATGAACGTGGTATGTTTTCCATTTATTTATGTCTTCTTCTCTCTCTTATTTCAATGTCCTATAGTTTTCTGAGTACAGGTCTTTTACCTCCTTAATTAAGTTGATTCCTAGGTGTCTTCATTTTTTGGTGCAATGTTAAATGGGATTTTTTTTTTTTAGTTTCTTTTCTGTAAGCTCATTGTTGGTGTATAAAACAACCATAGATTTCTGGGTGTTGATTTTGTATCCTGCTACATTATCAAATTCATTTATTAGGTCTAGTAGTTTTTTGATGGAGTCTTTGGTGTTTTTTTATGTACAGTATCATGTCTTCTGCAAATAATGATAAGTTTACATCTTCTTTTCCAATTTAGATACCTTTTATTTTTTCTTCTTGTCTGATTGCTATGGCTAGTACTTCTAGTACTATATTGGACAGGAGTGGTGAGAGTGGGCATCCCTGTCTTGTTTCTGTTGGAGAAATGGATTTAGTTTTTGTCCATTGAGTATGATGTTGGCAGTAGGTTTGTCATATAAGGCTTTTGTTATTCCCACTTTGCTGAGATTTTTTTTAATCAAGAAACGGTGTTAGATTTTGTCAAATGCTTTTCCTATTGATTAATATGATTATGTGATTTTTGTCTCTCAATTTGTTTATGTGATGTGTGGAGAGCACCCTCGGGAACAAAAAGTTCCCCTCCTTGCCAGTCTGCTCTCTGCTCCCCAGGAGAATGATTACCTTCAATTGTAGTTTAGCAAACAATACTGCCCTCCAGCACATTAACATTGTAAATAGCCAAATGTCTATGGGATACTTGGGAAAAGATTTAGGTGGCACCTTGGATGGACATATAGCCTAAGGAAGTTAGCTAAGATAAGGGGTTTAGTGGAGAAACATATTAACAATGGAATGTAGCTTTGTTGTTTTGGGACACAAGGAATTGTGTAATATGTAACCAGAACTGTTTAAAAGAGTGGAGTGAAATAAACTTGGGGCCACAGTCCTAAAGAGCGCTTTGCGGACCTCCTGATCCCATATATTTTGTTTCTTCTTTATTTCTATCCATCTTTCTATCTCATCTTTCCGTAAGCCTCACCCCACTTTTCAGGGGCTGCTCGACTGATGCCGGGAGGCCCTGGCAGTGATGCATCACATTTATTGATTTGTAGATATTGTACCATACTTGCGTCCCTGGAATAAATCCCAGTTGGCCATGGTGTATGATCTTTCTGATGTAATGCTGGATCTAATTTGATAGAATTTTGTTGAGGATTTTGGCATCTATGTTCATGAAGGACATTGGCCTGTAATTCTCTTTCAGTGTGTTGTCTTTATCTGGTTTTGGTATTAGGGTAATGCTGGCTTCATGGAAAGAGCTTGGGAGTGTTCTTTCTTCTTGAATTTTTTGGAATAGTCTGAGGAGGGGAGGTTTTAGTTTCTCTTTAAATGCTTGGTAGAACTCTCCTGTAAAGCTGTCTGGACCAAGACCTTTGTTTGCTGGAAGAATTTTTTTTATTACTGCTTCAATTTCTTTGGTAGTTTTCAGCCTATTCAAGTTTTTTAATTCTTCCTGATTGAGTATAGGAAGGTTTTATTTTTCTCGGAATATGTCCATTCATTTAGGTTGTTCATTTTGTTGAAATAGAACTAGCTGTTCATAATATTTTTTCATAATCCTTTGTATTTCTGTGGGGTTGGTTGTTATTCACCTCTTTCATTTCTTATTTTGTTTATTTGGGTCCTCTCTCTTTGCTTCTTGGTGAGCCTGGCTAGAGGTGCATCAATCTTATTTATCCTTCCAGAGATCCAGCTCTTGTTTTTATTAATCTTTTGTATTGATTTTTTGGCTTCTATGTCATTTATTTCCACTCTTTATTATTTCTTCCTTCTGCTTATTCTGGGCTTTTCTTGTTACTCTCTTTCTAATTCTTTGAGTTGTAGGGTTAGATAATTTACTACCATTTTCTGAGGTAGGCTTGTAAAGCTATGAACTTCCCTCTCAATACTGCTTTTGCTGTGTTCCATAGATTTTGGATTGTTATGTTTTCATTGTTGTTTGTTACGACAATGTTTTTTTTATCTCTTTGGTACCCAATCATTGTTTAATAGCATATTATTTAGCCTCCAAGTGTTTGTTTTTTTACATTGTTTTTATTGTAGCACATTTCTAATTTTATGCCATTGTGATCTGAAAAGATACTTGATATGATTTCTATTTTCCTGAATTATAAGAGATTTTTCCTGTGTACCAATATGTGGTTTCTTATGTACCTGAGAAGAATGTACATTTTGTAGCTTTGGTGTGAAATGTTCTAAAGATGTCAATTATTTCCATCTGATCTAATGTGTCATTTAGGATTGATGTTTCTTTGCTGATTTTTGTTTAGAGGGTTTAGCCAGTGGTGTCAATGAAGTATTAGAGGCCCATACTATGACTGTATTGCTGTCTTTCTTTGCCTTGATATCTTCCAGAAGTTTTTTATGTATTTGGGTGCTCCTATATTGGGTGCATATATGTTTACCAGAGTTATGTCCTCTTGTTGAATTGCTCCCTTTAGTATTATGAAGTGGCCTTCCTTAGCTCTTGTTATGACCTTTAGTTTTGAGGTCTAACTTGTTAAATGTTGCTACCCCAGCTTTTTTTTTTCATTTCTATTCACTGGAAAAAGTTTTTTTCATCCCTTCGCTATCAATCTCTGTGAGTCCTTTGTTCTGAGGTGGGTTACATGTAGACAGCAGATATATGTTTTCTTATCGATTCAGCTACCCTATGTCTTTTGATTGGAGCATTTAGTCCATTTACATTAAAGGTTATTATTGACTAGAGGCCCAGTGCACAAAATTTGTGCATGGGGGGGGGAGCATAGTGGGGTGTTCCATAGCCTAGCCTGCACCCTCACCGATCTAGGATCCCTCAAGGGATGTCTGACTGCCCATTTAGGCCTTATTCCAGTAGGATTGGGCCTAAACGGGCAGTCGGACATCCTTCTCAAAACCCAGGACTGCTAGCTCCAAACTGCTCGCCTGCCTGCCTCCCTGATTGCCCCTAACTGCTTTTGCCTGCCAGCCTGATCACCCCCTAACCAGTACCCTGCCAGCCTGATTGATGTCTGACTGCTTCCCTGCCAGCCTGTTTGCCCCCAACTTCCCTCCTCTGCCAGCCTGGTCACCCCTAACTACCCTCCCCTGTAGGCTTGATTGCCCCCAACTGCCCTTCCCTGCAGGCCTAGTCCCTCCCAATGGCCCTCCCCTGCTGGCCTGATGGCCCACAACTGCCCACCCTTTTAGGCCTCAAACCTCCTACTGTCCTCCCCTGCTGGCCATTGTGTGCTGGCCATTCTGTGTCCACATGGGGGCAGGAACTTTGACCACATGGGGACAGCCCTCTTTTGTGGGAGTGATGGTCAATCTGCATATTATTCTTCTATTAGATAGGATAGAGGCCTGGTGCATGGGTGGGGAATGGCTGGTTTGCCCTGAAGGGTGTCCTGGATCAGGGTGGGGGTTCCCTTGGGACATGGGGAAGCATGGGCGAGAGGCCTATGGTGGTTTGCAAGCCAGCCACGTCCCACAGCAAGCCAAGCGGACACCCTGGGATCTGGGATTAATTTGTGTTCTACAGTTGAAACTTTGTAGCCTGGAGCAGAGCCAAACTTTCTGCTCAGTCCATGGTGACAGCCATTTCTGTTTGAAACTTTGTAGCCTGGAGTGGAGTCCTAGGCTAGGGCTGCAGAAATTTGGCTTCCTCCATTGCCCCTAAGCCTCTTCTCTCTCCAGCTCTGGGATGGCCGTCATTTCTGTTGGAATTATGTATCTTCTATAATTGAAACTTTGTATCATTGAGTAGGGGCCTAGGCCAGCATGGGCAGGTGGAAAGCTTGGCTTTCTCTGTTGCTGGGGAAACCCAAGCCTCCTTCCTGCTCTCAGTGGTGGCAGCCTTCTTGGTTGTGATTTACTTGCATAATTTGCTCCTTATTGGCTGGTGGGTGCAGTTGTGGGCGTGGCTTGATCGAACGTATGGTCAATTTGCATATTACTCTTGTATTAGATAGGATAGGTACTTGTTTGTTGCCATTTTTATATTTTAAGCCTGTATTCCTTCTTCCCTTTTTATTTCTTCTTTTTACAGCAATCTCCAGCATTTATTACTTTGCTGGTTTGGTGGTGATAAACTCCCTTAAACCTTTTTTGTATGTGAAGCTTCTTATTTTCCCTTCAATTCTGAATGATTGCTTTGTTGGATATAGTATTCAGTCCCTTGCTTTGCATCACTTTCTATATTTCATTCCATTCCTTTCTGGCATGATGTGTTTCTGTTGAGAAATCAGTTGATAGTCTTAAAGGAGATCCATTAGAGGTAACTTTCTATTTGTCTGTGGGAACTTTTAAGATTCTTGCTTTTTCATTGGTGTTTGCCAATTTAATTTTGATGTGTCTTGGTATTGATCTTTGGGGTTCATCTTGTTTGAACCTCTGTGAACTTCTTGGACTTGTGTGAGTTTTTTCTTCCCAATATCAGGGGAGTTTTCTTTCATTATTTATTTAAACAGGTTTTCTATTCCTTGCTCTGTTTCCTATCCTTCTAGTTCCCCTATTATGTGGATGTTTAATTTGTGTTGTCCCATGACTCCCTTAGGCTCTCCTGTTTTTTAAGTTTTTTTTTTAATTGTTGATTTGATTGGGTATTTTTTCCTACCTTGTCTTCTAGCTTACTGATTCAGGTCCTCAGCTTTTTTAAGTCTACTATTGATGCTTTCTATTCTGTCCTTTATTGAAGCTATGTCATTCTTCATTTCTTCTTGGTTCTTCTTCATTTCCTCTTGATCCTTACACATGTTGATTTTTGTCTTCCATCCTTATGACAATTGCTCTGAATTCTTTCTCTGACCAATTACTTGCCACCATTTCATTTACTTCTTTTTCTAGTTATTCCTCCTTTTCTTTAATACGGAGGCTGTTTCTTTGTTTCCTCATTTTTGCTCCTCTCAGGGTATCTGGTTATGTGGCTCACTCTCTACCATATTGACCCAAAGACACAAAATATAATTTGACAAGAGACCACACAGAGGGAAAAAAAATGTATTCACGACACCAATAACTCTAAGTAAAGGTGACCACCAGAGAAAAAAAGAATTAGGGGAGAGAAAAGAGCACAAAAATGATATTGAGAAAAGGAAATAAGGTAAGAGAGAAAACAAAAAGAAGAAATATTAAGGGGAAAATATACTTATATGGGAAGAAAACTCCACAAAACCAACAACTAAGCCAAAAAAAAAAAAAAAAAAAGAAACAAGAAACACCCCCAAAAAAGAGGAGGGGAGCTCAAGAAGGTAATGTAAACGGATTGAATGAATAGGGGAATGGTTATGATTCAGTATAGAGGAAGTAAAAAGAGAATGAGTGTATAAGAAGAAAAGTAAAAAATAAAATACTCAAATAAAAATTATATATATATATATATATATATATATATATATATATATATATAGAGAGAGAGAGAGAGAGAGAGAGAGACAGAGACAGAGAGACAGAGAGAGAGACAGAGAGAGAGAGACAGACACAGAGAGAGAGAGAGCGCCAGCGATAGGAATGACCCCGTCGCTATGATGCCAACTGCCAACAGCAAATCGACTCATGGGGGTGGGGCTGGCTGGCCAACCTTCTGAAGCCTCTCCTCCCAACCAGCTCTGCCACTGATCACCCCCACACACACTGCAGTGGGGGTTGGGCTGGCCCAACAACTTCTCAGGGCCCTTCTCCCAACAACGAACCCTCCTCACCCATTCAGGGGTGGTGTTGGCCAGCCCACAGCCCCTTCCCATGGCCAGCCCTATCCCCAGTTGGCGCCCACACCTCATTTGCAGGAAAGACCCCTCCCTGCCAGCTGGCCTGGCCCTGATCGACTCCAATCAGAGTGGGTCACTCAGCCAACTTCCTGCTGTCTCCTCCTCCCAACAGGCTCAGCCTGATCTGCCCCAATTGGGGGGGGGGGTCGACTGGACCCCAACTGTGCATAAATTCGTGCACTGAGCCTCTATATAATTAAAAAATATATAAAGTATACATATAAATTCATATATATATAAATAAGAAAAATTCCCCTCTCTTTAATCTATCATATATATTTATTTATTTTTGGGAAAGGAGAATAGAGAACAGATAGGTCTGAGTTTGTTGAGTGAAACTGATTAAACTATTAGTAGAAGAAGAGAATAAGCAAAGAGAGGATAAACAAAAGCATAAAATAAAACAAACAAACAAACAAACAAATAACAACAATAAAAAATGACTAGCAAAGAAAGAGAAAAGAGAAGGGTGCATGGACTTGGAGCAGGGGATAGGAAATTAGATAGATGACTAAGCCAACAGAGACAACTATAAAAGTAATGCATCAATAAAGCAGATAAAGAAGATCAATTTTTAACAAGGAGTAAAAAGAAAGAAGAGAGAAAAGCTAAAGCAGGAACAGAAGAGAAACAGGATGAAAAAAGGGGGAAGTGAGGAAGAAAGGGTTGGCATAAAGGAATAAATGAGGGGAGAACTAAGATGTCGGCAAAGGTAAAACACCTATCTTGCCGTCATAATCAGCAATTTTAATACTACAACTTAACAAAAGAAGAAACACCTTCCAGAATCACCAGAAAGCCCGCCGAGTGAAAATTCCACAAATAAAAGTGAAAATAAGACACCGTGACTCGCAGGAGCGGCAGGCAGACAGAGTTGAAAGATTCCCACAGAGAGAGGTTTGGAGTGCGTGCCGCGGAGAGGGTGGGCGGCTGAAAACCGGCCAGTTTTCTCGAACGGGGAGACAAAGACGTCCCAGTGGACTGATTCTCCAGCTCTGGGCGAAGTCCAGAGAACCCACTATCACACGGGGTGAAAACTGGACAGTGGGAGGGCACGCCGAAGCTCGGGTGCTGCCGGGTCTGCCGGCTTGTGGAGAAGGCAGCTTGAGTGCGAACAGCTCAGCTGCGTGACGGCGCAGAGAGTGCTCTGCGACTTGTCTCTCATTCGGAAAACTGTCAGACTGCTTTGTTTTACGACCCTGGGTGAGACATTGCGCATGCAGAGTCATTTGGGGAGAGTCTGAATTCCCCAGCAGCCGGTGGAGCTCGGCAGCGGCTCTCTCTCAGAGGTGCTGGCAGCCATTGCACCCTGCACAGAGTCCCCGGGGCCGCATAGGGCAGAGCTAACGCTGTCTGTTTGGCCCGGAGACTCCGCCCATCCAACCTGAGCACAGCTGAGCTTCACAGACAATTGGCCTGGAGGTCAACCCTCCAAGTGCTAACAACGATTAACTGAGCTTAACTTCAGCAAGACTGTGCAGCCCATATCCACCTCAGGTAACTGGGGAGGCTGAGCCACTGTCCCTAGTAGGAAGTCTACCACACAAAGCTAATTGACCAACTCAGGGAAGCAGCCACTATGTAGCAACAGATGTGGAAATCAGATGTGAAAGAAATGGAGGATAAAAAACGACTGGACATGGAATTCAAAACCACAGTTATAGGGTTTTTCAAGAGGCTCCAACAAAAGGTCGAGGCCTATAAGGAAATAAGCAAGACCACAAAGGAAATGAATGAGTCCTACAAGGAAATCAACAAGACCCTCAAGGATATGAACGAGACCTGCAAGGAAATGATCAAGACCAACGTGGAAATGAATGAGTCCTACAAGGAAATGAAAGAGACCCTTAAGGATATAAAGGAGACTCTCAAAGATATGAAAAAGGACCAACCAGAAATTAAGCATACACTGACTGAAACAAAAAATATTATACAAAGACCTAAAAGTGCTCTGGAGCACCCCAAGAACCAAGTTAAAGATTTGAAATACAAAGAGGTAAAATCCACTCAGCTGAAAAAGCAAGAAACCAAAAGAATCCAAAAAATTGAAGATAGTGTAAGGGGCCTCTGGGACAACCTCAAACATACCAACATCCGAATTATAGGGGTGCTAGAAAAAGAGAGAGGCCAAGACAATGAAAACCTATTTGAAGAAATAGTGACTGAAAACTTCTCACACCTGGTGAAAGAAATTGACTTAGGAGTCCAAGAAGTGCACTGAACCCCAATATATAGGAACCCTAAGAGGACCACATCAAGGCACATCATAATTAAAATGCCAAGAGCAAAAGACAAAGAGAGAATAATAAAAGCAGCAAGAGAAAAACAGTTGGTTACCTATAAGGGAGCACCCATACGATTGTCAGCGGATTTCTCAACAGAAACGATGTAGGCCAAATGGGAGTGGCAAGAAATATTCAAAGTGATGAACAGCAAGAATCTACAACCAAGATTACTCTATCCAGCAAAGCTACCATTCAGAATTGAAGGTCAGATGAAGTGCTTCGCAGATAAGAAAAAGCTAAAGGAGTTCATCACCACCAAACCAACATTATATGAAATGCTGAAAGATATTCTTTAAGAAGAGGAAGAAGAAAAAGGTAAAAATATAAATTATGAACAACAAATCCACATCTATCAACAAATGAACATAAAAATCAAGTGAATTGATAGGCTGTTGAACAGGATAGACTGGTAAATATAACAGAGACATGGACATAGAGAGGGAATGGACTGACAATTCTTGGAAAGAAAAGGGTTGTGGGAAGTGCAGCAAGAGACTGGACAAAAATCTTGCAACAATGGGAGAGGACAGTGGGGAGGGGGAGGTGAGGGTGGAGGGTGGGATAGGTACAGGGTGGAGGGGACCTATAGGGGGATAAAAAGGGGAAACAATGTAATTAATAAACTGAACAATAAAGATAAAAAAAAGGAATAAATGAGATAGAGTGAAATAATGATAAAAAATAGAACGCAGAACACTAATCCAAAAAAATAGTGAAAGCTTAAAATAACAACAACAACAACAACAATAATAATAAATACTAAAACTAAAGTAAAGAGAAAAAATAGTTTCTTAAGTAAAAGATAATGTGTGAAGTAGTGAAGTTTATTCACTTCAGCTTGCTTTTAACGTCCCACGGGCTGGTTTAAGACCCCTCTCTGCTGTTCTGTCTGCCACGTCTCAGTTTCCTGTCAGGTAGTCAGCACCGTGTTTAGTTCCCCGCAATCCACTGCTCCCGTGTCAGACTCCACAGCCTGTTTCAGGCAGGCAGGATCAATCTGCCCGCTTTGTTTTCCTGCCTGCTTTCCGTCATATTTACACGGGTCTATTTCTGACATGGCCTCTAGGTGGCAATGTTTCTGGGACCAAATGGCTCCCCCACACCCCCATGAGGGCTCCCTGGGGATAGTATTCAGAAATCTTGTTTCCCTGCAGAACTCAAGGCTGGGTGCAGCTGTGCTGCTAGAAGGGGTGTGGTCTTCAGGAGAAAAATGTCAGCTCAGGGTTAGAGGGATTAGACTGTCCCAGAACTGACCACCTGATGCCTCACCCTATGTTGCTCCCCAGCTTCCACAATGCCACCTTCCCCTGCACTGCAGCCTTCGTAAGTGTTTGTAATTGAAGGGTCCTATGCGCTGGGTTTAGTGAATAAAAGCAAGGAAAATATAAAAACAGAGCAATGGTGCTGCTGTGTGTCACCTCCCTCCCCACCCTTCCCCTAAGGCAATGCACAGTGATGAAGAACTTCAGGCTGCCTTTCCGAACGCAGCCTCCCATGGCTGAGGGCTTAGATCTAGAGTCCCCAGCTGCCAGCAGCCCTGTGAACCCCTTCCACAGTCAAGCACTACCCGGTCCCCAAGGGATGCGAACTTGGTGCAGCGTGGTCTCCCTCTGAGACTCTAGTCCAGGTTGTGTGCGTCTCTCCCTCCAGCCCAGAACCCTGATACACCTCTCTTCAGGTGACCTCTGACCTTTCTGTCCGTGAATTGTCTCACCAGCTGTGTTTAATTCACGAATTCTGGGTGGATGTTATTCAATTCAGTTGTTTCTTCTATCTGCTTTGTGAGTAGGTGCAGGAACCTGTCTGCCAATTTGGCCACCATTGTGCCTCCCCCTGGACAAAATTTTTAGAGCCTGTAGCCAGGGAGGCTGGAGTCTTGGTGTTCATGGGTTCACAGCTGAGGCAACTGGTCCCTGCCTGGTGTAGCTGTAGGGTCGCCGGTGGTGTTCGAGGTCTCCCCAGCTGGGTGTGAGGCTGGGCTCCCATCACAGCTGCTCTCCCCTTCAATATGGCGTCTTTACTCTTTTCTTAAAGAAACCAATAATTTATATTCCTTTTGAACATTCAGAGTTTATCAAATGTATACAAAGAAAGAGACATGAAATGAGTTTCTTTGTGGTGGATAAAAAGTGCTTAGTAGTTCTGAGTCTTGTTGAGTTTGGTGGAGAAGATGGAGTTGACCAGTTTGACAAACTTTTTTTATAGCACGAAACTGAGGTTCAGAGAAATTAAGACTTTGCTGAAGACCCTGCTTCTGGGAAGTGATGGCCTATGATTCAAACATGTTTTTATTGATTTTAGAGAGAGAGGAAGGGCAAGGGATAGAGAGATAGAAACATCAATGAGAGAAACATCATTTGGCTCCTCCTGCTTGCCCCCTATAAGGGATCCAACCTACAGCCTGGACATGTGCTGTGCCTGAGACAGAGCTGGGGACCTCTTGGTTATGGACTGGACATGTGCTGTGCCTGGGACAGAGCTGGGGGTCTCTTGGTTATGGACTGGACATGTGCTGTGCCTGGGACAGAGCTGGGGGTCTCTTGGTTATGGACTAGACATGTGCTGTGCCTGGGACAGAGCTGGGGGTCTCTTGGTTACGGACTGGACATGTGCTGTGCCTGGGACAGAGCTGGGGACCTCTTGGTTACGGACTGACAGTCAACCACTGAGCCACACCGGCCGGGCCAAACATGGTTTTGTGTGACTCTACCAAATCATGGTGCTAGCTTAAAGGGGTATTAGAAACATCACATTGAAATAAAGTATATGAGGGTGTTTAGTTGAGAGGGCACAATCATGCGTGCCGTGCACTGAACACCACTTGGAATGTAGCAGTCACATTCTAGACTCTTAGCTCTGGCTGACATAACAAAATGCCACAGACTGGGTGGCTTAAACCTCAAACATTTATTTTCTTACTATTCTGGAGGCTGTGAAGTCCAAGATCAAGCAAGGTGGTAGTAAATTTGATTTTTGGTGACAGCTCTCTTCCTGGCTTGTAGATGGCCACTTTCTCACATGTCCTCACATGGCCTTTCCTCTGTACATGTGGAAAGAGAGAGATCTCAGATCTCTCCTCCTCCTCCTCCTCCTCCTCCTCCTCTTCTTCCTCCTCTTCCTTTTTCTTCTCTCTCTCTCTCTCTCTCTCTCTCTCTCTCTCTCCCTCCCTCCCTCCTCCCTCCCTCTCTCTCTCTCTCTCTCTCTCTCCCCTCCCTCCCTCCTCCTCCTCTCTCTCTCTCTCTCTCTCTCTCTCTCTCTCTCGATTAACCATCACTTGGGGACTTTTTATTGGTGAGAGAGACACATCGATTGGTTGCTTCCTGCACGTGCCCTGACTGGGATTTGAGCCCGCAGTGGCGGCATATGCCCTTAACCAGAATCAAGCCCGAGACCCTTTAGTCTATGGACAGGTGCTCCAACTACTGGGCCAGCTAGGGCTCTTCTTCTTCTGAAAAGGACACCAGTCCTATTGGTTCTGGGGACCACTCTCTGACATAATTTAACCTTAATTACCTCTCTAAAGGTCATATCTCAAAATACAATCACAAGGGGTTAGGTTGTCAATATACGCATTTTTTGGGTGGGGCATGGCAGGAGGAGACAGGGAGACAAAATTCTGTCCATAACACTGGGTGATTTATGTGCCTCTTTCCATGATGGCAACTTTACATAGTGACAGAAAGTACCAGACAAATGTAAGAAATCATTGTCAAACTAGTAATACTAGTAAGAATGCTTTAGACACCTAAAACTTAAAGGAGCATAGAAATGTGTGGGACACCAGAAGGAAGGCTAGGATTTAAAAACTCCCCAAAATGACCGAGTCACATAGAGGCTATTAAACAGCCGGTTATGACGTCACTGACTGAGTTCTGTCTGTCTTCCTTTGAGAGTTAAAAATATTTATAATTGCCAAGAGTTCTTTCTGTTCTGAAGTAAGTTTCATGGGCACTATGGCTGTTGCCAACTTTCAGAGACAAAATAACTTTCCTGATATTGCAGATTTAACTTGCCTGTGAGTTCTCCATTTCATTTAGCTAATTTTGGTACCAATCATTTCATTACATTTAGTAGTCTTCACTGTTTTTTCATTCTACAAAGCAAAGCCAGTGTTAGGAAACCACTGGCTTTGGTTGCACAGTCATTGTTGTAATGCTCTTTAATTAGTGGAGCCAGTTTCTGAAAATTTGAAAATTGTGTTTCCAAAAATTATCCACATACTCTTGAAGAAAAAAATGCTTATGGTCATATGATTAATAGCCAAAGCCAGGAGGTTACTATTGATTTGAGACAAAATTGTGCTTATATTTTTTAGAAGAAGGCCCAGTGACTGCTATTGAAGTAGCTTAATTATAGTTTATAATTTCTTATTATGTGAATGATATGAGAATCAGGACATATAAACTTTCTGAAATTAAAATTTTGCAAAGGATATTGCAGAAAGGCCCTAAAACAAAACCACTTATGTTTAACATCTTGGTGGAAATGCTGCCATGCTCTGCTTTACAGTTTGGGGTTTGCTGTGAGCATACCTGAATCAAGTACTTGTATCCATCACAAAGTGCTTTTCACACTTTTCTAGCGAACATGATGATGTACCCAAAGCACATGCGTAAGGAACCTTAGTGACTTGTGGAGCATTGACGCTGGGTACAGCACAGTAAAATCTTTAATTTCCTGTGGATGAGAAACGTTTTATGGTGAATGTTAGATACTTAGGTTCTTCATTGGGTGTTTTATTAGTGTGTAGTTGCATATCTACTTGAGATTGATCTGGGTTTCAGGTAACTGGTGACTGATATGAGCCCTGAATTCATAGCTCAAAGCCAGATGCTGATGAAACAAATGAAGTTGGGGCAATTTGAAGCACACTGATCCTTATAGTATGGTTTTCATGACAGCTCTCTACATAGAGGAACATTCTCATTTTATGTACACATCCAGTTGTGGAGAGGATTGTGTTCCTTTGTAGTGCTTAGCACTGGCTGGCTTTAGTGGAGGATGTTCTGCTGGCCGTGCTGATGCTCATTAGAGCCAGGCCCCATAGCAGAAAGCAGGGGGAAAGCCCTTTCTTTCTTTACTACTCTCTGTAGAGGACACTAGGAATTCAGGGAGAGTGGGGGGGGGGGGGAAGTGAGAAGAAAAAAATTTGTGGAAGCCATTGTAAGACAGTATAGCTCAAGATGTGACTGTTTTGAAAAGAACCAACTTATTTTAAAGCCAGTGGGTTAAGGGAATATGAACTGATTTATGGTTCATGTAAATGTAGAAGTAATTTTGAAGGTGACATAACAGGAAAACAACAGTAACTGTCCACTAGATTGTGTAAAAGTTGTCTGCATTTTGGAACCTATAAAGTCATATTTAGTGTTTTGAATTTATTATCCATTGGTATCAGTTTCAGGAAATAAGCTTTGAAAACTGACTTCTGCAGCCAGATTCTTTTTGCCTTCAAGTCTTAAGTTTTATTTTCAGTAAGAAGCTAAAAAAAAAAAAGCTTAACTTTTCTTCCCTGTTTGGACTTTGCAGGTGCATGAAAGTTGCTCAAGGGTTCCAGATGTGTGCATTCTAAATAAACACAATGCATAATTCGGAAAAGTACAACTGTGGTGGATTTTCTAAATGACCTCTCTTACACTGGATAGGAGAGAACAGAGCAGAGTAAGGGGGAGCTCCAGCTTTACATGGGGTGCAGAAGGTTTCATGTCTAGAATATCTTCCAGATGGCCAACTGCTCTCAATTATGTTGCAGGAAAGAAGGATGGGCCAGCAGGCTAATATTCAATTTAGATGTGTCCAAGGCCAATTTGAGTGTTGTAACACTCATAACACTCTGCTAACCTTAAAAACAGTGTGAATATGCTCAAAAAAAGACACATGCAACAATTCACTTGTAAACATTTGTGTCTGATCACCAAAGTAGGTTTGGTGCCTCCTCTGCTTGCTCCCATGGTGTCCCTGTTCCTCCCCCTGTGGCTTCCATAGCTCCATCTTTCCTGTTTGCCAGTCTGTCTCCTGTCCCGGTCGGTGAGCTCCGCTGTCTGAGTCATCAGGTAGCTGGCCCGGGTTCTGATTTGAGGCCGGTTTTTGCAGAACACTTAAATTTGAAATGGAGATTGATGCCAGCTCTGTCGCTCATTTGCTGTGTGATTTAGATGCATATTTGATCTCACCAAGCCGCGTTCCTTTGAGTGCCACAAGGTGCAGAGGTGCCTCACTTGGAGCTTGGCGCCTCCTACATTAGGTGCTCAGGCTCATTGCGCCAGACAAGTGTTCTTAAAATGCTGGTTTGCCATGTTGCTCTCATGCTTGGAAGTCTCCAGGGAATTTACTGGGGCACTCGCACCTTTTCATACTAGCTTATATCCTGATTCTCTGTTATTTTGACTGATCTCCTCCTTGTCCGAGCCCCTCGTTGACTTTAGGCCTTTGCTTATGTTCTTCATTCTAATTGCAGGGACTATCTCTTTTCCTTATGAATCAAATACTGCTTTTCTCAACCCCACCTATCTTATAGTGTCTGTACAATTCCCCAAACCTAACATTTCTCTGACACCTCATCCAAACCTGCATGCCCTTGGCAGCACTCTGATGGCCTCAACTGCATTAAAAACTTTTTTATTGTGGTAAAAAATGCACATTAAATTTACCATTTTAAGTGTATAGCTCACTAGTGTCAAGTACATTAACATTGTTGTATAAGCAATGTCTATAACTTTTCATCTTGCAAATCTGAAACTCTCTATCTATTAAACAGTAACTCCCCATTTTCCTCTCCCCCAGCCTTGGCAACTTCCATGCTACTTTCTGTTTCTACGTGTTTGACTACTCTAGATACCACATGCAAGTGGAATCATACGGTATTTGTCTCTTTTTGTGTGTGTGTGTGTGTGTGTGTGTGATTTGTTTCATTTAGTATTATTTCCTTAAGGAAATGCATAAGGCTGAACAGTATTCCATTGTGTGTATATACCATATTTTGTTTATCCATTTATGGATACTTGAGCTGCTTCTACCCCTTGGCTATTGAGAATAGTGCTGCTATGAAAATGGGTTTACAAATAGCTCTTAGAGATCTTGCTTTAGTTCTTTTGGATATGTACCCAGAAATGGAATTGTTGGACCATATGTTAATTTCATTCTGCTCTCTATAATGGTTGCTTGATGTTACCTTCCCATCAGCATTGCAAAGGGTTCCACTTTTTTCACATCCTCACTAAAATTTATTTTCAGTTTCTTTTTATGGTAGTCAGCCTAATGGATGTGAGGTGAGTTCAACTGCTCTTTCTGAGCCTAAATTTAATTGTGTGTGACAGCTTTACTGAACAATTTAAATAGTTTCATATCAACAATTAGATTCCAAGTTTCTGTGGAACATATTTTTCTTTTCTCCCCTTCCTTCCCCTCTTTTCCTTCTTACTGACCTTCCACCTAGCAGAGTACTTCACTTATAACCTTAGACTGATGGAGTGCTTTCTAAATACAATGAGTAAGCAAATCCATGGGCTAATTTGATATTCACATCTCTCCATGTGGCAGTTATTACTTTTCCATTTCACAGAGGAGAAAACTGAATATCCCATAGATAAAACATCTTGTCCACAGATGGCCTGTCAAAGGCACAGAACCAGGACTCTGATGGCAAGTCCAGTGCTTGTGCGGGAATGAGCTCTGCTGCCTCAGGGTCTCTGTAGCTGTCTGAGGCTGTATGTCCTACCTAACATCTATAAAATCCCTTTGGCCATGTAGGGTAATATGCTCCTGGGTTCTGAGGATTAGGACATGGGCATATTTGGGAAGCCACATGGCAGATTTCAGCTAAACATTGGAGGAAATGTTCTAAAAACTAGAGCCCTGGGTTGCCTCCTAAGCACATGAGTTTCTCTAGTATAACCAAGATAATTTTGGACAACCACACATAAAGTATGCTATAGAAAGGTTTCACACATTGGAAAGAGCTTTGTCTGAATGTAGTGCATTGCTTAGATTCTGAGTCTAGAAACATCTGTCCCTATATAGGATTGTTTTTTTTTTTTTTTTTTTTTTTTACTATAACCCTCATCACATTCCACTGGACGTTGGTATATATGCTCTATGTGCCTCATGCTCCTTACTAGTTCACAAACTTTTTAGAGAACAAATACCATATCTTATTGCCTTTATTTTTATTTATGTTTTTCAGTTAGAGTTGGCATTTAATGTTATTTTTTATTAGTTTCAGGATATAGCATAGTTGTTAGACATTTATATACGTTATGAAATGATCCCCCTACACAGTTATTGCAATATTATTGACTATATACCTTATGCTGCACTTTATATCCCTGTGACTATTTTGTAACTACCAATTTGTTTTTCTTAATCCATTGGCCTTTTTTACTCATTCCCTCAACCCACCTCCCCCCAAATCTGGCAACCATCAATTTATTCTCTGTATCTAAGTGTTTATTTGTCTTGTTTGTTCACTCATTTTATTCTTTAGATTTCACATGTAAGTGAAATCATATGGTATTTTTTTCTCTTTATTTCACTTGGCCTAAAACCCTCTAGGTCCATTGATGCTGTTACAAATGATAAGACTTCATTCCTTTTATGGCTGAGTAATATTTCATTGTATATATGTACCACATCTTCTATTGCCAGTCGTCTGTTGGTGGACACTTAGGTTGCCTCCACATCTTGCTATTGTAAATAATGTCAATGAACACAGGGATCCATATGTTTTTTCCAGTTAGTGTTTTTACCTCACACCTGTCAGAATGGCTATCATCAGTAAATCATCAAACAACAAATATTGGTGAGGATGTGAAGGAAATGGAACCCTTATGTATTGTTGATGTAATTGCAAATTGTTGTAGCTACTGTGGAAAACGGTCTGGAGGTTTCTCAATAAATTAAAAATAGAACTAATTATGACCCAGCAGTTTTACTTCTGGGGTATTTATCCAAATAAATACATATCTTACTGCCTTTTATTCAGTGTAATCAATCTGGTAATGGAGACTTGATATAAAATTAGCTGATGCATTAACTGAGTCAAACAAACTGAAGCCATTTTCCCAGTATATTGAGTTACTACCTCACTTTAAAATGTAATTGCTGGCCATCAGTTTGGACCACAGTAGCAATCAATACATTTCATATCCAGACTCTGAAATTACATAAGGCTTTAGAAGTTCCAAAACCACTTTTAGATTGCTCAGCTATAGTGTTCTAATTCTGGCAATGTACCCAAATCTCAGTGTAGGATATTACATCATTTTTGGAAGCACCTGGGACTTGCTAAATAAAGATGCTGGGAGGATATGCTATACCATTGAGTAGAAAGCACATAAGTGAGATCATTACTAATAACGATCATGTGAATTTCTACTGAAAGCCAATTTGCCCTGAATATGCTATTGCCTCAACACTGTGACTTGTGGCCCCACCTTATACAGCAGAATCATTAGAGGTTTGGGTGTAGGCTATTGTGACTGGATCCATAGTTGGCCTTCAGACCTTCCAGAAAGGAAGAGAAGCAACCACTTGCTTTATTTTTCCCTTTCCTGGCTTAAGAGTCCATGGAAAACTATTCCTATTAATTTATTTTCTTTGACTGTTAATATATTTGAGAAAGAATTAAAAGGAAATATTGTACTAAAATAAAGAGACTTTGCAAAGCTTGCCAGAAATTTGAAGTTTACCCAAGACCTCAGGGATCAGTACAGCTAAGCAGTAGAATTTTATTTTATGTACTAGTGATCCAGTGCATGAAATTCATGCATGGGGGGGGGGGCAGGCAGGGGTTGTCTCTCAGTTCAGCCTGCATCCTCTCCAATCTGAGACCCCTGTGGGATTGGGCCTAAACTGGTAGTCGGGCAACCCCCTCACAACCCAGGACTGCTAGCTCCTAACTGTTCACCTGCCCAACTGCTTGATCACCCCTAACCACTTTGCCTGCTGGCCTGATTGCCCCAACTGGTCCCTTCTGCCCCAACTGCCCCCCCCCACCAGCCTGATCACCCCCAACTGCCTTCCCCTCCTGGCCTGATCACCCCTAACTGCCTCTGCCTCGGCCCCACCACCATGGCTTTTGTCCAGAAGGACTTCTGGAAGATCTCATGATCTAATTAGCATATTACCCTTTTATTAATATAGATAATTTCTCCAAACGATGCCTTCTTTGATTACATATATTAAGTGTGAAATTAACTACATATATTAGGCTCACAGATAAATTTTAAGGGCATTTTCATCTCTGAGAGATGAATGCCTTTGCAGATTGGCTAATAGGCACATGTCCACACACGTCTTATTGTTTCCTTATATTTTGAATTTCCTTTTGCAAGCTGTCTTTGATCCTCCCACTTTGTACTTAGAGTTGGATCACTTCTATAAAGCAGGTGGACAATTTCTCTTGATGTGGATCTATGGGAAGTAGTCCAGTGTCATTTTCCCCAGACTTTCCCATTCCCAAGCAATGTGCTCCAGCAGTATAGATTGCCCTATAAACTATGGGACAGATTATCTAAGTAGCCCTTTTACACGTTCTGAGAAAAAATGAGGAACACCCAATGGCAGGGAAACAAGAATGCTTTAGAGAGAAGAAACTGAAGAATGTGGTAGCTTGTGAAGCCTTGAGTCAAGGGCCTACAGCATGTTTAGTTTTCTATTCTACACCTAGCTCACATTGAGGTCCTACTGCCATTGTTTGCTGAATTGAAGAAATGGATGTTTGTTTTATTTCTTGGAAGATGTTCTCTATTAAACGTTTTGCCAGAAACCCAGGTTCTTCTCAATTAAGTAACAGTATTTGTTTTTCTATTTTTTTTGTTATTGTTTTGTAGGGGGAGGGAAAGCTTTATTTATTTTTTAAATCTTCACCTAAGGATATGTTTTTAATTTTAGACAGAGGAAGAGAGACAGAGGAGAGAGAAAGAAACATTGATGTGTGAGAGAAATATTGATCAGTTGCCTCCTGCATGTGCCTCACTCAGAATTTGAACCTGCAACCTTTTTGGCGTGCAGGACGCTGCTCCAACCGAGCCACCTGACCAGGGCATAGTGACAAAGTCTTTATTAGGGAGAAGAATAGCTTTGTTTTTCTATTCAGAATTAGGAAAAAAACTCTAGTTCATTATCAAATATTGGTTCATTGTTTAGATCTACCTTTTATTTTATTTTGAATTATTTTCTTTTCCTGAATTATTGAGATGTATTCTTAGCTCATGGTTTTTCAGGAATTATTCTTTAGTTTAAGTCTGGCATTTAATTCTGGCATTTCTCACTGTAGCTATATCCCATACATTTATGTTATAGTTTTTCATAATTGGTCAGTATAAAATATTTTAAAATTTCAAATTTTTTCACTGAACTATGAATTATTTACAAGTAGATTGTTAAGTAATACATGTTTTAGGAAGGTTATCTATGTTATTGATTTCTCATTTATTGCACTGATTTGTATAACATAGACTTTTTATATTCATTGAGATTTGCATTGTGGCGTATTATAACATAGTCAGCATTCATAGATATTTTATATATTTTTGAGAATCTACCTATATAATAGAGGAATATGCAAATTAGCCAGGATGTGGTAATGCCATGACTGAACAGCAGGGATCTGAGGCTGCATGGTGCCTGGCCAGGGCAAGAGACCTCAGGCCATACCCCCTGGCCCTTGGGGCTTGACAGGAACCTCAGGCCCCACCCCTCACCCAGTGGGGTTTGGTGGGGGGCCTCAGGCTGCGCCCCTGGCCCCAGCACCATGGCAGGAGACCTCAGGTTGTGCCCCCTCCTGCCCCAGTGCCGGGCCTGGGGAACCTGAGCCTGTGTCCCCAGCTAGGTGGGGATTGATGGGGAACCTGAGGCTGCGTCCCCCCACCCAGCACTAGGCTGTGGGAACTGAGGCTGCACCACTCACCCAGAGGGGCTTGACAGAGTGAGGCCAGCCAGGGCTGGGTCTCAGCCAATGTGGGTGGGGCCAGCTGGGCTGGGTCTCAGCCAATGTGGGTGGGGCCAGCTGGGCTGGGTCTCTCGTGTTTTGGAAGTGCCGTGGGTGATGGTGGAGACTTGACTCTAGGTCCCACAGCTCACCCCAGACTCTGACAGGAAGGAGACTTTCATATACATTTTACTAATTTTCTTTAATCTCTGACACTTCTATTATAGAAAAAGGGCAAATAGCAATATTAAATATTTCCTGTAATTAGTTCCCTTCTAATGTGCACAAATTTTGTGCCCTGGGCCATTAGTAATATATATTTGCTTATCTCCATTGGACCAAGGTTGTGATTAGTGTTTCAATCTTTTCTCTCCAGGCTGATTGTTATGTTGTTTGATCTGTCAGGTTCTGAGAAAGCTGAACTGAAATGTCTCTCTGTTTGTGGATTGAATGTAAATTAAGGTTATCATAGTAGGCATACACAAGTATGAAACTGTTATATCTTCTTGGGGAAATAATCTCTTCTATTAATTGGGGTTTATTTTATACTTAATAATGATTTTTCTGGTTTTATTTTGGCTTCTCTGCTTGGCATATACGTATGTTAGTATTCATTTACTTTCAATCTTTAGGTACTTTTCATTAAAAAAATTTTAAAAATACAGTCTGGTTGCCACTATATTTCAAAGGTGTCTTGTTTGGTGCTTTCTATTCACCTTGCTTTATGTTTGAGTACTTTTTCATTTTTACCTTTACAGGTAGGACCAATAAAGTTTTAATGTATCTGCCCCCTGCTAATTCTGAAGTTGTGTATATTATTTCTCAACTTTAATAATAATGCTTACATTTCTCATGTACATAATTTAAAAATCTGAAGTTTATCAATTTCCTGCCTATTGAATAAATGCAATGCCTCAAAATATTTCTTCATCCTACATGTTACTACTATTCAACATTTTTGACCCATTTTGCTTTTGTAAACTCCAAGATAGTTGTTATGATTTTTGTTTTGAATAATCAGTTCTTTAGATTTATATCATATTTTAAGTTTCTTTGTTCACTGTTGCTTCTTGTATCTCATTCTTTCCTTTTGCATTGAATTTCCTCTTTCTGAATTATATTTTGAGGAAGATCTGACAGTGAGAGTCTATTTGTGGTAACTCCTGTAATCCTTCGAAATGAAGATATATTTATTTTGCCTTAATAATTTACTTAGATTAAAAAAATCTAGGTTGAAAGTTACTTGGCAATGCTATTCTTTTTTTTTTTTCTTCTATGTTCAATTGTAGCTTAGAAGTTCATTGTCTTGTCCTTAAAACATGTTTGTTTATTTTCTCTGGTTACTTTTTAAAAAATTTATTTTTACAGAGAGGAAGGGAGAGGGATAGAGACTTAGAAACATCGATGAGAGAGAAACATCAATCAGCTGCTTCCTGCACACTCCCTACTGGGGATGTACCCGCAACCAAGGCACATGCCCTTGACCAGAATCGAACCTGGGACCCTTGAGTTTGCAGGCCGACACTCTATCCGCTGAGCCAAACCTGTTAGGGCTCTCTGGTTACTTTTAAGAGTAGTTTTGCCTTAATGAATTTAGATTTGTGTCTCATTTAACTAACTCTGTACAAGGCTTGTTGTATTTCCTGAATCTAAGGATTCGTGTTTTGGATCACATTTGGATAATCTTACGATGCTTTTGTCTCTTCTGGAAATGCATTTGTTGTACTTTGGCATTCTATCATCCGTGTTGCTTAACCTCTCATTCATATTTCCCATGTCTTTAACTTTTTTTTGAGTTGTGGAGTTTTGTTATTTTTCCTTTTTTAAATTTACCTTTATTGTTGAAAGTATTACAGTATTACAGATGTCCCCTTTTTTTCCCCATTGAACCTCTCTACCCCATACCTGCTTTTTCTAGTTCTTCACCACATTATTGTCTGTGTTCATGGACTATGTATATATTCATATAAATTCCCTGGTTAATCTCTTCCCATCCCTTCACCCCATCTTCCCTCTGTTTATTTTATATTCTGGGCAATTTTCTCACATTTATCATCCTGTTTACTAATTTTCAGTTTCGATGTATTTATTCAAGTGTTTAAACTGTCCATTGAGTACTTAATTTGTCATGATAATTGTCATTTCTAGAAGTTGTATAAGGTTCTTTGTCAAACCTGATTTTTCTAATAACGTTTCTGATTTTCATATACAGAGCTTGTCTTTGACAGAGCTTATGGGAATACCCAGTGGGGCATGGGTTGTGGACATGTTCTATTGAATAGGTTTTTGTTTGCTTTTCCTTGTATCCATGGATATTTTAGCCCAGTTCCAATTTTGAAATTAATTTCTTAGCATGAGTGTTTCCAGACATGTATATAGTGTAGAGGGCAACTCCAAACTTAAAATTCTGTGTAATATAGGTCCATAGTTACACATTCTTGAGAAAACTTTACCCTTGTCTTAAACTCAATTTAAGAGAGAGACTGATTTTCTATTTCTGATGGGTATTGGTGGGCAGTTAAAGTAATCTACTTTTCTTTTATTTCTGGCCCTAGAGGATTTCCATTACTTTCCTGCAAGTGCAAAAAGGATGTGTGTTCTATTTTATTTAGCATTCATTTAGTAGCAAGAGGTTTTGAAGAAAATAAACATGCCATGTTGCCAGACCCAGAAGTCTGTGGGAAATCAACTCCATTTATTTTAAAATAAACCATATAATGTGGAGTAATTTCAGTGTACCATTTATATGCAATATATTTTAGAACATGAAACATTTGGGGATTAAAAATCTATTTACTTACTTCCTTGTTTTAAGCCACTTAAGAACTATTTTTTTTTCTAAATTTGCACTGGAAATTTCTTGAGACCCTGCCTGTTCAATCCTAAATTCTATATTGGAAACTTGAAGAAGGTGAGTACGGAATAACAGGAACAGAGGTTATGTGTGTATTTGTCAAAGCTCTGTTAGGAACAAATAACAGAAACTCAACTTCAAATGGTTTAAGTAAAAAGGGATAATTGTTGACTCAGATAAACAAAAAATCCTGGGGTTTATTTACATACGGTTAAGTTAACATGTTCAGAAAATATTATTAGAATCAATCTTTCTAAATTTCTTGGGTCTACTTTTCTCTGTGTTGGCATCATTGTAATTTGGATTCTCCCCTATGGTAGCAAGATATTTTCCAACAGCTTCAGTTAAAAAGAGTTTCTCTTTCCCAGTCTAGAAAATATTCTGGGACTGTGGTTTATTGGCCTGTGTTCAGTCACCTGTCCATCCCTAAACAGTCCAAGTGGCAGAGGCATGATATGCTCTAATTAGCCTGGTCCCTGGAGTTGTGGTGTGGGGTCAGCTTTGGTCAAACCACACAGGCTGAGAATGGAGGAGAGTAGTTCTCTGGGAGAAAAGTCAGAGTGCTGTTATCAGAAGAGATGGGGATGGAAGTTGGGTACACAAAGTATAAAACAAATGTCCTCAATAATCCGTCTAATTGCTTGCTGGAATTTGCTGTTCCTTTCAGGACAGTGTTGAGTTAGAAACATCTGCAGTCATCTGGCTCTACATATCGAAGGACAGCAATCTGAGACTTGAATGCTGCTCACCAGTGTTTGAAGACAATAGTTAAGAAGTTGGTTCAGTCACTTGCTAACCTTCCTTCTGATGCTCATGTGGTAGCCTGTGCTTACTTGAGACAGAATCTCTTACAGAATCTCTCAGACATATGAGTGCTCAGGACACTGGATCAGAACCACAGCTAAGCACTGCTAAGAAAACTAGGGACCTTACCTTCCTAATTGAATCAGTAAGCAATGGGATGTTTTGATTCTCACAAAAGAGACACTTGATAAAATATATAGCAGTCTGACCAGTGGCATCGGTACCCTTATAGCATGTTGGAGAAAAAAATTTTAAAAGAGTACTTCACATTTTTAAATATGTTGTCATATTTTATGACTTTTTTTGATGGAAACATATTCTACTTTGTGAAAGTAATTGATTCTATATCTATATAAATATTTATTAATTCATATTAAGTATTCCTTTTAATTGAATGATACATGAATCTATGTTTATATTCATGTAGATCTATGAGGTTTAATATAGTTATTCATATGATTAAAGATACATGTTTCTTAAAATTATTTTGAATAAATGGGATTTTGGAATTGATATATTGTACTAACTGAGCACTTTATTTTTTGTTATGAGCGTGATCTCAAGCTATTGTAGGACCACATGTGTTGGTAATTATGAGTCCCAATCCTGGCATTAATAACTTACTGTTGGGCATGAGAAGAGCTACTTCTAAACCTGATGCTTTCATATACTGCTTTGTAAATTTTGAATGATAGTGAGCTATGAAGTACCAGGGATATATGATATGTGAATGCAAACATTACATTATAATTAAAGTCGTATGAAAACATCTAGCCCTTCTTACTATTTCTAAATATTCCACTTGAAGTAGGAAATTCTTGTGAAAAATAGGAAGGGTTGAATATATTGGCAAGTTTCCCTAAATATTTATAGTTCTGCAAAAAGAGGGTGACTATTTTCACAACAACGATCTGCACAAGCTTAGGAGGAACTACATTTCTTGTTTAATGACTATGTTGAAAACCAAAGTACATCAAAATACTACTTTTCCCTTAAAAATTTCTCTCAATATATTTATATATATAAAGAGGTAATATGCTAATTGGTCCTAACTGTGTCCCAGTCATGACTGGTCAACAGGCAGGAGCTCGTGGGCGAGGACAGGGGTGGGGACTTGTGCCACCAGGTCATAAGGCTGCTGGGGGGGGGGGTGGCCCCACTGGTGGAGGCACTGCTCAGGCCCATGATAGTGCCGAGCCTAGAGGGGGGTGTCAGGATGGGGGTGGGGCTCTGAAAGCTCATAGAAGAAGGGAGAGCACACAGGCAGTTGGGGGGTTTAGGCCAGGAGAGGAGAGCAGTTAGGGGCATCAGGAAGGCAGGGAGGTGAGAGTTTAGAAGCCAGTGATTCTGAATTGGGAGAGGGATCCCAGATTAGAGAGGGTGCAGGCCAGGCTGAGCGACTCCTCACCTCCCAGACATGAATTTCACGCATGGACACTAGTATAATAGAAATGACATCAGATTTAGAAAAAGAAGAGTACAATGTATTTGTGCATCTTGTTTTCCAGAGGAATGAAATTCTGGGTCTGCATGGTGAGAGTACATCTACTATTAAAAAAGAAAGTGTTAATAGTAATCAAAGCTTTTTAAATCCCATACACTCTAATCCTATTGCTTCCAAATATTTTCTTCCAGAATCTGAGGATGAAAGGTAAATAAATTGCTTTTATATAGATGTAGCTGACCATTTTCATAGCAGAAAATTAAATATATGAAACACTTTTAATTGAAAGATGAAAGGTGTGTGTGTGTGTGTGTGTGTGTGTGTGTGTGTGTGTGTGTTTGTAAGGGAAAGTGGGTCAGAAAGGAAGAGCATTTATTTCTTGGGAACAGTTTTTGCCTTTAAGTTTTCCTACTCCTAGGACACTTTGTGTCCTGAGAGTATTACTGTGTTATATCGATCATTCTTTCTCTAAGGAAATTACCCAGGACTCTTTGCTAAAGATCTGCCATTATTTGTAGGCTGTCTCCCCATTGTGAACAGTAGTTCTCTCAATCAATATCACTATCAATATTGAGGTCTGTTTTTTTTCTCTCACCTTAAGAAACATCAAGTATTTTTGTTTTTTTAATTCATGCTTGTGCTTTCCCTCCACTTTCAGTGTGTTTCCCATACACCAATTAAAATATCATGTATCTTTCTACACCTGATTCTCCCATCCCCAACTTCCATGAACCCTCCTGGGACATCCTAGTAGGACATGGGCTCTTCCTTCTGTGAACTCACATGAAATACATTTTGTGATACTAAACAAGAATTTATCATATACTATCTTATGGTTTGGCTGTCCAAGATTGTCTTGCTGAGGGCAGGCATCTAGACATTTTGTATATTATATAGCAGCTACAGTTCTAAAAGTTCTTTGACCTTACTATAATTTCCATTGCCCTTACCACCTTTTTACATCCCCCACCCCAATTCTTACTTCTGTAGCTCCCAAATGCTTGCCTCCCTGCCTTCCTGATTGCCCCTAACCACATCTTCCTCCCAGCTGGTCACCACTCCCTTGCCAGCCTGATTGATGCCTAACTGCTCTCTTGCCAGCCTGTTTGCCCTTAACTGCCCTCCCCTGCAGGCCTGGTCACCTACAACTGCCCTTTCCTGCAGGCCCAGTCGCCCCCAACTTCCTTCCTCTGCTGGCCTGGTCACCCCTAACTGCCTTCCCCTACAGACTAGATCACCCCCAGCTGCCCTCCTTTGCAGGCCTGGTCCCTCCCAACTGCCCTTCCCTGCTGGCCATCTTGTGGCGGCCATCTTGTATTTACATAGGGGTAGCCATCTTGTGTGTTGGAGTGATGGTCAATTTGCATATTATTCTTTTATTAGATAGGAAATTATATATATCTTACATAATAACAGACAAACATGTAAATTGACTGTACCTCTGCTATGCACATAATTAATCAGTGAGTATGCAAATTAACCCAACAAAGATGATGGTTAATTTGCATACATAAGCCCCAGTGCCTGTGTCCTGGGAACATCCTAGCACCTGGCTCACTGTGAAGTAAGCCATCAGAGCCGAGGGGGCAAGGGCGGAGCCTGTAATCGGCTGATCGCGGGGTGCTGGGGATACCCTGGCCTAGGTCCTGTGCCCAAGCCTCAAAGTGAGCCATCAGTAGAACATCCCCTGAGGGCTCCCAGTATATGAATAGAGGTAGGTTGGGCTGAGGGACCACTGGTGGGGGGGTGTCCCTCAGCCCAGGCTGCACCCTCTCCAATCCGGCACCCCTTGAGGGATGTCCAAGTGCCCGTTTAGGCCCGATCCATGTGGCGACCCAAGTGGAGGCCCTGATATCTGGAATTTACTTATATTCTACAATTGAAACTTTGTAGCCTGGAGTGGAGCTAAGCCTTCTTTTCGCTCTGTGATGTTAGCCATTTCTATTGTGTTTTATTTCTCTTCTATAATGGAAATTTTGTAGCCTTAAGCAGAGGCCTGGCAGGTTGTGTAGAAAGTTTGGCTTTCTCCTTCTTCAAGAGCAACTCAAGCCTCCTGCTGTCTCCAGCTCTGTGGCTGCCATCATTTTTATTTATCTTCTATCATTGAAACTTTGTAGCATTGAGTGGAGGCCTATGCCAGCAAGGGCAGTAGGAAAGCTTGGCTTCCTTTATTGCAAGGGGAACCCGAGCCTCCCTCCTGCCCTCTGTGGCTGCACCCATCTTGTTTGGGTTTATTTGCATATTTGCTCCTGAATGGCTGGTGGGCGTGACTTGTGAGTATAGCGGAGGTATGGTCAATTTCATATTACTCTTTTATTAGATAGGATATATACTGAGATATATACTCAGTAGTCAGATTGTTATGCATTCAGAGATGATAATAATCTCATCATTCAGTATGTATACCTTTAAAAAGGAACATTTTAAGCTTTACAATTGTGGGATGCTTTAGTCCACAGCCATATCATTCTCATCATAAGAAAAGTAATTGTAATGAAAATTGTTAAATTTTTGTGGCTCCAGAAGTGTTTTGGGGAGATTTGGTCACCTTGGAATCAGGCCGCAGATTTAAATGCCAAACCATATAGTGCCCAGAGCAGTAGCAGAGAACACTATGTGGATGTCTCTTCATAACGCCGAGAAAATGTGAATCATTTTTTTTCTGCTGAACTCCCCTGGATATTTCACCTTCCACTGCCCTGGACTCATGTTTGAATGCTTTAGTTGATTTTTAGGAAGGGGAAGAGAGAAAGGAAAGAGGAGAGAGAGAGAGAGAGAGAGAGAGAGAGAGAGAGAGAGAGAGAGAGAGAGAGAGAGGTGGTGAAGGAAACATTGATCGGTTGCCTCCCATATACCTTGACGGGGGATCGACCCACAACTTGGGTGTGTGCCCTGACTGGGAATTGAACCTTCCACCTTTTGGTGTATGGAATGACTTCCAACCAACTGAACCACACTGGTGAGGGCTCACATGTTAAACTTTTTAATATACATTTTTCATAATTTTCCTTTTGTGTCTTCAGAACCAGTTCTCTCCCTCCATTTAAATGCTTTCCTAACATATCTAACGGACACAGTTTTTCCTCAAAGTGGATTCCCTTTCTTGGTTTCAATGAAAACCTTTGGAGGGTAGGGAATCATTTAGGTACTTATTTCATATAGAACACAGTACTTCAAGGATTAAGTTTTTCCTGTCTAAAATTTCCTTCCAAACGTTGGACCCATTTCCTATTGTTCTTCATGCACTTTATCACTTATGTGATAAATCTGAGAGGACTGTAAATCTGAAAGGAGTATAAACTCTGTCATCCATGAGTTTTAAGACATTTAATTCAGCAGAATTTCAAATAAGAATTCCTTATAATCTAGGTATCCTCATGGGATCCCAGTGGTCCATTCTATAGCCCAAAGTGACCACACTTAGCTGTCATAGCCTTGATGTGTGTTACCAGAGAGTTTACCTTTGTATGACATGACTTGTTTAATGCTTTGCTCGATAGAAGTGATATTTAAAGCAGAACTATCCTATCTAATAAAAAGGGAATATGCAAATTTGACTGTACCTTCGCCACACCCATGAGCCACACCCACAGCCATGCCCACCAGCCAATCAGGAGCAGATTATGCAAATAAACCCCAACCAAGATGTCTGCCCCCACTGAGAGCAGGAGAAAGGCTTGGGTTTCCCTGACAACAAAGGAAGCCAACCTTTCTGCCTCCCTAGGCCTCCACTCAATGTTACAAAGTTTCATTTATAAAAGATACAGAAATGGCGGCAGCCACTGAGCTGGAGAGAACAGAGGCTTGGGTTTCCCTGGCAACAGAGGAAACCAAGCTTTCAGTCTGCCGTTGCTGGCCTAGGCCTTCACTCTAGGCTACAATGTTTCAAACAGAAATGGCTGCTGCCCTGGAGTGAGCAGAAGGCTTGGCTCTGCTTCAGGCTACAAAGTTTCAATTGTAGACATAGATTAATCCCAGATCCCAGAGCCTCCACTTGGGTCGCTGGGGGGAGAGGCCAGTCTGAAACTCCACAGGTCCCTCACCCAGGCTGCCCTTCACCCCAAGGGAAACCCCACCCTGATCTGGGACACTCTTCAGGGCAAACCAGTTGGCCCCCACCCATGCACCAGGCCTCTATCCTATCTGATAAAAGAGTAATTTGCAGATTGACCATCACTCCAACACACAAGAAGGCTGCCTCCATGTGGTCAAAGATCCTGCCCCCATGTGGACACAAGATGGCCACCACAAGATGGCCAGCAGGGGAGGGCCATTGGGAGGTTCCAGGTCTGCAAGAGAGGGCAGCTGGGGGTGATCAAGCCTGCAAGGGAGGGTAGTTAGGGGTGACCATGCCGGCAGAGTAGGGAAGTTGGGAGCAAATAGGCTGGCAGGGGAGCAGTTAAACATCAATTAGGCTGGCAGGGTAGTGGTTAGGGGGTGTTTAGGCTGGCAGGCAGAAGTGGTTAGGGGCAATCAGGGAGGCAGGCAGGTGAGCAGTTTGGAGCCAGCAGTCCTGGACTGTGAGAAGGATGTTCGATTGTGAGAAGTATGTCCCTCGAGGGGTGCCAGATTGGAGAGGGTGCAGGCTGGGCTAAGGGACATCCCCCAACTCCCGTGCATGAATTTCATGCACCCGGCCTCTAGTAGTTTATAAATTCCTTTACTTATAGATAAGCTCATATCTGCCCAACGCTTATAGTCATAAGTCAGGAGACACTTTCATGGTTGACATAAATCTTTCTCTTTACAGAATTAACACTAATCCATTCCTCTTGCTTTGATAATAACCGTCATGGCTTCATTTAAAGCATTATTAAATGTCTGTGGAGCATAAAGAATATTTTTGGAGGAAAAATACATTCAAAATGATCCTAAAAACAAGTAGAAAACAGTGTTTGCTTAGTTGCTACAGAGAGAAGAGGTTCTACCAACCCATCTCCACCTGCCTGTGTCACACTCGCTCTAAATACAGCTAAAGAGTACAGGAGGTATAGCACATACTTGGAACACTCTGAAGTGTGTGTGTATATGTGTGTGTGTACTTGTGTATGTATGTGTGTGTGTGTGTGTGATTTCCTGTAGCAAGAAATACATGGTTTCCAGGTGTCTCCTCTCACTTCTTTACCCATTTCAGTCATTTGAAATATGAGTTGAAAAGATATTTGAATGGAGATGTATTTTTTATTAAAAACTAGAGGTCCAGTGCATGAATTCATACATGGGTGGGGTCCCTTAGCTTGGCTGGTGGTCGATTGGTGCTGTCTGGCCCAGTACTTATCAGGGCCGATGAGGGTCTGCCAGCCAGGGAAGGACTGCGGAAGGGGTCCAGGGAGTCATCTGGCTCTCTTGCCCAGTCCTAATCAGCCAGACCCCAGCAGCAAGCTAACCTACCAGTTGAAGCATCTGCCCTTTGGTGGTCATTGTGCATCATAGCAACTGGTCAAGCAGTCGACCCAGGGCTTGATCAATCAGTCAGACACTAAGCATATTACACTTTTATTATATAGGATTATTCCTCTAAAAATAAGCAATCCCAGAATGACATCCAATTCTAAGCAATGATTACATATTTAACATGTTCCTAAATGGGCTTTTGAGTCATGACTAATTATTATACCCTAATTTCCCAGGCTTTAAAAACAGTTCATCCTATATAATAAAAGGCTAATATGCAAATAGACTGAATGGTGGAACAACCGAACAACCTGATATGCACTGACCACCAGGGGGCATGTGCGGAACATGGTGAGAATTGGCTGTGGTGAGATGGTGGAGCAGGGAGCAGGGGCACCAGACCAAGGTGGGGTGCCGGTCGCTGTCATCCTGGTGAGCCTCTTGTGGTTACTGAAAATTCTTTGCTCCCGTGTGCCACGATCCCACCCAATGCTCACATCTGCTGCTGGCATCAGCCCTGCTTGAACCCACTGCCAGTGCCAGAGCCACTGCTCACACCCGCTGCCAGCACTGGTCCCACTCACACCCGCTGCTAGTGCCTGGCACTGGTCCAGATCACTGGGCGCCGTTAGCAGGTACAAGCAGTGGCTGCCAGCCCTGATTGCTCCTGAGGGCTTCTCCACCTCCCCTTGATCCTGAGGGGCAATTGGGGCAGCAGACACTGCTTGCATCTGCTGCTGGCACCAGCCCCAATTACTCCATGCCATCAGCAGGTGCGGGCAGGGCTGGCGCCATCAGTGCATGGGAGCCACGGCAATGGCTATGGGGCTGCTGGCAGACGGGATGGTGGGGCTGTGGTGGGAAGGTCCTGGTGAAGTCACGAGGATGGACCGAGACCCACCCCTGTGCCTACTGCAGCCTTGGCCCACAGTTCCTTTCGAGGTGCGCAAATTTGTGTACTGGGCCCCTAGTTACAAATAAAATGAGTCCATGGGAAAATGAGGATGGGATCAGCTCTAAACAGGCAGTCAGACATCGTTTGAGGGGTCTCAGATTGGAAAGGGTGCAGGCTGGGCTGAGGGACCCCCCGACCCTGTGAATGAATTTCATGCACTGAGCCTCTAGTTTTTAATAAAAGTGGATATCCTTGTCTTGTTCCTGATCTTAAGAAAAATGCTTTTACCTTTTCTCTGTTGACTATGATGTCAGCTGTGGGTTTGACATATATGGCCTTTATTATATATCACTTCTTAACCTTTTGGCTAAGATCAAGTGTGGCCTTTATCATGTTACTGCTTTGCTGAGAGTTTTTATCATAAATTAATGCTGGATTTTGTCAAGTACAATTTCTACATCTATTGATCATATGACTTTTATTCTTCATTTTGTTTATGTGGTATAAGTAATTGATTTGAGGATACTGAAATAATCTTGCATCCCAAAAATAAATCCCACTAAATCTTGGTGTATAATCTTTTTAATGTATCATTGAATTTGGTTAACTAATATTTTGTTGAGAATTTTGGCATCATTGTTCATTAGGGATACTGGCCTATAATTGTTATTGTTTGTAATGCTCATTTTAAAATGAGCTTGGGAGCCTTCCCTCCTCTTGAATTTTTGAAATACTTTGAGAAGATAGGTGTTAATTCTTTTTTGAATGTTTGCAAATACATCTTTGAAGCCAGCTAGTCCAGAAATTTTGTCAGGAGTTTTTTGATTACTGATTTAATTTCATTAGTAGTAATCAGTCTGTTCAGATTTTCTGATTCTTCTTTATTTAGTCTTGCAAGATTTTATAATTCTGAAAATGCATCTATTTCTTCCAGATTGTTCAATTTGTTGACATATAATTGTATTTGTTTTCTTTCAATTTTATTTTGTACTAGGGACCCGGTGATTGAAATTCGTGCACTGGGAGGGGTGGTCCCTCAACCCAACCTGCCCCTTCTCACATACTGGGAGCCCTCAGGGGATGTCCAACTGATGGCTCACCCCCAGCCTTCCCAAGGCCTAAAGCATCTGGAAAGGCTTTAGGCTTTGGGCACCCAACCATCGTCCTGCTCATCTCAGCCCCGGCTGCCTGCAACCACCCGGCCTGGGGGACTGAGCGCTTGCTGCCACTTCTGCTCACAGTGCCTGGGGGCCAGGCACTCTCTGCAGCCACCACCACTGCTGCTGCTGCCACCACCACCACCACTGCTGCTGCCGCTGCTTCCCCTCACAACGCCCGGGGGCTGGGCGCTCGCCACCACTGCCGTTTCATCTCCACCCCTGGGGCCCGGCACTCATGCCACTTGGCCCCGCCCCTGCTCCTGATTGGCTGGTAGCATAGCCAATTAGGAGCGAAGGTACGGTCAAATTTGCATGTTTCTCTGTTATTATATAGGATTGCTTTCAAGTGCACAGTTTAGTGTTTAGAGAATCATATACTTTACATGGTGTTGCTTTCAGTACTGCACCTGGCACCATACATAGTATCACATTATTGATTACATGTCCTATACTTTATTTAAATTCCTTTGACTGTTTTGTAACTACCAATTTGCGCTTTTGATTCACTTCTTTAACTCAATCCTTCCACCTCAACCCAGCTGACAAACATCACTTTTCTCTCTGTCTATGAGTCTGTCTCAATCTTGTTTGTTTTGTTATTTTGTTCTTTAGATTCCACATATAAGTGAAATCATATGATATCTGCCTTTCTATGACTGACATATTTCACTGAAAATAATACCCTTTAGATCCATCCAGGCTTTTGCAAATAGTAGGATTTAATTTTTTAGGGTCAATTAATATCCCACTATATATATGAATCACAGCTTTTTACCCACTCATGTATTGATGGGCACATGGGTTGCTTTCATAGATTGGCTATTGGAAATAATGCTGTAATGAACATAGGGGTGCATATGTTATTTTGATTTTGGGTTTTGGGTGTCTCCAGATAAGTCCCCAGAAGTGAAATTGCTGGGTCATAATGCATATCCATTTTTAATTTCTTGTTCAATTAGTTGGCATATAATTGTTTGTAGTATTTTCTTATAATCCTTTTTATTTCTATGGTGGTGTCAGTTGTCACTTCTCTTTTACTTCTGATTTTATTTATTAGGTGCTCTCTTTCTTTTTTTATGAGTCTTAAAAAGACTTATCAATCTTGTTTATATTCTCAAAGAGCCAAATCATATTTATTTATCTTTTTTGTGTGTGTTTTTAGATTCTATTTTGTTTATTTCCACTCTAAATTTTATAATAGTCTTCCTTCTAACAACTCTGGGCTTTGTTTGTTGTCCTTTTTCTTCTCCCTTTACATGTAAGGTTATATTGTTATAAGATTTTTCTTATTTCTTGAAATAGACCTGTATTGCTATAAATTTTTCTCTTAGGAATGTTTTCACCATGTCTCATAGAGTTTGGGTCATTTTCATCTGTCTCAAGGTACCTTTTGATGACTTCTTTGATCTCATTATTAACCCATTCATTATTTAATAGCATTTTATTTAGCCTGCTTAAGTTTGTGTGCTTTTTAGTTTTATCTTCTTGTAATTGATTTCCAGTTTCATACCATTGTGGTCAGAGAAGATGCTTGATATGATTTCAATATTTTTTAATTTACTGAAACTTGTTTGGGGGCTTAACATATGGTTTATCATAGGAAATGTTCATGTGCCCTTGAAAAGCATATATGTTATGCTGTTTTGGGGGTAAAATGCTCTGATCTAAGACTGCTATTTTCTTGATATATAAAAAGGCCATAGATTTCCGGGTGTTAATTTTGTATCCTGCTACATTGTCAAATTCATTTATTAGGTCTAGTAGGTTTTGATGGAATCTTTGGGGTTTTCTATGTATAGTATCATGTCATCTGCAAATAAGGACAGTTTTATTTTTTTTTCCAATTTGGATACTTTTTATTTCTTCTTCTTGTCTGACAGCTATGAATAGTACTTCTAGTACTATGTCAAACAGGAGTGGTGAAAGTGTGCATCCTTGTCTTGTCTCTGTTCTTAGGGAAAATGGATTTAGTTTTTGCCCAGTGAGTATGATGTTTTGCCCATTGAGTATGATGTATGATGTAGGTTTTTCATATAGGGCTTTTGTTATGTTGAACTATGATACCTCTATTTCCATTTTGCTGAGAGTTTTTATCAAGAAAGGGTGTGGATTTTGTCAAATGGTTTTTATGCATCAATTGATATGATTATGTTATTTTTGTGTCTCAGTTTGTTTATGAGATGTATTCCATTTATTGATTTGTGGATATATTGTATCATCCTTGCATCCCCAGAATAAATCCCAGTTGGTCATGGTGTATGATTTTTCTAATGCATTGCTGAATCTGATTTGCTAGAATTTTGTTGAGTTTAGCATCTATGTTCATCAAAGATATTGGCCTGTAGTTCTCGTTTTTTTGTGGTATCTTTATCTGGTTTTGGGATTAGGTAATGCAGGTTTCATGGAAAGAACTTGGAAGTGTGCCTATCTCTTGAATTTTTGGAATAGTCTGAGGAGGATAGGTTTTAGTTCTTCTTTGAATGCTTGGAGAACTCCCCTGTAAAGCTGTTCAGACCAGGGCTTTTGTTTGCTGGAAAATTTTTTATTACTCTTCCAATTTCTTCAGTAGTTATCAACCTATTCAAATTTTTTTATTCTCCTTGGTTGAATTTTAAGGAGCTTGTATTTTTTAAGAATATGTGAATTTAACCTAGGTATCCCATTTTGTTGGAATAGAGTTTTTCATAGTATTTTTTTCATAATACTTTGTATTTCTGTGGGATTGGTTGTTACTTCACCTCTTTCATTTCTGATTTTATTTGTTTGGGTCCTCTCTCTCTTTGCTTCTTGGGGAGCCTGGCTAGAGGTTCATCAATCTTGTTTATCCTTTCAAAGAACCAGCTCTTGATTTTGTTGATCTTTGGTCTATTTTTGTCTCTATGTCAATTATCTCTGCTCTGATCTTTATTATTTTCTTCCTTCTGCTTAAACTGGGCTTTTCTTATTGCTCTCTTTCTAACTCTTTGAGTTGTAGAATTAGATAATTGATTACCATACTTTCTTGTTTTTTGAGGTAGGCCTGTAGAGCTATGAACTTCCCTCCCAGGACTGTTTTCACTGTGTCTCATAGATTTTGGATTGTTGTGTTTTCATTGTTGTTTGTTGCCACGATGCTTTTTATTTCTTCTTTGATCTCTTTGGTAACCCGATCATGTTTAATAGCATACCATTTAGCCTCCAGGTGTTTGATTTTTTAAATTGTTTTTATTATAATTGATTTCTAATTTTATGTCATTGTGATCTGAACAGATATTTGTTATGACTTCTATCTTTTTGAATTTGAAGAGACTTTGCCTGTGTCCCAATATATGGTTTATCTTTCAAAATGACCCATGTGTATTTGAGAAGAATTTATACTCTGTGGCTCTGAGGTGAAATGTTCTGGAGATGTCAATTAAGTCCATTTGATCTACTGTGTCATTTAGGATTGATGTTTCTTTTCTGATTTTTTGTTTAGACGATTTGTCTAATGGTGACAGTAAGATATTAAAGTCCCCTACTATGATTGTATTTCTGCCAATCTCTCCCTTGATATCCTCCAGAAGTTTTTTAAATTTATTTGGGTGCTCCAGTATAGGGTGTATATATGTTTACCAGATTTATTTCTTCTTGTTGGATTGCTACCTTTAGTATTATGAAGTGCCCTTCCTTATCTCTTGTTATGTCCCTCACTTTTAGATTTAATTTGTCAGCTATAAGCTGCTACCCCCGCTTTTTTTTCTTCATTTCCATTTGCCTGTAAAACCATTTATCATCCCTTTACCATCAGTCTGTGTGAGTCCTTTGTTCTGAGATGGGTTTTCTGTAGACAGCAGATACATGGGTCATGTTTTCGTATCCACTCAGCTAACCTATATCTTTTGATTTAGGAAATTAGTCCATTTACATTTAAAGTTATTATTGATAGGTACTTTTTGGTTGCTGTTTTTATTCTTTCAGCCTGTGTTCCTTCTTCGCTTCCTACTTCTTCTTTTTATAGCAGACCTTTTAGCATTTTTTGCATTGCTGGTTTGTTGATAATAAACTACCTTAGTACTTTTTGGTCTGTGAAGTTCCTGATTTTAAACTCCAATTTTGATTAATAGCCTTGCTGGGTACAGTATTCTTAGATTCAGAACATTCCTTTGCATGACTTTGAATATTTAATTTTATTCCCTTCTTGCCTGATGTATTTCTGTGGAGAAATCAGTTGCTAGTCTGATGGGTGATCCTTTGTAGGCAACTTTCTGTCTCTCTGGCTGGTTTTAGGATTCCTATTTTGTCAACGGTGTTTGCCAATTTAATTATAATGTGCCTTGGCATTGGTCTTTTGGGGTTCATTTTCTTTGGGACTCTGTAAACTTCTTGGACTTGTGTGAATTTTTCTTTCGTATATCAGGGAAGTTTTCTGTCATTAGTTCTTCAAACATGTTTTCTATTCCTTACTCACTTTCCTCTCCTTCTGTCTGTCCTATAATGCGGATGTTGTTACAACAGTGGTTCTCAACCTGTGGGTCGCAACCCACAGGTTTAGAACCACTAGCAGGGTCGCCCAAGACCATCGGGAAACACAGATAATTACATTATAATTCATAACAGTAGCAAAATTACAGTTATGAAGTAGCAACAAAAATAACTTTATTGTTGAAGGTCACCACAACATGAGGAACTGTATTAAAGGATCACGGCATTGGAAAGTTTGAGATCCACTGCCCTAGGTACTCCTTCTGTTTAAATTTTTTTTTTTAGATGCTGCCCTGCTACGGTATTTTTTCCTACCTGGTCTTTTCACTCACTGATGTGGTGCTCTGCTCCTCCTAGTCTACTGTTGATGCTTTCTATTGAGTTCTTTATTGCAGTGATGCCATTTTTCATTTCTTCTTGGTTCTTCTTCATTTCCTTTCAGTTCTTAAACATATTGTTGAATTTGTCTTCCAACCTTTTCAGCGACTTTATGATCATTTCTATCAATTTTTTATCTGAAATATTGCTTGGCTCTATTTCATTTACTTCTGCTTCTGGTGATGCCTCCTTTCCTTTTATATACCAGCTATTTCTTTGTCTCCCATGACCTCTCCTCTCCGGGTCTCTGCTTATGTAGCTCTCTCTCTCCTGCATTAACTCTAAATCCCACTGCACACATTTATCCCTCCAGCCTGGATTGCAGGTCTCCTCTTTCTCTAGGTGAAATATTACCTTTATGTGAGAAGGTGCAGAACTCATCTGGGTCTGCACATTCATGCTGCTTGAGATGCAGTGTTCATGGGTTCCTGGGTGTTGTGGTTGTGGTTGTATGGTCCCAGCATGTATCCAATTCTTCGCAGGTGACAGTAAGGCTAGGCTTCCCATCACAGCCACTCTCTTCTTCAAGATGGTGCAGTCTCTGTGGCAAAGCTGGTTGCTCCAGGAGAGATTTCAGCATTATTGGAGGCTGCCCAGTCAAAGGATCCTAATCCAGCAGTCCCTAATAGTCACTTGGACTATAGCTGTCCCTCACTCACAAATAGACACTCCAATGACATCCACACACTCTCCTTTCATTCTCTCCCCCATACACTATCTTGCAGCCTGCTTTCCTGTCAGCAGCCTTCTTCATTTTCTGGACCTACTTTTTATTTATCCATGTCACTTTCTGATTGGTTCTTTGCATTTGACTAGTAAGAATTTAAAAATCTACCCAGCTCTCTTCTTTTCTCTTCCTTGCCCATCTTTTGCAACATTCTGCATTTGCAAGACAAACATCCTTTTCTTGTGAAACCTGTTTTTCTGCAAGGCAACATGTTGTGGTTTCAGCTAGCTCCAGCTATCATATCCATACTTCCTCCTTCTTACACCCCTTACCTTGTCTGCCTAATCCTGCTTCTAACTCCTCTCCATATCATAAACTTATTATTTATGTGCTAGTGGCCTAGAGCACAAAATTTGTGTGGGGGGGGGCATGTTTTTCAGCCCAACCTGCATCCTTTCCAATCTGGGACCCCTTGAACAGTGTCCTATTGCTGGTTTGCAGGGATTGGGCCTAAAATGGCAGTCAGACATCCTTTTCACAATTCAAGACTGCTGGCTGCAGCCACTCACCTGCCTGCCAACTGTCTGTCTGGTTGCCCCTAACCACTCTGCCTGCCATCCTGCTCACCCCCAAATTCTCCCCCACCAGCTAGATCATCCTCAACTGCCCCCCCCCCACCATGTCAGCCTGCTCACTTCCAACTGCCTCCCTCCTGCTGGCCTGCTCCATCCCACCTTTCCTCCCCACTGACCTGCTCACTCCCAACTGCCTCCTTGCTGGCCTGCTCACTCCAAACTGGCCCACCTTCTGGTCTGCTTACTCATGACGGCCCTGCCATCCCATCCTGGCCTCATTACCCCCCGGCAACCTAAGGTCCCAGACCCCCCCCCAAACTTTTCTTCTCCTTCTTCCTCTTCTTCCTCCTCCTCTTCTTCTTCTTCTTCTTCTTCTTCTTCTTCTTCTTCTTCTTCTTCTTCTTCTTCTTCCTCTTCCTCTTCCTCTTCTTCTTCTTCTCCTCCTCCCCCTCCTCCTTCCCTCCCCCTCCTCCTCCTCCTTCTTTTCTTTTCTTTTCTTTTCTTTTCTTTCTTTTCTTTTCTTTTTCTGCCTCCTTGAACAGAGGCCAGGGCCAGCTGGAAGAAAGTAGCTAGGATTTATTTATCTTCTATAATTGAAATTTTGTAGCCTTGAGTGGAGGCCAGGGCCAGCCAGGGAGGGAAGATTGGCTTCCTCCATCACCGGGGGCAACCCAAGCCTCCTGCTCAGCTCCAGCTCCATGGCTGGCCGCCAACTTGGTTGGGTTAATTTTCATACTCACTCCTGATTTGCTGGTGGGCATAGCTTGTGGGTATAGCAGAGTGATGGTTAATTTGTATATTTTTCTTTTACTATTGTAGATATATATTTAAAAATAGCATTTCTGTTGAAAACAGAGTTCTGTGATAAAAATAAATGTAAAAATGAATACTAAAAATAAATGAATAAAACAAATCACAAACATCAAACTTTTCCATCTTATAGAACTTTAAGATATGAGACTAGAGAATTGGGGTGACTTTTCCAAGATTACAGAGACTGGTCCAGTTCTTCTGACTCCTAAGCCATACTTCTCTCTGTTAGGCCCTAAAACTAAAACACACCAGGCTGTTGGAGAATCTTGTCTTTCCCTACTCAGCTCAGCATTTCCAGACTGGGATTAGAGGGCAGGTGATGAGTGGGAAGAGAGAGTTAATGTTAAATCTATTGGGTAGGTCCATTTTCTCCCTGAGCTGTGCATGTCAGCCAATTTTCTTCTCAGAAATGCCAATCATTATAATTATTTCAGAGACAGAAATTTTCAGCCAGTTACTATAAGCACTTATGTTAAAAAGATAGGAGTAAAGAAAACAGTGTAAAAGATAGTGGTAAGGTTCCCTGGACAGCCCCCGGCTGTGGAGGCCTGACTACTCCATTGAAGAAATCCGGCTTCTGGAGCACTACTTCCCCTGTGTTTTTTCCTCCTCCTCTCTGGTTACTTTCCTTTCTTGCTTTTCTTAACTTCTCTTTTGGTATTAAAATTGTCATTTCTTACAGAAAGTGAGGGTAATAGTGGGTGATAGCAATATTCTCTTGTGTTTAATGACATTTCTTTATAAAATTGAAAGACTGAAATTCTGTAAGTGTTTTAAAACCAATTTTAGCTCTCCATGGAAAATGTTGCTTTAAGACTTGGTCAGATTCCAAGACCAAGAGAGAATGTCTAAAATCACTGAAACTCCTCAGAGAAGTTAGCTTTTTTATTCTTCTTTAGAACTGCTCTTCCAGAAAGTATAGAGAATGAGGATGGTGAAGGATCCATCACCTTCTTATCTCTCTTTATCCAACAAGGTCCTCTTGAAATGTGAAGCAGAACGTGGGTAAGGTAAGAGAAAAAGTGCTGCCCCAACATTATGAGTGCTGCCTTCATTGTTGATCTGTTTCTTGTGCAGCTGGCTTAAAGGATCATGAAGTGTGACCCTGTGCCACAAACAGAGTTCCCAATGTGTTTACTTTTTCCTGACAAATACTATAGTTGTTTTTTTTTTTTAGAACAGACATTGTTTATATAGCTGTAATTTCTTAAATGGAAACTGACTTTCTATCCCAATGTATCTTTGTTTCAGAGGAACTTAAAGAGAGCTCTCATGGCCTTTGGGGACGTTTTTTAAAGTAAAAATGCATAATTAGAAACAATCACTATTCATTAGGTCCCCCCAAAAGAAAGACAAAATTAGTCTAGTTAAGTGTTTCCATCTTGTGTTATAAGCTTTGTCTAAAGTGGCTTCTCCCTGGGTCTTAATGGTCTTTGTGTGGAGACTGAAAGTAAGATAAATTCTGGTTGGCCCAGCAGAGATCTGAAACAAATGAACAGACAGTTGAATTCCCACTCACCTGAGACTAGCTGAAATTATTTTGCTACTTTATTTAACTAATCAGATGATAGCTTCACGGATGGTGTCATTATGTCCAGCTCAAAGAAATTTTAGAATGAAATTTATGCAATAGGTTAGATCACAGATCAATTTGTATCACCCCAATTGCATGTAATGCCCTTAATGTGATTGCTTTTGGGCTAAGACTGAAAGATATGTTTATCTTTTCTGAAATAGAATGAGTTAAATCTTTCTCTCTCTTTTTAAACCAAACACATGAATTTCTAGGCTCTACTTTAAAAACATTAGGTAGGAGGTTAAAAACTACAGTGATTACTATTTCCTATGAGGCTGGTGGTTAAGAAAAGTTACCAAGCTTTACCTGACTGTCCATTAAGTTGCTATTATCATTTTCATGCTTGAGTTAGTCAAGTAGATATTAGACAAACTTCTTGACACATGGAATTACATGGGAAACTGGGAATTCATCTCATTTTAAAAAATATTCTCAACACCAATATTTTGCTTAAGTGCCTTTTACTTTCAAATGCACCCCAGGACACCATTGTAGTTTCTCTTGTAGCTGTTTCCTATTTATTTTTATGTTTTTTTTCTTTTGACACAAAGAAATAATTTTAATTTCATGACTTTATAGGAAATCTCAATTTGCAAGAACATCAGGAATTTCTCATTTTTATACCTTTTACTATTCCCAATAGCTAGAGCTTGACTTTTGACTTCTAAACCCAATTTTTAAATCTGTCATCTTTTTCACCCCTAGCCATACCAAATTTACTTATCTTCCTGGAATTCTTACCTCATTTTTTGGTGCCCTTACCTACTCAATAGCTCAAGAACAGAAGAAACTTATTAGTCAGGGGTGTCCTTCCCATCCATTTGTCCCTTCACTTTACACATGTATATTAAGTGCCTACTATGTGCCAAATACTGCTTTGGGTACTGGAGATAACAGTCATGCACAAGTCAGGTACAGAATTCTAACCTCATAGCAATTGAGTTCAAGTACATTCCTTTAAAAAAATAGTTTGTGTTCATGAACATCCTCAATCTTATATAAATGTACATATTTAAAAATGTGTATGATCTATTCTGATGCAGTATACATTTGAATAAATAAAAAATGAATGTTTTTACAGGAATGGCTCAGTTCCTTTCAGTAGCCTCAGATACGCATTGAACAGAAGTGGGTATGCTGAACAGCTTGCTATGTGATGGAAGTGGTGTGGTCACATTAGAGAATATTAGATGCTTATAAGCTGCTTCTTTGGGATTTATATGAGTAATATGTAATTTAAAAATCTCCATTCCTGGTGGGTCATTTTGCCTTGATGCACATTGTGTCCAGGATGGCAGTTTAGAAATATAGAAAAAAATACTTTTTAAACATATATTTTATTGATTTTTTATGGAGAGGAAGAGGGAGGGATAGAGAGTTAGAAACATGGATGAGAGTGAAACATTGATCAACTGCCTCCTGCACATTTCCTATTGGAGGTGTTCCCACAACCAAGGTACATGCCCTTGACCAGAATTGAACCTGGGACCTTTCAGTCCACAGGCCAAGGCTCTATTCACTGAGCCAAACCAGTTAAGGCAAAAAATTCTTATTTTGTTCCTGATAAAGCCCCATTTACTGTGCAATGCTGTCTTTTGCCCCTCTATAGTCCTAATAAGTCTACAGCGCTGATCCACTCACAGTTTGATCCCCAGTAGTATAGATTTCCCCCATTCAGTGTAAAGTTGCAGGGCAGCAGTCATGTTCTCATTGCTATGACCCACTTTTCAATCATTGTGCCTCCTATCCTTTGCACACGCTGATCACTTTTCTTAGAAAGTCCCTTCTGTCGGGCATTATCTCCTTTGGGAAACCATCATTGACTTCCTAAGGTGTGGCTAGATGGTGTTTCTCTCAATGATAGTAGTTCTCCTCAAATTGGAGAACAATAAGATGAAGGGTAAAGTGTGTGACCAAGTCATACGATACCCAAGCTGGCCATATGAAGATACTGTGAGAAGGCTCTTCACTGAAATGTTTCTTCCCTTATTCCCCTTTCCTTAGCCTTTCAAAGTTTCTGAAATGTCCATTTAAGAAGAATTTTTATACATTTAATGTAAGTCTGACTTCAACATTCCCCAATTAAAATATTAGCACTCTTGAAAAGAATAATTGGTATGCCAGTAAGGAGGATAGTGACTTTGGTTTATAAATGCCCCTAAGTTGCTAATATCAATTGCCTGGAAAAAGTTGAAGGTTCAAAATAACTTTTTTTCATAAACAACACAAAACAAAATAAAATTCCTGTGGCTGGGACATGGCTCTTATCCTTGCCTTTTAAAAATGGCTGATTCAGATCTTGGCTGGTGTGGCTCAGTTGGTTGAGCGTTCTCCCATGCACTGAAGCGTTGCTGATTGGATTCCTGGTTGGGATGCATGCCTATGTTGTGGGCTCAGTCCTCTGTAGGGGATGTGCAGGAGGCAGCTGATCCAAGTTTCCTCATCATACTGATGCTTATCTCTCTCTCTCTCACTCCCCTTTCCTCTCTAAAAAAAAAATCAATAAAAATATCTTTAAAAAATACTTGATTCAGGCAAAACTGGCTTTATTACAATATAACTAATCAAAAAAGAATCAACATGGGTTCTATAAAAATAAGAAATAAAAGAGAGGACAGAAGAGCAAAACCTAAATGGTGGTCAAGAAATATTTACTAGAGAAATGAGCTGGATCAAAATTGTGACCAAATATATTCCTGAATTTTAAAAAAATGAGTAATCACTTATATGCATTTTCACAGAAAACAATGACAAAACAACAGAAGTAGGTTAAACATGCTGGCAGAATTAAGGGAATATATTTTTAAAAGTCACTGAAATGAAGGTCAAAATATAACTTGGAAGCTGCAGCAAAGATTGGGTACTGCTGAAACAATGCTAGGCATGTGGGAGAATGGATTGGGAAAAAAGAGGGTGTAAAGAATACACAAGTTTAAGAGGATTAAATGACAGATAAGAAATATATACAAAATAAATTACATATATTTATAATTGGTGTTTCTGAAGAAGAAACGCAAAGTAGTAAGATATGACTCTAGGAATTTTATACTAAAACAATTAATAAAAAAGATTATTAAACCAAATCTCAAAGCATATTAACAAACTAACATACCATTACCAAATGTGATTTATTCCAGGAATGAAAACTGGTTTATTATTAGGAAATAATATATGTATTTTTATCATGCTAATAGATTAAAAGTCATGTTCCTAGTGCTGAGGCACTTGATAAAACCCAATATCCATTTTATTTATTTATTTATTTAAAATCCTATTAATAAAATGGTAATATATACCTACTTAACATAATTAAATATATTTATCTTAATATAAAACCTAAAATCACATGTATTTAATATGAGCTATTCATATTAAAGTCAGAAACATGACAAGTATATTTACTATCACTACTACTAATGAACATTAACCTACAGATCCTGGGAAACTTAATTACACAAGAGAAATAAATAAAGTGTATACAATTTAGAAATAAGTGTAAGATTTAATATTGAAATAAAATAAAAAATAATCTGACTGAAAAAATATTATGAATAACAGTGGAGTTTAAATAGGTCTTGGGTTACATAATTAATTTATAAAATTATCATCTACTTATATTAAAATAAAATAGCATTAACAGAAGAAAATACTTTATCTTTAATAGAAATATGACTAGAGGGGAGGAACCAAGATGGCGGCATAGGTAAACACCTATCTTGCTGCCATACACAGCAATTTCAAAACTACAACTTAACGAAAGAACAAACATCATCCAGAATCACGGGAAAGCTGGCTGAGTGAAAATTCCACAAATAAAAGTGAAGATAGGACACTGTGACTCACAGGAGCGGCAGAGGACAGTGTTGAAGATAGGCGCAGAGAGAGGTTTGGAGCCGTGCACGTGAGCCAATAGGGTGGGCAGCTGCAAACCTGGCTGGTTTTTTCGAACAGGAGAGACAGTCATCCCACTGCACTGATTCCCCAGGTCCAGGCAAAGTCCAGGGAACCCACAATCATATGGGGTAAAAACTGGACAGTGGGGAGGCACACTGAAACTGAGGTGCTGGAAGGGTCTGCATCCTTGTGGAGAGGGCAAGCTTGTGCAGAGTGCGCGTGAACTTGGGAACAGCAGAGCTGCGTGACCGCACAGAGAGGACTTGTGACTTACTCTCTCGTTTGGGAAACCACCTGACTGCATTGTTTTAAGACCCTGGGTGAAACTTTGGGTGTACAGACTCATTTGGGGAGAGGCTGAATTGTCCGGCAGCAGGTGGAGCTTGGCAGCAGCTCTCTCTCAGAGGTTCTGGCAGCCATTGCCAACCAGCACAGAGTCCCAGGTGCCGCATAGGGTGGAGTTGACGCTGCCTGCTCGGCCCAGAGACTCCGTCCATCCAACCTGAGCACAGCTGAACCTCACAGTCAATTGGCCTGGAGGTCAAACACTCCTAGTGCTGGCAACAATAAGCTAGGCTTAACTTCAACAAGACTCTGCAACCCATATCCAACTCAGATAACTGGGGAGGCTGAGCCACTGTCCCTTAGAGGACATCTACCACACAAACCTAATCGACCAGCTCAGGAAAGCAGCCACCATGCAGAGACATGGAGAGAAATCAGATGTGAAAGAAATGGAGGAAAAAAAATGACTGGACATAGAATTCAAAACCACGGTTATAAGGTTTTGCAAGAAGTTCCTAGAAAAGGCCGAGACTTACAAGGAAATGAACAAGACTTATGAGGAAATGAACAAGACCTACAAGGATATGAAAAAGAATCAACTAGAAATTAAGCATGCACTGACTGAAATAAAAAATATTATACAGAGACCAAAAGCAAACTAGAGTACCGCAAGGACCAAGTTAAAGATTTGAAATACAAAAAGGTAAAATCCACTCAGCCGGAAAAGCAAGAAGCCAAAAGAATCCAAAAAATTGAAGATAGTGTAAGGGTCCTCTCGGACAACCTCAAGAATATCAATATCCGAATTATAGGGGTGCCAGAAAAAGAGAGAGACCAAGACAATGAAAACCTATTTGAAGAAATAGAGACCGAAAACTTCCCACACCTGGGAAAGAAATTGACTTAAAAGTCCAAGAAGTGCACCGAAATCCCAAACTATAGGAATCCAAAGAGAACCACACCAAGACACATCATAATTAAAATGCCAAGAGCAAAAGACAATGAGAGAATATTAAAAGCAGCAAGAGAAAAACAGTTAATTACCTATAAGGGAGCACCCATATGATTGTCAGCGGATTTCTCTACAGAAACTATGCAGGCCAGATGGGACTGGCAAGAAATATTTAAAGTGATGAACAACAAGAATCTACAGTCAAGATTACTCTATCCAGCAAAGCTATCATTCAGAATTGAAGGTCAGATAAAGTGCTTCGCAGCTAGGAAAAAGCTAAAGGAATTAATCACCACCAAACCAGTATTATATGAAATGCTGAAAGATATTCTTTAAGAAGAGGAAGAAGAAAAAGGTAAAAATAAAAATTATTAACAACAAATGCACATCTATCAACAAATGAATATAAAAATCAAGTGAATTAAAAATCTGATGAACAGGATAAACTGGTGAATATAATAGAATCATGGGCATAGAGAGAGAATGGACTGACAATTCTTGGGGAGAAAAGAGGTGTTGGAGGTGCAGCAAGAAACTGGACAAAAATCATGCACCTATGGGAGAGGACAGTGGGTGGGGGATTGAGGGCGGAGGGTAGGATGGGTACCAGGTGGTGGGGAACTCTAAGGAGGGGGGGGAAGGGGAGGAAACAATGTCATTAATAAACTGAGCAATAAAGATTAAAATATTTAAAAAAAGAAATATGACTAGAAGACTTTTTAGAACTAAATTTATCACATCTGAAAGATCTATTTGAAGAAATCTTTACAATAATACTGATGGACACAAAGAACAGTATACTATGCAAAGCTATACTATATTCTTGTCAAGGGAAACTCATATCATACAGCTTTTAATTCTTTCCAAATTAATGTAAATATTTCATATAATCTTATAAGTATATCAAAAGGATTTGGGGTTCTGTATATGATTGTAAAGTTTATATTGAAAAACTCTTAGAAGAAGCTATAGGCAGCAAAATAGCAGACATTTGTCATAGCGATATCTTTACCGATAAAGCTCATAGGACAATGGAAACTAGGATAAAATAAATAAATGGGACTATCTCAAATTAAAAAGCTGCACAGCAAAAGAAACCATCTACAAAACAACAGGAAATCCCACTGCATGGGAGAACATATTTGCCAATGTTATCTCTGATAAGAGTTTAATGTCCAAAATTTACTATAGGGAACTCATACATCTTAACAAAATAAAAATAAACAACCCAATAAAAAATGGGCAAAGGACTTAAATAGACACTTTTTGAAAGAGGATATACAGAAGGCCATGAAACATATGAAAACATACTCAGTTATTAATCATCTGAGAGATGCAAATCAAAACCACAATGAGATACTATCTCAGACCTGTCAGAATGGCTATCATCAACAAATCAACAAAGGACAAGTGCTGGGGAGGATGTGCAGAAAAAGGAACCCTCATGCACTGCTGGTGGGAATGCAGACTGGTGCAGCCACTGTGGAAGACAGTATGGAGTTTCCTCAAAAACTTAAAAATTGAACTTCCATTTGTCCCAGTAATCTCATTTCTAGAAATATTTCCCAATAAACAAGAAACACCAGTCAGAAAGAATTTATGCACCCCTATGTTCATAGCAGCATAATTTATAGCTAAGATTTGGAAACAGCTTAATTGCCCATCAGCAGACGAGTGGATTAGAAAACTGTGGTACATCTACACAATGGAATATTATGCTGCTATAAAAAAGAAGGAATTCTTACCATTTGCAACAGCATGGATGGAACTGGAGAGCATTATGCTAAGTGAAATAAGCCAGTCAGAGAAAGAAAATATCATATGATCTAAGTCATCTGTGGAATATAATCAACAATATAAACTGATGATCAAAAATAGAACCAGAGTCACAGCAACATTGAACATACTGTCTAACCTATGAGGGAAGGTGGGGAGTGATGGGGTAAAAGATCAACCAAAGGGCTTGTATGTATGCATATGAGCATAACCAATGGACACAGACAGTAGGGGGGAGGTGAGGGCATGTGCTGGGGGATGGGGTCGTTGGGAAGAGGTCAACAGGGAAAAAGGAGACTTATATAATACTTTAAACAATGGAGAATTTTTAAAAAAAGAAAAAAAACTTAGAATAAACAAAAATTTAGGGAAAAAATGACTCTAGTCCAGTCAGATATTAAAATATTTAGGATATCATAAGTGAGGTGCCTCTAATTCAGTAGAAAAATGTTGAAAATAAATAATAAAAGATGTTTATTCTTGCCCAGTTATTGCATTGGGTTGCCTTCCAGAAGTAACATTAGATTCAAATTTTGTAACTTACATCACAACAATTTCCTGATGAATCAAAGATTTCTATAAAAACAATAAAGATATTAAAATACTAGGATTCTCCATTGGCAAATTATAAACTAACATAGTGGAGAAGACCTTTCTAAGTATAACCCAAAAGTCATAAGCTATAAAACAAGACTGATGAATCTGACCATAAAAATATAATTGAGTGAAAAATGTACAGCTAATGATATAAACTAGCACTGTCTTAATAGAAATATGATACAAGAGACATTTGTAATTCTAACCTTTCTAGTAATTATATTAAAGAGTAAATAGAGAGTTCTTTTTCCTCCACATTCTCTCCAGCACTTGTCGTTTGTTGATTTGTTGATGATAGCTATTCTGACAGGTGTGAGATGGTATCTCACTGTGGTTTTGACTTGCATCTCTCAGATGATTAGTGATTTTGAGTATGTATTCATATGTTTCATGGCTTTTTGTAAGTCCTTTTTCAAAAAGTGTCTATTTAAGTACTTTGCCCATTTTTTTAGTGGATTGTTTGTTTTCCTTTTGTTAAGATGTATGAGTTCCCTATAGTAAATTTTGGACATTAAACCCTTGTCAGAGATAATATTGGCAAATATGTTCTCCCATGAAGTGGGCTCTCATTGTTTTATTGATGGTTTCTTTTGCTGTATAGAGGCTTTTTATCTTGATGTAGTCCCATTTGTTTATTTACTCCTTACTTTCTATTGTCTTAGGAGCTGTATCAGTACAGATATTACTATGATATATGCCTGATATTTTGCTGCCTATGGATTCTCCTAGGATTTTTATGATTTTCCATCTTATGTGTAAGTGCACTGCTGGTGGGAATGCAGACTGGTGGAAAACAGTATGGAGTTCCTCAAAAAATTAAAAATGGAACTCCCATTTGACTCAGTAATCTCAATTCTAGGGATGTAGCCCAAGAAACCAGAAACACCAATCAGAAAGGACATATGAACCCCTATGTTCATAGCACCACAATTTACAATAGCCAAGATTTGGAAATTACATAAGTTTCCATCAGCAGATGAGTGGATTAGAAAACTGTGGTATATCTACAATGGAATACTATACTACTGTAAAAAAGAAAGAACTTTTGTCATTTACAACTTCATGAACGAACTTGGAGAGCATTATGCTAAGTGGAATAAGCCAGTCAGAGAAAGAAAAATATCCCATGATCTCACTCATTTGTGGAATATGATGAACAACATAAACTGTTGAACAAAAAATAGATACAGAGATATAGAGGCATGTATAAGCATAACCAGTGAACACAGACACTAGGGGGGTGGGGACATGTGCTGGGGGTGAGGGTGGCCAATGGAGAAAAAAGGAGACATATGTAATACTATATGCAATACTTTAAACAATAAAAAAAATAAAGAGTAAATAGAATTGTGTAAAATTAATTTCAATAACATATTTCACTTAGTTTGATATATCCAAAATATTATTTCAATAAGTAATCAATATAAAATGTTATAAGTGAGATAGTTCTATTTTTTGAACTAAGAATTCTGGTGTGTGTTTTATACTTATACTAGAGGCCCAGTGCATGAAATTCATGCATGGGTTGGAGGGTTCCCTCAGCCCAGCCTGCACCCTCTTGCAATCTAGGACCGCTGGCTCTTAACCACTCTGCCTGCCCAATCGCCCCTAAAACCTACTAAAAGTTAGCAAATTTAAAGTTAAACTATAGGGAAATATAATTTCTTCTCAGATTTGCGAAGATCAATACATTTTATAACTTGCTGGGTCCATGAGTCAGTCATATACTTTGATGGTAAAAGTATAAATTGGTACAGCACCTGTGGAGGAAAATTAGGCAATATCTATCAAAATGATCAATGTATATACCTTTGAGCTAGCAATTTCAATTCCAGGAATATTTTTCTATAAATATACTTGCAAATGTGAGACATTATGTGCCAATGATTTACTGAGATATTGTTTATAAATGCAAAAATTTGGAAACTGCTTAAATGTTTATCAATACAGTAAATTATGGAACATTATATAATTAAATACTATACAATAAAAACTAATAAGAAAATATTTTATGTAATAATAGGGGAGGCTATTTAAGCTGTATTGTTTTGTGGGAGAAAAAGGCAAGGCACAGACAAGTACAAATAATTTAGTATCAACTGTAAAAATTTATGTAAATATATACATACACATGTATACATATAAACACAGGCAACATAGATACACACAGACATATTTAATGTGTCTGGAAATATCCATAAATAAGTAATAATAGATATTGCCTACTAGGAAGAAAGCTGGTTGACTGTGCGACAGGGGTAAGACAGAGAATTACTTTTATTGTATACCCTTTTATGCCTTTTAATTTGGTACTATGAATATGTATTACCTATTGAAAATGTATATAAAATATTTAAGTATATTAAAGGGCAACGAGAATTTCAGTTGCAACTATGTCACTCATTTTTTTAAAATATCTACTGAAAATATGTATTTTAAAATTTCTGCTTAAGAGTAACCTCAACATAATGGTGTTAAGGCAATATCCTGTTCCAAATGCAGGCACCAAGCCAAAAAACACAGGTTTGGTCTCTGAGAGTTTGTTTTTTGGGTCTGGGTTTCTCAAGAGTCAGAAACACCTGTTACTATGTTTGCTTAGACTTTTCTGACCTCCTCTGTTCAATGGGACCAAATGGTAATTATTTCCAAATAAGAATCTCCTCTATCAATTGCTCCCTTAATCTTATGTAAATACCTGAGAGGGGAGGTCTCAGTAGGGTTCCATTTATAACCAACAAGGGCTCAAATTTCTGAAGGGCTGCAGTAAATATTTCCTGATATATTTTCAGCAAAGAAATGGGATTGCATTTTTTCAGGGGGCACTTTGCACACCATCTCACCAAAAAACCGGCTGGTTCCAAATCCCGACCACTGCAATGGGGAGAATCGTGGCCAACCCTTGGTGGCACTGATCTAAGTAGGCCTTCCCTGTCAGCTCTTGGCAAATAAGGAAGGCATTGGCCACTTGGTATCTTGTTCAGATTAAGTCTGTAGGTGAGGTTATTATACTAGTTGAAAGTATGGTTATTGCCAATTTGAGTTTGAGGCATTTAAAAGCTATTAAGTCACTTCGCAATTGAGTAGTCATTGATACCACCGTGGGAACAGGTTGACCTTGCCCAACCTGTGAAAACATGCAAGGTTTGGAGAGAAAGGGATGAAGTATTTTGACACAGACCAGTGGTGTTGAGTCACTGATCTCTTGTTCTAACTGGATGCAGAAGTTAGCACATTAGATAAGTCCTTGCTCATGAGACAGAGAAAGAACACTAGAAGATGGCAAATGTGGGGTTGTGACACCCTTTGAGGTGTAAGCAGCAGCTCCATGATGCTGAAGAATGATTGCAGGAGTAGCTGATAACCTTTGGAGCAACTGCACAAAACACATGCTGCACAGTGAGAAGCTGGATGGAAAGCTGTCAGTTTAAACCACAGGAAGCTGGACCTGTGGTTTAAACTGACAGCTTCCCCTTTCATGTCTGCTGAGAGGTCCTGGCATCCAAAGGGAGTGTGCTGGTGGCCTCATTATCTATGTAAGTTTTTAAAAGCAAGGAGAGGCTGGAATTTGCTTCCCAAGAGTAAAGGGAACTTCTTGCAGCCAATATCTTCCTCAGGGTCACAATCCTTATTTCTATGAAGTTTTCAAAGCCTCCTCAAACGTTCATTCTAAACAAAACCAACCTTTGGCTTGCTAGTGTTCACTCTCTGGGTGGGTCTGCTGTATTAATCCCTAGATATCTGCACTAGTGGAGAATTTCACAGTGTGAGGGAGGAGCCTGTGACATCAGGAGGACATCAGGAGACAGAAAATGCCAAAGGGCTATTGACAGATCCCATCTCTCCTCATCTCACTTTTCTTCTCTCTTTCTTAAGCATCACACATTTTCTCTCCATATTTTGAGGATTTGAAGGTATAAAGAATGGAGTGAAGTAGTGATCCAAATCAAATGCTTAGGCTCTCAGAGGTTCATTCAGACTAGTAATTGGGTCTTCATTATTAAAGTGATTAGGCTAGAGGGGAAATGTGCAGAAATGCAAGATAGCCCCCACTTTATATGATTTTTACATCTTTGTTGATAGTGGTTATATTTTCAGCTGCTTTTGTTTTTCATCAAAGGGCAGCTGTCTGTTTGTTAATGCCTGGGGGGGTGTAGGTAGCAATTATAAACATAAAATTATACATAATGTAGTGCTCTTTACTCCTCAGAGCTTGTGATTCCTGTTCAAAGTTCCAATAAGCAAAATACATTTTTTGAAATGGAAGAAGGAGTGTTTCCTTGGTTTATGAATTTGGTATTTTCTTTAGATTTTTGTGTTTATTTTTTTAAGGTTTTCAGAGTTTTCACACTCATTCAAACAGGGCTGAAGAATGGTCATAGATATTTCTCTGTTGATACAAGTACCATGTACTTCAGTTATTAGAGATTGCCTCTGTTCTTTTAATACCACATTTCTTTGCTTTTGCTCATTTTACTTTCTATTTGTTGCCTCCTTTCCTTGTGATATCTACTACCCCCAAGGTATATGTCTTTCCCCAATAGTGAAATTCTATTTATTCTTCAAACCTGTTCAAATGTCACTTTCTGCATGAAGCCTTTAAAATCTTTTGCTAATCCTTTTCCCTCAGGCAAAACTAATCATTCTTTTTTCCACCCCCAATTACTCCCCTGGACTATTGCATACATTTTGATAGTGTTATATGCATGCATGTGTGCACATTAAATAGTTAGATAGCTAAACTTCAGTAATGCAGGAGAGAGATCATTAAAAAAAAAGCACACCTGTTGTTGCCTTTGGGAGAATAAAGACAACACAATATAGTCAGTAATCACAAAGTAAGCATCTCCAAATAAGTGGAGGGAAGAGGAGATGGTTTTTCTAGATAGTTTCTAAACAGAAAAATGTTTAATTGCTGTCCCTAGATCAAAGGGGCCTATAATAGTACAGAGAAGAGAAGACATTTAAAGTCATTTTATAGAGTATATTTTAGAGGAGACCCAAGTTATCCTAAGTTTCTGCATTTGCCCAGATACGTGCAGTGTCAACTAGAAATGGAACAAGCTGGTGCTACGTAAATGTAGTTGTTAAAGAATCTAAACTTGGAAGCAGTCCAAGTGTCTATTAATTGATGAGTGGATTTAAAAAGCTCAAAACAGAATATTACACAGCTGTAAAAAAGAAGGGAATTTTTCACTTTGGGCCAGCATGAATGGACCTAGAGAACAACATGCTAAGTGAAATAAGCCAATCCTAAAAAGACAAGTACCATATGATTTCACTCATATGTGGGGGTGGGGGGGCGGCCCCAGGCAAGACACCTTGAGCATTCTTTAAATCTTTGTGCCACCTAAATTCAAGGCGCCTGGAAAAACCAGGTCTTAGAAAAACATATTAACAATGTTATCAGCTTGGCTTCAGGTGTCGGGGAGAGGGCCTTGATATTAAATGCAGGCTTGCCCCGGGAATGGGTGAGTGAATAGGGCCTGGGCTCACCTAAACTCCTTTGATCCTAATGTTGGAGAAACCCCTTTGTATTGTGGAATATAAATAAACACAGCTTCGTGGGCTCAGCACCAGCTGTTTCTCCATGAGAGGGAGATGCCCACATGTCCCCAGCTTTTTAATCCTACTTCTGTGTCTTTCTCTTTTATATTTCATTTTTCTTCATCCTCAGCTCCTCTACTCAGAAACTGAACCCGGTCTCTCTCCACGCTGGACGTGGGAGAGAGAGAGAGAGAGAGGAAAAAACAACCTCCATACTCATATGTAGAATCTAATGAACAAACATGCAAAATAGAGACAGATTCATAGATGGAGAGCAGGCTAACAGCTGTCAAGGGAAAGATAACTGAAGGAGTGAGGGGACTGAACAAGAAAGAGAAAGAACTCATGGACATGGACAGCAGTATGGTGATTGCATGTGGAGAGAGTGTGAGTGGATGGGTGGAGGTGGAAGAGGGTATAGTGAGGATAAATGGTGATGGAAAGAAATAAAATAAAGAATAAAAAACCTTTAGAATCCAAATTGTAATGTCAGAACTTTTTACAACTGTAGAGAAAAAGAATTCTTTGTACGCAATAAAATCACTTTGATAGTAACTAATTTGACCAATCTGCTGGGTTAAGCTAGGACATAGACAAAAGTGGAATAAAACACAACATCAACAAATAACACAAAGCAGTGAAAGCAAAGATTAGAATCCAGAAAGGGACAAGGCAAAGTGCACTGATGCACTTTGTGCATTAATGAAGAGGGGCATTTAGAGAATCCAGACCATAGTTATCTCTGTAATTTGGAGGCTGGAGTATGTGCATATGTGTGTAGCAGAATAATATTGTGACATCTTGGCCTGTTTGCTGCTCTGCCCCCAGCCAGGCAAAGCTCAATGACTGTTTGTGGTTTACTGACTCAGGGAAAGGATGTATCAATCAAAAGCAGAGAAAGGGGAGCCAGGAAAGAAGCATGGGAAATTAAAAGCAAAGATTCCAGCTTCTAAGAGAAAGATAAAATTTTCCTAGCTTGGGTGAAAGAGAGTAGTGAAGTGAGGAGTGCTTCGACAGGTGAGAGTTTTAGGTGTAGGTGGGGTGCTCTGTGAGAACTTTGACATTGCATTGGATTCCTTTGCCTGCTTCATGCTGCCCTGAAATTATATTATATAGCAAATTTCCTGGGTTTTAGTTTATGTCTAACTAGCTAAAAGAGGCTTAATTTATAAGTTAAAATGAATAACCAAAAATACAAAAAGGGAGATAAATATGTGACATTAATATCCTAAGTACTTTCCAAAGAAAGGTGAATCTGTATCTATGCCTATTTGCCTTAATTAAATGTCTAAAGATCTTTTAATATATTTTCCTGTCCTGAAAGTAAACTTAAGACTTCACAAAACACAAAAATCTTTTAAAAATAGCACAAAGAAAAAACTAACACCCATCTTTTTCCATTTCCCATTCCTACTTCAAAAATCTTTCTGAAAATTTTATGAAAATGTAAAAACTTGCAAAAAAAACCTTCTTATTTGAGTGCTGCTCTATGATTACAGCCTTAAAAACATGATACAAGGCCTCTGTGTCTGGAACTCTTATTATATTAGCATATTTCAGAAAAAGATTAGATTTCTCTCAAGATTCACTTTGGCAGAGTTTCCTTCCTCACATCCCACTCCCTCAGATTCCTGTCCTGTGCTCCAGGGTAGGATTCTCTGCATGGAGTCCTGGTTTCCAGGAGAATGAGTCCCTTTACTCTTTTTAATGATAACTGCTTCCCTTGGGTTGAATCCAGGTTCTGGACCCATATGCCTTCCTGCTTGTTCCAGAACAGCCAACTCCATCTAATGTGCTCCAAGTTCTGATCTTATATCCTCTCAAACTTGATTATGTACTGGGTCTGTTTCAAAACCTGTAATGGACTCCTGTCTTCAATTGCAGAGTATTCTTTCTGTCTATCTGTAACACATTTTGTTCAAAGTATTAGTCAGGAAGGGTTAACTGCCTTAAAACCCACCCCAAATTTATAGTGGCTTAATACAATACATCTTACTTCTTGCTCACAACATGATTTAATGCAGGTTAGAAAAGGGAGTTGGAGCTTTGCTCCATGTAGTCTCTCAGGGATACATTTCCCTTCCCTTGGGTGGCTCTACCTTGCTCCAAGTCTTCACAGACCTCATCATTCAACCCAAGGATGGTGGCAGAACAAGGACTGGACATAGATTTTCATAAGCAGGACCTGTAATGACACATTCTGGTAGTGAACTTTTATTCACATTCCATTGACCAGAACTCAGTTACTTAACCACTCCCAAATGGAACATGTAATCTGTAATGTGCTAATGAAGGAGAGAACACACATTGGTAACCAGTACCATCCTGAGTTACAGTTGTATACCTGAAACCTAGAACTTTCAGGCCAAAAGTGTCTATTGATACATAAGGCAAATTATACCATAACCAAATCTGTCTACAGTGAACTAGCCTAATTCTTATTTTTAGTCATTTTTTTAAAAAAAAAACTACAAGAGTAGACAAATGAGTGAGCAGAGAAATAAATCACAGTAATCATACTAATTATCTTCAATTTCTAGTTTATGTATCTGATCTCAGTTCTGTAGCTTGCTTTAAAATTATTTTAATATGAGTTAAATTTTATAATACTGATAAAAGAATATATAGAGATTATTTGTTTTTATTAATGATTTTTTTAGAAACCCAAATATAGATATAATATGCATATAGTGTTGAATGATTCAAATGGAGAATTTTAGTATTTTAACTTCCGTTTGAGAAGTACAACAAAAATAGGATGAATGTGAGAACACAGAAATTGACCCAAGCCATTATGCTCAATTAGTATTTGACAAAGGAGGCAAAAGCTACAATGAAGTAAAGACAGTCTCTTTAATATATGGTGCTGGGAAATTTGGTCAGATACATGCAAAAAAATGAAACTAAATCACCAACTTACACCATACACCAAAACAAACTCAAAATGGCTAAAGGACTTAAATGTAAGACAGGAAACCATAAAAATCCTACAATACTCCAAGGCAGCAAAATAGCAAACACATGTTGTAGCAATCTTTACTGACACAGCTCCTAGGGCAATGGAGAATAAGGAGCAAAGCAGCAAGTGAGACTACACCAAAATAAAAAGCTTCTGCACAGCAAAAGAAACCATTAACAAAACAATAAGAAAGCCTACTACATGGGAGAATATATTTGCCAATGCTCTTTCAGATAATTTACAGAGAACTCATACAACTTAAGGAAGATAAAGAATCCAATCAAAAAATGGGGAAAGGACCTAAATAGACACTTTTTGTGCTGGAGGTCTTGTCTAGCATCTAGAGGATTCAGGAATCTAAAGAAGGGCTGTGTGTTAATTATTAAAGAGTCCAGAGATGAAACACAAATTTATAAGGCATTTTGGGGAGCCAGAGGAGCTTGGCTGTCTGAATCAAGTTCTTGTCTCTCTCTGGACCCCTTGCTTTTTATTAATACAAATTGTCCTAAAGCAAGGTAGATATACATATCAAAGGCAAGGTTTAGTGCACAGAACCCATTGTCAAATGGCTGTTCAGGTTTGGTCAATAGGAGGCAATGACAGGTAGATTGAAATGCCCTCAGATATCTGGCAGCTAGCAATCATTTATGCATCATTTTCAGGTTTGCGGAGATGCCTTCAGCTGTTTCCAAATGATTCAGCCCTGCTGACCTGCTGGAATTAGCTTCCGGTGTTTTCAAAAAAGGACATACAAAAGGCCAGAGACATATGAAAACATGCTCAGTCACTAATCATCTGAGAGATGCAAATCAAAACCACAATGAGATACCATCTCACACCTGTCAGAATGGCTATCATCAACAAATCAACAAACGATAACTGCTGGTGAGGATGTGCAGAAAAAAGAACCCTTGTGCACTGCTGGTGGGAATGCAGACTGGTGCAACCACTGTGGAGAATAGTATGGAGTTTCCTCAAAAAGTTAAAAATGGAACTTCCATTTGACCCAGTAATCCTACTTCTAGTAATATATCCCAAGAAGTCAGAAACCAGAAACACCAATGTTCATAGCAGCACAGTTTATAATAGCTAAGATTTAGAAATAATCTAAATGCCCATCAGCAGATGAGTGAATTAAAAAACTTTGGTACATCTATACAATGGAATAGTATGCCACTATAAAAAAGAAGGAACTTTTACCATTTACAACAGCATGGTTGGAACTGGAGAGCATTATGCTAAACGAAATAAGCCAGCTGGAGAAAGATAAATATCACATGATCTCACTCATATGTGGAATATAATGATCAATATAATTCGTTGAACAAAAATAGATCCAGAAACAAATTGCAGGGGAGGTGGAGAGGAGTTAGAGAGCAACCAAAGGATTTGTGCAGGCATATTAGCATAACCAATGCATACAAACACTGGGTCGGTGGGAGCTTGCCCAGGGTGGGATGGCTGGGAGGGGGCGGAGGAGCAGGGGCGGGTGCGGGGAGGAGGATCAACCCAGGGAAAAAGGATACAGATGTAAATCTTTAGATAATAATAATAAAAAAAGAGTATCAGGAAAAACAAAAACAAACAGGATAAATAGTATATATTTCTTCTCAAGTAGTTCCAGCCCACCTCTCCATTACTGTCTTTCAAGAAATAGAATGCAGCTGAACCAAGGAGAACAAAGGTGAGGGGCAACTGTTCATTTGCTATGAAGCTGCATTGTTGACTGAGAGCATAGGCAAGGTACTGGACTGCAGTGGAGGACTCTGGTAGCATGAGCATGAGTTCAAGGTGAATTGCCTCTTTCTTCTCACTATTGCCCATAGTATCATAGCCAGGAACTCATGGGAGAAGATCCTTGGAGCCAAAGATAGTTTGTTTGGTTTAAAAATATATATAACCCATTGATCAGAAGTTGGTTTTCTCAGGGCAGGCTTCTCCACGAAGGCATGTCTGGATTTCCTGTAGTTAATATGAGGTAGCATATCTCCAACTTTTGGTTAACAATAGTAACTCACAAAGCAAGCCAAGGACTTCACTAGTTAGGGCCATTTTGTATGGTTTTTGAAGCTAGATCCATAGGTGATAAAATACTTAATTCTCAATTAGATGAAGATGATATGTCAGCCAAGCTTTTATAAAATAAATTGTATTGTGTTTGATAACCATATAATTACTAGTAATTCTCAACCCAATCAGTCAGCTTAAAAATGTGAGCCTTTACTGTCAAAGGGTTTGCTTGTGAGTCATCTGAGGAGGAGATAAATCTGGGTTCTAAATCTTTGACTTTTACTGTGACTTACCTGCAGAAAGTTTATCAATTAGAGTTGTAGTTAAATGTAACTACTAAATAAACCTACACAAAAGTTGTTGTGAGGTTGAATGAGAATATGTAAAGAACATCTGCTTTTTCTTTTTTAGTACAAATCTGCCATTATAATAAATTCCTGTAACTCAAAGTACAATTCTAACTAGCAGCAAGGCAACACCATAATCCTCATATACAAAGAAGTAAACATTTTCACCAGATGACAGTGGTAGTGGGTCATACAGCCTGACATGGTAGATAGAATACAGGAATAGATGTCTAAACCCAATTTGCCTCCAACTCAACTGTGTAAATTTAGGTAAGTCACCCTTTAGTTTCCTCATTTGTAAGGTGGAGAACATAATTCATGCTCCATCACCTTCCAGAGCTGATATAAGACTCAAATGTCACAATGCTTGTAATTCCATCATTATTATCCATCATGTTAAACAGAGTTCTTCCTGTGCAACTTTCAAAAACACCCAAACACTTATGACAGGGCTAGGATGTGTGACTCATTAATTCAACACATACTTATTGGTCTCCTCTGCTGTGCTGAGTGGCTTGAGGAGCTGGGATACAGCAGTAAAGAAAGGTGTGCAGAATTGTATAAATAATAAACAAGTAAACAAATAAATAAAGCAGATTGTTTCAAACACTTATGAGTAGTTTAAAAGCTAAGCAATGTGAAGAGAATGTGCAGAGAGAAGGGGGATAGCTTAAATTGGTTGTTTAAAGAGCTTTTCTAAGGAGGTGACATTTGAGCTGATAAAAAAGTATATTTTGTTATTGAACACCTTATAGACAACAGAATGACATAAACATGAATATGCAAGCACCATTCACAAATTTTAGTTAAGTTCTTTTCTTCAAAGTGGGTTGAGTAATAAAACTGTCAAAAAAAAAGCAGGCAGAAAGGGCACCAACATCAAATTTTCCTTATCTAATAGTTTGTATATTTCATTATCTGCCTGTCTGTGATTGTCTAAGTCATGATCATTTCTTCTGTCTCTATCCATTCAAATTTCTCACTTCTTTTACTTACAATTTGTAAAGTTTTATATACTTTATTAATTTTATCTATTTTTATTAACATTAAAAGAAAAAATTTAAATCCCATGATTCTACCTTTCAATATAGTTTCAATACAGATGGTTTAACTTTCCCATATTCCCTTCTAGTCTTTGACATGCCTGTATGTCACATGATTAGAATCCAGTCATGCAACTGAAGCTCTGAGGAGAGTAATTATAGATTGTGATAAATCAGCCACCTCTCAGGAAGTAAAGAGAAACTGTTGATAGTCCAGCTGAGTTATCTCACAGAACCCTCATCTCTTGGTGACAAGATCTCTAAAGGAGGAGACATCTTATTTCCAGTTCCAACATGGACAATGCAAGGCAAGCACTGGGTCTGACTACACCTTCTCCCCCATGCATAACTGAGAACCCCCAGTGGGGAGCTGTAGGGCAAGGTTTGTAACTAACCTCTCTCTTCCTCCAATGTTGAGGCAAAGATAGGTGAGACATATTCCCTCCTGAGAGGCACAAGCTATGTTTGGAATTTCAGAAGAAGACTATTGTTGACATTAAATTACACTCGTTGAAAAAATAATATGCTATCGACTCTTGATGGAACTTTGGTCTAAACAAACTCTACAACTTCCAATGCCCAGAAAGAAGAAAATGTGTTCACATGGTCATATGTTTTTCTAAAATTTGCAAAAGACAGATATTTAAGTTTCAATTAGTTAAGACTTCTATTTCAAACATTTTCCCCTCTATCACGCTTCTGTCAGAATTGAATGCTGTTGTCATATTGTGACTAGACTCTGTCTGTTTGGCAATACAATGACACTCCAGCTGTATGTTTTCCAAAATTAAAACCACATATTTACAGATGTACAAAGGGGAAATAAACCTCATTCTGTGGCAGATTTCTTAGTAGCCTCTCTGTTTTTCAGTATAACCAGCCCCACCTTCCTCTTTGTTTATGGTTGACAAGAAGACACAGTTGGTGGAATGGCTGCCTCCAATGTTCCAAGGAGTGTTAGGGGGAGGGTGCCCCCAGCATGTGGGACATTTGCTTTCTCATGTTCTTCACTGGGCTTCCGCTCAGGGTGAGAATTCTACAAATAGGGAGCAGATCACCCCTCCTCATATCACTTGCACTAGTACTATTACAAGTATAAACCCAGCATTTCTTATCATCTCTGTATGGGACACTTTCTCATGTATTGTTTCCCAGGCTAGCGCTCTTGAGTCTAATTTTCTCTAGGAAATATTCCTTTCCTTGTAGTATTTTCACTTCTTGGCCCCTTGAAAAGTGATATAGTTCTGTTCTGTTTTTCACCCAGGAAACACAATAGTGTGGTAGTTCTGTGTTTTTTTTTAAGTGATACGTTGGAGCTGAAGAGGTGGGAAGCAAATTGATGGTAGAGCCTAAATAATATTAAAAGAATGCACTTGAAAATGAGATTCTTACTATTAAGGCTATGAACTGCTTTTCTTGCCTTTATTCTTTTTTCTTTCACTATTTTGGTATTATTTTACAATGTTTTTTCACACATAGAGAGGGACTGGGGATGGGGCATGTGGGGGAGGATGGCATTGGTGCATATATTTCCATCCATAGTCCAAGGGGTAGATGAAGAATGTAGTCTAGTCATGTACCATGAGAGATGAGAAAACAAGTTTGCTAAGTATTCAGCCAGGCTATGTCCCAGGAAAAGTGTTGGAGCAAGGCTAGCCCACTCAGTAAGTGAGTATTTACTGCTGGTGACTGTTTGTGCCCTGGGCCAGAGGTGGGAAATATGAGATGAAGTGAAACTCACGGTTTATTAGTAGAGACAGAGCCTGCTATCAGTTCCTCTAAGGGCAGCACGGTAGGGACCTCCTGCTAGTGGTATGAACAGAGTTGTGAAGGTAGAGAGCAGGGGAACACTGGGCCTCTGGACACTTAGGGAAAGAGTCACAGCAGAGGTTGCTTTGGAATGAGTTTTTGAAGGGTGAGCATGCTTTGTGAGGAGGTGAAAAGGGCAATGGGTATAAAAAGAGGGACATGCCTGAGGGTGGCAGGTGGTCCACTGGGAATGGGGGTGAGGCCACAGAGTGATTTGGGGGAGATGGGGTAAAAGTGGTCTGCTGAACATAGAGAGTGAGGAATTACCTAGGAACAAGTCACTGTTAAAGGTTAAGAGACAGAGGAATGACGTGTTACAGGCAGTGGATTCTAGTGGCATGTGGAGGATGAAGGGGCGATTGAAAAAGCAGCAGGAGTCAGGAATCCCAGTGAGAAACCTTCTTCAACACCCCAGGCAGGAGACATCAAAGCAGATGTTTAAAAGGAGGGGGTTTAAGATTTCTCAAGGGATTTGATAGCTGACTAGATTCAGCAGGTGAGGGACTTAGCATTTTGAGTCTCTCTGTTTGCTCTCCTTTAGCCTGCCATCTCACCCAAAAATGCTAATTTTAATATTGGCAATTGCAGGGAATTATGTTATTCATTTCTATTGATTTATCAGTGGAAAGTTTCTTCTGAATAAAGAAGTAAGAGATTGCTGCAAATAAACACATTTCTGATTTTTGCTCTAAATCCCTTTTAAGACATTATTAAATAGACCTGACTTAACTGGGCAAACTAATCATCAGAATAATTGTAATAGCATTTAATAAGTAAATGCCAGGCACTATTTAGGGCTTCATATATATTAACTTATTTAATCCTCAAAATGACCCAGTAAGGTAGGGGCTGCCAGAAAAAAAATATCCAAAAATTAGAAGAAGGCAAAATGGTGGAAAACACATCCTTTGGTGTAAGAGGGCAAAGGCCATCCAAGTATCTCCTTGAGGAATGTTCTTGGTTTACGTTATTGCTTAAAATCTTGATCAAAGTTTTCAGATTTAAGGACGTCACTTGTTAATTGAAGACTTTGCTTGGGGGTCAACAGAGGTGGGGCACAGACCCTCACACCCCTAACGTTGCAGAGGGTAACCATCACCCCTTCTGAGGGAGGTCTCCTGCCCCCATGACTGCTTTACTTCCCATGTCCAGCTCAGATCAGGACCCAGGTAATAGACAGAGACTTGGCCCAGCTCAGATCGGGACCCAGGTAACAGACAGAAACTTGGCCAACAGCAGCTGCCCTATATCTAAATTTAACGTAGCACCAGGAATGTTCAGGGCTTACTCAAGAATGCAAGTAATCCTTTCCATTAATATTTATAAGGTAAACTAAGATTGTTGGTAGAGTATTAAATTTGACAGTAAAATAGTAATCAAGGTTTAAGATTAATTTAAATTGGCTAATTGAAATAAGTGAATATTCAAGAAAATTTAATTGTACTCGACAAAAAGATGTTCCTGAAGTATTAACTAAAATTTCTCTTGGTAGCTCATCTCATGGTAAAATTGCTTAATGTGCAATGAACCTAAAGCAGTTATATTTTTGTGTAAAAAATTAAAATTTAAAGTTATCAAGAATGCATTATAAAATTTATAAAAGCCTCCATTAATCAAAAAGGGGGGTATAGTAGGGTAATATCATGTAAGGAAAAATATCCTGCAAGTAAATTACATCTCGAAAATTTTTACTTTACAAAATTAATTTTCATTAGAATGCTAACAGCAAGACATCCATGAAAAACACATATGGTGTCAAAATAAGCAAGAAAATCACTTGGGCAAGTCAATTTTGTAGAAAAGATTCCTTTATTAACTTTTTGGTCGAGAATATGTTTGTATATTTTCAGAAAATGACTCCAAGACCATGTGGATTCCTGCAACAGAGAGGAATTGACAAGTCTGCTCCAACCATGAAGACAAGAGGAGAAACAGTGCAGAGATGGAAGACGCTGATGATGCTGTACCATGCTAGCAGTCAGCAGCTGTGCATCACTGCAGGTTGCTTAGGACCAAACCAGAGAGGGTTGGACCTGCGTTCCCACCATGTGTCCACCATTCAGATATCATTGCTGACATGTATACATAAGGAACTGTTTGAGATTAAAACTGGAACTCAGAGCTGTTGGACGTTGAAATTAGGCTTCAAACATTTTTTGTTATTATATGTTTATTTCTAGTCTGCAGAAGCATGAGTTTTTAAAGAAAAAAAAATAGATACAGAGGCAAAGAAGCATTGAACAGACTGTCAAACTACTGCGGGAAGGCAGAGGAGGTTGAATGAGAGGAGCTGTAAGAGATCAACCGAAGGACTTGTACACATGCATATAAGCATAACAAATGAATACAAGACCCTGGGGGTGAGGGGGCAGGTGAGGGCATCTACTGGGGGGTAGGGGAGGCTGGGAGGAAGTCAATGGGGAAAAAAGGAGACATATGTACTACTATTTGTAATACTTTAAAAAATACAAAAAATTAAATAGTAAAAATAATAAAAATAAAAAAGTAAAAATAATTTGAAGACTTTGGATCAGATTTATAAATAATTTCTCATGAGTGAAGCACATAATGATTTATGGTATGTTGAATATTACTCAGATTATATCTAACCCAACAATCGTATCCTAATATTTTTTATCAAACTATTTATAAATATCCTAGCTTCTCAGATGCTCTTTAAATCAATCATAACATTTTATAAGTTATTTCCTTTTTTGTTGTTTTTTATCTTTATTGTTCAGTTTATTAATTACATTGTTTCCCCTTTTTATCCCCCTATAGCTCCCCTCCACCCTGTACCTATCCCACCCTCCACCCTCACCTCCCCCTCCCCACTGTCCTCTCCCATTGTTACTAGATTTTTGTCCAGTCTCTTGCTGCACTTCCCACAACGCTTTTCTTCCCAAGAATTGTCAGTCCATTCCCTCTCTATGTCCATGTCTCTGTTATATTCACCAGTCTATCCTGTTCAACAGCCTATCAATTCACTTGATTTTTATGTTCATTTGTTGATAGATGTGTATTTGTTGTTCATAATTTTCATCTTTACCTTTTTCTTCTTCCTCTTCTTAAAGAATATCTTTCAGCATTTCATATAATGTTGGTTTGGTGGTGATGAACTCCTTTAGCTTTTTCTTATCTGCGAAGCACTTCATCTGACCTTCAATTCTGAATGATATCTTTGCTGGATAGAGTAATCTTGGTTGTAGATTCTTGCTGTTCATCACTTTGAATATTTCTTGCCACTCCCGTCTGGCCTGCATTGTTTCTGTTGAGAAATCTGCTGACAGTTGTATGGGTGCTCCCTTATAGGTAACCAACTGTTTCTCTCTTGCTGCTTTTAATATTCTCTCTTTGTCTTTTGCTCTTGGCATTTTAATTATGATGTGCCTCGGTGTGGTCCTCTTAGGGTTCCTATATATTGGGGTTCGGTGCACTTCTTGGACTCCTAAGGCAATTTCTTTCACCAGGTGTGGGAAGTTTTCAGTCACTATTTCTTCAAATAGGTTTTCATTGTCTTGGCCTCTCGCTTTTTCTGGCACCCCTATAATTCGGATGTTGGTATGCTTGAGGTTGTCCCAGAGGCCCCTTACACTATCTTCAATTTTTTGGATTCTTTTGGTTTCTTGCTTTTTAAGCTGAGTGGATTTTACCTCTTTGTATTTCAAATCTTTAACTTGGTTCTTGGGGTGCTCCAGAGCACTTTTAGGTCTTTGTATAATATTTTTTGTTTCAGTCAGTGTATGCTTAATTTCTGGTTGGTCCTTTTTCATATTCTTGAGAGTCTGCTTTATATCCTTGAGGGTTTCTTTCATTTCCACGTTGGTCTTGATCATTTCTTTGCAGCTCTCGTTTATATCCTGGAGGGTGTTGTTCATTTTCTTGTAGGACTCATTCATTTCCTTTGTGGTCTTGCTTATTTCCTTATAGGCCTTGATCTTTTGTTGGAGCCTCTTAAAAAACCCTATAACCGTGGTTCTGAATTCCATGTCCAGTCGTTTTTTTTCCTCCATTTCTTTCACATCTGATTTCTTTCCATGTTGCTGCATGGTGGCTGCTTCCCTGAGTTGGTCAATTAGCTTTGTGAGGTAGACTTCCAACTAGGGATAGTGGCTCAGCCTCCCCGGTTACCTGAGGTGGATATGGGCTGCACAGTCTTGCTGAAGTTAAGCTCAGTTAATCGTTGTTAGCACTTGGAGGGTTGACCTCCAGGCCAATTGTCTGTGAAGCTCAGCTGTGCTCAGGTTGGGTGGGCGGAGTCTCCGGGCCAAGCAGACAGCGTTAGCTCCGCCCTATGCGGCCCCAGGGACTCTGTGCCGAGGGCAATGGCCGCCAGCACCTCTGAGAGAGAGCTGCTGCGGAGCTCCACCTGCTGCGGGTTGCCAGGGAATTCAGACTTTCCCAAAATGAGTCTGCATGCGCAATGTCTCACCCAGGGTTGTAAAACAAAGCAGTCTGACGGTTTTCTGAATGAGAGGCAACTCGCGGTGCGCTCTCTGCACCATCACGCAGTCGAGCTGTTCGCGCTGTTCGCGCGCAGGCTGCCTTCTCCACAAGCCGGGAGACCCGGCAGCACCTGAGCTTCGGCCTGCCCTCCCACTGTCCAGTTTTCACCCCGTGTGACAGTGGGTTCTCTGAACTTTGCCCAGAGCTGGAGAATCAGTCCAGTGGGACGCCTTTGTCTCCTCGTTGGAGAAAGCTGGCTGGTTTTCAGCCGCCCGCCCTCTCCGCGACACGCACTCCAAACCTCTCTATGTGCGAATCTTTCAACGCTGTTCGCCGCAGCTCCTCTAAGTCACAGTGTCTTATCTTCACTTTTATTTGTGGAATTTTCACTCGGCGAGCTTTCTGGTGATTCTGGAAGGTGTTTGTTCTTTCGTTAAGTTGTAGTATTAAAATTGCTGATTATGACAGCAATTTGATTATGACCTTTGCCGCCATCTTAGTTCTCCCCTATAAGTTATTTCAGTATTGAGTTAAAAAGAATTGATTTTATAATTTTTTAAAATTATTACCCCCAGCTTACATATGGATAAACTGATACGAAGAAAAATGATAGGATTTGTCCAAGATCAGAGATACCAGCAATAGAGCTGAAATTCAACTCCAGTAGTCTAATTCAAAAAAAGTCTCCCTGTTTACTCACCATAGATTTATTGAACACTTTTATCCATTTTTTTTTTGCTTTTCTCAATTTTTCCAACTGAATCCAGGGGTTATTTATTTCATTTAATGAATATTTACTGAGGTGCTAATATGAGGCAGATTCTGCATTAATCTAGTTCATGATAAATAGCATTAATGTTACACAACATAAGCTTAAAAATAAGCTCTTGTCCATGTATTTAAGCTATAAAAATAAACAAGGAGACTTCTAAGCATTTGTATAATTTTCCCTGCCCTTGCTTTGGGATCTTATAATCATCTGTGTATAAGGTGAAACAAGTGTACTTGTCACCAGAAGAGGGAGGAGTCAGAAGAGGTAAAAATCAGGCTTCTTCATGATGGGGTTAGGACCTATTTAAATCCAAGAGTCAGGTTTCTTCTAGAATCTTAGGGCCATAAAATTCATATTTGTAAAGCTGGGCATGCAATATGATGTTATATGAAGGTTCCCTTGTGTCAAATCTCCATCACCTGGTAGCTACCTTTGATTTCCACAATTCTCATCTTAATCCTGGTCCTTTATGTAGACTATTTACAAGCAATTATAATTGATGGTTATATTTTAGCTGGTTGTATGTTCTATTTTTGTTTTAATAGTGTCTCTGCCTTTAGGTGATAAAAGTATAGGATAAAGGGACTGGGGTGGTTGTGGCCACACATATAATACCGGCTGCTCTTATTAACTTTCACATCTTCTAAATTGAAGTAGGATACCTCAAGATGTTAAATGACTGAAACACTATTGAGTGTCTGACCTCATTTCTAATTGCTGGTGCACCTATCTTTGTGTCTCACTTGCTCCAATCCAAAACCCCCATCAAATTTGCCTTTTCTCCAAAAGATTTTACATCACATCTGCATGAGTTACTCTTCAACTTGAGTTAGTGGGAAGAAATGTGGTAGATTACCCTTGCAAACTTTAGCTGTAGTGAGCCAAATGCTGTGCTACTGACATGAGATCATGGCACTTCCAGAATACATGATGTGAACTGAGGGGCAGTTCTTTCTCCTGTAACTACCACAAGTAGAAGCACAACTGTGTTAAACAAGGAGTACCTGACTGCCCTACACAGGGAAGTGCTAATTGGCATATCTAAAGACTGCCATTTTATAGGGAGGAACAGTTCTCCAGACCATAAGACAGGTAAGAATATTAATCATTTACTTCCATAAATCTCTGTACACAGATCCAGGGAAGGGATTATATGGCAAGGATCCAGGGAAAGGTTGAACAGCTGATTGATCCCATATTACAAATCATAGAAAAGAGGCCCAGGCAATTCAAATGGCTTATCTGAGGTCACCAACTAGGGAGAGGTGGCAGATCATGGATAAGGAACCAGGCTCACAAATTCAATGGTGAGCTAATGTACCTGTTTCTCTGGGACCAGCTGCCATTAGTGCCTATAGAAAATGTGCTTGAACCCTGATCCTGAGTGTGATATGCTCTGTGGAGGGAAATGGCCATTGCTTAGTTGGGGTACATAAGTTTTTATTGAAGAAAATGTGCTTGAAAATTCCCACTGCTCCTCTTCCTTTTAGAGGAGAACAAGGTAAGGTAGCTGAGTGAAGATGTGAAGTGAGCAGCCCAGGAGAATCAATAACCAATCTAAATTAAGGCAGATATGCCAATAGAATTTCAATATGTTTGATTTTCCCTACTCCTGTTGCATGCCCTCATCTCACCACCCCCCAGTGTCTTGTGTCCATTGGTTGTGCTTATATGCATCCATACAAGTCCTTTGGTTGATCTCTTTCTCCCCTTCCCCAACACTCCCCAGCCTTTCCACTGTAATTTTGCAGTCTGTTTAGTGCTTTACTGCCTCTGTATCTATCGTTTTGTTCATCAGGTTTTAATGTTCTTTATTTTCCATAAACGAGTGAGATCATATGGTATTTTTCTCTCATTGACTGGCTTATTTCACCTAACATGATGCTCTCCAGGTCCATCCATGCTACTGCAAATGATAAGAGTTCCTTCTTTTATATAGCAGCATAGTATTCCATTGTGTAGATGTACCATAGTTTTCTAATCCACTCATCTGCTGATGAGCACTTAGGCTGTTTCCGAATCTTAGCTATGGTGAATTGTGCTGCTATGAACATAAGGGTGCATATATCCTTTCTGATTGGTGTTTCTAGTTTCTTGGGATATATTCCTGGAAGTGGGATTACTGGGTCAAATGGGAGTTCCATTTTTAGTTTTTCAAGGAAACTCCATAATATTCTCCACAGTGGCTGCACCAGTCTGCATTCTCACCAGGAGTGCATGAGGTTTTTTTTTTCTCCTCATCCTCACCAGCACTTGTCATTGGTTGATTTCTTAATGAATATTGCCATTCTTACAGGTGTGAGATGATACTGCATTGTTGTTTTGATTTGCATTTCTCAGATAATTAGTGACTTTGAGCATGTTTTCATATGTTTCTTGGCCTTTCTTCTGTCTTCTTTTGAAAAGATTCTATTTAGGTCCGTTGACCATTTTTTTAATTGGATCATTTATCTTCCTTTTATTACTTTGTTTAAGTTCCCTGTAGATGTTGAGATTAAACCTTTATCAGTGATAACATTTGTGAATATGTTCTCCCATACAGCGGGCTTCTTGTTGTTTTGTTGATGGTTTCTTTTGCTGTGCAGAAGCTTTTTATTTTGATGTAGTCCCATTTGTTTACTTTTTTCTTTAGTTTCCATTGTCCTAGGAGCAGTATTGGTGAAGAAGTTGCTTTGGCATATGTCTGAGATTTCTCTGCCTGTAGATTCCTCTAGTATTTTTATGGTTTCCCACCTTATGTTTCAGTCCTTTATCCATTTTGAGTTTATTTTTGTGTATGGTGTAGGTTGGTGGTATAGTTTCATTGTTTTGCATGTGTCTGTACAATTTTCCCAACATCATTTCTTGAAGAGACTGCCTTGACTCCATTGTACGTTCATGCCTCCTTTGTCAAATATTAATTGAGCATAGTCGTTTGGGTTGATATCTGGGTTCTCTATTCTATTCCATTGGTCTATATGCCTGTTCTAGTCCCATTACTAGGCTGTTTTGAGAACAGTTGCTTTGTAATACAGCTTGAAATCTGGTATTGAGATCCCACCTACTCTGTTCTTCTTTCTCAGGATTGCTATGGCTATTTGGGTTCTTTTTTTATTCCAGATGAATTTTTGGAGAGTTCTTTCTAGGTCTGTGAAATATGCCTTTGGTATTTTAATGAGAAGTGCATTGAATCTATAGATTGCCTTGGGTAGTATGGACATTTTAATGATGTTGATTCTACTAATCCATGAACATGGTATGTTCTTCCATCTGTTTATGTCTTCTATCTCTTTTTTCAGTGTCCTGTAGTTTTATGTATATAAATGTTTTTTACCTCCTTAGTTAAGTTTATTCCTAGGTATCTTAATTTTTTTGTGTGTGATGGTAAATGTGATTGCTTTTTTAGTTTCTCTTTCTGTATGTTCACTATTGGTGTATAGAAATGCCATAGGTTTCTTGGCATTAATTTTGTATCCTGATATATTGCTGAATTCATTTATTATGTCCAATAGTTTTTTGATAGAGTCTTCCAGGTTTTTTTTATGTACAATATTATGTCATCTGAAAATAAGGACAGCTTTACTTTTTCTTTTCCAATTTGGATAGCTTTTATTTCTTTTCCTTGTGTAATTGCAATGGCTAGTACTTCCAGTACTATGTCAAACAGGAGTAGTGATAGTGGGCATCCCCGTCTTGTTCATGTTTTTAGGGGAAAAGATTTTAGTTTTTGCCCTTTGAGTATGATGATAGCTGTGGTTTATCATATATGTCTTTTATTATTTTGAGGCATGATCCTTCTATTCCCACTTTGCTGAGCGTTTTTATCCAGAAAAGGTGGAGGATTTTGTCAAATGCTCTTTCTGCATCAATTAATATGACTGTGATTTTTATCTTTCAATTTGTTTATGTGATGTATTACATTTATTGATTTGCAGATATTGTATCATTCTTGCATCCCTGGGATAAATCCTACGTGATCATAGTGTATGATCTTTCTGATGTAGTGCTGGATCCGATTTGCTAGAATTTTGTTGAGGATTTTGGCGTCTATGTTCATGAGGGATATTGGTCTATAATTCTCTTTCATTGTGTTGTCTTTATCTGGTTTTTGTATTAGGGTGATGCTGGATTCATAAAAGGAGCTTGGAAGTGTTCCTTCCTCTTAAATTTTTTGGAATAGTCTGAGGAGGATAGGTTTTAGTTCTTCCTTGAATATTTGGTAAAACTCACCTGTGAAGCTGTCTGGTCCCGGGCTTTTGTTTGCTAGAAGCTTTTTGATGACTGCTTCAATTTCTTCCATAGTTATTGGTCTATTGAGATGTTTATATTCTTCCTGATTGAGTTTTGGAAGGTCGTATTTTTCTAGGAATATGTCTATTTCCTCCAGGTTGTCCAGTTGGTTGGAATAGAGTTGTTCATAGTATTTTTTTAAAGAATTCTTTGTATTTTGGTGGGATCTGTTATTATTTTACCTCTCTCATTTCTAATTTTGTTTATTTGGGTCCTCTCTCTTTGCTTCTTGGTGAGCCTGGCTAGAGGTTCATCAATCTTGTTTATCTTTTCAAAGAACCAGCTCTTGGTTTTGTTGATCCTTTGTATTGTTTTTTGTTGTTAATTATTTTAAATCTCTATGTCATTTTTCTCTGCTCTGATCTTTAGTATTTCCTTCCTTCAGTTAACACTGGGCTTTGCTTGTTTCTCTCTTGCTAACTCTTTGAGTTGTAGGATTAGGTAATTTATTACCATTGTTTCTTATTTTTTTCAGTAGGCTTGTAGAGCTATGAACTTCCCTCTCAAGACTGCCATCACTGTGTCTCATAGATTTGATTGTTGTGTTTTCATTCTCATTTTTTGCCAGGATGTTTTTTATTTCTTCTTTGATCTCTCTAGTAACCCATTCATTGTTTAATAGCATGCTATTTAGTCTCCATTTGTTTGATATTTTTGGATTGTTTTTATTGTAGCTGATTTCCAGTTTTATGCCATTGTGATCAGAGAAGATGCTTGATATGATTTATATTTTTTTAAATTAGAAGAGACATTGCCTGCGACCCAATATATGATCTATCTTTAAAAATGACCCATATTCAGTTGAGAAGAATGTGTATTCTGTGGCTTTGGGGTGAAATGTTCTGAAGATGTCAATTAATTCCATCTGGTCTGGTGAGTCATTTAGGATTGATGTTTCTTTGCTGACTTTGTTGTTTAGAGGATTTGTCCAATGGTGATAGTGAGGTATTAAAGTCTTCTACTATGATTTTAGTGCTATCAATCTCTCCCTTGATAACTTCCAGCAGGTTTTTTTTTTATGTATTTGAGTGTTCCTGTATTGGGTGCATATATGTTTACCAGAGTTATTTCTTCTTGTTGCATTTCTCCCTTTAGTATTATGAAGTTGCCGCTTTATCTCTTTTTATGTCCTTCACTTTGATATATAATTTGTCAGATATAAGTATTGCTACCCCAGCATTTATTTTCAATTCCATTCACCTGAAAAACTTTTTATATCCCTTCACCCTCAGTCTGTGTGCTCTTTTTTTCCCCCCTGAGGTGGGTTTCTTGTAGACAGCAGATATATGGGTCATGTTTTCTTATCCTATCTGTTACCCTATATCTTTTGATTGCAGCATTTAATCCATTTAAATGTAAAGTTATTATTGATAGGTACTTGTTTGTTGCCATTTTTATTCTTTACCCCTGTGTTCCTTCTTCGTTTTTTTTCTTTTTACAGCAGACACTTTAGCATTTCTTGCATTGCTGGTTTGGTGGTAATAAATTCCCTTAGTCCTTTCTTGTCTGTGAAGCTCCTGATTTCACCTTCAGTTTTGATTGATAGCCTTGATGGATACAGTATTCTTAGATTGAGACCCTTCCTTTGCATAACTTTGTATATTTCATTCTATTCCTTTCTGGCCTTGTATGTTTCTGTTGAGAAATCAGTCACTAGTTTGATGAGGGATCCTTCATAGGTAACTTTCTGTCTCTCTCTGGTTGGTTTTAAAATTCTTACTTTTTCATCGGTGTTTGCCAGTTTAATTATAATGTGCCTAGGCATTGGTCTTTTGGGTTCATTTTGTTTGGGACTCTGTGAGCTTCTTTGATTTGTGTGGATTTCTTCCCCTATATCAGAGAAGTTTTCTGTCATTATTCCTTCAAACAGGTTTTCTATTCCTTGCTCAGTTTCCTCTCCTTCTGGCACCCTTAATATGTAGATGTTGTTTTGTTTCATGTTGTCCCAAAGTTCCCTTTGGCTCTCCTCCTGCTTTTTAATTTTTTTCTAGAAGCTACTCTATTAGGATATTTTTTCCTACCTTGTCTTCTACCTCACTGATACAGTACTCTGCTTCTTTTAGTCTACTCTTGATGCTTTCTATTGAATTCTTTATAGCAGCAATGTTATTTTTCATTTCTTCTCAATTCTTATTCATTTCCTTTTGGTTCATACACATATTGTTTCATTTGTCTTCCATTTCTTTTATCCACCTTATGACCATTTCTCTGAATTCTTTTTCTAATGTGTTTCTTGCCTCCATTTCATTTACTTTCTTTTCTGGTAATGCTTGCTTTTTTTCATACCCGGGCTATTTCTTTGTCTCTCCATGTTCTCTAATCTTTGCATGTCTGGTTATATAGTTCTCTCTCTCCTCTGTTTATTTAAAGGCACAAAACACAACACAACAAGGCACAATGCACAAGTTACTTTATACAAACATATTCACGATATTAATACCCCAAATGTAGGTGACCACCAGAGAAAGGTGAATTAGAGAATAAGAAAGATAGGAGACGAGAAAAAAATAAAAGGAGGGCAAAAATAAAATTGGAAAAGGAAAAAAATAAGAGAGAAAATAGAGAGAGTAAGATAGAAGCGGGGAAAAAACTACATATATGAGGAGAAAACTCTAATAGAATAGCCACTAATCCCAACACATGTTGGCAAAAAGTACTTGGAGATGAATGCAATTTACAAACAACAACTAATATCAAGTGAGGTGAGGGAAAACAGAAGCAAAAGGCAAAGAAAAACAAAACAAACAAAAAGAACAAAAAAGAAAAAGTGGAACAATGTCACAAATAAGTATGAAAATTTGTATAATCAACAATCAAGCAAACAACAACAGAAGGATAAAGATAGAAAAATTTTGGATAGTGAAGAAAGGGAAGAGACGTTTGTATGCACTTGGAGAAGGGGGTTGGAAATTAGATATATAAGTAGGGTGAAATTTTAATAAGAGGTAAAAAAAAGGAATAGGGAAAATCTAAAGCAGAAACAGAGTATGAGAAATAGGACAAAAAAGGTGAAAATTGAGGAAGGGAGTGATGGAGCAAAGGTAAAGTTGAGATAGAGTAAAATGATGCTAAAGGAAAGATGAAAATAGAATGTAAAACACTAATCCCAAAGTAAAAAAAAAAAGAAAAGAAAATGACACTTTTTTTCTTGGCATTTAAAAAAATTTAATAAATATTTATTGTTCAGATTATTACAATTATTCCTCTTCCCCCCCGCCACAGCTCACTTCCACATCGTTCCCACCACACCCTCTGTCCTTAGTCCCCCTACACTGCCCTAATCCATAGGTGTACGGTTTTTGTCCAGTCTCTTCCCACATCCCAACACCCCTATCCCCCTTAGAATTGTCAGTCCACTCCCTTTCTATGCCCCTGATTGTATTATATTCACCAGTTTATTCTGTTCATCAGATTTTTTTATTCAATTGATTTTTAGATTCACTTGTTGATAGATATGTATTTGTTGTTCATAATTTTTATCTTTCCTTTTTCTTCTTCTTCCTCTTCCTAAAGAATACTTTTCAGCATTTCATATAATACTGGTTTGGTGGTGATGAACTCCTTTAGCTTTTTCTTATCTGTGAAGTTTTTTATCTGACTTTCAATTCTGAATGATAGCTTTGCTGGATAGAGTACTCTTGGTTGTAGGTTCTTGCTATTCATCACTTTAAATATTTCTTGCCACTCACGTCTAGTCTGCATAGTTTATGTTGAGAAATCAGCTGACAGTCATATGGGTGCTCCCTTGTAGGTAACTAACTTGCTGCTTTTAATATTCTCTCTTTGTCTTTTGCTCTCGGCATTTTAATTATGATGTGACTTGGTATGGTCCTCTTTGGACTCCTTTTGTTTGGGTTTCTCTGGACTTGTATGTTTATTTCTTACGCCAGGTGGGGGAAGTTTACATTTATTATTTCTCCAAATAGCTTTTTTCAGTATCTTGCTCTCTCTTTTTTCTGGAACCCCCATAATTCGGATGTTGGTATGCTTGAAATTGTCCCAGAGGCTTCTTACACTATCTTCATATTTTTGGATTATTTTTTCTTTTTTCTTTTCTAGTTGAGTGTTTTTTGCTTCTTTGTATTTCAAATCTTTGACTTGATTCTTGCAATCCTCTAGTCTGCTGTTAGATCTCTGTATAATATTTTTTAAATTTCAGTTAGTATATGCTTAATTTCTAGTTGGTCTTTTTTCATATCCTCTAGGGTCTCACTAAATGTATTGGCCTTTTCTAGAAAATTCTTGAAAATCTTTATAACCGTGGTTTTGAACTCTATATCCAGCTTTCCTCCATTTCTTTCATTTGTGATCTGTTTCTTTGTCTCCGCATTTTGGCCGCTTCCCTGAGCTTATAGAGTGGCTTTGGGTGATAGGTGTCCTATAGGGCCCAGTTGCTCAGCCTCCCCAGTTACCTGAGTTGGACACTCTTGGTGCACTCCTTTGTGGGCTGTGTGCACAGTCTTATTGTAGTTAAGCCTTGATTGTTGTTGGTATCACTGGGAGAAATTGACCTCCAGGCCAATTGGCTGTAAGGATCAGCTGTGTCTATGCTGGGAGAACTTCTGTGCTAGAAATGCCCTTATGAGACAAGACTTTCAAAAGCCTCTGTGCTCATCTTGGATGGGGCAGAGTGTCAGGGCGAAGCAGACAGTATTGGTTTTCTGTCATCCCTTCCCTAATAGGCCTCTGTGTCTTAGTGTCCCATGGTAATTTTTGCAATCACCTCTGAGATAAAGCCACCCTCAATTTATGCCCACTGCCAGACAGTTCACTTTCTCCTCAAATGAGACTGGGTCCCCAGAGTCTTGCCTGGAACTGGAGTTCAGTGTGGTCGGGAGTTTTTGTCTCCCTCCTGCTTGAGAAAGCCACCTGTGTACTTAGTTGCCCGCCCTCTCCACAGGAGCACCTTGGTACCTCTGCCTTCTGCAGTTCCTCTGAGTTTCAGTGTGCTTTTCTCTTTCCTGAGAGTCCAGTTTCACCCTGCATGAGACTGGGTCCCCAGAGTCTTTCCCAGAATTGGAGTTTAGCACAATCAAGAGCTTTTGTCTCCCTCCCACTTGAGAAAGCCAGCCATGTACTCAGTTACCAGTCCTTCCTCTGCATGTGTCTCAGTACCTCTGCTTCCTGCAGCTCCTCTGAGTCTCAGTGTGCTTTTCTCTTTCCTTCTAGTTGTAGAATTTCCACTCAACCAGCCTTCCTGTGGTTCTGAATGATGTCTGTTTTGTCTTTTAGTTGTAGTTTTGAAATTGTTGTGCGAGGCAACAGTGTAGGTGTTTACCTATGCCACCATCTTGGTTTCTCTGACATTAAAAAAAAAGTAAAATAGTAGTAGTAATGATACTGATTGAAAAGAAAAATCCTATCTAATAAAAGAGTAATATGCAAATTTGAGTTACTTGCAAATTCGCTATGCTACCAGCCAATCAGGAGCTGGGGCTGGGGCTAAGCAGTGAGAGGGGGCGGGGGGTGCGAGGCTGTGCATGAGAGGCAGCTAGTGCGGGGTGCCTCCAGGGCTGGGTGGTTGCTGCTGGTGCTAAGGCCAGGGCCGGGGGGCGGGGCTGAGGCGGCCGGGGCAGAGCCAGCCATTGGCCCCATTGAGGGGGCAGGTTGGGCTGAGGGATCACCTACCCCCAGTGCATGAATTTTGTGCACTGACCTAGTGAAATATATAAAAAGGTAAAATCAAGTGAGAAAAAAAGAAAAAAATATTTCTTAAATAAAAGATGAAAATAATAAAAATAAAAATGTGCAGTAGTGAAGGTCATTCACTTCCTCTACTATTCTGTTTAGCACGCCTGTTTCCTAGTCAGTACTGTTTTGAAGTTTCCTGCATTTCACTGCTCCTCAGTGTTGTAAGCCAGTTCTGATTTTTAAGCAGGTAGTTTATTTGTGTTTACACAAGAGTCATTTTGTGATTCAACCTCTGGGGGGCAGTGTTTCTAGATTGACCTCCGGGTCTATAGGTCCTCTTTAGCTAGTGTTTAGAATTTGTTTTCATTGTGATACTTAATACTGGTTTGGGAGAGTGGGCTGCCCCAGAACTGGTCCTCTGGTGGTTGTTCCGCACTCTGATTTCCAGGTTCCAGAAAAAAATCTTTCCCTCACAGTCTCTTAGAGTGTCCCCAAAAGCAAGGATTTAAAGAGGAAAAAAAATAGAGTCAGAGTTAAGTGTGCAAATTCTGGGGCTGTGCGCAGTCTCTTTTCCCCTTGGGTCTAAACAGTCGGCACACTTTAAAAAATTTGATGCTGTCCTTTTGTGCCCTGATCAAAATGGGTTGCTTTTTAGAGCTGCCTTCTGTTAGCAGCTCTGTGAACCCCCCTCCACATTCACAGATCATGCCAGCCCCAACAGCCCATATTTTTCTAGGTGCATACTTCCCCAGGTCTTCCCACGTGAGCATTTCTCTCTCTTGCCAGGACCACAGACCTCACTATCACAGGTGAAATCTGACCTTTCCATGGTGCAGTGTAGAGCTCCTCTAACTCCGCATGCTTGCACCAATTGAGGACCAGTGTTCTCAGGTTCCCAGCTGTTTGTTGGGTGCTGTAGCTGTAGATTCCCAGGGATTTTCAGGGCCCTGATAACATCCAATCTCCCCTTCAAGATGGCACAGTCTCCAAGTCCGAGCTGGTCTCTCCAGGAGGGATCTTCATTTCTCACTGGTTATTTTAATGGTTTCTATCTCTTTGTGTAAGTTGTCATTGAGTTAATCTATTATTCCTCTAAGTTCATTGAACACCCTTATAACTAGTTATTTGAACTCTGCATCTGGTAGATTGCTTGCCTTTATTTTGTTTATTTCTTTTTGGGGGGTCTTGTTCTGTTCTTTCATTTGTGATATGTTTGTCTCCTCACTTTGGCTACTTCCCTGTATTTGTTTCTGTATATTAGGTGCATCTGGTGTGTGTCCAAGTCTTGGCAGAGTGGCCCAAAATAGTAGATGTCCTATGGGATTTAGTGGCACAGTCTCCCCGGTCACCTGATCTGGGTACTCCAGGGGTATCTCTTGTATTTGTGGTGTGTGCCCTTTTGTTGTAGTTGAGCCTTTATTGCTTGTCGAATGTCACCTGGTGGGACTGACCTTCAGGCTTACCGACTATTGAGGATTGGCTGGTACTACAGAGGATAAAGTATTGTTTAGGGGCTGACCTCACAGATAGGAAATTGCTGTAGCATGGTTTTATTGACTGCTGTATCCATCCTTTGATTATGTTGTTTGTGGAGCTAATGAGGTATTGATTTCATGTGGTGTGAAGCTGGCCATCATTCTGGAGCCACTTAGGAGGGGATCTGGTGCAGGCACGGGTCATTTACAGCCAGTGCTGAACCCAGGACCACCTGATGGAAGCTACAAATGACCTACTATTTATAGCTACCTGTGCTGGGCTTAAAACTGCCTGGAAAAGGTTGTGGGGCAAACCGAGGCTGGCTGCCGTTACCAGGGTAGGGGCTGCTTAGTAAGAGGTATAGGGCTTGCCACTGCCAGCCACTGCTTGTTTGGGGTTTATGGACTTTTAAGATATTTTAGACAAGTCCACAATGTGGACAAAGGTCTACTGCTTCTGAATAACAGCCATTGAACGAGATTCTTACCAGTGCATGAGATTTGTGGACATTATTGGCTGTCACTGTGAGTGTGGTGGACACTAGGTGACTTTTTAGGGAATTACCAGGATGTGGTGAGATTAATGGAGACTCAGATTTGGCATCCCCTATCCCTGCATGCTATGTGGAGGAGTACTCAACAAAGGAACAATGGCCCCATATTCACACTTCAATCTGGAAAGAACTACCCTTCTAGCCTTCCCCCTGAGGTCAGACAATTCATTTCTACCTTGCATATCTCTGGTGTTTTTTTAAGCTGACAATGCAAGGTTGAAGCTCAGAGCAAGCCAGTCCATTAGCCAGGGCCCATTAAGAGGAACCCTGGAGACTCCTCTTTCTGGCACTGGTGGTCTAGGCTAGGGATCCTGGTGTGGGGCTGAAAAACCGGCACTACTCAGGGGAGAGCTCGGCAGTTGAGATATCCCTCCTGATTCCTTTTAAAATTAATTTTAGAGAGAGAAAGAGAAAGACAAAGAGAAAGAAACATCAACATGAGAGAGTAACATTGATCGATCACCTCCCACACATGCCTTGACCAGGGACTGAATCCGTAACTCGGGTAGTGCCCCAACCAGGAATGGAACTTACCATTTTTTGGTGTGGGACAATACTCCAGCCAACTGAACCACATCGACCAGGGGATATCCCTCCTGATTTTAACTATCACAAGTAGGTGTGGGGCAAATCTGTTTTGTGCCTCTGCTCCTCCTACTAGTTTCAACGTGGCTTCTTCTTTATATCCTTAGTTATAGGAGTCCTGCTCAGCTAGTCTTCAGGTGGTTCTCAAGGGTGATTGTTCTGAGGAGGTGAGCATAGTGCTTACCTACTACCTTGATCGGAAGTCCAGAGATTCTTAAGAAGGACAGAAAGTTCTATCACAGGCCTCAAAGGCAGTGAATCCTTGTGGGCTGTGAACCTAAATCCTGAGACTGGGAAGTGTTCAGGATCTAAGACTCCTATTTCTTATCTTCAAAATATCTGCACAACTGCAAGAATCCTTTTGGGCAAGAACAAATGCTAATTCTACTTTCTGGACAAAGTTTACTTCATTTCAGCAACCATGAAGCATCAAGATGGTGTGCTTTCCTTCCACCGCAAGCACGCAGAACATCATCTTTACAGTGGTAAAGAACGTGTTTATTTCCTCAGCAATGTACTAAATGTCAAAGTTTGTTTTATGAGGGACTCCTTAGTTGTAACCTGATTCTTACATGATAATGTGTTGCAAATTACTATTAAATGCTCTTTTTAGTAATCTGAAAATGGATGCTTGCTCTCAACAGGTGAGACATTACTAGAAAAGAAAATGACCTTTCACAGGAATGCTGTCAAATCCAGAAATTAAACTAAAAGTCCCCGATGAGATACATCTGGTGGGCTCACGAATGCACATAGAACTGTGATCTGTGGCGTGCAGAAACCACTGTGTAGGAATGGTGCCACAGGACACACAAACTGGTTCATAATGTCCTGGTGGCCCAGAACTTCTTAGGGCCCCCACCATGGCTCTGTACCCAAGTCTGCCATCTTGAAGACCCTGACCACCTAGCCTTTCTTATAGCTATCCATAAAAATTTATCAAGGCCTCAGGGGTTTTCAGCCAGATGTTTGTTGCCATTAACAGACAAACTCACAGTTGACGTATTAATAACGTAAGGCAGCAATATGCAAATTGTATTCCATAGAACACATTAGTTCTGGAAGTTTAGGAAAATGTGTTTCATGGTAATACAACTTTAAAAAATCCTATTTGGAAAGTCAGAATAATATTAACCTTTTAAAACTCTACAAAGACCTTCAGTTACACCTGCTGTTTTAGTTTAAACTAATCTGATCAAGGGGCAGATACTGTGGATTGGCTCACTCATTTTTCACTCCAACCCCCCGTATACTGTGCATGCCTTCATTTTCCAAAAAATTACATTTCCCAGGACTCCCTTGAAGCTCAGATGCAGGCACATGACCTAGATGTGACCCATCAGATGTGTGCCCAGGGGATATCTGGTAGAGGGAGTCAGTACATTAGGGGAAAACTGCAGCTCTTGACAAGCACAATGTTTCAGGGTGGTTGTTCTGAGGAGTCTATGGATTGCCTCATGTCCATTCTTAAGTGTCATAGTTGCCAAGTGGCAGGTGATTACATTAGCAGTGGTTTTTCTGCTGGAAAAGTGCCAGTGTAGTTGGACATTGTTTTATGCCTGTTGTTGGCCCTGGCTGGATTGTTTCTGGGTGAATATCATACAAGTCTGGTCTTCCAGAGTATAGTAGCAATAATTCTTTTTCTACCTAAGTTAGCTAGAGTGAATACAGGTTGCACCTGACTTACAACACTACAGAAACTATTGAATACTTAAGGATATTCCATCAAGCTAGTGCTTCAAGAAAGACAACTTTGGAAATGGTGTGCTTTGAAAAGACGACTTGGGACTCTGGCTGATGTGGCTCTCACATTAATGTTTCTCTCTCTCTCTTACTCCCTCCCTCTCTAAAATCAATGACAGCATATCTTGGGTAAATTTTTTTTAAAGAGGATTTAGGATTATGGCTGAGAGCTCAGTTGGTTGGAGCGTCATCCTGTACACCAAAAGGCCGCAGGTTCAATTCCTGGTCAGGGAATATACCTAATTTGGGGGTTCAGTTGCCATTTAGGGTGTGTACAGGAGCCAACCAATTGATGTTTCTCTTTCATATTGATGTTTCTCTTTCTTAATCTCTATCTCCCTTCCTCTCTCTTTAAAATCAATAAAAACATGTCCTCAAATGAGGATTCAAAAATAAATAAATAAAACTTAGGGAGTCCTTTCTAAACTCTAATAAAAGGGAATATAAACTGAAATGATGGAAATTTCAGATATTGTGTCAGGCAACATCTGTCATGAGGATGGAGGATAGTGGCTGTATATGTCCCATGCTATTTGCCTTTTTTGGATCAGAAACTTTTGAGGTCTTCCTAAATCTATAATTTTGTGAAAACGTTGGCTGGACTAAGCATGAGTTCTTTATCTCACACATCCTGCTACGTCCTCATGAGGAAATACAAATAGGCAAGGCTTGGTTTCCCATTGAGAATAATAAGAAACTACAAATTTATGTATGAAATCACTAGGGATTTTAAAATGATAGAAAACTAAGTGCTATATTTTTAAAAATAATTTTTTTATTTTTCAATAACAGTTGACATACAATATTAATATTAGTTTAGGTTTACACTCTAGTGATTATACATTACTGGAGGCCTGGTGCACAAAATTCGTGCACAGGGTGCACTGTGTGTGTCCCTCAGCCCATTCTGCACCCTCTCCTGCTTGCCTGGTTCCACCCAATTGCCCTCCTCTACAGGCCTGGTCACCCTCAACTTCCCTCTCCTGCCAGCCTGGTTGCTCCTATCTGCTCTTCCTGCTGGCCTGATTTCCCCCAACTGCCCTCCCCTGCAGGCCTGATCCCCTCCAACTTCCCTCCCCTAAAGGCCTGGGACCCCCTCCCCCCACCAGCTGCCTTTCCCTGTAGGCCTGGTTGCCCCCAACTGCCCTCCCTTGCCAGCCTGGTCGCCCCTAACTATCCTTTCCTGCAGGCTTGGTTACCCCCAACTACCCTCCCCTGCAGGCCTGGTTGCCCCTAACGGCCCTCCTCTGCAAGCCTGGTCACCCCTAACTGCCCTCCTCTGCAGGCCTTGTTCCCCCAACTGTCTTTCCCTGTAGGCCTGGTCCCTCCCAACTGCCCTCCCCTGCTGGCATGATTGCCCACGACTGCCCTCCCCTGATGGCCATCTTGTGATGACCATCTTGTGTCCACATGGGGGCAGGATCTTTGACCACATGGGGGCAGTATTCTTGTGTGTTGGAGTGATGGTCAATTTACATATTATTCTTTTATTAGATAGGATACAATTTATTAAGCAATCATCCCGAAAAATCTCATTTCCTTCTGATAACATACATAGCTATTAGAATGTTACAATATTCCCTATGCTGTACTTTATACTCCCATGACTAAACTATAATTACTAATTTGTATTTGTATATCCCTTCACCTGTTTCACCCATGCCCAAAACCCTCTCCCATCTGACAACCATCAACTCTCTGTATCTAAGAGTCTGTTTCTATTCTGCTGGGTCATTTCTTTTGACTTTTAGATTCAATTGTTTATGGATCTTCATTTATTGCCATTTTCTTGCCCTACTTTTTATTCTTCTTCTTGTTCTTCAAAAAGACCCTTTAACATTTCATGTAATACTGGTTTTATGGTGATGAACTCCTTTAGCTTTTTCTTTTCTGGGAAGATTTTAATCTGACCTTCAATGATAGCTTTGCTGGGTAGAGTAATTTTTAGTGGTAGGTATTTGCTTTTCATTGCTTTGTATATTTCTTACTACTCCCCTTTGGCTTGCAAAGTTTCTGTTAAGAAATCAGCTGACAGTCTTGATGATCCCTTATAGCTAACTAACTACATTTCCCTTGCTATTTTTAAGATTCTTTCTTTGTGTGTAACCTTTGGCATTTTATTTATGATGTATTTTTGTGTGTTCCTCTTTAGATTCATTTGTTTGAGACTCTCTGAGTTACTTAGACTTGTATGCCTATCTCTTTTCCAAGAAAATATGGCAGTTTTCTGTCATTTTTTTTCAAATAAGTTTTCAATTTCTTGTTCCCTCTTTTCTTTCTGGCACCCCTATCATACAAATGTTGGTATGTTTGAAGCTATCTCTGAGACTTCTTACACTGTCTTCATATTTTTGTATCCTTTTTTCTTTTTGCTGTTCTGAATGGGTGGTTTTGTGTCCTCATATTCTAAATCACTGATTTGATTCTAAGCATCTTATACTCTACTGTTGATTCCCTGTACATTATTCTTTATTTCGGTTAGTGTATTCTTCATTTCTCACTGGCCCTTTTTTGTTGTTGATGTTTTCACTAACATTCTTGAACATCCTTATCATTATTGTTTTTTTATTTTTTAGATATATTTTTTAAATGTATTTTTATTGATTTTAGACAGGAAGGAAAAGGAAGAGAGAGATGAAACATCAATGATCAGAGAGAATTGTTGATTGGCTGCTTCCTTCACACCCCCCACTGGGGAGAGAGCCACAACCCGGGCATGTGCCTTTGACCAGAATCAAACCTGGGACTCTTCAGTCCACAGGTCGATGCTCTATCCACCAGCCAAACCAGCGAGGGCTATCATTATTGTTTTAAACTCTGTGTTTAATAGTTTGCTTGCTTCCAATTCATTTAGCTCTTTCTTTGGAGATTTTTCTTATTCATTCATTTGTGGCACATTTGTCTCCACATTTTAACTGCTTCACTGTAGTTTGTTGTTGTTTATGCTTTTTTTTCTTTAAGTATTAGGTAGAGCTGCTATGTCTCCCAGACTTGGGAGAGTTGCTTTGCATAGTAGGTGTCCTATAGGGTCCAGTGGCTCAGCCTCTTCAGTCACCTGAGCTGGACAGTCTAGATGTGACCATGTGTGGGCTGTGTGGACTGTCTTCTTATATTTGAGCTTGTTTGCTATTGGCATCATGGGGAGGGACTGACCTCCAGGCCAATCAGCTATGAGAGCAAGCTGTAGCAACAGTGGAAGAGCTGGTGTGCAGGAGACATCCCTATGGAGCAGGACTTGTTTCATCAGGACTTTGTGCTCACTGAGTCTCTCCCTTGAGTGTGTCACTTGCGGAGGTGGTAGGGTTGTAATCTTGCATAGTATGAAGCTGACAACTAAGTGCAGTGGCTCTGGGGCCTCCTGAGAGGTACAAAATTATCTACTGCCTGTGCCCTGTCTGGGGGTCACTTGGCAGAATCTACAGAGTGTTCTGCAGATGGCTGCTACTTTTCTTGGGCTTGGAGGTTCTAGAAGAGGCCAAGTTGTGAACCAAGGCACGCTTCTGCTAGTGTCAGATCTGGAGCCACTTATCAAAAGATGTAGGACATGCTGAGTCCATTTACTGCTTATTTGAGACATTTTAGAAAAGTCTGAAGCCTGAGCCAGGTCAAACTATTTATATGAAAAAGCCATTGGAAACAGCTTAAGTGGGCCTGTAAATTGTGTGCGGCAAAGTCTCGGTGAATCACCAGAATGGGGCAAACAGGGTAAGCCAGGTTGATGGAGACTCAGATATGGCACCTGAATGTCAGCTGGGGGGGGGGGGGCAGGGAGGCGGGGAAGGGGGGGTGGGCTCCAGCAAAGGAATAAAGGCCTCTGTCAGCACTTTTGTCTGAGAGAAAGCTGTAGCTTTTGCCCTGATGCTAGACAATTCAGTTCCTCCCCATATGTCCCTGATTTCTTTCAAGTTACTGCCCCAGCACTGGAGCTCAGAGGGAGTGAGTCCAAGTGAGTCCATGCATGGGACCTTTAAGAGGAATTGCCTGGCTTTCCAGCAGCTTCCATCTTTCTCAGCCACAATCCCTGTTGGTTTTTAGAGACTGAAGATATGGGGACTTCTCTTCCTGTCTCTGGAATTCTGGGATGAAGGGTCTGGTGTGGGGCTGGACCCCTCACTCCTCAGGAGTGGACCTCCACAGCTGAGATGTTCCTCTGATTAAAAAGCATCACATGTAGATGAGGGGCCAGCCTGATACGTGTCTCTGCACCTTCCTCCAGTCTTTAATTCTCTTATTGTAGGACTTCCATTCTGCCACTTTTAGGCAGTTCTGAATAATGATTGCTCTGCAGTTTCATGTTAATTTTGATGTGGTTCTGGGAGGAGGCAAGCACTGTAGTTACCTATGCCACTATCTTGACTGGAGTCTTCTTAAGTGCTACATTTTGAGGTTTAATATATTTAACTTATTAAACATATAAATCATATAGCGATTCTTCAATTTTAGAATTCCTTTCTTTAAATTAGTGACTCATAAGCTTAAATTGGGTCCATTTAGCTTATGAGTCACACAGACTTCTAAGCGTTTTAGTTGACAACATTTGCATAACTGATTTTTATTTTAAAAGTTGAAAAAGCAGGCAACTAAGAGCATAAATAATTAGGCTATTCTCTGATATGATGATGGGTTTTTGTTTGTTTGTATTTTAATCCCCAGAATTATTCTTTATAAGGGACACTGATTATCTGGTTACTTTTCCTGATTTTTTAAGTTCCTTAAATATAATTGTATCTTTGAAAGAGCTCACTGGATTCATAAGTGACCCACCTGATTTTCCATACCCAAGAAATGAAAAAAAGGAAGAGGAAATGGCAACAGATAAAGGAAGAAGACAGAGATGGAGACTGAGATTTTGCTTTTGTCACTTGGTTTTTCGGTGAATGATGTACCCACTAGGAAAAGCAGGTCTAGAGATGGAATGCAGGTATTTTTATGGTCAGTGAAGTATTCTTTACACTTAACAAAACATCCAGTAACTGTAGATAAAGTGTTAAAAATACTGTTTAAATGTATAGGTGAGCTTCATGGGACTATATCAAACTAAAGAGTTTTGACCAATAATAACAAATCAAATCATCAATACAATGCAAAGTTAACCTATCAAATGAGAGAAAATATTCTGCAATGATACATCTGATAAAGGGTTACTATTTAAAATTTATAAAGAACTCATACAAATCAACAACAAAAAATCCCCAGACAATCCAATTAAAAATAGTCAAGGACCTGAATAGACACTTCTCCAAAGAGGAATGCAAATGTAGGCAAATGAGAAAACACTTAGTTTCAGTAATCATCAGATAAATGCAAATGAAAAACCACAATGAGATATCACTTCACACCTGTCAGAATGGTTATCATCAATAAGTCAATAAAAAACAAATGTTGGTGATGATATGGAGAAAAGGGACTCATGTACAGGTGTGAGGTGGTACCTCATTGTTGTTTTAATTTGCATCTTTCTGGTAATTAGTGACTTTGAGGTTTTTTGTTTTGTTTTTTGATTTTTCATATGACTCTTGGACATTTGTATGTCCTTTTTAGAGAAGTATCTATTCAGGTCTTCTGCCCATTTTAAAAATACATACTTTTATTGATGAGAGGATGGTAGAGGTATAGAGAGATAGAAACATCAATAAGAGAGAAACATTGATCAGTTGCCTCCTGCATGCCTCCTACTGGGTATTTTTGGACATTTCTTTGACCAGGGATTGAACCATTGGTTACCTCCTGGTTCATGGGTGGACACTCAACCACAGAGCCACACCAGGTGAGATTTGCCCATCTTTTAATTAGATTGTTTGTCTTTCTTTTGTTGAGTTGTATGAGTGTTACAGGATTACAGGACAGCAGGAGTAAGGAGACAGGAAAGTTAAAACAATGTGGGCAATTTGCAGCCAGCTTGTAACTAACAAACTATTTTCTTCCCCAGCCAAGGACATAAGAGCAAATGGTTAAAAAACCAACCGAATGTGAGTATGCAGAAAGGGAAGGGCAGTTTTTCTCCCTCAGCAGAGAAGTTAGCAGTCTCAAGGTTTGGCAAGATAAAGTTGCCAGGTGCTTCTCATTTATATCGGAAGACAAGGATCAAGGCTGGGGACAGCCCTCTCCCACTGACTCGGGGGGCTTTCCTATCTGGTAACACCTATTTGGTGTTGGGGAGAGGTGTCTATTACATGACTACTTTATATATTTTGGAAATTAGCACCTTATCAGCTGTATAATTGGGTTCCATTTTCATTTTGATGCTGGTTTAATTTTGCTACGTGAGATGTCTGTTATTACTGCCTTTGTTTTTTTCTAGGATTTTTATACTTTTGCGACTTCCATTGGAATCTTCTATCCATTTTGTGTTTATTCTTGTGTATGGTGTAAGATGGTTGTCTAGTTACATTTTTTTGCATGCACCTGTCCAATTATCCCAACATCATTTGTTGAAGATACTATCTTCATTCCATTATGTGCTCTTATTTCCTTTCTGACTGAAAATTCTTGCTTCCCCCAAAGAACTTTTCTTTTGACGCTCATCTCCAGAAAGCATTACTCATTTTCTTCCTCCATCTTCTTGTGCATAAGTTCTGATGCAGGCCCTCACCATATCTTACATGAATGATTGCAGTAGCTTTCTGATTTGTCTCCCTGCATCCACCAGCTGCCACATCAGCAGTACACACTGGACTGATTTTCCTTAAATGAAAATTTAATCATGTTATTTTTCCACTTAACATCTTTTAGTGCCACCCAATCACCTTTAGGACTGAATCCAGACTCAGTATGGTAATAACTTAGCCCCGGCCATTCTTCAGGACCCTGTCACAGCAGTGCTGAACTGCAGCCTGCTCTCGTGCACCTATGTATCTTTATACATCCTTGTTCTTCTACCTACAATGGTATATCTCTCATACTCTACACCAGTTAATTGTCAGGAAGATGCCTCCTCACTTCTCTGGCTTGGTCTCCTTTTCTTCTTTCCTTTTTTCTTTCTTTCTTTCTTTCTTTCTTTCTTTCTTTCTTTCTTTCTTTCTTTCTTTCTTTCTTTTTTTTAGCATTCTCAAAGATAAACTTTATTTTTTTTTAATCTTTATTGTTCAGTTTATTAATTACATTGTTTCCCCTTTTTTATCCCCCTATATCTCCCCTCCACCCTGTACCTATCCCACCCTCTGCCCTCACCTCCCCCTCCCCACTGTCCTCTCCCATTGTTGCAAGATTTTTGTCCAGTCTCTTGCTGTACTTCCCACAACCCTTTTCTCCCCAAGAATTGTCAGTCCATTCCCTCTCTATGTCCATGTCTCTGTTATATTCACCAGTTTATCCTGTTCATCAGCCTATCAATTCACTTGATTTTTATGTTCATTTGTTGATGGATGTGTATTTGTTGTTCATAATTTATATTTTTACCTTTTTCTTCTTCCTCTTCTTAAAGAATATCTTTCAGCATTTCATATAATATTGGTTTGGTGGTGATGAACTCCTTTAGCTTTTTCTGATCTGCAAAGCACTTTATCTGATCTTCAATTCTGAATGATAGCTTTGCTGGATAGAGTAATCTTGGTAGATTCTTGCTATTCATTATTTTGAATATTTCTTGCCACTCCCGTCTGGCCTGCATCGTTTCTGTTGAGAAATCCGCTGACAATCATATGGGTGCTCCCCTGTAGGTAACCAACTGCTTTTCTCTTGCTGCTTTTACTATTCCCTCTTTATCTTTTGCTCTTGGCATTTTAATTATGATATGTCTTGGTGTGGTCCTCTTTAGATTCCTATATTTTGGGGTTCTGTGTACTTCTTGGGCTTTTAAGTCAGTTTCTTTCACCAGGTGGGGGAAGTTTTCAGTCACTATTTCTTCAAGTAGGTTTTCATTAACTTGCTCTCTCTCTTTTTCTGGCACCCCAATAATTCAGATGTTGGCATGCTTGAGGTTGTCCCAGAGGCCCCTTATGCTATCTTCAATTATCTGAATTCTTTCTGTTTCTTGCTTTTCCAGTCGAGTGGATTTTGCTTCTTTGTATTTAAAATCTTTGACTTGGCTCTTGTGGCCCTCTGGACTGCTTTTAGGACTTTATGTAATATTTTTTATTTCAGTCTGTGTATGCTTGATTTCTAGTTGGTCCTTTTTTTTTTATCTGTGAGGGTCTGGTTCGTATCCTCAGAGGTCTTGTACATTTCCTTGAGGGTCTCATTCATTTCCTTATAAGTCTCATTCATTTCCTGGTTGGTCTTGTTTATGTCCTTGTAGTTCTCATTAAGTTCATCGGCCTTTTGTAGGAGCCTCTTGAAAAGCCTTATAACTGTGGTTTTGAACTCTATGTCTTGTCGTCTTTTCTCCTCCATTTCTTTCACACCTGATTTCTTTCCATATCTCTGCATGGTGGCTGCTTTATGTGGTAGATATCCTGTAAGGGTCAGTGGCACAGCCTCCCCAGTTATTTGAGATGGGTACTCTTACTGCAATCCTTTATGGGTTGTACAGTATTTTTGAATTTAAATCCAGCTTGTTGTTGTTAGTCCTAGGAGGGTTTGACCTTCAGGCCAATTGACTGTGAAGGGAGACTGTGTTCAGGTTGGATGGGTGGAGTTTCTGAGCTGCGCAGGCAGCCTCAGTGTTAGCTACATCCTATGCGGTGCTCGCGTGCGCACACGGGTCTATGTTGGATGGGGATGGCTGCAGGCACCTCCAAGAGAAAGCTGCTAGTCTCTTCCCCTTGCCAGACAACTCTGCCTCTCCCCAAATGAGTCTGCACACCCAAAGTCTCGCCCAGGGTTGTAAAACAGATGGTTTCTGGGACCAGGAGACAGGTTTCCAGGGAGCAAGTCACGTGTCTGTGCGTGCAAATTTCTTTTCCCAGCTACCTGGTTTCTCCGCAGCCTAGGAGACCTCTGCCGCGCTCGGCTTCCAGGGTGCGTCCCCCAGACCTCGGACCTCACCTGCCACTGGGGAATCTGTGCAGTGGGATGTCTCCACGTACCTCAGATCTCAGACCTCGCCTGGTGCTGGGGAATCCGTGTAGTGGGGCGTCTCCGCCCTCCCCGTTGGAGAAATCCAGGTGGGGTTGCTGCTCCAGCCCCACAGCCTGCACGCATGACCAGGACGGCTCCTAACCTGTTTCCGTCTTCAAGGCTGCACTCCCGCCACTCTTCTGAGTCTCAGTGTCCCACCTTTACCTTTATTTGTGGAGTTTTCACTCAGCCAGCTTTCTGGTGATTCTGGGTGATGTTTGTTTTGTTATTATGTTGTAGTTTTTGAATTGTTGCACAGGGCAGAACAATAGGTGTTTACCTATGCCGCCATCTTGGTTCTCCCTCCTGGCTTTGTCTCCTTTTCGACTGGCCCAGGAAGATGTAGGATTTTTCACTCCCATGCTCTCCCTGCATGAGGATTTGCTGGTTTGCAGATCTCTGTTCCCCATTCTGTTTCCACCTTTGATTCTATTGCTATCCTCAATATCCCTTCCTGAATGTGACTGTTCAAGGGCAGGGAGACTTCTTGTAATGATGGGTAGGCTAACTGATGCCTTTTTAGTTTTTTTTTTTTTTTAGTACTATGAAGGACAATGGATTAAGCAAATGTGTTTTTGTTGTTTGTTTAGTGAGTGATGGGGAGGAGACCATTCTTTAATCACTTTGGTAGCATCTGCCCTCTTTATTCTCCACCTTCAAGATGCAAACACCTTCTCTCCCCCCATTTAAGATTTTAATACAAATGTTTGTGAAAGTAAATGAAAGGTTCAATTAAGTTGAAAGGTATTTGAATGGCATGAAAGTACATTTGTATATCTTCGGAGTAAAAGAAAAAGTAAAGTCCAAATAAGTGACATAGCAATCAAGACAGGTTGTGACATGAGTTCTGCCCTATTCCACGACGACTACAGGGATATGCACCATGTAAATTTTGGGACCACAAGGCTATTTTTAAATTAAAATGCTCCAGTTGTGTGCCTAAACTCATACAGTAAGCATTCCTGGCTAAAATCTTCAGTCGTGACATAGCCTCAGAAAGTAACTCCCTAAATACCTGTTATTCTACAGATCTGGGAAGACAAAGGACTAAGTAGAGAAATCTTTTAGAGAGTTAAAACTTCATCATCCATATTTTACTCAAAACTATCTTTGTCTATTTATTATTTTCTTCTGGGTAGAAGCAGTCAATGTAGACTGGTTTTCTTTGTCCTTTTTTTTTTCCTTGTGAAGGTGACCTTGAAAGAACGTGATCTGGCTATTGTAGATACCAGATGGAAGAGGGCTATGTGAATTGCACATGACCCTCCTGAAGGAGAAGTAACCCTGTATTGTGTTGTGAGAGACGATGAAAGAATTTTCCACTGTGTCTTTCATAGCTGTGTCCACCCCTTCTTATACATAAGACTGTTCCTCTTCACTTGTCATGATAAAATCCAAATTGCTCAAATCATGGCTGCTGATCCACAGAATCAATTCCTTTTACTTCTGAAAACTTTTCTAGATTCACCCATTCCTGAAACTGACTGAACTTCAGCACATCCTCACTTAGTAAACTTACAAAAAATTCTGCCCTCCTTTTCCAAGTTGGAAATCCCATTTGGGAACTTTTATGCCTGGAATTTTAAAATAAACATTACAGCTAATGGTGTTCTGGTTGACCTGTTTTCAGTGTCAAACCCACTGCCAGTCTCATTTCATAATATCCAATAGGAGCCCGAGGCCTTTAGTCCAACAGACCACAAATAATTGAGGCCCAACCATAACCAGGTAAGTGGGCTTGGAGCTGAACCCTCCCCATTGGAGTCTGCAGATGGGACCACAGCCTCACTTCCAGTCTCACTTCAACTTCAAGTTTTATTTTGTTATCACGACATAGCCTTGTCTATACTGACTAACTAACATATTTACTAAATTTGTAAACAATATTGGAACATTTTATTGGAAAACTTAAAATCTTGTTTGATTATATTTGTAGGAAATAAGTAAGTGCATGGGAAAATTTGTCATCAGACAAATGAATACATATGTAAGAATACATCCATTCATAAATAAATTCAAAATATTCAAAGATGTTTAATTAATTATAAAGTGAGACCAAATTATTCAAGGGACTCTTAATAGTGATTGCTAAAATTTGCAAGACTTATAAGTAAAATAATATGATTTATATAATGGAGTAAAAACCTTAAGGATGAATTAATTTCTTAAATAGAATTTTAATAAATCCAATACTGCTTTTTATAAACCATTCAAAATGCTGAAAGGTTTTTTCTGTGCATAAAATCTATACTCAAGGATATGTAGAAGCCTTCATATTTGGCAATTTGCTGTGTGACCCGGTGGAGTTGACACTGACAATGATTCACACTGGAGTCACTACCTAGGGGGTAATGAGATCTCAAAGAAAAGGGCTGCAAAGTACAAAAGGCAGAATAGAGAGGAACCAAGAAGGCAGCATAGGTAAACACCTATCTTGCTGCCCCACATAGCAATTTGAAAACTACAACTTAACGACAGAACAAACATCATCCAGAATCACCAGAAAGCTGGCTGAGTGGAAATTCCACAAATAAAAGTAAAGATAGGACACTGTGACTCAGAGGAGGCGGAGGGCAGCTTGAAGATATGTGCGGAGTCAGAGGTTTGGACCTGTGCGTGCATGTGACCAAGCGGAGAGGGCGGGCAGCTGTAAAGACAAAGGTGTCGCACTGCACTGATTCCCCAGTTCCGGGAGGTCTGGGGAACCCACACTCATATGGAGTGAAACTGGACAGTAGGGAAGCACACTGAAACTCTGGTGCTGCAAAGGTCTGCGAGCTTGTGGAGGGGGCGAGCTTGGGGAAAGTGCACGTAAGCTTGGGAACAGCAGAAGGTGCATGGGTACGCAGAGATGACTCGTGACTTGCTCTCTCATTCAGGAAACCACTGGACCGCATTGTTTTACAACCCTGGGTGAGACTTTGGGTGTGCAGACTCATTTGGGGAGAGGCTAACTTGTCTGGCAGCAGATAGAGCTTGGCAGCAGCTTCCTCTCAGAGGTGCTTGCAACTATTACCATCCAGCACAGAGACCCAGGTGCCACATAGGGTGGAGCTGATGCTGCCTGCTCAGCCCAGAGACTCTACCCATCCAACCAAGCACAGCTGACTCTCACAGGGAATTGGCCTGGAGGTCAAACCCTCCTAGTGCTAACAACAATAAGCTAGGCTTAACTTCAACAAGACTGTGCAACCCATAAAGGGCTGCAGCAAGAGTATCCACCTCAGGTAACTGGGGAGACTGAGCCACTGTCCCTCAGAGGATGTCTACCACACAAAGCTAATCGGCCAACTCAGGAAAGCAGCCACCATGCATATACATGGAAAGAAATTAGATGTGAAAGAAATGGAGGAAAAAAAATGACTGGACATAGAGTTCAAAACCATAGTTATAAGGTTTTTTAAGAGGTTCCTAGAAAAGGCTGATGAACTTAATGATACCTACAAGGATATGAAAAAGGACCAACTAGAAATTCAGCATACACTGACTGAAATAAAAAAATATTATACAAAGACCTAAAAGCAATCTAGAGGACTGCAAGAACCAAGTCAAATATTTGAAATACAAAGAGGCAAAATCCACTCAGCCGGAAAAGCAAGAAGCCAAAAGAATCCAAAAAATTGAAGATAGTGTAAGAGGCCTCTGGGACAACCTCAAGCATATCAACATCCAAATTATAGGGGTGCCAGAAAAAGAGAGAGACCAAGACAATGAAAACCTATTTGAAGAAATAGTGACTGAAAACTTCCCACACCTGGTGAAAGAAATTGACTTACTAGTCCAAGAAGCGCACCGAACCCCAATATATAGGAACCCTAAGAGGACCACACCAAGGCACATCATAATTAAAATGCCAAGAGCAAAAGATAAAGAGAGAATATTAAAAGCAGCAAGAGAAAAACAGTTAGTTACCTATAAGGGAGCACCCATACAATTGTCAGCCGATTTCTCAACAGAAACTATGCAGGCCAGATGGGAGTGGCAAGAAATATTCAAAGTGATGAATAGGAAGAATCTACAACCAAGATTACTCTACCCATCAAAGCCATTATTCAGAATTGAAGGTCAGATGAAGTGCTTCGCAGATAAGAAAAAGCTAAAGGAGTTCATCACCACCAAACCAACATTATATGAAATGCTGGAAGATATTCTTTAAGAAGAGGAAAAAGAAAAAGGTAAAAATAAAAATTATGAACAACAAATACACATCTATCAACAAATAAATCTAAAAGTCAAGTGAATTAAAAATCTGATGAACAGGATAAATTGGTGAATATAACAGAATCATGGGCATAGAGAGGGAATGGACTGACAATTCTTGGGGAGAAAAGGGGTGTGTGAGGGGCAGCAAGAGACTGGACAAAAATCATGCAACTATGAAAGAGGACAGTGGGGGGGGGAGGTGAGGGCAGAGAGTGGGATGGGTACTGGGTGGAGGGGAGCTATAGGGGAAAAAAAGGGGCAACAATGTAATTAATAAACAGTAATAAAGATTAAATTTTAAAAAAGACAGAATAAAGAGAGAGTAGAGGGAAGAAAGTATCTTAAGGAGTAGGGAGTGGAGAGAAGCTCTTACTGTGGAGAGGCAACCTGAGGAATGTGAATGGAAGTTAGGGGCAAGATAGAAAAGTCAGAGAATTCCTGAGTGCCCAGCACTCTGTGAATTTGATATTTTGAACTAAAGGAAGTGTTCAGTATGAAGAAAGGCGATAAGTCACTTTTCTCTCTCTTATTCCCTTCCTGATGCTGATATTTCTTTGTAAGAAAATGGATCTAAAGGAGTGATACCTGAGACCAACTGACTGGGTGAGTAGTAAGACTGTTTTGATTACTCTCTTATTCTATCCTGACCCATTCGTGATAAAGGCTAAATAAATAATAAACACTTATGTATGGGAGGCACTTTACAACGTACAAAGTGCTTTATAAAGCCCCAAAACTCATCCATTTCACCTCCACTATGGACTTCTGAAGTCCAAATTTTACTTCATCTCAGGTCTGCACATATGGAACCACAATCTCATATACTTACAAAGTTTTTAGAGACCTGCGAGATCATTAGGTTCAAACCATTCTTTTAGCAGGTGAAGGGATTAAAACTCATAAGAAAAAGCTAAAGGAGTTCATCACCACCAAACCGACATTATATGAAATGCTGGAAGATATTCTTTAAGAAGAGGAAAAAGAAAAAGGTAAAAATAAAAATTATGAACAACAAATACACATCTATCAACAAATAAATCTAAAAGTCAAGTGAATTAAAAATCTGATGAACAGGATAAACTGGTGAATATAACAGAATCATGGGCATAGAGAGGGGATGGACTGACAATTCTTGGGGAGAAAAGGGGTGTGTGAGGGGCAGCAAGAGACTGGACAAAAATCATGCAACTATGGGAGAGGACAGTGGGGGGGGGAGGTGAATTTTACAGAAGTGATAGAGTTAGTTGGAATAAAATCAATAAGGCTTTTTGTTTGTTTGGTGGGTTGTTTTTACTTCCTAATAACACTAACCTCAGTTCAAAGATTGGCTTTTAAGTGGAAGATATGAATTTGGGGAAAGTGAGGAAGAAGAAGGGAATAAATTGACTCTTGTCTGAAAGCATCCGTTTGCAAGTTCCTTGATACAAAACATTTCCAAAGGAACTCAAATTTGCTTGCAGTAGCTATTAACACATGAGTCTCAGTGCCCTAGTATAAGACAGTCCCCATCATAGATTACACATTACAATGTTCAGAAATAAGGGCTGTGGTAGGTAGCCTCAAAGTTGGTTCCTAGTTATCCCTTCCTCCTGTGTAATTTCCTTGCAATGTGGGCTGGACTTAGTGACTCACTTCCAAAGAATAGAAGTAAAGTATTGCATCTGAAATTTAAGTTATAAATAATGTGACTTCTGTCTTGAGTATTCTCTCTCTCTCTTTCTTTCTCTCATCACTCACTCTAGAGAGAGCTAGCTGCCATGGTTTTAGTTAGTCCTGTGGAGAGGTTCATGTGGCAGCTAGAAGGGAGGCCTTCAGCTAATATCCAATAGGAGCCTGAGGCCTTTAGTCCAACAGACCACAAATAATTCAGGCCCAACATCAACCAGGTAAATGGGCTTCGAGATGGACCCTCCCTATTGGATCTTCAGATGAGACCACAGCCTCACTGCCAGTCTCATTTCATAAAAGCAGCCTCATGTAATCCCATGAGCCAGAGGCTTCCGGCTAGTGGATCCCAGAGTCCTGACTCAGAAAACTGTGACATGATAAATGTTTTCTTTTTAAACTGCCTGCTAAGTGTTGGGCAGTAACAGTTAACTAATACAAGAGTGAAATAAGGACAAAATAAATGTTAGTTAACTGATTATTTTCTCACTTTGATCAGCATGTATCAGTCTTGAAGACAGACCTTGAAATGTTTTTAACTTTTCTTCAGCACTGTTACCAGTAAGCTTGCAAATCACACAATTGAAAAACATATCCATTTATCTACTTGCATTTGTTACTCACTGCACATCATGGTTAAAAATACATCTAAGTAATGAGGAAAAACATTGGGGACCAAGTCAGTTATACAAGTTCAGCAACTATTTGGGTGCAAGATCTAGAGATATTTTCAAGACATGGAGGAGTCTGCCATAATTTTAGGTGTGAATTATCATCTGGGCCAGAGAGCTTCTCTTCTCTGAGGATGTCCCTCCCCAATAGCTGATCCTAAAAGGTGCTCACAGAACTCCTGGTTTTGCTAACATCACATTGCTTTATTTGCTGAGCTGGAGATATGCCACAAAATACATAAAAATTCCCATTTTTTAATAATTATACCTGCAAAGAGGAATATTTCCATACTGACCCAGCCTGTAATCAAGTTCCACCTGAAAGATAAAGGTTTGGAGGACAATAAAAGTTGTTTGCAGTAACAAAGATGCACACTGCAAGCCAGAAGAAGCAGACCCGACCTAAAAGTGTGGGGTTGAGTTTAGAGAGTAAAGTTCTGGGGAGTTTGGCATGTGGGGAAATTCCAAAATGCCATATAGCCACAATGAAAGGAAGCTCTATTCATTTTGGATATCTATTTAAAAAACACAAAACAACAGAATGAAAGATTAGGGAAGAGTCGTGATCAGTAGAGATTTATTCAATTTAAGGTTCTTACGACTAAAACACAGCTTGTTCATATCTGGGTGCTGAGTTGGAAGCCCAACTAGTTCCTCCACCCTCACATTTTTGTTGTTAATTTCTTTTAAGAAAAACATTTAGATGACCTGCCTAAAGAAAGAGATGTTACTACAGTTTCATGAAGTATCTATAATGAACATATTGAGGAATTTCTCAATATCTCTTCTGTTCCTCCTTATTCTTTCCTTTCTTTTCCTTTTACTTCTGCTTTTTCTTCTTCCTATTACTGAACAGCTTGGGGTGTTCCATTCAAGAACAAGATGTTATTGTCACAAGGTAGTTTTATTTTCTCGCTGCAAGTAAAGGAGACAGGATTCATATTCAATGTTCTCGCTCCTGGCTCCGTCTCCGCCCAGGGAGGCTTAGCCATGGCTTCCACTATTTGGTGAATTACAGGCTGATTTCTTCTTTGCAGCTAGTTATACTTATCTAGTTGGGCTCCTGTCAAACTCATCCTGTTTACAGCTACAACTGAAAAATACTATGCTACATTTTAACGTTTAGCAAGAATAACATTTGGTAAGAATTGCCCAGACCTTGAGAACCTTGTTCTATCTAACATTCATTTTTTTCTCCTCTCCATTTTCCTCTTCAAAAACATTACTAGCGTCTTTCACCAGCGTTCCTCTCTGCTATGGTAAATCAAACACCACCCCCCTAAGGATGGGGGTTTAGCCCTGAGGAAGCACTGTCACAAGAGGACACTGCATGTTTTGTGAATCTTTCTTGTCTTTAGTTGCACTAAAAGTCATATTGATATTATACTATTTTTAAAAATTTAGTGGCTCATTATTTCTAGATGTGGACTTTTCAAAATTTATATTCCTCTCTAAAGGAATTAAACCAATATACTAATGTGCTTCAGCATCAAGGAAGAGAACATTTGTATTTTCCCCAAATCTAACTCACTAATGACCCAGGGTGGCTTTTAAATAGAAGTGCTTTTGGGGTCCTGTTGTATGAAGGGAGCAGTCAAGACCCCTGTCCTAGCCAGCTGTGAAACCAAATTGATTTCAGAAAAAAGTAAAAGAAAGTTAAAGGAGACCATGTAAAAAGTAAAAGAAATAAATTGATCACACATGTGTAATCATTATTCATATGAGCACTCTCTCTATTATTTCATAACACAGCTGTATACACACACACAAAAGAAAACAGCCCCCTTTTCTTCTTCCTATTGGACTCTTATTAATTTCTGTTTAATGAAACACAAATGTTCATGTGGGTCATTGTGAGGGGCGCAGTCTTGTTGGGTGTTCGTTTAGCACTGGCTAGAGTGACTGTGCCCGTCTAATACAAATGTCTGTAGCCTTTGAAAGCCCCTTGACAGGGCCTCTTTTGAGCATGGCAGTTTCCATGGTCACCAGTGTGCTGATTTGCAACGAACATTGGAAGCTATGCTCATTATGTCCAAAAGTACATTGGGGGATGAAGAGAGGTTTTCTTGAGAGTTGGCAATTGGGTTGTTAGTCTCCCTGCCCACATACTTCCATCAAACAATGTCTCATTCAACTGTGTAAGTCAAGTTTAAAACTGCCATCTTTCCAGCTGCAATGGGCCTGGTGAGTGTGAACAGAAAAGCATCTCTCACAGAATCAACACGGCACAGGCTTTCAGGCTGTTCTGCTCCAGGGACTAGCAAGAACCCCAGAGGTGTGATAGATGAGTGGTGGAGTGGGAAGCAATGACACCTGAATTTTGTGGCCACACGGCACCAATTAGTAAGTGTCTTAACTGTTTTTGTGACATTTTGGTTTTTTTTTTCACCTACAAAACGAGATGAGTGAGTATCTATAGGTTCCTTTTCATCATTTAAATTCTGTGATTCAAAAACCCACTCTCAATGCTGACACAGTCATATTACATGTCCAGGACACATATGCAGCTTTATTTAGTTACTAGAGGCCCGTTGAAGGAAGATTCCTGCAATAGGGCTTCCTTCAGTGGTCTCCACCATCCTGCCTGCTTCCTCCCTTCCCCTCTGCCCCTGCCTGCTTCCCTGCCTTCTCCCCCGCCTTCACCTGTTTCCCTCCCTTCTCCATTGCCTGGCTTGCTTGTTTCTCTGCGGCTTTGATCCCTTCTGGAGCACCTGGCTTCCTTCTAAGCTGGCTTCAGTCTTCGCTCTTTGAATATGCAAATTAACTGCCATCTTGATTGTGTTAATTGGCTCCTGATTGGCTTGTGGGTGTGGCTTTGGCATGGTGGAGGTATGGTCAATTTGCATATTTCTCTTTTATTAGATAGAATTTTTAATATTTTCTTAGTTTGAAAGCATGAATGGAATGCTTCACATTTTCATATGAAGCATTTAAGTAAAATTGACCCCTTTCAACCTGTCAACAGAGAATATAGCTATAATAGTTTGAGAATTAATCTGAGGAAGCATCAGTTTAATTGCCTATGATTACCTTTTTTTAGCAACAATAATTGTCATCTATTTTGAAATAATACCTATAAAGCATTCTGGTTCTTATTTTCTATTCTGTGCTGAATGCTTTCATATCAAGAGAGGCTAGATAATTCTTTCAAAGGCTTACAGCTAAGTAGCAAAGCTTTATTTTGAATATAGATTATTTTGATGTCAAATTTATTGTTTTTCTATTTCTAAGACTGCCTTTTTTCTTCTTCCTGACAATCTTCAGTTAAAGGGCCCTGGAAATCAGGGTGGGAACAGAGAAGTTTACTATAAAGAGGTAAATCCAGTGGAACATTTGGTGGGCCCAAATAGAAGTTTTCTAGAAAAAGTGAAATTACACTAATTAAAGAGATGTGTATATCTATGTGTGTGACTGAAAAATAACTGAGATCTAGAGAGAAAGGACATATCAAAAGTTTAGTAATTTATGTCTCTATTTACTGAGTAAGCTAATTCCTATGTAATAAAGAGGTAATATGCAAATTGACCATCACTCCAACACACAAGTTGGTGACCCCATGTGGTCAAATATGGCTGCCCCCATGGGGACACAAGATGGTCACAGGAAAGAGCAGTTACGGGAGGAGGACCAGGCCTGTAGAGGAGAACAATTGGGCGGGGGGGGGGGGGGGAGATCTGCAGGGAAGGGCAGTTAGAGGCAACCAAGCTTGCAGGAGAAGGCAGTTGTGGGGGAACAGGCATGTAGGGGTGGGCAGTTGGGGGCAACTAGGCTGGCAGGGGAGGGCAGTTAGGGGTGACCAAGTCTTCAGATGAGCAGTTAGGTGTTGATTATGCTGGCAGGGGGTGATCAGGCTGGCAGGCAGAAGCAGTTAGGGGCAATCAGCAGGCAGGCAGGCAAGCAGTTGGAAGCCAGCAGTCCTGGATTGTCAGAAAGCAGTTGGTCATCCCTTGAGGGGTTCCAGATTGGGGAGGTTGCAGGCTGGGCTGAGGGAAAGCTCCACCTTGTGCACAAACTTCATGCACTGAGCCTCTAGTTATTTAAATAAAATTACTGTATTTGGAAAGCTTGTATATTGCACCAGGAATGTAAATTTATTTTTTATTTTTTTATTTTTATTTTTATACGGGCCTTCTTTAATTTTATTTCAAAAATTATGAAATGTTTAAATATACTGAAAGATAACAAAGAATCCATATAACCATTTTCCAAAGTGAACAAGATTCTCTCACACTGCATCTCTAAAAAAAATATGTACATCTTACTTATTTTCATCTTTTATCTAGCCAGGTTAACATAGGGTAAGATGGTGTATTCAATGCCAAGCTTGGTTGGAGAAATGATTTCTTTGGGCTTGTCTTTCTATAAATTGGGTATAACAATACATGCATCATATTATTGCCATGGTGAATACATGAATTCATACATTTAAAAAGCTTACAACAGTGTTTCGCTTATAGTATATACTTTATAAGTGAAGCCATTATCATTTAGGAAAAGCCACAAACCTCCCTACCTCAAAGCCCTTGCACAAACTATAAACACAATTCTTCTCTTGCCCTCTCAGACTGTTTAGTTTATGTCTTCTAACAGTTTAAATGTCACATTTTCAGGGAAGACTTCCCCAGTACTTCCAGATGAGGCTATATATTAATACATGTTGTACTTTTCCTGCAGTTATCTGAAATTATTAACTTTTGAGGCTGATTAACCCATTTGAGATGTCATACCCATTTACACTGTGAGGAAGCACCATGAGGGGAGAGGATGGTATCTGTTTGGTTGTTTTATTTTTACTAAATTTATTGGGGTGACATTAGTTAATAACATTATATAGTTCTGGCTGTTTTAAATTTCCAACACTTAGTACAAAGTTCACCTAATTTGTTTTGGATCAAGTTCTCTCCCATCAACACGCACGTAGCTAATTATGATAAATTTAATAAGTCTCATAACAGGATTCAACAACTTGTTTTCAGTTATTTTGGGTATTAAAAATATTGAAAGCCGTTCTGGCAAGCTGGCTGAGTTTGTTCGAAAGCCTTCCAAAAGGGCACATGCCTAGGTTTCAGGTTTGATCCCTGGTGTGTACAGGTTAACATAGTAACCAATGATTTTTCCTCTCTCCCTTCCTCTCTCTCAAACTCAATACAAATATACAAATATATCCTCCAGTGAGAATTATGTGTGTGTGTGTGTGTGTGTGTGTGTGTGTGTGTGTGTGTGTGTATGTGTGTGTTATGTATTAAGTTAAAGGTGCTGGTTTGCAGACTTCTTCAGAAAGAAAACTTTTAGGTATAAAGTTTGCTGCAGTTTAATTCCAAAGTAAAAAAGGTGATGGCGTGGAAGTTGGGAGAGGTGTAAGTTATCAGTTAATATATAAACAGAGGAAAAAGCTGACAGATAATCCTTCAATTCACATTTATATTTTTGCATAATTTCTACTTGTGATGAGTTTAGATGACTTGGTGACAAAAGACCAGTATCATCAAATCTGACTTCATTTTCCCAGGACTCTAGTCACTTATTTTCAAGTCTCCAAATCATATACCCAACTATTAGGGAAATAAAATGGTAAATAAGTAACCAACCTCAGAGACTTTTCAAAAGTACCTTTTCTTAAAGTTCAGTTCACAAACATCCCAATCGTTAATTCTGTGGAGCATTTATAAGTCAGTTTAGAGAATCAGACCCGAAGAGAAAGAGGAAGATACAGCCGAATTCTGTATCTATCATGCAGTGTTCTATATTTTTCTCTCATTAAATCGCTCTGTGTTAGCATATTAAAAGTTCCAAGAAACCTGCTTAACTTGGTTTAAATATTTTATACATATTTGACCACAGAACCACTTATCAAACACACTCTGAGAATTGCTAGTCCGGCTGCATTCTAGATTTACTAGTCTACAGTTCGAATAAAAATATAAAACCACCTTTATTGGCGTGGTTCCCAAACTTCCAGTGACCATTAAGAGTTCACACACTACCCATTTAATAATTCACTTTCACATCTTCTCAAGAGTTGCTGTTTTATAATTTGCAGTCTTTAAAAAAAATGTTTCAACATATTTTTGATTTAAGAGAGGAAGGGAGAGGGACAGACAAAAACATCAATGATGAGAATCACTGATTGGCTCCCTCTTGCATGCCCCCCACTTGACAGCCTGCAACCTGGTCATGTGCTCTTGACTGGAATCGAACCTGGGACCCTTCAGTCTGCAGGCTGAGGCTCTGTGCAGAGCCAAACCAGCTAGGGCCAGAATCTTTTAAGGTATGTAAATTTATTAACTGACACCCCTGAAGGAGATTAAAGCCACATTATAGCTGATTTGGAAAGAAAATAAAGTAAAGCTCAGCGAGGCCAGCAAAGCCACAGTGCTTCAACTGAACTGAGTGGCTGTTGCTTTTAGCATTCTGAGAGCTGATTTTTTAGTGTAGGATTATTTAAGAATCAAATGAGTTGATAAATATGAAATTTGGATGTAAAATGAAGTGCTGAACCACTGTCAATTGCTATTAAATAAACAAGTATATAGTGTGTATGGCAGGGACTATTCCAAGAGCTTGATTCTATTTACTGCTATTATCTACATAATATAAATAAGGAAATTGAAGTCCTCAGATTAGTATTAACTTGATGGAGTATATTGCTCTATGACCTTGGTATAGTGGCCTATTTTTTTAATAATACAGATCCCTAAATACATATTGGAGTTAGCTTTATCATGATTTTCAAAATGTTTAGTAAATTGCTCGTTTTATTCTCTCTATAACATTTGCCTAGCTGTAATTACAATTAAACTTTTGGTTTCCTTTCCCTTGTTCTAATTTTAATTCCCCTCAAATACATCTACATATTTTATTTTCTATTAGTTAGACTGACAGAAACAGGAAACCCGCTGCTCTTCAGAGAGCACCAACCAGATGTTGATAAGTACCTAGCCCTTGACAACAACCATTCTACTTTCTGTCTCTATAAATTGGACTACTCTAGGTATCTCTATAAGTGTAATCATATCGTATGTATCTTTTTGTGACTGGCTTATTTCACTTAGAATAATATCCTCAAAATTCATTCTTGTTATAGTATGTGTCAAACTTTATTTCCCTTTAAGGCTGAATAATAGTCCATACTCCATTTCATGTACATATATGCCATATTTTGTTTTGCATTTATATGCATTTTATTTGTTGATGGACACTTGGGGTATTTCTACCTTTTGGCTATTGTGAATAATGCTGCTATGAACGTAGGTGCATATATTTGAGTCCCTGTTTTCAATTCTTTTGGGCATATACCTACCCAGGAGTGGAATTTTTGGAACATATGGTAATTCTATTTTTAGCTTCTGAGGAATCTCAATACTGTTTTCCATAGCAGCGGCACCATTTTACACTCCCACTAACAGTTCACAAGGGTTCCAATTTCTCAGAATCCTTGTTAACACTTGCCATTTTATATTTTTGAAATGTAGGCAGTCTATCTCATAGATGTGAACTGGTTTCTCACTGTGATTTTGATTTGCATTTTCCTAATGATTAGTGATATTGGGTATATTTTCATGTGCTTACTGGCCAGTTGTATATCTTCTTTTGGGAAATATCCATTTAAATCCTTTGCCCATTTTTGAATTAGTTTATTTGTCTTTGTTGTTTAGTTGTAGAAGTTATTTAAATACTCTGAATATTAACATCTTATGTTTTGCAAATATTTTCTCCCATTCTATAGATTACCTTTTCACTCTGTTTGTATTTGATTTTAAGCTCACTTTTTATTTTTACAGTGTTGTCGTTTAAAGAAGTATCCTTCCTTGTCTAAAACTATTCACCCACAGAAGTATGTTTACTGATTCTACTAGTATTTCCTGGATGTGATACAAAATTTATGAAATTGCGAATAGACCTTTGGTGAGCTAGACAAGAATCAGCAAACATAGTTAGGGTCTAGACAGGAGAAAGAAACTGCAACAATGATTATAACAACAAAAAAATTAATAAAAAGAACAATTAAGCAGATGTTGGATAATGAAAAAGGCAAAAGAAGAAACATAACAGATAGTAATTTCAGGAAGTTGCTGCCATCAATAGGGGGGCTGGGGAAATAAAAGGAAGAGGTTGGTGTTATTAAAATTTAACAAGTGAGAAGAGGGGCTTATGAGGTTGGCCCAGCCTTCTGCTCTTATCTTGGGGAAGTAGTGATGCACCTGACTCTGGGACTGTGCAAACACTGCAAGTGGTTGCTGCCGCCAAGGTAAAGAAGCCATGTGATGGCAATGCTGATGTGACATGAAGCATTGGAATAAAAAGCATCTACCCAGTGTCCTTCCTTCAGCGTCCATCTCCCTGGAAGCAGACCATGGCTTAAATGGTATAAATACTAGTTTCTAGAGTGTCAGCCCCATTCTCACTAAGCAGAGTATAGAAAGGTGGATATACAGCTCAGAGACAATAGCATAATAGGATAGCCACTAAGACCCGTTTTATGGCCTTTGTTCATTTTTATAACTCCAGAAACTAGGACGGTGTCAGGAATATATTAAGTATTGAGAAGTATTTGGTGAATAAAAAAGAAATGGACCTAAGAAACAAAATACAAATGAAATAAACTGTTTTGTACTTCACTCACTTAGGACTTAATTATATTTAATTTTTAGTTGCTCTGAATATGAACTGCCTGCTCAAAACTTTATTATTAGAGTGGCTTCCATTTACTGGGCACTTACATTGTATTAAGGGTTCAACATACTTATTCCTTTTAGGCTTCCTGCAAATGAAGGTAGCCCTATTTCATTTTACAGATGAGAAAAGTGGGCTTGGAAGTTAAGCAGTATGCTCAAGATCAACCTGGTAGCAAACAATAGAACTGGGATTGAAAACTTGGGTCAGTTTGCTTCCACAGGCTGTACTCTTAACCTTTAGTCTCATACGATCAGTCTTCCACATGGTATTTAAATACACTCACTGGACACTCTTTAGTCTTTTTTGTCTTAGCTGCACTGTCAGCAAATTTGATCTGGCTTCACAGGGCCTGCACATCAGAATCTGTACATGTCCTTCAACAATTGAGTTTTCCTTAGTCCTTTTGGTTTCTCCTCCCCTCCCCTCCCCTCCCCTCCCCTCCCCTCCCCTCCCCTCCCCTCCCCTCCCCTCCCCTCCCTCCCCTCCCCTCCCTTCCCCTCCGCTCTCCTCTCCTCTCCACCAGATCAGAGACACAAACCCACCTTCTTGGCACCCAGCAGCCCCAAGCCCCACAGTTGAGGCACTGGGGCTGCTGGGGGTGAGGAGGGGGCAGCAGAGACACAAACCCGCAAGAAACCTGTGGAAAGGGAGAAAACTATCACAACTTTATCTTCATTTCCTCAAGTTGAGAAAACTGCCCCTGGATTACTTAGTGCTGTGGCCAACACCTTTCTACAAACACAGGGTAATGTTATGACCACTCCCAGGAAGGTCTGGTCAGAATACTGTCTCCAGGGAATAATGCTACTGTGGCAAATCATCTGAGAGAGGAAACAAGCTTTTGTTGGGTTTATTCTGAAGGTCAGCTAACATGCCACCCCAACATATGCTGTGTTGTTATATTGATGATCTTGAGCTGCAGATGCTTGAAAAACAGCAAATGCATGCAGAGGATTTCACTGAAGTCTCCTGATCTGTCTAAAATCGGACTCCCCTAAAGGAGCTTAAATGTCATAGGTCCCCTTGATGGGAGGTGTCAACAGGCAGAGAAGACTGACTCCTGTCACAGGACAGGAGAGTAGAAGTTGACATCACACCCAAACTTTGTTACAGACTATTTCCCCCCACCCCATTCATCTTTCCTAAATATCATTTACTCTCCTCTAAGATGCCTATATCTCCCTTCCTCTTTCCCTACGAAGAAGGTATTTAAATCTGCATTCTAAGTCATCTTGGGGAGTTACTCATTTTTCCCTGAGATCTCCCACATATACATGAGGTACACATGTTAATGAACTTTTGTTTTTATCTTGGTGATCTGTCTTTCATTACAAGGGCCTCCACTAAAAGAACTCAGAAAGGTAGAGGAAAACTATTTTTTCTCCTCCATAATTCTATCTCAGGAAATCAAATCCCCAGCTGAACAATGAGGTTGGCTCAAGTACCAAGAAGTCCTGGCTGACAGGAGGGAAGCTTCTAGGGAGAAATCAATGATACTGGCATCAAAGTGGGATGGAGGTCACATACATGGTTGCTGGTGGGAGTTTAAAGTGGTGCAACATTTTTGGAGGATGATTTGGCAAATTTGATATAAATGTTCAAGGTACATCCAAGAGTCTTCTTCTAGGAATCACATCTGCTTAGATAAAGCACAAGTGCATAAGCCCTGGTCAGAACCCAGGATGCTACTGTGGACTCCCCTTCCACAATAGGAAAACCTGGAAACAACCTGCATTTTTTAGGATAAGGTAGCATCTATACTAATAAAAGGGTAATATGCTAATTAGACTGAACATTTTCCAGACATCCTTTCCCAACAAAGCCATGTTGGTGGGGCCAAGGCAGAAGAGGTTAGAGGCAATCAGGCAGGCAGGGGAGAGCAGTTAGGGGAGCCAGGCCAGCAGAGGAGAGCAGTTAGGGCAAAGAGACTGTCAGAGGAGAGCAGTTAGGGGGATTAGGCTGGCAGGCAGGTGAGCAGTTAGGAGCCAGAGACCCCAGATTAGAGAGAGTGCAGGCCAAGCTGAGGCGACCCCTTTCCTGTGCAAGAATTTCCTGCACATGAATTTCCTGCACTGGGCCTCTAGTATATAATAAAATTACAGTAATGCACCAAAAAGACAAGCTATGTCTCACTATTTGCATTTATGTACTATGCAAACACTAAAAGAAAAGTTCATAAAATGGACAAAGAACGATGAGTTGCTGTGGTTTTCATTAAATTCTCATGATCTCCAATAAGAAAATGCAATTTCTTTTGTGATGTTAATTGGGAAAGAACTTCTCAAAATATAAAATCATTAAAAATATGAGGTAAGAGATGCTCTGGGTAATTCTTAAAAGTATGGTCTTTGCTTTCAGACAGTTTATAGACTTTCTGAGAAATAGCAATGAAAGAGAAAAAGTGTAGCCAGATTTGCTGAGCCTTTGCTTTGAAATAGTTATCTTCAAATTTATTTGTGTGTAAAGGGAAGGGGAACTTGATGGAACTTACTCTGGGACTTACTCTGAAAGATTTTGAATTTTAGTTCAGAGGTGGAGCTCAATAATCTGCATTTTACCAAATATCCATGGCTTTCTTACTTAGGTAGTGTATAAGCCATATCTCAGGAAGATGTTCTAGGTTTTTTTAAAAGAACAAATGAGCCCAGCCAGTGTGGCTGAATGGTTGAGCATTGACTTATGAACCAGGAGGTCACGTATAATTCCAGGTCAAGGCACATAAAGGTAGCCTATCAATGAGTTCCTCTCACCATTGATGTTTCTGTCTCTCTCTTCTCTTCCTTTCTGAAGGTCGAAGTAAAGCTGGCATTTGAGAAAGAGGATTAGGCATACTCTTGAGGGGATAATTTAGAGGTACTGATAGGACCATACTTCTTGCTGCTTCTCCCAAAGAACTTTCTAACTATTATAATAGGAAAAATATTATAATTAGAAATGCATTCGTTTGCTTGGAATATTTTTCCTAAAGAAATGTAAATAAGTTAAGAGGCAAAGATTATTTGGACCTTAGCCATTATCTATACTTCAGTTTGGCTGGCTTTCTTAGATCTTCCTTTAGAAAGGTTGTGATGGGGAGCAGATGGTGCCAGGGACATTGCTGCCCAGAGTGCAGGGAGGGAAGGCTCTTAAAGTGGACAAGGCTATTCTATGATTTCAAAAAGAATTGAGGATCTGGGGAGGAAAATGGAAAGAAAATGAGGTGTATAGATGCCATTTACAAGCCGGCAAGGTCCAGAAAAGATTGGGGATGTCCATTTACTTGTAAGATCAAAGTAATGTAGGGTTCTTAATAGAATTATAGCATTTTTTTGCTCTAGTTTGCTTGTTTGTATCAATCAAAGTTCCTAAGCTGAAAATTTGTAAAATGATGTGCTTCTTTATTTGAGACTATTGCTTCATATAGGCATGCTCTAGAATCGCAGCTTTCAGAGATCACCTATAAGAATCCTAAGACATCTCCTAGTTCCAGGACAGCACATAGATTTCAACTCATGTGCAATCTCCAGCTGAGTAGTAGTGACTGCCTCGTATACCATGCTGCAAATAATTATGTGAATGGTTTGCAGTGCCTGCTTTGTCTGTCATGGGAGTAGGCATAACTCCATTAGTCTAAAATCCTAATTTTATGCACACCATACATTGAAATTCAGACTTAGTCACAGAGAAACCTCAGAAAAGATAGAAAGAAATAAGCATGTGGTTTGTGAATCGTTGTGTGGGCATGGGTTTAAAATGACTTTTTGATTTCCTTTACCAGAAAAGTTGCCCACAGGACTCCAGATGTTGAGAGAAGGGTTCACTGTTACATTTGGGGGTTGTTGTGTACACTATTTTAGTACCTATCCTTTTCCTATTTGTGCATCTTTAGAATTGAATGCACCAAGGGATCAATAAATGGAAGCCTAAATAGTGCAGGGGGGAAATGTGTGAGCAACTTTGTAGAATAAAATTCTTCATACATTTTCAAGCTCTTTTACGAATACTTAAATTTCTGAGTGCATTAAGGGTTCCTTTTTCTTTACATCTTCACTAGCATGTTATTTGTTGATTTATTGATGGTAGTCATTCTGGCAGATGGAGATTGTACCTCATTGTCATTTTACTTTGCATCTCTTTGATGATTAGTGACATTGAGCAATTTTTCCTATGTTTTTTTCTTTTTTTTATGTAACAAATCTTTATTGTTCAGATTGTTAATTACAATGTTCCTCTTTTTTCCCCCATAGCTCCCCTTCACCCATTACCCATCCCACCTTCTGCCCTTACCACCCCCCCTACTGTCCTCATCCATAGGTGTATAATTTTTTCCATTCTCTTGCTGCACCTCCAACACCCCTTTCCCTACAAGAATTGTGGGTCCCTTCCCTCTCTATGCCCCTGAGTCTATTATATTCACCAGTTTATCCTGTTCATCAGATTTCTAATCTACTTGATTTTTCAATTCACTTGTTGATAGATGTGTATTTGTTGTTCATAATTTTTATTTTTACCTTTTTTCTTCTTCTTCCTCTTCTTAAAGAATACTTTTCAGCATTTCATATAATCCTGGTTTGATGTTGATGAACTCCTTTAGCTTTTCTCATCTGTGAAGCACTTTATCTGCCCTTCAATTCTGAATGATAGCTTTGCTGGGTAGAGTAATCTTGGTTGTAGATTCTTGCTATTCATCACTTTGACTATTTCTTGCCACTCCCATCTGGCCTGTATAGTTTCTGTTGAGAAATCAGCTGACAAGTGTATGGGTGCTCCCTTGTAGGTAACTAAGTGCTTTTCTCTTGCAGCTTTCAGTATTCTCTCTTTTTCTTTTGATCTTAGCATTTTAATTATGATGTGTCTTGGTGTGGTCCTCTTTGGATTCCTATAGTTTGAGGTTCTGTGTGCTTCCTGGACTTAGGATTCCTATAGTTTGAGGTTCTGTGTGCTTCCCAGGTGTGGGAAGTTTTTGGTCACTATATCTTCAAATAGATTTTCAGTATCTTCTTCTCTCTTTTTTTCTGGCACTCCCATAATTTGGATGTTGGTATGCTTGAGGTTGTCCCAGAGGCTCTTTACACTATCTTCAGTTTTTTTATTCCTTTTTCTTTTTGCTTTTCCAGCTGAGTGGATTTTGCTTCTTTGTATTTGTATATGTCTCTGTATAATATTTTTTATTTCAGTCAGTGTATGCTTAATTTCTAGTTGGTCCTTTTTCATATCTTCGAGGGTCTCCTTCATATCTTTGAGGCTCTCATTAAATTTATCAGCCTTTACTAGAAGCTTCTTGCAAAACCTTATAACTATGGTTTTGAACTCTATGTCCAGTCTTTTATTTCCCTCCATTTCTTTCAAATGTGATTTGTTTCTATGTCTGCATTTTGGCTGCTTCTCTGAGTTGCTTGAGTAGCCTTGTGTGGTAGGTGTTCTTTAAGGGACAGTGGCTCAGCCTCCCTAGGTGGATACTCTTGGTGCAGCCCTTTATGGGTTGCACAGTCTTGTTGTAGTTAAGCCTAGATTGTTGTTGGTATCAGTGGGAGGATTTGACCTCCAGGCCAATTGGCTGTGAGGATCAGCTGTGTTTACGCTGTGAGAGCCGCTACTCAGCTTGGATGAGGCAGAGTCTCCCGACTGAGCAGGCAGCCTTGGTTTCCTGTCAGCCCAGCCCTAAGCAGTACCTGGGTTTCTGTGCCCCACAATAATGGCTGCATGCACTTCTGAAAGAAAGCTTCCGCTGAGCTCTGCCCACTGCCAGACAGTTCAGCCTCTCCCCAAATGAGTCTGCACACCCAGTCTCACTCAGGGTTGGAAAAACAATGCAGTCCAGTGGTTTCCCTTCTTTCTTTCCCCCTCCTCCCAAACTAGAGAGCAAGTCATGTCTCCTCTTTGCATACTCGTGCACCTCTCCAGTTTCCACGTTTACTCTGTGAGCTCGCAGACCTCTGCAGTTCCCGAGTTTCAGCGTGCTTCCCTCTTATGGTCCACTTTCACCCCTGTGAGTCTGGGTTCTCTGAGACTCACCCAGAACTGGGGAATCAGTGCAGTGGGATGCCTTTGCCTCCCTCCGTATTTGAGAAAACCAGCTGGGTATTCAGCCAGCCGCCTGCCCTTTCTACTCGCACATACGGCTCCACACCTCTTTCTCCACATTCTCTGAAACTCTGCTCTCCACAGCTCCTCTGAGTCACAGTGTCCTTCTATCTTTCCTTCTGTTTGTGGAATTTCTACTCAGCCAGCTGTCCAGTGATTCTGGATGATGTCTGTTTTGTCTTTTAGTTGTAGCTTTGAAATTGTTGTGTGGGGCAGCAGGATAGGTGTTTACCTATGCTGCCATCTTGGTTCCTCCCTTTTTCCCTATGTTTCTTGACCATCTATTTGCATGTCCACTTTGGATAAGTGTCTACCCAGGTCCTTTACCCATTTTTTAATTGAATTGTTGGTCTTCCTTTTGTTGAGTTGTGTGAGTACTCTATATATTATGGAAAGTAATCCCTTATCAGATGTATCATTGGCAAATATATTCTCCCATACATTGGATTCCTTTTTACTTTGAAGATTTTTTCTTAAGCTCTGAAGCTTTTTCTTTTAAATTTAGTCCCATTGGTTTATCTTTTCCTTTGTTTCTCTTGTCCCAGGCAATGTATCAGTTACAATTCTTCTCCAGATATTTTGCTGCCTACATTTTCTTCTAGGATTTTTATGGTTTTTTGACTTACATTAAGCCTTTTATCCATTTTGAATTTATTTTTGTGTATGGTGCAAGTTGGTGGTCTAGTTACATTTTTAAATCTTTATTATTGAAAGTATTACATATGTTCTCCTTTTTCTACCATTGACCCCTTTTACCCCACCTTCCCTTCTCTGCCCCAGATCATTATTTCACACCATTTATTGAAGAGGCAATCTTTACTCCATTGTATGCTCTTATCTTCTTTGTCAAATATCAATTGAGCATAATGGGGTAGCCCAAGTGCCCGTCAGTAGATGAATGGATTAAAAACCTGTGGTACATTTACACAGTGCAATACTATGAAGCTGTAAAGAAGAAGGATCTCTTACCCTTTGAGGCAGCATGGAGGGACCTTGAGTGTATTATTCTGAGTGAAGGAAGCCAGTCAGAGAAAGACAAGTATCACATGATCTCATTTATTTATTTTTTAACATTTTAATTTTATTGTTTAAAGTATCACAAATAGTAGTACATATGTCTCCTCCCCCGCCCCTTGACCTTCACCTGGCCTCCCCTTCCCCCCAGCACATGCCCTTACCCCACCCGCCCACCCACCCCCAGTGTTTTGTGTCCATTGGTTGTGCTTATATGCATGCATACAAGTCCTTCAGTTGATCTCTTATCCCCCCTCCCCCAAAACTCCCTAGCCTTCCTGCTGCAATTGGACAGTCTGTTCAATGTTTCTCTGCCTCTGTATCTATCTTTTTGTTCATCAGGTTATAATGTTCTTTGTTATCCATAACACATGATCTCATTTATATGTGGAATCTAATGAGCAAAATAAGCTGATGAACAAAATGGATACAGAGACACTGAAGCATGTAATAAACTGACGTATTTCAGAGGGAAGGAGATGGAGAAAGAGATTAACCAAAGAACTTATATGCATATATGCATAGCCGAGGTACAGATAATAATGCAGAGAAGGTCTGGGGAGGGGTCGGGATCTAGGTGGAAAGGGTCAATTGCGGGGGGTGGGGCGTGGGGCGGGGAAGGGAACATCTGTAATGCTTTCAACAATAAAGATAAATTTAAAAAATTTCTGAGTACACTTCCACATTCCTGACAGGACTAAGGACATGGAGCAGAAATCAATGTGCTCACAATAAAGAAGGCTGAATTCACCTCTCTACACACCATACCATTTGCCAGTTGTTGATGTAATAAGAAATGCTAGGCATACAAGATAATTTCTGGGGAAGCTCCACACTCCCTGAAGAGAGACTCTAGTGTCCCCTTGTATCTAAGCATTTGCCCAAAAGAATCTAGGTAAGATTGGGATACTAATGAAAAAGTGACTATTCCCAGGGATATGACCACTGGTCTTGGTCCTTTTGGAGTTGTTAGATATAGTAGAAAAGGAGCAGTCCCCAGAAACTCTGATTAGAGACAGGGATGGTGAGAAAATTTCCAGACTCTCCCAAATGCCTGTAATCTACCTGAATCTTATAAAACATAATTCATGTCTGGTCCTTGGCCAGGACAAACAAAAGAGCCTTTTGACAGTTGATTTTTAAAATTCCACTTTAAAAAAGTCAATCTCAAAGGACTCAGAAAGCATCTTCTTTCATACTTCCTCCCTCTGGACCTTGGCTCAAGGCTTTGTCTTTCTGGATAGTATTCTCCTCCATCTCCATTCTATAACTGGGCATTAAAGCCTTGACCCTCTTTCATTTATGGATTCATCTATTGAGTCATTCAATTCCACTCAACAAATGTTTATTGAAACAAGTTCAATACAGTTTCAGATACACCAAGTGTCACTACAGCTGTGTCTTGTGTCTCAAAAGAGGAGTGTAGGAAAGCTACCCTTTATTGAGAAAGGAGTCTTTCATCTGGGCACTGAAAAATGAATAGGGTTGGACTAGGTAAAGTGGGAGATGGGAGGAAAAGCGGAAATAAGGAAAGAGCATTCCAGGGAGAAGGTGCTGGCCAGGTATGGCCACAGGCAGGAAGGAACACGATGAAGAGGACAAAAAGGTCAGTGTGGCCAGAGTAATCTCTCTCTCTCTTTCTCTCTCGTCTCTCTCGTCTGTCTCTCTCTCTCTCTCTCTCTCTCTCTCTCTCTCTCTCTGTCTCTCTCTCTCTCCCTCCCCCCCCTCTCTGTCCTATTTTTGCCTACTGCAAATTGCCCAAATGAAGACAGAGAAGTGTAAAGAGGAAAGATCCTGTAGATTCTTGTAGGCATGTTAAGTATTTTGTACTTGAGCTTATAAACTACTAGAGACACGGTGCATGAAAATTCATGCACTGGGGGGGCGGGGGGTGTTCCTCAGCCCCGCCGGCCCCCTCTCACAGTCTGGGAGCCCTCAGAAGTGGAAAGCGACCTGGCGATCAGAGGAAGGTGATATTCCCATCACACCTCTTCTGCTGCCACTGCTGGCAGTGCAAGCCTTGGCCAGTCCTGGTTACCTGAGCCTCAGATGGTCCTGGGCATCCGGGAGACTGAGGGCAGGTCCGGTCGCACCATGCACTGCCCCCTGGCTGGGCTGAAAGGACTGGGGGACTTCAGTGGGGCTAAGGGGACTGGGCACCACCATCTTTGTGATGGCAGGATGGTCAATTTGTATATTCTCTCTTTATTAGATAGGATGTGAAACCACCAAATGGGTTTAAATTGGAAGCAAAGTACACCTCAGATACCATTTCTTCTGAGAAACTTTCCTTTTTTCCTCCAAGATGTTATTTGAAAATATTCAATGCTCATCTTGTATTAGAAACACATAAGTTTGGATCTGTCTCCACCATATTATGATCTCCTTGTAGGCAAGAATTATGTCTTTTTCATATTTATATAATTTGAAGCATAGCTGGCAGGATAATATGGAAAGAGTTTATTGGCATGGATGGAGATTTGGAATCAGGCAGATCTAGCATTGATTCCTGTCACAATGCTTTTCCAGCTCTATGACACTAACCATGTACCCAGGGCATTGTAGTTGAAGGCTCCCCTCTATCACCTCCCCCCCCGCCCCCTGTGCTGCCAATGAGTGCAGGCAAGAAGGCTACGCATTGCTGTTTAGAATTTAAAAACAGTAATAAACCTAACTGAAAGTCGACCTGCTTTTTATTATCACCATGTGCTGACAATTCTAAATAATGTCAGTAATAAAATATTCCTCCCTAAAATAATCTTTTGTGGATCTTACTATTAAGGCTCCCCCCAACATTTTATTATGAAAAATGTCAGACATATATAAAAGTTGAAATAATTTTATAGTGAAAAGTCACCATTTAGATTCTAAAATTAATGTTACATTACTTCATCTGTCTATTCATTTATCAATTATTTTATTCATTTATCAATCAATTTTTGATACACTTCAAAGTAAGATGAGTTCATTGCTCTATAAATATTTTAATATCCATATAATTAACGAGAGTTATTATTCATTTATAGAAGTTTGATATTTGTTTAGGCTATTCCTTCTTCTGAAATAAAATTTGCATAGCATGAAATGCAAAAATCCTAAGGGCAACATTTGATGAATTTTGACAAAGAGTATACACCTGTGTAACCCAAATCACCATTAAGATACAGAAAATGACATTATAACAACAATTTATCTCACACCCCTTCTCAGGCAACCCCTCTTCCCATATTTCCAGAGGAAACCTGTGTTCTGATTTTCTTCCAAGCAGATGAATCTTGCCTATTTCAGAACTTAATACAAAGGGAATCATAAAATATGTACTTTAAGATAACTTTCTCTCAACACAATGTTTCAGATTCAACCACATTGTTACATTTATCTGTAGTTTTTTTTCTCAGTTGCTCAGTGGCATCCCTTTTTACCAATATACCAGTTTGTTTAGTCATTTTCCTATTGATGGACAACTAGGTTGTTTACTGGGTTATGGCTGTTATGAATGAATAAAGTTGAAATTAAATTTCATGTACACCATGGTGTGTGGGCTTATATTTCTATTTTTCTTGGGAAAATATATATCCTCATAAGTAGAATTACTGGTTATGGTGTAGGTATATGTTTTGGTTTATCAGAAATGTCAAACCTTGCACAATTTTTCCCTCTCATCAACGATGCATGAGATTGCCAGCTCCTCCATATGTTTGCCAACTTTTGCTGTTTTCAGTTTCCTTTTTAAATATTAGTCATTCTAATGAGTTTGTAGTAATATAGTGATTTTAATTTGAATTTCCTTAATGACTAATGTTGGACACTTTTCATGTGCATATTGACCCTTCATATATCTTTGTTTTTTTGCATGCATTATTGCATTTATATAAAGTTCCAATATTATTTAGTATATTCCATATGCTATACTTTATTTCCCTGTAACTGTTTTGTAACTACCAATTTTTACTTCTTAATCCCTTTTGTTTTTCCATCAAGCCCCCCAACCCCCTTCTATCTGGTAACTACCAGTTTCTTCTCTGAACCTACAAATCCGGATCTATTTGTTCATTTATTTTCTTCTTCAGATTCTACATATAACTGAAAGCATATGATATTTTTCTTTCTCTGTCTGACTTATTTTACTTCACATAATACCCTCTAGGTACATCCATGTTGTCTCAAATGATAAGATTTCATTATTTTTTATGGCCAAGTAATGCTCTATTATACCAATTCTTTGTTATCTAATCATTTATTGATGGGCACTTAGTTTGCTTCTACTTCTTGGTGGTTTAAATTACCCTGAAATGAACCCTTGTAGGGGTATACATGCATCTCTTTGAATTAGTGCTTTTTTATTTATTCTGATAGATGCCCAGAGTTACTGGGTCATATGGTAATTCTATGTTTAATTTTTTGATGAACCTCCATACTGTTCTCCAAAGTAGCTGTGCCAATTTGCAAACCTACCAACAATGCATGAGCAGTCCTTTTTCTCCACATCCTCCCAACACTTTTTTCTTTGTACTTTTTCCAGGTGTGGAGTGACATCTCATTATGGTTTCAATTTGCATTTATCCGCTGATTAGAAATATTGAGCATATTTTCGTATATCAATTGGACATCTGTATGTTCTCTTTGGAAAAATGTCTATTTAGGTCCTCTGTCCACTTTATAAACATTTTTTTTGGTGGAAAGTTGCGTAAATTTTTTATAAATCTTGGATATTAACCCCTTATTGGATGTATCATTGGTGAATATTTTCTTTCAATATGTCAGTGGTCTTATTGTTTTATTGATGGTTCCTTTGTTGTGTAAAAACTCTTTAGTTTGATGTAGTACTATTTATTATTTTGTTTTGTTTTGTTTTCTTTGCCTGAGGAGCTGTATAAAATATATATTATTAAGAGCAATTTCAGAGATTTTACTACCTAGCTTTTTTTCTATGAGTTTTATGAGTTGGGGTCTTACATTTAATTCATTTTGAGTTTACTCTTTAACTAGTGGCCCAGTGCACAAATTTAGTGCACATTAAAAGGGAATTAATTAGAGGAAATATTGTAATATCGCTATTTGCCTCTTCTCTGTAATAGAAGTGTCAGAGATGAAAGAAAATTAGTAAAATGTATACGAAAATCTCCCTTCTGTCAGAGTCTGGGGTGTGCCACGGGACCTAGAGTCAAGTCCTTGCCCACCACCTATGTGTGCTTCAAAAACACAGGAGACCCAGACCTGGCCAGCCCCACCCCATCAAGTCCCTCTGGGCATGGGGCACAGACTCAGGTTTCCCAGCCAATGCTGGGGGTGGGGGGCACAGTCTCAGTTTCCCCATCAAGCCCTGCTGGGTGAGGGGCGCAGCCTCAAGTCCCTGGCTCAGCACTAGAGCAGGAGAGGCAGCCTGACATCCCCTATCAAGCCCTGTTGGGCGGAGGGCATGGACTGAGGTGCCCTGGCCTGGCACCAGGGTTGGGGGACACAGCATGAAGTCTCCTGGCCTGGAACTGGAGTGGGGGGCATGGCCTGAGGTCCCCTGTCAAGCTCTGCCAGGTGAGGGGTGCACTTTGAGGTCTCTCATCCAGACCCACCAGGTGGGAAGGCACAGCCTGAGGTCCCCAATCAAGCCCCGCTGGGCAGGAGGAGCAGCCTGAGGTCTCCTGTCCAGCCCCATCATGTGAGGTACATCCTGAGGTTTCCCATCCAGCCTCAATGGGTGGGGAGGTGCAGCCTGAAGTCCCTTGTCTAGCTCCATAGAGCAGGGGGCACAGCCTGAGGTTCTCTTTGTCATAGATTAGTTGATTATGTAATTGTGGGTTTACTTCTGGGCTTTCTATTGTGTTCCATTGATCTATGTGTCTGTTTTTATACCAGTACCATGACATTTTGATTACTATACCCTTATAGAATAGTATGATATCAGGTAGCATGATAACTTCAACTTTGTTATATTTTCTCAAGATTGATGTGGCTGTTTTGGTCTTTTGTAGTTCCATATAAGTTTTAGAATAATTTGTTCTTGTTCTGTGAAAAATGCCATTGATGTTTTGATAAGGATTTCATTAAATCTATAGATTGTTTTGGGTAATATTGACATTCAAATTATGTTAATTCTTTCAACCATTAGCATGGTATATGATTTTACTTATTTGTATCTTCTTCAACTTATGATTTTCCAAATACAAATTTTTTTACCTGCTTGGTTAAATTTATTCTTAGTTATTTTTGGTGCAATTGTAATTGGGATTGATTTCTAAATTTCTTTCTGATAGTCTACTTGTGTATAAAATGCAACTGATTTATTAATTTTGTAGTCTGATAGTTTACTGAATTCACTGATTAGTTACAATAGATTTTTAGTAGAAATTTTGGAATGCTCTCTATATAGTGTTATATAGTCTACAAAAAATGACAGTTTCCAATTTGGATGTCTTTTCTTTCTTTTTCTAGTCTGATTTCTATGGAAAATACTTCCAATCCTATATAATAAAGAGCTAATATGTAAATTGACTCTCAGGCCCTCACATCACAAGTTGTCCCACATCACCACAAGATGACTGCCACAAGATGGCCACCCCCATGTTGTCACAAGATGACTAGCAAGGGAGGGCAGTCATGGTCAACCAGGCCTGAAGGGGAGGGAAGTTGGGGGGACCAGACCTGCAGGGGAGAGCAGTTGGGGACAACGAGGCCTGCAGGAGAAGGCAAATGGGGGATGATCAGGCTGGCAGGAGAACAGTTAGATATCAATTATGCTGGCAGGGGAGCAGTTAGATGTCAATTAGGTCGACAGAGGAGGCTATCAGGCTGGCAGGCAGAGTGGTTAGGGGCAACCAGGCAGCCAGGCGGGTGAGTGTTTAGGAGCCAGCAGTCTCAAATTGTAAGAGGGATGTCAGACTGCTGGTTTGTAAGATCAAGCCTAAACTGGCAGTCGGACATCCTCTGAAGGGTCCCAGATTGGAGAAGGTGCAGGCTGGACTGAAGGACACCCCTCCAGTGCATGAATTTCAGGCACTGGGGCTCTAGTACTATCTATAATTCTATAATAATAAAAGAGTAATATGCTAATTAGATCAGACATTCTTCCAGTTGTCCTCCCAGATGACCTTCCAGATGAAGCTGGAGCTGTAAGGGAAGCCTGGGCCCTGGGTGCCTGCCAGCGGCCAGAGGGAAGCCAGTGTCAGCAGCCAGGGGAAGGAAGGCCTACTCTTGCATGAATTTTGTGCATCAGGCCTCTAGTGTTGAATAAAAGTGGTGAAACTGGACTGCCTTACCTTGTTCTTGATGTTAAAGAGAACACTTTTAGCTTTTCCTTGTTGGGTATGATGTTAACTGTGTGTTTGGCAGGGTGGCTTTATGTGGTGGGAATCCTATAGGGCCCAACGGCACAGTCTCTCTGATCACTTGATTTGCGTGCTCCAGGACTGTCTCTTGTGAGGGCTGTGTGTGCCATCTTGCTGTTGCTGAGTCTTGATTGTTGTTGTCATGTCAGTGAACGGGTTGTCCCTCAGCTAACTGGATGTGAAGACTGGCCATGATAAGAGTGTATGAGTTGCTGTGCAGGGGTGTTGTATTCTTTGTATTTATCCTGGTTGGAGTTTATTGAACTTATTTAATTTTTTTGAACTGATTTAATTTTAAATGTGCATCTTTTACCAAAATGTAGACATTTTTGCACATGGTTATTCAAATAATATTTCTACCCAATTTTCTTCTCTCCTTTTGAATTCCAGTGACATGCATGATGAACCTTTTGATTTGGACCACAAGTTCCTGAGACATTATTGCTGTTGTTCTGTTTCCTTCTTCTTTCTTTTCCCCTCTGCTGTTCAGATTGGGTGATTTTAACCTATCTTCAAGTTCACAGATTTGTTTTAAATGCTTTTTTTTCCCTAAATGACTATGAGTTCAATATGTTTCAATTACAAAAAAAAAAAAAAAAAAAAAGAAGTGACTGGCCATTTTGAATTTTTGACAGGAATAGAGAAATCAAGACTGGATACTTAATTTGTGGGGTCCAGTGCAAAATGAAAATGCGAAGCTCCTGTTCAAATACTGTTAAGAATTTCATGACAGTGACAGAGAGCACTCAACCAAAATGAGGCCTCTGAGCACAGGCCCAATGTAACCATGTAACCGGACAAGTTGTATGTCAGTAGAGCTGAGTGCATGGTCATGGTAGACTTCAGAGAGTTTAGTGAGATACATGAGGATTTGAATCCCAGATCCATTACTTGTTAGCTGGGTAATCTTAGACAGCTTACTTTTTGTCTTAAAGCTTTAGTAATCTTACCTGCAAAGTAAGTCTTCCTTAGGTTTGTTCTGAAACGTGACAGCTAAATAAAGTGCCTAGCATAACATATGATCTATACATATAAAGAGGTAATATGCTACTTTGCCCATTACCCTGTCCGCGTCATGACCAGGCAGGAGTTGTGGGCAGGGGTGGGGGCAGGCATGTCCGCCCCGAACGCAGGTGCGCAGGCCTGCCCAGCGCCAACTACAGGCTGCTCCCGACTGGTGGGCGGAGACAGGGGTGGCTGGCCAGCGGGAGCCCGAGGTTACCTGAGCCTCTTCAGGTCCCGGGCCGGATGGTGGCTCAGCAGCAGGCGGCATCTCCATGCACAGCACCCAGGGGTGGCTGCCAGGGGTGTGGGACCTCACCGCGATCTGCTGTGCCGCCACTGCTGCGCGGTGGGCAGCGGGCGGCCTGGAGCCGGAGTGGGCATGCACAGACTGCCGCGCCCCGCCCCGCCCTGCCCTGGCCCCGCCCCACCCTTCAGGCATTGGGGGAGGCTCATGGCCCCGGCGCTCTAGGCCACACCACCTGTGCCACCTGGCTGGCAGAGACCAGAGCGTTGTGGGCTAGCTGTTCCCGCCCCTGGCAGAACAGGGAGTAGGGTGCTGGGTGCAGGGAGGGGACCTCAGCCGAGGTCCTCCCAGCGCAGGGAAGGGGCCTGGCGTAGGCCCAGTGGAGAGCTCAGGAAGTCTGGCTGAGCAGGCGCCGGTTCATCCCTACTGTTACTCTGCCATCTTCCCCCAGCTCTCCAAGCTAGCCCTCCCTGCCCCCCCCGCCCCCCGTCCCCCTCCCCCCCCCTCCCCCGAGGGAACGCGCTCCAGCAGACCTCAGTGCAGACTGTGGATCCGGAGAGTCAAGGAAGAGTGTCTGGCAGGCCCGGGTGGGGGGCAGTGCAGAGCCACCAGGGCAGAGCTGCTTTGGTGTCTGGGTGAACTTTGCAACCAATCAAGTAGGAAACCAAGACGGGAGAGGCCGGAGCTGTGGATTCCCAGCGCTCTAGCCACTTGAAAACAGCCCGGCTTGGAATGCGAGGTGGCTGTCAGTCCAGCTGAGAAGTGAGGGGGCTGGAGGTGGCTGTCAGTCCAGCTGAGAAGTGAGGGGGCTGAACCCCACTGTCGCTGGGCTCCAGTCTGTCTGAAACCCGAGCGTCAAGGAAAAACGGAGGGAGCGGCCTGGAGGAAGGGAGGGCAATCGAAGGAAATGTGTCTGGACCAGTGGTCAGCAAACTCAGTCAACAGAGCGGCAAACTGCACTTGTGAGCCGCAATTTGCTGACCACTGGTCTCAACTTTCCCCAGCCCTCTCCCCCTTTCCGCTGCCTACAAAAGCCCCAGGCCCGGCTACAGTTCTGTCTCCACCTTTTAGTCCCCTGTTCTCCAACCACAGAGGAAAGAAATAAAGGAGTCCATGCTGCCTTCAGAAAGTATCTATGTACCCGATCAGCGGGTCCTGTCCAGCACAGGGAGGCTGGATTGTGGCTTAGGGGGGAGCAGGCCTAAGCCTTCAGTAGGTTATCCTGTGAGGGCTCCCAGACTTTGAGTGGGGGCAGGCTGGACTGAAATTTTTTGTGCACTGGGTCTCTAGTATATAATATGGTAGAAAAGGAAATTATTATTTTAGGTGGGCTTTATTAGAAGAAAAGTGTGGAAGGAAATAGGCAGGCAGGGGACAGAGTTGAAAAATTAGGGGTGCTCACCCTCCCAGTGAGTGGGAAGAAGCTGTGGGAGATAAATTTCCTAACCAGTCTCTGGGTGGCGATATTAGCCCAGGAGAACTTAGTTATATTCTAAGTGTACAGGTGAGGAGGGTGTTTTAAAGGATGGGGCAAGGGAAGGGTAGAATTACAGAAAGAAAAACTAATTTGTCAACCAGGCATTCCTATAAATCGGAACTTTTGAAAATCTGAAGAATGTTGAAAGAGTGTAGTGAGTATTTCTCAACTGCCTACGTAGAGATAGCAGGGCATTTGGTTTATTGAGATAGAAATATGGGGATTTGGGTTGATGTCTAATAATCTAAAACTTTGGGTCTTGATCTATCTTTCAATTAGAATCGCATGTGAAGCTCTACAGACTTGTGATGCTCGAACTCCCCCCAGAGATTCTGCTCTGTCTGTTCTGAGGGGAGGCCTGGCTGTAATCAGTCTTTTGAAAGCTTGTCAGATAACCCTAATGTGCAGACAGGGCTGGGAACCACTAATCTAAAACAATGGCATGCTGTTATAACTTTGTCTCTGCATTTCCTTCTGGGGGAAGGATAGGATGGCTGCATTTTACGTGTGTGTGTGTGTGTGTGTGTGTGTGTGTGTGTGTGTGTGTGTTTGGTAACCAGGTGATTAGGCAGCAGTAATGCACCCGCAAGTGGAAACCATTCAATCCTCTCAACACACCACAGAGTGATGCTTCGCCTGGTCCACAGATATATCTGCTCAGGAATCCTCGTCTGCTACCCTCTGTGACCCTACACATAAGTTACTAAGTGTAATGTGTATTTAAACAGCGCCTGGCACATGATAGGGCTAAGGAAGCTGTTGTTACTGTTGTTACTTAAATTATTTTTTTGTCACTAAAATTATTTTGTTAGGTCATCTAATAGAATTAAATTTAAATTAATAAAAAAAGGTTAAAGAAATTTAACAGAATATAATTTTTCCTTTGGGTGGTTCAACTTCATCCTTTCAATTCTTGCATATCATTGTAAATAAGGATTTTAAAGAGGCAATAGAGTAAATTTCACGTCATAAAGATCACTAAATCATAAATGATAAGTTACAAAATGAAAACCTGTCCTACCCTGTGAAAATGGGTACTTGTTGTCTGGGATAAAATTCCCTGTGATGGTATCACATCTGGATTTAAAAATGTGTTGTGAAAACTTGGGTGGTAGAGAAAACAGAACATGTTAGAATATTGTTTTAAAAAGTCAGATGACAAAGTCTCTGACAGCTAACATGCACGTGATGCATTTGAATCAGATTGCTTCATGAAACGTCAGAGTATATAAGACAGTATTTCCAAATTAATGAAACGAGTGTTTTTAATTTTCTTTTTAGTTTTATACAATTAATATAATTATAAGTGAATTAATAAATTAAATGTTGCAAGTGGATTTTTAACTACTTCACTTAGATGCTTAAATGTTTATATGTTCAAGTTGGCAAACCACATTTTTTCTAAATTTACGCTTTGGAAAATGGACTTTGGCTTTGAGATTACGAGCGCCCTGTTCTCAGGCAGGTGGACATTAGGAAAGGGGCATTACTGAAGACAGGTGCTAGAGGAAGGAAAGAAAGGCCCAAACAGCCCTCCTTTCTCTATTTACGATTCTTAGCTGTTATCATTGCAATATCTGAGAAAAGTCAACTTTTCTTGCAGCTGTCATAGCACACTTAACAAAATAGGTGCTTCTGCCAGCTCTGATATGTCCAACAAAATGTTATTTTGGGGGAGAGGCGTGGTGAGGGGGTGGTGTGCTATCACAGTGGAGGGGTCGTTTTCCACTTTTTGTATTTTTAAGTACAATATTTATTGTTTCATTCAGTTCATAAATTCATCCATCTCCAATCCCAGGTACCTAACATGTCAGGAACATGTACATATGTGCCTCTTCATTTGCTTCGTCTCGTTTACCTAATTGTCCTCAGAGGTTAAACAATATTTTGGTTGAAGATGTAGCCATGGAGTAAATTTGATGCCTCTTCTGCATACTGGTTTGCTGTTGTGACATGTGAAGCATGTCCCCCTGCCTGCTTGCAACAAAACCATGGAAACTGCCTCACTCTGAAAAAAGAAGCTCCCAGACAATCCCTTGACTTTTACTCATTGCGATACAGACCCCCCTGAAAAACATGGAGGCGGCATTGCTCTCTGGGTCTACTTATCCTATATTTTTCTGCTATCTGCCCAGATAAACTCTTAAATCTCAAAGAGAAATTTAAAATCTTACTCGAACATGTTTAACCAAATCAAGCCTTCTATGCTTCCTTAATTACAGGTTATATGCAATGAGATAAATGTATTTCTTTAATCATTTTAAATATTCTTCCTCTTACCATTTTTCTCCTCCCACACTAAACTCTTCTACTTATCTAATAAGGAGACAGGACAGTAGGGAAAGAGTATTTTTATATTGATATAAAATGGAGAGGAACAGAGATCATAATTTTAAAATTCTGGCCTTAGCACTTGAAAGAAATGTGTAACATTTGTTAAAAAAACAAACAAACTGAATAACAATGGCCAAATGTTTATGCATCCATGAACATCCTAAGATGTGACCAACTTATCAGCAAATGAAGCTGAGAAAACAAACACACTTTTCTATTGCACAGAGGAAAAAATAAACACTTTCCCGCTCCGTCTAAGCCCTTATGGCTGATCTAATAATCAAAATAATATGAGACAAATTAACAGGAGAAGATGACCAAATTTATTACATATGTACATATGAGGATTCCATAAGAATATGAGCTTAAGGACAGATGGGGCTGTTGAGGTTTATATGCATCTGGAGCTAAAGAAGAGAGGGACTTGAGGGGGAGGGTTGTGGTTTGTGACTTCAAAGGGGAGGAAGGCAATTCACATGGAGATGGAAAAGCAAATGCTTGGTAAACACATGTTTGCTGGGCCATCTTTAACAATGGGACACAGAAAACTTGGGTCAAATGGGACTTGCTAGGTTCCTCCCTATCCATCACACACTAGTTCATATTAAACTATAGTTATCCATGATGATCGCTCTGTTCCTGGAGCAGGTCCTCTGCCTAAATTCTTTTAGTCTTTTCCTTATTCTTTTGCTTCTTAAAAATAACCACCTTAAAATATTCAATATTCCAAAATGATGTTTTGGGTGGGCACACTGCTCTCCCTCACCATTTTATAAGCCCTAGGGCAGGAGAAGGAAAAAGTGAGAAGGTTGATGAAATTGACTCTGGTGTGAGCTTCTGTGACTCTTCCCAAAGAGCAGTCGATGGAGTTCAGTCCCATCCACCTCTCTGGGGGAAAAACAGTTTTAGTCTCCCCGTCTCTGTGGGAGGATTTCTTTGAAAAATACTTTTGTGGAATGTTGCATGTTTCATGTCCTTTTTGGAGATAATACAATGCACATTAACTTATAAAAGCCTTTCTGAAAAGCTCTGTAGTGAAGAACCCTATTAAACTTTGTTTAACCGTGTTTAGATTCTAGATTCTAGAACTCATTTGAGCATAGAAACCTCTTTTGCACATAACTGTTAACATCTCACAGGACCAATATTTCCTAGATAGACTATAACTAGGGAATTGCAATTTGAATACTTGACATTTTTTTAACTAGTTTCTTACCTTTATTGGAAAAAGCTATGTTTTCCTCTCTCAAAGCCCATCTTAATGTGATTCTTCCCATCTCCTGAGAGGTGTGCTGATGGTCCTTGCCAGGTACTTCCAAGGCTTGCCTTGAAGATGTGGTCCCAGACCAGACTGCATCTACCACGCCTGGGAACTTCTTAAAAATACAAAATCCTAGGCCACACAACAGACATATAGAAGGAGAATCTTCATTTTAACAAGACTCCCAGGTACTTAACATGCGCATTAAAGTTTAAGGATCTTGGTGGAAAGCACATTGCAGTGAACCAGAGTCTAAAAGGCTGAAAATAGGGAGAATACCCCTGGTTACAGAAAAATGTGGAATGTAGGAAAGTCATCCAGCTAGTGGCATGGCCAGCTTGCTTGCTTTGACATTGAGATTTTACTGACTGAAGCCTAGGGTAGAATATGGCATTGCGCATTTTGAAGATAGGGTGGTGGTAGGGCTGTAACTGGAAAAAAATCAGGGAGGTATAACTTCAAATCTTTTCAGATATGTGAAGGAGACTGGCCCTGGGAATGAGACCTTAGGGGTATGGAGAGCCCAGCAAGAAGATCTAAGCAGCTCTAACTGGTTTGGCTTAGTGGATGGAATGTTGGCCTGCGGATGAAGGGTCCCCATTTTGGTTCCAGTTAAGGGCATGTACCTTGGTTGTGGGCACATCCCCTGTAGGAGGTGTGCAGGAGGCAGCTGATAGATGTTTCTTTCCCATTGATGTTTTTGGCTCTCTATCTCTCTCCCTTTCTCTCTGTAAAAAAATTAATAAAATACAATAAAAAAGAACATCTAAGCAGCTCTTCACAGGTGTGGAATCCCAGAAGAGCTGAGTGTTATGACTCCATTTTCCAGACCAACAATTCAGTGGGGGAAAAAAAAGACACGAAAAATAAAATAACTGACTACATGCAGATGTAATATCAGGCCTCATTTGGAACTACCTTCAAATTCATTTAGACTTAGTTGAATATTTTATTTATTCTTATGGTCACATACACATACACTCACAGAGAAAAGGAGAGGGAAAAATACCTAGACATCATGTTTGTGAATATCACATAAATTATGCCTTTATTTCTACATCTTCATACATTCACAACCCTGATGCTCACACAACACATGCAGTCACACACATGCACATAAAACTTATTCTCCTTCATCTGATGCTTAGAATATATTCACATATTATAAGCCCCCGCCCCCCCAAAAAAATAATAGAGCTCACAGGGGCATAGTCTTTAGCACTGCAATAATTGCAGTTCTCTACCCTCAGAGGACACAGCCCTTTGCTCTACAGTTAAGACGAGGAGAATCTCTTTCTATTCCACTGTTTGCTGAGAATTTTGCCCACATTCCTGGGAGTCAAAAGCAAAGGTAGACTTTATGGTCCTGAAAACATATCTGTGCAAAATGTAGTTCAGTATTTGAATTGCCTATAAAGTTAAGTATGTAGATAATTCCATACTTCCTCCCATTTACTGATAAAAAATGATTGAGATGTCTGCATATTACGTCAAGGCGTGAAAACTCCCCATTCAATTATGAGCTAAGCTAGATGCCATCTCATTCACTAAAAACTGAGGAGTTAGGGAACATATCCAAGGTCAAACATTAAGTAGGACCTGCTGCCTAGACTCACATTATTTCTGCCTGGAAAAAAAAAACGCACAGCCAATAGTTCTTTAATGATAATATCCACACACTAAAGGGCCTAATTCAAACCATAGGTGGGAAAGCCAGATGCTTTAAGAAGCCTCTTGACCTATGTTTTCAAATATTTTGGATTTTGGCAAAAACTGGCAAAAAATGCACCATTTACCCTTAACTTAAACCCTTGTGTATTTTCAAGTAACATTTAAGTAAAAAGCAAAACAAAACATGTCTTTCTAGTTAAATGGAAGCCTTTGCTAGATTCAAAAGAGGGAGAGAGGGAAAGTACTGAGACTACTGCTGGCTGATTCCCAGATGGATTTGGGCTGGGCTCCCACAGATATCAGTTGGAATTCCTGAATGATATCTCACTTATGGGGGTTCCCACCGAGAACTCTAAGGTTTAAACCTCAATCTGGGCTCCTTAGCCCAGAGCACCAGAACTGAGAAAGATGCCCATAGAACTTTTGGCTGTGAAAAACATCAGGGTTGTTGTCTGTCGGTGAGAGATGGCTGGAAATACAGGCACCCTCTTAAAGGGCCAACACACAAAATGTCATGTGCAGCCACTGACCTGTTACAGGCTGCTACAGAAGGATGGCAGAGTGGATTGGGGTTGTGTGAAAAGAGTCCAGGGTTGGGGGCCCTGGAGTTGGAGCTTGGAGGGCAGGAACCAGTTTACTGTGCTGAGTCATTTCCATATGCAGCTCAGGTTTATTTTTGTCTTGGAGGAAGGAAGTTCTCCCACCTCTCCCCTCAGGTTGATAGTCTGAGGCTACTCGAGGCTGATAACAGTCAGACTGCAGGCAGAGGAGGCTCTCTGGAGGCTTTGAGTCTTTGCCTGTTCTCCTTCTGGGCCAAGGGCTAGGAAAAGCAGATCCTAGAACACATCCCTTTCCAAAGGCACCAGGCCCATCAGAGGGAGGCACAGCTGTGGATTCCTGATACCTTCAAATAGGGTTCTCAGGACCAGTAAAAAACAGCATCTGATATTGTCCATCTCTAGAGATTGGAAGTCAAAGCATATATACCTAATACACAGACAGGAAGCCAAAATTGAGAGAAAAAGAAACCAAGCTCCAAATGAAACAACAAGAGAATTTTGCTGAAGAAGAGTTAATGAAACGAAGAAAATAAATTTATCAGACATAGAATTTAGAAACATAATTGCAAAGATGCTTATCAGCATAAGATATAATAATATGAGGAATGACATAGCACTAATAAAGAACACAGTGCACATGTGTTAGTCTCAAAGATAGACAACATGTTAGGGCACAAAACAAGTTTCTATATGTTCAAGAAGATTGAAATCATATCAAGCATCTTCTCATATAACAATAGCATGAAATTAGAAATCAATTACAGGAAAACATTCAAACACATGAAGGCTAAATAGCATAGTATTAAACAATTAATGTGTTACCAATGAGATCAAGAAAGAAAAACAATTTCTGGAAACAAATTAAAATGAACATACAAATACCCCAAATCTGTGTGACACAACAAAAGCAGGTTTGAGAGGAAAGTTCATAGCATTAAAGGCCTACCTCAAAAAAAAAATTAACAATAAAATTTTTAATCCTACAACTTACAGAATTAGAAAGAGAACAACAAGACAAGCCCAGAGTAAATAGAAGGAAGGAAATAATAAAGATTAGAGCAGAAATAAATGACATACAGGCAAAAAAAATCAATAACAAAATCAATGAAACCAAGAGCTTGTTCTTTGAAAAGATAAACAAGATTGATGAACTGTTAGTCAAACTCATCAAGAAACAAAAAGAAAGAATTCAAATAAATAAAATCAGATGAAAGCAGTGAAGTAACTGACACCACAGAAATACAGGATTGTAAGAAAATACTTTGAACAACTATATGCCAACAAGCTGGACAATTTGGATAAAAATTATAAATTCATTGTCCTCCTCAAACTATTAAAAAATATCCCAGAGAAAGGAACATTCCCAAGCTATTTTTATGAGGTCAGCATTATCCTAATTCCAAAACCAAATAAAGGCATTACAAAGAAAGAGAATTACAGGCCAATACCCCTGATGAACAACGATGCTAAAATTCTCAATAAACTATTATCAAACCAGATCCAGCATTATATTAGAAAGATCATACACTATGACCAACTGGGATTTATTTCAGGGATGCAAGGCTAGTAGAATACTCACAAATCAATAAATGTGACACATCACATAACCAAATTGAAAGACAAAAATCACATGATCATATCAATTGCTGCAGAAAAAGCATTTGACAAAATACAACACCCATTTTTTTATAAAAACTCAGAAAAGTGGTAACAGATGGATCATATCCCAACATGATAAAGGCCATATATCACAAACCTATAGCCAACATCATACTCAATGGGCAAAAATTTAAACCATTTTTTCCTAAGAACAGGAATAAAACAGTGATATTTGCTTTCACCATTCTAACTCAACATAGTACTGGAAGCCCTAGCCACAGCATTCAGACAAGAAGAAATAAAAGGCATCCAAGTTGGAAAGAAGGAAGTAACACTGTCATTATTCATGACATGATACTATACATAGAAAATTCTACAGACTCCACCAAAAATCTACTGGATTTAATGAAGAAATTCTGCAATGTAGCAGAATAAAAAATTAACACCCAGAAACTGATAGCATTTTTATACATCAATAATGAACTTTCAGAAAGAGAAACTAAAAACAAGCAAACAAACCCATTTTTCCATGCAACAAAAAATTAAGATATTTAGGAATAAACTTAACCGATGAAGTAAAAGACTTGTACTCATAAAATTACAGGGTATTTAAAAAAGGGACAGAGGAAGATATAAATAAGTAGAAGAATATATCTACTTCATGGATTGGTAGAATCAACATCATTGAAATGTCCATAGTTCCAAAAACAATCTACAGATTCAAAGCAATCCCCATTAAGATACCAATGGAATATTTCACAGGTCCAGAACAAATACTCCAAAAATATACATGGAACCAAAAGATACTCCAAATAGCTGCAGCAATCTTGAGAAAGAAGAAAAAGGTTGGAGGAATCACAATATCAGATATCAACTTATATTATAAAGCCACTCTAAAAAAATAACCTGGTACTAGCACAAGAACAGGTATATAGATCATCAATAGAACAGAATAGAAATTTCAGAAATGGATCTAAGTCATTGCATTAAATTAATATTTCACAACAAAGATAAGAACATACAGTGGAGTCAAGTGCTGGGAAAATTGGATAGATACTTGAAAAAAAATGAAACTAGACCACCAACTTATACCATACACAAAAATAAACTCAAAATGGACAAAATACTTAAATGTAAGTCATGAAACCATAAAAAGCCTATAAGAAACCATAGGCGGCAAAATCTCTGACATCTCTTATAGTAATATGTTTATTGACACATCTTATAGGGCAAAATAAATAAATAAATAAAAACCTAAGGAGAAAATGAACAAATGGGACTGCATTGAAATAAAAAGATTCTGCACAGCAAAAGAAACCATTAACAAAATGAAAAGAGAGAACATGTTTGGCATTGTTACATCAGATAAGGGTTAATATATAAGGAACTCATACAATTTAACAAAAGGAAGACAAACAACCCAATTACAAAATGGGCAAAGGAACTAAATAAACACTTCTCCAAAGTGCACATCCAGATGGCCAAGAGACATATGAAAACATGCTCAAAATCTCTGATCATCAGAGAGATGCAAATTAAAATGACAATGAGGTATCTCTTCTCACCTGTCAGAATGGCTCCCATCACCAAATCAACAAGTGACAAGTGCTGGCAAGGATGTGGAGAAAAGAGAACCCTAGTGCACTGCTGGTGGGAGTGCAGACTGGTGCAGCCACTGTGGAGAACAGTATGGAGTGTCCTCAGACAATTAAAAATGCGACTGCCATTTGACTTATTGCTCCTGCTTCTAAGAATATATTTTAAAGAGAGCCAAAACAGCAATCAGAAAGAATGTACGCACCCCTGTGTTCATGGCAGCACAACTTACAATAGCTAAGAACTGGACATAGCCCAAATGCCCATCAGTAGATGATTGGATAAAAAAGATGTAGTACATTTTCACCATGGAATTAGCACCACTTACTAAAGAGACTATCTTGACTCCACTGTATGTTCTTACCTCCTTTGTGAAACATCGAATGCAATGACTTAGATTCATTTCTGAAATCTCTGTTCTATTCTATTGATGACCTGTATACCTGTTCTTGTGCCACTATCAGGTTGTTTTGTTTACAGTGGCTTTATAATATAACTTGGTAGAAATGAAGGATCTGTAACCCTCTGAGACAACATGGAAAGTATTATGCTAAGTGAAATAAGCCAGTCAGAGAAAGACAAGATCACATGATCTCACTTATATGTGGAATCTAATGAACAAAATAAACTTATGAACAAAATAGATCCAGAGACATAGAAACATGAACAGACTGTGGGTGGGTAGTTGGTAAGAAATCAACCAAAGTACTTGTACGCATATATGCATAACCCATGGCCACAGATAATAGGGTGGTGAAGGCCTGGGATGGGGGATAGGGGCAGATAGAAGGGCCAGTGGGCAGGGGGAGGAGGAAAATGTGACATATGTAATAGTTTCAAAAATAAAGATTTAATTAAAAAAACACACAGAAGTAGTACACAGCCTCTCACCCTTTCCAGAAATTGGGAAACTACTACACAAGTGCACGTCCCTGTGGATCAAAGCAAGGTAGAGCAGGAAGAGATGTGAGGGACTGAGGGCATCATAGCCTGTTCAGATGAGGTGTGACTTGCCCAAGGCCATGAGTCTGGCTAGCCAAGGCTGGACCCAGATTCCCTCCTCCCAGGTTCAGCATAGTTGCCTTTGCATATACTTCATACTTGCATGCTTTGAAGGCAGGGTAGCCCATTGCCTCCAAAGAGAAACTCAGAGGTACTGCAAATGGAAGAGCGGGGAATTTTGTTAGATTTGGGATTACATATATCTAGTCAGCCCAGACTATTCTTGTTGTAGATGTTAGTGCTATTTGGAAAACATTTCCAGGTCTTTTTTTTTTTTTAAGCCTGTGGTAGGATGACCTTCTGCTTCCTTGATCTTGAGAGGGGGAATGGGATCATATAAACAGTTTTAGTCAATAAGTTGCAAGTAGAAATGATACTAGTACTAGAGCATTTAATTGTTGTGGAAACCTCAAGAGTTTCTATTTCCTCAGCATGACAACCGGAAACATTTGAGATGGTGATTGCTCCTTCAATTTGGATTCCTAAGTGATTATGATGAGCAGAACCGACCTCTATATATGGGTCATACACAGCATGAGTGAGTGAAAATAAAGCAATTTAGGATGTGGACATTATATGTTATTGTAGCAAAATTTAACATATTTCAGTTGATAGAGCCTCCAATATTATTTCCAAGGCAATGAACTCTTTGACAGACTCTTTCTTTTCTTACACTACACTAGTTTTCCCTCAAATGTATTTTTGCCCTATTGTGGTAGTTCTTTATGCTTTTGTTGTTGTTGCTTTCCTTTTTTCTACCATATTTCATCAGTGTAAGGACAGGAAGAAGAGCTGTGATAGTGTTCTATTGATCCTGAATAGAGCACTGAATTCTTCTTGATAATAACTGACATTAGAACCTAATTCTGACTTTACCTTGGAGTCCCAGGAATAAAATATAAATTCAGAAAAGAACAAAAATAATTTTACAATAGAAATTAATAAACAGGACACTGGAGGTAAAGAAATTAAAGTGTTGATAATTATTTTGAAAAAGAATAGTTAGAGAGTGATAGTGACTATTATCATGTACAAAAATTTTTTATTAACTTTTTATTAGTTTATTTAAAAGAATGTAAGATTCAAAACTATTTTTTAAATTAGGGATGGGTTATGTACCACCCCAACTTTACTGTTAAACATCAACTGACCATCTGAACTTCATAATTTAAAATATTCTTTTCTTTTGAAAACTGTATGTTTCATAAACACAAATATAGAACAATCTCAGTGAATAAAATAACTTAGAAAACACAGAGAAACACAAAGAAAAAAATTTCTATAATTCTGCCACTCAGAAAATAAGCATCAACATTTGTTACATGACTTTGGAGACTTTTAAATATATGTACATGTGTCTGTATATACTTAATTGTGCCCTCCCAAATTCCTATGTTGGAGTCCTAACCCTTGATGCGATGGTGTTTGGAGACGAGATCTCTGAGAGGTAACTAGGTTCAGCTGAGATCATGAGCGTGGGTCCCCATCTTGGCATTAGCGCTCTTAGAAGAAGACACCACAGAGCTTGCTCTCTTTCTTCCTCTCCCATGTAAGGGCACAGCAAGTCAACAGTTATCTGCAAGCTAGAAAGATGATCTTCACCAAAACTCAATCATGCTGACACCTTAATATTGGACTTCCAGCTTCCAGATCTATGAGACACTGAATTTCTGGTATTTGAATCACTGAGTTTATAGAATTTTGTTAATGCAGCTCAAGTTGACTATCTATCTATCTATCTATCTATCTATCTATCTATCATCTATCTATCATCTACCATCTATTTATCTATTATCTATTTACCTATTATCTATTTATCTATCATTTATCTATCTAAGATTACAATTTAAAGCTACTAAAAGATGGTATTACAAAATTTACCAGGCGACTGAAAAATACACAGGAGTACTCAGAGATAAAGGAAAACCCTTTTGTTTCCAGATGTACTAGTACTGTGACTCCGGGGAGCATGTTCTCAGATCCTGAACAAACCAATATGGAGGAAGCTTTCTCCCTATACCCTTTGATTTCTTTGTTCCCCCCAAAAGGGTCAGACTTCCAGACTTTTTGTGGGCTTTGCAAAAAGCCCCAGGTGTTGGGATGGGGAACATGATACTACACCTAAAAGCTTGGCCTGGTGCCAGTGCTGATGACCCCCTTTGGGGGTTGTGTATTGTTTATGGTTTATGGCCTTCATAAAATGTGAGTATTTAAGTAAATAGGTCTTGCAAGACCAGATAATTAAGGAAGGCGCAGTGACTAGACCATAGGCTAACAGGAATGTTCATTAGGGATACTGATTAACTAGGTACAGGGTCAGGCTGCTGGTCTTCCCCCCCCCCCCCCCCAAATAAAAGTCTTATTTTCCTCATCATTCCCTCCCCTTGATTCTCAAGCTTATTTTCAGCCTTGGGGATTCAATAGAAGACTTGAAGCTAGGGAGTAGGATGTTCAGCAGCTTGAGTCTTTTTTTCATCTTCATTACCCAAGGGATTGTGATTGTAACAGCAGTCCAGAGAATGCATTCTCCCCAATGGATTATATTCGGAAGAATGTATTTGCTATCTTCAGCCATAAGTTAGGGGTCCCTGATTTTGTGGAAAGGTGTCTGCATTGCAGGCAGCAGTCTGGGCCCTTCTTAAATTCTTTGGTGTACATTCTAAGGCAGCAGGTTTAGAGGAACTACTTCCGTGTTTGCAGTTAGACTGTGTAATCCCCTTTGAGTTAACAGAGACACAGGACTATACAAGGTAGCTTTCACTTCACACAGGCTCTCACATTCACATTCACACACCAGTCAGTCTGAGTTTTGAATTTATCTCCCAGAAAGTCCCTGAACTGAGGCAAATAATTTGCCTAAGTAGTGATCAGCTACTTCTTTTGACCCTAAAGACAGGCCTGAACTGGAACTGGTCTCCTGGAGGAAAACGCACTGGTCAGATGTCTGGTTCCAGAAAGGGCTCTCCTATTCTCCTTGGAGTCCACTGGAGTTCTAGCGGGGGGGTGGGGGGGGGGTGAGAGGGGGAAATCATCCAGGCCCAATGAAGATTGGGACCCAGTAAATCACTGGAGGTGTGCTTTCCTGTCATCTGGTGCTTGGTGGAGTGGGCCCACCCACCTGCTCTTACACAGCAGTGCCTCAGGGTACAACTTCAGCTGTGTGTTTCTTGGTCAGGGAAACCATTTTTATGTTACAGAATTTACCAGGTGACTGAAAAATACACAGGAGTACTCAGAGATACAGGAAAAAAACATTTATTTCCAGATGAACTAGTACCATGACTCAGGGAAGCATGTTCCCAAGTCCTGAGCCAGCCAATATGGAGGAAGCTTTCTCTCTTTACCCTTTGTCCCCCCCCCCCCCCCAGCCCCCAAAGGGTCAGAGTTCCAGACCTTTCACAGGTGTCGCAAAAAGCCCTGGGTGTTGGGATGGGGAGTGAGTCCAAACCTGAAGGCCGGGGCTGGCTCCAGCGCTGATAACCCCCTCTGGGGCTGTGAATTGTTCATGGTTTATGGTCTCTGTATTTAGGTAAATAGGTCTTGCAAGACCAGATAATTAAGGAAGGGCCAGTGACTAGACTATAGGCTAACAGGAATGTTCATTAGGGATACTGATTAACTAGGTACAGGGTCAGGCTGCTGGTCTCTCCCTCCAAAATGTCCTATTTTCCTCATCATTATGTTACACAATGGGAACTGATAGATAAATCAAGTGTGTTTGTTGTTGGTAGTGTTTTTAAACTGGGGATGTATGTTTGGAAGTGTTATTAAAGTCTAATTATTAAATAAAATTTTTTTCTGTCAAGTTTTGCTTACTTAATATAAATTAAATAAGAATGATCAGAAATAGGTAAATTCCTGGACCTAATATTTCCATATGTACAAACAGGGGTACACCATAATATTTAGATTAAAATGTTTATAGAAAATTTATTATAATGAAAATTACAAACATACTAATATCCAGTAGAGGATTATTTAAGAAAATTTGACACATTCACTGCTAGGATAGACATAATATAGCCTTAAAATTATATTGCAAATGAATATTGCCATTTATATATAGCAAGTCTATGATTCTTTATTTTAGGGTTTCTGGCATTATATTACTCAGAAAGGGGTTCCCTATCCTGGTTTATGTAATTGTTCACTTACTTTTTCTAGTTATTTTCTTTTGGGGGAGTTACTTTTCTTTATCTTAAAAAATTTCTTGTGACTAAGTACATTTTACTTTATAAAGAGCACTGTGAGACCAGCTTTATTTCTTTCGAGTAGGAAATAAGAGGTAATAGTCCGATACATTTAGAGGATGAATTTAGGGTGGATTTAAGAATAGAGTTTCTTTTAAGACTTTAAAAGCTAAATTAGTAAGTAATTTATGATGAGATTGAAAAAATAAACAACACTTTCTACTAACCTTGTGTGGTTACTGCCATACTCATAAAAGTGACTGTCTGTATCCTTCCACCAGCTCACCTGCTGCATTGCGGCGGTGTTCCCACACATACCGCATTTGATTTCCAGAAGTCCTGGGCCTGGGCAGCAGGAGACAAAGCACCAGATCTGACTTATTCAAAGGATCTTTCCAGTCCAATTTTCCCCTGATTTAGTCATTAGATTTGCAAAAGTCCCATTTTTAATGATCTTACCAAGTTTGGCTGATTTACAAAAGTGGAAAGGAAGAAAAGAAAACAGAAAACACATATTTGAGGCTAATCCTTTGAATTGTGCCTACTGCGAACAAGAATCTAATTTTCTGGTCTGCTTGTTCTAGCATGCTTCTCTAGGTCTGTCATCAGTTGTGAGGGAACACAGAGATTATAAAAGACTATAGGCTCAGTGCACAGAATTTGTGCATGGAGGGTAGGGGGGTGTCCCTCAGCTCAGCCTGCACCTTCTCTAATCTGGGACCCTTCGAGGAATGTCCAACTGTCTGTTTAGGCCAGATCCCAGTAGGATCAGGCCTAAATGGGCAGTCAGACATCCTTCTCACAATCTAGGACTGCTGGCTCCGAACTGCTCGCCTGCCTGTCTCCCTGATTGCCCCTAACCCCTTCTGCCTGCCAGCCTAATTGATGTCTAACTGCTCCCCTGTCAACCTGTTTGCCCCCAACTGCCCTCCCTTGTAGGCCTGGTCCCTCCCAACTGCCCTCCCTTGTAGGCCTGGTCCCCCCTAACAGCCCTCCCCTGAGGGCCTGGAACCTCACAACTGTCCTTCCCTGCTGGCCATCTTGTGGTGACCATCTTGTGTTCACATGGGGGTAGGATCTTTGACCACATGGGGGAAGCCCTCTTGTGTGTTGGAGTGATGGTCAACCTGCCAATTACTCTTTTATTAGATAGGATAGAGGCCTAGTGCATGGGTGGGAGCCAGCGGGTTTGTCCTGAAGGGTGTCTTGGATCAAGGTGGGGGTTCTCTTGGGGGGAGGGGCAGCTTGGGCGAGGGGCCTGTGGTGGTTTGCAGGGCAACCACACACCCCAGCAATCCAAGTGAAGGCCCTGGGATCTGGGATTAATTCATGTTCTACAATTTAAACTTTGTAGCCTAGAGCAGAACTAAGCCTTTTGCTCGCTCCGTTGGCGACAGCCATTTCTGTTTGAAACTTTATAGCGTAGAGTGGAGGCCTAAGCTAGGGCTGCAAAAGCTATGCTTCCTTCGTCACCCCAGCAACCCAAGCCTCTGCTCTGTCCAGCTAAATGGCTACTGCCATTTCTGTTTGGACTCTGTGTCTTTTATAATTGAAATTTTGTAGCATTGAGTGGAGGCCTAGGCCAGCAACGGCAGGCCTCTGTTGCAGGGGAAACCCAAGCCTCCCTCCTGCTCTCAGTGGTAGCAGCCATCTTGGTTGGGGTTTATTTGTATAAGTGGCTCCTGATTGGCTGATGGGTGTGGTTATGGGTGTGGCTTGACCAGAGGTATTGTCAATTTGCATATTACTCTTTTATTAGATAGGATATTTTAGTTCAAGTGACTATTTTCGATTCATTCCATTCTCCTTATAAAACTGCCTGCTGTAAAGTCGTTTCTAATGTGAAACAGTTCTAACTTGGTAACTAAACCACATATTAATTCCTATTAACATCTAATCACTCACATATTCACCCAGTTGCTGTAGCACATGGAAACCCAAGCCTTTCTGAATTCTAGGGTGACTGAAACCAGGTGTATATATATAAAGGGGATTTAAAAAGAGTTGTTCTCTCTCTGTTCAAGCTTGGACCCAAACATCTACACACAACAGTTGTGAGATTTTCTCCAAACTTGCCAACACAGAGCTCTCTTTTATATAGCCCACATACCTATAAAAGTTACTCCTTTAAGAGTTTCTTAATTTTTTGTGATTGAAAACCTCACTAGGAATCTCTGTAGCTGAGGAAAACTTTTCACCTCTGCCAACTGGTTAAGACTCTGATTGCGTGTAAGTCAGTGGTTCTCAACTTTCCCAATGCCACGACCCTTTAATACAGTTCCTCACGTTGTGGTGACCTCCAATCATAAAATTATTTTTGTTGCTACTTCATAACTAATTTTACTACTGTTATGAATTGTATTGTAAATATTTGATATGCAGGATGTCTTAGGTGACCCCTGTGAAAGGGTCATTTGACCCCCACAGGTTGACAACTGCTTGTGTAAGTATTAGTAAATTTCAGCCATCAGAAATGGCATTTGTTGTAGCAAATTTTAAATTATCAAGAAATATAACACAAACCTGGCTAGTGTTCTGATAGTCTGGTTTATCATACAGAGATTTTCTGAAAGAAATTATTTTCAGGTTGATAACTCAGAGAGGAATTGCTAGTAACTCCATTTTTAATTTTTTGAGGAATCACCAAACTGTTACCATAGTGTCTGTAGTAGTCTACACTGCCACCAGCTGGAGACAACCAAAGTGTCCCAGGATAGGGGATGGGATAAAGAAGATGAATGAAATACTATTCAGCCATAAGAAAAGATGAAATACTACCAATACTACCATTTGTGAAAACATGAATGGACCTTGAGAATATTATGCTAATTGAAATAACTGAGTCAGAAAAAGCTCAGAACTGTATGATTTCACTCATATTTGGAATATAAACCTGAAACTCATGGACACAGACAGCAGTGTGATGGTTGCCAGAGGGAGTGGTGGGGAGAATAGGGTCCTAATATGAGCTGACAGGAGAAGATGTGACTTTGGATGTTGGGCACATGGTGCAACATACAGATCTTGTAACATAGAAACCCAAACCTGAAACTAATATGATCCTATTAACCAATGTCACCGCAATGAATTTAATTTAAAAATAAAATAAATTATTTATTGTAATGGAGTATAATTTGGTCCCCTGGAGTTAAAATCACAGTGTCTTCCATATTGGAAGTGATATTTCAGAATTTATTAATTTATTTATTACCAAGACTGTAAAAAATAAACATCATCAGCTGCTTGCCAATGTCTACTGTTTTTGTAGTTTGTTTCCAAATGGTCTGGTCTGAGCATTCTCATGTATATATGCTAATTCCTATTTCCTTTTACCGTGTTTTTGCAGAAACAGTATAACTTAATTTTGCTCCCATTGTTTCCAGTTCTTCTTTTTCACCTGCAGCCCTGGGAACTTTCACTCGGTTTAGCCGTGTATTCTTCTTCATGTTAACACTTAGGGTAAATCCTTGAGTTATTTTCTAATCAAAACCATACAAGGAAACTTATCAAGTTTCTTTACTTTCATCTGGAATCATAGCGAACTTAGTGGTAATACATATTATCTCATACTGGTCAACAGCATTTTGATGAATAAAAATGAGGAAAATATTCTTGCTTAACAAATGTAGGATAAAAGAAGTCTTATTTTTATACATATTTTTAAATTTATCTTCATTGTTTAAAGTATTGCATATGTTCTCCCCTTCTCATCCCCGCCCCCCTTCTTGGACCTCCTCCACTCTACTCCCAGACTGCCCCTCACAGTCCTATGCCACTATTGTCTGTGTCCAGGGGTTAAGCATACATGCATATAAATTCTTTGGTTAATTTCTTCCTGCCCCCTCTTGCCCTTCCCTCTTAGATTCCTTAGTCTGTTGCATGCTTCCATGTCGCTGGATCTATTTTGTTTTTCAGTTTATTTTGTTCATTAGATTCCAAATATAAGTGACATAATGTGATACTTGTCTTTCTCTGGCTGGATTATTTTGCATAGCATAATACCCTACAGGTCCCTCTATGCTATCTCAAAGGCTAAGAGATTCTTCTTTGCCTCTTTTTTATGTGTGATAATCATGTTGTTTTTTTTGCCCCCTTTATTAATTAAGGTATTACATATGTGTCCTTATCCCCCCATTGTGCTCTCCCCAAACCCCCAAGCCTGCCCTCACTCTCACCCTCACCCCCTGTTGTCTGCATTCATTGCTTATGCTTATATGCGTGTGTTTTGTCCAGATTTTATGATCCCCAAAGGCCACCAGGGAGCCTAATCTGATGCAATAGCATAGAACCTTTACTACAAGCTCAGGCTTGGACCTCTGCACCCACTGCTGCTGCGGCAGGAAGCAAAAGAGAGAGAATTTCCCGAGCATGATGATTTTATAGGGAGGTGGGGCCAGACGCGAACCAATGAGTTGACCGATTTCAATTGGTTGGGTGAGGGCTGGGGCTAGTGATGCAAATAATCCCTAACGCACATGACCTGTCCTGTCCTTTGCTCTTGATTGGAGCTCAAGCGCACAGTCTTTCGCGAGTGGCTAATTCAAGGGGAGAGGTTGGTCTTTGTGATTTCAAGATGGCAGCCCCCATCATGCGGCCAACATGGTGGCTGCCAAGTCACACAGTCCAAAATGGCAGCTGTCTAAATTGTTCTTTGCAGTCCCACTCTGCCGCCCTTTCTTGGAACTTACTGCTCAATCATGAGCCGGGCTGCATTTCTACCTCGCCTTCCATTTTTACTCCTGAATGGTCAACATAATAACAACATTCCTCCCCTAGGGCTGGCATAGGTCTCCTTGCTGCATGAATACAGAGGCAGGCCATGACTATTGCCAGGAAAAAGGGTGGACTCCTGGCAGTGTGGGTGACAGCGAACAGAGTCAACAGAGTTACCGACATCAGGTTGGTCAAATGTGCCTTAACTTGAGCTTGAGCAGGTTGTGGCTCCATTGTGTAATGAAGTCCTTCCAGACCGCAGAGGGATCAGCCGGGCAGACGTGAGTGTGGTGGACCCAGGTTGTGATGTCGTCTACCTTGAGAGCGGTGGGTATAGTCAGCACCACAACATAGGGGCCCTTCCAATGTTGCTCAAGGGTCTTTCTTGACAAAAATCCAGTTTCCTGGTCTGCACTGATGAGGCGAGGGGTCAGGCCAGCCTCCTCACGGAGGCATGGCCAAATGTCCTCGTATGCCCTCTGGAGCCTTCTTAAGAGACAAATTCAGTAACGTGATCTAAAACCCAGGGTGTAGGGAGAGTTCCTTACCCGGTAAAGTGCATACGGAAGGAATTCCACCCAGCCCCCGCCAGTCTCCATGGTTAATTTGGTAAGGGTCACTTTTAGAGTTCTATTCATTCTTTCTACATTCCCTGAACTTTGGGGCCTATAAGCACAATGCGATTTCCAATCAGCCCCTATAGCCTTGGCTACTGCCTGTGTTACCTGTGAAATAAAAGCTGGTCCGTTGTCTGACTCTATCATAGCAGGAAATCCATACCTGGGTAGGATGTCTTCTAGCAGTTTCTTGGCCACAGCCTGAACTGCTTCATGCTTGGTTGGGTACGCCTCTACCCATCCAGAAAAGGTGTCCTTCTCCTGCTGCACATTTCCTACCTTAGCTAAATTAAATTAATCTGAAAACTTGACTACTATTTTACTGTCAAATTTAATACTCTAACAACAAATCTTAGTTTACCCTGTAATTATTAATGGCAAGGATTGTTTTGCATTCTTGAGTAGGCCCTGAGCATCTGTGGTGCTAGCTGCTGTTAGCCAAGTTTCTGTTTATTGCCTTGGTTCTGATCTGGGCTGGTCCAAGTCTTTGTCTATTACCTGGGTCCTGATCTGAGCTGGGCGTGGGAAGTGAAGTAGCCATGGGTCAGGAGACCTCCCTCAGAAGGGGCGAGTGTCCAAGCTCCTGCAATGCTGGTGGGGGGGGGGTAAGGTTCTATGCCCCACCTCTGTTGGCCCCCATGTTTCTGACAGGTGGGAGGTGGTACTTCATAGTCCTTTTAATTTATATCTCTCTGATGATTAATGATGCTGAGCATTTTTCATATGTCTCTTGACCATTTGTATTGTATGGATTAATAGAATTAACATCTTTAAAATGTCCATACTACTCAAAGAAATTTATAGATGTATGCAATCCCTCTTAAAATACCAATAGAATATTTCACAGATATAGAATAAATACTCCAAAAACTTATATGGAACCGTAAAAGACCTGAATAGCCACAGAAATATTGAAAAATAAGAACATAGTTGGAGGGATCACAATACAGATATGCTATAAAACCATTGTAATAGGAGGGAGGGAGCAGCTGAAGGTCGCGCAGGGAGCATTTGTCCGCGATTAGGGGGACAGCTGTGCTCCAGGAGAAGATAGAGGATTGCTGGGCTGGCCTCCCTAGCCTGAGCGGCCCCAGTACTGCTGGGTTCTCTCCCTGAGCCAACTGCGCGAGGAGGCGCGCGGAGGCGGACCACGACATCTTGAACGAGAGGAGCCAGAAAACATACAGCTGTCATACGCGGTACCGCTGGGCTGCACCGCTGGGGCTCCCGGAACACCAGCGCCCAGGTGACATAGAGGCTCACAGAGCCCAGGGAGCGCTAAACTCCAGCTCGGAAAGGTCAGATTTCCCTGGGGGTACTTTGGGCGCGAAACTGAGGGGGCTGGCAGTCTGGGAGATCTGCACCTTGGAACTCAAAACCTGGAGATCTGCACCTGAAATAGAATCTGTGGCTGTTGAAGCTGGTGAACTTGGGAGAGGGCCCTTGGAGCTGGTGGCAGAGTTGATCCCTGGAGCGCAATCGGTTTGGACCTGACAGAGGGGGGAAGCCCGAAAGATTTTGGGAGGGTTCTGGCTGCTAAAACAGCAGTCACCATTAGAGAGGCAGTATTGTTTAGTTCAGGATAAAGAGGACCAATAGACCCAGAAGTCAATCTAGAAACACTGCCACCCAGGGGCCAAATCACAAATTGACTCTTATGTGACAGGGAATTGATTATATTTTCTCTTCGACCTTGGGAATACAGTCTATTTTCATCTACACTTTAGTATCTTTTACTCTACCTCAACTTCACCTTTATACCACCACTCTCTGGCTAACCTTTCCCTATTTAGTGCCTTGTTTCCCTTACACTTTTCCCGCTTTAGATTTACCTAATTCTTTCCCCTTACCCCCTGTTAAAATTTCACCCCACTGATATATCTAATCTCTAACCACCTAATCCAAGTGCATATATACCTCTAACTTCTCTGACTTCACTATCTTAAAGTGTTTTTAGCCCTGTCCTGTTGTTGTTGTTTACTTGACTGTTGATTATATTGATTTTTTAAGCAGGTTTATGAGATTGATTTGCTTATTCTGTTATTTTGGTTTGTCTTGTAGGGGGGGTTATTTTTATTTTTGGTGTTGTTTCTTGTTTTGTTGTCCTCATCTGCATTGTTTTTGAGATAGATTTTTGCTTCTGTGTTCCCTCACCTCTCTTGATATTAGTAGTTGTATGTAATTTGTATCAATCTCCAAGTACTTGTTGCAGGTTTGGTTCGGACTAAGGGCTGTCCTATAGGAGTTTTCACCCCACATTTATAATTTACTCCTTTTATTTCTTCTTTTTCTTCTCCCCCTTTTCCCATTATCATTTTGGCATTCCTGTCTTTCTTTTTTGTGAGTGTATGTGTGTGGGGGGGTCTCTTTCTTTTTTGTGTGAGTGTGGGTGTGTGAGTGTCTGTGTGGGTCTGGGGGAGGTTCACTTTCTTTTTTCCCACCTATCACCGAATTTGCCTTTCTCTGGCAGTCACCTTTATTTGGAATTACAATTACTTTGACTACATTCCGGTTCAGTGCCTGGTGCATTGCACCTGGTAGTGTTGTATTTTGTGCCTTTAAATCAACGCAGGAGAGTGAGAACTACATAACCACATACACAGAGAAGAGAGACCATGGGAAGACAAAGAAATAGCCCACATATGAAAGAAAAGCAAGGCTCACCAGAAAAGGAGGTAAACGAAATGGAAGTTAACAACCTGTCAGAGAAAGAATTCAGAGAAATGGTCATAAGGTGGCTAAAAAGAATGGAAGACAAATTTGATAATATGAGTAAGAACCAAGAGGAAATGAGGAAGACCCAGGAAGAAATGATGAAGAGCCATGAAGAAATGAAAAGTGATATTGCTGAAGTAAAGAACTCAATAGAAAGTATTAAGAGTAGACTAGAAGAAGCAGAGGATCGCATCAGTGAGCTAGAAGACCAGGTAGGAAAAAATAACCAAGTAGAGCAGCTACTAGAAAAAAAAATTAAAAAGCAGGAGGAGAGCCTAAGAGAACTTTGGGACAACATGAAACAAAACAACATCCGTATAATTGGGCTTCCAGAAGGACGGGAAACTGAGCAAGGAATAGAAAACCTGTTGGAAGAAATAATGACAGAAAACTTTCCTGGTATAGGAAAGGAAAAACCCACACAAATCCAAGAAGCTCACAGAGCCCCAAGCAAAATAAACCCCAAAAGACCTACGCCAAGGCACATTATAATTAAATTGGCAAACACCAATGACAAAGTAAGAATCTTAAAAGCTGCCAGAGAGAAACAAAAAGTCACCTACAAAGGAACACCCATCAGACTAACAAGTGATCTCTCAACAGAAACCTATCAGGCCAGAAGGCAGTGGAATGAAATCTACAAAGTCATGCAAAGGAAGGGTCTGAATCCTAGAATACTGTACCCAGCAAGGCTCTCAATCAAAATTGAAGGTCAAATCAGGAGCTTCACAGATAAAAAAGGACTAAGGGAATTCGTCACCACCAAACCAGCAATGCAAGAAATGCTAAAGGATCTGCTGTAAAAAGAAATAGGAAGCGAAGAAGGATCACAGGGGCAAAGAACAAAAATGGCAACATATAAGCACCTATCAATAATAACTTTAAATGTAAACGGGTTAAATGCTCCAATCAAAAGACATAGGGTAATAGACTGGATAAGAAAACACAACCCATGTATCTGCTGTCTACAAGAAACCCACCTCCGAAAAAAAGACGCACACAGACTGAGGATGAAAGGTTGGAAAAAAGTTATTCAGGCGATTGGAAATGAAAAAAAAGCTGGGGTAGCCATACTTATATCTGACAAATTAGATCTCAAAGTGAAGGACATAACAAGAGATAAAGAAGGCCACTTCATAATACTAAAGGGAGCAATTCAACAAGAAGAAATAACTCTTGTAAACATATACGCACCCAATACAAGAGCACCCAAATATATACAAAAACTCCTAGAGGACATCAAGGGAGAGATAGACAGCAATACAATCATAGTAGGAGACTTTAATACCCCATTATCACCATTGGACAGATCCTCTAAACAAAAAATCAGTAAAGAAACATCAATTCTCAATGACTCACTGGACCAGATGGAATTAATTGACATCTTCAGATCATTTCACCCCAAAGCCACAGAATATACATTCTTTTCAAGTGCCCATGGGTCATTCTCAAAGATAGACCATGTATTAGGTCATAGGCAAAGTCTCTCTAAATTCAAGAAGATAGAAATCATATCAAGTATATTCTCAGATCACAGTGGCATAAAGCTGGAAATCAACTACAATAGAAACAATCCAAAGAAATCGAACACATGGAGACTAAACAGCATGCTATTAAACTATGACTGGGTTACTAGAGAGATTAAGGAAGAGATAGAAAACATCATGGAAACAAATGACAATGATAGCACAACAATCCAAAATCTATGGGACACAGTGAAAGCAGTTCTGAGAGGGAAGTTCATAGCTCTACAATCCTACTGCAAAAAACTAGGAACAGCGGCAATAAATTATCTAACGCAACAACTCAAAGAGTTAGAAAGAAAGCAACAAGAAAAGCCCAGTGTAAGCAGAAGGAAGGAAATAGTAAAGATCAGAGCAGAAATAAATGACATAGAGACCATAGAAACAATACAGAAAATCAACGAAACCAAGAGCTGGTTCTTTGAAAGGATAAACAAGATTGATGAACCTCTAGCCAGACTCACCAAGAAGCAAAGAGAGAGGACCCTAATAAATAAAATCAGAAATGAAAGAGGTGAAATAACAACAGACCCCATTGAAATACAAAGGATTGTTAAAAAATACTATGAACAACTCTACTCCAACAAACTGGACAACCTGGAGGAAATGGATATGTTTCTAGAAAAATATAACCTCCCAAAACTCAATCAAGAAGAATCTAAACAACTCAATAGACCAATAACTGTGGAAGAAATTGAAGCAGTCATCATAAAGCTTCCAGCAAACAAAAGCCCAGGGCCAGACGGCTTCACAGGGGAGTTTTACCGAACATTCAAGGAAGAAGTAAAACCTATATTCCTCAGACTATTCCAGAAAATTCAAGAAGATGGAAAACTTCCAAACTCCTTCTATGAAGCTAGCATCACCCTAATACCAAAACCAGATAAAGATGACACAATGAAAGAGAATTACAGGCCAATATCCCTCATGAATATAGATGCCAAAATCCTCAATAAAATTCTAGCAAATCGGATCCAGCAGTACATCAGAAAGATCATACACCACGACCAAGTAGGATTTATCCCAGGAATGCAAGGATGGTACAATATCCGCAAATCAATAAATGTGATACATCACATAAACAAATTGAGAGATAAAAATCACATAGTCATATCAATTGATGCAGAAAAAGCATTTGACAAAATCCAACATCCTTTCTTAATAAAAACTCTCAATAAGGTAGGAATAGAAGGATCATACCTCAAATAATAAAAGCCATATACGATAAACCCACAGCATACATCATACTCAATGGGCAAAAACTACAACCATTTCCCCTAAGAACAGGAACAAGACAGGGTTGCCCACTTTCACCACTCCTGTTCAACATAGTACTGGAAGTATTAGCCATTGCAATTAGACAAGAAGAAGAAATAAAATGCATCCAAATTGGAAAAGAAGAAGTTAAGCTATCCTTATTTGCAGATGACATGATATTGTACATAAAAAACCCGAAAGACTCCATAAAAAAGTTAGTAGACTTAATAAATGAGTTCAGCAATGTAGCAGGCTACAAAATTAACGCCAAGAAATCTATGGCATTTCTATACACTAATAGTGAACTTACAGAAAGAGAGACTAAAAAAGCAATCCCATTTACCATCACACCAAAAAAATTAAGATACCTAAGAATAAACTTAACTAAGGAGGTAAAAGATCTATTTGTGGAAAACTACAGGACACTGAAAAAAGAGATAGAGGAAGATGTAAACAGGTGGAAGCACATTCCATGTTCCTGGATTGGGAGAATCAACATAATTAAAATGTCCATACTACCCAAAGCAATCTATAAATTTAATGCACTCCCCATTAAAATACCAATGGCATATTTCACAGACCTAGAAAGAACTCTCCAAAAATTCATCTGGAACAAAAAAAGGCCCCGAATAGCCACAGCAATCCTGAGAGAGAAGCACAAAGTCGGTGGGATTTCCATACCAGATTTCAAGCTGTATTACAAGGCTACTGTTCTTAAAACAGCCTGGTACTGGCACAAGAACAGACATATAGATCAATGGAATAGAATAGAGAATCCGGATATCAACCCAATCCACTATGCTCAATTAATATTTGACAAAGGAGGCAGGAACATAAAATGGAGTCAAGACAGTCTCTTCAATAAATGGTGTTGGGAAAATTGGACAGATACATGCAAAAAAATGAAACTAGAGCACCAACTTACACCATACACAAAAATAAACTCAAAATGGATACAGGACTTAAACGTAAGACAGGAAACCATAAAAATATTAGAGGAATCTACAGGAAGAAAAATCTCAGACATATGCCAAAAGAACTTCTTTGATGATACCGCTCCGAGGGCAATGGAAGCTAAAGAGAAAATAAACAAATGGGACTACATCAAAATCAAAAGCTTTTGCACAGCTAAAGAAACCATCAACAAAACAACAAGAAAACCCACTGTATGGGAGAACATATTTGCAAATGTTATTAGTGATAAAGGTTTAATCTCAAGCATCTACAGGCAACTCACCCAACTCAATAAAAGGAGGACAAATGATCCAATAAAAAAATGGGCAACAGACCTAAATAGAATCTTCACGAAAGAAGACAAAAGGAAGGCCCAGAGACACATGAAAACTTGCTCAAAGTCACTAATTATCCGAGAGATGCAAATCAAAACGACTATGAGGTACCATCTCACACCTATCAGAATGGCTTACATCAACAAATCAACAAACGACAAGTGCTGGCGAGGATGCGGAGAAAAAGGAACTCTTGTGCACTGCTGGTGGGATTGTAGACTAGTACAGCCACTGTGGAGAACAGTATGGAGATTCCTCAAAAAACTAAAAATGGAGCTCCCATTCGACCCAGTGATCCCACTTCTAGGAATATACCCCAAGAAATTAGAAAGGCGAATTAGAAAGGATATATGTACCCCTATGTTCATAGCAGCACAATTTACCATAGCTAAGATTTGGAAACAGCCGAAGTGCCCATCAGCAGATGAGTGGATCAAAAAACTATGGTACATTTACACAATGGAATACTACGCCGCGGAAAAAAAGAAGGAGCTCCTACCATTTGTAACAACATGGATGGATTTGGAGAGCATTATGCTAAGTGAAATTAGCCAGGCAGAGAAAGACAAATATCATATGATCTCACTCATTTGAGGAATACAATCAATGACATAGACTGATGAACAAGAATAGATCCAGAGAAAAGTCCATCAGAATGTCAAACCTCAGGGTAAGTGGCAGGTGGTGAGAGTAAGTGGAAAAGTCAATATACTTGAACTCTTGAACTGAGGTAAGTGATTTGTGTTTTTACATCCCTGACAAAGTTTATATAAAATTATAAAAAAATGGCAGCTAGTCTGACATTGAATTGACATGGCCTAGAGCTTGTCATATCCTATGGAGACCAGTCCTTAGGCTAGGCCCTGCTTAACCTCCCATGACACCATAATACCCTTACATGATATTATTCTACAATGTCATTATAATATTTGATATTTGACAACAGCATATTATACAATTATCCCAAATAAACTTACAAACTAATTCTTTGAATGTTGGGCAGCAACTTAAAAAAGAATAGGAAAGAAATTAATCCCTTTCAGAAGGAATTAAGGCACTGGGAAGGCATCCGAGCATTCTATATTGGCCCTTCTTGCCCTTTCTGCCAAGAGGGACCTTCTTGTTACTATCCAAATACACACAGCTGATGCCAGAGTTTTCAGTTTGAGCTGTGGCTGAAGCCTTTGGGCAGCTGGCACCATGGATCTGTATCTCGACCAATGGTGTGAGCTGGGCCCTCTCTGGAGAAGAAACCTGGGTCCCCCAAGATATGTGATCAGTACCGGGACCCCGCCAGCAGGCGAGGGGACCCCAAGGCAGATACTGGACGTGGAGGCCACAGGGGGGCATAGACTACAAAGGAGACAGAACTGAACCTCACATCACCCTGTTTGGCCCCGGAGGATGGCTGGTTAGCCAGAGACGGGTAAGATTCCTCAGGGAAGGAACAACCTAAGACAGGCACAGTCGCAGAGGGGCCAACAGGAGAGAACTAAAAGGTCAACAGAGGTGGGGCACAGACCCTCATCCACAAACCTTGCAGGGGTTTGAATTCTCAACCCTCCTAAGGGAGGTCTCCTACCCCCACGGCTGCTTCGCCTCCCACACACGACTCATACGGGGACCCAGGCGGCAGACAGAGACTCGGCCAGCAATAGCTGCTCTATATCTAAATCCAGTCTATTACCAGGAATGCTCGGGACCTACTCAAAATTGCAAATATTCCTTTCCACTAGTATTCACAGGGTAAACTAAGATTTCTGCTTGAGTATTAAAATTGACAGGAAAATAGTAATCAAGTTTTCAGATTAATTTAAATTGGCCAAGTGAAATACGAGAATACTCAAGAAAATTATAGTGTACTGGACAAAAAGCTTTTCCTAAAACATTAACTGAAAAATCTATTAGTAGTTCATCTCTCTGTAAAATTGCCTAACATCCAAAGAACCTAAAGCAGTCACTTTGTGTGCAAAAATTAAAATTTAAAATTATCAAGACTGCAATAGAAAATTTCCAAAAGTCCCCATTAATCAAAAAAGGGGAGGGGACAGCGGGGTAATATCATGAAAGGGACAAAAAAAAAATATCGAGTAAGTAAAATACATCTAGAAAATTCTTACTCCAGTAAAGTAAATTCCATTTGTAAAAACAATAGCAGGACACCCATGAAAAAACACACATGGTGTCAAAATAAGCCAAAGGAAAATCATTTAGGCAAAAATTAAAAAGAATCCCAAGTCTATTTTGCATAGAGGATCCCTTTGTTAACTTTAGGTCGAGAATGTGTTTGTGTGTTTTCAGAGAACAACTCCAAGACCATGTGGGTTCCTGCGACGGTGAGGAACTGATGGATCTGTTCCAGTCACGAGGACGGTCCAGAGATGGGGGACACTGACGACACCTTGCCATACTAGCAGTCAGCAGCTGTCCATGTCTGCAGGCAGCCCAGGACCAAACCAGAGAGGATGGATCATGCATTGACACGGTATGTCCACCATCTTGATACCATTGCTGACTTATACACATAATGAATTATTTGACACTGAAACTGGGACTCAGAAAAGTTGGACATTGAAACCGAGACTGAAACACTTTTTGTTCTTATACATTTATTTCTAGTATGCAGAGGCAAGATATTTTTTGAAGAAAAGAAACAGGGGAGAGTGATTGATATAGAGGCAGGATGGCCTTGAACAGGCTGTCAAGCTACAGAGGGAGGCTTGGGTGGATGGGAGGCAGATGCGGGGGGAGATCAACGGAAGGACTTGTATGCATGCATATGAACATAACCAATGAATGAAAGACACTGGGGCGGGGAGGGGGGAAGCTGGCGATATGTGCTGGGGGGTGGGGGAGGCTGGGGGGAGGATAAGGGGGAGGGGGAAAGGAAAACATGTACTACTATTATACTGCAAAAAATCAATAAAAAATAATTAAAAAAAAATAAAACCATTGTAATAAAAACGGCCTGGTACTGGCATAAGAACAGGCATATAGATCAATGAAACAGAACATGTCATTATGTTCAATTAATATTTGACAAAGAAGGCAAGAGCATACAATGGAGTCAAAATAGCCTCTTCAATAAATGTTGTTGGGAAAATTGGACAAGTACATGCAAAAAATGAAACTAGATCACCAATTTACACCATACCTAGAATAAACTCAAAATGGATAAAATACTTAAATGTTAATTGTGAAACCATAAAAATCCTAGAAGCAACCATAGGCAGCAAAATATTAGACATCTCGGGTAGCAGAATGTTTATCAATACATACCTGAGACCCTAGGCCCTAGGGCAAGAGAAACAAAGAAAAAATAAACAAATGGGGCTACATCAAACTAAAAAGCTTCTGCACAGCAAAAGAAACCAGTATCAAAATGAAAAGGTAAACTACTATATAGGATAACATATTTGCCAGAAATACATCTGATAATGAATTAATTTCCCAAATATATAGAGTTTTCATACAATTTTAAAAAAGAAAGACAATCCAATTAAAAATGGGCAGAGGACCTAAATAGACACTTCTCCAGAGAGAAATCTTTTAAATCAAGAGTTCATATTGGGGAAAAGCAACTAATTTAAAGAACAGACAATCCCATCAAAAAGGCCCTAATGCTCTAGCTGTTGTTGCTTAGTTGGCTGGGTGTCATCCTGTGTACTGAAAGGTTGCCAGCTGTGGTTGTGGGCTCGATTCCCGGTAGGGGTCATGCAGAAGGCAGCGGGTTGATATTCACTTTCAAATCAATGATTTTCTCTCTCTCCTTTAAAAAAAATAAAATAAAAGGTCCTAGGTTTTAATATTCTGCATTTTAAATGGCAGCTTCATTTCATTAGCATCTCACTAGTAGATTTCCTTCTGTAACTAACAGCCCCCTTATTCTCATCACAGAAATAGGGAGCCTTCAGTCTTCACTGGACTCTACATTCAATCAGTTGCCAAGATTTAAAGCTTCCATCTTTGAGCTTATCCTTTTACTATATATTTTCTTTTTTTCAATTCCCACAATGCCCAAATGATCCCACTGTCCCAAACCTTTTCCTCGAGAAAAGTGTTTCTATGTTATATTTCTGATTGAATTTATTTACTAATTAATTATTCTCAAGGAACAATCTAAAGATGACCATTTATTCTTTCTGAGAATATCTTTTTACTTAAAGTTCATTAATACATTTAAATCAGTGTTTCTCAAATTTTAATGTTCATAGAAATTATCTGAGAATGCTGTGAAAATATGAGGTTCTGATTCAGTAGGTTTTGGGGGAGGGCCCAAGATTCTACATTGAGAACAAGTTGCCACCAGCTGCTGCTGCTGCTGCTGCTGCTGCTGCTGCTGCTGCTGCTGCTGCTGCTGTTTGAGAGCCACACTTTGAGCCATAACACTCTAAATTGTCTCATAGTCATTTCAGCAATAGTAATAACCCTTTAATATTGCTGATAATGTCTAAATGGTCTAGTTTTTCCTAGTTTTGTTTTGTTTTCACTCTGCATGCTAAGTCTCATTCTGGGTGCTTGCTTTTTAATAGAGTAGCAGAATTGATACAACTACTTTAAAACAAAAAGGGAGTCACAGTTTCTGGTTGCTTTGGGCATTCCTGCTAATAGGAATTGTAATCTTTCAGGGATATTCATTTTTAATAGCTATGCTATCAGATTACCAATCTTGGTATTAGGGCTACTTGTCACAGCTTCCCATAAAGTGTTCTGATTTATAGACTTGCTGAGCCTCACCACAAAATGAAGAAAAACAATACTTTTGAAATTCCATATCTAGCTAATGAGATTTTATGCTATTTGCTGTTTAATTGGCATTTAATACCATGAATATGAAAATAACTCCAATTTGCAAAATGCACTTAATATTCTGGAAACATCAGCAACTGTAGAGCAGGTTATATTATATAATGAGGGCAGTTTGCTTTCTCTATGTCTGTTTGTTTCCCTGCCCTCTCTAGCCTGCTTCTGGTTTCACTTACCTTTTCCACTACTTTACAGATGATTCATCAACTTTCTAGCATTCCCCCTTACCATCTGTATCCAACCTCCCAGTAAAATCCAGTAAACTTTTAATACCTAGCATCCCATTATATATATATATATATATATATATATATATATATATATATATATTCCCTAGGAGTTGATGACCTCTACAACTTTCTGAACAACCACTCTGTCAAGTTCTGTGCCAATTGCATCAATTAAATCATCTTATTTAATCCTGAAGCATTAAAGATCTTAAAATCTTATTTTTTAGATTATGTTCAGTTTATTAAGAATAAACAATCTTATCTCTCCAATTTCCAAAATTATTTTATTTATTTATTTATTTATTTTTAATCTTTATTGTTCAGTTTATTAATTACATTGTTTCCCCTTTTTATCCCCCTATAGCTCCCCTCCACCCTGTACCTATCCCACCCTCCACCCTCACCTCCCCCTCCCCACTGTCCTCTCCCATTGTTGCTAGATTTTTGTCCAGTCTCTTGCTGCACTTCCCACAACCCTTTTCTCCCCAAGAATTGTCAGTCCATTCCCTCTCTATTTCCATGTCTCTCTTATATTCACCAGTCTATCCTGTTCAACAGCCTATCAATTCACTTGATTTTTATGTTCATTTGTTGATGGATGTGTATTTGTTGTTCATAATTTATATTTTTACCTTTTTCTTCTTCCTCTTCTTAAAGAATATCTTTCAGCATTTCATATAATGTTGGTTTGGTGGTGATGAACTCCTTTAGCTTTTTCTTATCTGCGAAGCACTTCATCTGACCTTCAATTCTGAATGATATCTTTGCTGGATAGAGTAATCTTGGTTGTAGATTCTTGCTGTTCATCACTTTGAATATTTCTTGCCTCTCCCGTCTGGCCTGCATCGTTTCTGTTGAGAAATCCGCTGACAGTCGGATGGGTGCTCCATTATAGGTAAACCAACTGTTTCTCTCTTGCTGCTTTTAATATTCTCTCTTTGTCTTTTGCTCTTGGCATTTTAATTATGATGTGCCTTGGTGTGGTCCTCTTAGGGTTCCTATATATTGGGGTTCGGTGAGCTTCTTGGACTCCTAAGTCAATTTCTTTCACCAGGTGTGGGAAGTTTTCAGTCACTATTTCTTCAAATAGGTTTTCATTGTCTTGGCCTCTCGCTTTTTCTGGCACCCCTATAATTCGGATGTTGGTATGCTTGAGGTTGTCCCAGAGGCCCCTTACACTATCTTCAATTTTTTGGATTCTTTTGGTTTCTTGCTTTTTCAGCTGAGTGGATTTTACCTCTTTGTATTTCAAATCTTTAACTTGGTTCTTGGGGTGCTCCAGGGCACTTTTAGGTCTTTGTATAATATTTTTGTTTCAGTCAGTGTATGCTTAATTTCTGGTTGGTCCTTTTTCATATCCTTGAGAGTCTGCTTTATATCCTTGAGGGTTTCTTTCATTTCCTTGTAGGACTCATTCATTTCCACGTTGGTCTTGATCATTTCCACGTTGGTCTTGATTATTTCTTTGCAGCTCTCGTTTATATCCTTGAGGGTGTTGTTCATTTTCTTGTAGGACTCATTCATTTCCTTTGTGGTCTTGCTTATTTCCTTATAGGCCTCAATCTTTTGTTGGAGCCTCTTAAAAAACCCTATAACTGTGGTTCTGAATTCCATGTCCAGTCGTGTTTTTTCCTCCATTTCTTTCACATCTGATTCCTTTCCATGTTGCTGCATGGTGGCTGCTTCCCTGAGTTGGTCAATTAGTTTTGTGTGGTAGACTTCTTACTAGGGATAGTGGCTCAGCCTCCCGGTTACCTGAGGTGGATATGGGCTGCAAAGTCTTGCTGAAGTTAAGCTCAGTTAATCTTTGTTAGCACTTGGAGGGTTGACCTCCAGGCCAATTGTCTGTGAAGCTCAGCTGTGCTCAGGTTGGGTGGGTGGAGTCTCTGGGCCAAGCAGACAGCATTAGCTCCGCCCTATGTGGCCGCAGGGACTCTGTGCCGGGGGCAATGGCCGCCAGCACCTCTGAGAGAGAGCCGCTGCGGCGCTCCACCGGCTGCTGGTTGCTGGGGAATTCAGACTTTCCCAAAATGAGTCTGCATGCACAATGTCTCACCCAGGGTCGTAAAACAAAGCAGTCTGATGGTTTTCCGAATGAGAGGCAAGTCGCGGTGCGCTCTCTGCGCCGTCACACAACCGAGCTGTTGGCGAAAGCTGCCTTCTTCACAAGCCGGGAGACCCGGGAGCACCCGAGCATCGGCGTGCCCTCCCACTGTCCAGTTTTCACCTCGTGTGATAGTGGGTTCTCTGGACTTCTCCCAGAGCTGGAGAATCAGTCCAGTGGGACGCCTTTGTCTTCCCGTTCGAGAAAACTGGCCGGTTTTCAGCTGCCCGCCCTCTCTGCGGCGCACACTCCAAACCTCTCTCCGTGCGAAACTTTCAACGCTGTTCGCAGCCGCTCCACCGAGTCACAGTGTCTTATTTTCACTTTTATTTGTGGAATTTTCACTCGGCGAGCTTTCTGGTGATTCTGGAAGGTGTTTGTTCTTTCGTTAAGTTGTAGTATTAAAATTGCTGATTATGACGGCAAGATATGTGTTCTACCTTTGACGCCATCTTAGTTCTCAGTCTCCAAAATTATTTTTAAGTTTTATTTGCTTGAATGCATAATGTATGTGTATGATATTAATTTTAAATATATACAAAAGAAAAAGAGCAAAAACAGAATCTCTCTCCTTCCCATCATTCTCATCAAGTCTCTGCCTAACCTATTATAGAATATACATTAACAATAATTTACTGATAATACCTTATCACATAAATAGATTATAATTAATAAATACGTTTTCATGACCATTAGGACATTTGATTCTCCCTGTAATACTATGACATGGACAGGACAAATATTCCTCTCAACCATTTATATATGAAAAACTGAGGTTCAAAGATGTGAAATGCTCTGCCCATGTGTATATATTTAGCAGAAAACCCCATTCAAGGAATGCTCTCTCTGTGACATCAAGGAAAAGTTAGCTCATGAATCATAGAAGAAAAATATTAGCCCTTCTTAACTAAGAAAATCTATACTAATAAAATAATAATATGCTAATTAGACCAGGTCAATCAGTCATCTTTTCGATGTCTGACTTCCTTTGAGACAAAGTCATGGTGGTGGGGGCTGAGGTAGTGGCAGTTAGGGATGAACACACTGGCAGGGGAGGGAAGTTGGGGGAGAGATCAGGCCGGCCAGGGAGGGTAGTTTGGGGCAACCAGGCTGGCAGGAAAAGGCTGGTGGGGGTAAGATCAGGATGGCAGGGGAGGGCAGTTAGAGGCAATGAGGCAGGCAGGCAGAGGGCTTAGGGGCAATCAGGCAGGCAGGCAGGCAGGTGAGCAGTTAGGAGCCAGCTGTCCCAGATTTTTAGAGGGATGTCTGACTGCTGGTTTAGGCCTGATCCCCAAACTCCCAGTTGGACATCCCCCAAGGGGTCCCTGATTGGAGAGGGTGTAGGCTAGGCTGAGAGACCCCCACCCCTGCCCATGCACAAATTTCATGCACCAAGCTACTAGTATTCTTTATAATATTAATTTTTTGAGAACTTCCTTTGTTTAATATGGTAGCAACAGGATTATTTACATAAATTATATATCACATAAAGCTCAATATTCTAGTTTTGCAATTGCAATCATTCAAGTTGTAACCAAACGCCTCATTCACCAAGGATCATAATTCCTCTGAATGGAGTTTCATGGCTCTTCTTCTGAGATAGCTGTTGGTAATCAGAACTGAGCGGCTAATAAAGAAGAGTTGGTTTATTTATGTACCTGGTCTAGTAAACAAAAGAAAACAAGCAGGAATCAACATTATTCTAGTTAAAACTGACTCACTGAAGTTTTTCTATCTTGGGTTCCTAGGCAGGCCCATATATTACTCTTGGTATTAACCAATCCTTTGTGTTTTGAGATCTTGAAAATCCAGTTCAGTCTAATGCGAGAGCTTCAACTGCTCACTAGATTCAAAGTTTTCTCCCTCCCAAGCTCAGACCTGCCATAGACTGAGACCTATAAGAAAGAAGCAGGCATGGGGAGGCTTATCACTCTCCATCTTGCTTTCCTACTACTCTTTGATTTTTTTTTTTGGTGCCTTTGTATACTCCAATATTGAAACAACAGTAGGAAAGAAAGGTAAGGTTGTAATTTGACAGATTTCTGGTTGTGGAGTTGTTTGTAGGCTGTTGTTTTCTCTCATAGGGTATATTTAAAATATATATATATATTTTTATTGATTTCAGAGAGGAAGTGAGAGGGAGAGATAGAGGAATGAGAGAGAATCATTGATTGGGTGCCTCATGCATGCTCTCTACTGGGGATTGGGCCCACAACCCTGGAATGTGCCCTTGACTGGAGCAGAACCTGGGCCCGTCCAGTCAGCAGGCTGATACTCTATCCTTTGAGTCAAACCAGCTAGAGCTCTCATGGCATCTTTAAAGTTCCTCAGAAACACCTCCATTGGCCACTGGGGACTCCCACTGCAGGTTTTCAATACAGATGTCTCCTCAGCTGGCTGCTATTACTTTCCCTTAGCCCCTGGCTTTTGGTAGTCCACCTCTGACTTTGTTCTGCTGGGGTTGCCTGTTGCTCCTGATGGTCTTCTTGAGTGGAGCACCATTCAAGGCTAACCAAGTCCAAATCCCTTCCCTGGAGTCCTCATGGGAAACAAGCTGTATCATCAGTGGAAGTCCATGCTCCAGCTATTGCCTCCTTACTCACTCTGCTGCCACAGGATACTCTGATTTTTTCATGTACCATCTCTGTGGTAGGCTAACTAATGTACCCTCCAAAGATGTCCATGCTTTAATCCTTGGGATCTGTGACTAGTTTAAAATATGTTACAAAGGAATTTTGTAGATATGATTACGGTTATAGATTATGAGATGAGTAGTTATCAGAATGGGCTCAAAATGATTACATGAGCCTTTAAAAGCAAGAGCATTTCCTGGCTAAAGTCAGAGTGGTAACATTGCCTGAGAAGGATTCCATATGCTCTGGCTGGCTCTGGGCTTGAGGGACCATTGTGCAAGAATCAGAGAGGCAGCTAGGAACCAAGAGTGGTTCCCAGTTGATAAACAGCAAGGAAGTTGGGACCTCAGTCCAACAGTTGAATGGAACTAAATTCTGCCAAGTTGAATGAGCTGAAAACAAATTCTCACCTAGAACTTCCTGAGGGAACATAGCCCAACCAACACCTTCATTTCACCTTGGGAGGCCTGAAGCAAAGAAACTAGCTGAGTTCACAAGACTTCTAACCTATAGTAACTGTGAGGTAATGAATTTTTCACTGTTAAGTTTGTGGTCATTTGTTACAGCAGGAGTAAGAAGCCAATACACTTTACATAGCTCAGCTCTTCAGGTGCCTCTATGAAGCCGCCTCTCACTTGCTTAAGATGAGGGGAAAACATGGGCATAGACAGAGGGCACATTTCAGCAGCCTAAAAACCATCTCTGATAAAATTCTTGATCTCATCAATTCACAGATCTCCTGTTATATACCTGAGATTAAAGAAGGACTAAGAGTTTCTGGTCCATATTTTGGTTGCCCCTTAATAAGTTATATCTTTTTTAGAATAGATGACATTAACAACATTAGTTCTCAGCTTTAGGGCCTCAGCTAACATAAAACAAGAAGAAACATCTAATTTTAATATCCTTTTATATGTATGGTACATACCAGCAGAGTTGCCTTCCCTTTCAAGTTTGATATTCTTAATACATGTTGAATAGATTGGGGTTGCTGTTATTAGAAAGGGTGACAGAAGAGTGAGTTGAGATTCCAAAGATGGAATTCACCACTAGGATGGGGATAGAGACAAGTCAGACAAAAAATTGCCCAAGACATGAGTTCATATGGATGCAACAGCCCTAGACTTTAGATATAGCAGTATGAGGAGAGTTAGTGTTTGGTGGTTATGGATGAAGAATGACTCATAAGTAAGTACATTTATATATTTCTGCAAGAATCAGCAAGACTAAAATGAACCAAGACTATGCAGTGGGAGTGTGTACCAGAGTTGACCCTTTTCTCTCTGGGTTTTATGATTTCATAGCTTGAATTTCCAACAGAGAACGGGGATGATGTAGGCAGAGGATGGAGTCGCAGTTCTATCACATAACCCACGGTCTGTGTGTGAGTTGGGAGCAGGACAACCAGGATTCTACTGCCCACTAAGAAAGGCCACACTCTGGACAGACTCTGCAGATTGGTGTATATATCTGAAGAGGGAGGCAACTTTGTCACAGTTTCTGTCTCATATTGGTCCCTTAAAGATCATTTGGAGCCATGATTTCACAGCCTCTAATCCTATATAATAAAAGAGAAACATGCAAATTTGACCATACCTTCGCTCCTGATTGGCTATGCTACCAGTCAATCAGGAGTGGGGGTGGGGCCAAGTGGCGTAGCCCAGGGGTGGAGATGAAATGGCAGTGGTAGTGATCGCCCAGCCCCTGGGACTGGGTGGTTGCAGGTAGCCGGGGCTGAGCTGAGCAGGGCGATGGCTGGGTGCCCAAGGCCTAAAGCCTCACTAGAGGCTTTAGGCCTTGGGCAGGCTGGGGTTGAGCCATCAGTTGCACATCCCCTGAAAGCTCCCAGTATGTGAGAGGGGGCAGGTTGGGTTGAGGGATGACCCACCCCCAGTACATGAATTTCGTGCACTAGGCCCCTAGTAATCTGAAAGTTGATGTGTCTGTAGGGCTGTAGCTGTTTAGAAATTGTGCTATCATGAATAGAACCCTCTTCCTGACAAAAGCTGACTTATTACATAGAGTAAAGGGCAACCATAGAGCAATTTTTAGAATTATGTTTCCTTTCGATAGCCATTTCAGGAAGAAAGAGATAAATATGAAGAAAAAATATCTAGAAAACTCTTTCTGTGGATAGCTTGAACTGCAATATCTCAAAGTTAGGACCTTCTATGTATATTTTGTATTTCTCATTTAATTACCTATATTAAATAGCCAACAAATAGTCATTACCCATATCCTCAGCACCTAATGCCATTTCTGACATACAATGTAGTACCTAATAAATATTTGTTGAATCAATGAATATGAAAAATGCAAACCAAGCATTTATAATATTATGATATTATTTCTTTTGACTTCAACTCCATAAGATTGAGTGCAGAAGGTCACTGGGAGAGTGTGAAGGCATCATGAGTTTCATATTTCAACAACCAGTGCCAAACTCCTAATGCTAGAAGGGAGGAAATGGAATGTTAAACCATCTCTTATTACCACTTTTGTTGACTTCAACTGCCTCAGTATTATTCTCCAATTGCTTTGTTTCTATGGAGCTCCAACTCCTCCTTACCTCTCATTGGAACACCCTACAAATCATTCTTTATCCTCTGTCACCTCAAAGCAATCCTGTCATCTTGCTCCAGTTGGAGCTGTTTCCATTTAGAAGACTGTGGCAAATTCTCTCTCTACCCCCGTTGCTCTTCAGGAGAATTATACTCTGGATAAGTGGATGCTACAGACACTTTTCTGAATGTATTTAGCCCAAATTTCTCCAGTCTTCCAAGATTCTCCTAAGCCATTACCTTTGCATTGAAATGGAATTAAATTTAAGGAGATAGAGGTTCTGATTTTCTTTCTTTGACCAGATGGAAATTGTTACATTAGATTGCTGATGACTGCAAAATCTTGGACATATTGTTTTCACAATTAGGACATGGCAAACAGTAAGTTCTTCAGTAAAAGCCAGCATGCAAATTCAGCTTCCATTTGCTGCTATAAATTTTGTTCTTGTTGCTGCCAGTAAACATCAATTGTCTAAATGTGCCTGTTGGACGAGAGTAAAAATATTATTTGCTGCATAAATGCTGATACAAAAAGATTTTCAACACACTAAACTAGGGAAGAGAAAAGAGAAAGGAACAGAGAAAGTTGAACTGAACACAGTTCTCACTAAGAAATTTTAGTTGAAAGCACTAAAAATTCTCTTGAGGAAATGTTGATGCAATATACTATTTAAACATCAAGGGAAAAATAAATACAGAATTAGGATATCTATCTTAAGGTGGGAATACTCTGAATACTTTAAAGAGGTTATCAGAGAAGGCATTCCCAGGTTGTAAAAGTCAGAGGGAAAATCTCCGAAGTGTCTTTAAAACTGTTGGGAGCACCTGGCCCAGAAATTATTTGTTAATGATAAATCTAACAGCTGAAAGTCAAAGTCAGTAGCTAGTGCAATCCATGATATAAGGATTTAATGACTTTATCACAGATTTCCTTTGAGGCTTACCATCAGAAGTCTGTTCTCAAGTCTCCCTACAATTTAATTTAATGTACAGCTGGAATTATGATCCAAAAAAGGTAGTTTCATAAATGATTTCCTGGAGTTTAACTTTGGGTCACCTAAATTTATAAGGGGTTTCTCTTTGCCTTTCCCTCATTGCTTTTCTGTGATGCTGAAGAACTTAGCATGAACTTTGAACTTAGCTGACCTGAGCCCAGGGGCCCAATCTATTCTTATACCACTGAGCCTACTTTGTCATGTGAATAATAGTGCTCACCTCATTGGGGTGCTGTTGGAATTAAATAAGATAATATATGTTAAATGCTTTGCATAAGTCTTACATATAAAAAGACCTTAATAGTAACATTAGTTCCACATGCAGATTAGACTTTGCAAACAAATAATTTGAAAAACAGAATATTTGAATCAATTCTTTAGTGCAATGAGGCTTCAGGCCAAGAACCAAGCAATAAAGATGTTTCCAAATCAGAACATTTCAACATCTGCAAAAGGCTAAGGCTTTATGTTTGTGGCTAAAACAAGCAGTTTAATATAAAGCAGTTTTTCTTTTTAAAAATTCCTCTTCATTTTCTCATGGGAGGAAAAACATTTTCAGAATAATGTTTAAAATCTTTCCTTTGTAGATCTAAAGATGCGGCTAAGTTTCATACTGAAGTCAAGATTTGCTGAAAGTGTTAGATGGATATATGAGGACCAGACACTGCTGTCGAAAATAAAACAGATGTGGTATCTGAATGCCTTTGTGTGAGGCCAAAGTTAAGTGTCTGGCTTATTTTTCCATTGAATTAATTGGTGTATCTAGTTTAATTGGCCAAATTATTTTTGCTTAAATGTTCACTTGCTTCAGCATTGTACTGATATAGTCAATGTATTCAAAAGTACAGAAAATACCAATAATGGAAAATATAGGATTGGGCAAAAGTAGATTTACAGTTGTTCATATGGAAAATAATACAATAAATAGTAATACAAGAATAAATTCTGTGTTTTGATTTTTCAAAACTATAAACCTACTTTTATCCCACCCTGTATATGTATTCAGAGTGAGAGAAACTATTCATTTCTAGGCCCCATATTTACAGAAATTTTTATATAAGTATTAGTTTCTTATAGTTACTTCTGAACATGTGTAAATTATCAGAGTCTGTGTGCATTTATTTACAAACACACACACACACACACACACACACACACACACACACACACCACAATACCAGCTGAGACACAGCTAAGCCAAGTTGAGACTTTTGGGTGGGTTTGGGGAAACATAGGCCAACTCAGAGTAAGGCAAGGATATGAGATAAAATAGTAATAAACACCCTTAGAAACACTGTTCTTTGAAAATACATCTAGACTAGAAGAGACACACATGTGCTCTATGTGTGATACGGTGAGCAAAGGTTCACTCTGAATGTCTAATCCAGCTTGAATTTCAATATTACTGAAGGAAGCAATGGTATTGATTCAAAGAAGCTCGGGATTGGCAGGTATATAGATATAAAGTCTAAAATCACATCCATCTGTTGCCTGGACACCCTTTTCCCTATTCTGGCAGAAAGACCATCCAATTGACAATTGAAGTGAACAACTCACCCTTTTACAGCAGGCTTCTCTCTTTGAATAATATTATTAGATTTTTATTTTTATTTTTGGATAAAGGTCTAGTTCTCTGTAATTTCCACTTATTAGTCCTACTTCTGTCACTCATGGTCAATCCCAGGCAGAACCCCACTTCCAGTGGCAATTAGTCTTACAAACAAGGGTAACAAATTAGCCTGCATAGTAATTTTAAATAACTACAAATGAGCTACTGAAATTTAAAAATTGGAAAATTACCGATAAAAATACATACTTTTCAATTTTCTTGAAACTTTGGAAGCTATGGGCCCACATTCCCAAATGGTAATAATTGGTTGAATTGAGAAGCAGGTGCTGCTTTTAGACAGGAAATGTGCTCGCCTATTCACGACAATCCTCACTTCTCCCTATTGTCTCACAATGGGCCTGCTCTCCTCACTTTATGATACTTGACTGGTCTCTCAGACATTTGTATTTGAAATTCCTTTTGTGTCCTCTATAAGGCTTCTTTGCTTCAGAAGATTTATCCTCAGTTCCGTTTTTTCCCCTTTGCAGGATGAACGTCAGGCATGCTTAAAACATAAACCTGTTGAGTGATGCTACACAGGGGAAACTGACATTTGATTCATCTAATTTCACAATTAATTCTGGAGCAAACATGTGGCTAGACAGTTTTAATCCCTTAGGATAAGGATGAGGTGTGGAGGAAAGAGGTTATAAAAAGCCTAAGAGAGTGCCAAGTATAGTCTCTAATCCCTGCTGAAGGCTTAATTCCCAGTAGTTGTTCTTTATATTTATTGTTCAGAGTATTACAGATGTCCCCAATTTTCCCCCCATTGTCCCCCTTCCCCAAACCTTCCCCCAGGCCTTTACCACACTATTGTCTATGTCCATGGATTATGCATATATGCATATACATTCTTTGGTTATTCTCTGCCTGCTCCTTCCCCCACCCCCACTTTCCCTCTGATATCCATCAGTCTGTGCCAGGCTTTCATGCCTCTAGATCTAGTTTGTTCATTGGTTTATTTTGTTCATTAGATTCCACATATCAGTGATATCATGTGATTTTAAAAAAGCTATAAAAGGAAGGATTTCTTACCCCTTGAGACAGCATGAAGGGATCTGGAGATTACTATGATACATGAAATAAGCCAGTCAGAAAAAGAAGAGTACTGCTAGTTGTTCTTATTTGCAGCTGTGAATCCTCATGAGAACTCAGACATGTGGGAAACTAGTATCTACAATGAAGAACACACTGTGTAGGTTTTTGCTTTGTTTTGTTGCCTCCATGATGTCCAAATTTAATGCAAATTTACTTGCTTCTTATTTTCTAAAATCCTCACTGGAGTATATGTTTTTTTAAATTTTTATTTTAGAGAGATGAAGAGAGAGAAACATATATGTGAAAAATAAACATCAAGTTGCCTCTGGTTCATACCCCTACAGGAACTCAAAGCATCAACCCATGGGATGATACTCCAACCAACTGAACCACACAAGCCAGGACTATTTTTGCAAATTTATACCCTGTGACATTGTCTGTTGGAGTCTTACTGTCAACTGTATCATAATCCTCCATGTTCTGGAAAAGGAAAGAGTGCTTGATTTTGAATATCAGCATCTACAATAATAAAAGTATAATATGGTAATTAGACCAGACAGCTGAACCACCTTCCAGATGAAGCAGTGGGAGCAGGGATCTGAGGCAGTGGTGGCCACCATGGCGGGCGAGGGGTGATGAGGCAGTGGTGGTTAGGGGCAATTAGGCAGGAAGTTGAGCAGTTAGGGGCAATTAAACAGGCAGGCAGAGTGGTTAGGGGTTATCAGGAAGGCAGGTGAGTAGTTAGGGGTGATCAGGGAGGCAGGCAGTTGGGTTAGGGGCAATCAGGCAGGCAGAGGCAGTTAGGGGTGATCAGGCAGGCAGGTAGGTGAGCAGTTAAGAGCCAGCAGTTCTGGATTGTGAGAGGGATGCCCCACTGCTGGATTGGGCCTGAACTGGCAGTCAGACATCTCCTGAGGGGTCCCGGATTCTGAGAGGACATAGGTTGGGTTGAGGGAACTCCCCTCCATGCATGAATTTTGTGCACTAGGCCTGTAATCTCTAATAAGTAGTTGAATCTACTGGGATGTCTCTAGGTATTTCCATAACTGGTAATACTGAATGGACAATTGCAGAAGCCATGTGAAGATTATTCTGGAATGAGATTCAGCGCTCCTGCTTGGGTCTTTGAGGTAAAGAAACTCAGGGGTCTCAGACCTCTCAGATATGAAGGTCTAGGATTATTAACATCAGTTATGACCTAGGGATCATCTTCTGTGTAGGGACTATAGCTTACTTAGCCCAGTGGTCAGCAAACTGTGGCTCACGAGCCACATACGGCTCTTTGGCCCCTTGAGTGTGGCTTTTCCACAAAATACATGTCCTGGGCAAGTATATTTTGAAGAAGTGGCATTAGAAAAAGTTTAAGTTTAAAAAATTTGCCTCTCAAAAGAAATTTCAATTATTGTACTGTTGATATTTGGCTCTGTTGACTAATGAGTTTGCCAACCACTGGTTTAGCCCACCAACTCTTTTGTTGTAATTCTTTTTGTTTTTATAATTGTCAACAACCATCCCATTAAGAATCCATGACAAGACAGATTGAATTTATAAGGGATGTGTGTGGATTTGCACGGAGCCAGGACAAACTGTAGCAGATGCTGTCAGTGCTTTATTCATGTCCCTTCAGCATTGCCAGTTCAACTTCCAGCATCTTCTAGAACTTACCACCTTCTAGTCCTAAGACACTGACAAAAAGAAATTATAAACACAGTTTTCTCTGTTGCTCAATCTGAGTTCTGGTTGCTGTAGTTTTTAGCCTATTTAGAGGTCACAAATGTAAACCAGGCCGACAACCTGAGTGAAACCATGGGGCCAAATGTAGACACCAAGAGAATGCTCAACATTGGCTTCTTTGTCGACCCCAGCCCCCAGTCACTCAGTACAACCATAGAAATGGTCTGACATTCTTATTTTCCCACGACAGCCTGAAGGAAGCCCCTGGCACTCTTGGGAAGGGCAGCAGGAAGCTGAATTTCACTGTTTAATGGCAAATCCTTTAATCAATTGATTAACAACTTAATGGGATTTTCAGACAGAAAATTTTGAAAAATTATAGTACTAATCTTATACAGAATAGAAGAGAAGCTATTTAAGGTAAAGGGCCAGTTTCCTCCAACATGGCCTCTATGGTATTATTTGATGCTACTTTGACCTAAAGGGACAGAGCCACAAAGAAAGTATCTGCAGGAATGAGGGGGACTGGGGTATTGTAATGCTGCCTGCCCAGGACAATGCAGGGACTGCTGCAGTGAATTTTTATTAATTACTTCTATGTGCCAGGACTTATTCTAAGTGTTCTACATTTAGTAACTAATTAATTACAACAATCTCATAATATAGGTATCATTATTATACCTATTGTTCAAATGAGGTGTTCAAATGAGGAAACTGAGGCGCAAATAGCTTTAGATTACTTCGCATCCCAATAGTCTTACTCCAGATCCTGTACAGTTAAGAATTCTTTCTTTTATACTGTTTACTTCTATTAACAGCTCTGATAGAAGAAGGATTGATTTGGATAGCTTAATATTGGGATGCATTGTATTTTATTTTCTGTGTGTGTTGTGTGTATAGGTACACACATGTGGGTGTTTATTACTAGTACCTGTCTGTTTCTTAGGCAAATTCTTATGCAAAATATTAAATTTTATCTGAAGCTAGTTGGGGCAATGGAGAGAATAACTGAGTATCTGGAAGTTTAATTAGTGGCACCACTTGCTACTGAGTGGTTTTATAGACTCCAGAGAAGCCAGCTCCTGATGGCTTATTTATTCATCTAGGAAAGAAGGCAGTTGGACCAATCACCTTCTCATTTTCTTTCTTTCCTGGACAGTTTATGGTTCTGTAATTTACCAAACCTCTAAGGTGTCCTCAGAGTACAAAACTTACAAAACTGGTGTTCCTTTAAAATTAGGAGACACTTGTGATGGGTAGGATCACAGCTGATTCACCTTCCAATGGAAATGAAAGCTTAGGAAGAGAAGCCATTGCACCCCCACTCTCCATACCTATTAGTACTATTGTCACCAATTATCTTTATTGTCACAAAGTTTCAATGAAAGGTAAATTGTTGGTGGTTAAGGTGAACATGGGGGACAGACAGACTAGACACCCTCACCTCTCTCTGTGGGAATCTGGGTGGGATCCTGCTTTTCCCAGACTGTTCTTGTATGGTGCTTAGCAACCATTCTCGAGGCTTTCATTACTGAATTTGTTTCAGTAATTTCTAAGGGTTAACTACTCTCCTCTATTGAGTATGTGACTTGACTTTTTTCTAAAAGTCCAAACGGCAGTCCTGTAAGCTGTCATCAGCCTCCTATAGACACAACCTGACTTATGGACTGTGTGTGGATACAGATCAAGGCAGTCCATCCAGTCTGCTGTCAAGTATCTTATAATCATCTCCTAAGTAAATAATTCTTCTATCAACCCAGAGATTCTGAGAGCAGGTGTGGGGTGTGAATGCTCACCCTGTGGTCAACCAACTCAGATAAATTAACTGCATGCAATTATCTGCTCTAATGGGAAACAGAGGAGGTTAGCTACAGTACCGGAGGCTCAGAGAGCAAGCACTTGGTACACCTACTGATGCACAGAGATGCATCAGAGGCTCATCAACACTTATTCCTTATGGATAAGACAAAATCTTCCCTATCTTTTCCTAGAAGTCATTAAACAATGCCTTACATGTTCTTTTAAAATATTTATTATTTAGAGGGGGAACACCAAGATGGCGGCATAAGCAAACACCTATTGTTCCGCCCCGCGCAACGATTTGGGAACTACAACATAACAGCGGAACAGACAAGCACCCAGAATCGCCAGAAAGCTGGCTGCATAAAAAATCTACTAATAGGAGCGGAGGTGGGACACTAAGACTCGGGACCGGCGGGAACGCAGCCTTTCAGATGAAAACAGGTTAGGAGCCGCCCTGGTCGCGCGCGCGGGCTGGGGCTGGAGCAGCGACCCCCGGCCAGATTTCTCCGACGGGGAAGAGCAGAGGCGTCCCACTACCCAGATTTCCCGAGCCGGGCGAGGTCCGAGATCCGGGGTATGGGAAGAGGTCCCCCTGCACAGATTTCCCGGAACTGGGCGAGGTCTGAGGTCCGGGGGACGCACCCTGGAAGCCGGGCGTGGCAGAGGCTCCTAGTCCCAAAGGTCGCGCAAACCCACGACTTGCCCCCTGGAAACTTGTCTCCTGGTTCCGGAAACCATCTATTTTACAGCCCTGGGCTGGACTTTTGGTGTGCAGGCACATTTGGGGAAAGGCAGAGTTGTCTGGCAAGGGGAAGAGACTAGCGGCTTTCTCTTGGAGGAGTCTGCAGCCATCCCCACCCAACACAGACCAGCTCGCGCGAGCACCGCATAGGACCCAGCTGCCGCTGCCGCTGCCAGGGAGCCCAGAGACTCCGCCCGTCCAATCTGAACACAGTCTCCCTTCACAGCCAATTGGCCTGGAGGCCAAACCCTCCTAGGGCTAACAACAAAAAGCTGGGCTGAAATTCAAAACTACTGAATACAACCCATAAAGGATTACAGTAAGAGTACCCACCTCAGGTAACTGGGGAGACTGAGCCACTGTCCCTTTGAGGATATCCACCACATAAAGCAGCCACCATGCAGAGACATGGAAAGAAATCAGGTGAGAAAGAAATGGAGGAGAAAAGACGATAAGACATAGCGTTCAAAACCACGGTTATAAGGCTTTTCAAGAGGCTCCTACAAAAGGACGATCAACTTAATGAGAATTACCAGGAAATAAACAAGACCAACCAGCAAATGAATGAGACTTACAGGGGGATGAATGATACTTACAAGGAAATGAATGAGACCCTCAGGGAAATGTACAAGACCTCTGAGGATACGAACCAGACCCTCACAGATAAAAAAAAAAAGGACCAACTAGAAATCAAGCATACACAGACTGAAATAAAAAATATTACACAAAGTCTAAAAGCAGTCCAGAGGGCCACAAGGACAAAGTCAAAGATTTGAAATACAAAGAACTAAAATCCACTCAGCTGGAAAAGCAAGAAACAAAAAGAATTCAGATAATTGAAGACAGTGTAAGGGGCCTCTGGGACAACCTCAAACATGCCAACATCTGAATTATTGGGGTGCCAGAAAAAGAGAGAGAGCAAGTTAATGAAAACCTACTTGAAGAATTAGTGACTGAAAACTTTCCCCACCTAGTGAAAGAAACTGACTTAAAAGCCCAAGAAGTACACAGAACCTCAAAATATAGGAATCTAAAGAGGACCACACCAAGACATATCATAATTAAAATGCCAAGAGCAAAAGATAAAGAGAGAATATTAAAAGCTGCAAGAGAAAAGCAGTTGGTTACCTACAGGGGAGCACCCATACGATTGTCAGCGGATTTCTCAACAGAAACGATTCAGGCCAGACGGGAGTGGCAAGAAATATTCAAAATAATGAAGAGCAAGAATCTACAACCAAGATTACTCTATCCAGCAAAGCTATCATTCAGAATTGAGGATCAGATAAAGTGCTTCGCAGATAAGAAAAAGCTAAAGGAGTTCATCACCACCAAACCAGTATTATATGAAATGCTGAAAGATATTCTTTAAGAAGAGGAAGAAGAAAAAGGTAAAAATATAAATTATGAACAACAAATACACATCTATCAACAAATGAACATAAAAATCAAGTGAACTGATAGGCTGATGAACAGGATAAACTGGTGACTATAACAGAAACATGGACATGGAGAGGGAATGGACTGACAATTCTTGGGGAGAAGGGTGTTGTTGGAAGTACAGCAAGAGATTGAACAAGAATCATGCAACAATGGGATAGGACATTGGGGAGGGGAAGGTGAGGGCGGAGGGTGGGATAGGTACAGGGTGGAGGGAAGATACAGGGGGATAAAAAAGGGGAAACAATGTAATTAATAAACTGATTAAAAAAATAAAATGAAATATTTATTGTTTAAAGTATTACATATGAATCCCCATTGACCTCTCTCCTGCTTGTTTCTACCCTATCTGCACATGCCCTCCCCTCCCCTATTGATTGTGTCCATGGCTTATAGGCATGCATACAAGTCCTTTGGTTGATATCTCACCCCACAGCACCCCTTACACACACACACACACACACACACACACACACACACACACACCTACCTTCCACCTGAGGTTGCACGGTCTGTTTAATGCTTCTATGTCTCTGGATTTATTTTAGTTCATCAGTTTATGTTGTTCATTATATTCTACATATGAGTGAGATTATGTGATATTTATCTTTCTTTAACTGGCTTGTTTCACTTAGCACAATGCTCTCCATGTCCATCCATACGGTAGCAAATGGTAAGAGTTTATTTTTGTGAATGGTGTAAGTTGGTGGATATGATGATGGTCCCAACTCTTGTGGAAAGTGTTGCCTTAGTTATCACCGGTATGTGCTCACAATGGGATCCTGGAGTTCAGGGCCTGGGAGGAAGAGGTCTTGGGACCTGAGGCTTAGCGAGTGTGACTTTGGCCAGTGTTGTGTGACTCTTGCTGGGGTAGCGTCACTCTGAAACTCACTAGAAGCATAGCCCTTGACAGTGAGCGACAGCTGTCCCGTAGTCTGCAGTTGAGGCAGTGGGGCTCTGGCCAAGGTTATTTCCCTCTGCAGACCCCAAGGGAGTCCAAAGCCAGTAGCTGGGGATGTGGGAATCTCAGAGACTGTGGCTGAAAACAGTGTGGCCTTGTCCGGGGAGGCAAGTCCTCAGTAATGCACCAAGGTGCTCAGAAGCAGGAGAGGGAAGCCACAGATTCAGCTGCGGGAGCCATGCCCCTTGATTGGAGAGGCACATGCTCCGTGGCAGCTCACAGAGGTAACCGGGAGCTGCCTGCTGGAGCCCTATGCTTGCGAGGCCCACATGCTGGAGTGGGGCCACCGTGACGTCTGGAGGCTGGCAGCCAGGAAGGGGGACATCCCACCCTTATATAGGAATGTGCGCCTCACAGAGGCGCCCAGGAGCTGCCCGCTGGGGCGGTGGGCTTGCAGGCAGGGCCCAGCTGTGTGCTGGCGCGGTGCAACCACAGTGTCGGAAGGTCAGCAGCCAGGGAGGGGAAATCCCATTTTCTGCTGCAGGGGCTGTGGCCCCTTAGTTGGGTATGTGCGCACCCAGCGGCTCACAGAGGGGCCCAGGAACTGCCTGCCGGGCAGTGGTCTCAGGGGGCCTGTGCGCTGAAGCTTTGTGACCCTGGTATCTGGAGACCACCAGCCGGGGAGGAGGAAGTCCCAGTTTCTGCTGCTAAGCCCATGCACCCTTGGAGGTGAATATCCTGGTCTGAGGTATGGGGGCGAGGCAGCACGACTTTGGCTGGAGTGGCTGCAGAGTCCAGGACAGTGTCCAAGGTCAGAGTGGGTGGTGGTGAGGCTGGGATCCTAGTGGAGGCCACTCTCCCCTTCAAGATGGCGTGGGTTCGGTGCCCAAGCCCATAACTTGGGAGTGCCCGCAGTGGTGGCAGGGGCTCCCTGCCGAGGAGACCTTGATTTGCTAGCCCCTGATACTCCTGCAGGATCTAACTGTCCCTCAATAACACACCACATACACACACACACACACACACACACACACACACACACATGCCTCTTTTACCCTCTCACTCACTCACACCCTCTCCCTCCTCCATCTTGCCAACCACCACCTTGCGAACTCCCCAATTTGCCTTACATGTTCTTAAGAAACCATCAACCTCATTTACCACATACCTTCTGTCATGGCTTCCCTCTTTCCCTCTTTCTCGGCCCCTTTGATTAAGTCCATTATTTGTACAATGTCACACACAATAAAACTATTGACTTTATTGATGGGAATATCAAGAAAATACTGATGTTCATACCAGGCTGCTGTCTCCAAAGAGCCCTGAGCCACTGGTCCTCGGGAAGCCAGAGGACTGCTGGGTTGCCTGAGAAGTGGGGAGGAGTCTCCCAGTCCAATATTGCATTCTGTCACACGCATCCTACAGTAGCACTGTCTGTGCACAAAAGACAGAATATCTCAAAGTATCTCCTGAGACATTTTCTGGCCTCGACCTTCCTTTCCTCTCAACAGAGTCACTTAGAGGAAAATGTATTATTGCTCTTTCCATTCTCTCAATTTCTCTTTCCCATGATAGAAAAAGAAGCACAATAATAATCTTCCTGGTTCAATGCTTTCATCTTTCAGATAAAACCCAGAGAGGTGAGAATCTTGCTTATGTTCATACAGATCTTGTCCGGTCTCTTAACTCCTTGTCTGCTGCTCATGAATGTAACACTTCCATAACAATTCAGTATCCTGTTTTAAAACCTAGTTTACCAGTTTTGTACCACAGTAAAAGTGTTTCGGTTCATGAATATAGATAGCTCTTTCTTCATGAACAGGATCATATATATGGCAAGACTCAAAGATTCTAACGGGGTGGAAGCTTCCTTCCTCTTGGGAGCTCAACAGACCCTTAAGGTTCAGTTTTTTGACTGTTCAGATTTAATCAATACTAACACAGATATTAAGACATCCGTGAGGACCAAGTGTAATGATTTCTGGCTTTACAAAATATATGGATAACTTTTAAAAATGATTGTGATACATATTATCATAGAAGATTTAGAAATTATAGGGAAAATTTATACATAATCTCACTCTCAGGAAATAATTGTCATTAGCATTTTGGCATATTGACCCTTTCAGTCTTTGTACCTCTCTCTCTCTCTCTCTCTCTCTCTCTCTCTCTCTCTCTCTCTCTCTCTCGATATTTCAAAAGAGGGATCATACCATTAGTACCATTAGTGCCCTCGTATCCAATGTTTTAACTTATTATATGATGATCACTTCTCCATATAATGAAATGTTTTGTTTTCATTGCATGGATGAACTAAAGCTTATTTAATATTTTGACCCTCAGACCCTCAGACCTTTGATTGCCAGCAGTATTGGTTGGCATTAAGGATATTACATTTTTAAAAATAATTTGAACTTTGTGGCCAATAAGTCTCTTTTAGGAAAACTTTTTAAGGTTTTCCCCTTAAAATAAATTTCTACAAATGGAAGCTGGCTCATGGAGAAATTACATTTTTGAAGCATTTAGTTCAAGATATCTCTTTTGACAATACTTGTTAACTGAAAAGACTAAGAGAAGATGAGCACATAGCGATCTCCTTGGCTGAATCTGTGACCACAATCATACACCTATTGATGTATGGTGTAAATGGCTCTGTTTTGTGCTTCCCTAACATCTTCTTTTCAAAGTCAGGTTTTCTGAGAAAAATTTTCATGTGGTAAAATTCAACCTTTTTGGGAGGGTGTATAGTTTTATGAATTCTGAAAACACGTACAGTTTTGTATTACTACAAACAAGATATAGGACATTTTTCATCAGCCCAAAATTTATCTCATGTATATTTATTGTCAAGCCTCTCATCCTACCCTCAACTCCTAAAAATTACCCCGTCGTATCACCACAGTATTTTAGCTGCCAGCATGTGATTTAAGTGGAATTATAGGGGCAGTAGATTTTTAAGTCTTACTTTTCCCCCTTAGCATAATACATTTGAGTTTATCCACATTATTACCTTTATTATTAATTTATTCCTTTTTATTTCTGAGCCATATTCTATTGTATCAATTTATCCATTTACTAGGTGGTGGTTATTTGGGTTGTTTGTAGTTTTTGGAGATATGAATAAAGCTGCTATAATCATTAACATACAGCTTTGTGTATAGGCTTATGTTTTCATTTTTCTTGAGTAAATGCCCAAATGCTGCATCGTGTAAGTGACATTTAGCTTTATAAGGAGCTGTCAAACTGTTTTCTAAAATGGCTGTCCTATTTTTCATTACTACAAGCAGTTTGTGAATGTTCCAATTGCTCCACATTCTTATTAGTTCTTGATCTTGACAGCTTTAAAAATTTTATTTGTCAAATACATAAGTATTAGTATTTTATTGTGGTTTTAATTTGCATTTCATCAATGACTAATAATGTCGAATATCTTTTCATTTCTTGATTTGCCATCTATTTTCTTTCATGAAGTGTTAAATATTTTGCTCATTTTTACTGGTTTGTATATCCTTACTTTACAGAGTTTTTATATATTTTGGATACCAGTCTTTTATAATAAATGTGTTTTGAAAGTATTTCCCTTTATTTACCAGTGCCTCTCAAAGAGCAGAATTTTTAGTTTTGACAAAGTCCTGTTTGTCATTTTTTATTTCTTAGTTTATTATTTTTGTGTTCCATTTAAGAAAATTTTGCTGTATCCATGGTTGCAAAGATATTTTTTCTCTGTATTTTCTTCTAGACATTTTATATTGTTAGATTTTGTGTGTGAGTCTATATTTCATTTTGAGTTGATTTTTGTATATAATGTGTAGTATGGGTCAAGGCCCATAATTTTATTATAAATGCCCAAATTTCAGCACAATCTGTTGAAAAATGATTCATTCTCTATTGAATTTCTTGGTTTCTTAGCTTTCGGAAATTTTGAATGAAGTTGCCATGTATTTGCATCTACTTTGGATCCAGGTTTATTCTATTGGTTTGCATGTTATTCTTTCATCAATACATGCACTTTTTATCCCTGAAGCTTTTTATTAAGTCTTGAAATAAACTTTGTTCTCTTTCAAAACTGTTTTCACTGCTATTTCCTTTGCTTTCCCATGTAAATTTTAGAATTATCTTGGCAATTTCTATAAAAACAACTTGCTGGAAGTTTGGGATTACTTTGAATCTTACAGCTCACTTGGGGAAGGATTGACATCTTAAAATATCGACTCTGTCTGGCCATCTTTCCATGCCAAATGATTTGTGTGTTTTTTAAAATAGATTTTTATTGATTTCAGAGATGAAGAAGAGAGAGGTAATAGAAACATCAATGATGAAAGGAAAATGGCTGCAGACAGGAAGGCAGACTGCAAGATAGTGTGTGAGTGAGAGAACAAAGGGACAGCGTGTGGACCAACAGGGAGTGTTTGTGAGTTGAGGGACAGATTTACTCCAGTGGACTGTGGGGGATCACTGGACAGGGTTCCCCAGACTGGGCAGCCTCCACTGCTGCTGAGGTCTCTCCCCAAGCAACCGGCTCAGATGTGGAGACTGCACCATCTTGAAGGGGAGAGTGGATATGGTTGGAAGCCTGAGACTCCCGGGAATATACAAGAACCGCACCCAGCAAACAGCTGCGAACCCGTGGAAAGGTCAGATTTCTCCTGTGATAAGGTGAGGTTTGTGGTCCAGGCAGGAGAGGGAAACATGCACACGGGAGCCAGAGGATCCAGGGGAGTCTCCACCCAGAAAAGCCCACCACTGTTGGGGCTGGCATGATCCGTAAATGCAGAAGGGGACCTGCAAGGCTGCTAACAGAAGGGAACTCTGAAAAGCTACCCATAGCTGAACTGGGCACAGAAGGCCAGCCTACAACTTTTAACAGTGTGCCGGCTGCTTGGACCCAAGGGGAAAAAAGACTGCGCAGACTTGCGCTGTGGGCTGGAGTTCACCACTTACTCTGGCTCTTTTTTTCTTTCCCGCTTTAAGTCCTTGCTTCTGATTACTAAGCCCAATACATAGGATCACTCTATTGGGGACACTCTAAGAGCCTGCAGGGGAAAGTTGTTTTCATGGAACCTGGGGATCAGAGCGGGGAGTAACCATCAGAGAACCAGCTCTGGGGCAGCCCACTCCCCCAAACCAGTATTGAGTGCCACAGGGAAAACAAATCTAAACACTGGCTAGAGAGGACCTATACACCCGGAGGTCAATCCAGAAACACTGCCACCAGGGGTTGAAGCACAAATTGACCCTTGTGTAAACACAAATAAAGGAATATAAGAAACAAAGTACTGACTGCTTGAAAGTCAGGACTGTGGCCTACAACACTGAGAAACAGTGGAATGCAGGGAACTTCAATAATGTCCTGACTAGGAAACAGGTGAGCCAAACAGAACAGTAGAGGAAGTGAATGACCTTCACTACTGAACATTTTTATTTTTATTTCATCTTTTATTTAAGAAACTATTTTTTCTCTTTTTCTCACTTGATTTTACCTTTTAATTTTTAAATTTTTATTTTAATCAGTATTATTACTACTACTATTTTACCTTTTTTAAAAAGTGTCATTTTATTTTCTCTTTATTTTATTTTTGGATTAGTGTTTTTCATTCTAATTTCATCTTTCCTTTGGCATCTCTTTACTCTATCTCAACTTTACTTTTATGCCAATACTCTCTTCCTCACTTTTCCCCTTTTGTTGTCCTGTTTCTCTTACCATATTCCTGCTTTGGACTTTCCCTATTCCTTTTTTTTACCTCCTGTTAAAATTCCACCCTACAAATATTTATATAATTTCCAATCCCCCTGCACTAAGTCCATACACACCTCTCTCTTCTCTTTCTTCACTATCCAAATTTTTTTCTCTCTGGCCTTTTTTTGTTGTTTGCTTGAATGTTGATTATTGGTTTTTTGTTTGTTTGTGAGGTTGTTTTGCTTTTTTTTGTTTAGTTTTTGTTTGTTTCTTGCATCTGTTCTCTGTCACCTCACGTGATATTAGTTATTTTTAGTTTGCTTTCATCTCTAGGTATTTGTTGCTGACATTTTGGGGGGGATTAGAGGCTGTTCTATTGGAGTTTTCTCCCCATATAAATAGTTCTTTCCCCTCTTCTTTTTTATTCTCTTTCTTACTTTTTAAAGCCTTTTCCCAATCTCATTTTTACACCCCCCCTTTTTTTCCTTTTCTTCTTTTGTTCTTAATGCTTAATTCTCTGGTGGCCACCTTTATTTGGGGTTATTGGTATTGTGAATACATTTGTGTTCAGTGACCTGTGCATTGTGCCTTGTTGTGTTGTATTTTGTGCCTTTAAATCAATGCAGGAGAGAGAGAGAACTACTTAACCAGACATACAGAGAAGAGAGACTATGGGGAGACAAAGAAACAGCCCATATATGAAAGAAAAGCAGGCATCCCAAGAAAAGGAAGTGAATGAAATGGAGGGAAGCAACTGTTGAGAGAAAGAATTCAGAGAAATGGTCATAAGGTGGATAAAAAGAATGGAAGACAAATGCAACAATATGTGTAAGAACCAAGAGGAAATAAAGAACCAAGAAGAAATGAAAAATGACGTCACTGCTATAAAAATATATAGAAAGCATCAACAGTAGAACAGAAGAAGGAGAGGATTGCATCATTGAGCTAGAAGACAAGGTAGAAAAAAATACCTAAACAGAGCAGCTTTTAGAAAAAAAATTAAAAAGCTGAAGGAGAACCTAAGAGAACTTTGGGACAACATGGAACAAGACATCTTGTTTCCTCTTCTTCTGGCATAATAAGGGTGCCAGAAGAAGAGGAAACTGAGCAAGGAATAGAAAACCTGCTTGAAGAAATAATGACAGAAAATTTCCCTGATATAGGGAAGAAAAAACTTACATAAATCCAAAAAACTCACAGAATCCCAAACAAAATGAACCCCCAAAGACAGATGCCAAGGCACATTATAATGAAATTGGCAAACACCAAGGACAAAGTAAGAATCTTGAAAGTGGCTAGAGAGAGACAGATAGTTATTTACAAAGGATCCCTCATCAGACTAGCAACTGATTGCTCAACAGAAACACATCAGGCCAGAAGGCAATGGAATGAAATATTCAAAGTCATGCAAAGAAAGGTTCTGAATTCAAGAATACTGTACCTAGCAAGACTATCAATCAAACTTGAGTGAGAAATCAGGAGCTTCCCAGACAAAAAAGGACAAAAGGAGTTTATTACCACAAAACCTGCAATGCAAGAAATGCTAAAGGATCTGCTGTAAAAAGAAGAAAGCAAAGAAGAAACACAAGGGTAAAGAATAAAAATGGAGATGAACAAGTACCTATCAATAATAACTTCAAATTTAAATGCATTAAATGCCTCATTCAAAAGACATAGGGTGGCATAGGATAAGAAAATGTGATCCATATATCTGCTGTCTACAGGAAACCCACCTCAGAACAAAGGACTCACACAGACTGATGGTGAAGGGATGATAAAAGGTTTTTCAGGTGAAAAAAAACGGAATAAAAAGCTGGGGTAGCAATACTTATATCTGACAAATTAGACCTCAAAATGATAGCCATGACAAAAGATAAGAAAGAACACTTAATAACACTGAAGGGAGCAATACAGCAAGAAGGAATAACTCTGGTAAACATATATGCACCCACTACAGGAGGACCCTAATACATAAAAAACAACAACAAACAAACACAAAAACTTCTGGAGGATATCAAATGAGAGATTGGCAGCAATACAGTCATAGTAGAAGACTTTAATACCCCACTATCACCATTGGACAGATCCTCTAAACAAAAAATCAGCAAAGAAACATCAATCCTAAATGACTCACTAGATCAGATGTAATTAATTGACATCTTAAGAAAATTTCACCCCAAAGCCATAGAATATACATTCTTCTCAAGTGCACGTGGGTCATTTTCAAAGATAGACCATATGTTGGGTTAGGCAAAGTCTCTTCAAATTCAAGAAGATAGAAATCATATCAAGCATCTTCTCATATTACAGTGGAATAAAACTGGATATCAACTATAATAAAAACAATGAAAAAAATCAAACACATAGAGACTAAATAGCATGCTATTAAACACTGACTGGGTTACCAGAGAGATCAAAGAAGAAATAAAAAAAACATCATGGCAGTAAACCACAATGAAAACACAACAATCCAAAATCTATGGGACACAGTGAAAACAGTGCTGAGAGGGAAGATCATAGCTATACCAGCTTACTGCAAAAAGCAAAAAACAATGATAATAAATTACCTAACCCTACAACTAAAAGAATTAGAAAGAGAGCAACAAGAAAGAGTGTAAGTAGAATGAAGGAAATAACAAATATCAAAGTGAAGATAAATGACATAGAGACCAAAAAAGTAATACAAAAGATCAACAAAACCAAGAGCTGGTTCTTTGAAAGGATAAACAAGATTGATGAACTTCTAGCCAGACTCATCATGAATTAAAGAGAGAGGATTAAAATAAACAAAATGAGAAATGAGAGGAGAAATAACAACAGAGACCACCCAAATACAAAGGATTGTTAAAAAAATACTATGAAAAGCTCTTTTCCAACAAACCGGACAATCTGGAGGAAATGGACATATTTCTGGAAAAATACAATCTTCCTATACTCAATCAGGAAGAATCTAAACATCTCAATAGGCCAATACTATGGAAGAAATTGAAGTAGTCATCAAAAAGCTTCCACCAAACAAAAGCCCTGGGCCAGACAGCTTTACAGTGGAGTTTTACAAAACATAAAAGGAAGAAATAAAACCTATCCTCCTTAGACTATGCCAAATAATTTAAGAGGAAGGAACACTTCCAAACTCATTCTATGAAGCCAGCATCACCAGAATACGAAAACCAGATAAAGACAATACAATGAAAGGGAATTACAGGCCAATATCCCTCATGAACATAGATGGCAAAATCCTCAACAAAATTCTAGCAAATCAGATCCAGAACTATATGAGAAAGATCATACACCATGGCCATGTAGAATTTATTCCAAGGATGCAATGATGGTACAATATTTGCAAATCAAAAAACATGATATATCAAATAAACAAATTAGGAGATAAAAACCAAATAGTCATATCAATTGGTGCAGAAAAACCATTTGACAAAAGCCAACATCCATTTTTGATAAAAACTCTTATCAAGGTGTTAATAGAAGGATCATACCTCAACATAATAAAAGCCATATATGACATACCCACAGCCAACATCATACTTAATGAGAAAAAAACTAAAACCATTTTACCTAAGAACAGGAACAAGACAGGGATGCCCACTCTCACCACTCCTGTTCAACATAGTACAGGAAGTATTAGCCATTGTGATTAGACAAGAAGAAGAAATAAAAGGCATCCAAATAGAAAAAGAAGAAGTAAAACTGTCCTTATTCACAGATGAATAATATTGTATGTACAAAACCCAAAAGACTCCATCAAAAAATTTTAGAATAAAAATGAATTCAGGGGAACCAAGATGGCGGCATAGGTAAAACACCTATCTTGCCATCATACTCAATAATTTTAATACTACAACTTAATGAAAGAACAAACACCTTCCAGAATCACCAGAAAGCTGGCCGAGTGAAAATTCCACAAATAAAAGTGAAAATAAGACACTGTGACTTGGAGGAGCAGCGGCGGACAGCGTTGAAAGATTCGCGCAGAGAGAGGTTTGGAGAGTGCACCAGTGGAGAGGGTGGGCAGCTGAAAACTGGCCAGTTTTCTCTAACAGGGAGACAAAGACGTCCCACTGGACTGATTCTCCAGCTTTGGGTGAAGTCCAGGGAACCCACTATCATACGGGGTGAAAACTGGACAGTGGGAGGGCATGCCGAAACTCGGGTGCTGCAGGGGTCTCCCAGCTTGTGGAGAAGGCAGCTTGTGCGAACAGCTCAGCTGCATGATCTCGCAGAGAGCGCTCTGCGACTTGCCCTCTCATTTGGGAAACCGTCAGACTGCTTTGTTTTATGACCCTGGGTGAGACATTGGGCGTGCAGAGTCATTTGGGGAGAGTCTGAATTCCCCGGCAGTCGGTGGAGCTTGGCAGCGGCTCTCTCTCAGAGGTGCTGGCAGCCATTGCCACCAACACAGAGTCCCTGGGGCCTCATAGGCCGGAGCTAACGCTGTCTGCTTGGCCCAGAGACTCCGCCCATCCAACCTGAGCACAGCTGAACTTCACAGACAATTGGCCTAGAGGTCAACCCCTCCAAGTGCTAACAACAATTAACCTGAGCTTAACTTCAGCAAGACTGTGCAACCCATATCAACCTCAGGTAACTGGGGAGGCTGAGCCACTGTCCCTAGTAGGAAGTCTACCACACAAAGCTAATTGACCAACTCAGGGAAGCAGCCACCATGCAGAGACATGGAAAGAAATCAGATGTGAAAGAAATGGAGGGGAAAAAAACGACTGGACATGGAATTCAAAACCACGGTTATAGGGTTTTTCAAGAGGCTCCAACAAAAGGTCGAGGCCTATAAGGAATTAAGCAAGACCGCAAAGGAAATGAATGAGTCCTACAAGGAAATGAACGAGACCCTCAAGGATATAAAGGAGACTCTCAAGGATATGGAAAAGGACCAACCAGAGATTAAGCATACACTGACTGAAATAAAAAATATTATACAAAGACCTAAAAGTGCTCTGGAGCACCCCAAGAACCAAGTTAAAGATTTGAAATACAAGGAGGTAAAATCCACTCGGCTGAAAAAGCAAGAAACCAAAAGAATCCAAAAAATTGAAGATAGTGTAAGGGGCCTCTGGGACAACCTCAAGCATACCAACATCCAAATTATAGGGGTGCCAGAAAAAGAGAGAGAGCAAGACAATGAAAACCTATTTGAAGAAATAATGACCGAAAACTTCCCACGCCTGGTGAAAGAAATAGACTTAGGAGTCCAAGAAGCGCACCGAACCCCAATATATAGGAACCCTAAGAGGACCACACCGAGGCACATCATAATTAAAATGCCAAGAGCAAAAGACAAAGAGAGACTATTAAAAGCAGCAAGAGAAAAACAGATGGTTACCTATAAGGGAGCACCCATACGACTGTCAGCGGATTTCTTAACAGAAACGATGCAGGCCAGATGGGAATGGCAAGAAATATTCAAAGTAATGAACAGAAAGAATCTACAACCAAGATTGCTCTATCCAGCAAAGCTATCATGCAGAATTGAAGGTCAGATAAAGTGCTTCGCAGACAAGAAAAAGCTAATGGAGTTCATCACCACCAAACCAATATTATATGAAATGCTGAAAGATATTCTTTAAGAAGAGGAAGAAGAAAAAGATAAAAGTGTAAAGTATGAACAACAAATACACATCTATCAACAAATGAATCTAAAAATCAAGTGAATTAATAATCTGATGAACAGGATAAACTGGTGAATGTAACAGAATCCAGGACATAGAGAGGGAATGGACTGACAACTCTTGGGGAGAAAGGAGGTGTGGGAAGTGCAGCAAGAGACTGGACAAAAATCATGCAACTATGGGAGAGGACAGTGGAGGGGGGTGAGGGCGGAGGGTGGGATGGGTACCAGGTGGAGGGGAACTATAGGGTGAAAAAAAAAAGGAGGAACAATGTAATTAATAAACTGAACAATAAAGATTTTAAAAAATCTTAAAAAAATAAAAAATTAAAATTAAAATGAAAAAAATGAATTCAGCAATATAGCAGGATACAAAATTAATGCCAAGAAATCTACAGCATTCCTATACATTAATAGTGAATTTACAGAAAGAGAGATTAAAAAAGCAATCCCATTTACTATCAGAACAAAAAATTAATATACCCAGGAATAAACTTAACTAAGGAGGTAAAAGACCTATTCGTGGAAAACTACAGTATGGAGTTTCCTTAGAAACTAAAAATGGAACTCCCATTTACCCAGTAATCCCACTTCTCGTAATATTTTGCAATAAACCAGAAACATCAATAAGAAAGTATATATGCACCCATATGTTCATAGAAGCACAATTCACAATAGCTATGATTTGGAAACAGCCTATATGCCCATCAACTGATGAGTGGATTAGAAAACTTTGGTACATCTACACAATGGAATACTACGCTGCTATAAAAAAAGAAGTAATTCTTACCATTTGCAGCAGCATGAATGGAACTGGAGAGCATTATGCTAAGTGAAATATGCCAGGCAATTAAAGAAAAATACCACATGATCTCACTTATTTATGGAAAATAAAGATAATTATAACCTGATGAACAAAGGCAATAAAGCATGGAACTGACTATCAATGGCATATGCCATGACTAGGAATTGAGCTGTGACCTCTTAGGTCATAGGTCAACACTCAACCACTGAACCACAGTGATTGGGCAAATCATTTTTTTTTTTCTATCTTGGATTTTGAGACCAACTATCCAGGTGACAGCTTCCCCCTCAAGTTGGCCTCATTGTTGAATATGCAGTGGAAAGTAGCTATTGACAGATAATTCATACTGATTTTATCTTTATTGGGCATAGCATTTTTGCTTTGATATATTGAAATTATATGCCTAATTTTTTACTCCTCCCTTTAACTATCTTTTGCTATTTAACATTGAAATTCCCTTTGACTATAACCTGCTCTACCCCTTGAAAATGGGCTCAACTATCTGACTGCTTTGTCTCATCAATCTTAGCAGATGTAACACAAAGACTTGAGATAATCTTATACATTGGGACTTGCTTTCTCAAGCTTTTGCCTTGCGAATATGCCAGCTAGAGAATGAGAGGCATGTGAAACAAAACCAAGTTGCCCAGTCATCTCAGTCAGGGGCAGAGTAGATCAGCTGACATCTGATGGATCCCCAGATATGGAAACATGCATAACCAAGATCAGCATTAACAACTATCTAGCCAATCACTCCAAATTCAGGATCTATAAATGTTTATTATTATTTCACACTAAAATTTTGTGTTTATTTGTTATGTAGCATCATTGTGGCAGAAGATAACTGGTGCTGCTGGGTGATATGCAGACCCTTTAGACTCTTCAGAAACAGTATTGGGAAATAACTTAACAGGGTTGTGTCATTCTTTAACAAATGTAGTTAATTTCATGGGTTAATCGTCTCTTTTGATATTTTCTTTAATTCTTAATACCAAGTATTAAAGAAAGAAATTATCATAAGAGAAAGCCAAGTAAATCCTGATTGCTACTTCCAATCTTACAATCAGGTAAAACTGTAAAACTATGAGGAGCTCTATTTTAATTTTTTTAAAAAAATATTTTTATTGATTTCAGAGAGGGAGAGATAGAAACATCAATGACAAGAGAGAATCATTGATCAACTGTCCCTGCACGCCCCACACTGGGGATTGAGCCTACAACTCATGCATGTGCCCTAACTGGGAATTGAACCATGACTTCCTGGTTCATAGGTTGATGCTCAACCACTGAGCCATGCCAGCTGGGCACTTCATTTTAATTTTTAATCACAAGGAGGTTAAATTGTCATAACCATTTTGGTAAAATATTGACCATCCTGACTGTGTTATGGGGATGAGTCTAGAGGGAAACGTCAAAGAAAAGACAAGCAACTAAATGTAATTAATTACTTTAAAAAATCAAACTTCTTATAACTATTTTCTGAATTATGTTTTTTAAATAGCTATTCTTTGAGATAGGAATGCCATGACATTAAGATAAGAGTCATAACATTTAATACATGTTTATGAAGTTTAAACCACCAACTTGGTCACAGTTAAAATGCATTCAGCCTTCCTGCTGTGCTCAGAGCCCTCCCAAGTGCGGGCTCGCAAAAGCTGCTGCTTTCTGCTGCCTCTTCCTAGGCTGGCACCACAGACTACGAGACAAATGTAGGCATTTAACCCACATTAAAGTGCAGTTAGAAGTATTAAAATTTGTGTTTCTCAGGTCTTTGACATAAGACACATTTCTAAAAGGTTGGATATATATATATAAGGAGCCTTTAACAACAGAATGATTTTGAGTAGCTTAAATTTCAGTCTTCTAGTGGAGCCAAGGAAAAGCTAGATGACCCACAGCCGTGCTGGTACCAAGGGCAGGATCCTTTAGGGCCCGGGATAAAATTTTCTCAGAGTCCTCCAGGACCCAGGACAGAATTTGTCCATCTTTAGGAAAGTGTAATCTTGCCTGGAGTACTTGAGACTTTGGCTCCTGACTGATGTTCATTTGGCTTATTTTGTTTACTCACTCTTACCCAGTCTCCTGGATGACTTTGTCATTTACCTACAAATCACATTGCCTCCTTGATGAAAGAAAATAGATTTTGAGTATTTAGATTAAGTTCTTAGGGGGAAAGTAGAAAGCACTAGCCTCTGCAGCCAATCTGCAGCTATGCTCATAATTCAGAGGAGAGTGGTCAAGAAAGGCAAGGCTTATGAAATATTCTGAAAAGTAGGTAAGGTCTAAGTTGATAAGCTCTACTAGTGTGCTTACATGAAATGAATAAATCAAAGCACATTAAATAAAAATGATAGAAAACAGATGGTTTTTAAAAGAAGAATGTCTTCCCCTTTGCGACAGCATGGAGGGACCTGGGGAATATTATGCTAAGCAAAATAAGCCAGTCAGAGAAAAACAAGTAACACATGACCTCACGTATGTGTGGAATTTAATGAACAAAATAAATGGATAAAATACTTCTAGAGGCATGGAAGCATAGAACAGATTGAGGATCTCAGAGGAAATGGGGAAGGGGTGATGGACAGAGAATAAGCAAATAACTTCTATGTATAACCCATGGACATAGGCATTGGTATGGTGAAGGGTCTGGGTATAGGAGGGCTTTGGAGGGGGGAGGGGGAACTTCAGTAATACTCTTAAAAATAAAGTTAACTATGGCCTGGACAGTTTAGCTCATTGGATAGAGCACTGGCCTGTGGACTGACAGTTCCCAGGTTTGACTCTGGTCAAGAACACATGCCCAGGTTGTAGGCTTGATCCTCAATAGGGGGAATGTAGGAGGCAGCCAATAAATGATTCTTTCTCATCATTGATGTTTCTATTTCTTTTTCCCTCTCCCTTCCTCTCTGAAATCAACAGAAATATATTAAAAAATAAAGTTCATAAAAAGATTCATCCATGTGATAGCAAAAAAATTCTATGCATCAATTGAAGTATACATTATGTTTTTTATTTTACAAGAGTGAAATGTAAGAATAATTGGTAATTGTAAGAATTGCAAATTTTCTGAGCAAATTTAAGAGTTTTACAGATTTAAATGGAAAAATAAAACAACATTTAATGTAAATATTAAGGGATAATATGTTTATCATTAGATAGGTTTAGAAATAACATTATACTCTTGTAAAGCTAATGAATATTTATAAAATTCAACTATTGGAAGCAGGATAATAGAAATTAGCTATCAGAATGTTAATTTTTGTAAGATTTTCTGGTGTTCTCTATTTATAATATCAAATAAAAACAATCTCTAAAACCAATAAAGAAAAAAAAAGATTGTGTAGTCTTATGACACACTTTCACTGTGCTTTATTTCACATAGATTTATTTCTTTTACTAATAATTCCCAGAGGATCTAAATCATGTCATTTAAATATATCTATGTATGTATATATGTAATTATACATATATGTACTTACATATTTTATTTCTGATTCCCTGAAATGCTCAGGACCAATTTGGGCTTTGATCACTTCTCATTATTGCTTACTGTATTGCAGGTAATGCAGAATACTAAGATGCAGTCCCTGCCCTAAAGAATGGATAACCTATGCATACATCAGAAATTAATTAGAGTGATGTGCTACGATGGAGATCAGCATGTATTGCCAGGAGAAGAGAGGACTGTGTCTACTTCCAGGTTAGGGGCAGAGAAGGGCCAAAGAGCAGCAGACTTAGGAGATGACCTCTTCCCAGAGCTGCCTGGCCTCATGAATAATGGCTGCCATTTCTGAGTTAAGCTACATTACCTTGGTCTCCCATTGAAGAGGCAATGTTCAGAGAGACAACCACCAGACTCAGAGTCCCCTTGATTTATGTTTTTGCCAGTCCCGCAAGGTCATTTAAACAGACAGGAAAGGAGTGCCTGAGGAATAACTGATGTTTAAGGACTAAGAAAGATAGGAAATTTCTTGAGCGACAGGGAGAAGAGGAGGATTGGGGAGACTACCACTCACTCATCCCTAATGGCCAGAATAGGGTGAAAAGTTAGAATAAAACTGCTCAAATGTCCCTCTAGTTATCCCTAACCACATAGCATTCCATTTAGAGAATTTCTGAATAATTTCAAGGATTCGTGTGGGTATTCCAAACAAGTCAATGATATTATCATTTCAAAGCTAAGTGCCCATTTTGAATATGTTTATGATAAATTGTTTATAGACTGTCTCCAGCAATTGTCCTTCAGTGGGCTTTCAACTCTACAGCTTGAGTACATCATAAACACTCCAGCATGTCCCTAACATTTGTGTCTGTGCATGCCAGATTTACAACAAAGGTAACATTGCTGACCCAGAGCTGCTTTTTCAGTCCCTTTACCAGAGCTAGAGTCATGATAAGCTCACCCAGACTGAAAGAGCCACTTGGCAGAATTCTGATATTTGAACCATGTGAACAAAAACACTGATGTACAGGGACAAGTATCTTTTTATCATGAAAATTTACAATGAGAATGAAAGCCAAAATGATTGATTGCAATTGCTCACATGTTTTATAATTTTCCAAAATGATCTCTGCCACAGATACTGATGAGAGCAAACATGAAGGCGCCTGTCCCGTGAGCATGCTGAGGGAGTGAGAACTCACAACTGTTTGCCAGTGAGGCAGGGCCCCACCCTCCCCACTCTGGTATGCATACTGGTGATGCCTCTCATCTGTGGAAGAACATGGGAGAATGGATTTAGGGAATATCTGAGACAAAGCAAAATGCAGTAAGTATTTTCCCTTGTCCTCCTGAATGGCAAAATGCAAAGATAGGAAGAGTCTGACAAATCTCTCAAATGGATGGCAAAACATTTAGTCACTTTTTGTAATACAATTTTGGTAAATAACAAACTCTTGTGGAGGTATAGGCTGATTAGGAAAATAATTAAAAATCATTTTGGAGACAGGGATGATGAATATTACCATTAAGACTTATTCTTGGCCAGAAATTAGGTGTACTGGTGTGTGTGTGTGTGTGTGTGTGTGTGTGTGTGTGTGTGTGTATATATCAGAGAGAGCAAGAGAGCAAGAGAGGAAGATAAGAGAGAGAGGGGAGACAGAGGGAGAAAAGAGAGAGAGAGAGAGAGAGAGAGAGAGAGAGAGAGAGAGAGAGAGAGAATGAATATGAAACTATCAAAGTATGGTGAGATGGAGAGAGTGTGAGTCCACTATCCAACCCTATGACCCTATTTTGGCTATAAAATCAATGCTTACAAGAAAAGAAATGCCAAAATATTTTGAGTAATTACAGTACAATATCATTAAAATATATCTTAATTCTCCAAAGAGAATACTTGAAGAGAGCCACATTATTTAGATGTGTAGGTTCTGGGATGCTTTTGTAAATAATAAGTCTCATATATCTGTTATACATCTGTGTAAATAAACAGATTATCCAAAGGGGGACACCAAGGCTATTTGTTCAGCTTGTTGTGTAGCAGGGGAATTAGCCCTCATCACTTGCATTTGGCAGAGACTCATAGACAGGCAGAGGAGTGGAAAAGCCTTGGAGTGAAAAACAGTAAGCTTCTGTGCTCTGACTGGATGCTGTTGAGAAACCTGGAGGTGGGCTAACTAAAAGCATTGCATATTATGTGAATGGTTGGAGGACCATATTTAACTTTCTCTGATTGGTACTGAATTGGAAAAAGAAGACAAAACATAGGGAATATGACAATTATTGACCAGATTCTGCCTACTCTGGGCTGATTGCTTCAGAGCCAATGGGTCAGAACTCTATGAGTATATGTGGATTGGCCATTGTTCATTTGCATATTCTCCTGGGACTTGGCAGGTTTCCACAACTGGTTGGGTACTTGAAAATGTCCCCTTCCCTTATCCTTTTTCATCTGTCCCTCATTTAGGTTCAGGACAATCATCACCACATTAAACACCTCTGAAAGACAAATCATGACCACGGAATTTCTCCAGGCCCCAGCTTGGGTCTGCTGCACTTGATGATTTGACCTCCCGGCTCCTCATTCTGGGCTGATCATGTTGAACTGTTTTACTGAGATTGAATAACACACCTTCTAATTCTGGGCCTTGATTCTGATAGTGGAACCTCAGAGGACCCATCTGGTAGATTCTTTCACCTCACCTCTAACTATGCTCAGACCTCACCAGCTGGACTTCTCAATCTATCCATCCACAAGGACTATCAGACCGAGCTATTTTTTGAAGCTCAAAGAAAACCCTAAGATCATTCAGACTATTACAACATGGTACATACTTAACAATCAATATTTAAAGTATGGAATTTATGAAGATAAAAAGTGGGAGCCCCATACTCAAAGAACAAGGAAAAAAGAGTCAGGGGCTGGGGAAACCGTCAGGAGCACTACAAAATTGCCTTCTAGGTATGACATAAACAGAAATACCAAAACCACACTTAGTCCGTTTTCTCTAAATCCATAAAATAATTGTGTTACCAAAAAAGGGAGTTCCAAAAATATTTTTTAAAATTTCTATGTAAACTTTCTAACCAAAAGCCAGGCTGCCAGTCGGGGAGATGTGTCCCCAGGCTGGCCTGAGAAGGAAGGAGTGTGGTTCACGAGGCCCCTCCGCTGTGTTTTTGGATGCTATATTGCTTTGCTGTGAAGTTTCATTAGTTGTTAAAATAGTGTCACTTACAAGTAAATCCCCATGCAATCTGGAGTCCAGCCAGGCTGAAAACTTGTTGACATCCAATTACCCACCATAAACCCTCTGCTTAGGAAGGAAATAGATTTTTACTTCTCCTTTTAAAAGAGTAAACAGAAAAAGAGAAGAGGAGAAAAAAGAAAGACTGAGTTTAGACAGTGCTCCTTGCGGAGGATTTAATCACCAGGATGCCTAGGACTGGATGACTCCTTTGCAGGCAATGGATTCCTAGTTTCATCTGAGTTGTTTTCTGACTGAATGCTGTTTTCTTCCTATTTGCAGAAACCTAGGCACCAGGTGGTTTTATACCTGAAAGTGATATTAATCCAGCTCCAGGTTCACCCCCTGACAGTTTACAGAGAGGACGAGTGGCCGGATTGTGGGGACAAAGAAGCTCTTTCCTCACCAATAGCTTCTGCAGAGCCCAAACTATTGATCCATCATATGATGAAAGTGACAAGAAACAGTGAGGACTAGAAGGAACCATTGAAATTAGTTGCTTAGAAAAACATAACATTCTAGTTGAATAATCTAGGAGTGAAAGGAGAACTGAATGGAAGTAAAAATAGAGTCAGTGGGGGAAATAAAACTCTATATAAAGCTGTTTTCATTAGGGAACATAACTTATTAATAAACTCTATTGGTAAGGTTAAAGATTGCAGACTGCTACCCACACCAGTGGGAGAATACTCACTGGCATGTGGAGAGACATAGGCCCTCCCCTAAAGCAGCGTGGGCCCTGGGTTTGGGCCTCTGGGGTGGGTAGCAGTGTTTAAGTAGGAGCACACATCACCTCTTTGAATTCCTCGTATCTCCTGAGGCTCTTGACATGGCAAATAAAGGCAGTAAGATAATTGTGTTTTATTTTTTTATTTTTTTACAGAACTTTTTAAAAAATCTGTATTGTTCAGATTATTAATTACATTGTTTCCCCTTTTTATCCCCCTATAGCTCCCCTCCACACTGTACCTATCCCACCCTCCACCCTCACCTCCCCCTCCCCAGTGTCCTCTCCCATTGTTGCAAGATTTTTGTCCAGTCTCTTGCTGCACTTCCCACAACCCTTTTCTCCCCAAGAATTGTCAGTCCATTCCCTCTCTATGTCCATGTCTCTGTTATATTCACCAGTCTATCCTGTTCAACAGCCTATCAATTCACTTGATTTTTATGTTCATTTGTTGATAGAGGTGTATTTGTTGTTCATAATTTTCATCTTTACCTTTTTCTTCTTCCTCTTCTTAAGGAATATCTTTCAGCATTTCATATAATATTGGTTTGGTGGTGATGAACTCCTTTAGCTTTTTCTTATCTGCGAAGCACTTCATCTGACCTTCAATTCTGCATGATAGCTTTGCTGGATAGAGTAATCTTGGTTGTAGATTCTTGCTGTTCATCACTTTGAATATTTCTTGCCACTCCCGTCTGGCCTGCATCATTTCTGTTGAGAAATCCGCTGACAGTCGTATGGGTGCTCCCTTATAGGTAACCAACTGTTTCTCTCTTGCTGCTTTTAATATTCTCTCTTTGTCTTTTGCTCTTGGCATTTTAATTATGATGTGCCTCGGTGTGGTCCTCTTAGGGTTCCTATATATTGGGGTTCGGTGCGCTTCTTGGACTCCTAAGTCAATTTCTTTCACCAGGTGTTGGAAGTTTTCAGTCACTATTTCTTCAAATAGGTTTTCATTGTCTTGGCCTCTCGCTTTTTCTGGCACCCCTATAATTCGGATGTTGGTATGCTTGAGGTTGTCCCAGAGGCCCCTTACACTATCTTCAATTTTTTGGATTCTTTTGGTTTCTTGCTTTTTCAGCTGAGTGGATTTTACCTCTTTGTATTTCAAATCTTTAACTTGGTTCTTGGGGTGCTCCAGAGCACTTTTAGGTCTTTGTATAATATTTTTTGTTTCAGTCAGTGTATGCTTAATTTCTGATTGGTCCTTTTTCATATCCTTGAGAGTCTGCTTTATATCCTTGAGGGTTTCTTTCATTTCCTTGTAGGACTCATTCATTTCCACGTTGGTCTTGATCATTTCCACGTTGGTCTTGATTATTTCTTTGCAGCTCTCGTTTATATCCTTGAGGGCGTTGTTCATTTTCTTGTAGGACTCATTCATTTCCTTTGTGGTCTTGCTTATTTCCTTATAGGCCTCGATCTTTTGTTGGAGCCTCTTAAAAAACCCTATAACCGTGGTTCTGAATTCCATGTCCAGTCATTTTTTTTCCTCCATTTCTTTCACATCTGATTTCTTTCCATGTTGCTGCATGGTGGCTGCTTCCCTGAGTTGGTCAATTAGCTTTGTGTGGTAGACTTCCTACTAGGGATAGTGGCTCAACCTCCCCGGTTACCTGAGGTGGATTTGGGCTGCACAGTCTTGCTGAAGTTAAGCTCAGTTAATCATTGTTAGCACTTGGAGGGTTGACCTCCAGGCCAATTGTCTGTGAAGCTCAGCTGCGCTCAGGTTGGGTGGGCGGAGTCTCCGGGCCAAGCAGACAGCGTTAGATCCGCCCTATGCGGCCCCAGGGACTCTGTGCGGGGGCAATGGCCACCAGCACCTCTGAGAGAGAGCCGCTGCGGAGCTCCACCGGCTGCCTGCTGCCGGGGAATTCAGACTTTCCCAAAATGAGTCTGCATGCACAATGTCTCACCCAGGGTCGTAAAACAAAGCAGTCTGACGGTTTTCCGAATGTAAGGCAAGTCGCGGTGCACTCTCTGCGCCGTCACGCAGCCGAGCTGTTCGCGAAAGCTGCCTTCTCCACAAGCCGGGAGACCCGGCAGCACCCGAGCATCGGCGTGCCCTCCCACTGTCCAGTTTTCACCTCATGTGATAGTGGATTCTCTGGACTTCGCTCAGAGCTGGAGAATCAGTCCAGTGGGACGCCTTTGTCTTCCTGTTCGAGAAAACTGGCCGGTTTTCAGCCGCCTGCCCTCTCTGCGGCGCGCACTCCAAACCTCTCTCCGTGCGAATCTTTCAATGCTGTTCGCCGCTGCTCCACCGAGTCACAGTGTCTTATCTTCACTTTTATTTGTGGAATTTTCACTCGGCGAGCTTTCTGGTGATTCTGGAAGGTGTTTGTTCTTTCGTTAAGTTGTAGTATTAAAATTGCTGATTATGACGGCAAGATAGGTGTTCTACCTTTGCCGCCATCTTAGTTCTCCCAGATAATTGTGTTTTAAAAAATACTCCTGGTTACATGATTAGCAAGAAATCTGTGGATTTACAGTTTAGTCACACTCACCCACCAACTTCTTCCTCCATCTCATCTCAGAGTTTTAATATCCATTGATGAGCTGTGCCAGATCAGCTATTTCACTGGACTGTAAAATGGTGATTCTTTATTCCTACCCCTCCTTCAACATTCACTAGAAAGTATTCTTCTGTAAAAAAAAATTCCTGTTATAAAATTTATTTTTAACATGTGTTCCCTTTGTGACAAATGATGTGTGGGTTGATTTTTTGACAGTTGCTAAAATAAGTGGAATAACATTTTAAACATGCTACCCATTCAAATCAGAGTCTCACTTCCTTCTTCCTACCCTTTAAAAAAAAAACACCAAAGACACAGTATTAGGTGCTTTACTTGTTTATCATTTAATACTCACCCATCTGATAAATATTTATTTATTTAGTGCCCACTATGTGCCAGCCACTCTCCCAGGGGCTTGGACTACACCAGTGAACGGGAAAAATCCTGCTGTATCATAAGCTTCATTTAGGAAGAGAAAGGCAGACAACAAACATAATAAATGAGCAAGATATGTATGTTAAGTGGTGATAAGTGTTATGGGAGGAAATAGTAAGGAAGAGGAAAGGAGTTGGGGCAAGGAAGAAAGAAAGTTTGCAATTTTAAATAAGATTGATAGGATCCCCGAGAAGGTGACGTTTGAGTTAAAGGTCTAAAGCATGCTAACATCTGGAATAAGGCACTCTGCTTAGAGGAAACAGCATGGCCAAGGCCCTGAGGCAGGCATGAGCCCGGCTTGTTTAAGCAGCAACAAGGAGGCCAGCAGGGTGAGAGGGATGCGGAGTGAGGTCATTGAAGATAGGGGAAGCAGACCCTGTGGCGTATTTATTGTAGGTCACAGTCAGGAGCTTAGCTCTACTCTAAGTGACATGGATGCCTACTGGAAGATTTTGAGTCGAAGAGTGATATTATGTGACATATTTCACCAGGGTCTCTTTAGCTGCTGATTATTTCAACAAAGAGAAGCCTGCTACTCCTTTCTTTTTTTACACAAGAGAAAAATATCACAACTCACTGAGGTTAGTAATTGATATGTTCCAGGTCACCACCTCTCAAGGAGCAAAGCCATAATTCAATTCAGGCGACCCACAGGTTGAGAACCGCTAGCAGGGTCGCCTAAAACCATCACAAATCACATACATTTACATTATGATTCATAACAGTAGCAAAATTGCAGTTATGAAGTAGCAACAAAATAATTTTATGCTTAGGGGTCACCACAACATGAAGAACTATATATTAAAGGGTCACGGCATTAGAAAGGTTGAGAACCACTGGTTTATAAAATAGAGCAGACTAACAGACCTTGTTATTAAAAAACAAGGGGGGTTATCTGTGCGAAGGGATGGTACAACTTCCCAGTCCATGGGCCTCTGAAGATGTGTTTTCTGTTCTCTCCTGTTTGACAACAAACGTTTATCACTGAGCAAAACTGTGCCATTAATCTCTCTCTTCTTTTTTTCATTGAAGCATCTCATTTTTCCAAAAGATGACATTTCTAAAATCGTGAGTGCCTCAAACTTGAGGCCATAGAGCATGTCTCTTTAAAAGACAGTTTCATGAGCTGTAAAAAGTAATCATGGTTTGTCAAGTCAGCAAATGCCTCCCCTTCAGCCTTCTAACCATTACTAATGCCTTTTTTGGAGAGATGATACTTTTGTTATTTCAGTTCTCAAAGCTGTTGATGGAGGAGAATGATTTCTTTACTAGAAGACCCTGCATGTCAGCCCTGACCACTCGGTACTACTAAGAGAATCTTAGCAATAGTTTCTTTTCAGCCTCTCTGCTGGGAGGACAGGCTACTGACCAAGAATTGCAATAGCATTTGGAAGATGGTAAGTCCCACAAAATAATCTAAGGGAAGTCCTGGTTAAAAAAAATCAAGCAATAATTTTGGTAAAAAAATATTTTTGTAATGTTTTCGACACTACAGCAGTCTATTAGAGAAAAATCAGCTTGCTAGCATAATTAATACAAAAATAAGCATGTTCCCTTTTTAAAAACAATAACACATGAGCAATGCCATATTTGACAGTATACTGGAAATGTAAGCATACTTTTTGTACTCAAACTATATAAATTTGAAAACAGATTGGTATTTGTTATTGAGTCTCTAATATTGAGTGCTCTGCTTGGAGGAAGAATTCTTTATAAGTAAGGGAAGGGCCATGTTCTGCCATTTAGTTGGAATACGAGAGTGTAAATCCCAGGTTCCTGCATTGCCAAAATACCCATTTGGATGAGGGGCATAACCATGTGGCTCATGTCAGTGCATCCAGCTCTGTAGTCTGAGCCAAGGTTACAAAGCACACTCACCAAAAGATCTTCTTTGGGGCTCATACTGGGCCATGAAAAGACTACTATCTCCTCTTATATACAGCAAAACAATTGGCTCAGAGAAGTGAGCATACTGAGGATACTCAGCAAATAAGAGGCAGAGTTTGGATTTTAACTCAGGCCTCTGAGCCTATAGCCCGTGAACATTAGGCACCTGCATTGTAGGCTATAGTTCTGATTTAGCAAAGCAAACTGCGTATCATCCTTATGATCCTTCTCAGTTGTCTTTTGGTTGTTGAAGATGCATTCGGCAGCCTGTTTTATATGTCTGAAATGATGCCCAGGCATAAAGCCGGGATAGTCTGATGAATTGAAAGTCGCAGTTGGGCCCTGTCTGGGGAATGTCATAGGTCTTAGTCTGAATGACTCAGCTCATCATCCAATACAAACGTTTTCTGCACATCTGCTGCTTTTCAGCAGAGCCTTAGTCACTTTTCTGAATCATTCTGTGGGGAAAAACTTACTCAGTGATCAAAAGAGTTTATTTTATATTGCGTACTATATTCTTACCTTGGAAATTCACAATGCACTTGGCAAGGAAAAACCGCGAGCTATCCCACAACAATAAACAAACAAATAAACAAAAACAATTTCATTTTGTGTAATACACAATTTCCTAACCTTACTTGAACACAATCTTTGTTTGTCTGTGCAATCTCTATTAACATTTTGAAAACTCTGATTCCTTGCTTTGGCAAATCTACCAAAGACTTCTCTCTAGAATACAAGCTTCATTGGAAGAGAGCTTTTTGTTTCCCTTGCTTATTACTGGGTGGTCACTTTCTAGAATAGTGCCTACAAATAGAACTGCTCATTAAATATAATTTGAATTAATATATAGAGCCTTGTCTAATTTTAGCCTTGGCTTTCTAATGTTCCGGATAAACTACCCAAATGGAAATAATCTATAACTAATCATTTAATGTCAATTGAACAGAAACCTTTCATGAATACATTTATGCCAAAATCTTCAAATCAAATGACTAAAAATGATCTTTTCTATACTGCTTATACTATTAAAAGGTAAAGGCTATAGTTAACTAGCTACAGGTCAAATTCAAATACCAAACTAAGTATTTTTCACATGGTAACTGTAAGACACCCAGATTTTTGGAAGAAAAGTGCAAACTGTGATCATTCTGATACCTTGCACACAGACGCCAAGAATCTTTGTGAAAACAGCTGCTTTACTGGCAATTTTTCATACATCTTCCAAATTCTGGGTGTAGGGATAATATCATTGCCATAAATCTTTCATGGAAAGGAAAATGGTAAAAAGTTTTCTCTTCTTTGAATGGGTATTGTGAGAATTTGGAATATTTTCAAAGAAAACAGTATAGACTACACAGAACCAAAATCTGGTTGATTCAACCTCATTAGCGAGGGATATATTTTTTAAAAGTTTAGAGCAAAACAGGCCTTGGAGATTATTCAGTTCAGGGCCTTCATTTACTGAATAAGTGAAGAGACTCAAAGTAATTTAGTGACTTTTCCAGAGTTCTCTAACATGTGCTCATGGTGGTGGGATTAAATAGAATTCTGTAGGTTTCAAGATACCCCTCTCACCAGTTTTGCTGTCTTTCTCATCATATGGCTTTTCTGAGAGTTTTCTTGTGTATGTGGCCCTCAGGTAATCAGGAAAGTACTCAGGAAAGTACTCAGAAGTAGGAAGCCCCTAGAACTATGTACTGGTAACTCTTACCACCTCACTTCCAAAGTAAGAAAATGCAGAGATCAAGTGTAGGCAGCAGGGATAATTATCCAGTGAATTCCAGATTCTTTAGAACAGCACTTTCTAAAGAACTTCCTGCAATGTTGGAAATCTCTAATATGGTAGCTATTAAGCACTTGAAATGTGGCCAGTACAACTAAAGAACTGAGCTTCAATTTTAATTTAAATAGGACAGGTGGCTAGTGGCTACCATATCAGATAGCAGGACTGCAGAGAGCTGGTCTAGATATATTCCACTCACTGGGTTTGTTATATTTCCACCAGGACTTGATTATATCAAAACTACAAAATTTACCATTTGTTAAAGCATTGCATTGTATATGTTTCATAAACAGGGGTAGTTCAAAATGAGGAAAAAGAGAAAACACATCTACATTTGTAATTTTGTAACTAATATTAGATCTAACATAAAAGTCATCACAAATAGTCTTTTTGCTTCCAATGAATCTATCTTTTCTGAAATCCTGGTAAGGAAGTAGAGCCTGACTTTTACATTTTAACTGTTCAAATGATATCTAAAATGAATACTTTACAGATTATTTCTAAGTATAACCTCTAAATAATTTGTAAAGGCCAATTTCTTAGCCTCTTTTCCCTTAACACCTTGCAGAGACATGCTGATCACAACATTAAGAAAATAGCCAGGGGATTTTACTCTCTTCTGCAATGTATTGTTTTAGAAGCTAACGCAGACATCTTAACTTGCTTATCACTTAGCTGCATCCTGTATCCAATTAGATTCAGTAAATTATTAGAATAAAGTAGCATTGTTGAATCAAGAGCTGCATGCAATATTTACATGTACAAACTCATACAATATAAAGGCTTCCTAAGAAGCTTTTATGTTTCCATTGGAAAGACTGGCTCCTTCAAATGATATAATTGATCTTGGCATAGACAGTCAGCTACAGAGAAGTCAGGCAATGGGCACTCAGAAAACCAATTCAAAGGCGGTGGCAGGATGCCAGCTCCATGTTAGGGCCCAATGGACTCAAAAGGTGAACGTTTTTTATCTTCACAGGCTTTACCAGGCAATTTGGCTCCCATCTCCCAAGAGGAAAGAAAAGTTTTTAACCAGATAAAATTCACCTATGTTGATGTTTCTCCACTCTCTGGGTGGCTGAAGCTTCTTAAAATGTCTTTGATGTCTTTGTAGAGCCAAGAATGATCTACTGATAGATCATTGCCACGCGTGTAGTAGGAGAAAGCCAATGCATGTCAAAACTGGAATTTCAAGGCTTGTTGTGTTTTGTCTAAGCACCTCTGCTTGATAATGGTGAAGGTCACAGCTGGAAATCTGAAGGGAAGCTGCGACATTGTCTCTAGAGAATTTGTGGTGAAAACTGTTTCAGAACCAATCTGACCACAGGGATGAGAAGAGCGGTCCTGTGAGCACAGAGAACTATGTATGGACCTTTCTTTGGACACAGATTAAAGAGAATAAAGCAAATTGTAACAAAGTTCTAAAAGTTGAGACACTCTTTGATGTGATTCATTAATTTAAGGAAAGGGGAGAATCACACATAAATTTCTTTAAAAAATCTTTGTTACATTATGAACTTTTAAAAAATCTGAACCAAGATTCCTAGTATAAAAAGGACGCTCTCTTTCCCTGTAGATAAAAATCAGTAGATGAATATACGTATTTGACAACTCAAATAACAAATCATTGAGTCCATTATCCAGGTATTCCTGCAGGGAGTATTATTTTCCCCAATCAAGCAACAAAGATACATATTTGAATACTTTACTGACTTGTGAATACAGATCATTACTTCTAACAATCTGGCAGAAAATAGTATCTTGGTTCAATGTGATGTTACATGGTATATAATAACAAGCTGCTTTGAAACATAATTACTTTTATAGAAATATACCCTTTCACATTTTGTTTTGTTGACAAATAGACCAAGAAGCTGCCAGAGAAGTGTGGATGGAACACTATTCTCAGAAGCATATGCCTCACGTTAGCCAAGAAAGAAGAAAAAGTGATTAATGTATAAGTGTGTATCACAAAGCCCTTAATAAAAAAGATATACAGATATTTCTTTTCCATAATCATGGAACCTGATATTTTTCTCAAGGGAAATGTTCTAACATGGGAAAGAAAATACATAGTTCAAAAAGTCCATGTTTTCAGTTTACTGTCACATGGTTTAAATTATCTATGTATTTATTAAGGGCACTAAATAGCCAGCTTAATTTAGGCAGAAGGGTCATTCAAGTTGAAAAAAATCATGTTTAATCCCTTAGCTCACTACAGGTTGATTGTGCTTTTTAAATGCATACAGTCGGCTAACAAATTCCCCATGCTAAGAAGGTCCCCTGTCTGCTTCTAAATTTGTGGGCTGCCAGTAACAATGGAAACTTGTTAAGCTACTGGCTCCAGGCCCAGCCAATCTGGGCATCTTCCAGAATTAGGGATTTGCCAGTTACTTTCTCTTTATGTTGCCAATGTGCTTGTCTCCAATTTAGAGGTCACCCTCTCTGTTCCTGGCACACCACATACTTGTTACATTACTATAGGTCACAAACAAAAGGGCCAAGGCAGCAGAACTTCTTTCCTTGCATGATAAGCCTGCCTTGGTTTTTCTCTCAGGATGGGGAATACAGTAGGTCTGAGGGGAACCGCAAAGAAGACATGGTTAGATGTAAGGAACTACAAATTGGAACACTTCTGGATATTTGATGATATTACAGAATTATAATTTTATGGCACTATAATGAAAGTCATATTTTTATAAAGAGTCCTTATTTATTTCAGAAATATAGCATGAAATATTTTATATCAAATCATATGTTCATAATTTGTTATCAAATAATATAAAGTGATAAAATAGATGGGGAGTATGGACGAGAGAAGATTGGCCATGAATTGATAATTGTTGAAGGTAGTTGATGGGTACATTTGGGTTCATTAAATTATTATGTTTATTTTGATATACATAGTCGACATACATAATAGAAACAAAAACAAAACAACAACAACAAAAACACTAAAGGGAAAAAAAGTGCCTGAGAAGAATATAACATCCTCATATAGCCTTCTCTAGACTATTGGACTGTCAACATATCATGGGAAAGTAGGGTGCGAGTCTAAGAATCCTTTATAATCTGGCTTTCAACCTTTGTTCAGCATTTATGAAACAGTACTTTGAGTGATCCATGCTGTGCCCTAAGTGTTATATCAGACTCTAGTGTTTATTTATTGCATCATACTCTGTTCTGTCAAACATGCTGACTGAAACCCATAGGCTAAGAAACTCCCTCTAGATGGCTTAGACCATGGTTGGAGTTTATCATCCTCTCTCTTTGGGTTTCTGACTTCCATGTCCATCCCATGCTCACAGGACTAACATGCCCTGAGTAATTTCTTAATGGCCCTTATACACAGCAAAAATAGATTCTTTGCATGGATATGGCTCCAAATGCAAACAAGCAGTCTTTAAATTCCATCTATTTTTATTTTCAATCCACCCCATGTAACCAGACAATGCAGAAAGTCTTTCTCCCAGTGACCCCCTGGCAGCCTTCCTTCCTCCTAGGCCTGTTACTATGGGTTCAGTTCTCATTGCCCTCCATGTGCTTTTATGCCTCTTTCAGGACCTCCCTAGACTCTGGCCTGTGTCCTTCCCTGCCTTAGTGGTTATTTTAACTATCACAGCATACTTAAACAAGCCAAGCACTGTCAGGCAAAAACTTGAGCCACAGCTCCAGACATAGGCCTCTTGGTCTCTTATATCCAATTCTGGGGGTGTGAGGAATTCTGCTTCCTTAGGGAAGGCAGCTGCTGTGAGCCTCAGAGTGGAAATTAAATGTTGGCTTTGTCTTAAATAGTAGATATTCTGAGCTTCAGATTTTGACATCAGAAGCTCTTAGGAGAAACACAACAGATACAAGCTGAACCAAATAATCAAAGATAAAGTCATAAATAATAAAACATAGCAACATCATTTATCCCCAGACATAATGCACTGAGAAGCACATATCACTTCTGGAACATTCTTGAAAAATGCATAACCTCAATCTAATTATAAGAAACATTAGATAAACCCAAATTGAAAGACATTCTATAATATAACTTGATCAGTATTATTCAGGTGTCAATATTATTTTTTTAAAATGTATTTTATTGATTTTTTTACAGAGAGGAAGGGAGAGGGAGAGAGAGTTAGAAACATCGATGAGAGAGAAACATCAATCAACTGCCTCCTGCACACCTCCTACTGGGGATGTACCTGCAACCAAGTTACATGCCCTTGATCAAAATCGAACCTGGAACCCTTAAGTCCACAGGTCAATGGTCTATCCACAGAGTCAAAGTGGTTAGGGCAGGTGTCAATATTCTTAGTCTGCCCCCCGCCCCATGAGGTCTAGGAGACTTGAACAACTAGATGCAAGAGGAATCTTGAATTGGATGCTGAGACAAAATGATAGTATTAGTGGAAAAACTGATAAAATCCAAGTAATGTTTGTAATTTGATTATTGTATTAAACTACTGATACTTTATTTTGATAGTTGTCCTATGATTATATAAGATATTAATTTTAGGAGAAGTTGACTGAATATCACATAATAATTCTCTGTGTAATATGTGTAATTGTTCTGTAAGTCTAGAATTATTTCCAAAAAATTTGTAAATAAACAGGACAAACAAAAAAGCTCCTACAATGTACTCTGGGCTATTGTGTAATATTTTCCTCCCTGGTTTGGCCTGAGACACCTCTATCTGAATAATAACCCAAGCAGAGGTTCTTGAGGTAAAAGGAAGAGAGACATATGTTATAAAAATAAATTGTCATTAGATACCAAGAGACTGAAATAGTAGAACAAGTTTAAGCAGATGAAATCATACATCTCCAGCACCAGTTTTGTGATTCCTGGCTCGGTGCTCCTATCAGGCCCTAACTCAGTCTCAGTGCTAAGTATAGCCTTGCAACACTAATTAATTCAAAAATATCTGCATATTTCATCCAAAACAAGACTTGAGAAATCACCAGTGGTTCTCAGCTTGAACCTCGTTTTGAATGAAGGGGAAGAACTGTAAACGCTCTCCATTTTCCTCACAGCACATGATAAGCACTGGGGCTTTGTGCAGAAGTCCCTTATGGTAAAAACAAAACAAAGTGTAGTTCTGATTCCAATAAACTTGCAGTCAACCCTAGTCCAGAAGCAAAATCCCATGCAGAGAATATAACCCCTTGTTTCTCACAAATCTAAAAGAGAAAAAGACTTGTGAGTATAGCTTTCAGCTGTGCGAATAGACCATTGTTTATCAGGCATCTTGTTAAAAATTAAAAATTTGTTTTTTTCCACTGGAAACTCTGATTTCTTTTATTTGACTATCAATAGCAAAAATTAGAGTTCCAAAACCATAAAATTAATGTAAAGAACGAGGGAAGAGAGAGAGAGAGAGAGAGAGAGAGAGAGAGAGAGAGAGAGAGAAACTCACTATGAATTCAAACAAACCTGTAGCCAATGACAGCAGCACTTAGTCAGTTTGTCCATCCTCCATTAAAATGTCACATTAGGAGTTTACTAAATCTTTTAAAATTTTTCTTTATTGTTGAAAGTATTACATATACCCCATTTCCCCCTATTGTTCTCTCCCAACCTGCGCCCCTGCCCCCATTGCTTGTCTCCATCAGTTATGCTTATATGCATATAAGCTCTTTGGTTGATCCCTTATCCCCCAGGAGTTTACTAATCTTGATTACTTTTCAGGTTAGCCAAGGTTTTACTATCTGAAGCTAACGTTTCTAATGCTTACGTCTCAAAGGCTGAGCAAAACAGGGATCCTGGAAGAAAGAAGCAATTACACAATGCTCTTTGGATTGCTCATCTTTTGAGTTCTAAGACCTCGGTTGCAAGCTATGGCAGATTGCTAATTGTATCCCCAAATCTCTTCTCCCAGTTTTAGCTGAGCACTTGGCTATCCAAAAACAAACAAACAAAAAAAAAACACTTCATTTTCTCTCCTCTCTTGCAGCTAGAGAAAACCAATAGGATGTAATCTAGAATGCCGTGTGCCACTTTTGGATTTTGCGTTTGAAGCAATTGCTATAGGTACTACCAGATTATTTCCTCCTTCCAGTTATATGTAAAATAATGAGAATGGGCTAGTCACTTTGAACCCAGAAATGGGAGCCATGTGTTGGGAATGTTGGACAATTCTTATCTAAGCAATAAAGTGAGAGACAAATTTCTGATTTAAACCATAGTATTGTTATAGAAGCTTGCTTCAACCCTAACTGACAATCCCATGGTTTATAGTCAGAGTCTGACCTAAAGATCCATACATGATTTCTCAGTAACATGGGTTCACTCTTTATATTTAGCATTGAGAATGGGCCAAGTGTAACTATGCCGACTTTCAGAAAAGTTACCTCATGAAGTACTAATTTCTAGATGTTTGTTCTAAAGAAACACTGAAACAAAAAAAATTAACATGTTATTTTTTATGAACCTAAGAATTGAATTGTAACAACTTGAACAATAATAATAGAATGATTAATTGAAATATGGGCTAATACATACATTTTATCTTAATCAAGAAAGAATTTAAGCGTGACCCCTGAATAAAAGCAATGTTTCTGTATGTTTCTGTATGCATGCAAGTGTCCTCACCATGTTCCCCAATGGCTTTATTAAATTTGCAGCCAGATGATTTTTTTCACTTGAAAAATAGTTTGACTTTTCTATTCGAATGCAGTTCTAGGCACTCTCCTATCTAAGAAAGAGGGAATATGCTAATTGACTGTCACACCCTCAAAGATGGCAGTGCTCACAGACATGACCCACAGGTTGAGAACCGCTAGCAGGGCTGCCTAAGACCATCGGAAAACACAGATATTTACATTACAAATCATAACAGTAGCAATGAAAATAATTTTATGGTTGGGGGTCACCACAACATGAGGAACTGTATTAAAGGGTTGGGGTGGGGGGACTAAAGATGGTGACTGGCAGGAAGGTAGAGAGGGAGAGAATGTGAGAGAGTGAGGAACCCATAAAGGAGAATGTAGACATGTGTGGTGTGTGTGTGTGTGTGTGTGGTGTGTGTGTGTGTGTATGAGCTAGGGATAGTCAGACTTTGCAGGTCCTCCAAGGGGCTGCCAAACCAGGCAATCTTAGACGGCAGAGCCCTTCGAACAAAGTGGATACTCCTGGGAGGCTGGACGGCTTGGCCACGGAGACCATGGCATCTTGAGAAACAGAGCTGCCTCAGACTGGGAACTTGCCCTCATCCAGTCACATCTCAGGTGCAAACTAGGATCCTGCAGCCACTGGGGACAGAGAACTGCAACCACACCTTCAGACCAACAGACAATAAGAATCCAGACTTCCTGGCAGCAAATTTCTGAGTCAAAGAACACATCCCTCTCACTGCAGGATCGTGGATAGCTCCATAGTAACCAATAGACCCACCTTCTCTCGAGCCACAAGCTCCTACGGAAAACTGTGAGTGTGCACAAGCCTGTGGCTTAAGCTCTCAGGCAGAGAATCAAAGTTTGAAGCTTGAAAACTCACTCAGGGGCCTCAGTACTGCAAAGGGAATTTGAGAGACTGGAGGTTGCTCCCCGCAGAGCAATCGCAACCTGGTGACCAAACCTGCAGGGCGACAGTGCCACCTGACCTGGTTACAGGGCACACACTCACAGAAGTCAGTCTCCCACAGGGCAGGCACACCACAGTGTTATTGTGCAACCCATCCACCATGGTGGTCGGGACCCAAATTCTCCCACAAGAGGCAGCACTGAGCACCACTGACTTGATTCTGTTTCTTACTTATGCACCTAGAATCCCTGACTCACAGCGCATCCACACTAAGAGCCAGTGACTCCAATTCTTGGTGCATGCGCACATGGGGACCCTGATTCTCAAGAAGAAACCACATGAGGTAACAGATTCTGATACTCTATTCTTGGTGCAGACACAGGGAAACTCTGACTTCTGGCACCATTTTCAGCACACACCAATAGTGTGGTGCAGGCAGGGTCCCTGATTCTAGGTGTGCACATGAGAACACACTGAATGCTGGGAACACTGACCCTGGGCAAGCCTGGTTCTCACCAACCCACGGCAGCCACACGCCCTAGTGTCGGAGCATGTCAGTGACACTCAGGTGGTGCAAAGTTCCCACGGCACATGGCCCAGGTCCATGCAACTCAAAGTTTGAACTTCTGGTGATAGTCAGAATGGGGAGATGACATAATACCCAGAGGAAAGAAAAGGAGGAATCACAAATAAAGGAAATTAGTGAAATTGAAGCTTGCAACATGACCGAAAAAGAATTCAGAGTAATGGTCGTGGAATTTATACATCAGATGGATGAGAAAATCAACAACCTAGGCAAGAATTAGGAAGAAGTGAAAAGTGATATAGCTACAATAAAAAACACCACGAAAAGTTTCAACAGTAGACTAGAAGAAGCAGAGGACCAAATTAGTGAGTTAGAAGATCAGGTACATAAACAAACTCAAACTGAACAGCAATTGGAAAAAAGCCTAAAGGAGCTTTTGGACAACATGAAATGAAGTAATATATGTATAATAGGGCTGCCAGAAGGACAAGAAGAGCAATAAGGATTAGAAAATCTATTTGAAGAAATAATGACTGAAAACTTCCCTGATGTGGGGAAGAAAAAAGTTGCACAAGTACTGAGAGTTCCAAGCAGGATCAACCCAAAAAGACCCACACTGAGGCACATCATACTTTCAATGGCAAATATCAACGACAAAAAGAGAATCTTAAAGGTGGCAAGAGAGAAACAGAGAGTTACCTACAAAGGAGCCCCCATCACATTATCAAATGATTTCTCAACAGAAACATATCAAGCAAAGGACTGAATCCAAGAATACTCTATCCAGCAAGACTATCAATCAAAATTGAAGGGGAAATCAGGAGCTTCACAGACAAAAAAAAAAGGCTAAGGGAGTTTATTAGCACAAAACCAACAGTGCAAAAAATGCTAAAGGGAATACTGTAAAAAGAAGAAATAAACAGTTAAGAAGGAACACAGACACAAAAATAGATATGACTACAAACAAATGTCTTTCAGTAACAACTTTAAATGTAGACGGACTAAATGCCCCAACCAAAAGACATCAAGTGATTGAATGGATAAAAAAACACAACCTATATATATACTGTGTACAACAGACCCACCTCAGAACAAGAGACTCACACGGATTGAAAGTGAAGGGATGGAAAATATCTTTCAGGCAAATGGAAATTAAAAAAAAAAGCTGGGGTAGCAATACTTATATCTGACAAAATAGACCTCAAAGTAAATGCTATAACAAGAGATAAGGAAGGCCACTTCATAATACTAAAGGGATCGATACAATAAGAGAATATAACCCTGAAAAACATATATGCACCAAACGCAGGAGCACCCAAATATGTAACAAAACTCCTAGAAAATATTAAGGGGGAGATCAATAACAATATAATCGTCATAGGGGACTTTAATACACCACTGACATCACTGGATAAATCCTCTAGACAAAAAATCAGCAAAGACACAGCAATCCTAAATGACTCACTAGAACAGATGGACTTAACTGACATCTTCAGAACATTTCACCCAAAAGCCATGGAATATGCATTCTTCTCAAGTGCACAAGGTACATTTTCAAAAATAGATCATGTAGTGGGTCACAAGCAAAGTCTCCCAAAATTCAAGAAAATTGAAATCATACCAAGCATCTTCTCAGACCACAATGACATAAAATTAGAAATAAACTACAATAAAAACAATTCAAAAATCTCAAACACTTGGAAACTAAATAGCATGCTATTAAACAATGATTGGGTTATCAAGAGATGAAAGAAGAAATTAAAAGAATCCTGAAAACTAATGACAACAAAAACACAACAATACAGAATCTATGGGACACAATGAAAGCAGTCTTAGAGGGAAGTTTATAACTCTACAAGACTATCTCAAAAATCAGGAAAAATGGTAATAAATAATCTAACTCTACAACTCAAAGAATTAGAAAGAACAATAAGAAAAGCCTAGAGTGAGCAGAAGGAAGGAAATAATAAAGATCAGAGCAGAAATGAATGACATAGAGACCAAAAAGCAATACAAGAGATCAATGAAACCAAGAGCTGGTTCTTTGAAAGGATAAATAAGATTGATGAACCTCTAGCCAGACTCACCAAGAAGCAAAGAGAGAGGACCCAAATAAACAAAATTAGAAATGAGAGAGGCAAAATAACAACAGACCCCACAGAAATACAAAGGATTGTTTAAAAAAATACTATGAACAACTCTACTCAAAGAAACTAGACAACCTAGAGGAAATAAACATATTCCTAGAAAAATACAACATTCCAAAAGTCGATAGGGAATATTCTAAAAATCTCAATAGGCCGATAACAATGGAAGAAATTGAAGCAGTCATCAAAAAGCTCCCAGCAAACAAAAGCCCGGGGCCAGATGACTTCACTGGGGAGTTTTAACAAACATTTAAGGAAGAACTTAAAACTATTCTCCTCAGACTATTCCAAATAACTCAAGAGGAAGGAACATTTCCAAGCTCATTCTATGAAGTCAGCATTACCCTAATACCAAAACCAGATAAAGACAACACAATGAAAGATTATTATAGGCCAATATTTTTCATGAACATAGATGGCAAAATCCTCAATTCTAGCAAATCGGATCCAGCACTACATCAGAAAGATCATACATCATGACCAAGTAGGATTTATCCCGGGATGCAAGGATGGTTCAATATCTGCAAATCAATAAATGTGAAATATATCACATAAACAAACTGAGAGATAAAAATCACATAATCATATTAATTGATGCAGTAAAAGCATTTGACAAAATTCAACACCACTTCTTGATCAAAACACACAGCAAAGTGGGAATAGAAGGATCATACCTCAACATAATAAAAGCCATATATGCTAACCCCTCAGCCAACATCATACTCAATGGGCAAAAACTAAAACCATTTCTCCTAAGAACAGGAACAAGACAGGGATGGCCACTCTCACCACTCCTGTTCAACATAGTACTGGAAGTATTAGCCACTGCAATCAGACAAGAAGAAGAAATAAAAGGCATGAAAAAAAGAAGAAGTAAAACTGTCCTTATTTGCAGATGACATGATATTGTACATAGAAAACCCTAAAGAGTTCATCAAAAAATTATTAGACTTAATAAATGAATTTGGCAATGTAGCAGGATACAAAATTAATACCAATAAATCTATGGCATTCCTTTACACCAATAGCGAACTTATAGAAAGAGAGACTATAAAAGCAATCACATTTGCCATCACACACAAAAAATTAAGATATCTAGAAATAAACTAAGGAAGTAAAAGACCTGTATGCGAAAAGCTACAGGACACTGAAAAAAAGAGATGGAGGAAGACATATATAGATGGAAGAACATACCGAGTTCATGGATTGGTAGAATCAACATCATCAAAATGTCCATACTATCCAAAGCAATATACAGATTCAATGCAATCCCCATTAAAATACTAATGGCATATTTCACTGACCTACAACAAATTTTCCAAAAATTCATCTGGAATAAAAAAAGACCCTGAACAGCCGCAGCAATCCTGAGAAAGAAGAACAAAGTAGGTGGTATCTCAATACCAGATTTCAAGCTGTATTACAAAGCCACTGTTCTTAAAACATCCTAGTACTGGCACAAGAACAGATATATGGATCAATGGAATAGAATAGAAAATCCAGAAATTGACCCAAACCATTATGCCCAATTAATATTTGACAAAGGAGGCATGAACATAAAATGGAGTCAAGATAGTCTCTTCAGCAAATGGTGTTGGGAAAATTGGACAGATACATGCAAAAAAAAAAAAAAGAAAGAAACTAGACCACCGACTTACACCATACTCAAAAATAAACTCAAAATGGATCAAAGACTTAAACATAAGAAGGGAAACCATAAAAATACTAGAGGAATCCACAGGCAGAAAAATCTCAGACATATGTCGAAGAAACTTCTTCACTGATACTGCTCCTAAAACAATGGAATCTGAAGCCGAGACTGGTTTGGCTCAATGGATAGAGAGTCGGACTGCAGACTGAAGGGTCCCGGGTTCGATTCTGGCAAGGGCATATACTTTGGCTGCGGACACATCCCCGATAGGGGGCGTGCAAGAGGCAGCTGATTGATGTTTCTCTCATCGATGTTTCTGACTTTCTATCCATCTCCCTTCCGCTCTGTAAAAAATCAATAAAATATATTTAAAAATAAAAAATAAAAAACAATGGAAACTAAAGAGAAAATAAACAAATGGGACTACATGAAAATAAAAACCTTTTGCACAGCAAAAGAAACCATCAACAAAATGAAAAGAAATCCCACTGAATGGGAGAACAGATTTGCCAATGTCATCACAGACAAGGGTTAATTATCCAACATTTACAGGGAACTCATACAACTTAACAAAAGGAAGATAAATAACCCAATCAAAAAATGGGCAACAGACCTAAATAGACCCTTTTCAAAGGAGAAAAGAAGGAAGGCTAAGAGACATATCAAAACATGCTCAAAGTCACTAATTATCTGAGAGATGCAAATCAATACAATGACGTATCATCTCACACCTGTCAGAATGGCAATCGTCAACAAATCAACAAATGACAAGTGTTGGCGAGGATGTGGAGAAAAAGGAACTCTTTTGCACTGCTGGTGGGAATACAGACTGGTGCAGCCACTGTGGAGAACAGCATGGAGTTTCCTCAAAAAACTAAAAATGGAACTCCCATTTGACCCAGTGATCCCACTTCTAGGAATATATCCCAAGAAAGTAGAAATACAAATCAGAAAGGATTTATGTACCCCTATGTTCATAGCAGTACAATTGACCATAGCTAAGATTTGGAAACAGCCTAAGTGCCCATCAGCAGATGATTGGATTAACAACTGTGGTATGTCTACATAATGGAATACTATGCTGCAGTAAAAAATGAGTTCTTAGCATTTGGACCAGCATGGATGGAACTGGAAAGCATTATGCTAAGTGAAATAAGCCAGTGAGAGAAAGACAAATACCACATGCTCTCACTCATTTGTGGGATATAATGAACAACATAAACTGATGAACAGGGATAGATTCAGAGGCAGAGAAGTATCGACCAGACTGCCGGACCTCAGAGGGAAGGTTTGGGGGAAGGAGGAGAGATCAACCAAAGGACTTGTATGCATGAATATAAGCCTAACCAATTAACATGAACACCAGGGGGGTGAGGGCATGAGTGGTGGGAGGATTTGAGGAGTTAATAGAGATATAAGGACATATATGTAATACCTTAATCAATAAAGAAATTTTTAAAAAGGGTTGGGGCATTAGAAAGGTTGAGAATCACTGCCCTATACTCTATGGAACCAACAATTCATTTAGAAGTTTGATTAAAATTTACCACTACTATATGTTATAATTATTTTTATTTTGTGAATGTAAACAATATGAAGTGTAGTGCCAGCAGCATGATAAATATTCAATTATGTCCTCAGGATGATAGTATTTTTATACCAATCAAAATGTGATCATCTATATCTTTTTCATTCAGCTGAATAGATATCCTTCTTAGCTTTCACACATGCCTTAATCAGTCCTTTAGAGTGCTGTGACTTATGGTGATATCTCCTGAAATGACTCACATAATCTTTATTTGGTTTTCTCTAAGACCAATACCATCAAGGAATCTTTGAATGGTTTTGTTCAGGATAAAGCTATGGCCATAAGTTTTTGACATAATTATTAAAAGTCTTTTTGTATAAAAATATGTCTATTTAGTATTTTGGTCCACAGAATTTCTCGAATAAAGTCGTTCTTCAATGCTGGCTTTGTATCAGAATCACCATTTCAAATATTTAGGGCCTCAATGCTCATACCAGACCTGTTAAGACATAACATGTTTGTGTGTGTATGTGTGTGTGTGTGTGTCTATGTGCTTGCCTGTGTGTACTTAAGTGTGTAGCTATATGTGTATACATGTGTGTATGCATATGTGCATATGTCTGTATGTATGTCCAAGTGTGCATGTGAAGGAGAAACTATGCACTACAGTTCCCAATTGATGTTGATGTACACTCAGGTTTGAGGACCACTACCCTAAACACACGTTTTCATTCCAAAGATAAAAGAAATGTGACCTCTATAGAATCCACATTGTTTTCTCAGTTCAAGACTGAATATCAAACATATTCAATAAAGGCTCACTGGATGAATGAAAGAGTGAATGGATAAATGCCAATTCTCAGGACTTTGGAACCTTCCCTAATCACTAATGTTGATCATGTAGAACTATAAAGTCCTCCTCAAGTTACATGATTGTTATTGTACATCCATGTTCACAAAATAATTAGGTTCAGTCTTGAAAACAGTAGAGAATACAACTCTCAGATCATTATAAAGAAAGGGGATCTTTTGTAAGTAAAGAGAAAGAATGCTTGTAATCTATATTTTGAACAAGTATCATACAATAGATTTTGAATGCCTAATATAGACTATTTGTAAGTTTAATATATCTTAATTAATAAAACAAATTGGTTTTTAAAAACAATCTATAAGCCCCAGTGGTTTTAATTCCAGTCTGACCAAGAATCACCTTCAGGGTTTACTTTGAGCTACTGAGTCTGATTTCAGATCTTTTCTGACATTAGTGTCACGAACGACACACACAAGGACTGGTGGTGTGAGGACTGCTCAGGCAGCCTCTTATCATCTCCTAAGTGTAATTCAACAGTGATGAGAAGCTTGCCAGCCATCTGAACACTACAGCAGGATCAAGGACCCCAAGAAGAGCACAGATGAGGCCAAGTGTGTGCACTGTGTGCCTTCGTTTTGTCTTTTGAAGTGTTAGAAGAGTTTTCAACAAGGCTCAGAGCCACTGTTTTTAAGAGACATTAATAGTTTTCAGTTTTTGCTGAATATGCTTTGTATCTCAAGTGGTATACAACTCTTACCTCAAAACCGAGGAGAGATCATTGAAAAGAATACTCTTGAACCAAAGTTGCTGAGATTGGCACCATGATTTATAATCCAGAAGGAGAAAGCCATTTTTTTTCATTCCTATAAACCCATCCAGCCCCACCAGCCGCACATCCCATTCAAGGGCCTGCTTAGTACCCTGTTGTAGGCAGTCTGAACTCTGCCACTTCCTCCACTTTCCTCTTATAACACTAAGCCTCATCTCCCCAAAACACCATAAAACCAAAGGAGTATAATGAACACAGTTGACACACAAGGCCATGTGTGACCACCTCAGTTTTGTAGTCATACAGTCCTGGATTCTAGTTCCCACTGGTCACTCACCACTGCATCACCTTAAGTAATTTATTTCAACTCCCTGATCCTCATTTTCCTCATGGCTGGTTTCTCAGTGGTTAGAACATTGGCCTTCAGACAGAAGGATCTCAGGTTTGATTCCGGTCAAGGACATGCACCTCAATTGGGGGCTCCATCCCGGGCCCTGGTGGAGTCATGTGTCAGAGGCAAGCAGTTGATGTGTCTCTCTCACATTGATGTTTCTCTCTCCCTCTCCCCACTGCTCTTCCTTTACACACTATATCCTTGGGTGAGGATTTAGAAGAAATAAATAAACTTTGAAATTTAAACAATGCAACAACTTCAAAGCATGCAGTGAGTTCCAGTGAGCTCTGAACACCAAGCTCTCAGTGAAATGGAGAAAATAGCAATAATCTTAGGACTGGTAGTAAAGATAGATGCCAATGCAGTGTTTCATCATGTAGTTTATCAAGCTTTCCACAATAAAAGAACACAGAAAATTCTTATTTCCTAAAAATGAACTTCAAACCAATACTTGGTAAGCAGGCTTCTAGATACTTGTACAACGATGGGCCTCCTAAACAAACTCCTGACTTATTTGTAGCACCTTGTTCTCTTTCAAAGTCTTCCATCCCATCAACGTTACTCTGAAGAATGAGGCATCTTTTCCTTTATAACCTAGTCAATGTAGCCACTAAGAAAGAGGTCAAACACTGCCTATAATCCTGGACACTCTTGCAAGGCCCCGTAAGTTTCATGTGTCCTCTGGCTGCATAAGGAATCACTAATGACGTCAGCCAGACAGCTACCACCACTCACAACCCCCAAGCTGCTGGAAGTGAAAGGATCTCCACTTTCTCTTCCTTAGTTGCTGATGGAAAATTTGGAGTCCCTTGTGTTGGGGAGTGTGGGGGAAAGAATCAGCTAAGAAAGGAAGTCAGCAGAGAGAGGAGGCAGCAGTGGCAGCTATTCATGTGTCTGTGACTCACCAAGGACAATGTGGGCATTGTTTAAAATCACACAGAAATTGTCCTACACGGCCCTCAATCTTATTAGCTGCGTAGTCACTTTTCCACATTCATCATTCAAACTGACATGAGTAAATAATAGCACATGTAGTAGTGATGACAGTTGTCTCCATAATGTATTCGTCTCAAGGTACTCATGGTTTCTGCTGAAAAAGAAGTGTCAGCGAATGACTTAAAAAATTCCGCAGTCTGGATAACTGACTATCTTTAAGAGGAGCAGTATAAAAACTCAAAAACGTATGTTTGGAGAGGCTGAGGGCAGGCAAGATTGATGAGCTGTGCTCTCAGCTTGAAGCCTTATGACTTTGATGAGAGAAAAAAATTAGTAACATGCACTCTCTGCAAGTTTCACACACATACAGTCCATTTCCACCTGTCTGCCACTTGCATAAACTCAATCTTTATTGAAATTAGAGATATTCCTTAAGACAAGCATAACCTTTCTTAGCACCTCCCTCTAGGCATATGGTTTGTGCCTACTTTTTTGCTAGATGCAGGAAATCCCAGGACAAAGATATCGCTGGGTCCTAACTAGAGTATGGTAGGGCCTGGGGAGAGGATTCACAAATAAACCAGGGCCACAAATTGAAACATGTATGTTAGATCCAAATCGCAGGTAAATATTATGTGTATATAGTTGAAAAATGTACCCATTTTTTTTAGAGCATTTGAAACGAGTATTCTAAAAAGATGCACCCTGGTTGAGGAAGTTGGGGGAGAAATGTGGTTGCCATGGAAGACTGATGGCCATCAAAGATCATGACAATGGTAAGATGCCAATGGTCAGTGATTCTAGAACTTACCAAAGCAGAAACAGGGGCACCATTTTTTTGGGGGGGGATCAAACACATGGATAAGAATAAGATCATCTGACATAAATTTACAAGCTTGATAAATTAAATTCAAAATAATCCTTTTTGGCCTTGGCCAGTTTGAATCAGTGTTAGAGCATTAGACCGCAGACCAAAGGCACTTGGGTTTGATTCCTGGTCAAGGGCACATACTTCGGTTGCAAGTTTGATTCCTGGCCCCAGTTGGGGTGCATGTGGGAGGCAACTGATCAATGTGCTACTCTCATGTGGATGTTTCTCTCTCTCTCCCAACCCCTAACACTCTTTAAAATCGATGGAAAAAATATCCTCTGGTGAGGATGAAAAAAATGCTTTCCACAGATAATTCTTAAGGATTTGGTTGCAGCAAAGCTTAGGAAAGTGTTCCTGAACTTGACTAGCCATCTGGATCACCTGGAAGTGTTTTTATAACCCTTGCCCTGACCTGCTCAATCAGTATTGCATGAGAGGTTTTGGGAATCTATTTTTTAAAAGCCAGCAAATTTGTCTAGAAGTTGGCTTACAGAATAATTATATTGGCTCTACTGGGACTTCTAGCTAATCTGTAAGAGCTGGTAAACTGAGTAAGGAGTGAGTTAAAGCCCAGACAAGCTTCCGCTGGTCCTGGCTACTACCAGACACGAAACTTTTGAGGCCTGAACAGTCTAGTGAGAATTGTTAGTGTTTGCTCTCTCAACAGTATTGCGTGTGTGTGTGTGTGTGTGTGAGTGTGTGTGTGTGTGTGTGAGTGTGTGAGTGAGTGTGTGTGTGTGTGTGAGTGTGTGTGTGTGTGTGTGTGAGTGTGTGTGTGTGTGTGTGTGTGTGTGTGTGTGAGAGAGAGAGAGAGAGTGTGTGTGTGTGAGCGCGTGTGTGTGTGTGTGTGTGAGTGTGTGTGTGTGTGTGTGTGTGAGTGTGTGTGTGTGTGTGTGTGTGTGTGTGTGTGAGAGAGAGAGAGAGAGAGAGAGAGAGAGGGAGAGAGAGGGACCGAGAGAGCTGTGATCTGTAGTACGGATGCTCATGAGTTAAGTGATAGGAGTGAAGAGGACGTCACAGGTTTAAAGACTCAAAGTTGGGTGAGCTATCTAGTTTGTGCTTCCACCCAATGAGAAGTCCCCTCAACAACATGCTGCAGACCACAACTCAGTCTTTGAATATATCTAGAGACAGGAAGCTCACTTCCTCCAGTAGAAGCCTGTTTTGCTGTTACAGCTCTGTTATTAAAAAAGCAACAGGAAAAACTCATGCAACTTTTTGCAACTTCTCCCTTGCTCTTTCTGCTGATACTCTAAAGAACATGCCTAATTTTTCATTCAAATATTTGAAATCTCTATCAGATGGCCCCCATCTTTTCTCTCAGGTCAAGCTTCCAGATCTTTCCACCACTCCTTTTGTCGTAAGTTTTGTAAATCTTCTTAAGGCTTATAGTGGTTTTTTTTTTTAAATCTCTAACTTATGATCGAGGAAACTGAGGCTCAGAGAACTCAGACCACTCAAAGAAGGCCATAAAGTTAGAAATCAACAAAGGCAGGATTTTAATTCTATTATTCGAACTCCAGATTTAATTTCTCATTTTCTTTGATAGGCACTACTTTTTATCTCCACCTTTCCACCTCCCACCAAACCAGCACACACAGAGCTTCTCTTGGCCATAACCGGCTCATTGTTGCAAAGACAAGGCAGAGCAGACCAGGCAGTGGCCTCTGAGGTGGCAGAGAATTAGAAGTTCCATCCTCCATCCTCAGCGTTGTTGCAACACTGAGGAGAAGGAGCCTAAGATTCTATACTTCTTGTCATAATGATTACGGCAGATACACAGCCTAGATCTCTCTTTCTGAAGAAGAGCCATCAGCCTTTCTTAACAGTGTGCTAAAGAGTTTAGACCCTGCTGCTCAGTGCTGGATTCTGGGAGTTCAATAATGGAAAAAAAAAAACCTGGATAAGTAAGTCTAATAACTTTCGCTACCCTAGACTCTGAAGTGAGCATTAGAGTTTGGGGCTTCCCAATAGCAATGTTGCTTGTAAAGTGCCAAGCCCATTGCCCTGGCTTCAAGCTTGCAAGCAGCAGAAGGTTATAGGAGAGGGCTTTGCCTCAGAGCTGGAGCAGGATGGTGACTGGTGGTGACTTGGAGGTGCATAGTCACATGATAAATGAGCCATAGCCCGGATTCCTGACATTGACTTACTGAGAAATTGAGTAGATAGTCCTGGCTTTCCTCACCCCTACCACTGCAGAAAATATCTGAATGTGAGGATGTGAGAAGATTCAGACAGAGCAGCCCTGTTTTCTGCATAGCTCATTACATGGGTAACCTGTACCACTCGAGGGGCAGTGACTCCCTTTTCCTATTGCACAGATTACCTTATTCCTTTGTCCCAAATTTTGCTTTGGGTTTAGAGCAGAAGGACCCAATCATTCAAGGAGAATTGGATGTCAGAATCACCAGGGCAGATGTTTAAAAACATTCATGGCTGGGAGAGAGGCGGGAGGGGTCTGCACTGGAGAAGATTCCTTGTGCCCTTTCTGTGTTATTTTAGTGTGGAGAGACACACACAGTGTTAGTTGCCAACCTTCCCAGTTGACTTGACCTTGCTGAGAATTGCTGGTTTAGGCAGGACTGTGAACTAAGTGAAAACTCACATCTTAGTTATTTATGTCAAGGTATGCAATAAAACTACCACAACTCTTAGAAAGTCTTGTAGTGAGGCCCCACCATACTGAGAAGCAAAGCCTTGAAACCTCCTAGCTACCTGACTGCATGCGTCCTTCTCTTTCTGCATATTCCCATTATCTTCTCTGGTCAGCTTCATCCGCACGGTGGCATTTTTGGATAACATGACAGCAAAGCCTTCAGAGTTTGCTGATGGAGTGACTAAAGGGTGTGAGAGGGGAGTCTAAAAGGACTCTGGAGGCTTGGAGCTAAGTAAATGGAATAATGAGTTGCCCTCAACTGAGTATGAGAGGACTCTGAGAGGAGCAGTTTCAGAGTATAGAAGATCAGCACTCGCACTGTCCTTGCTGGTGCAGACTCCATTATGGACAGACTGATGGACTGGAGGATGGGCCCTGACCTCCCTGAGTCCCAGTTTCTTCTCTGCTTTCTTTCCAGTGGAGTATTCTCTTCCACATTTACATGTCTAGTACCGGTGGGTGACTTCAGAAAGTGCCCGAATGAAGATTCTGTTCTTTGTTTTATGAGCTACTTAATAAGGCAAGAAAATGGCCCACTCAAACATTTTAGCAATGTTTTCAATTAAAAGAATAAAAAACTTCAGTTTGTTTAAGATTTCACAATGAGGTCATAATCATAAAATTTTCAGAATCAGTGCAAGGACTCCTTACTTTATTCTGGGAGAGAACTGACTTCTGGAGAGGGGTTACAACTAGCTGAGCATTGATGATCACCCTTTTGATTTGAATCATCTTTTATAACTTCCGGTGTTTTTGTCTAACAATATTTGATTCCCAAACAAATCCCACAAATACTCTCTAACTCAGAGAACTCAGACCACACAAAGGCCATAAAGTTAGAAATCAACAAAGGAAGGATTTTAATTCTACTATTCGAACTACTATTTGATTTCTCATTTTCTATGATAGGCACTACTCTTTATCCTTGTGTGTCCTGAATTAGGTTGGATTTGTGAAACAGCAATAGATTTTTTTTAAAAAATTGATTTTTTTGAGAGAAAGGAAGGGGGTGAAACATTGATTTGAGAATGGAACAGCTATTGGTTTCCTCCTTAACACCCTCTACTCGGGATCGAGCCCACAACCTACTGGGAAACTTTTCAGTGCACGGGGTGCTATCAGTCAGCTGAGTCACACCATCCAGGGCAGTACCAATAGACTTTTAAGAAGGAAGTTTATACAACTTATGTGTGTGTGATGGGGGAATGAGGTACCTTTGCTTATGTGAACTGTACCCTCAAACCCCAGTTTCCCTGTAACTCCAGCCAGCAATGGTGACTCCCTTGTTTCAAAGTAATGTGAATTGATTCAACTGACGGATAGATTTAAAATCTTTTGTAATGGCACCACTGTGCTGTCTCTTAGATTCATCAGATTCTTGAAGTTCTGCTCCCCACCTTCTAAGTCCCTCTTCCATTTCACATGGCCAGAGCAGAACAAACCTTCCCTTCTCTCCTTCAAAGCATCCCCTTCTTGCCTCCTTGCAATGGTCAGATGTGGGAGAATTTGTTTCAGATCACCTTTGAAGGACTTAAGTTTTACTTTTCCACTTCTGCTCAACCCCAAAACATAACATAATTGCTTTCATTTTGTCTCTTCTTACAGTCCCTTATGATAAAAGAGGAAGAGAATAACAAATTTGGCCCTGAGTGAAAATGAAAGAGGAAAAGGCTCTTGCCTTTGTCCCTGCCTAATCTTATAAAATCCCCTCACTGCAAATTTCCTGGATGACTATTTCTTTTTCATCATCCCCTGAGATTGTGAAGTCCAACCTTTTGGGCAAAACCCATATGGAGATTCAGGAAACCTCCTGCCCCTTCGGTGCTTGTAAACATTGGGCACGTAGGTGACAAGGGGAAAGAAGGATGTGAGCCTTCTGTCAGTGTTATCACTGTGCCCAGGCCCTGCCAGGCAGCTGTTGTAGAGGCAGTTTGACTCAAAATGTAGGAAAGTGTTTTAAAAAGTAGGCTTAGAAATAACAAAAGACAGATGTTGGCTTGTTTCATGAGAAATGGAATTAGAAAATGCGATGTTCATCGATCCTGCCCATGTAACTTGAGACAGAAATACTAAATGTTGGCTTCCAGCCCCCTTGATGCCCACAACACTCCATGGAATTGGGTTAGGACCCATGTAATGAATATAATGCAGTATCTGACCCACTTTGGGGAACTCGAGGGAGTAAATTAATATTTCCACAAATTTATTTCAAACAGTAACAGCTACATGAATCCTGGGAAACAGGGATCATTTTGAAGATGGTGTCAACTTGAACAATTGTTTTTAATGTTGTCTTATGGATAGATGACTCTTGTGGGGAAAGTTGCAGGCTTCCCTTTCACCCTCCTTAGCAATTCTCTCTCTGGGGAGGATAATGTAGTACAATTCACACTGGACATGGGGTCAGGACCCTGCTCTGCTCCTCCATTGCCAGCTGTTTATCCTGTATAGCCATTTTGAGCAAATTCCTGGTCCTCTTGTATCTTTATAAAATCAGAGAACTGCAAAATGGTAAAAAACAAAACAAACAAACAAAAAACAACCACTCCATTTCCAGCAACAGCCTGGTTGTCACCTCTTCACTGGGCACTTCTGCTTTCATTTATTTTGCTAAGATTTTATTTCTTCTCTATAAGAATAGAGAAAAGAAAATGGAAGCAATGCCCCAATGCTGTTCAATTTTGATTTAAGTGTTTCACATTAATCACTTGGATTTTTCAGAACATTTTGTTGAAGAACAACTAGAAACTCTGTAGGATTCACTGTGGTGCTTTCTACTTAGTGGGATAATTTGAAAAGAAAATATTTTATTAATTTACCAACTTGTACATTACATGCATATAGTTTAGCTAATACCAAAATTGGAAAACTATACGAATTGGTACAAGATTTTTATCTTCTTTTAATTATCTGTGACTTTGAGTTAATCTCATCAAAGGAACAACCTGATTTTCCTTAATATTCTGAAATCCGCTGCATCATATTCAGCTCCTCTGGCTACAGACATTTCCAGGCTTGCCTGCCTCTGTCATGGACTTATTCAGTCTTAGGAAACAAAGTGCAATTGACAATAACACTGGGGCCGGTGGGCACCGGTAGCCTTTGCTTCCTCTTCACCTTAGGGAAAATTCATGAGACAAGTTATGCTATTTATTTGCTTAAGAACTTCCCTTCTGCCATTCCCTCCATATGGTTTATGTTTTCCTTCTGAATTGGTGTGCTCACTGTACAAAACTGCCTTTGTTGAGAGGCAGTAACAGGTGTGTGTGAGAGAACAAGCACGTGTGAGAGAATGAGAGAAGGTGTGCATCTGTGTGTGCGAATGCAGAGGGCCAAGTTTGAGTTCTGTGTGTGCAGGTGTCCGGATAGTCTAAGGCATGAAGACCCAGAATGCTCGGTGAATTCCTCAAGAGAATATATTTACGTAATATTTAAGAACTCTTGGTTGAGAAATCTCTGCACCATCTGTGAATACATCCCTTCCAGAGAAATGTTGCAAAAGCACATTTGATTCCTAAGATAGATGACTCACATGCAATTTAGCAACGGAGTTCATGGATGAAACTAGCTCAGCAATGCTCACTTTGTCTTGTGTTTCTGCCTAAATAGTGTATTAGACAAAGTGTAAACTCCCAGCCAGACAGACTAGATTGGAATTTCAGCTTCGTATTCCTCAGTGTGGGGATGTTGATTGATTTATTAAATTTCTCCAACTCCCATTGTCCTTACCCATAAATGTTGGATAACAATGCCTAACTCCCAGTGTGACAGAGAGAACCATTTGTAGAGTTGCTTTGCTCAGTGCCTGGTGTACAGTAGGTACTCAGCAAATGTTGGTTCCTGCCCCCAAAATGCAATTTTCAGAGGTAGTTAAGCAAAAATGGGAAAAATTATTTTCATACATTCAGGTAAATAATTGACAAGGTTCAAATTGCCTTCTATTTTGCAAACAGAAATTTGCCCTTTGGCATCATGAAGTTGCTGGGATGTGCAGGTGCACATGCTGGCTTCAAGCTCATCTTTACCATGGAACACTGGCTTGACTGTGCACTGCTTTTGATATACACAAGCACTCCTTCCCTGCTTTCGGCAGGTTCTGACTTTGAACTAGTTTAATCGGAATGGTTGTGAAGCTGCATCTAGGCTCCAAATCTATCTGGCTTGAACTCTGAGTTTCATCAGCCCTACAGAGTCAGCAGCTCCACCTGACGGGTGAAAAGGAAGGCTTGCACTCTGTTGTTTAAAGACATCACAGTATTGTGAAGAGAGAATGGGCTTAGGACTCAGAGGGAAGTTCAAATCCCACAACTGCCACTATGATACAAAAACAAACAAAGCAAAAATGGTTTAACTCCTGAGCCTGTGTTTCTAGTTTTCTAGGTAGTAATACCAAAACAGAGTTGCTCTGAGCATTTGTTAGGAAATCACCTCATACAATGCTTGACACAAAGTAAATCATCAATGAATATCAGTGTCCTTCACAAAGCCCCCAAGTGCATATGATGGACAACCATCCTACACACATATTTAAACGATTTCCTATTTGGTAAGTTGGCAGTGATTGGTCAACTCCAAAGGAGAAACCATTCTGTGCTGATAAGAAGGGTAACAAAGACATTGAAGTCTAATGAGACATCCTCTCTGGTCCACGGTATAGTAATTATCAGCCACCATTTTCTAATTTAGAAGACAGATCAGCATACCAGACTGGTATATATTTTTATGGTTTGCATGGTTGATACTGTGGATAGATTTCTCTGTACACAGTGTAGTCTAATTCAGGCATGCTTTCTAGTAATTCAATTTGCAAGGCTTACTAGTACATTTTCCTTATAGTAAGAATTTCATATGTGATGGAGATTGCAGTAATCAAAAGCACCACATGAAATTTGAGTTTAAAATTAAGTTACATCGTATCCTAGATTGGATTACCTGGACACAGAGTCTGAGACAAAGCTTGGCATATATCCATGTTGTGTGTGTGTGTGTGTGTGTGTGTGTGTGTTTTAGGAACAACACTCAGAATGAAAAGAGGGAAGCAGGACTGGACAGAGTTTGGAAAAGTTGAACTGCAATATAGTTTGCAAGTGAGACCTCAACCAATCCCCACAGGGTGCTATGCACTGGGAAGACCATTCAGAGGTGTCTCTAACTGAGGCAGCAAAAGTCAGTATATTGTACCTGCATCTATTAGTCATTGGGTATAAGCTGCCTATAGGAACAGGGCTTACCTTGGGCAAGGCTAATTTGTGCAGCCAATTTGTGACAACCCCAGATATATGGCTTCCGTCATACAGTAGATTGCTGCTGGGTCACCATATGACTTGGTAGATCTTACAGATAGGCAACTCCTCAAGATGGCATACTAGGATCTATTCTTAAAATGGAATATGGTTTTCTACTGTAGGTATCAGTTGCCTGACTAGGTGTGTGTGTTTTGATTTCCCCAGTGGAATAAACTTGGTATAAACCTCACAAGGCATCTGTTTCTATCAGATAGCTCAATCAGTCCTAGTACCCTAGCATTGCTTAAGTGACAAGGCTGTTTGTATAGAAACCAGGTCCTGCTGCACAGCCCATATTGCTCTCCCCTCCTCATTTCACTTCTACCCATCCTGGGTTCCTTGTTTCCTGATAAATGGACTGAAGAGGTTCCAAATATGGAATTTGCTGCAGTCCAAACCAAAGAGATCCATAAGACATTGTGCTTCCTTTTTAGTGGTAGGATTTGCAAGACGCAGTAGTTGTCCTTTACTTTAGAAAATATGCCCTCAGCATGCCCTAGCGCCTAAGCACTGCACTGATGATGCAGGGGTCTCTGAACTTCATAAGGTATCTCCTATCCGCTGGAGCTCATTGACTTACCAAAGCCTGCAAAGTATTTATGTTGGCATTTATCTCTGTCACTACCCATCAGGTGTGATTTATATAATTTATTATTTATATGATCTTGGCAGAAAGAGGGAGGAGGTTTCAGAGGCTTCCATTTGCCCTTCCCTGCTGTGATAGCTCTAACCCCAGAAGCCAAGAAACCAGTGTGGAAGGTTTTCCAACTACTAAGCATGTTCATTCAAAATATCCATGCACGGCCCATTGAAGAGACCAGTGGGTAGGTTTGTGGTCCCAGTGATTCACTGTTAGCCAGATCTGGGCCAGAATTGCATTTATCAACTCACTCACACATATCACAGAAGAGCCATATCACTTCAGGTCCCAGCTATCAAAGTCAACTTGGAGTCCATGACAACTAGTCCTTAAAATGTCTGAGTATTTTCATTTTCTCAGCTTATAGACACCCAAGTAATCAATTGTAGAACACTTTTAGGTTGGCAGGGGGAATCATTTCCTTATACACTTTCCATGGTGCTGTGGGATATTTCTTCCAGGTGGCTTAGTTTCTCCATCAGTCAGCGGATTCCAGAGCTGAGTATAGGTCAAGTCTAGGAATTGAGCAAGGGGTCATGTCTTTTTCTTGAGGCTGCTGCCCTTAGTCTCCTAACCATCCATTCTTGATTTATTTTGATTGTACAGACTGAGCAATACCCTATTGGATGCCCACCTTGCATGCCTCCAGGAATTCCATACTCTATTAATAATCTCCATAACTCTCTGTGAGTCAGGTCTCCTGGCTGTCACTCTGATTTTGTTGCCTGTTACAATAATTGCAATCACTTGCTTCCAACGGGAAGAAGATCCAATAGTAACATAGACCTCAGCTGATTCTATAAGATGCTCTGTAGCTAGGATGGATCTTCATAGATGCCCCTAACTGAAAAAAGGAAGCTGGATCTTTAGAGTGGAATGCATATTTTGGGCTAGGTAGCTTTCTATGGCCAAGGGAAATTTCTAGTGGTGATCTGAAGCCAAGACTCCTGGCATTTGGGGTACCATGCTTCAGGACTATGCCTCAGGTCTAAAAGAAGTTCCTGAGTGACACCACAGTATTCACTACATGTCGGAAAAGGGCAGATCACAAAAACATCTCTTTGCCTATGTGGTTCTTGGTGAGAGCAGAATGGTTATGGAGCCAGGAGATATGGCAGCCATTTTCTTATTCTTCAGCTTTTGCTCATGCCAGAGGTGGCAGGTCCTTTGACTTTCTAGTTCTAGAATGTTGTTTTGAGATGTATCCTAAAATCAGAGTCTGTTCTTCAGCCCTCACAATGATTATGTGAACTTTTAGCTCCTCTAAATAAATCCCTTCCTGCTTAAAACAGAATAGATTCTGTCATCACAACTAAGAACCTTGAGCAAAGTTGGTGTTTGGTAGTGGCATCCATTCTGGTTAGATGGTGCTGTGTTGTATTGGTCATTATATAAATTGAATATTACATAAACCTTCATCAATACAGTTTATGGATTAAAGGCAAAGTAGCTCATTGATGCTCTATGCCAATCTTCCCAGGATCCACAGCTCTTCCATGGTTGTTGATCAACATAGAGTCGGTGCCCACTTTGGGAGAGAATATGCTCATATTAGTTGGCTATTCAGGCTTACAAGAAAGGAATATGGACAGATTACTTTGGGGGGAAAGCCTTTTTTAAGATTCCATGGAACAGTGGTATAATAAATGGTATGGCTTAGTAGCTCTAGTCATTCATGACTGCAGTCATTCCAGAAAGTGACATGTCAGAGTCTGGACCCCAAGTTTCATATCAAGGTGAGCTGCTGCTTTTCCTCCTGTCTACAGAGCCCTTTGTATCGATTCATCTGTTTTCTCCAATGGACTCCGATAAACTTAGTGTAATTTGTTTTGTAGAGAAGCTGATTTATGTAGAGACACACATTTGAGGGTAGAGCCTGCAGAGTCTTGTGAACTTAGTGGAGCACAAGAGAATAAATTACTTCAATTTTCTCAAATGTAAAGGTATTATTTTAAAATATTATACCCTGTTTCCCCGAAAATAAGACAGTGTCTTATATTAATTTTTGCTCCCAAAGATACACTAGGTCTTATTTTCAGGGCATGTCTTATTTTTCCATGAGGAAGAATACGGTACACATCTATTGTTGAACAAAAAAAGAGGAAATTTATTACCTGTATATGGTACGGTAGTAGTTGTCATCACAAACCAGCATAACCAGATAAACTGTGAATCCTACATTCTTCACCCAAGTCACAACCTTTTGCAGTTTAGGTTTCACAAAGTTTCCATGCTGATTTCTCTCCATTCTATTTTCAATGTAGTCATTAATTTCCATGTGCAAACTGTCCTTGAATGGCTTGTTGATTGCAATATCAAGAGTCTGGAGATAGGCCGTCATTCCTGCGGGAATCATTATTTGATATGTTTTTCTTTCTTAAGGAAATGTCTTCGTGTCTTTAGAGCAGTGAGTGCTGGCTATATCCCAGACTAGCAGACCTCTTTGGTTCCCTCACATAACAAGTGGCAGCATTAAATGGACCCACTTCCTTATAACTGTTTGTGTGGCCCAGGCTTTTTCAGCTTCAAGAATAAAAATATTATTGGGGAGGTCTTATTTTCGGGGGGATGCCTTATATTACAGCGAGAGGCAAACTGGAAGTAGGTCTTGTTTTCGGGGATGTCTTACTTTTATGGAAACAGGGTATAACTTTTATAACAGTGCTTTTTAAATGTATCTGAGCATAATTTGAAAATTTATCTTGGCTTCTTGTTAGATCAGGCCCAGTGAATCAGAATCTGTAAGAGCAAGATCTTGAAAGCTTTGTGTTTAACAAGTGCCCAGGGTGATTCAAAAAAAGTTTAGGAACCCAAGCTATTTGCTATACCCCTCTCTCTGGACAGTAGTATAAAATAATAAATATTGTAAATGGCCTTCATATGTCTTCACCCATTACAGTGTCACAGATGGATCCTGGGAAGTTTGCACCAATTGGATATGCAAGAAGTAGTTGTCAAACAGACCTGGATATTCAAACTAACAAAGGAAGCTAACATCAGTGTGGTCTTTCTTTTCTTTTCTTTTTTAAATCAAGGTGATAAGATAAAATTAGGTGGGCAGAATAAAAGCAAGTATGCTAAACTATGTCTACTTTATAACCAGCTTATGAATAATATATTCAGCAGTGCTAATCCATCCCTTTTTCCTTTCATGCTATATTATTAGAAATCTCTCTGCTTCTTTTTCCCAATGAGAAATAATTCTGTGGAACATGAACTAAATGCTAGGCTCTTTTCTTTGTTGAAAAGACTGAAGTATAACTTGACACTAATAAATGACTATATTACACAATTACTTGAATATGAGTCTTCAGCAAATAATGAAATGACTCAAGGCTTTCCAACAAATAACAGCTTTAAGCTCAGTAAATAACAGCTTGTGTCAAATTTGTTTATTAGCATGGATAATTTGTTCTTAACTAGACATATTTTACACTTGAAGTAATGTTTTTACTAGAACTACATAAAGCAATTGTGCAATTGATAATAAATATGTCACTACTGGCACATAATTAATTCAGATGAAATTAATTGAAACTCTGGTAGCACCGCCTAGAGAATAGCAAAAGATGCATAAATAACTAGATGTAGAAAATAACACATGGTATATAAAAGACAACAATAAGAGAAATAAAGATGAACAAGATTGTATGTGTGTGAACATATTTTTTCAAGCACCTATGACACTCCTGACATCATGCGAGATCCTTTCTTTGAAACTGTTCAGGGAGGTACTGAATTCAATTATTGTAGATAAAGGAACTGAGAGTCTGAAAGGTTAAGCGGTTTGTCCTATGATACACTATTAAATATTGATGAAATTGAAGTCTGAGTCCACATATAGTTGACCTGAGAGCCATGCTTTTGCTACCAATGTTTAATATAGTGTTAATAAGCATGGGTTTTAGGGTCAGATATACCTTGGTTTATGTCCTGGCTCAGCAACTCACCAGGTAAGTGATCTCAGTAAAATTATTTAACATCTCTCAGCCTCAATAATAACAGCATGTACTACATAGATTGCTGTGAGGGTTAAATGGGAAAACACATGGGAAAAATAGCATAATGCCTCGCACATATCAAGCACTAGTAAAGTTACTTAATATTATGTCTCCAGAGAAGTCAGCACAGAGTAAATAATTAATCAATAGACTAGGAATTGAGTACCATTTCAAATGATATTTTTCTCTGTACTAGTTCAGGTAGATATGGACTGGGTTTAACCAAGACTGTGGTTAAATACAGACTTTCTATTTCTGAGACAGTTTTACTTCCATAAAACTTTATTATTTTTGAAAAATATGTTTTATTTAACAACAATTATTTAAGTACCTGTGTTAGATACTTCCTTCAAGGACATTACAACTTTATGATTGGGTATGGGATTGTGGCAGAAGCACAGGAGAAGAAAAAATGGGAAGCAGCTTGAAGGAAAATAGGACTTTAGACTAACAGAACATCCTGGGGAACTTAGTCTTACTTTTAAAGCGGTGAACAGCTTTTGGTAAGCTAGGAACCCTGCTTCACAAACTAATGGGAAATATATAACAGTTCATTGAAGTAAATGAAGAAGTAACATTTAAAAACAGATATAAAGGAAGAGGAGGAGTGGGCTAAGCAGAGAAGTGTGGTAAATATAAAGGGTTGAGAATAAGAGAAAACACTGTGGCCTGGCATGTTAGATATTGTAAGGCTGGAATGCATGTGGGCTTGGGAGCTGGAATGAAGGTGGAGAAAGGGCTGTGGTCAGTCATTAGAAGACATGAGTTAAAGGAGTCAATTCAGGAAGAATCTTGCATTTGCTTTATGCTCTATGTCTGTGGATTGTTACTTCAGTTGACCATCAGAATCACCTGTTTTATTTGGAACTACAGTTGCACCCAAAAACAACTCTCTGCACTGTTTAGGGCCCACTCTCTTACTAAAAAGTTAAATTAAAAATTAGACAAAATGCCATTAAAAGCTTGTTTGAACACCTGAAAACTACCAACAGTGAGAATTTGGAAAGCCAAGTCCAGAAAAGGTGAAACTCCAAGAGTGGTGACTTGCCATTTGGGACAACTTTTTTCCTCAAAAGGATTGAACACCCATTTTAAAATCAGTATCTGAGAACTTGAGAAATGGAAGAGTTTTCAGTAGCTTAGATATGGGGAGGTGAAAGTTGGAGTTCAGAGCCCATCAAAGTAGATTAGACCTGGTATATATATCCCTGGACTTCATTTTGGACCCTCAAATTTTATACAGTAGGAGTTAGGATTTTCTAGGAATAAACCAGTCCTCATAAGAACAAAAGCCAATATTTGATCATCTTGTTCTGATGGGATTAAGGTGAGAATGTTATAGTCTAGCTGTCTGTCAGAAGTAAAATTAATTTCTCTCTGGTGAAAATTAAGATTATAATATCAACCAGAGACTTATCCTGCCTAAGAAAAGGGTAATGTGCAAATTAACCATCACTCCATTAAAAAGGTGGTGGCGCCCAGTCCTCTGAGCCCTGCAGGAGTACTCTAGTCCTGGGGGGACAGCCGCTGAAAGTGGGCGGTGTGAGTGGCCTGGCAGAATGCTTGCTTCATCGCTGTGGCAATGAGGCAAACATTCCACCCTAGCTGTGGAGGGCCTCTGGGCAGCAGACACAGAGTGGCCAGGTGGGGGAGGGAAACACTTGCATCATCGCCCTGGCGACAAGGCAAGCATTCTGTGCCTGGCTGGGATGGGCCTCTGGGCTGTGGAGAGTCTCTGGTAGCGGGTGCAGAGCAGCCAGGCCCTGCAGAGAGCTACTGGTGCATAGATTCGCATGCAGGGCTACAAGTATATCTGTAATATCCCAAAGACGATGCCCAACACTCAATCAAAACTAACAAGCAAAGCAAAAGAGAAATTCACATTGCTTAAGAAATATGAATGGCCAGGCACCATCTTATTTAGAACATCCCATTCAAATGGAACACATCATTTCATATGCTCAAACAACTCATTGAACAAAAGAGGGCAATTAATGAGATGCCAATGGAGTGTAATTTCAGAGAACTGGTCAGTTGTGATCAATGGGAGGTCATGCAGTCTGTGTGTCACAATGAAGCTCTTCAGACACTGCGAGTTGGGAGGGGAGTAGCCACATATCCACCCTCAGCCAGATCATCCCAATGATCCACATCTTCAACAGGAAAAGAGTTTTGGGCTGATCCTTTCAGGAAAACTGTTTACCACATCCACTGAGAATGGTAGCTTTGACCAATCCAGGCTCATGATGGGACATTTTGAAAAACTTATCATTTTGAAAGTGAATCTTCCCTTAATGTACCTTCAGTATTGAAACTTACAATGGAGCCACTATGCTAAAGATATTACTGCTCATTAGGCACCAGCTGTTTGTCCCAAGGCTGGTGACCTACTCCAGTTGGAGGAGCTATGGCAGACCTCAGTCTAGACACTCTCAGGTCTATGCTGAATTTCCCTTGCAGGGCTCACCATAATGTCTACATGTGCCTTCCTTCTAGTTCTTCAGTCTGGGTATTTCAGTGTGTTTTTTTAGGAATCCACTAAATAGCCTATCTCATCAATTAAGAAATATGATGATTAGGTTTTAATCCATAACTGTACAGTTACTTAAAATTTTTGAGCTAGTGATTTGTTTTACTAGAATGACAGAGAAGATGTAAACAATTTTCTTCTGTAGGCTTTTATTCAATTTTGTAAAAAATAAAAACCAGGTACTGTTTTATAGTTAAAAATGGCTTTAATTGCAACAAAACTGTTTTCGTGGCTGTCAAATAAAATCTGTAAATAGGAGGTATAATTGAAGCCATCCTGACTGAGTGGATTTTAACTGCAGTTCTGAAGTAGGTGAGGAGTGCAGAGAATGTTCTGGAAGATAACTGTTTACTACAACAGAGACACGGCCATTGAAGACAAAACTAAACTTAGATGTATCATAACATGTCAGTTATATGGCAATTGATAAGAAGAACTTTCCCATTTCTTGTTTCTGTGTTCAGGCTTCACATGGCCGGTGAACTAGGGGATGTCCCAACTGTTGATGGTGAGCTCCTTGCTGCCTGTTGTCAGACAGTTCATAATATGACACATTATAGCAGTCCCAGTGAGCAAACCTTATGCTCTGGCTTAAACCTTATGCTGTGTCTCTATACTTTGAAGCTATCTTTTGAAATTTATGTAGTGACCCCAAATTTGATCAAATTATGTATAAAATTATTTTTAGAAGTTGCTTATTAACATCAGAGAAGATTGTTATTTTACAATTGTACGAATAGCTTTAAGTGTTTTGATTTTTTTGTGTGTGTGTGTGTGTGTGTAATAGGAAATGTTTAGCCATCACAGGTATTTTAGAATCCCAAGAACATCAGAATAAAGTGTCATTTGTCAGATATTTTTAACATTAATATGTCTTTACAATTTTTGCTTCAATATCAAAAATAGTTCATTTTCTTATTTCATACCAATTAAATATCCTAGGTGAAACAAGTCACTCACCAATGACTTTTTTTTTCTTGCCTCTGTATCTATTTTTATTTCCCCCGTTTCTTTTCTTTAAAAAATCTTGCCCCTGCAGACTAGAAATAAACATAAGAAAGCAAGCAATGTTTGAGTCCCAATTTCAATGATCAACAGTTCTGAGACCCAGTTTCAATGTCAAACTGTTCCTTATGTGTGCATGTCAGCAGTGATATCTGGATTCACCAATGACTTTTTAGAAAAATTGTTTCATTAAAATGCCGTACCTATTATTAATCAACTTTGCATTGACTATGTTTTAGTGTATTTATAAATGATGAACTCAATTTCTGAAATTAAAATTTTACTTGCAATTTTATTTAAAAAACACAAAGCAACAACTAACAAGTATAAGTAAAATACAAATCATGACAGAAAAATCAAGACAAAAAATCAAATACTAGAAACAAAAACAGGACAGTTATTATAAAGCCTATTTCCTAAATTATCAGACATAGACTTTTAATAACTATAGTCAATATATTTGAGGGATTAAATAACAGGAGGGAGAATTTCAGAAGTAATGGAAATTACACCCAATGGGGAAGTGGAAAGGTAGAATGAAAAATACAATCACTAGTTCAGAAATCAAAGGATAAATTTAATAGCTGAGTCAAAAAAAAAAAAACAACAGTGAAAAAACAGAAGAAAATATCTAAATGGAGGTGTACAAATACAGAGGTAGATAAAATAGAGAAAATAACCTAATACAAAAGATTAACAGGTCTAAAATTCATGTAATTGGAGTCCCAGTAGTAGATAAGAGTCTGGGAAGAAATAAAATTTGAAGAGATAATGGCTGTGAAAAAGATAAGAAGTTTAACAAATTATAAACCGTATAAATAAAGAGAAAATCATACATAAACACATAATAATAAAACTTCTGAAAACAATGACAAAAATGACAAAACAGGTATAGGAAAAAAAGACACACCACCTTCAAAGGAGTAATAATAAGACTAATGTCTCCCCAGCAGAAAAATTAAAAGTCAAAAATCAATGAAGTGTCTTTAATGTACTTCAGGAAAACAACATACACCTTATAAATTATGTATTTGTAAAAATATTCTTCAAAAGTTAAGGTAATGGATTCTAATTCTAAGAAGCTTATAATAGGTTATATCAGAACAATGTATCTGTTGCAACAATGACAAGACACTACACAGTTATTCAAATGTCTAAATTTTTTAATTGGACCAAAACAAGTTGTTCCAAAGATGCAGACAAACCAGAATTATTTTATTTTATTTTACTAGAGGCCAGATGTACAAAATGTGTGCACGGTGAAGTCCCTGTGTCTGGCCAGCAATCAAAGCTCGAGTGTCTGGTGTAGAAGGGCAGGTCCCAGCTGACCTCTGAGCCCTAGGCAGCACCTGGGCCCCCAGACTTCCACAAGACCCTCTCTGTCTGAATCACGGCACCTGAGTCCTCACACAGAGATAAGTAAGTGCAGCTAGACGCTGCAGGCTGGGGCGCAGCCTGGGCCTCTGGGCCACCCAGTGGTGCTGCATGGAAGCCAGGCAGAAGTGTGCTCTCTCCCAGCTGGCTCTGGCTGACCGACTTCTGTTCAAACCCATGGTGAGCCTAACTGGCTCCTGTGGCCCTGCCAGCTATGGCCTGGCTCCCCTGGAAGCCAACAGGTGCTGGCAACACCTCCACTGCTGCCTGCTGCCAGTGCCTCATCACTAACACCCACCATGTTCTGTGCTACCCCCTGGTGGTCAGTGCACATCATAGCAAGTGATAGAACTCCTGGTGGAACTCCTGGTCAAAGGGACAATTTACATATTAGGCTTTTATTATATACTAGAGGCCCGGTGCACAAAATTTGTGCACTCCATGGGGAAATGGGTCCCCCAACCTGGCCTGTACCCTGTCACAATGCAGGAGCCCCACCCATCCAATTTGATGATTGCCCCAAAAAGGTAGGCTGGAGCTGAGGATCCTGCTCTGCGCCACATGGATCTGGGAGGCAGGACACTTAGGACCCCCAAGCAAGCCTCTCCATGCGGAGCCAAGGGACCCCCCCAGGCAGGCCTTGCCATATGGAACTGAGGGACCCCTACCCAGGCCTTGCCATGTAGAGCCAGGCTATCCCCAGGCAGGCCTCACTGGATCCCCAAGCAGGCTTCGCTCTTAGAGCCGGAGGACCCACCTCCTTCCAGCTCCACATAGCCAAGAGGAGGAGGGACTACAAGGAAGGCTCCATGTTATGCACACAGCGCCAAGCCAAGCCCTGCCACCTGCATGTGCCTGCTGTGTGCGCAGCCATCTTGTGAGGGTGTGAGGGCATCACAGCATGACCACCACTTAGGCTTTTATTAGTAAGGACACATGTTCATAGGGACTTTATTCATAATAGCCAGAAAGTAGAAAAAGAGCAAGAGTCTATACACATTTGCTTTTTGTTTTTGTTTTAGTTATTTATTTTTAATTTTTTAATCTTTATTGTTCAGTTTATTAATTACATTTTCCCCCAATAGCTCCCCTCCACCCAGTACCCATCTACTCTCCGCCCTTACCTACCCCCCCATCCTCTCTCATAGTTGCATGATTTTTGTCCAGTCTCTTCTGTACTTCCCGCACCCTTTTTCTCACCAAGCATTATCAGTCCATTTCCTCTCTATGTCCATGATTCTGTCCTATTCCTCATTTTATCCTGATTATCAGGTTGTTAATTCACTTGATTTTTAGATTCATTTGTTGATAGATGTGTATTTGTTGTTCATAATGTATATTTTTACCTTTTTCTTCTTCCTCTTCTTAAAGAATACTTCAGCATTTCATATAATATTGATTTGGCGGTGACGAACTCCTTTAGCTTTTTCTTATCTGTGAAGCACTTTATCTGACCTTCAATTCTGAATGACAGCTTTTCTGGATAGAGTAATCTTGGTTGTAGATTCTTGCTATTCATTATTTTGAATATTTCTTGCCACTCGCATCTGGCCTGCATCGTTTCTGTTGAGAAATCATATGGGTGCTCCCTTATAGGTAACTAACTGTTTTTCTCTTGCTGCTTTTAATATTCTCTCTTTATCTTTTGCTCTTGGCATTTTAATTATGATGTGCCTTGGCGTGGTCCTCTTAGGGTTCCTATATTTTGGGGTTCTGAGCACTTCTTGGGTTTTCAAGTCAATTTCTTTCACCAGGTGGGGGAAGTTTTCAGTCACTATTTCTTCTAGTAGGTTTTCATTATCTTGTTCTCTCTCTTTTTCCAGCATGCCAATAATTCAGATGTTGGTATGCTTGAGGTTGTCCCAGAGGCCCCTTATACTATCTTCAATTTTTTGGACTCTTTTGGCTTCTTGCTTTTCCAGCTGAGTGGATTTTGCTTTTTTGTATTTCACATCTTTGACTTGGTTTTTGCGGTCGTCTGGACTGCTTTTAGGTCTTTGTATAATATTTTTTATTTCAGTCAGTGTATGCTTAATTTCTAGTTGGTCTTTTTTCATATCGTTGTAGGCGTTCATTTCTTTGTAGGTGTTATTTATTTCGGCATAGTTCTCATTAAGTTTCTCGGCCTTTTCTAGTAGCCTCTTCATAAACCTAATTACTGTGGTTTTGAACTCTACGTCTAGTCGTCTTTTTTCCTCCATTTCTTTCACAGCTGAGTTCTTTCCTTTTCTCTGCATTGTGGTTGCTTTCCTGAGTTGGTCCCTTAGCGGTGTGTGATAGGTATCCTCTAAGGAACAGTGGCTCAGCTTCCTTATGCAGCGTGTGGCATCAGCCTTAGGTCTGCCCTACTTGGCACACTGCTTCAGGTCTATGGGGCTCGTGGAGTCAGCTTATCTGTGCGGCTCACGGGTCTCGGTGTTGGATGGCACTGTAAATCCACCGCTGGTCTCCCCGTTGCCAGACAACTCTGCCTCTCCCCAAATGCGTCTGCACAGCCAAAGTCTCACTCAGGGGTGTAAAACAAAGCAGTATGGGGGTCTCCGAGAAAGTGAGCGAGTCACGCGTTCTCTGCCTGGTCGCGGACTCCAATTTACTCGTGCACTCTCCTTAAACACACAGACCTCAGCCGCGCCTGGGATGCTCTTTTACCCAACCTGGGAGCTCGCCTGGAACTCGGGGGTCGGTGCTGTGGGAGGCCTCCGCCCTCCCCGCTGGAGAAAACCAGCCGGGCTTGCTGTCTGCCGCCCGACCCTCACCGCTCGCTCGCGCTCTGAACCTCAAAGCTGCGCACCGCTGCTCCTGAGTCACTGCTGCGTCCCACCTCTACTTTTATGTGTGGAATTTTCCCTCAGCCAGTTCTCCGGTGATTCTGGACGTTGTTTGTTCCGTTGTTAAGTTGTAGTTTCAGAATTGTTGCGTGGACAGCAAGATAGGTGCTCACCTATGCCGCCATCTTAGTTGTCTCCAAGAGTCTATACACATTTGAATAAACATCCTCATGTATAAAAATTGCGACCCCCGCAGCCCCCAATGCTGCCATGGCCGGGCTTGGGGCCGGGTTTGTGGCTGTGATCGGGACCACCCGGACCCCAGCGCCGCCATGTCCTGACGTGGGGCCGGTTTGTGGCTGCGATCGCCACCCCTGCAGCCCCCAGCGTGGCCATTGCCGGGCTTGGGGCCGAGTTTGTAGCTGTGATTGCGGCCCCCAGCACAACCTTGGCTGGGCTTGGGGCTGGTTTGTGGCTGCCATCACCACCCCCCAGCCCCCAGCACAACCTTGGCCGGGCTTGGGGCCAGGTTTGTGCCTCCGATCATGGCCCCTCAGCACCACCATTGCCAGCTTGTGGCTGCGGTCGCCACCCCCGCAGCCCCCAGTGCCTCCATTGCTGGGTTTGGGGCCGGATTTGTGGCTGCAATTCTGGCCCCCAGTTCTGTCATTGCCAGGCTTGGGGCCAGGTGTGTGACTGCGATCACCACACCCTCGGCCCCCAGTGCCTGCCATGATCAGACTTGGGGCCGGGTTTTGTGGCTGCAATCGCTACCCCCGCGGCCTCCAGCACCACCATTGCACTGAGGATGGATGGTCCCTCAACCCAACCTGCCCCCTCTCACATACTGGGAGCCCTCAGGGGATGTCCAACTGATGGCTCACCCCCAGCCTGCCCAAGGCCTAAAGCCTCTGGCAAGGCTTTAGGCCTTGGGCACCCAGCCATTGTCCTGCTCAGCTCAGCCCCAGCTGCCTGTGACCACCTGGCCTCGGGGGCTGGGCGCTCACCGCCACCACCATTTCATCTCCACCCCCCGGGCAGTGCTCTCGCCACTTGGCCCCACCCCCGCTCCTGATTGGCTGGTTGCATAGCCAATCAGGAGCCAAGGTACACTCATATTTGCATGTTACTCTTTTATTAGATAGGACTAGGGGCCCAGTGCATGAAATTTGTGTACATTAAAAGGATATTAATTAGAGGAAATATTTTAATAGTGCTATTTGTCCTTTCTCTATAATAAAAGTGTGACAGATAAAAGGTAATGAGTACAATGTATATGAAAATAATACATAATTTCATTAATAAATAAATAACAAAATGATATAACAATAGCAAACTCATGATATAAAAGTAACATTGATGCAAATAATGACTGATAAAGTGATTAAACTTATTCTAATATCTCCTTGTATACCACATTAACAGTGAAAACACTTTCAGAGTGCTTGACTAATTTCCCTTGGGATAAAGTATTTACAACTTTAACTTTAACATCACATGCTCTTCGAACTCAAAAGAAAGCAACATAATAACTGACCATGTGTGAAAATGGGTTCAGGTAAGAATATTCCTACTCTGTCTAGAGTTTGTCCTTGTGATTTATTAATAGTCATTGCAAATGCTGGCATCACAGGAAACTGTTGTCGAATTAATTTAAATGGGGAGCCAGTGTCAGATGGGGACAAATCAATTCTTGGAATCAGAACAACCTCTCCCTCTGCAGATCCTGTTAGTACTTCAGCTTCAATAATGTTAGGTAGCAATTTTTTAAGAATAAATCTGGTACCATTTAATAAATCTGGTACCAAAACCCGTTTACTATTAAGATTTCTCAATAGCATGATGATTGCACCCACTTTCAATTTTAATTAATACTATTAAGAAATTCAATGGGAAAACTTTCCTTTTCAGCATTATCTGTTGAGTCAATGGAATCATCACTCAAACAGGTGTGAAAATCTCCATCAAGTATATCCAAAATTTCTTCATTTAATTTTTGAACATGCTCATTTTTTGGATAAAAAATTGCATGTTTAGATATATTTTTAATATTATCTATAGAGGATATACTATTTCCAAAGGTGGCTTCAATAATAGATCCATTACAGATCATTTCATGGAGAATTCGATGATATCCATTCCTAAATTAAAACTGCTATCAAGTTTGCCATCTCCAAGTTTTATTAACCATTCTCTATAAGCAGAATCCTATGATCTCATATTTGTTTTAAGAGACAACTTTCTGAAACATCTCCAAACATCACAGTACTTTGAACTCGTTTGTACGATGGCCAATCGGATAGCATGCGGCACGATACTGACACATTGTTGAAAAGCCCTTCTGAGAAAGAGAACTTTTCCACCAAATGCAACATTCAAATTCATAATTTCTCTTAGTAATTTGTCTATGGCGTTTATAGCATGACTGGATGCCATGGTGCATTCATCAATAATAAGAAGTTGGGCCTTTTTAATGGTTTTAGCAACTTCGCCACACACGGCAGCAGCCACCATGGGTCCCTCAGCCTGACCTGCACCCTCTCTAACCTGGGAACCCTCAGGGGAGCCCTCTCCAATCTGGGAGTTTCTGTCTGTCTTTGTAATCACATGAGCGAATTGTCTGAGACACCAACCCAGTTTGGTTTGGTGCTCAGAATAATAGAGGTTTTTTTTTGTTTGTTTGTTTTTTTCTCCATTGGTGGAGATTTCCTAGAAGTTGCAGGATAGCTTGCCTTTAATTTTCCCTCAGCACTCTGATTTTACCTATGTCTTTTACCTTTGCTTTCCTTCCATCCCCCACCCGCAACAGTAACTTCTTCCAGGCTCATTTTGATATAATGTCTAGGAAATCCTGCAGTGTGTCTGCTACCAGAACTACATTTCCCAGCATTCTTGGTGCTCTCCGCACTCTTCATTTCTGCTTCTGGTTCAGTTACTGCCCGAACCAAGAGGACTGCGAACTTCCTCCACCTGGTGGTGGCCACTGGAGTCTCTGCACACCCCAGAGACTGGCAGCCAGTCCTCCCACCCCCATTGTGGGTGCTGGGCTGGGGCATAGGCCTGAACTGCTGGTTGGGGCCAGAGCACGTGCAAGCTGTTCGCAGCAGGGTGGGAACCTCCCTGTCTCCAAGGCCCCTGGACCCTGGCAGCCAGCCTCATCGTAGGTGCTGGGCTGGGGGGCATGCAGGGACCCCTGGGCCTCATATAGCAGCAGCCACAGGGTATCCGCATGCTCCAGAGGCCAGCAGCCAGCTCCCTGTCATGGTCGCTGGGCTGGGGTCGTGGACCCAAACTGCTGGTTGGCTTCAGAGTTTGCAACTTAGGGCCTGTGCCTGAGGACTCACAGCCCCGCCTCATGCCTCACGCTCATTACCTAAGGTGCCCTGGGTGCTCATTTGCATGTCCCACATGACAGGTAAACCCCACAGCTCAGTTGCAGCCTAACAGAGCAACCAACATGTGAGCCTCATGAGGGGATCTCATGACATCAAATTCCCCTAATTGTCGCGAGGCACCGCGAAAGGACGCGACTCAATCACAGTAACTGAAAGGAGGGATCTCGCTAGCCCTTAAATACTGTGTGGGCAGAGCTTATAGCGTGCTTGTTTCCTCAGCACTGCAGCCACACTCCCGCCGGCCTTGCCAGCCTCGCCTCCAGTCCCCTGGCCACGGCCCCTGCTCCTGATTGGCTGGTAGCATAGTGGAGGTACGGTCACATTAGCATATTACTCTTTTATTATATAAGAGAAAGAGGATATTATATAGGATTTAATGTTGCAATAATTTATTGTGCTACATGTTAAGAAATGCTTATATGGCCCTGCCAGTGTGGCTCAGTGGTTGAGAATTGAACTATGAACCAGGAGGTCACAGTTGGATTCCTAAGGTCAGAGTGCATGCCTGGGTTTCAGGTTCAGTCCCCAGCAGAGGACATGCAGGAGGCAGCTGATTAATGATTCTCTCTCATCATTGATGTTTCTATCTCTTTTTCCCTCTCACTTTCTCTCTGAAAGTAATAATAATACTTTAAGAAAAAGACATGCTTATACACTATTTAAGTCTACTTTGATAATATCCCATTGGAAAAATGTGTATTTTTCTTACTTGATAAATCTTCTTTTTTTTTTTAGCTCTGATGTGTCAAGTATTATTAACTCTTTTTTAAATTGTCTTTATTGTTGAAAGTATTACAAAGATCCCTTTTGTTTTGTTTTCCCATTGACCACTTCCCACCCCACACTCACCCCTCACAGGACTTTACCACACTATTGTCTGTGTCCATGGGCTATGAAAATAAATTCCCCAGTTAACTTCTCCTGTCCTCCCCTCACCCATTCTGAAATTTGTCAGTCTGTTCCATCCTTATATATTTCTAGATGTATCCCATTCATCAATTTATTTTGTTCATTAGATTCTAAATATGAATGAGATCATGTGATACTTATCTTTCTCTGACTGGCTTATTTCATTAGCATAATACTCTCCAGGTCCATTCATGCTGTTGCAAATGATAAGAGTTCTTTCTTCTTTACAGCAGTGTAATATTTCATTGTGTAAATGTACCACAGCTTTTTAATACACTCATCTGGTTATGGGCACTTGAGCTGTTTCCAAATCTTACTTATAATAAATTGTACTGCTATAAACATAGGGGGATGTATATTCTTTTAGATTGATGTTTCAGGTTTATTAGGATATATTCTTAGAAGTGGGATCACTGGATCAAATGGGGGTTCCGTTTTTAAGTTTCTGAGGAAACTCAATACTGTTTTCCACAGTGAAGGCATGAATCTGCATTCCCACCAGCAGTGCATGAGGGATCCTTTTGCTCAACATCCTTGCCAGCATTTGTTGTTTGTTGATTTTTTGATTTTAGATTCTGACAGGTGTGAGATGGTACCTCATTGTCATTTTGATTTGCATCTCTTGCATAATTAGTGACTTTGAGCATGTTTTCATATGTCTTTGGACTTCTGTATGTTCACTTTTGAAAAGTATCTATTTAGCTCCTTTGCCCATTTTTTGATTGGGTTATCTTTTTTGTTGTTGTTAAGTTGTATAAGTTCTCTGTAAATTTTGGAGATTAAATCCTTATTAGATGTAACATTAGCAAATATGTTCTCCTATAAAGTGGGCTCTCTTATTGTTTTGTTGATGGTTTCTTTTGCTTTTTATTTTGATGTAGTCCTTTTTTAAAAAAAAAATCCTTCTTAGTTTCCATTGTCCTAGGTCCTGGACATGCGGCTCCCAAGCCGTGGTTTGCCACACTATCGACTAATGAGTTTGCTGACCACTGTCATATACTACCCTTTACTTCTTTGCACACAATATTCTATAATTGCCTAATCCTCACATTTTCCAACTATAAGGTAACACTTAGTCTAGTCCAGTGGTCAGTAAACTCATTAGTCAACAGAGTGGCAAACTGTTTGCTGACCACTTTTCTAAGAGATGTATAGGTAAATATATTGCTATGAGATATGTCTGTGATTTTGCTGCCTATGGTTTCTTCTAAGATATATATGGTTACACAATTTACATTTAAATCTTTTATCCATTTTGAATTTATTCTTGTGTATGATATAAATTGGTGATCTAGTTTCTTTTTTTTTCATGTATTTGTCCAAATTTTCCAACACCATTTATTGAAGAGACTGTCTTTACTCCATGGTATGCTCTTGCCTCCTTTGTCAAATATTAATTGAGCATAATGGCTTGGGTCAATTTATGGGTTCTCTGTTCTGTTCTATTGATCTATATGCCTATTCTTGTAAGTATACAGTAGTAGACTGTTTGATTACAGTGGCTTCCTACTATAACTTGGTTTTTGGTATTGTGATTACTTAAACTTTGTTTTACTTTCTCAAGATTGCTGTGGGTATTTGAAGTAATTTTTTGTTCCATATACATTTTTGGAGTGTTTGTCCTAGATATGTGAAAGAGGCTGTTGGTATTTTAATAGGGATTACTTTAAATGTATATTGCTTTGGATAGTATGAACAATAATGTTGATTCCACCAATCTATGAATGCTGTATATTCTTCCACTTGTTTATATCTCCCTCTCTTTTTTTCAACCTCCTATAGTTTTCTGAGTACAGATCATTTACCTCCTTTGTTAAATTTATTCCTGAGTATCTTATGATTATTTTTTTTTGCAGTGATGAATGGGTTTATTTGTTTATTTGCTCTTTCTGACCATTAATTATTATTGTATAAAAATGCCATATATTTCTGGGATGTTAATTTTGTATCCTGCTACATTGCCAAATTTATTTATTAAATCTAGTGGGTTTTTTTGGCTGAGTCTTCAGGGTTTTCCATGTACAATATCATGTCATCTGTGAATATTGAGAGTTTTACTTCCTCCTTTTCAATTATGATGTCTTTTATTTTTTCCTCTTGTCTGACCCATGTTTCTAGGACCTTCGCCACACCCACAAGCCATGCCCACCAGCCAAAAGGAGCAGATTATGCAAATAAGCCCCAACCGGATGGCTGCCACCACTGAGAGCAGGAGAGAGGCTTCGGTTTCCCCAGCAATGGAGGAAGCCAAGCTTTCTGCCTGCTGTTGCCTGCTAGGCCTCCACTCAGTGTTACAAAGTTTCAGTTATAAAAGATACAGAAACGGCGGCAGCCACAGAGCTGGAGAGAACAGAGACTTGGGTTTCCCTGGCAATGGAGGAAGCCAAGCTTTCTGCCTGCCATTGTTGGTCTAAGCCTCTGCTATAGGCTACAAAGTTTCAAACAGAAATGGCTGCTGCCATGAAGCAAGCACAAGGCTTGTATCCACTCCAGGCTACAAAGTTTCAATTATAGAACATAAATTAATCCCAGATACCAGGGCCTCCACTTGGGTTACTGGGGGGCGTGGCCAGTCTGCACACCTCCACAGGCCCCTCACCCAGGCTGCCTCTTGCCCCAAGGGAACCCCCACCCTGATCTGGGACACTCTTCAGGGCAAACCAGCTGGCCCCACCCATGCACCAGGCCTCTATCTTATCTAATAAAAGAGTAATTTGCAGATTGACCATCACTCCAACACACAAGAGGGCTGCCCCCATGTGGTCAAAGATCCTGCCCCTATGTGGACACAAGATGGCCACCACAAGATGGCCAACAGGGAGGTTCCAGGCCCTGTAAGGGAGGGCAGTTGGGAGGGACTGGGCCTGCAAGAGAGGGAATTGGGGGCAAACAGCCTGGCAGGGGAGCAGTTAGGCATCAATCAGGTTGACAGGGGAGTGGTTAGCGGGTGATCAGGCTGGTAGGCAGAAGCGGTTAGGGACAATCAGGGAGGCAGGCAGGTCAACAGTTTAGAGCCAGCAGTCCTGGATTGTGAGAAGGATGTCTGACTGCACTTTTAGGCCTGATCCTACTGGTATCGGGCCTAAACAGGCAGTAGGACATCCCTCGAGAGGTCCCAGATTGGAGAGAGTGCAGGCTGGGCTGAGGGACATCCCCTGCCCCCTCATGCAGGAATTTCGTGCACCGGGCCTCTAGTCTATATAAATAAAAGCCTAAGTGACCATTACAACCAGACAACCGGCCAATAGCTATGATGCGTACCCACCAACAGACATGGCTGTTGGTCAGTGTGTTCCCACAGCCAGCTTCCCATGGCCGCCAACTGCCTGTGGGCCCTCCCCACAAGTAGCTGCCACAATCAGCTCCAATAGGCCCTGACCCCTGGCCAGGCCAAGGGACCCCACCAGGCCTCTAGTCTTGAATAAGAGTGGTGAAAGAGGACATCACTGTCTTGTTTCTGTTCTTAGGAGAAATGGTTTCAGTTTTTGCCCAATGAATATGATATTGGTTGCAGGTTTGTCATATATGGCCTTTATTATGTTGAGGTATGACCCCTCTAATCCCACTTTTCTGAGAGTTTTTATCTAAAAAGAATGTTGGATATTGTCGAATGCTTTTTTCTGTGTCAATTGATACTATCATGTGATTTTTGGCTTCCAATTTGTTTATGTGATGTATCACATTTATTGATTTGAGAATATTGTACCAGCCTTGCTTCCCTGGAATAAGTTAGACTTGCTCATGTTGCATGATATTTTTAATATATTTCTGGATTTGATTTACTAATATTTTGTTGAGAATTTTAGCATCTATTTTTCATCATAGATATTGGCCTATAATTTTCTTTCTTTGTAGTGTCTTCAACTGGATTTGGAATTAGGCTAATGCTAGACTTGTAAAAAGAGCTTGGCAGTGTTCCTTCCTCTTGTATTTTTTGGAGTAAGTTGAGGAGGATAGATACTAGTTATCCTTTGAATGTTTGGTAAAACTACCCACTGAAGGCATATGGATCAGGGCTTTTGTCTGCTGGGTGTTTTTTTTTTTTTAGTTACTGCTTCAATTTAATCAGTTGTTATCAATCTATTCAGGTTTTAAGTTTTGAAATATTTAATTTCTCTAGTAATATGTCCATTTTGTACAGATTGTCCAGCTTATTGGAATATCATAGTATTTTTTACATTTCTTTGCATTTCTGTGGGATCAGCAGTTACTTCACCTCTTTTGTTTCTGATTTTGTTTACTTGGGTCCTTTCTGTTTGTATCTTGATGAGTCTGACTAAAGGTTCATCAATCTTGTTTATCTTTTCAAAGAACCACCTCTTGTTTTTTTTTTTAACTCCTTTTTTCCCCATTGACCTTCCCCCGGTCTCCCCCACCCCCTGGCTTATTTCACTTAACATAATGCTCTCCAGGTCCATCCATGCTGCTGCAAATGGTAAGAATTTCTTTTTTTATAGCAGCGTAGTATTCCATTGTGTAGATGTACCACATTTTCTAATCCACTCATCTGCTGATGGGCATTTGGGCTGTTTCCAAATCTTAGCTATGGTAAATTGTACTGCTATGAAAGTAAGGGTGCATATATCCTTTCTGATTGGTGTTTATAGTTTCTTGGGATATATTCCTGATAGTGGGATTACTGGGTCAAATTTGAGTTCCATTTTTAGTTTTTTGAGGAAACTCCATACTGTTCTCCACAGTGGCTGCACCAGTCTGCATTCCCACCAGCAGTGCACAAGGGTTCCTTTTTCTCTGTGTCTTCACCAGCACTTGTCATTTGTTGATGATAGCCATTCTGACAGGTGTGAGATAGTACCGCATTGTCATTTTAATTTGCATCTCTCAGATAATTAGTGACTTTGAGCGTGTTTTCTTGTGTCTCTTGGCCTTCCTTCTGTCTTCTTTAGAAAATACTCTATTTAGGTCCATGCCCATTTTTTGGTTGGATTATTTATCTTCCTTTTATTAAGTTGTATCAGTTCCCTGTAAATATTAGAGATTAAACCTTTATCAGTGGTAACATTTGCAAATATGTTCTCACATACAGTGTGCCTTCTTGTTGTTTTGTTGATGATTTCTTTTGCTGTGCAAAAGCTTTTTATTTTTATGTAGTCCCATTTGTTTATTTTCTCTTTAGCTTCCATTGACCAAGGAGTGATATCAATGAAGCAATTGCTTTGGCATATGTCTGAGATTTCTCTGCCTGTGGATTCCTCTACTATTTTTATGGTTTCCTGTCTTATGTTTCAGTCTATCAATTTTGAGTTTATTTTTTGTGTATGGTGTAAGTTGATGATCTAGTTTCAACCTCTTAGTTTCTTGATCTTTTAGATTTTTTGTTTGTTTGTTCATTTGTTTTTGTCTCTATGTCATTTATTTCCACTTTGAACTTTATTATTTCCTTCCTTCTAATGACTCTGGGTTTTTCTTGTTGTTTTCTTTCTAATTCTTTAAGTTGTAGGGTTAGAGAGTTTATCAGAAGTTTTTCTTGTTTTTTAAGGTAGGCCTATAGAGCTATGAATTTCCCTCTTGAGAAAGTTTTCCTGTGCCCCATAAATTTTAGGTTGTTGTATATTCATTTTCATTTATTTCCAGGAAGTTTTTGATTTTTTTCTTGATCTCTTTGGTAACCCCTTCATGATTTAATAACATGCTATTTAGTCACCATGTGTTTGAATGTTTTTATGTTTTTTATTGTAATTGATTTCTAATTTTATGCCACTGTCATATGAGAAGATGCTTGATATGATTTCAGTTTTCTTGAACTTGTAGAGACTTAGTTTGTATCCTAACATGTGATCTATCTTTGAGAATGTCTCATGTGCATTTGAGAAGAATGTATATTCTGTAGCTTTGGGGTGAAATGTTCTATAAATGTCAATTAATTCCATATGATCTAACATATCATTTAGGATTGCTGTTTCCTTGTTAATTAATTAATTAATTAATTTACTTATTTTTTGTCTAGAAGATCTCTTCAGCAATGTCAGTGAGTGGTAATGAACTCTACTATGATTGTATTACTATTTATCTCTCCCTTAAAATTCTCTAGGTTTTTTTTATATGTACATATTTGGATACTCCTGTAATGGGTGCATATAGATTTTATAGAGTTATATCTTCTCATTTTATTAGTCCCTTTAGTATTATGAAGTGGCCTTCATTGTCTTTTGTTTTGGCTTTCATTTTGAAGTCTCTTTTGTCAGATATGCTACCCAGATATTTTTTATTTCCATTTGCTGAATTTTTTTTTCCATCCTTTCACTTTCATTCTGTGTGAATCTTCTGTTCTGAGGTGAGTTTCTTGTAAACAGCATATTTATGGGTGATGTTTTCTTATCCATTCAGCTACCATATGTCTTTTGATTGGACCATTTAAGCCATTTACATTTAAGGTTGTTATTGATAAGTACCTATTTGTTGCCATTCTTATTCTTTATGCCTGTGTTTTTTGTTTTTCTCTCTATTTTTTCTTCTTACAATAGTCCCTTTAGCATTACTTGCAGTGCTGGTTTGCTCAAAATAAATTATTTTAGTCTTTTTTTTTTTGGATGGAAGCTCCTAATTTAATATTGATTTTGAAAGATCACCTTTTTAGATATAGTACTCTTGGGTTCATACCCTTGGTTCACATTACTTTATATGCTTATGTCATTTCCTTCTGGCCTGAAGTGTTTTAATTGAGAAGTCAGCTAACAGGCTATTGGGAGCTTCATTTAGGTTACTTTCTGTCTCTTTTGCAGCCCTTAAGATTCTTTATCTTTTATGTTTGCCTTTTTAATTGTTATGTGCCTAGGTGTGGGTCTTCTGGGGTTCGTTTTGATTGGAACTCTCTATGTGTCATGAACTTGAGTTTCTTTTTCCTTCACCAGGGTCAGAAGTTTTCTGCCATTATTTCTTCAGACAGGTTCTTTATTACTTTCTCAGATTCTTCTCCTTCTTGTTTTCTAAAATGTGAATGGTGTTACTTTTCATGTTGTACAAAATCTCCCTTAGACTTTCCTCCTTCTTTTTATTTATTGATTTATTTTTCCATTTGTTTCTCTGAATGGGTGTGCTTTTCCCCCTACTTTGTCTTCTAATTTACTTATTATGTCCTTACCTTCTTCTAGTTTATTGTTGAATCCTTCCAGAATTTTCTTTATTTCAGCTATGTTGTTCCTCATTTTCAATTGATTCTTTTTAAAAAATATATTTTATTAATTTATTTTACAGAGAAGAAGGGAGAGGGATAGAAAGTCAGAAGCATTGATGAGAGAGAAACATCAATCAGCTGCCTCCTGCACACCCCCCACTGGGGATGTGCCTGCAACCAAGGTACATGCCCTTGACCGGAATTGAACCTGAGACCCTTCAATTCGCAGGCCGATGCTCTATCCACTGAGCCAAACCGGTTTCAGCTCCAATTGATTCTTATTTAATATTTCAACTTCTCTTTTCAAGTTGGTAAAGCTCTTATTAAGTCCCTTATAATTCTCATTAAGTTCCTTATAATTTTCATTAAGTTGCTTGTAGTTTTCACTGAATTGTTTTAGCCCAATATTACTATCACTTTGGATTCTTTATCTGACAAATTGCTTGCCTCTATTTTATTTAGTTCCTTTTCTGGTACTTTCCCATTTTCTTTCATTTGGGGTTTGTTTCTTTTTCTCCCCATTTTTGTTGTCCCTTTGTTTTTATATCTATGTATTATATCAAATTGCTATGTCTCCTAGACTTTGTGGGATGCTCTTATATAGTTGGTATTTTGTGGGACCCAATAGTGTAGTCTTTTTGTTCTTCTGAGCTGGGTGCTCTAGGAACACCCCTTACTTGTGTTATTTGGGCTCTCTTGTTGTAGTTGGGTCTCAAATGTTATTGTCCTGTTCATGTGGATAGAGTCTCTTCTCAGTCTGGCTGAGGATGTTGCTCACCCCTGACCACATCATGTGAGCTGGGTGGAGGTGCTGACCAAAGAGAACAAAATGCAACACAACTAAATAGGAAATAAATAAAAAACAAATGCAACACCCCTATAGCACCAGCAAAAGCAACTACCAGAGATAGAAAATTAGGAAAGGGAAAAGAGAGCACAAACGATAGGAAAAGAGAAATAAAGAAAAAATACAAAGAGAAAATAAAACAAACAAAAAAAGCACAAACAAAAAACAACAAAAAAAGGGAGAGGCTGAAGGAATATGTAGATGCAGAGCTGAAATAAAGAAAATAATAATAAATATTTAGGGAAATAAGGGAAGAAAAATGGTTTAAAATAAAGAAGGACAAACAGAAACAGAAGAAAAACATTTGAAAGAAAATTAGAGGAGAAAACAGATGGACCTTAAATAAGGAAAGGAAAGAAGATGAGAAAGCAAGAGAAAAAGAAAAGAAGAAAAATATATAGAGTATTGAAAAATAGAAAAAAATTTGAGTAGGAAAAGGGAAGAGAAAAATTATATATATATGAATGAAACAACAGAGACTAGAATGATAACAAATCAATAAAGCAGATAGATAAAAAAGATAAATTTAAGAAGAGTAAAAGAGAAAAATACAAAAGAAAAGGGGGAGGGGAGGAGAAAAAAAAAGGCGGGAAAAAAGTGAAGTAGCATTCATTTAAGCAGAGTTTAGTGCCACATGAGAGCTCCCTTTGGATCGCACTCTTCTATTCTGTCTGCCAATTACAGGCTTCCTGTGAGCTACTCAGTTACTAACCACTGTCAGGAACTGTCCTCCTTTGGCCTTTAGCAACTTGTTTGAAGCTCAGAGTGATCCACTGATCCACCATTTGTGTCTTTCTCCAGAGGCCTTGGCTACAAGCAGGAGGGTCCCATCTGCCCTCTAGCATAGGTTTGTTAGCAGCATGGGGTCCAGGGCTGGGTCAACACACTTCCTTGGTTTCCCATGTTTCTCCTTTGCCTCCTTTGGCCTGCTAGCTAGCTGTCAATCTTACCCACTCAAAAGTCTGTTAATGTAAAAAAAAAACACAAAAAACAAAAAACAAACAAACAAAAAACAACAACAACACTGAAACCTGTGAAGAATTTTTGTGAGTTTATTTGAGCCAAACTGTCGACATATACTGGGAAGCAGAAACTCAATGAATTGAGATTATGCTCCGGAGAATGGAGTGTTACATCTGTATTCATACATTGCAATCAAAGGAAAGAGGGAGGTGAGTTACATGAAATTCATGGGTGATAGATTGAGGAGGTGGGAAAAAGCAAAGCGGGAAACCTCTGGATAGGGTGAAAAGTGAAATGATGGACCTGTGCTTCTTTTACAGAGATGGACACAGGATACTTTAACGTAATTAACAGTTGACAATTAACTTGCTAACAATAACAATGAGGGAATGTCCCAGTGCCATTTGTTGTGCCTTGAGTGGTCCGGGTTGAAAAGGAACATACAAGTTACCAGACATCTCACAGGTATGTTATCTTAGAGGCAAAAAGGCAAATAGGCTCAGTAAAGATCTAGTTTGATCTTTCTCAGGGAAAATATCGGCCTAGGACATGACTGCTCACTATAACCTGTTTGTAGTTAAATAATTGATTTTCAAACCATCTTTTGTGGTTATTTTAGGTCTCTGAATTTGCAAAACTGTCACACAGGCCTCCCCGGAGCATGTGGCTCCTTTGGACTTTAGGTGGGAGCTGCTATTTAGCTGCTATTTAGAACATGTTGGGTTGTTTCTCTCTACCAGAGTTACTCCTCCACGAGCGGCCCAAAATATTACTCTGCTGGACATAGTTCCTTGTGTAGAGACCATTGGGGTAGGCTGGGAACCTGGAGCTTTTATCAGCTCTCCTGTGCAGGGGAAGTACCAGTCAGGTTCCCAGGGGGGCTGATGTCCCAATCCAATCACTGAGGGCTCTGAGGCTGTTCAAACTTATAGAGTTGGTCTTTGCTTTTGTTTTAAAAGGTCGAAATGCAGGGTGTGGCACGCAGTGTTCCTGAGGGTAGGACAGGCTGTATCACCTAAAGAAGTTTTTTTTCTTTCTTTCTTTTCCTGCCCTGCAGCTACTGGGAGCAGCTAGCTCTTCTCTGGTAAAAGGGCCATTTCGGTTTTGGGGACTATGACCTAATACTCCTGGCTGCTGCTTTTCCAAGTCTCCCTGCAGTGCTTCCCACCCCAGCCCCTCAGGCACCTCCACTCTGTGTCTCCCTCCCTCCACCAAAGCTTTGGGTGAACAGCTGCAAATGACAACACCTAAACTCTGGGTTTACAAACAAAACAATGAAACTAGGCTTTCTCTCCAACCGAGTCCAGTTTACCAGCTCCAGGCTCTGCCTCCACCATCAGCCCTGCCACCTGTCATGGATTAATGTAACATGGGCCACAGTTCTTGACTCTGGTGCTCAAAGCTGCAGAACTCAGCCTGGGTTTTAGGCCTCTATCTTTTTATTTATTTGTTTGTTTGTTTTTATTGCTTTCTGAGAGGACGAGAGAGAGAGAGAGAGAGAGAGAGAGAGAGAGAGAGAGAGAGAAAGGATGGGAATCATTGATCAGCTGCCTCCTGCATGCCCCCTACTGGCGACCCTGGCATATGCCCTTGACCGGAATTAAATCCAAGACTCTCGGACTGAGTGGCTGCCCGCTATGGAAGCTGGGTCAACTACTCTTGTAATAGAACCTTGCCCTTCCTGCACAGCTCCAGATGTTTTTCTGTCCTTTCTTTATTTAAATTTCCTCCTCAGCTGTATCTCACTTGGTAGTTCTGGGTGTATGTTCCCCACTTTAGTTTTATTTCCAGTCTGACCCAAGGAGGAGGTACATGACAGCTCTGCCTGTTCAGCTGCCATTTGTCCCATTCATAGGTATCTGCACTCTCCAAATAATGTAAAGGAGAAGATCCACTGCTGTTTGGAGTAACTTCAAGGTCCTTGATGTAGCTGATAATCTGCAAATCACTTGGATACCCATCTGATGTGCTCAGTGTCTCCGTTTCCACATTTAAAGTCAGTATCCATCTACTAGTAGAGCATCTTGAGTAAATGTTCCAAAAATATAAGTTTGCTTTTTTCAAATTTCGAAGACCTCCTCCATCCCCAATAGTGTCTCCCAGTTGGCTGTGCAGAGGCACTGCCCCAAAAGGACAAAAAAAGGGGTGTGTGATAACCACGGGTCTCTGAGCACGGAGGACAAAAGGGATCCCCTGGGCTGATTTTAGCCCAGGTAGGGACCAGAGTGAGAGGAGTAGTTGTGGCATTGTACATTTATTAACTCTTACACATAATTTGTTAGAATGAAAAATGGTACAGCCACTTTGAAAAAAGTTCCACAGTTTCTTATACATTTAAACATGCTTGTAATTTGACCAACCAATCACCTTTAAAAGTTGGCTTATTTAGTTGCAGCATCTTTCCATATACCAAAACATTTTGGGTTCAGCTCCTGGTCATACAGAAGGCATCAATCCGTATTTCTTTCTCACATCATTGCTTCTTTCTCTCCCCCTTCCTCTCTTGCAAGAGTCAATAAAAAACATATCCAGTAAGTGAGGATTAAAAAAATTACTTATCACATTTTAAAAATATAATATTTTTAATTGTAGATTTATATAATTTAATTTTAAATAATGGCTGTTTTCAACAATTGGCTTGAAAAATTCCTTAAAATTTAATGCTTGGCTAGCACAAGGAAATTTTTGAGGTGATAGAATTGATCCACATCTTGATTTTGGAGAGATTATACAACTGTTTGTATTTATCAAAACCTGTAGCTCTGTACACTTAAAAGGACTTATTTTATTGTATGTAAGTTATAGTTAAAAAATCTAACCACAAAATATGTATATATTTTTGACCAATTAACATAAATTATATGGCTCTATCCTCACTTAAATTCAAGTGTGTCTGGCATTGGTTTTAATAATAAAATTGGAATTAATTTGAAATCCTCAAATTCAATAATGAATAAGTTAATCATATATCCATACAAAAGAACATGCTTAGCAGCTAGAAAAAAATTTGCTTATGGAAGGGTGGCTTAGGGATAAAGGTTAAGAGAGACTTACTTTTCATGCATACACTATTGTACATTTTGAAATTCTACATATGCACATATTACTCTTTCAAAAGATAAAGGGAACCTACATTGGTTTCAACCAAAATAAAATTAAGGCATTTTCAAACAAACAAACACTCCTGCGATAATTTATAACCAGCACACCTTCAGTAATAGTGAAATACCTGTACAACTATCTCATGTATTGCTTACAAGTCTTTTCATGAGAAGGGAAGGCCAAGAGACTGAAAAACTGTGCTAAAAGCACACAGCAATGAGTTGTGGCTCTGGAACTTGAAAATGAACACATTTTATTTTTAAAATATTTTATTTATTTTACTTTATTATTTAAAAAATATTTTTATTTTTAATTACAGTTGAAAAAAATGTTATGTTAGTTTCAGGTGTACAACCCAGTAATTAGACATTATATAGCTTACTAAGTAATCATACTGATAAATGTAATACTCATAGGAAATATCCTATCTAATAAAAGAGTAATATGCAAATTTGACCATACCTTCGGTACATTACTAGCCAATCAGGAGTGGGGAGGGGGGTAGGGTCAAGCAGCATGAGGTGGGGGGGCGGGGCTGTGGCAGGAGAGGCCAGGCCTGCAGCAGGAGAAGGCGGCCTTCAGTGCCCCTGGCCAGCATGGCAGGAGAGGGCGGGCTGTCTGCGCCCCCGGCCAACCCAGCGCTTGCCCTCTCCTGCCCCCTGGAGGGAGAGAACAGTCCTGAGGCAGCAAATTTGCACTATGCCAGGCAGGGAAGCCAGATCTGAAAGCCCAAGCCCCCAAGTACCCGACAGGGCTTCGTGTGCCGGGGTCCTGAGGAGGCCCCAGGTCAAACATCTCCCCAGAGGCTGTGTGGAAGGAGGAGAGGAACCTCTGGCTAGAGGATGGGCTGAAGGATGAGGGTCACCCCCCATGCACTGAGCCTCTAGTAGTTAATAATATTGTAAACACTATATATGGTGTCAGATGGATACTAGAAAATGAATAATCTTAAGAGCTTTGCTAGACTGCCTTTCAGTAAAGTTCAGGGAGAGTCAAGGAACCCTTACCAGAGTGGTGGTAACTGAAGCTAAGCTAGGACATCCCTGAGAGGGAGTTTGAAAAAGGGAAAGACAAAGAATCAAGGTAGAACCCTGGAGATACTGATACTTTGGAGCTGACAAGAAAACAGAAATGAATGATCAGGGGACAAAACATGTAACTCAATAAGTATTGCTTAAAATGTTAGGAGAAACTACAATTGACCTTTGAACAACACAGGTTTGAATTAAGGGGTGGAGGAGAGGGTTCACTTACACGCAGATATCCTAATATATAAAAAGCCAGGGGCCGTAAGTCCCAAAATGACTGGATAGATGACTGAATAGCAGGCTAGGGAGCTAAGGGAACATGACAAACGGTCACCATGAGGGCCCCTCGCCGGGATCAAAGCCTTCAAACTGCTGATGGCCTCTAGCCCAGGCCAGCCAGTGCCCAGAGGGGACCCCCACGATGATCAGGGGCATGGCTGGCTTTCAAACTGCTGGTGGCCTCTAGCCCAGGCCAGCCAGTGCCCAGAGGGGACCCCCACGATGATCAGGGGCATGGCTGGCTTTCAAACTGCTGGTGGCCTCTAGCCCAGGTTGGCCAGTGCCCAGAGGGGACCCCCACGATGATCAGGGGCATGGCTGGCTTTCAAACTGCTGGTGGCCTCTAGCCCAGGTTGGCCAGTGCCCAGAGGGGACCCCCACGATGATCAGGGGCATGGCTGGCTTTCAAACTGCTGGTGGCCTCTAGCCCAGGCCAGCCAGTGCCCAGAGGGGACCCCCACGATGATCAGGGGCATGGCTGGCTTTCAAACTGCTGGTGGCCTCTAGCCCAGGCCAGCCAGTGCCCAGAGGGGACCCCCACGATGATCAGGGGCACGGCTGGCTTTCAAACTGCAGGGGGCCTTAGCCCAGGTTGGCCAGTGTCGCAGAGGGGACCCTCGCCATGATCGGGTCTGTGGCCAGCCTTCCAACTGCAGCGGCCCTTAGCCCGGGGGCCCTTCTAGCCTGAGTCTGTCCTGGGCCTAGGGCCCTGCTCTGCCCACGAGCGACTTGGAAGCTTCCAGTGTCTGCTGCCAGTCTCCAAGGGGTGGGAGTGCATCCACCGTCCACCAAAAGGTAGGACCATCGAATCGTTCACAGCCTTAGGGCAGGCACGGGTCCGTGGCTGATGGGGTGGCGGCCAGACCAAAACAAAACAGCAGAAACACCCTGCCCACCTGGGAGGCCTGGGCGGTGTAGACAGCACCACCTTCTCCCGGTCCTGTGCTGGCACCGCCGCCTCGCTCACCTGCCAGCCCCTCTGGGTTCTGACGGCGAAGTGTAGGACATCCTGCAGGATTTTGCCCAAAGACACCCTTTGGGATGAATTCAGAGCCACATCTCACTTCCCATGAGACTGGAAGAACATGTAAAAGGAATTTGACAAAAGCTTTCCACATCTCTGTTTATTCTTTTGAATCCATAAAACAAACTTAAAAAAGCATTCGGGCGACCTAAGAGAGAATGCACTTTCTGGCCAGAGCACGCAGGATTCTCTTGCCCAACAGGTCAAAGGAAGCAGAGAGCTGGCAGTGAAAATGGCCCTGGTGCCCTATGAGGAGACCAGGGGATGGGGTTGCAGAAATCCCACAAGTCTCTCTCCACCTTCTCCTTTGCAAACCACACCGTCCAGATCCACCAGGATGGAGGCAACTGGGAGTCGCAGCCGTGGTTTGGTATGTGGCAAACTAATCCTGGGGGGCCTCTGAAAACATCTGCAATTGATTATAAGACCGGTCTTTATTTTAAAAGAAATAAGAGAACAGATTTGTTGAGATACAATTCACATACTGTACATGTCACCCAAAGTGTGCAATGAGCTGGTTTTTTAAAGTAAATTCAGAGTGGTACAACCGTAAGCATTTTTAAATATTTTCATGACCCCAACAGCTCCAAAAAAATTCTACCCACTAGAATCACTTTCCTGATCATCTTCCCCCAAATAGATTGCATTTTAAGGGTGATAAAAGAGAGTTGAGGGAAGTTAAAATACTGCACAAAGGATATATAAAATGACAAAGCCTAAAGTGAAGATCATGTGTTTTATTTTTTAAAAAAATAATTTTTAAAATTGATTTCAGAGAGAAAGGGAGAGGGAGAGAGATAGAAACATCAATTATAAGAATCACTGATCAGCTGCTTCTCACAGGCCCCCTACTGAGGCCTGAGCCTGCAACCCAGGCAAGTGCCCCTGACCAGAATCGAACCTGGGACCCTCCAGTCCACAGGCCATGCTCTCCCCATTAAGCCAGACCAGCCAGGGCCATGTGTTTTCTTTAAGTTCTGTGTGGTTGTGATGGCCCCTTAATCTATACTAATAAAGAAAGGGTAATAGGCTAATTAGAGCAGACATCTTTCAGATGTCCTTTCAGACAAAGCTGCAGTGGCTGTGAGGGCCAAGGCTCAGGCAGCCATGGGTAGCTACGAAGTGCTGAGGCTCAGGCCAGCAGTGACAACAGAATCAGGGTAATGGGGCAGTGCCTTCCCTGATCCACCAGGTCACCTCCTGCAGAGGGAGGCCAGACTGGGGTCTAAGGCAGAGGCAGTTAGGGGCAATCAAGTCAGCAGGCAGAGGGGTTAGGGGCAATCAGGCAGACAGGCAGGTGAGCAGTTAGGAGCCAGTGGTCCTGGATTGCGAGAAGGATGTCTGACTGCCAGTTTAGGCCTGATCCCCCAAGGGGTCCCAGATTGGAGAGGGTACAGGCTGGACTGAGGAACTCCCCACTCTGCACAAATTTTGTGCATCGGGCCTCTAGTTATTCAATAAGTATGTATTAGTACTATAAATGTATTTCCTCTTCTTTATGATTTCCTTAATAACATTTTCTCTAGCTTTTTCTATCATAAGAATATAGTATTTATTACATATGATATATAACATACAAAATATGGTAATCAATTGTTTATGTTATCCATAGGCTTCTGGTCAACAGTAGATTATTAATTGTTAAATTTTGGGGGAGCCAAACATTATACACAAATTTTCAACTGGGCAGTGGATCTGTATCCCTAAACTCTTCACTGTTCAAGGGTCAACTGTACATTTTTGGGGAAAAAATTATTTTCTGTTACCTGAACTATATTATTAAGATCTCATCCTGATTTTAGGAGAAAAAAACATGGTCACCCCAGCTGTGGTCACATGCATGCTGGAGCACCATAGGCCCAATCCCACACCCAGGATTCTGGCTTTTGTGTTTCTTATTATTTAACAACTAGGGGCCCAATGTATGAACTCATGCACCTTGAAAGGAACTGTGGGCCGCGAAGCTGTGGTGGACACAGGGGCGGGTCTCAGCTCATCCTCTGCAACCTTGCCCACTCCCTCCCACCACAGCCTCCAGTCCTCTGTCTACCAGCAGCCTCGCTCCCACCCCTCCTGTTCCCACACACTGACAACACCAGCCCCTCTTGCACTTGCTGACAACGTGCAGCGACTGGGGCCAGTGCCAGCAGCAGGTGTAAGCTGCTGCCCCGATGGCATCCCAGGAGCAAGGGGAGGTGGAGAAGCACTGAGGGGCAACTGGGGCCAGCAGCCACTGCTCATACCTGCTGATGGTGCTGAACAATCAGAGCTAGTGCCAGGTGCTGACAGCAGGTGCAAGCAGGGCCAGTGCTGGCAGAAGGTTCGAGCACCAAGTGAAACCACAGCACTCAGGAGCAAAGAATTTTCAGCAACCCCCAGAGGCTCACCCAGATGACAGTGACTGGCATCCATCTTGGTCTGGCACTCCTGCTCACCTGCTCCACTATCCCACTGCAGCTGATGGCTGCCATGTTCTACACATGCCCCCTGGTGGTCAGCGCACATCATAGTGACCGGTTGTTCAGTTTGGTTGTTTTGCTGTTCAGTCTGTTTGTATATTTTTTATATAGGGCTAGTGGCCCAATGCATGAAATTCATGCACGGGGGGCAGGGGGAATTGGTGTCCCTCAGCCTGGCCTGCATCCTCTCCAATCTGGGACCCATCGAAGGATGTCCTACTGCCAGTTTATAGGAATAAGGCCTAAACTGGCAGTTGGACATCCCTCTTGCAATCCGGGACTGCTCACCTACCTGCCTCTCCCCCTGCTGGTTTGCTTATCCCCAGCTTCCCCCTGCTGCTGGTCTGCTTCCCCCTAAATTCCTCCCCACCAGCCTGATCATCCCCAATTCCCCCATGCCAGTGTGCTGCTTCCAACTGCCCCCCCGCCTATGCCAGCCTACTCGCCCCAACTGCCTGCTGGCCTGTTCAGCCCCACCTGCCCTCTCCACTGGTCTTCTCACTCCCAACTGTCCCCCTGCTGGCCTAATCACCCCCAACGCCCCCCGTCCCACAGCAGCCTGATTACTCACAACTGCCATCCCATCCTGGCCTGATCACCCATAACTGCTCTGCTCTCCTGGCCTCTAACCAACTCTACTTAGGCCCTGCCACCATGGCTTTGTCCAGAAGAACATCTGGAGGATCTCCCATTCTAATTAGCATATTATCCTTTTATTAGTATAGGTAGAGGCCTGGTGCATGAGTAGAGGCCGGCTAGTTTGCCTTGAAGGGTGTCCTGAATCAGGGTGGGGGTTCTCTTGGAGTGTCAGATGGCCTGGGCTAGGGGCCTGTGGTGGTTTGCAGGCTGGCCACACCCCCATGGGCTGATGGTCTCGGCTGGGGGTGTGTGTCCAAGTTGGGCAAGGGACTGATGGTTTTTGCAGGCTGGCCAAAATCCCAAGCAGCAACTCTCACCCCATGGGAGTGTAGCCAGCCTGGATAAGGAGCTGAGAGTCATTTTCAGCTGGCCAGCCCCTCAGCGATCCAGGCCTCCAGCCACTCCTTGAGCAGAAGTCAGGGCTCCCACCCCTCCTTTTTTTTTTTTTTTTTTTTTTTTTTTGCTACTGCTTGAGCAGAGGCCAGGGCAGGTGGGAAGCTTGGCTTCCTCCGTCACTGGGGACAACCCAAGCTTCCTGCTTGCTCCAACTCTGTGGCCGGCACCATCTTTGTTGCATTAATTTGCATACTCACTCCTGATTGGCTGGTGGGTATAGCAGAGAGATGTTCAATATGCATGTTTCTCTTTTATTAATGTAGATTAAAAATGTAGTATCATGTGCTAGCATTTTAGCCAGCAATCTTATATAATAAAGAGCTAATGTGCAATGGTCATCATGCTGACATACCATAAAGGCTCAGACACTCAACACTGGGGAGACAGAAATGCAGACCAGCCAGGCACAAATGAGCTCGTGAGAGAGGAATGGAGACCAGCCAGGCACAAATAAGCTCACAAGAGAGGAATGGGAACCAGCCAGGCTGTAGCCTGGAAGAGGAATAAGCTGCCCACCCCACAGTCCTGTGCACCAGAGCTGGGGCTGTGGCTGGGAGAGGGACAAGCCACACACCCCACAGTCCCAGGTGCCAGTGGCTGTGCCTACACCTGTGCCTGCAGCCTGGAAGATGGACAAGCCACACACCTAATGGTCCTGGGTGCCAACAACTGCACCAGCATCTGCAGCCCAGGAGAGGGACAAGCCATACACCCCTTGGTCTCAGGCACCAGCGCCTGCAGCTGTGGCCCAGGCAAAGCCAACTGCCCATGGTACCCCTCAGCTGTGGCCAACTCAGGTGAAGCTGGCCTGGGTACTGAGTGCCTGAAGCTGGCCAGGGGGACGGAAGCCTGGGTCCCAAGTGCCTGCAACCAGCTGGAGGAGGGAATCCTAGGTTCCAGGTACAAGGTGAGGCAGAGGCAGTTTAGGGGCAATCAGGCCGGCAGGGGAGCAGTTAAGAGTGATCAGGCAGGCAGAAGTGGTTAAGGGCAATCCGGCAGGCAGGTGAGCAGTTAGGAGCCAGTAAGCAGTTGAACATCCCCTGAGGGGTCTAGGATTGGAGAGGGTGCAGGTCAGGCTGAGGGACCACCCACACACATGCATGATTTGGTGCACTGAGCCTCTAGTATGGCATAAGCAGTTAAATAACTCTCTATCTTGTGGGGACCTATTTTCCTTAGTCAATTTACAATGGAGTTGAGAAAAAAAATGGGGTAAATCTATTGCTTCTTGTTTTGTTTCTACTTTTATTTGAGGGAAAGAATGATAGTAACTCCCTTTCTCACATATAAAATGAAACATGTTTTCTGTATCTATAATTCTGTTTCTATTTTGTTTCTTAGTTTATTTTGTTCAATACAAAGAACAGGCTGACAGCTGCCTGAGGAGAGAGGTTGGGGGGCTGGGTGAAAAAGGTGAAGGAATTAAAAAGAGAGAGAAGAGAACACTTTTAAAAATCCATGCATTATCTGAGAAGCGGTATACCCTTATCTGTAGGGGATATATTTCAAGACCCCAATAAATGCCTAAAGCCACAGAGAGTACTGAACCCTACGTGTACTGTTTCTCCAATATATAGATAGGTACTCGTATCTATGATAAAGTTTAATTTTAAATTAGGCACAGTAAGTGATTAACAACAGTAATAAAATAGAACAGTTATAATATACTCTACTTAAAAAATGAATCAGATAATACCCTGTGTGGAAGTAACCTGAAGTAACGAAATCGGAAACAGCTAGGCCTGACACAGTGTAGTCGTATATGTCCTTTTTGAAAGACAAATCAGAACAGCTCACAGGGAAGGCAGCAGCAATGTACAAACTTCTAAAACTCTGAATTTGCCATCTGGAGAAAGGGATTGTGCTGGGAGAACTTAAGAGTCACTGGAGTGTATTTAATTCTCCAAGAGAGTAGCAAAACTGTGCTAATGAGGTCTTTAACACCTGTACTACAACCAGCAGCTGAGTCTAACCAGGACCAGGTGGGCAGCCAACAGCTTGGAGTGGCGAAGGGAGCTCAGAAGCAGAAGGATAAATCACTATTCCTGGTCGGTAGGATGCAGATATTGTCTTCCTTTTTATGCTTTTCTCTATTTCACAAATATAAATGTGCATTTAAACATTAAATCAGAAAAAAATATTATGTTGAAAATAAAGTGTTCTTTTCAATTTGTTTCCTCATTATTCATTCCCTGGTCACTTGCTTTTGTCTCTGTGTATGCAATGGTTCAGGCACTAAAATCAGTTTTATTTCTGTCAATTGTCAGCTCCAGACAGTCTTCCCAGGGACAGCAGTGGGTGGTTAGGGCAGGAGAGCTGGGAGGAGGGAAGAGAAAGTATCCTTCTAGGATATCCCTCCTTGGCATGTTTTATCTTGTTTTTTCGTTTTTTCTTTCTTCTGAGGACTAAAGAAAACTCTAAGCCTTTGTCCCTGCTCCCCTCAAATACCCCCTATTATTTGGCTCTCTTCCCCACTCTAGTTCTGACAGAGCAAATAATAACTAGATAAATGAAACATATCAACTTCTTAATAAAAAACTAAGAACTAGAACAGGCATGACTTCAGGTGCCTACACTGGATAGAAAAAAAAGGCAACCAAAGCAAATGTGAGTCTTCTCACCTTGGGTCTAAACCTTGGATTCTGTACTGTGAGGTGGCCTAGAGAGAGAGGGGGAGAGGAACTGCGTGTGCTCCTGCTGGGCAGACCTGGTGGCTAATGGCCCAGCTGGGTACAGGGAGAGCAGCAGGAGGGTGGCCCTTTTGCAGCTCTTGCTCACTGAAAATGTGCTCTGATAAATTTCAGACTCTGACCAATCAGATTACTTACTCCTTGGAAAACATTCAGGAGGCCCCCAAATGGGCAGAGAGTGTGAGAGCCCCTTTGTGGGTTGGGACAAGAAGAAGCTGGGAGTGAAGGACAGTGGGAAGTGATTTTTCTTCCTTGTTATCTCCTCTTCCCAACATAGACTGGAGCTCACTTCAGCCTGATTGGTTAAATGTTTTTTCCTGAACAAAATCCTAATTTTATTTTTTTAAAGTAATTTATTTGTGTTTTATTAATATGACTTTAAATGTAAATGTGGTAAACAATGTACAATAACATTAACAGCATTTTTTCCCCTTAACAACGTATGTTTACCCTAGAGTTAAAACACTGCTTCTTGAGGATATTGGCATGATATGCTGATTGCTTACTTTTTTATAATGTACCCATCACTAATTCATGTCCAGACTCTCCATAAAAAATATGTGAATCACTTTGTTACACACTCAAACATGTGAGACAGTCTATTTATTTGTGTGTGTGTTGTTATTGTTTTTCTTGAAAACACCTCTCCTGAAGGAAGCTACAAAAAGCTGGCATCTTGCCATGATCAGGGCTTGCTGCAAAGTGACACTCGGGGATCCCCTCTCACAACCACGAGAATGTCCACCGACTCATGGACGCTGAATCTCCTGCTACCTGGCCCTCACATATTCCTTTGTTTTCTCCTTTGCTTGGTAACATCCTGATTCAGAGAGCCAACTGGACTTTGATTTGATAAAGTTGAAAATGAAGAGAAACTACTAGGCATTGCCTGAGTTCTAAGGACCCATAATAAAAACTGAGAATGTAAATGTTTCACGGGGTGCAGACACAGGTGAGCGGCTCACAGGCTGCACTGCGGTGCTGGTCAGAGCTAGAGGCCCTGGGTCCTCCTCTGAGCACCTGGCTGCTGTTGGAACTCATTTCTTGTGGTTGCTGGACTCAGACCTCAGCTCGACAGTGACTTTCAGACTTTAAAAAGTTAAAAAAGTGTAATTGGATATAAATTTTACTAAGGTGTATCAGATGTCTAAATACAAAATCCTAATTTTAACAAAAATATAAATGTTACAAGTTGTAACTTCCCACAATTGTTTCAGCTCTAAATCCAGCTTCTACACAAACCTGTTATAAAGTATATTCATCTACCATTTTTAAAAACTAGAAAAGTTATCGCATGATATATAGCATTTGGTAAGAGCTATGCATTATGAGCAAGAATAAAATTTGCAATTAAAATGGTCACTATTTGCTTTTTCTAAATTGAGTGTAATATGTTACAATTCTTTGAAATTTTAAGCACGACTCCCAGATGTCGTGGTAAATTAATAGCCCAAGATTAAATTTCCATTGGCAATTAATGTTAGCTTTTAAATCAATATTTGTTACTTACATTTTATATTACATTTACATTTATTAAGTAAACAAATACTTATGTTTATTACACAATGGTTTTCCAATTCTCACAAGCATGCCAATAATTATAAAGTACTGTTTAGGCAAACATTTCTTGTAGTGAGAATATTTATTTATTTATTTTTATTTATTTATTTTTTAAAGATTAATCTCCAAATATTTTTATTTATTTATTTTTATTTGACATTTTTTATTGTTCAGTTTATTAATTACATTGTTTCCCCTTTTTTATCCCCCTATATCTTCCCTCCATCCTGTACCTATCCCACCCTCCGCCCTCACCTCCCCCTCCCCAATGTCCTCTCCCATTGTTGCAAAATTTTTGTCCAATCTCTTGCTGTACTTCCAACAACACTTTTCTCCCCAAGAATTGTCAGTCCATTCCCTCTCTATGTCCATGTTTCTGTTATAGTCACCAGTTTATCCTGTTCATCAGCCTATCAGTTCACTTGATTTTTATGTTCATTTGTTGATAGATGTGTATTTGTTGTTCATAATTTATATTTTTACCTTTTTCTTCTTCCTCTTCTAAAGAATATCTTTCAGCATTTCATATAATACTGGTTTGGTGGTGATGAACTCCTTTAGCTTTTTCTTATCTGCGAAGCACTTTATCTGATCCTCAATTTTGAATGATAGCTTTGCTGGATAGAGTAATCTTGGTTGTAGATTCTTGCTCTTCATTATTTTGAATATTTCTTGCCACTCACGTCTGGCCTGCATCGTTTCTGTTGAGAAATCCGCTGACAATCGTATGGGTGCTCCCCTGTAGGTAACCAACTGTTTTTCTCTTGCTGCTTTTAATATTCTCTCTTTATCTTTTGCTCTTGGCATTTTAATTATGATATGTCTTGGTGTGGTCCTCTTTAGATTCCTATATTTTGGGGTTCTGTGTACTTCTTGGGCTTTTAAGTCAGTTTCTTTCACCAGGTGGGGGAAGTTTTCAGTCACTATTTCTTCAAGTAGGTTTTCATTAACTTGCTCTCTCTCTTTTTCTGGCACCCCAATAATTCGGATGTTGGCTTGCTTGAGGTTGTCCCAGAGGCCCCTTACGCTATCTTCAATTATCTGAATTCTTTTTGTTTCTTGCTTTTCCAGCTGAGTGGATTTTGCTTCTTTGTATTTCAAATCTTTGACTTGGTTCTTGCCCTCTGGACTGCTTTTAGGACTTTGTGTAATATTTTTTATTTCAGTCTGTGTATGCTTGATTTCTAGTTGGTCCTTTTTTTTTATCTGTGAGGGTCTGGTTCGTATCCTGGGAGGTCTTGTTCATTTCCCTGAGGGTCTCATTCATTTTCTTGTAAGTATCATTCATCTCCTTGTAATTCTCATTCATTTGCTGGTTGGTCTTGTTTATTTCCTGGTAATTCTCATTAAGTTGATCGGCCTTTTGTAGGAGCCTCTTGAAAAGCCTTATAACCGTGGTTTTGAACTCTATGTCTTGTCGTCTTTTCTCCTCCATTTCTTTCACACCTGATTTCTTTCCATGTCTCTGCATGGTGGCTGCTTTATGTGGTGGATATCCTCAAAGGGACAGTGGCTCAGTCTCCCCAGTTACCTGAGGTGGGTACTCTTACTGCAATCCTTTATGGGTTGTATTCAGTGTTTTTGAATTTAAACCCAGCTTTTTGTTATTAGCCCTAGGAGGGTTTGACCTCCAGGCCAATTGGCTGTGAAGCGAGACTGTGTTCAGGTTGGATGGGCGTAGGTTCTGGGCTGCACGGCAGCGGCAGCGGCAGTGGCAGCGGCAGCTGGGTCCTATGCGGTGCTCGCGTGCGCGGGTCTCTGTTGGATGGGGATGGCTGCAGACACCTCCAAGAGAAAGCCGCTAGTCTCTTCCCCTTGCCAGACAACTCTGCCTTTCCCCAAATGTGCCTGCACACCAAAAGTCCAGCCCAGGGCTGTAAATTAGATGGTTTCCAGAACCAGGAGACAAGTTTCCAGGGGGCAAGTCGCGGGTTTGCGCGACCCTTGGGACTAGGAGCCTCTGCTACACCCCGCTTAAATCCGGCCGGTCCCTGCTCCAGCCCCAGCCCGCGCGCACGACCAGGGCGGCTCCTAACCTGTTTCCGTCTGAAAGGCTGCGCTCCCGCGGGTCCTGAGTCTGTATCCCACCTTTGCTCCTATTAGTGGAGTTTACATTCAGCCAGCTTTCTGGCGATTCTGGGTGCTTGTTTGTTCTGCTGTTATGTTGTAGTTCTTAAATCGTTGCGCGGGGCAGAACAATAGGTGTTTGCTTATGCCGCCATCTTGGTGTTCCCCCCTGTAGTGAGAATATTTAGATACATGTTTTCACAGTATGAGTTTGCACATTGTGTTTGCTAAAAAGCAATGTCCCACACACTCTACCTTAGAGGTAGTTTTCACCTTCAGTTTAATTGGATTGATGAAGTTACAAGAAATACTGATTAGTTGGAATGGGAGCTAATTTTTTTTCTGGTTATTCTTGGGAATTGTCCATGAAAATATTATTTTGGAATTGATTGAAAACAAATTTATACAAAAATAGATTTTTTAAACTGAAAGAACAAGGAAATTTCTTTTTAAAACACATTTTTTAATTTATCTCAGAAAGAAAAGGAGACAGAGCGAGAGTTAGAAACATTAATGATGAGAAAAAATCGTTGATAGGCTGCCTCCTGCACACCCCACACTGGGGACAGAGCCCACGACCCGGGCACATGCCCTGCCTCTGACCTCTTGGTTCCTAGGTCAACGCTCATCCACTGAGCCACACCAGCCGGCGGGGAAATATCTTCATACCTAATGTTCAAAAGCCTAAGCAAACAAAACAATGTCCACTGAATGAATTCATTTCACTTTTGAGACTGGCATCAAGACAATTACGATACTGAAATAATTTAAACAGCCGTAAACCCTCTATTGGGGACAAAGTGAAGTTGGGGTGTTCAGATGGTCTCTGTGATATATACACTGCTTTAGAATTTAAAAAATCTATTGTGCCCCAAATACATTTCCTTGTTCCAAGTGAAGAGAGTGATATATAGCTGTAAAGCATCCCATAGAAAATGAGTGACAGAACTCAGTCTAATATAAACTTCACTAGGCCAGTTTACAAATTCTTTGAGGCCATGGAAATAATTTTCAACAAAATTTCATCAGGAAACATTATATTTAAAACAGAGTGAAGCCGAGACCGGTTTGGCTCAGTGGATAGAGCGTCAGACTGCAGACTGAAGGGTCCCGGGTTGGATTCTGGCAAGGGCATGTAGCTTGGCTGCGGGCACATCCCCGGTAGGGGGCGTGCAAGAGGCAGCTGATCGATGTTCTCTCTCATCAATGTTTCTGACTTTCTCTCCCTCTCCCTTCTGCTCTGTAAAAAATCAATAAAATTTTTAAAAAATTAAAAAAAGAAACAGAGTGAAGTTACTTGGTAATTCTAAGCCAATTTCAATGCTCTCATCAATTTTTAAAATACTTGCAAAATTGGAAGAATTTTCAAGAAAACTGATTTTCTCTTCATCTCAAAGCAACAACAAAAACCAAAAAGAAAAAAGAAAAAAAAAACCCTAAAAGTTTGTCAACTAAAGTTTTTATCACTGCTATTGCCAAGCAGGTGAACACCCAGGCACCACCTACACATCAGCAGAATCTGATGATGGGTAAAACAAATTGTTGTTAGTAAATGGGAGCTACTAGTATTTGGAGCAACTGCCACACAGTCCCTACTATTAATATCCAACCTGGACATGCCTGACTATTTCTCCAAGTACTCGACTTGCATTCTGGACCATGAAGAAAACAGCAAAAGGGAAACCTTGCTGAATCCCTCAAGATTCCTTGCTTTAACCCCTGAGAAGTTAACACAGTCAGTCTATTGGACTGACTGCGCAAAAAGAAGGAAAGAAGAAATCCAATATATGTGAGTGTCTGCTATGGGAAAGGTATTTTTATGCTGGATAATTTCCACATCTCATTTGACCTTTTGAGATGGGTAGTTTTGTTCTCATTTTACAAAGGAGGAAAACAAGACGCAGAACTTGTCTTGTTTAACTTGTCCAGATGACTGACACCGTTAAGAGTTGGGATTTGAATCTGGGCAAGTCAAATTCCAAAGCACATGTTCTTACCACTCTCCCCCCGCATCTTTGAGCCTCTGGCTCCTGGTCCAAAATGACAGAAACAAAAGGTTATGGGGCACAGGTTCTGTATTACAGGGTACCATTTTTATTATAAAAGCAAGATCTCCTCAGTTAATAGAATAGATGAATTTTGAGGGACTCACACCATGATAGATTTTGCTCTAAACAATGGCTAGCATAAGAAAATCAAATTCCTTTTTTTCCAAAATAATAAATACTGCATGCCATAGTAATCCAAATTTATGATTATATGCTATTCTGTTTATCTAACAGGCATCATTAACAATCAAGTTTTCAAACACATCTTCAATTCTATTACAGGTCTATGTTAATAAAATGAATGGGTCTGTTAGCTTGAGTTTTGTTTGAGTAGGAGAAGCAATTATTCAACTCAAGGACATAGGTGTCATTCATGTAAAGGGAGAGTTTTTGGCAGGAGGGCATTACACATTTCTAAATACATTCATTTACTTATATGTTCTCGATTTTACATGACTATGGATGATCCTTTGCATCTACCTGGTCCTCTAAACAAACCAACCAACAAACACACACACACAACAAAGCAGTAATTTCTAAATGCACTAATGGTGAATTTCCCCTTACGGAGTAGCTCTTTCTGGAAGAGTGCCTGGAGGTATAAATCACTTGATTTCACAATAGCAAGTGCAGTTGTCCATACCAAACCAAACCGAACCAAACAAAAAGAAAGAGATCCCATCTTAATAAAGAGGGAATATGCAAATTGACTTTCATGTTGTCACAAAGATGGCAGCACCCCAAGGCACAAGATGGTGGCACCCTGTCCCCTCAACTCCCCCAGAGTCCCCCAGTCCTGGGCCACGTCATGTGCTTGCCGCCAGAGTCCCCTAGTCCTTTCAGCCCAGCTGGGGTGGCAGGCGCCGGAGTCCCTCAGTCCTTTCACAGAAAATGCGTTGCTTCTTAGGACAAAAAGCATTCAAAATCTTTGAAAAGGGAATTCCAATATTTATAAAAGTTTGGACTAGACAATTCAAGGTTATTTCCACTACAAACTTCTATGATTTTGTGATATTAACATTCTGAATTCACATAGTACCAGTTGTATTATAGGTAAGCAGATATTATTTAAAGGAATGGCCATTATTATTTAAACAACTCATAAAACTACACTGTTTTTATGTCAAGGACACACTGTGTGATTTTCCTAATGGCTGGAGTTAATGCCCCTAAACCAACAGTCGGACATCTCCTAAGAGGTTCCAGATTGGAGAGGGTGCAAACTGGGCTGAGGGACAACCCTCCCTCCTGTGCATGAATTTCATGTACCAGGCTTCTAGTAGGATTATATTTTTTATTACTTATACTTTTTAAAAATCCAGTTATGTTTCTCTGCTTCCTCCTCTGCTGTAACAGCAACATTAGGACACAGAAAATTTTGGCAATATCTTAGAATGTAATAATTTTCCCCAACTTTTAAATTGAACTTGACATTAAATGATAATAAGAGCATTAATATAGAATCATAAGCCTGGAGAATGTCTATGCACACACACACCGGTTGTGTTAATAAAGTGAGATAATTTCTCTCTTTCTGAAAGTGGTGCTTCTCTAGTTGGAGGAAAAAACTTGGATCAGTTTTTCTCCCGCTGTCTCTGTCAGCTCAGGCTGCTGGAACAAATGACCATAGATTGGTGGTTTAAAAAACAGACACTTACTTCTTATAGTTCTGGAGTGTGGGAAGCCCAAGATAAGGATCCAGCAGAATTGGTGCCCAGTGAAAGCCCTCTTCCTGCACAAGACTGGCTTCGTACTAAATCTGGTGGCGAGAAAGCGCCCTGGTCTCTTTGTCTTCTTATAAGGACACTCACCCATCATGAGGCTCTGCCCTCGTGACATCATCTATCCCTAATTATCTCCAAATACTATCGCATTGGGTGTTAAAACATCAATATATTGATTTGAGGGGATGAGGACACAAGCATTCAATCTATAGCAGCTCCCTTGGCTCGCTCTCTCCATGTTTGACTCCACACTCACCAGGGGACTCTGCAAAGCCAGATTTGGAAATCCTTGTCCCCATCCTCTTATCTTGCTTGAGGACACTCCCTGAATGAGGAGGTTTTTCTTCTTTTCCATTTGTTCTAACAACATATAGGTTTGATGAATCCATGCAGCAACCCCATACTTGACAGCAGTTCCAGAATAGCCCCGCCTTTTTAAGGAAGCTGAATTTTGTAGGTGGCCCCAGAGGGTGGGAAGGGGGAAAACTGAAAGAACAACAGATACTTTAATTTTAAGGCCTCCTTTTGTTACTATCATACTTTCTTTTTTCTCAGAAGGAAAACAATTAGTTCAGTAAATATTTTTGGTAAATTTAAAAATAATTTTAATACTATAAAAGAACTTATACTACTTTAATTTTGTACCAATAAATTAAGGCTATGTCTGTAGATCAAACTTCGGGTTTTCAAATATTTGCATAAAAAACAAACAAACTTGTTATTTTGAGACATATAAAACAAACTGCAGTTTCGCATGGCCAAAGGTTGCTAATTACAAGGTTCTGTGATGTTTGAGAAATATGGAAAACCCTATTTGAAGACTACCACTAACAGAAAAAAAGAAAGAAAACACAAAATGAAACAAAAACAGCTGGCAGGGTCAGAGTGATGGGCATCTGCTTGCAGTGGGGCAGCCTGAAGCAAAGGATCTGGCTCAAAAGCATGAAAGGGGCACTTGAAGTCCTGCAAAACTCTTTCCCTTCCACAGCCTCTGTAGCTGCATCCCCTAGTGCCATGATGGCGAACCTATGACACTCATGTCAGCACTGACACACGTAGCCATTTTCGATGACACACGGCCGCATGCGGTCGCATACAGAGAACTATGGGGCCACATGCCAAGAAGGACGTTTCATCTTCGGCTACTGCACAGCCTAGTGCAGTAGCCGAGGATGAAACATTTGCTGTAGTGTAGTGCAGACAATCTGTGCCGGAGGTCTGTAGGCCAAAACAACAGAACTCTGGCACAGAGCCTTTGGATCTGGGACTTCCGGTTAGGCTGTTAGGGGATCTTTGAACTCACTTCCGGCCAGCAGAGCAGGGAGCAGCGAATGCCATGGGGGATGCATCTCTGGAGGTCCTGTGATCGCCATGACCAGCAACCATATAACCACAGCAACCACCATCCAATCTACTGTTCTGGGGTGTCGTGGATTTCTAATTGGCCATCATTACTGAGATAAGTGAGGGGGAGGCTGGGAGAGGTGAGGGCCTGTGCTATGGGTGCTGTTTCCTGCCATTACAAATAGCGGTAGTCATCTTAATTTACACAAGGAACATCATTTTGCAGCATAGTGAAGACTCCATTTCACCACTATTACCATTATGCATCCTTATTAACCCCTATTTCTGCTTATTAACCCGGTCCTTTCCTAAAAGACAATTACATTGCTAATTTGTGGTCAGTTAGGCTAGTTAACCCCTAATTGCCTGGAGGACTAACAGGCTATTTATAATTCTATCTTCTGTCACTGCCCCCCTCATAGAGAATCGAAAAAAAAAAAACCAAAAAAAACTCCACAAGGTTAAATAAAGGAGGTGTTGTAGCAGTCAAGAGACATGGATCGAGATGTATGGCATTATAGAAAAAAATGGCAGATCATTTTGCATTCTATGTAGCAAGCATAACATGGAATATAAATACACATTTTGAAACTAATCATTACAAGCTCTTGAAAAAAAGTGGAAGATGAAAGGAAGGAATACAATTCCAGGTAACTACACCTTTATAAGAGCCTATCTAATTTCATCCTTAAATTTATAAAAGGCTCTACACATTTAATTAACATCTGCAAGTCTGAGCATTGCTCACTCCATAGCTCTGCATGGAAAAGCACTCAATGAGGGAGAATTTATTAAAGAAACTCTCCTAAGATGTGCACCAGTTCTATTTCACAACATGCTGAATAAAGATGCAATTATTAAGAGAATATCTGAGTTACCACTCAGTAGAAATACAATAAAAGACAGAATAATGAGACTGAACACAAACCTACAACATCAGTTAAAGAGAGACATAAGTAATTGTAAATATTTTTCTATCTCTCTTGATGAAACTATTGATGTCACATCACATACTCAGTTGGCCATTATTGGTCGATGTTCTGATATTCTCACAATGAGAGAAGAGTTGATAAAGTTACCATCAGTGCCAACAAGTACATCAGGAAGCAAAATATGTAGGGTTGTTATACAAACATTCCGTGACCTAAGCATTGATATCTCTAAAGTTGTGTCAGTGATGACAGATGGGGCACCAAACATGGTGGGGAAAAAAGTCAGATTTGTCAAATTGTGTACAGAAGCTATTGGACATCTGATAGTGCCTTTTCATTGTATTTTCCATCAGGAGGTTTTATATGCCAAGGCAGGATTCACCGACTTAAACGACTTAATGGTAGTTGTTACAAAAATAGTTAATTTAATAGCTGCTCACCCCCTTCACAAGCAAGAATTTTCTGCACTTTTACTGGAGGTTGATTCCACCTACAGTGGACTGCTGATGTACAATAATGTAAGATGGCTGAGCTGAGGCAAAGTTCTTGAGCGCTTTGTGGAGAGCTTTGAAGAAATTAAGGTATTTTTTGAAGATAAGGATCTGGGAAACTTTTCTCAGTTCAATGATGATAAGTGGGTCAACATCCTGATATTTCTTACAAATCTCTCTGTTCATATTAATGAACTGAACTTAGAGTTACAACATTTTGGCAAAAGTATTGACGTTATGTTTGGATACCTAAAAGCTTTTGAAAGTAAACTTAAAATTTTCAAGCGAGATGTAGAAACTAAAACTTATAAGTATTTTCCTTGAGTAACAAAGTATTTTGACAAGGCAAGTACAGCTGTACAAAATAAAATGGAACCCTTGCATATAAAGTACCAGCATGTTTTAGACTCGTTACTTGACCAGCTCAGTGATAGATTTAATCAATTTAGAAACCTAGAACAGACCATAAAAATAATTAAGTATCCTGATATAGTAGTCTATAGTAGTTTGGAATTAAATGGTTTCCAATGGATGCAAATTGATGATTTGGAGATGCAACTTGCAGAATTTCAAGGCAGCATCTGGGCTCAGGTGTTTGTGGATTTGTGGTCAAAGCTTGAGAATCTGGAAAGGTGCCGCTTGGAGAATCAAGAGGAGTGCCACTACGAACAGGAAATTTGGAGTGCCTGGAACCGATTACCAGACACTTTTAGCACCCTGAAAAATATAGCAATGGCTTTACTCACATTTTTTCCCTCTACGTACTTTTGTGAGACCTTATTCTCAGTGTTAAATAATATCAAAATGAATAAAAGAAACAGATTGACAGATGAAGTTAGTAGCGCTTGCTTGGGCTTGAAGTGTATAAAATACCAACCTTCAATTGAAGGTTTAGCCAATGAAATTCAGCAGCAAAAAAGTCACTAATAGGCAGGTTATTTAAAGAATTCCCTCTCCTCCTCACTTATTTATCTTAGTTCACGGCTCCCCACACAAGTTAAATAATATCAAGACCAACAAAAGAAACCGATTGACAGATGAACAAAGAAGTCTCTAAGCAGGTAAATTAAATAATTAGTTTTTGGTTTATTAAATACAGTTATATATTACAATTATACATTTTTGTTATTTAAACTATAAATATCACGAACTTATGATTTTTTTAGTGACACACCGCCCTAGTTATGCTTGGTTTTTTGGCGAATTTTGACAGAGCAAGCTCAAAAGGTTGCTCATCACTGCCCTAGGAAATCTCCAGGACCCGGACAGGACCAGAGGAAAGACTGCCCTGCCTTTTGGACTCTGGCTGGTCAGAGGACAGGGAAACCACCCGCTTGTCCACCTACTCCTTAGCCTCACAATAGCACATTGCACCAGCTGATCTCAGGGGGAAGGCTTGTAACAAACAAACTGTTACTTAAAAGTGTTAGAGGCTGCCAAAATTTATAGGTAACAAACTTAAAAATAATGAGAGGGCATTCCAAGTTATTTCCTTTTTTTTTTTTTTTTTGGCATTCTAATGCACTTTGCAGAGCAGGGAAGACAGTGGTTCAACATCACCTGCAAAATTGCACCTCACTTATGGTCTATTTTATTTAAATTATTGATGCAGCAGCCTGCAGTCTATGTTCATGGAAATAAGTCACCCAGAGGCGTTACTCACCACATTGGAGGCGAGGGAGAGAGAGAGAGAGAGAGAGAGAGAGAGAGAGAGAGAGAGAGAGAGAGAGAGAGAGAGAGAGAGAGAATTGAGACCTGCCCAGATGTCTGCCTCTCTCTCCACATTCTGCTCCAGAGGCTACAAGCACCTATGTGTGGTGAGAAGCAGCTAAAACCCAAGGCAACTTTACCATCCACCCCCACTATTTAATTCTCCTAAAAAAGTTCAGTGGAAATTTATTAAGATTAAGCTGAGGTCCCAAAGGAAATTCCAACATGGGGATTTATATACCATCTTGGGCAGCCTTTCGGCTCTGTCCCTGACCTATTTTTCTACCAACTACTCTTGTTATAGGAACAGCTGACCTTATTTGAATACACAAATTATAGTATATTATTGCCCTAATACAGTAAAGCTATTTAAAGTTTCTTATGGCCACTCTTTTCTTTTTCTTTTTGGAAAGCAAGTAACTGTTTACTGCCTTAACGTCTCTGTTTATAAGTTTGGAATCTTATGTGTAAAGCTGGGAATCTCCATATTGTAAACCAGCCCATAAAATATGCTCTATTGAATAAGAAATGAAAATGTTCATATCCCCTATCCAATGAGATGAATGGGTTTATATCTTAAATAAACACAAATTCTGAAAGAAGGATGAATGGAAAATTGGGACCTGGACTCCTGCCCTGGCAGTTTGGCTTTTTTTTTCTTGGTGGCACAGGAATGATTCGGGGGAGAGTCCTGACACTGTCTGCAGCACGGCTGCAGCTCCGTGGGGCTCCATTTGCAGAACAGAATCCTGCTTTCATTCCACAAAGACAGCTTCTCTCTGTCTCAGAACATCTGTTTCCAGGGTGGTCCGGAGGCCTTCACAAACACACGTGGAAGTCACTGACCAGAGTTTTGTCCTACAGGGCGAAGCTAAGCTCTCTCATGCGTGCCTGGACCTGGGACCTATGTCGATCACTAGGTGATTTATTTAGTCAGAAGATCATGGGTGAGTCAGGAGATAGGAAAACTCAGAAACCAAAGTCAAAGCCATTGTGTATAGAAGAGGAAAGCAGCTGCACCTGAAAGACGGCTACCAAACCTGAACAGCTTGTCATGGAAAACGGATGCATTTACAGAAAGCCCACCTCTCGTCCCCTGGCCAAAGCCGCTGCCCTCCTCACAAGAAGTCAATGTATTAAGTTTGGCAGCTCTAGTGCAGCTGCCATGCCAGGGAGGTTATTAAAACTGAACCGAAATGGTTTCATAACTCAAACTAGAAACAAGAGTGAGGAAAATGCTACCACCAAAGTGACAGACCAGAATGAAATGGAGCTAAATTTGTGGGTTCTCTGGCTCATGTTTCAGGAGGTTCCACATGTTAAAACAGGCTGAGAAGTTAGCTAAATAAAACGAAGTGCCAGGCGAGACATTTAACACCCTGGAAAGGGGACTTACCAACGAAAGTGTTCCATGATCTACACTGTTGACTGAGCTTCACTTCTAGGGGACTGAAGACAATACTAATTACAACTGTAGCGCCTAAAATGGCTGTCACGTAAGAGGCATTCTTTCTCCCTTATAATGCCTTTTATTGATTCAAAGGCTCTCAAAGAGATTTTCTGGTCTTCAAGGGTAAACTCCTCCCTCCCGGGTAGAGAGTAACAGAGAATGATGAGTGACGAGAGCACGCAGATGAGTAACGCTTTTTGTTGTCACTGTTCAAGAGTGTAAGTCAAACCCTTTTTACAATTTAATACAATTTAAAACACTTGCTAAAATTTTGGAAAGTTTGATGCTAGCAAAGCAGTTCAGGAGAGCTGCCATAGACTGTACTTATTCTTTTGGGTGGTGTGTGTATGTCCAAATAAAGCTACTTGTACAAAAGCATTAGCTATTATTTTTGAGTCATCCTCAGTTGGGAAGTAGCAAATGGATTTCCTCTTTGTAGTAAAAATGGAAATTTTCAGATCCACTGAAAGAAAGTAAGAAGCTTCATCCATGAGAAAATGTGGTACAAACAAATCATGACAATGCAGCTCAAAGAATAGGGCTGAGTCTGTAATACCAATGGCCCTGGCCAAAAATAGTAATTAAAATCTCATAACAAAAAAGACAGGGAATATCAGAGCTAATAGACATTTTCTATATTTATTTCCTCCTCATAAATGACTCTAGTTCAGTGACAAGTTCTTGCAAATCTATTTTAAAAATATATTAAAAATATATTCAGACAACTCTGTAGTGGTTAAACATGATTAAACCTCACCTGTACGATTGGTGTAGCCAACTATCAGGTTCACTTGTACTCACCCTAGTGTTTCTGGGGCATCCAGAGTAAGTTATAGACATAGAAGAACTCTATTAAAAAACTCACTAACGACAGAGAATTTGGGGAAGATGACAGATAGGAAGCACTAGGAATTTGTCTCCCCATCTTGACAATTGCATGGGAATGATCTTTCTGATAAAAATATTTGGAACTTTGGAGTCTATTGAAGTCTTGCAACTTCTAGGGGGAAAGCTTATACAGTAAATTGTGTTTAATTTTGGTCAATACTACACCCATCCCTTATCTCCACCCCATGGCAGGCACCTGTATACCTGTTCCTGCAGTAGCTTACACACAGCTTACGGGAGCCAAGGTGGGAAATGTTGGAAGCTACCCATTGTCTTTACTATCATAAAAGTATAACCAAGGAGCCCAGAATGCTGGTGAATCTTGACCTCTGACAATGGCCAAAGCTATGCACTGATTGTTTAGTTGAGACAATGTTGGCTCAAACAATTTCCTGAGCAAATAGTCTCAAAGTAAATCCTTTTACTAATATTTACTGACCTTTATGATAATCTGTCACTGGAATTGCCTGCCTGACTAAGGGAAATATGTGTATTCAAAATTGAATAAAAGGTTGGGAAGGCCTGGACATCAGCGAAGTCCCTCCCCTTGAGTTGGAGTCTCCACCGGGTCCCCCAATAATTCCAAATTATTATTTATTTTCTCATATCATCGTTTTCCCACAGTCCTTCTCCAGATCCCAAACCCTAATCCACTCAGGACGTGGTACCTCACTTCTGGCACCTCAACAAGGGACATGTAGAGAAGAAGATTTACCTAGATGAAAAACGAAGTTTTCACCAGCAAGGTGGGGAAAAAGAATTCACCACATGCAAAACCCATGGCCAGCTGCAGAACTCATGATCTGTAAGTAGGGTGGGAATGTCTTTTTTAGCCAGGCTAATGGGGCAGAAATTGGTTAAAAAGTGAGAAACTTTATTGTAGACTTTTGGTTTGCATGCTCAATAATAAAGGAATTAAAGTGTCAGAAGGTAGTCTCTTACAGGTTTTTTTTTTTCATGTTATTATAGAAGATAATCCCTGGTTTTCTGAAGAAGGTATATTAGATGTTGAATTTGGGAAAGAGTGGGTCGAAGCTTGAAAAAACTCAGCAGGAGGGGAAAAATTTGCCTCCAAATTGTTTCTCCTTCTGGAACATGGTATTGCATTTGCTACAGCCTTTTAGAGAGCTGGAAGAGGATAAACCTCTTCCCCTTGTACTCTCTGCTTCTAAAGAGGCTAAAAAAATGATGAGTAGCCTTCATGGCTCCTCCACCTCCACGTCCTATTCCTGAAACATTTAATCCACTGTTAATAGAATCAACCATGCAAAGAGCTATCCAACAGGGATTAAAGGACATGGCAGTGGAGAAGAGACTTGTTTTTCCTATTATTCAGGTAGCTGACCCACATTTCTCAAATCAAACAGTAAGCAGTGACACGCAGAATCAGCTAAATTATGTGCAAAAAGTTTATAAGCAAATTAGACTTTGTGGAAAAATGGGATATTTTAAAAAAATGAAGGCAACCAAAAAGGACACAAGGTGGCACTAAAGGGAAGGGCGTGAGCATTCAGTCTTCTGATTCAATCAATGCAAATGCAACCTCTTTAAAATTCCCTAGACAAAGGCAAGTAATTAAAATATTACTAGGTCTTTTGGTGATCCTGTAAATGGACGCCCACTCCTGAGAGTGGTTTAAAAGTTTATTTTTGCCATGTCTTTATTTCCCAGTCCATCATTTGAAATTTAGACAAATAAGACATTTCTCAGAATTTGGGGATATGTCTGGAATTTCTGTACCCATGAAGAGAAAAGCTAGCTTAAGACAAAGGTGCTCCGCCCAATTTTGGGTGGCTCTTGGGAGCCCCAATCTCTTCAAGGATGCTCTAGAATAAACTGAATGTTTTTCTTTAAAAGATGTCAAAAATAACACAAGAAAATATACAGACTGTATTTAGGCAATAGGATTATGTATCCATAATAATGGTAATTTTTGAATAATAATGTACTGCAATACAATGTTGCTTCCCAAATCTTGGAAGCACTCCTATTTTCATAAAATAATACTTTAAGATAAAAACCACTAAAAGTTAATAAGTTATCTCTGTTACAAAATTTGCCAAAAGAAAATGTCTTAGATAGTAATTGGCTTTAAAATCTCAAAGTTGTTAAAACATAAATAAATAACTAAAATAAAGAATTTGTGGTGAGGCTTTTCAGTAATAATACATTAATGATAAAGGGCCAGTTGCTCTTCTCCCTATAAAAGCAGAGAAGCTGGTGGCAGCAGCAACCTTAGGTGTATCCTAACGAAAAATGTGGTAGTTTTAAATTCAAGCAGACCCACTCCCTTCTCCTCCTTCTTTTTGTGCCAGCTTCATATATAGTTTTCCAAAGCCTTTGGTAACTTAAAACTTTAGAATATTGCTGAATTAAATAATAAATATTAGTAAATATCTAAGTATTTTTAAAATGACAAAAATGTTGAAATATTAATCTAAGTTTGCCTCATATGAAAAATTTAGAAGACAGAATTGAATATATTAATTAAACATGCCTTGTATTATAGTTGAAATATATTCTTAAAAGTCTATAATAATCAAAGCCTAAATGACCAATGCAACTAAATGGATGACTGAACAGGCTGCATGGGGCAACCAGATGCCAGGGATGTTAGTGAGGGGCAACCAGACAACTGATCAGCAGGCTGCTTGGGGCAACTCGGCCCACAGAGGGGGCGGGTGGGGGTGACCAGACTGGTGCGGGGGAGGGCAGTGAGGGGCCATCAGGCTGTCAGGGGGGCAGTTGGGGGTAACCAAGCCATCAGGGGTGGTAGTAAGAGGAGATCAGGCCAGTGAGGGGGGCAATTAGGGGCAACCAGGCTAGTGGGAGGGCAGTAAGGGGAGACCAGGCCACTGGGGGGCAGTTAGGGGCAACCAGGCTGGGGGGGGGGATTGGCAGTGACTAGGTTGGCATGGGAACAGTTAGGGGTGATCAGACAGGCAGGCAGGTGAGCAACTAAGAGCCAGTGGTCCCAGATTGTGAAAGGGATGTCTGACTGCGGGTTTAGGCCCTAGAATCAGGCCTAAACCAGCAGTCAGACTTCCCCTTAGGGGTCTTGGATTGGAGAGGGTGCAGCCCCCTCCCCTCATGCATGAATTTTTGTACCCTGGTCGTCTAGTATAAATATATTACTAATCTGAGAAATGCTAAGCATTTAACTTTCCACCTAAAATTTGAGGCTTCTAAGGGTTTAAAGTTCAAATTAAGTTAGAAGAAATTATGTAGTAGCTATAACAACAAAATGCATAAAGTTTAAAAATTCATTTTGAGAAAAATAATTCTTATATTTTCTCTGGAAAAATTAGTAGTTCAAAATATATTGCAGTCTGTGTGGTAAAATTTTAACCTGAAATATAATATTTAATATGGTCCAATTAAAAAAGAGAATAACTTCTGTAGTCTGAAGTAATTTTTTTTCTTTTTTTCTTTATTGTTCATTTTATTAATTACATTTTCCCTTTTTTTTTCATCCTATAGTTCCCCTCCACCTGGTACCCATCCCACCCTCCGCCCTCACCCCCCTCCCCTGTCCTCTCCCATAGTTGCATGATTTTTGTCCAGTTTCTTGCTGCACTTCCCACACTCCCTTTCTCCCCAAGAGTTGTCAGTACATTCCCTCTCTATGTCCGTGATTCTGTTACATTCACCAGTTTATTCTGTTCATCAGCTTATTAATTCACTTGATTTTTAGATTCATTTGTTGATAGATGTGTATTTGTTGTTCCTAATTTACACTTTTATCTTTTTCTTCTTCCTCTTCTTAAAGAATATCTTTCAGCATTTCATATAATATTGGTTTGGCAGTGATGAACTCCTTTAGCTTTTTCTTGTCTGCAAAGCACTTTATCTGGCCTTCAATTCTGCATGATAGCTTTGCTGGATAAAGTAGTCTTGGTTGTAGATTCTTGCTGTTCATCACTTTGAATATTTCTTGCCACTCCCATCTGGCCTGCATCGTTTCTGTTGAGAAGTCTGCTGACAATCGTATGGGTGCTCCCTTATAGGTAACCATCTGTTTTTCTCTTGCTGCTTTTAATATTCTCTCTTTGTCTTTTGCTCTTGGCATTTTAATTATGATGTGCCTTGGTGTGGTCCTCTTAGGGTTCCTATCTATTGGGGTTCGGTGCGCTTCTTGGACTCCTAATTCTATTTCTTTCACCAGGTGTGGGAAGTTTTCGGTCATTATTTCTTCAAATAGGTTTTCATTGTCTTGCTCTCTCTCTTTTTCTGGCACCCCTATAATTTGGATGTTGGTATGCTTGAGGTTGTCCCGAGGGCCCCTTACACTATCTTCAATTTTTTAGATTCTTTTGGTTTCTGGCTTTTTCAGCTGAGTGGATTTTACCTCCTTGTATTTCAAATCTTTAACTTGGTTCTTGGGGTGCTCCAGAGCACTTTTAGGTCTTTGTATAATATTTTTTATTTCAGTCAGTGTATGCTTAATTTCTAGTTAGTCCTTTTTCATATCCTTGAGAGTCTCCTTTATATCCTTGAGGGTCTCCTTCATTTCCTTGTAGGACTCACTCATTTCCACGTTGGTCTTGATCATTTCCATGTTGGTCTTGATCATTTCCTTGCAGGTCTCGTTCATATCCTTGAGGGTCTCAGTCATTTCCTTGTAGGACTCATTCATTTCCTTTGCAGTCTTGCTTATTTCCTTACAGGCCACGACCTTTTGTTGGAGCCTCTTGAAAAGCCCTATAACTGTGGTTTTGAATTCCATATCCAGTCGTTTTTTTCCCTCCATTTCTTTCACATCTGATTTCTTTCCATGTCTCTGCATGGTGGCTGCTTCCCTGAGTTGGTCGATTAGCTTTGTGTGGTAGACTTCCTACTAGGGACAGTGGCTCAGCCTTCCCAGTTATCTGAGGTGGATATGGGTTGCACAGTCTTGCTGAAGTTAAGCTCAGTTAATCGTTGTTAGCACTTGGAGGGGTTGAGCTCCATGCCAATTGTCTGTGAAGCTTAGCTGTGCTCAGGGTGGATGGGCAGGGTCTCCGGACCAAGAAGACAGCGTTAGCTCTGCCCTATGCGGCCCCAGGGACTCTGTGTCAGTGGCAATGGCCACCAGCACCTCTGAGAGAGAGCCGCTGCCGAGCTCCACTGGCTACCGGGGAATTCAGACTCTCCCCAAATGAGTCTGCATGCCCAATGTCTCACCCAGGGTCGTAAAACAAAGCAGTCTGACTGTTTTCCGAATGAGAGAGTGAGTTGCAGAGCGCTCTCTGCACAGTCACGCAGCTGAGCTGTTCGCGCAAGCTGCCTTCTCCACAAGCTGGCATATCCTGCAGTACCCGAACTTCGGCGTGCCCTCCCACTGTCCAGTTTTCACCCCGTGTGATAGTGGGTTCTCTGGACTTTGCCCAGAGCTGGAGAATCAGTCCAGTGGGACGTCTTTGTCTCCCCAATCGAGCAAACTGGCCAGTTTTCAGCCGCCCACCCTCTTCACTGGCGCACACTCCAAACCTCTCTCTGCGCGCGAATCTTTCAACGCTGTCCGCCGCTGCTTCTCTGAGTCACAGTGTCTTCTTTTCACTTTTATTTGTGGAATTTTCACTCGGCCAGCTTTCTGGTGATTCTGGAAGGTGTTTGTTCTTTCGTTAAGTTGTAGTATTAAAATTATTGAGTATGACGGCAAGATAGGTGTTTTACCTATGCCGCCATGTTGGTTCCTCCTGAACTAAATTTTTAATATAAAAACTGGTTCAAATTTAATTGATGTCTTTTGAAGTAATTACAAAAGGTATGTTGATAAATGTCAATCTAAAAACTCCTGGCTGTTTACTTTTAATTATCATTGGAGAATTAGTAACTGAAGGTATATACAAGTTAATGATAGAAAGAAAGAATATTAGAGTAAAAATACATTTTTAAAGGACATAAAAAGAAGGTTTGAAGGCTAATTTAAAAGTATAAAATTTATGAAGGCTATGTATATTATAAGAAGAGAAAAAAAGTTTTTGAAAGAAGGTCCCTACATGTAGCTTAAAGATCACTGTGGGAGGAAATAAAGGGAATGCCCTTCAGATATTTAGAAACTGTAAGTAAAATCAATATATTAGTAGAATTTAAAAGTAGAAATAAGAGAAGATTGCCCTAAAACTTTAAATGACTTTCAAAAATTATTAAAGAACATTAATTAGTTAAGACCTTATCTAAAAATCCCTGTGGAAGAAATGACAAATTTGTTACTCAATTAAAATGACTCAGTGACACAAGCTATCATTTCCTGCAATTTTGTAAAAAAGTGGAAAATTCACATACTGCAGGATTTCCAAAAGTCTCTTAGTATTATTTAAAACAAAAAAGGGGGGATTATGGAGAAATCGCTTGTAAGTAGATTACACCAAGCCTTAATTATTTTAAATTTTTCACTTGTGATGTTGCTGGCAAGACACCTATGGAAATGGATGGGTGTCAGAACAAGCCAAAGGAAATGCTCTTGTTAAATAGGAAGATCCTGAGTCTGGTTTATGGAAGGGTCCCAACTCCCTGTTAACATTTGGTTGAGGATATGCTTATATATTTCCAGAAAACCTCTCCAAGCCCATGTAGATTTCCACAAGAAATATTAAACTTCAACATGGATCCAAGGGAGGAACTGGCCAGATTAATGAGGACCTTGCACCTGCAGCCATGCATTACACCTGCAGATAGTTGACTACCCCAGCTGCAGAGAGCAGCAGCCCCAGCAACCCATTGAAGATAACGAGGAGAAAGAGGACAAAGCGGATGACAAACAGTCTGGAGGTCACCTGGGGGATGGTGAAGAAGATGGTCCAGAAAGCTGAGTGAATTTGTGAGTAGACCAGAACCCCAACAATGCCAAGAACATCTTTCTTGCCATACTAGCAGTAATCAGCTGTGCAACAGTACTACCAGGGGTAAATGGGGAAGTATTTTGGACTTATGTTCCTGACCCACCATGAGAAAACCTCTTATGTAGGCTGATCCCTCACCTAATGTAGTCACCAATAATACCAAAACCTTGGTAATCCTGGAGGACCATAGATGGAACAAGGAAGTATATGGGCAAAGTATAATTACACAGGTGTCACCACCCAGCTTCCCTTTTGTATGACACAGAATCAAACCACTGCTCCTTTGTGTGTAAATTAAAGAGCGGCTCCTTGCTACTATGAACACTAAAGGAGGGGAAAGCAAAAGCCCAAATACATCTACTATCACCACTTGCTATGGGGAGAGGTACAAAAATGTAACTTTCCTAAGACACCCCCCACCCCACTAAGCCATTATGTAAAAGGTCTAATGAATGGCACCCCACCGAGGAAGAAATTAATTGGCAAGACTGTTATAGTGACCACCCCACCAGCAGCAAACTTAATAACAGTTTTTCCTTTGTGGATTGGAGCCACTGTGGATCTGCTTATGGTAACAATCATGTCTAAAGTGGAAGGGGAACGACATCCTATCTAAATATTGAAGCTAATCACTCCATTTCATGGCATGGAGGAGGATTTGTTGGATCTCAACTACAACATGACAATTGGCCCCTTCAAAATACACAATGAAAATTACTTGCTGTACTTGCACCTATTAAATGGTATAGTTTTAATTATAGCTCAGATAATTCCATTCGTTCCTTATGGGGAACTCCCAATAAGATAGTATTTGCCACTGCCAGTGTATTTGATCCATTTGTATTCCTCTCAGGCCCCATCCAGATGCACCTTAATGTTACAAGCCATCTGTATGAGGTGTCATGGACAGGCTGCACACTATCTCATTGTATTAATTTTACAATCCAAAAAGATTCCCTTATGATTACAAAACAACTCGCTTTCATTTGGGTTCCTACTAACCTGACTGATCCTTGGGAATCTCATCAAAATTATCAACTGTTACATGATCTGGTAAAAATTTTAAAACAACAAAAAAGATTTCTTGATTGCAGGAATCTTTGCCCTCGTGATGTTACTTACTTCTGTGGGCACTGCTGCTTCACCCATGGTACAAACTGTTCAAACGTCTCAGTTTGTACAAGTAAATAAAAATGTAACTTGTAAGACCTTGTCTATACAAGAAAGAATTGACAGTCAGTTTGAGATAGAATTATCAGCATTAAAGTCTATAGTCTTGTGGGTGGGGATAAAGTACACAGACTAGAGCAAAGAACATCTTTGCAATGTCATTATAATTTTTTCCAAATTTGTGTTACTCCCATTCCCTATAATAGTACCTTGCATCCTTGGGAATCAATAAAAAAAACACCTTCTTGGTACTTGGGGTAAAGGTAACACGACCCTTGATATTTTAGAATTACAACAGCATATTTCACAATTATCCCAGGCAAATTTACCAACTGTTCCTTGGATGCCTGGCAGCAATTTAAAAAAAGACATGAAAGAATTTAACCCCTTCCACTGGATCTCCTTACATTTGCCTCTCAGCATAACCAGTATTGCTTGTCTCATTCTTGTTCTTATATGTTTATTTCTATTCTGCAGATGCAAAATGAAGAGTCTTAAAAGGACTCGAACCCTTCAGGCAGCATTCACTTTTCAAGATTTATTAAGGAAACCAGAAGGGGGAGACATTGGAAGCCACCCATTTTCTTTACTCTCAGAAAGTGTAAATGAGGAGCCCGGATGCTGGTGAATCTTGAGCTCTGGCAAGGGCCAAAGCTATGCACTGATTGTTTAGTTGAGACAATGGTGGCTCAAGCAATTTCCGGACCAAATAGTTTCAAAGTCAATCTTTACTAATATTTACTGTCCTTTAAGATAATCTATCTGTTACTGGAATTGCCTGCCTGAACTAAAGGCAATATGTGTATCCAAAATTGAATAAAAGGTTGGCAAGGCCTGGGCACCAGCAAAGTCCTTTCCCTTGAGTTGGACTCTCCGCCTGGGCCCCCATTAATTCCAAATTATTATTTCTTGTCTCATATCATCATTTTCCCATAGCCCTTCTCCAGATCCTGAACCCTAAGCCACACGGAACATGGCATCTCACAGGGCAAAAAAGAACCCAGTCCTGCAAATATCAAGGACCTGTGTTCTCATAGCTGATTTATGCTTCTGATCACAAAGTTATAGACAAAAAGTGAGCAGCCACTATTACTGCCCCTCCCTCCGATGTTTCAAGCTCCTTCCTATAAGGCGGAAGTGACTTTCAGGAGATTTAGATAGAAATCCTTCCCCCCTCCTTCATTTTTTCCCTTTGAGAGCCAGTTATTAAAGACTAAGATATTAAAAATAACTGCACATAGGAGAAAATTCAAAAGTAACCACCCATGTCCAGGAAAAGGAGACTAGTGAAGAGTGTCAGTTTACACAGCACACTGATTCTTGGCACAGAGACAGCTACAGCCATTTTTAATAACACCAATAAACAAACCACCACCAACAAAAAACAGCAAACAGTGGGGAAGACAATTGATTTCCAGAGTTACCACATAATTAGATTCAAATGTTTGGTTTTCAACAAAACATTTTCCACAAAAAGAAAATCATAAGGTAGACCAAGAAACAGGAAAGCATGGTCCACTCAAAAGAAACTGCTCTGGAAAAAGATCTACTAGCAGTTGTACTAAACAAGGACTTTAAAATATCATCTTAAAAATGTTCAAAGGACTAAAGAAAGATGTAGAGAAAGTCAAGAAAACAATGTGTGAACCAGATGGAAATATCAATTAAGTGATAGAAAAGTTAAAAAAAAAAGAAGTTCTGGAGCAAAAATGTATAATAAGTAAAATAAAAATTATACTGGAGGGATTCAAAGACAGATTAAAGCAGACAGAAGGAAAAATATTGGCAAATTTTAGGAAAGAAAAGTAGGAACTGTTGAATCTTAGGACAGAAAGACTATAGAATGAAGAAAAAAGTGAACGGAGCCTAGGGATTTGAAGGACACCATCATGGGGACCAACTTATTAACTGTGAGAGTCCCATTAGGAGAAGAGAGAGAGAAAGGGGCAGAGAGAATATTTCAAGAAAACAATGGCTGAAAACTTCAAATTTGATTAAATACATGAATATAAACATCCAAAGAAGCTTAAAAAACTCAAGTAAGATGAATTCAAAGAGATCCACACTGAGACATTATAATCAAAATTTCACAAGACCAATTCAAAGAGAGAATCCTGGAAGCAGAAAGTGAGAAGCAACTCTTCAGATACAGATGATCCTCAATAAAACAATCAGCAGATTTGTCATCAGAAACTTTGGGGGTCAGAAGGAAGTAGGTTGACGCCTTCAAAGTGCTCAAACAAAAAAGCTGTCAGCCGAGAGTTCGACATCTGCCCTGACTGGTTGCGCTCAGTGGACAGAGTGTCAGCCTGTGGGCTGAAGGGTCCCAGGTTTGATTCTGGTCAAGGGCACGTATGTACCTTGGTTGTGGGCACATCCCCAGGCGGCTGATCGATGTTTCTAACTCACTATCTCTCCTCCTTCCTCTCTGTAAAAACTCAGTATGATATATTTAAAAGAAAAGAATTCGACACCCAGCAAAACTATTCTTCAAGAGCAAGAAAGAAATTAAGACATTTCATACAAACAAAAGCTAAAAGAGTTTGTTACCATTATACCTGGCCTGCAAGAAATGATAGAAAAGTTCAAGGGAGCCCTGAATGGTGAAATATAAGGACACTAGACAGTAACTCAAAACTATATGAAGAAATAAAGATCTCAATTAAGGTAAATACATGGGCAATATAAAAGCCAGTATTACTATAACAATGTTTTTTAACTCATTTTTGGGGGTTCTATACATGATTTAAAAGACTAACAAATATGTGTTTTTAATTCTCACCTGAGGATATTTTTTTCCCATTGATTTTTAGAGAGAGTGGCCAGAACAATTGGGTGCAATTTACTGATTAAGGAAAGACTAGGTGAGTAGGTTTGGGGTGGGGGCTGTAGGAGAAATGACGAGTTCAGGTTTGAGCATGTTAAGTTTGCACATGTTTCTTAGACATTCAAGAGGAGTCGCTGAATAGGCAGAAATACATGAGCCCTATGCTCAGTAGTAAGGCCTTTCCTGGAGACATATATTGTGTCATTGTTAGCATTAGATAACATACACAAATACAAAACTGAAAGATAGAGTGTAGGAATGAGAAGTATGAGGACTGATTATTGAGATTTTTTAAATTGTTGGAGTCTGAGAAATGAAGAAAGAGCCAGCAATGCATAATGAGATAGAAGGGCTAGTGAGGGAGCAGGGAAACATGGAGACTAGTGAAGAGTGTCAAAGACAGAATAATTAACTCTAACAACTTTTGCTAAGAGGCCCAGCAAGATAAGGAGTTAGAAGCAGTCATTTGTTTTGGTAACCTTGATATGCACAGTATTTCAAAGTACCACAGGCAAGGATGGCTTCAAACAACAGAAGTTCATTCTCTCACAGTCTGGAGGCTAGAAATCCAGAATTAAAGTGTCAGCAGAACCATGCTCCTCAAGAATCTAGAAAAATCTTTCCTTGTTTCTTTCAGGTTTCTGGGAGTGATTAGCAATCTTTTGTCTTCCTTGGCTTGTAGACATTTCACTCAAATTTCTGTCTCCATTTGTCATATGCATACTCCATTCACATGTGTCTCTCTTTCCTATTCTTATAAGGACATTAGGCATATTTAATTGAAGACCTTCCCTGTTCCACTATCATTGAATCTTAATTATTTATATCTATAACAACCCTGTTCCCAAATAAGACCCACTAGAGCACTTTAGGGGACACAATTCAAACTACAACACAGTTATGAGCACTAATAGGGTAGGGAAAAAAGTGAGTTGAATACAGTGAGTAGAGACAGCTTGGAACGACTATGACTGCTAAAGGGTTAGCAAGTGGGGGTGTGCAATGTCTAAGAGAGTTTTGTTTTCTTGAGTGTTTTAACATGGAAGATACGATACTGCTAGAGGCCTGTTACACAACATTCATGCACTGTGGGGAGGGGGAGGGAACCCCTCAGCCTGGCCTATGCCTTCTCGCAGTCCAGGACCTCTTGGGAGATGTTCAATTGCTGGCAGTGAGTGAGCCTAAGTCAGCAGTCGGACATCCCCTGAGGGGCCATTAATACTACCGTGTAGGCACGAGAAGCTTCCACCACAGCTGTTGGGCTCACCAGCTGTCATCCTGGCTGCTGGCTAAGCAGCGCTCCCCCTGTGGGAGTGTAGTGTCCACTAGGGTGCAGCTTCTGCATTGAGCATCTGCCCCCTGGTGGTCAGTACATGTCATAGTGACTAGTCATTCCCCTATATGGTATCCGATCTTATAAAAGAGTAATTTGCAGATTGACCATCACTCCAACACACAAGTGGGCTGCTCCCATGTGGTCAAAGATCCTGCCTCCATGTGGACACAAGATGGCCACCACAAGATGTCCAGCAGGGGAGGGCCGTTGGGAGGTTCCAGGCCCTGCAAGGGAGGGCAGTTGTGGGCAATCAAGCCAGCAGGGGAGGGCAGTTGGGATGGACCAAGCCTGGAATTAGCCACTATGTTGGCTGGAATAATTTGCATATCTGCTCTATTGGCTTGTGGGCGTGGCTTGTGGCTGTGGCAAAGGTAAGCTCAATTTGCATATTATTCTTTTATTAGATGGGTCTAGAGGCTTGGTGCATGAAATTGATGCACAGGGGGTGGAGTGGGTGCCCCTCAGCCCAGCCTGCAACCTCACCAATCTGGGATCCCTCGAGGGATGTCCGACTGCCCATTTAGGCCTGATCCCAATAGAATCGGGCCTAAACGGCCAGTCAGACATCCTTCTCACAATCCAGGACTGCTGGCTCCAAACTGCTGACCTGCCTGGCTCCCTGATTGTCCCTAACCACTTCTGCCTACCAGCCTGATCACCCCCTAACCTACCTTGCCAGCCTTATTGATGTCTGACTATTTCCCTGCCAGCCTGTTTGCCCCAAAATTCCCTCCTCTGCCAGCCTGGTCACCCCTAACTGCCTTCCCCTGCAGGCTTGATCACCCCCAACTGCCCTCACTTGCAGACCTTGTCCCTCCCAACTGCACTCCTCTGCTGGCCTGATGGCCCACAACTGCCCTCCCTTGCTGGGCCTGGAAACCTCTCAACTATCTTCCTCTACTGGCCATCTTATGCGGGCCATCTTGTGTTCACATGGAGGCAGGATCTTTGACCACATGAGGGCAGCCCTCTTGTGTGTTGGAATGATGGTCAATCTGCGAATTACTCTTTTATTAGATAGGATAGAGGCCTGGTGCATGGGTGGGGGGCAGCTGGTTTTCCCTGAAGGGTGTCCTGGATCAGGGTGGGGGTTCCCTTGGGGTGTGGGTTAGCCTGGGCCAGGAGCCTGTGGTGGTTTTCAGGCTGGCCATGCCCCCCAGCAACCCAAGGAGAGGCCCTGGGATCGGGGATTAATTTATGTTCTATAATTAAAACTTTGTAGCCTGGAGCGGAGCCAAGCCTTCTGTTCGCTCCTGTGGTGACAGCCATATCTGTTTGAAACTTTGTAGCCTAGAGTGGAGGCTTAGGCCGTTCAGGGCTGCAGAAACTTGGCTTCCTCCATCACCCAGGTAACCCTAGCCTCTGCTCTCTCCAGCTCCATGGCTGCCGCCATTTCTGTTGGGATTATGTATCTTTTATAATTGAAACTTTATAGCATTGAGTGGAGGCTTAGGCCAGCAAGGGAAGGCAGAAAGCTTGGCTTCCTCTGTGCCAGGGAAACCCAAGCCTCCTCCTGCTCTCAGTGGTGGCAGCCATCTTGGTTGGGGTTCATTTGCATAATTTGCTCCTAATTGGCTGGTGGGCATAGCTATGGGCATGGCTTGATCAGCGGTATGGTAAATTTGCATATTACTCTTTTATTAGATAGGATAACATGATTGAATACTGATAGGAATAATTCAGTATAAAGAGAAAATTATGACACAAAGAAACGGGATAGTTGCTGGAACACAAATCTTGTGCAGGACAGTGGCGATGGGTTCCAGTGCACAGAGACGTTATCTTGAGATGTGAGCAGGATCAAGCCATTGGCTGGGAACAAGAAAAAAGACAGATTATAGATGCAGATGAGCTGAGGAGGTACTGGAAGGTGATTATATTATATTATTTTATTTTATTTTGATTTTCAGGGAAATGGGAATATGAGGAATAATGATAGGATGTTGTAGATCTGAGCAGATGGGAGAGGTGTGAAAGAGTGATCTGAGAGGGCGGAAGGAAGAATTGACTAAGGCTCAGAAAGTATGGTTGTTTCTTGAGGTCTCTTCGGGAAGGAAAAAAAGGTAAAAGAATGAAAAGAGATTAAGAATGGACAATTGGAGAAAACAGATCAAAGAAACAGAAGTAGATTGTCCTGAAGAGAAGGCTACTGGGAACAGAGAAAAGAAGGCAAATGAGATACATTAAGGAAACTCATACTAGGAAGACATGGCTCCTCTCCTCCACCTCTTCTCACCATTCATTACATGTAGATTCATTACTCTCCCAGTTGTCACTCCAGCCCAAGGTTGCAGACTGGTAAGCACCTGGTTCTTTGCACTCAAACGGGCAAGAGGGCATTGTCCCGTCAAGTCATAAGTCTCCATGCAACTCTCTTCATGAAGATCCTTGAGGGGAAATACAAAGAGGGCAAATTTCCGGTAAGTTATATCTCATTTAGTGTGGGGTATGTGTGTGTGTGTGTGTGCATTTTATACTCCTTACTTATCAAAGAGTTGTATATTAAGGATTGGGAATACAATCCTATCTAATTAAAGAGTAATATGCAAATTGACCATACCTCTGATCAATCCATGCCCACAGCCATGCCCATCAGCCAATCAGGATCAAATTATGCAAATAAACCCCAACCAAGATGGCTGCCAACAGTGAGAGCAGGAGAAAGGCTTGGGTTTCTCCGGCAATGGAGGAAGCGAAGCTTTTGACTTGCCATTGACAGCCTAGGCCTCTACTCAATGCTACAAAGTTTCAATTATAGAAGATACATAATCCCAACAGATATGGTGGCAGGCACAGAGCAGGAGAGAGAAGAGGCTAGGGTTGTCAGGGCTATAGAGGAAGCCAAGCTTCAGCAGCCCTAGCGTAAGCCTCTACTCTAGGTACAAAGTTTCAAACAGAAATGGCTGTTGCCACAGAGTGAACAGAAGGCTTGGCTCTGCTCCAGGCTACAAAGTTTCAATTGTAGAACATAAATTAATCCCAGATCCCAGGGCCTCCACTTGGGTCGCTGGGGGGTGTGGCCAGCCTGAAAACCACCGCAGGCCCCTCGCCCAGGCTGCCCCACGCCCCAAGGGAACCCTCACCCTGATCTGGAACACACTTCAGGGCAAACCAACCAGCCCCCAACCATGCACTAGGCTTCTATCTTACCTAATAAAAGAGTAATATGCAGATTAATCATCACTCCAACACACAAGAGGGCTGCCCCCATGTGGTCAAAGATCCTGCCCCCATGTGGACACAAGATGGCCACCACAAGATGGCCAGCAGGGGAGGCTCCACACCTGCAAGGGAGGGTAGTTGTCGGCAATCAGGCCAGCAGGGGATGGCAGTTAGGGGTGACCAGGATGGCAGAGGAGGGAAGTTGGGGGCTAACAGGCTGGCAGGGGAGCAGTTAGACATCAATTAGGCTGGCAGGGTAGTGAGTAGGGAGGGGTTGATCAGGCTGGCAGGCAGAAGTGGTTAGGGGCAATCAGGAAGGCAGGCAGGTGAGCAGTTTGGAGCCAGCAGGCCTGTATTGTGAAAAGGTTATCTGACTGCCCCTTTAGGCCCAACCCCAGTAGGGATCGAGGGGTCCCAGATTGGAGAGGGTGCAGGCTGAGCTGAGGGACACCCCCTCTGCACAAATTTCATGCACTGTGCCTCTAGTTATAGATAAGTCTGTAATGTCATTTAACACACATACTAGGCTCTAACAACACACTCATCTACAGTCTTCCTGATGATCCACCCAAGATTCTGTCTTGACTGTATAATATCAACAATCTCCCACTCCTTCATCCTTTAAGGAATCTGGCATCCGATATGTCTGGTGATACAAAACAAAACCTATCTCATGCAAAATAATTTGGGACCAATCAGGGCACTGTGTCCACAAAGAGAAATAATAAATTGGATCTTGTCACTCATCAATGATTAATGTGTTCTCAGAATTAGAAGAACTTTCTAGCATTCAATTCTCCTTCTAGTTATACTCAGACATTGGATATCAAGGGAGTAACTTAATATAAAGATTTTATTTTTTAATCACTAGTATTATATAAATCAAAATAATAAAAATTTAAAAGTATTCTTGTTAATAAGTGAAAAGTAATTACATAGAATATTTACTAATAGAATATCTGCTATTTAAAATATACTAATGAATTAATAGAGAAACAAGTTAATTGATGCTATAAGGATGAAATCAACAAAATTCAAACATAGGTGACCTTATAAGACAAGCAACCTGATTTATTCAACAGATAAATTGAAAGGGATACATAATGAGAGGTGGAAGTGGAGCTTATATATTTAGAAAAGACTTAAGAAACATCTACTAGTCACAATGTATGTACCTCATTTGAATCCTGATTTAAGCAAACCAAATTTAGGAGACAATGGAAATTTGTAGACTGAGTTCTCTAACTTTTACTAATTAGCACAAATGGGTACCAAAGATTATTCTGAGAATATATGTCCAAAAGAAATTTGTAGAAACTTTGGGAAAGCATTGTTCTTCCCATGATTCATGGGAGGGATGCTGTAGTTCCAAAGCTTATGTAAAGTCCCTTCTGCCCCATAGTCCCAAATGTGCATGACATCTTTCATGCATATGAGGTCAACCTCACTGACCCATATCCAACTTGATAAGGCAGGTCTCTGGCCCTGGGAGGCTGAGCTATATTCCTAAACCTGTCATTATTCACCACTTATGTCCAGAAACTCAATTTATTTGGACTTAAGCTCTCAAGTTTGTAAAATGAGAATGGCTTCTAGTTCTAAAAATGGCAGTGATTCTATGCTAGCTCTTGGTGGTGTGAATTAGGGTTGGGTGACCAGCTTCAAGCAGGATGATGGCTCCACAGTTGGTGTGTCTTCTCTTGTCTTGGCATCCCCAGAGAGGCATGCTTTGGCCAGAGCTGAGACAGACACTCTCAGGAACAGAACTAACTTTCTGTTGTCTTCCCTTGTTATTTAAGTGGGGTATATTTTTAGATCATGGTCATCAATGAGAAAGCAACCTTGTTATGGTGGAATAAACATTCTGGGCTTATCTGGTCATTTGTCTAAACTTATTCCCTAATTGTTTAGGGAATTGCTAGGAAATGCCAGAGGCCAACCACCTGGAGGCCTCTGGGATTCTAAATCTGTGGGAAGTTGACTTTGGAAATAGCCCCTTCCCTCCCACTGGGGCAAGATATGTTCCTGCTCTTATAGAAACTTGTAGTCTCTCCTTCTAGAAAAGATGGAGCTCTCAATCTGGGCTACCTTGTTGCCAGACAACCTAGAGAGAGTTCCTAGGCCAGAGCCATTTACATGTCAATTCTGCTGTCTCCACAGTTAGGTACCTATTTAGGCAATTAAACAAAGTTTGCATTCATTCATAAAAGAAAGTCATTTTTTTAGCTTCCATAATGAGGGAGGAGCTAGAGATATAACAATCAGCAAGCTAAATGGCTCTTGACACCGAAGAGTCTATAATTTTCTGTTGATTTTCCTATGTTTTCTCTAAAGCCTTGTTCTGATGGTGCAAAAAAATATAAACTTCTCATCTCATTTTATTTTATCTCTACTATATCTCTGTGACATGTCTTCTCCTATAAAGTGAATAGATTGAAATTACTATATTCTAGGGATCTTTTCAGGACAAACTTTTTACTTCTGTTACAGGGAAAGTCTTGCTATATGAACGTTATGATTATTATACTGTACTAGAGGCACGGTGCACAAAATTTGTGCACTGGGTAGGGGATGTCCTCAGCCCAGCCTGCACCCTCTTCAATCTGGGACCCTTCAGGGGATGTTTGAATGCTGGTGGGACCCTTGTGGGACCGGGCCTAAAACCAGCAGTCGGACATCCCCATCACAATCCAGGACTGCTGGCTCCCAACCAATCACCTGCCTGCCTGCCTGTTCATCCCCTAAGAACTCCCCTGCCAATCTTATTAATTTCTAACTGCTCCCTTGCCATCCTGATTGCCCCCAACTATCCTCCCTTTCTGGCCCAATTGCCCCCAACTGTCCTCCCCTGCCTACCTGGTTACCGTTACCTCTGACTGCCCTCCCCTGTAGGCCTGGTTCCCTCAACTACCCTCCTCTGCTGGCCTGATTGCCCACAACTGCCCTCCCCTGCCAGCTATCTTGTGGTAGCCATCTTATGTGAGGGCATGAGGGTCAATTTGCATATTACCTCTTTTTTATATAGGATTATTGTTAGATAATGGCCTATTCTATGCTAAAGTTTCTGAATGAAAAGACACCTGGAGAATATTTCTCAGATTAATCAATGAAATCAGAAGGAAACCCCTAGAGAGAGGACAAAGCCTCTGGACTTTCTTTGCCCTGATTTTAGAAGCTTCCAGATGTTTCTGAGGTAGCTCCTAAACAGTATGTGTGAACCCAATGCTCACTACTCACTGACACTCCTAGATACAGGAATTGGAATTATAGGTGAGGTGTTGCAAAATTTTAACAATGCATTATAGGATACATTTGTTTCAAGCCAATGTGACTTTTTTATTTTTTAAATTTTATTTACAATATAACTTATAGTAGTACATATGTTTTCCTCCCCCCCAATATCCTCCCCCCAGCCTCCCCTACCCCCCAGCACATGTCCCCACATGCCCCCCTCCCCGCCCCAGTGTCTTTCATTCATTGGTTATGCCCATATGTATGCATACAGGTTCTTCGGTTGATCTCTCCCCAATGTGACTTTTAAAAGGTGACAAATCCTTAAAACCTGAGAGTACCTGGTTTGATAGGATCAGAAGGTAATTTGGAGAAACACAGTATCTTCTATACTGTGTTTATTTTTCCATTGGTTTCCCTTAGAAACTGATCACGTCCTGAGATCAGTCTTGAAATCTATCACACATGTGCCAAATGAAGAAAGGCCTGAAATCGTGTCTACTCACATTATCTGGGATAGAAAACATTCATGTTCACAGGGAGTTTATGTTAAACCCACGAGACTCTCTTTTTTCTCTCTCTTAAATGTACAAAAATCTCTGATGTGATAACTGTTCTACCTAAACAGTTTTCCCAAACTTCAACCTTACAGAAGGGTTTGGGTCTTGGAATCTTTTATCAAATTATAAGACTTTAGAACTCTTCCTGCAAACTGCTCCACTCCTTCCCAGGCCTTTGCCTCCTAATGGGACAGGTGATGGGAAAGGGTTCATTATCTTTCCCTTAAGACAATGGGTGGCTATTTTATACTTGCTTCCCAAAGGTGGTCTCACACAGGATCTTCATAAGGAACGAGAGATGTGACATTCACGTTGGCAGGGAGTTTATTCTAACTGTTCTGACTTACCCCAGACTGAGAAACAGCTGGCAGAGACTCATCCAGCCGCCACGACACGCACGCGCGCGCACACACACACACACACACACACACACACACACACACGGACAGGACCAATGCACTCTGACTTATGTAGGCGGTAAGGGAAATCCGTAAAGAGCACAGCAGGAGGCAGAGTGGGGTGCTGGGCCCCTTCATCCTCAGACTGCCAGATTTTTTTTTTTTTTTTTTTTGTAATCTTGTCGTAGAGAACTGAACTTTATTTTACTAATAGGCTGTTTCTTTAAAATCTACATCTCTTTTTTGGAAATGGGATAGGAGCATTCATTTGGTCTCTGCGTTATCTCTAAATAGTACACCTTTATAACTAGTAAACTGCAAAATAATTGCATGGGTCCAACAGGAAGTAAAAGATGTTAAGAATTATATATATACACCAAATATGCAAATAGACCGAACAACTGAACAGCCGACCAACCGGTTGCTATGACATGTGCTGACCACTAGGGACCACATGTGGAACATGGTGGGCATTGGTCATGGCAGGATGGTAGAGCAGGTGAGTAAGGGCACCAGACCAAGGCAGGGCATCTCTGGTGGTTACTGAAAATTTGCTCCCATGAGCCACAGTCATGCCCATGCTCACACCTGCTACCTGCATTAGCCCCAATTGCTTGGTGCTGTGTAGATGTCAGCCCTGATCACCTCTCAGGGCTTCCCCACCTCTCCCTGATCCTGAGGGGCAATTGGGGCTGGCAGCCATCTCTTGCACCTGCTGCTGGTGATGGCCTTGCTCGCACCTGCAGCTGGTGCTGGCCCCAATCATTCTGCACCATCAGTGGGTGCAAATGGGGCTGGTACCATCAGCAAGCCAGAGTGATGGTGGCAGGAGCGGGGCTGCCAGCAGGTAGGGGACCAGAAGCTGAGGTGGGAGGGGCTGGGCAGAGGAATGGGCCAAGACCCGCCCTTGTGCCTACTGCAGCCTCTAGGGCCATAGTTCCTTTCAAGGTACATGCATTCATGCACTGGGCCTCTAGTTTAGAAAATAATTATTTTACCATATAAATAATATTTCCTCCAAAAATTCTTCTGAATCTAAGTTCCTGTTTTACTAATATACATATAGTTGGACTATTTTAATTAGGCAATGGGGAGCCATTTTAGGTGTTTAATTTAAGCAATGGACTGGAATCCGTTTCCTTTTAAGTAACATTTATTATGTTACTAGAGGCCTGGTGCACAAAATTTGTGCACTTGGGGGGTGTCTTTCAGCCCAGCTTGTGCCCTCTCACCATCTGGGAGTCCTCGGGGATGGCAGTCAGATATCCTTAGTGCTGCCGCAGAAGTGGGAGAGGCTCCTGCCACTGCCTCTGCACTTGCCAGCCATGAACTTGTCTTCTGTCTGAGCAGTGTTCCCCCTATGAAGGCCCACTGACCACCAGGGGGCAGCACCAACATCCCCTGAGAATTCCCAGATTGGGAGAGGGCACAGACCAGGCCAAGGGACACCACCAGTGCACAATTGGGGTCATGGAGGTATCCAGGAGGCTGGCCAGCCAAGGAGGGACTATAGAAGGGCTCCAAGACATGTCTGGCCAGTCTCGCTCAGTCCCAATTGACTGGACCCCAGCAGCAAGCTAACCTTCCAGTTGGAGTGTCTGTCCCCTGGTGGTCAGTGCAAGTCATAGCAAAAGGTTGAGTGACCATAGCATATCATTAGCATATTATGCTTTGATTGGTTGAACTGATGACCGGACACTTAGCATATTAGGCTTTTATTATAAAGGATACCTATTAACTTAACAGAATAGTAACTTTACAATAAGACCTCTGAGTTGGGAATAAACCCAGTCATTTGACCGTGGGGGAAGTCTTTTAAATTCTTCTTCCACTTGCCCATCTGTAAATTGGGACAATAATACCTGCCCTCCCTGCTAAAGATGTATGCATTTTCATCCATAAACTAAGATGGATGATCCCATGTGAGGGAGAGAAAGAAAGTGCTGAAGGGAAACTTGCTACAACTTCCGCAAATGAATGAGAGAAAGAAGGTAAAGTTTTGAAGGGAAGGGATGAAAACAGCAGAAATGCCCCTGCTGTGGTGGAAAAGCAGGAGCAGCAATGTGCAGGGCAACAGGGTATTTTTTGGTGCTAGCTGGCTGGTGGGGAAAGTGCAACCTCATACAGAATAAAAAAGCATTTTTTTCATTGATTTTTCAGACAGAGTAGAAAGAAGGACGTAGAGGGGGAGAGAGAGAAACATGGACATGAGAGAGATCCATTGATTGGTTGCCTCCTGCATGCAGCCCAACAAAGCCTGGGGACCCAACCAACCCCAAAGTCTTTGGTCTGAGGGCTGATGCTCTAACTGGCCAGGCCTCTTCTGTATTTTTACTTTATTTTTATAAAATCCAATTTCCTTGTGTTAAAATTTTCAGGTCTAAAATTGTCTACATTCTACTTTTCCTATCCATACTTGGCAATAACAAATCTTACATTTTTCAGTTTTAGCCTTTGTCAATTTTATTTTCTGTTGATTCTTTCCATTAGCAATGTTTGTTATAAATGAAATAATCACTGACAGTTTGCATCTGATTCTCAGATAATCCTTGAGTGCAGTGCAGAAATTCTTTCCCTCTTGTGTTTCAGAATTGCTTTGTTGCTTGAATTATAATGTTGTATAGCTCATCCTACTCTTCTTGCTTTTCATCTCTTTGAATGCTATTTGGGGACATGGAGCAAGCAATGAAGTTAAAAAAGACAGTTGAATGCCTTGAGCTGCTACAAGAAATAAGAAACAACACTGGCCCTAGCCAGTTTTGCTCAGTGGACAGAGCATCGGCCCTTGGACTGAGGGGTCTCAGGTTCAATTCTAGTCAAGGGCATGTATCTCAGTTACAAGCTCCTGCTCAGCACCAGTCAGGTACACATGCAGGAGACAATCAATAGATGTGTCTCTCACACATTGATGTTTCTCTCTCTCTGTCTTTCCCCTTCCTTCCACTCTGTCTAAAAATCAATGGGAAAAGATCCTCAGGCAAGGATTAAAAAAAGAAGAAGAAAGAAAAGAAACACCACTGATCTCACTGCATCTATAAAAAAAGAAGTAAGAAAGAATTTGGCATCTCTAGATGCCAGCTGGTTGGTAAATGATGCCACAGTGAACTTACAACCATGCTATCAACTGCTGCATTAATTTGACAGTGAGGCTTAAGCTTGAATCTAGCGCTGACTTATCCATGAGGCATGAAAGGCCGTGCTGAGGCCACAATGTATTAGGGACTCACAAAATGTTTTAAGTTTTTTTTTTGAATCATCAGAGGTGAAAATGAACTTTTAGGTTGGAAAGAAACTTAAAATTTAACTTTTAGGTTGGAACATATAATATTCATATATTCATCTTTATACCAATCCAGTTTTAACATACAATTTTTAAAAAATAAAAATATTTTAAACATATTTTTTTATATTTTGGGGGGAGAGAAAGAAACATATAAAGGTAAAAGTACATAGGCCCCATAAAAGTCAAAATGTTGGCCTTTTGGTTTGAGGGCACCAAATTGATACAACAGGCCATACCACACACCTAAAAAGTGAAAGAGAATTCTTGGGAACAAGTATTTTATAACATGATAAAAATAAAGCTTGCATACTGAAAAATAGTCAACATTAATATGACCAAGTATTTTCTCATTTTTCTTCCAGGGAAAAAGTGCAAATATCAGACTGATTCAAGGCCAAAACTCTGGCAATCTTGGCCCCTATTTGCCTTACCATATCCAGTCACTATTCCCATGTGGCTGGGCTTGGCCTTAAACAGATGAAAGCCTGGCAGACCCACCTCTGGCGACTGGGTCATGCTCAGAGTAACCATATTTTACAGAGATGGGTTCCTTGATTTCATCTTTGTACCTCAGTACCTGACACCAGGCCACTCAGTCCAAATTGAGTGAATTGCCTTCTCTACTCTGATAAGAGTGGACGCTGATATAAAATGACGTATTATTATAATTGTACAATTGCTTCTGAAAGTTATTTTCTGTGATGAAATTTCTGTGAGAACTGAAAATAACATGATTTCTTCAATGAAATATCCACTATCTTCTCTTCTCTCCCATTTTGGCACTTCTTTTTCCCTTCCATAAATCAGGCATCTGGAAAGAATTTGTAGGGGCACCAGAGCCAATGGGAATATGCTCTTTGCCTTCTGGGTTAGGTCACTCCTGTTTCTTATAATTTCTCTCCTAAACCAAAGGATCAGAGTTTGATAATTACTGCTCCCATCTTCCAGAAACAACAGATCCATTCTTCTACCTCCCCCTCTTTTTTCTTTTCTTTTAAAGGGCACTGGTTCTGAGTTCCCATCAATTTCAGGCCTGATTGGACCCTCTGAGGTGATGGCCAAAAGTAGTCCCCATTCAGTTAACTTTGCCAACATGCTCACATTTTTTTCCATTTCAATGTCATTAAAGGCATTCTAACTGCCTAAGACTCCTCTGTTCTTCCAAGTAGCTTTATACCTTAGATGTGACCTCAAACCTATTTACCATTAGCTCTTTGATTACATCATGGCTTGGCAATTTGACCTTTTCTCCCTCTAGCTGGAAACAGGGATTTTGTTTTGTTCAATAAATAATTATGTAGCTTCCCTGATAGGCAGGCAATAGGGAGACCGGGTGAGAGGGGGTTATGCTATGATTAATGAACTGTTAACTTTTGAGTCCAGATAGACTAGCTAATTAAATGTAGTATGAATCTGAAATCTGATTCTGAGGAGCCCTGTGCACTGTTGATGATAATACAAACTGATGCAGCCACTATGTAAAACAGTATGGAGGTTCATCAAATCATTTAATGTGATGCAGCAATTATACTTATGAGTATTTTTCTAAAAGAACTAAATTCAGAATATCAAAGAGATACGAGCACCTTTATATTTGTTGCAGCATTATTTATAATAACCAAGATGTAAAAGCAACTTAAATGTCCATTTACATATGAATGGATAAAGGCAATATGCCATATATATACAATGTTTTTTTTAACCTCACATAAAGATATATTTATTAATTTGAAAGAGAGAGAAGAGAGAAACATCAATTATTCAGCCTTAAGGAAATCCTGTCATGTGTGACCATATGGATGAACTTTAAGGACATTATGCTAAATGAAATAAGTTATAGAAAGATAAATACTACATGATTCCATTTATATGAGGTAGCTATAGTAGTCAAATTTGTGGAATGAAAGAAGTGGAATGGTGATTACCTAAGGCTGCAAAGAGGGGGTAATAAGAAGTTAGATCTACTGTTAGATCCATGGTACATTTTCTCTTTGAAATCTGATAACCTCACACTAGAATGCTTCTTGTAGCCAGAAAATTCACTCAAGCAACCCAGCCATGGAATGGAGGTTTTCCTCCTGGGACACTGTCAGATGCATGCTTGTGTGGTAGGATGTCTCTAAGATGACCCCCACTTCCTGGTATCCATGCCCTGTGTAGTTTTCTTTGACTAGGTCTGGATTTTGTGACTTACTTCTAACAGAATATGACAGAAGTGGTGTGATGACACTTCCAATGACCACAGTTCTTTCTTGGGCCACTCTTTCTCTTGCTCTCTTTTGGATCAATCATTTTGTGGAAAACCAGCTTCTATGTTGGGCTTTACCCTATGGAGAGACATTGTGTTGAAGAAATGAGAGCGGCTTCTGGCCAATAGCCAGTATGCAACTGAGACCCTAAGTCCAATAATCCGTGAGGACCTGAGTAGTATGGAAGGCAGATCATTTGGCTTCAGTTGAACTTTTATGTATCTTTATTCTTGACATCTTTATTCCCAACATCTTGACTGCAACTTCCTGAGAGAGTCTGACCTAGAGGTACCCTACTAAACTGCTCCTGGACTCCTGGCTTCTCAGTTAAATGTTGTTTCACACTGTCAAGTGTGAGGGTGATTTTTGCTCTGCGTAATAGACCACTAATGTCCCACCTTCTGGCGTGAGCATCACAGACATGGTCAGAAGATCTAGGTAATCACCAGCTCTGTGATAATTTTTAACAAATCATGTAGCTTTCTTTTCTCCCCCTCTCAATTTAAGAAGCAACAATAATTAATTGTTTCAGGGAAATCTTTGGAGGAGAAGAGGCTCTTTCTTATTCTCTTTATCATAAGAGAACTTTATCCTATAGTTAATTTATAACTATAAACTTATAATTTATAGTTATAAATTAAGAAAGAACAAATGTAAAATCTTTAGCCACTGTGTTTCCTAGTATGTAGCAAACAGTGACTTCTTAATAAATGTTTAATTATTATCATTAAATAATGACTCATAAGCCTCTTGAGGATTTCTGAATATAGTGAAAATATTTTAGTGCCACTGATTCAACCAAAAATTCCTAGTAGAAAGAGATTAATGAGTCAACCCAAAAATTTTAAATGTATTAGGCTGCTAGTTAGTATATCCAGGCACTATGGTAGAAAGTTTATATTTTTTATTTCATTAAATCTCCTAAATCCCCCAAAGTAGGTATTTTTGACTGCATGTTTGTGTCCTTTCATAATTCATATATTAAAACTCTAATCACCAATGGGATGATATTAAGAGGTGGGAACTTTGGGAGGAAATTAGGTCCTGAAGTTGGAGCCCTCATGATGGAATTAGTGTTATTCTAAAAGACAAAAGAGAGCTTAAAGAAGGCAATCTGCAAACAAGAAGGGGGCTCTCACCAGAACACGACCAATCATGTTGGCACCCTGATCTCTGGATTTCAGCCTCCAGAACTGTGAAAACTTCTATTGTTTAGGAATACCAGACTATAGTATTCTTATAGCAGCCTGAACTAAGATACTAGGTATTACGGTAAGTCATCAATTTCTTTATAGACCCAAGGAAGATGCATGCTAGATTATTTAAGTGATAGCGATTTAATACAAATATATATTAGACTATGAGGCAGTGTGAAAATTAACCTCATCAACCACATGATCATCTCTTTATCCCTAAATTTCCCAATGCTGCAGTATGTGGTAGTCTTTACAGTTACCAAAAAGCTTCTCAGGATTGTTTGGGATGGGTACCTTAGCTCAGAGGAACTCTCTTCTTTTTGTTCTTCTGGCAACTCTTAGTCATAAAAAGAAGGATTTGACATTATTGGTCAAATATCTTGTCCAGCCACCTCAGAGATAGTCAGCTTCCCTCATCTATAGGGGTTTTCCTCTCTTTTCCACATCCAGTGTGGAGAGAGAATGGATCCAGTTTCTGAGTAGAGGAGCTGGGGATTGAGAAACAAAAGAATAGAAGAGAAGATGTAGAAATAAAAGCTGGGGTTGGGTGGAATCTCTGTTCTCTCTGATGGAGAAACAGGATCCTGTAACCCAACAGTGGTGTGTTTATTTATATTCCAAAATACAAAGGGGTTCCATCAAAATTAGGATCAAAGGAGTTTCGGTGGGCTCAGGCCCTATTCATTCCCCCATTCCTGGGGCTAGGCTGGATTTACATTTCAAGGCCCTCTCCCCAACACCTGGGGCAAAGTTAAGAGTCAATACTGATAATGCATCCAGCCCTCTTGGTGGATGTGGTTTCCAAGATGCAGCTTTGCCTGGTGCCTTGGATTCAGCTGACAATGATACAAAAAATACTCAGGTGTCTATCCTGGGGGCCCTCCACACTCATCCTATCTAATAAAAGAGTAATATGCAAATTCACCATCACTCTATTACACTCACAAAGCCACACTCATCAGCCAATCAGGAGTGCATATGCAAATTAACCCAACCAAGATGGCTGCGGCCATGATGAGAACAGGAGGCTAAGGTTGCCTCTGGTGATGGAGGAAGCCAAGCTTTCAGCACACCCTGGCAGGCCCAGGCTTCAACTCCAAGCTACAAAGTTTCAATTATAGAAGATAGATAAATCCCAACAGAAATGGCTGCCGCCATGGAGCAAGCAGAAGGCTTGACTCCAATCAAGGCTGCAAAGTTTCAATTATAGGAGATAAAAAACTCCCAGATACCAGGGCCCTTGGGTCACCGGGAGGCATGGCTGGCCTGCAAACCACCATGAGCCCCCTCACCCAGGCTGCTCCATGCCCCAAGGGAACCCTCACCCTGATCTGGGACACCTTTCAGGACAAATCAGCTGGCCCCACCCATGCACCAGGCCTCTATCTTATCTAATAGAAGAGTAATATGCAGATTGATCATCACTCCAATACACAAGATGGCTGCTCCCATGTGGTCAAAGGTCTTGCCCCTATGTGGACACAAGATGGCCACCACAAGATGGCCAGCAGGAGAGGGCAGTTGGGAAGGACCAGGCTGGCAGAGGAAGGAAGTTGGGGGTGACCAGAACTGCAGGGAAGGGCAGTTGGGGAGGGGGACACAGGCCTTCAGAGGAGAGCAGTTGGGGGAGACTAGGCTCAGGCTGAAAGGGAGAGCAGTTAGGGGCAAAGAGGCTGGCAGGGGAACAATTAGACATCAATCAGACTGTCAGGGGAGTGGTTAGGGAGTGATCAGGCTGGCAGACAGAAGTGGTTAGGGCCAATCAGGCAGGCAGGCAGGCAAGTGGTTGGGAGCCAGCAATATGGATTGTGAGAGGGATGTCTGACTGGGATCAGGTCTAAATAGGCAGTCAGATATCTATCAAGGGGTCCCAGATTGGAGAGGGTGCAGCCTGGGCTGATGGACACTCTGTTTCGTCCCCTGTACATGAATTTCATGCACAGAGCCTCTAGTGTTGATTTATAAGTGGTAGCCTGTGTCTAATAAATTTCTTTTTGGTCTAATCAGCTATAACTGGACCTGGAGGCCTAGTCTTACCTAAATGGGAAATAGCATAAGTCATAGCAGCTTATGCTGGAAAGAACTAATTGAAACCACTTTCCTTCAAAAATAACTATGTAAGAGAAATCATACCAGGTTTTATGGACTTCGGCTGCACCCCATTCAGTACAATTACTATACCCATGTGGCAAGATAGTGTTTTAATTCATTAATAGCTACAGACTTTTTTGTGTATTCCCTGTTAAGCCATTATATTCCCCCATTTAGCCAGTGAGATATGGAGAACCTATCGCCTTATGGGGAGGGTGGTGGTCAAAGATGTCTTTAGAGAACAAAATAAAATGTTAATTTTTACCCTCTGAGCTTCAAAATCTGAGGTCCACATGTGCAAGAAAAGAGTCGGAAGGTTGCATGGACAGAATTACTTTTCTGCCCACTGGATAGTAGATAAAAATCCCTTAGGCTTAGGGAAGAAGAAAGAGTAAATGAAAAGCAGTACAAAGGGAGTCTGATCAGGAATATGACACTCTTCTCCTGACACCCAAACTCACAAGGGGAAGAACAATGGAACCCTTGGTAGGTTTGAGGATATAAGAGTAGAGGAGACTTGCTCTCGATTTCTGGGTGGAACCCAGAAGAGCAGTGAGGGTACAAATCTTTTCCCTATCCTTGAGTAGACAAAACAGCACTAAAACAGACTGGGAAGTTTAGTGGGTCTGGGTAAAGGATCCTTGGACAGTTTCAGTGGTGAAGAAAAGCATCCAAAAGGACTGTGCTCTCTCAGAAGTCAGTGGACCTGAAGGATTGTTGCTATCGGGCCGAGGGGATCTCATTTGGACTTGGACAAAGACTAGACGGAGGAACATGGCTCTTACATGAGTGTATCTGCCAATGTTTAGGAACCAATATGACTTAGGAGACAGTAGCGGATGTAATTACACCAGGATTAGAAGCTAAACAAAAACTAGACATTTTTCCTGTCCCATCCACATGCTCTGATGGATTGAGGCTCCCCAAATTTTAATATAATTTCACTAAATAGCAGGAAGGAAGTCAACAGTCAACCTTTAATTGACTTAGAAAGTCCTTAAGTGAAACAGACAAGAAATGGCTGAAATTAAGTTTCATCTTTTAGGAAATGTAAATGCATGGAACAGATTTTCCTTTGAAAATACTTAATAATTAAGTCTTGTGAGAGATTCTTTTTTGAAAAAATTTTAAAGAATATTTTATTTTTTACAGAGAGGAAGGGAGAGGGATAGAGAGTTAGAAACATCAATGAGAGAGAAACATCTATTAACTGCCTTCTGCACACCTCCTACTGGAGATGTGCCCAGACCCAAGGTACATGCCCTTGACCAGAATCAAACCTGAGACCCTCAGGTCGCAGGCCAATGCTCTATCCACTGAGCCAATCAGGTTAGGACTTGTGAGAGATTCTTTACCAGGAAGGTATGCAACCTCTAGGAAATGAGATGCTCTCCCTCAGAGGAAGAGAAATGGCAGAAAAAATAATGCAGAAGCATTATTGTCACTCAGCCAGAACATGTAGAAAATGGTCAGTTTTCTAAAATTCAGTTCACAGTTTCCATCTGCCATTTGAGACTGAAACAATTCTTGCTGGAAAGATGAGAAGTGGTAAATTGCATTTGTTCAGCACCTCTGTCACTGTTTAATTGATACCTGCTTTTCAAGATATGGTTTTGAAGTAGATTCTATTTTTTTTTATCGATTAAGGTATTACATATTGTTCGTATCCGCCTATTGCCCCTCCCTCACTCTACTCATGCCCTCACCCCTGCCCCCCAGTGCCTGTGTCCATTGATTAGGCTTATATGCATGCATACAAGTCCTTTGGTTGATCTCTTACCCTTCTCCCCACCCTCCTAGAGCAAAACTGTGTTTGTTCAAATCCTGGCTTATCTACTTTCTAGCTATGTGACATTAAAAACTTAATCTAATATATATTTCTTTCTCATTTTTATTATTAAGAATTTTTAAAATGTACAAGAATAAATGTATTAGTATAAGGTCCCCATATACCTTTCAATTTTCAACCATTATTAACTAAGCCAATCTTGTTTCATTTATGCTTACATCCCCATCTTATATTATTCTTTTAATATTTTATTTTATTGATTTGAGAGGAGAGGAAGGGAGAAGGATAGAGAGATATAAACATCAATAGGGAGATTTGATTTTTCTCTAGGTGGGATCAAGCCTGTAACCCCGGGCGTGTTTCCTGACCAGGAATTAAACGTGATTTCTTGGTTCATGGGTCAATGCTCAACCACTGAGCCACTGGCTTGGCACCACCTTATATTATTTTGAAGGACATCTCAGGTAACATATTATATCATTTTATTAATAAGATTTTGGTATGCATCTTTAAAGTCTAAGGATTTCTTTAAACAAATAAAGCCAGGCTATCATTGTCACACTTAAAATCTTTTAAATAATTCTTTAACATTGCCAACTATTTTTTAAATTTAAAATTATCTCAAAATATAGTTTATTGGTTTGAATTATCACCCTCCACCCCCACTGTGCAATTATTGGCTGAAAAAAATGGATCAATTGCCCTGTGGAATTTCCCACAGTCTGTACTTTGCTGTTTTGGGGTATTGCTTTTTGTGGTCCTGTGTTCTCTGGGTTAGTTAGTTCTTCCAACAGGTAGTGCATAATATTTGATTGTATCCATGTTGTTGGAATTAGCAGCTGTTTAAGCTCAATGCAAGGGCTTACAAAATGATAATATTCTAGTTTTTATCTTCCTTTTTTATATATTAGTTGGAACACTCTATAGAAAGAGACTTCTCATGTATAACCTGGATAACTCAAGAGTATTGCTCATTTAAGAAAATTCAAATAAATGCTTGTTTTCAAAATAATGAGTTCTCGCCACAGGTGGTCATTGGTTATATTTTTTTATGTTTTTAGTATCATTGTGTACTCATAGATTTACATGTATTTAATACATTGTAGTTATTATCTTGGTTTATGCTCAAATTACCTTTCTTTGTCTCTTGGGAGCCTACTGAAGTTGACTCCTGTGTTCTCTTTGACATGATCTTATTGTTATTTGACATGACCACTATCACACTTGCCTGAGAATGGGAGTTCCCCGACAAAGGACTTTCAGTTTCAAATGGAGAAAACACTGGGAAAATTAGGGCTCTAACCTTACTAGTTTTTATTTTTGCTAGCTCCATTGCTATTACAAGGCATTCTAGGCCAATCATGTACATTTCTTGCTCCAAACCTGAAATTATATGCAATAATGCTTGCAAAGCACCTAGGACAGTGTGTGGAACATATATAGTGCTTGTTAAAGATTATTTGCCATCAGAACACCCTTACAGGTAATGTGGGCAGTGCCAGGGTTTTTCACTCAGCAAAACTCCATATTATCTCAGGAAAATATCCATATATTTAGGAGTGAGTCATGTTAAATAAACACAAATGGGGCCAGGGATATATTCTTTAGCGGTTCACTGCACAGTGCAATATATTTTGTGCAATTTATATTTTTTTAAATTCAAACCATCCTAGCTGTCTAAACTTTCAACAAAATAAGCCATGCTGCTGTGCCTGACGCTGTTTCTAGAAATGTCTTGTAATATTTGGGTTTGACACCTGAGAAGCCCTTGTTTATTGTAAATTTTCTGTCCTATTGCATATTTGTGTGACAGGGGACATAAATATCATACAAAAGTTTAAAAAATTGTGAAATATTATGTACTGAAAGAAACTCCCCAGAAATAATATTGGCAGCAGATGCACAAAAGAACCCTCAATAGGTCCCTGAGAAAATGATCTAATCTCCTAGCTCTTTTCTAGAATTCATTAAAAAGCAAGTTACAGAAGATAGCTACATTCGTTTTCTCAGAATGGGTATCCCATAAAACATCTGAGGTTGGCAGCCATAGTGGGCACCCATATTTGTGATGTACATAAAAGAGAAACAGATAAAAGAAAGCTTGTTCTGTGAACCATTGCAAACAACTACAAAGGGATTGATGAGTTCATTCTTGCTTGCTCTACGAAAGCATAATTCAGTGCTTGACATATGAGAGTCAATCTGCACTGAGTCCTTGATATCCTGAGAAAAACTAAAGACCCGCTGCCTTTTTAAAGAAAGTAGCCCTCTTATCATTATCACATGTAATATAGCATCAGGATAATTTTGTTACAAAGAACTTGCTCCAAAATACTGAAGCTTGGTTTAATATTGTGCTGAACACAGTAAATTTTACCAGAGAATGTGCCCCAATTCCTCCCCTACTCCAGGTTTTGACAAAGGAATGGAAGCAAGCACACTACTAGTATACAGAAATGAAGTGAGTTTTCAACAGCCACATGCTTACTTGTTTTTTTTTTTCTCAATCAAACAGTATTTTCTTACCAATTGTTTAGATATAAACAAAGGTGAAAGGTAATATATAAAAACACTGACAAGTGTGTGCACAAACCAGGCTGCAAAAGGAGAGGATAATTAATAAATATTAGATTCAGGTCCCTGGAGAAGAAAATCTGAACAATGTCTCTGGGTCAGAGTCAACCTTCAGCTCTGCCAATAACACGCAAGAGTCCCTTCCAGAGAAGTGAGTGGGCAAGGCCAGGAGTGAGTCAGGAAGGTCAGGCTCAGGACAGTGAGGTCAGCCTGTTGCATGGGCCAGGTGCTAGATTTCCAGCAGAAACTGGGAGTGGGCTGTGTAGTTTCTGAGCTTCTACCACTTCTAGATCTTAGGAGAGGGCCAAACAGAACGAATCCTAGTGGTGAAAAGAATGCCCTTCCAGCTGCAGGATATGGAGGGTAGAGCAGGAACTTCATCAGACACCACCAAGGCAGGAGGTGGGGACAAGAAAGCGTGCATGCTCACCCAAGAGCTCTGTCCTCAGATTCCAAAGCTGTGCAGTGGTAGTGCTCCTTGGAGACCACAGTCTCACTTTGTCTGCTTCTTGTCAGGCTGCTCTACTTAGCCACTTGTGGTGTGTTAATATATAAAGAAATAAGCCCGTTTATTTGAAATCAAGGCAGACATTCAAGTAAAGAATTTAAAGTAGTCTATTCTTTTATAATTATGTAGCAAGTGCAATTAAATTCTGAATAAATTTAACACATTTAATGATTTAGGATGAACACCGTAGAGCAGATTGAACATGTTTATTAGGAAATTTCCAGTTTAGAAGAAGCATGGTAATGTTATTCTTCCCTGCTTTGGGGAAAAAAAACAACAAGCTTAGTAAGTGAAGTAGTAAGGCCAGCAAGTGATATGTCAACTCCCTGGCATAAAATGAGTAGTGAGTTTTATACATGCTTTTGCTATGAAAGATTCTGCACTTTTTGTTTGGCTTCTTAATTTCTGGATAACAGAGCTTTTGTTATATATTTTTTTCATCAATTTAAAGGGATTTCTATTATTAGGCTGGGAGAATGTGTTGTCTGATACCTTTTTAACCTGTAGGATTTATTGAGGAGTCCTTTGTTGCAATTTTAAATAATGTTGCATAGTTAGAAAGAAGATGTATTTTTCATTTTAGTGACATAATTAGAAAAATAGACAGTATGAGTGTGAGTCTGCACACACACCACTTAGATCTGTCTTATTAATTATATTCTTTAGGCCCCGTTTCTTCTTAATTTTTTCTTACAATCATGGGATCAACAAAATGAATGAAAGAATCTCCTACCAGCAAATTCCTATTTAATTCTCTTTATATTTCCTGTAGCTTTTTCATTGTGAAGTTTGAGGCTTTGGTATTTGGTACATGAAGATTCATGAAAATTAGAGCTTTATTATGAATTATTTCCCTTTCCGTTATAACACATCATTTTATCTTTAATGTTTTTGTCCTTAATTCACTGAAAACTAATCATTTCAGAGCCCCGCTTTTTGCTGAGTTTGCCCGGCATGCTTTTGGTTTTGGTGTCTGACTATAGTACGTATTGGAATTGTGCTCTGTGAGCCAAGCTTAGAGTCTTATTCTTTCAATATTATTTATATTTCTTGATATGAGAGAAATCTTTGGTCAAAATTTGGCTATCCTTACTTGCATTTTTTAATAATATCATGCATACAAGAATAAAAACACACACTTGTTTTGTTACAGGGTCTTTGGGTTTAGTGCGTGTGTTTTCATTCTGATTGCTCTGAAGGTTTTTAGTCTGTTCTAGGATCTTTTAGTGGACACATTTATAATTTTATGTACTAATTATCTTGCCTATACTACACTGTTCAATTTTGGCTTATTATATTTTCCTTAATGCTTCTGGTTGTTACCTAATACTTTTAAATAATGCACTGCCACCTCTATTACTCGATTTATTATTTTAAATGGTAAATTAAAGAATTGTGCTGCAAAAGGATGAGTTATTTATGCTTACACTGCTTGTTTCCTTCTCTCTCTCTTTCATTTTTGGTTTATTTTACTATTATTATTTCAACATTATGTTTAATTATGTTATTATAATTCTTATAGTTCCTTAGTCTTATCTATTTATTTAATTGCTCAATTATTAAATAAATTTAATGCTCATCCTCCTCAACACTATGGCTATTCTCTTCACCTCTTGATTAGCATCTTCAATTTTTTTAAAGAAAGGACTCAGAAGTTCTTTTTTTCCTGGAGTTCTTGAATGTTTAGAAATATCAAACAACAATTTGGCTAGGTAAAAAACTGGGAATCATACTTTTCTTGAGGACTTGGCAATATTTTTTCAATATTTTCTTGCAGTTTTTGTGTTAATAAAAATATATGAAACAAAACCTATTTTTCTTTTGTTATTGTTTGATTTTATTGTCTAGACCTAGATTATTTCTCTGTCTTTGAAGTCCAGTAGCTTTACTCAGTTACGTCTCCATGCTGATTTTGCTGTTTTATTTTCTTCCGGAACAGTTAGACCATTTCAGCTATGGGTTTAGATCTTATTTATCTGAGGATATTTATTTTATTACATCTGAATATTCTATTTCATTTATTAGAGACAACATTCATGGAAACGTTGAAATTCCTGCCTTCTATTTTCATCATTTTTGCTAATCATTTTAAATATTTGATTATTTTTCTTTATGTTTTCTTCCTCTGTTCTCTTTACTACTGGTCCTATAATCAACTCGTGCCTCTTTATTCTGCTTTTAATGTTAATTTTCATTTGTGTGTCTACTAGTTATTTATTTTATGTTTTTCCAAATACTTTCAGGTTCTTTTTAAAGAAAGCAATTGTTTAATTATCTTTTACTTGAGCCAGTATAGCCTATTTTTGAGTTATTGCTCCAGAAAAGTCATTTTTAATTTTTTAAATAGAAAAGTGTTTCTCCACAATTTTTATCCACATTATGGCATAATTTTCTGGAATTTAATCTGCCTATTTTCTGTTCCTCACATTTATTTTTCTTGCAGCATATTTGTATTATGTTTCATGCAACTCATTTTGTATTATTATTCATCTTCTTATGAAATTACTCATTGATGTATGTGGACTGTTTCTTATATATGGCAGAGAGAACATGGCAAACAGAACAGAAAAGTGTGCTGCGTGGCTCAGGGTTCCAGTTCAGGGTTCAGGTTTCTGGAGAAGACCGCACACAAATGAAAAGAGACTTAGTTAGAATTCCTGCCCACTTTGGGAAGATTCTGTGTTCCCTAAGCTCTAAGAGCCATGCCTTTGCTGTCATCTTCCCCTCTTAAGTAACTTCAACCTGACTGCATTGGTCCAACGTTGGACAGTTTTCAAGCTTTATGTATATTTTCTTTTCTAACTTTCAAAACTAGTTTTTTTTCCCCAGTGGGTTTTAAAAGGAAGAGTGGGGCCAGATGCTTTGAGTTTGCCATCCTAATGAAGACCTTTATGTGGCTGAGAAATAATACTGGATCCACTTCTTCTAAAATTGGATTTCATAAATAATATGACCTGATGAAAGATGATTTCATGGAAACATGGGTCATAGCTGAATGCAAATGGAATTTTAGACAATAAAGTTTGAGAATCTCCAGTGTGTTTCCACACCTGATAACTGTACCAGAGAGCCCATCTGCTAGTGTGAGCTGGGGTTTTTATCACACTTTTTATTGCACCTCAAAAGGGAACAAGTGACTGCTTCATGAACTTCAAAAAGTTCCTCATTGTGAGTATCACTGAACAAACACTACCTTAGAAGAGTCAATAAGCCAGTAAACTTTTTAAAGTTTATAATTATGCAATTTTTATTTATTTCAGAATTTCTATTAAGTTAAATCATAATTCTCTTAGACTATATTTTCTACAGTTTTTTTATTCTGTTTTATATTACATATACTATAAAATATAGAAAATTCACCATTTTAACTTCTTTTGAGTGTACAATTACATTAAATACATTCACACATTTGGTCAGCCATGACCATTATCTACCTCTAGAACTTTTCCATCATCCCTCAATGAAACTCTGTACCCTAATTATTATTATGCAATAATAATGTAATTATTATCTATACTAATAAAAGGGTAATATGCAAATTGGTCAGGACACCTTCACAGTAATGACCAAGCAGCAGGCTGCATGGGGCGATCAGGCTGGGTTCAGGGGGAAGTTAGGGGCAACCAGGCTGGCAGGGAGGGGCAATTGGGGCTGACCAGGCTGGCAGAGGGGGGGGGGCAGTTTGAGGTGATCAGGCTGTCAGGCAGAGATAGTTAGGATAGATCAGGCTAGCTTGGGGTGGTAGTTATGGGCAATTAGACAGGCTGGCAGATGAGCAGTTAGGAGTCAGCAGTCCTGGATTGTGAGAGGGATATCAGACTGCACAGGGATCGGGCCTAAACCGGCAGTTCGACATCCCCTGAGGGGTCCCAGATTGGAAAAGGTGGAGGCTGGGCTGAGGGGCCTTCCCACCACCCCATGCACAAATTTCATGCACTGGGCCTCTAATTATACAATAATTCCCTATTTCCCCTCCCGAAATTCCTGCTAACTACTAACTATTATTTTTAAGTTGAAGGAACTAAACTTAGCAATTGTTTCTCTTGCTGTACTTTTAAAACATGTTCTTTTTAGAGATTTATTGATAAGAGTTGGGAGAAAATTTTGAGGGCAGAGAAAGAATGCATGCTGTAGTAACTACTAAGAATTCCTTGTGCTAGGTGAAAAGAAGCAAGTCTCTCAACCTGGGGGGATGACAGCTAACTCTTACATAGTGCTTCCTGTGTGGTTCACTCAGTCCCCCTGCACCTCCTATGGAGGTATTATTACACTGTCCCCATTTTACAGATGAGGAAACTGAGACACAAACAGCTTAAGTAGGTTGTATAAAATAGCAAGTGGCATGTTTAAGACTTGAACCTAGGTTTTGGGATCACAAAGTTAAAGTCCACATGGAACAAGCAAAGGGCATTTGAAGTACTAAATATCATGGTCCTAAATCTCAGTCTAGTTTCACGTCTAGCTATTTTTCAGAAAATGTTCTCTTGAAGATCACTTCATAGCCTCCTAGTCACTAACTCCATGGGCCTCTTTAAACTCTCATGTTCCTCTGCCTCTCTGAAGGTTTTAAAACTCTTACGCAACTTCAAATTCTCTCCTCACTCTGTATCTGGTATACTGGCAGAGTAACTTGAGAGGCATCAGTGCAGTAGAGAAACCTGCACATGCAGTGAACAACAGGGAACTCCAGGAGAGCCTGGAGCAGGAGAGCAATAGACTTAAAGCAGGCCCTTAGGAAGACCAGCCTGCAGGGCTCTTCCGGACATCAGGGCTGGGCTGGGGAGGCGGGGAGCTGCTCTAGGAAAAGTCAGCCAGACAGCTGTTACCTGGATCTGGACATGGTCATAATTGAACCCCAAGAAATGCTTATGATATAAGGAAATAGATTAACAAAAGTAGCATGGGTATACTTAGGTTGCAATTTTCAAAAATTTTTATGAAACTCATTGCTCTTGTATTTCAAGAGGACATGGAAAACAGGTTTCTCAGATTACTTAAGGTTCCCTGTCATGATCCACAAAAAACATCTCTCAGGTCATGCATTTAGAGATCTGTTTTATCGTTATCAACTCTGAGTTCCACAAAGTGTACAAGTGCCCCTTTTTGCAATGCCTGCTAGAAAGCACGGAAGGAAGTGGGTGGCTCCTGAATAAAAGGAACATGCAACTCACCCAATCTCGGCTCCATTTGTCTTTTCTACTTGCATTTATCTTTCGCCATATTTTCTCACTTACTTTGATATTAATTTGTTCCACTAGCCCTCATGTATCTTTGAGAGATTCTTTAAATATTTTCTAGAATAGGGAAGGAAAGTGAGAGAATGAAACAAATGTAATTTAAAAGAAAAGAACGTAATTCATGCAAACCAATTCTAAGAAGATATTTTTGAGACAATTGAGAAAGTAGGAAATGAATATTAGTAAGAAATTATTATTAATTTTCTTGGTCAGATAATGATATTATGGTTATTTTTAAGCCATGTGGATTAGCAATACATGCAATATGTAATAAATTATTTATTAGTGATATGTATGTATGTCTGCTTCAAATTACTCCAGAAAAATAACAATGGATGAGAATATGGAGAGAAAAGCATACAAAAGATTTTTTAAATGTAGGACACTGTAAAGATGATAGCACTTCTCACAGCAATAAAGAGAAAGCATGGAAACATTTCGAAAGTTAGAGTGCATGTCTCCTTACCTGATTTTTGGGGTATTCAGCTAAACTCTTGGTATATATCTGCATGGTCTTCTTTTTTTTATGATGAATGCACTTGAGTCATGTAATGTTCTATGAAGTTAATAGAATATCTTACATTTTAGATTTTAGTACTAAGAAAAACAGAATGGATAGGAACTGATGTCTATTAAGCCTTCGATTTCTCCCAGGCACTGTGTTCAGTATTATTTAAGTTTTCTTTAACCACCTGGTTAGAGAACTATTCCTCCCTGCACTCCATTTTTTTCTCCTCTCCTCCCTCTTGAAAGATAGATGGTGACTGTGAGACTCCCTGAGGAAATGGTCAGCTCCTGTTCTGACCTATGGAAAGCCATCATAGCTGGTCTGACATCAATGCTGTGTTAACAGTGCACATGGACTTTCTCAACTGGAAGCCCAAAAGGCTTCGTGGGCCAACTGGAAAGGGATCACATGAGACAAATGCTCCTCCGCAGTGAGTCCCCATCACTGTGTTTAGAGCCTCCAGAGCCACGTGGTCCTCCAGTCAGAGCGATGTTCATTAGTGACTTAGACTCTGACGTCAAACGGCGTGTGTTTGACTTCCAGCTGCTGCACCATCAATAAGATCATCTCTGCCTCTACCTCAGTTTCTCGGTTTGTGTAATGAGGAAAACTATACAATCGCTCCATAAGTTATCATGAATTTTAACCATGTTAATACATGAAGTTTTGTCATAATATGTAACACCAAGAATCCCTAAGCAAACATTGATTGTCGTTATATTATTTATTATTAATATCATTAATGATTATTTTCCAACTTATAGTCTCTCTCTTTCTCTAAAATTAGATACAATCATAATTTTGAGAATGTGTTTGTGCTTCTATAAATAAGAATAAGAGCAATTATGCTGAATTTTATAAAGCAGCATTGTTCCAATAAAATATGATGTGTGTTACATATGCCATTTTCAATTTTCTAATATTCACAGCAAAAAGCAAGAAATAAATTGTTAAAATTTTAATAATATACTAGAGGCCCAGTGCACAAAATTTGTGCATGGGGGGGGGGGTGTTCCTCATCACAGCCTGCACCTTCTCCATTATGGGACCCCTTGAGGGATGTCCAACTGCTCATTTAAGCCCAACCCCACCAAGATCAGGCCTAAATGGACATTCAGACATCCTTCTTACAATCCAAGACTGCTGGCTCCCAACCACTCACCATCTTGACTGCCTGATTGCCCCTAACCACTTTTGCCTGCCAGCCTGATCACCCTCTAACTACTCCCCTGCCAGCTTGATCAACACTTAACTGCTCCACTGCTGGCCCAATTACCACTAACTGCCCTCCCCTGCTGACCTGGTCACCCCTAATAGACCTACCCTGCTGGTTTGGTCACCCCTAACTATTCTCCCTTTTAGGCTTGGTCTCCCCCAACTGCCCTCCCCTCCTGGCTCATCACCCCTAATTGCCTTCCCTTAAACTGCCCTCCCTTACCAGCCTGGTTGCTCTTAATTACCCTCCCCTGCTGGCCTGGTTCCCCCCAACTGCTCTCCCCTGTAGGCCTGATCCCTCCCCACTTCCCTCCCCTTCAGGCCTGGGTTTCCCCAACTGCCTTCCCCTGCAGGTCTGATCGCCCCACTGCCCTCCCTTGTCAGCCTGGTTTCTCCTAACTGCCTTCTCTTGCCAGTCTGTGTTCTCCCCATCTGCCCTTTCCTGCCAGCCATCTTGTGGTGGCCATCTTGTGTCCATAAGGGAAGGCCATCTTTGACCACATGGGGGTGGCCATCTTGGGTGTTGGAGTGATGGTCAATTTGCATATTACTCTTTTATTAGATAGGATTTTATTTAACCTAATAGGACCAAAATATTGTCATTTTGATGTATAAAAATATAAAAATATTAAGGAACCATTTTACACTAATTTTAGATACTAAATCTTTAAAATCTAGTGTGTATTTTACATTTCAGCAAGCTATTAGGAATGCCAAGTCAGGGAGGGAATCCCAGGCAGTTGGCAGGACTGGGTCCCGATGCTGACTCTGCTTCAACCCCTAAAAATTAGAGTATCCCAAGCACCTAATACACAACCTTGTGCAAAGTAACTTTGGGCAAGTCAAACATGTCTCGGAACCTTATATTCTTCCAGAAAACCAAAAAGGCAGGAATAAAAAGGCCCATGGAAAAACAAAACAAATAAATTATTCTAGTTTTTTAATTTGTCCAAGGGTCCAAATGTGAGAGCAGACTCAGAAGCTGAAAGGAAAATCCTCTCCCAGTTAACATGCTGAGGCCACTGGGGTCTAAAAAAGAACAGGCAGGAAATCTCAGTTATCTGCATTCATTTTCTTCCCATGAACGTCTATTGGGTACTTTCTCTGTAACAGGTGCTATCTTAGGCACTAGAGAAATAGATATAAATGAAATCCTGTTCTCCAGGAGTTTACAGTCTTGTAGAAGATGCACATGTGAGAGGGTGCTTTAATTGAGGTTTAGACCAGCCCTTCCCAGACACATACACTACATAGGAAGAGGAGGGAGCAGTTAAAGTTGTCCTGGAGGATCAGTTCAGGAAGAATTCATTTCAGGCTCTCCTTTCAACTGACTTTTAGAGAGAAATGAGAAGCCAAAGCTCACTCAAAAAATTTATAGAGGTAGGGAACAATATTGTAAGCAGAGAAACGAAGGGTGTCCTAGGCATTGGTACACCAGAACAGATATCTAATGGCTCTTTCTCTGGCTTGGGATGCATGGGGATGGATGATGGAAAATCTCATTTCTCATTATGTTAAAGATAGTTAGATGTATTTGGACACTGGTCAAATACAGGTGAGACTGGAAGAGGCAGACTTATATACATCCTTCTATGACCCCTCCCTATGCCCCCAAGGTCCATTTCATGGGTCAGGTCTTGAATGAAGCTTTCCTTGCAGCTGTGACCACCCCCATTGATGTTAATAGTAGCACAGTCTTGACCATCCCTTATGCAGTTTCCTAAGACAGGGAGCTCACTGATGTTGCTATGTCCCAGGTACCTGGCAGTTTCTTGTAGAAAGAGAATGCTCGGTAAATGTTTTTGAATCAACTTTAGATTCAGAAACATTTATTGAACACTGAATTCACAGAAATAGTCAATATGTACTCCTAATATATTTATGTTTGTACTTAAATCATCCTTATAACACAAAGTGAAGTTTGATGACTGTTGAATTGAGTTAATCTTAACCTAGAAGTCTAATTCCCAACTGTGACTTATTTTATGTCAGCTGCATCAATTTTTAACCTACTACATGACTTAAAAGTATTTACCAAAGAATCCAGCATTTGTAAATATTATCCTATCTAATAAAAGAGTAACATGCAAATGTGACCATACCTTGGCTCCTGATTGGCTATGCTACCAGCCAATCAGGAGTGGGGGAGGTGACTGGGGGGCGTGGCCATGGCTTGCCTGGATGCCAGTGAACAATTCCCTTCAGCAACACTTCGCTTCACACTGGCACCTCAAGTGCTCCATGCCTGTGGGGAATACTTCCCTTCACACCAGCGCAGTTGGAGAACTAAGCACTTCACGCCAGTGCCAGCTGGAAATGCTTTGCTTCATGCTGGTGGGGGCAGGGAATGAAGCAGGGACCACACCTCTGCACAGGGTTTTTTCAAAGGCTTAGGGAGCCAGCGGGAGAGACTCGGACCTTGAGGCATCCTTGGTGCAGGGAGAGCTGGGCCAGGACAGCACCATACTTTCAAAGAAAGTTATTTCCCACTTAAATATCCTCTGATGAGTATCTTTAAAAAAGAAACAAATATTCAGCCATTGTCACACCTTGAAAAGTTAAGGTAATTCCTTAATATCACCTAATATCCACTGTACATTCAAATGTCTTTGTTTCAAAGATGCCTTTTACTGTTGGTTTGCCCCCTCTGGAGGCTACCCAAGGTCTTATTTCAGCCCTGATGTTGGGCTACTTCTCCTGACCATGAGTTCCCAACGCACTTCCAGCCGGAGTTAAAGGGGCTTCTTCTGTTTTTAAGGCATCACCATATCCAGTGCCTGCCAGACCCCTGTGAAAGCACTACTCCTTAGGTCCGGGGTGCAGGGAGCTGAAACAGAGAGGCTGTGCGGCCCAGCTCACCCAGGATGTTGGCTCCCATCACCCCCTCCCAATTATCCTGGCCCAGCCTTCCCTATGCATACCTGCTCACGGAGAAGGGAGAGTCTGAGGGGGTCATGGCAGCTGGATGGGAGGCCAGCAGGGGGTGTGGCTGCAGTACAAGAAAAGGGAGGCCTACACCCTCCCCCAATCCAGAGGGGTTTGACAGGGGACCACAGACCACGCCCCTCACCCAGCAGGGCTTGACAGAGAACCTCAAGGTGTGCTTCCCACCCTGGTGCTGGGCTAGGGTATCTGAGGCTGCTTCCCCCACCCCAGCTCCAGCCTGGGGGACCTCAGGCCGTGCCCCCCCTCTGGTGTGGCTTGACAGGGGATTACAGGCCACACTCTCAACCCGGCAGGGCTTGACAGGGGACCTCAAGGTGCGCTTCCCATCCTGTTGCTGGGTTAGGGGACCTCAGACTGTTCTCTCCACCTGCCAGGGCTTGACAGGGGACCTCAGGCTGTGCCCCCACCTGGCAGGGCTTGAGAGGGGACCTCAAACTGCACCCCCACCCCGGCACCAGGCTGGGGACTTCAGACCATATCCTCCGCCCCAGCACCAGGCCAGGGGTCCTGAGACTGTGCCCCTCCTGCTTGGCTGGGTTTGACAGGAGACCTCAGGCTGTACCCCCCACCCAGGGGGGCTTCACAGGGGACCTGATCCTGTGCCCCTGTGCCATTGAGGATTGACAGAGGACCTGAGGCTTCGCTTCCCACCCGGTGCTGGGCTGGAGGACTTGAGGCTGTGCTCCTCTGCCTAGTGGGGCTTGACAGAGGACCTCAGGCCATGCCCCCTACCCAGCGGAGCTTTATGGAATCTCAGGTTGTGTCTCCCACCTGGTGGAACTTGATGGGGGACCCTAGGCTATGCCGCCATCCTGGTGCTGGAGAAGGGGACCTGAGGACACACCCTGCCCTGAGTGACTTGACAAGAGTGGGACTGGCGGGTCTGGATCTACCCCAATGCGGGGGGAGGGAGGTGTGCAGCTGGGTCTAGGTCTCACGTGATTTTGAGGCACATGTGAGTGAGTGGGGACTTGACTCTGGGCCCCGTGGTGTGCCTTGGACTTTGACAGGAGGAAGTTTTTCATATACGTTTTATTAATTTTCTTTAGTCTCTGATACTTCTATTATAGAGAAAGAGCAAATAGCAATATTAGATTATTTTCTCTAATTGATATCCCTTTAATGTGCACGAATTTCATGCACCGGGCCACTAGTTGCATTTATGTTTGTTTTTTGTTGGGTAGGCATACTGTCACCAGCTTGGCATGCTGCATGAGCTTGTTCTGACCATAAAGGGAGACACTGGTTTGGAAGTCTTTGCAAAAGACAATGTGTTATATGAATGCAGGATGCTGCTGGTGCTGGCATCCCAGATCTAGGGCACTTGGTGACTTCTGGACTTCCACTTGATGTGGGTTTTCTTAGAAACTTATTTTTAGTGATTGTCTGAGGTGCCACCAGCTCCCTCTAGCACACCCTTCTATATATAGAGTTGCATGACCAAGGTTTGGAATACTGTTCTATGAATTGACATAGAAAATTGAGGACCCTGCTTTCCCTCAGATCCAAGAGGAATAAAACACTGCATCTTTTGGGCACAAAGAATGAGCCTACTGTCTGCCTGACAATGATACAGGTATATTACATTTATTATCTCTAATGCTTATAGTAGTTGTATAGGGAGATATTAATATTCTTCCTTTACATATGAAAAATACATGACTTGCCCAAGGCACTATAACCAGTTAGTGGTTGAGCTCATCCTATCTAATAAAAGAGTAATATTGACCATACCTCTGATCAAGCCACCCCAGAGCCACACCCACCAGCCAATCAGGAGCAAATTATGCAAATAAGCCCCAACCAAGATGGCTGCCACCACTGAGAGCACGAGGGAGGCTTGGGTTTCCCTGGCAATGGAGGAAGCCAAGTTTTCTGCCTGCCGTTGCTGGCCTAGGCCTCCACTCAATGCTACAAAGATTCAATTATAGAAGATACATAATCCCAACAGAAATGGCGGCCGCCACAGAGCAGGAGTGAAAAGAGGCTAGGGTTGCCAGGACAATGGAAGAAGCCAAACTTCTGCAGCTCTAGCCTAGGCCTCCACTCTAGGCTACAAAGTTTAAAACAGAAATGGCTGTAGCCAATGAGTGAGCAGAAGGCTTGGCTTTGCTCCAGGCTACAAAGTTTCAATTGTAGAACATAAATTAATCCCAGATCCCAGGGCCTCCACTTGGGTTACTGGGGAGCATGACCAGCCTGCAAACTACCACAGTGTCCTTGCTCAGGCCGCCCCACACCACAAAGGAACCCCCACCCTGATCCAGGACACCCTTCAGGGCAAACCAGCCAGTTCCCACCCATGTACTAGGCCTCTATCCTATCTAATAAAAGAGTAATATGCAGATTGACCATCACTCCAACACACAAGAGGGCTTCCCTCATGTGGTCAAAGATCCTGCCCCCATGTGGACACAAGATGGTCACCACAAGAGGGCCAGCAGAGGAGAACAGTGGGATGTTCCAGGCTTGCAAGGGAGGGCAGTTGTGGGCCATCAGGCCAGCAGGGGAGGGCAGTTGGGAGGGACCAGGCCTGAAGGGGAAGGCAGGTTTGGGTCCAGGCCTGCAGGGGAGGGTAGATAGGGGTGACCAGGCCAGCAGAGGAGGGAGGTTTGGGGCAAACAAGCTGGCAGGGGAGCAGTTAGACATCAATTAGGCTGGCAGAGTATTGGTAAGGGGATGATCAGGCTAGCAGGCATAAGCAGTTAGGGGCAATCAAAGAGGCAGGCAGGCGAGCAGTTTGGAGCTAACAGTCCTGGATTGTGAGAAGGATGTCCAACTGCCCATTTATATGGATCAGGCCTAAAAACAGGCAGTCAGACATCCTTCGAGGGGTCCCAGATTGGAAATGGTGCAGGCTGGGCTGAGGGACCACCCCTCCTCCCACTCTGGCCCCTGTGCACGAGTTTTGTGCACTGGGTCTCTAGTATATTAATAAAGGTCTAAATTACTAAAAAGTTTCTTTGTTTTTATGATGCCTAAGCTTCTGGAATATTCACGTTCATCATCTATAAAATGGGTTGAGTAATATCTTTCTTGTATACCTAGTAGTAGTACTATTAGTGACTCAAGATAAAGTAGCTTTTCTTAGCATTCATAGAGTATGCATAGTAGTACCCACAGCAATAGTTATCTAAAGTTCACCCTTTGCATAACACACCTTGTATATCCTCCATAAGGGAAGATGATGCTCTGTGGTCCAAAAAGGCTTCATAATGGAATCCTTATCTATATACCTTTATATGGGGAAAGAAAATTCTATCCTGAACCTTCCAGGAATACAATATAATATGAAGGTTGGGTAACCTCCAGCACCAGTTACTACCTTTCTATGGTAGACAAATATAGACCCTCCCTTATGAGCTGAATTAAGATTAAATGAGACATTGCATGTAGAGTCCATAGGAAATACTCAGTAGATGTTAGTAATAACTAGTGGGATGCTAAGCAGCATTGCTGGGCTTTTTCTGTGCGTGAAATGTCTCTAGTCACATATATAGGTTTCTTCTTCCTCCTCCCAATTGTCAGCTCCAGTTCACAGAGCTTTTCAATTTGGTAGTAACAGTTGATCAATACATCATTTTTAAAAGAAGTAACTTTGTGATTATATGTAAACATTTGCTGCTTTTATATAGCCAGGCTGAATTGTTGACTCCCCTACATCTCACAATAAAGATATTCTTAAAAAGTAAAGTAATTTTTAATATATATATTATTTTTGGACAGCAAAAATACACGTTTTCTTGTCCAACTCCATCAATCACTTTGTCACTGAACTGATGAGATGCTGCTGAGGAGTAGAGCAGGGATTCACTCTGCACTAGTGCATGCAGCTCAGTGCATCCAACGTTATCTACTGAGGATACTCAGGTCTACTAATCAGAAAGGGATTTTGGCTCATTGTTTAAATAATTATTGTTTATGAGGTACTGGATTAACTGAAGAAAAAATTGTGGGGTGAGGAGATAAAAAATGTAAAAAGCAAAGCAAAATTCTTGAAATGCTTACTTAATAGATCTGCAGTGTTGACTCTCATGAAATGTGCCTCCTGACTGAGAATAGAGTTCTATCCTGGTAACAACACTCATTCCTTTCTCCAGAGAGGGCATAGGGACAAGGAGAAACATTATCTGGAAAGTAATTTACTAGAAATGCCAAACCTTCAGTTAAATCATTGATGGGCTGAGAGATCCATCTGGTCCAGCACCTCTGGGAAAGAATTGGAGGAAAGCCAATGGCCCTGCATAAGAAAATGGGAGGTGCCAGGGGATTTTTAGCACTAGGAATGACTGTCAGTCACTGTTGCAAATAAAAACCCTTTCCAGTTCCCCAAATCTTCAGGAAAGTCTTACATAAATAAGTTCTTTGTGGGTTTTTGTTTTTGGAGGAAATCATGGAAAAGGAAACATTGTATGTTGGGAACAATGGAGGCAAAGGCAAAGACTAAGTAACAACCCTGAGAGAGAACAGAGAATAAGATGCAGTGAAGACTGGAAGTTGGAGTCCAGTATGATCATGAGATATACAAACTTTGGACATTTGTAGAAATCTTGGTGTGGGTATCAGACTTTTCACAAGTTTTGGAATGGGAATGCTCAACCCTTAAGGACAGCTTGTCACCAATGGACATTGACATTGCAACATCTTAGTTGGAAATGACCTATCCAATAAAGACTGAAAATTTCACTGAAGCTTTGCCGTTTTTTTGTACAACAACTTCTAGATAATGCTCATCCTTTTCCATCTTCCTTCGTGGTCACCTAAATCAGCTTGTGCTTTTCCAAATAGGGAAGAAAGTGGGTATCCATCCAGTGTAATGGGAATGCCAAAAATGGTCAGAGAAAATGTTTATATAAGCTATCAAATGATCCCAGCCCTCTGGTTTTGCCATCAGCCTTCTTAATCATAAATAAGAAAGCCAAGAGTCAAAGAATAAAAAATGATGTCTAATTTCCTCTGAAGAAAAACAAAGACACTTAAATGAAAAGAACAATGAAGTATCTAAAGTAACTTCAGATTCTCAGAGCTATCATGAAGAGTCCTTGGTGAATTATTCTAGTTGGGTTGGATATGAGTACTGTGTGGGAAAGATCTAAAGAATAATTTTGTTCAAGCCTGTCTCAGACGGACTTTGACAGCTGCTGGCAAAGTCCTGCTGTCAACTGGGAGTTAACTCACCAGAACTCACTTGCTGCTGTGATCCATTTAGTAATTGGGGATAAGGCAGCCTGGAGCCTCAGTGCCAAAGATGTAAAAAGACTCAGACACTCAGACACTCTGGGGATGAGCATGTGATGCACAGATAGCAGATGATATAATATATTGATGCTACAAATAATAAATATGAAATTTAAGCCCTTGAAATGGAAAAATCTATACAATTTCCAAGTATTCCTTTGATTAAATTATTATAACTTGTTAAAGTTATTTTCCATATGGTAATCTTATTAGTAAAAAATATGGAAAGTTGTTTTGTGTTTCCTTACACATTACATGGCTTATGTTTAATGGCTGTGAGGTCATAGCTATGAAATAGTCCCATTTGACAACTTGACTATAATGTATGCTGTTACATTTCAGTAGCTTAAGGTGATTATTTCAGCTGGATGAAAAGTTCATTCCATTCTATCATTGCTGATACCATTTTCATCTATGAAACCTAAAATGCCAGAGATTTGCAGACACCATTTGGAACCAGAGCAAAATGGTAGAGACTGATAAGATAGTAAGAGAAATAAATAGACATTTTATATATCTTAATATTTATAATTAAAATTAAATATGGGTGGCCCAACTCTCTGATAAGGTAAGAAAGAATCTCAATTATAGCAATAACTTAAAACCTGCTGCTGGTATTTGAAATACAAATGTTGGCTCTCACATTCCTCCTTCCTTGATCTTGGACCTCTCAGTTTTCAGAACTATGAAAAATAGATGTTTGTTATTTAAGCCCTCTGGTCTATACTAATTTCGATGGCAGCCAAAGCTAGCTCTCACTCTTGAAAAACTCACCTTCTGGTATCAAGTACTTTATATTTGAAATTATAACTTAAAATTCATCAAAACTAACACATACCAATTGGATTATTCAGTATTCATGCTTAATGATTGAGAGAAGAAACATAGGGCAACACATATTTTTCTCAGGTTCAAGTACACAGTAGGTCTAGACTCACTGATATGGGAAAGACTGATGGATTCAGTATCAGTACCAAAATATTCAGTCTCTCCCTTCCCAGAACCCTAATAGGCCATGCATTTCCCCATCACGTTCCCATCCACCATAGCATTTGACCTATAGTCTTAACTTACTGAGATATCTAGAGAGAACAATGATGGTACAAGCATCTGGCAGTGGTGGAAACCTTAGGAAGATATAAGATGACAGCTGGTAGATGCCACTAACTGATAACGTCTTGTGAGGTTCTGATTCTTTGGGTGAAAACTTCCTGAACTTCAAAATATGAAAGTCCAGTTAAGCCAAGCAACTCCTAATTATATGGAGGGTAATTATCAGCTTCTCCATCAACTGAGGTCTGGCTGCCTCTTCTTTTTCACCTTCAAGCTACATAAAAATCTAGCTTCAGTACAGGTTGGCAACCCAGCTAAACCCCGTAACCACATCACACAGCAGGTCCAAAGGGCCTGAATCCATATATATGTTGTTGAGAGTGTAGACTCATGTTATGGAATAGTTAGAAAAGGACAAGGTAAGGAAGTTCTGAAGTAAAGCACAAAAAGCACTTCCCAAAAGTAGGATCTGTGTGTACTCAGAAGAGAGGAATCTCACCAACATCCCCTGCAACATGCGTTTGATTCATGTGCTCCTCTAACCCTGTAGTCAGGCCCTGTATGTAATATAGACCTATTTGAGAGTCTAATAGCTTTAATATTTTCTTGTAATGTGTGTTTTTTTCCAAATATTTTTAATTGATTTGGAGATAAAGAAGAGGGGCACAGAAACATCAACGCAAGAGCAGAACCGTGATGTTCTGCCCCAGCATGGCCCCTACGGCAGATCCAACTGGCAACCTTGACATGCGCCCTGACCAGGAACTGAACAGCAGCTTCTTGATGAATAGGATGATGCCCAACTAATGGAGCCACACAGGCCAGGGTTAGATTTAATGTTTCCTAATGGAGAGGACTGCTCTGGACAAAAGGATGGATATTTCTACAGAACATACTATGTGCTAACTGGTAAGGAGAGGAAAAGAACAACAACCTCACTGTCCTCATGGTGAGAAGTGCAAGACAAACACAGTCTGATCCACATGAGGTCCTCCCACCTCTACTGGTCCTCAGCTCCCAGGGCCGCCCTCTTCAATCTGCCCCCGAGTCCATACCCCGTGGACAGTGGCTCACGCTCCAGAGCTCTCCTTTTTATCTTTCCACATTGAAACCTCCAAAGCCACTTCTTTTTGTAGCAGTCATGCTTGAGGTTGATGACAAGCAGAGGTCCAAAGAGTTTGAACTACTAGCTCAAATGGTTCATAATGATTCAGATGGGACCCCATAACTCTTATTACTAGTCCAGTAATTCTGCTATATGTCCTTAATACACCTCCCCTCCCCCCCTTATGAAACCCAGAGTTTTAGTTCAAAGGAATGAGTTATTTCTTAAGGTAAATTTTTAGGCAGATTCACACATGAAAAAGAGATTTTTGGATCAATGGACCACCTAACTGTCTCCTACCTACACTTAAGACTATTCTTGCCATCTAAGAATTTAAAACTTGCTTTTAGTCATAAAACCTGCATATAGTAAATTTGATGACTTAAAACACAGGGGGCATGCAGTAATGGAAAAGAGTGAGAATGACAGTGAGAGGCTTCTTATAATTCCCAACTCTATTATCTCCCAACTGTGTGGATTTGGATAAGAAGCCAGGTAGAATTGCTTTTGATATGGAAGAAGGAAAGCTAATGTATATTACAAGTAGCACTGATTCTATCAGTGATTTTATCTAGATGTGAGCACCCACTGAGGCACTATTGGGGCCAGCTCCAATACCTGAGGAGACAGAGGGACGTCATGCAGCTCTTAGTACCTTTGTTTTCACATGGAGGCGTCTCATAATACCATCCTTGTCCTCAATGCTTTGTCCTCCTTGGCCTTTCATCCTTCGGGTCCTGAAGACTCTGTCTATATGATTTATGCAAGTGGCTCATACTTCTGCTTGAAATCCTCTCTTCATAGGCCATGACACTTTAGACACATACCTTAAAATAGTCTGTCTTTTCCCTGGGAGACCTTGGCTTTTAATGATTCCTTGTCTTCCTTTGGTTGTCTTCCACCATTCTGGGTAGGTAATATTTATATGTAATTTTATTCCTTTAAGAAATACATTTTTTTCAAGTTTTTTTGTGCTTACTTTTCCTGGTTAAAAAAGTAATAAGCATTCACTGTAGAAAAATTGGAAAACAGAGAAGAGAATAGAGGAAAATAATAATTTTCATACACTCACCTAACCATAGAATATCATTGATAATCTTTTTGGTGTATTTCCTTTCAGTCATCTTTTTTTTTCATTCCATATAATGTACATTTAATTTAGTTGAAATACACTATTATATCCAGCTTCCCCCCCCCCCACTCAACATGTTACCACACAGGTTTAAGGACATTAATTAACACAATGTTTTTGTTTGCTCTAGACACATATTTAAACTTATTGCAACCATTTTATTAACTTATGCAGAAAGGTGTACAAATAATACCTTGAAAACATCATATTCTCCCTGGATATCAGATTCTTCATCAATAAAATAGAAGGTAAACAATACTAAGCTGCAAGATCTGCAATAGATCCTTTAAAATCCTATCTAATAAAAGAGTATTATCCAAATTAACCATCACTCTGCAACAAAAATGGCGGCACCCATAGCCACAAGATGGCAGTGCCCAGTCCTCTTAGCCCCACAGGAGTGCCCTAGTCTCAGGGAGGGCTGTCGCTGAGAGCCAGCAGAGTGGGTGACCTGGCAGAATGCTGTCTAGGAGAACTTCTGACCCTTTATAAAAAACAAAAACAAAAACAAATTCATTTCCCACGGAATGATCCCACACACGCAAACCTGCAGCCTGGGGTCTCAGCATAGGAGGCACCTGCACTCCCATGGTCCAATCTCCTCCCAGCGATGGCAGCCTGTGCTGGGGTCTCAGCCTGGTAGGGACACATACCCCCATTGTATGATCCCCTCCCAGAAAGGGGTTATATATAACCCAGATCCCAGAGGATGGGCCCAGTGGCAGCAGCCTGGGCTGGAGTTTCAGCCTGGGAGGGACGCTCACCCCCACGGCACAATTTCCTTCCAGCAGCGGCAACCTGGAGTCCCAACCACTGAGTCACACCAGCCAGGCAGATATGGAAGAATCTTAAATTGTTTCTTTTTTAAAAAATATATTTTATTGATTTTTTTACAGAGAGGAAGGAAAAGGGATAGAGAACTAGAAACATCTATGAGAAAGAAACATCAATCAGCTGCCTCCTGCACACTCCCCACTGGGTATATACCCCAACCAAGGTACATGCCCTTGACTGGAATGGAACCAGGGACCCTTGTCTGCAGGTCGATGCTCCATCCACTGAGCCAAACCAGTTAGGGCTGTCCAATATGTTCTATCTAATAAAGAGGAAATATGCAGGGGAGGGCATTTGGGGGTGGACCACGTTGTCAGGGAAGGGCAATTGGGGAAGATCAGGCTAGCAGGGGAGCAGTTAGGCATTGATCAGGCTGGCAGGCAGAAGTGGTTAAGGGCAATCAGGCAGGCAGATGAGAGGTTGGGAGCCCACAGTCCCAAATTGTTAAAGGTTTGTCTGACTATCTGTGGGATCAGGCCTAAATAGGCAATCAGACATTCCACAAGGGGTCCCAGATTGTAGAGGGTGCATGTTGGGCTGAGAGACACCTCCTAACCCCCAGTGCACGAATTTTGTTCACTGGGCCTCTAGTAGAATATAAACTTGGAGGGACATTTTCCCTCCTAGATTCTGCCATAAGGACCTTAACCATAAGCACCGAGATCTTAGCTAACAATCCCAAGAAAAAGGATTTGTGGACTATTGCAGATATGACACAGGTGACATAAGAAACCTAGGTTATATCTGCGATAGTACAATTGTGCTCTTAGTGAGTGAAGAATGAGTAAACAAATGAGCTGTTCATAACAAGGAAACTAACTCTTGCCATTTACTCCAATTTCATTTTTTTCATCTAAGAACAATAATTAGTACCATAGCTTAGGTTTTTTATTATCCTTGTTCCAATTTGATCCTTGGCTTTCTGCTTTACTTACTTAACATAGTATTTTCTTTACTTAAACTATGTCTCACCCCAACCTTGTTTTGTCTCAAAAGGCTTCAGAATCCTGTCAATGAAGACATTTTCCCTTTCTAGTCCTTTTCTCTATATAAACCTTTAGCAACCATTTCTTCTTGTTCAGTATCAATAATATACCTATGCTAATTTTGTGCAGGACTTTGGATAAATGCTTAAACTCAGAAAAGCTTCAACATGAATGAAGAAAGTGAGTTTTGGCCTTAACTCTTTTAATCCAAGGTTTAAAATCTTCAAATTGTGCCTTCAAACCAGTAGGATGTAATTTTTCCTAAAAGCAGATTATTGCTTCAGTATGATACACAGGGTAGGGCAAAAGTAGGTTTACCATTGTTTGCTGGAAAATAATACAATACTCTATAATAATAAAAGTATAATATGCTAATTAGAAAGGACATCTTTCCAGACGTCCTTCCAGATGACCTTCCGGACAAAGTAGGGGCTGTGAGGGTGAGACAGCCACTGTGACTGTGAGGGCCAAGGCAAGCCTTCATGGCTAGAAGGGTGGAGCTCCTTGCATGAATTTCATAACTGGGACTCTAGTTAATAAATAATAACACAAGAAAAAAATATGTTTCTTGTACTCATAGCCCCACCATGTATAGGTAAGTGTGGTGTCACTTTTATGAAAATGACACATATGAACTTTCAGGTAAGATAATTCAATTTAGTTTTTATGTTTAACTCTTTTCTGAAAGTCTAGGGAAAGATTACTTGAAAAAAAATGATGGATAGTGAAAGTTTCTCTGGTTTCCAGAGCAAGCACTTAATAAATGTTGATCAGATGGAGCCCGAATATTTCCACCATTAGAAGTACTCTTTGGAATTATAAAACCTTCTCACCAGGAGGCTTTATTAAAAAGCACAGAGGTTTCACACCAGGTAACCAGAGGCACCTTGAGCTAGATGAGGGTGAAAGTGAGGAGAGATAAATGGAAAGGGTTATATATAACCCAGATCCCAGAGGATGGGCCCAGAGCAGACACCCTGGGCATGCATGACCTAGGCAATAAAAACAAGAACTAAGTTCTGAGGACATGATGGCACATGAGAAGGTGAGGAGGAGGAGGGAAAATCCTACTCCAGAAAGAAAACCTCCCGCAAAGTCTTTTATCATTATTTTTAAATATATATTTTATTGATTTTTTATAGAGAGGAAGGGAGAGGGATAGAGAGTTAGAAACATCGATCAAACCTCCCCCCCCCCTCCCCTGGGGATGTGCCCACATCCAAGGTACATGCCCTTGACCAGAATAGAACCTGGAACCCTTCAGTATGAAGGCTGATGCTCTGTCCACTGAGCCAAACCAGTCAGGGGTCCCTCAGAGTCCTTTAGATGGACCTGATTCTCTACAATGATCTCTCCCCTTTAAACCCAGTCTCTGTTATCAAAAGACTAGAAACATTGGCTCTTTCAAGAAAAATGACATTCACATTTTCATGAAAAGTGTGTTTAGATTCCTTCATTTCAGAGCCAGAATATTGTTTAAATGACAGTTTTGGATGTACTTTCTCTATTCTACATCTTGGAAGCCAGATGCTAAATTGTTTCCAGCAAAGTTAATAATGACTCTGGTAGTAAAGCTCCCAGGGGATCCAAAGAAGGAAACTGGCCTGCATTTCCAGGGCTCTGTTTTATGTGTTGGCTGCTGGGTGGATACAGATTAGTCAAATAAAGAGAGGAAGTAAGACATGGAAGTGAATTAGTTCACTGTATAATTCAACCAGGCAACCACTAAGGTTACAACCTGCTTATCAGTGTGCCCTGTGATTTCCCTGGCACACCTGTAAATTCCTAAAATTTTCAGTCACTTTAGTTTAACTGCAAAGGTCAGGCTGAGTGATATGACAAGATGATTGCCTCAAGAGAGTACCCCATGTGGTGCCATTGATTAATTTTCTGTTTACTTGATCACTGATCTGTCCATCAACAAGCATCCTTTGAGAATGCAGTTTGATTGAAGGTGACATACTAGGTGCTAAAGAAGGTACAGAGATGAAGTTAGTCAAGAGCTCTGCCTCAAAGAAACTCCCAGAATAAGGCTTTAGATAAAGATATGGCATATATTAATATAACATGTATAAATGGTTTATTTTTAGGTTAGTTATTTACTGTGTAATAATAATAGCTATCATTTATTGATCCCTCAATGTGTACCATGTGTTCAAGAGCATTATAACTGATATTCACAGCCACTTTGCCAAGCATTTCAAATTCATTTTAGAAACAGGGAAGCTTAGCTTCAGAGAGGTTGCACAGCTTATAAATGACAGAGTCAGGCTTTGAATTCTAAAGCATGGCTCTTCACACTGTATTGGTATACAGTGACTCTGGTTCATCTGTCCCCCATGTGATGGACGGATGACATGCAAGTATCATGGGAGCTCAGAGTAGAGAAAGAGAACCTGAAGTGGAGGAACTGAGGAAGGCTTGAACTTTTAAGCTGTGCCTTGAAAGATTCATAGGTCTTAGAACTGAGGATCTGGGAAAGGGAGGGAAGGAACAGGATGGGAAAGACTTGTTGTGGAGAAGAAAGTGTGGAGAATCACATCTGTGAGGAAAGCCTAGGATGTGTGGGAAGGAAAAGTCATCTCAGGTACTGACTGAGAAAGCTGCAGAGGTAGGAAGGGCAAGTGATAGGGTCCTTGGACAGCAGGCCAGGATTTGAAAATACCTAAAAAAGGCAGTGAGAAGTTGCTGGTGATTGCTGAGAAGGGAGGTGGCTCGGACTCAGAATGGTGAGGACAGCTGTAGGATCAGGGCTGAAGTCACTGCACTTCCTCAGGTGAAGCAAACAACTGCTGTGAGGATGGAGAGAAGGAGCAGCAGAGGTATTAAGGAGACAGAATCTATTGGACTGAACAACTAACATAAATGGCAAAAGTAGGGGTTAGATATAAAACAATCCTTTTGTGCCTGCACAGCTGGAAGGATAACAAATACTAAATTAGCTGCTAACTGGATCACTGGAACTTTCTAAAGTGTTGGTTCTCAGATAGTTTTGACCTGTGGCAATTTAAATGGGCCCAGAGACCCTATTTAATCTCCATACCCATGCTTACTATAGAAAGAAAAAATAAAATGAAACTACTTTTATGAGATTTGATAAAAAGACACACGACTCTAAAAAGTTAATTCATGCAAAAAACAAAAGATTTAGACATTGTAAAACCATGAAAAAAACATTCTATTTGAGAGAGAACCAAGATGGCGGCATAGGTAAAACACCTATCTTGCTGTCATACTCAACAATTTTAATACTACAAATTAACGAAAGAACAAACACCTTCCAGAACCACCAGAAAGCTCACTGAGTGAAAATTCCACAAATAAAGTGAAGATAAGACACTGTGACTCGAAGGAGTGGTGGTGGACAGTGTTGAAAGATTCACGCAGAGAGAGGTTTGGAGCTCACGCCAGTGGAGAGGGCAGGCGGCTGAAAATTGGCCAGTTTTCTCGAACAGTGAGACACAGACGTCCCACTGGACTGATTCTCCAGCATTGGGCAAAGTCCAGGGAACCCACTATCATACGAGGTGAAAACTGGACAGGGGGAGGGCACGCCGAAACTCGGGCGCTGCAGGGGTCTTCCGGCTTGTGGAGAAGGCAGCTTGCGCGAACAACTCAGCTATGTGACCGCGCAGAGAGTGCTCTGCAACTCGCTCTCTCAGTCGGAAAACCATCAGACTGCTTTGTTTTACGACCCTGGTTGAGACATTGGGCATGCAGACTCATTTGAAGAGAGTCTGAATTCCCCGGCAGTTGGTGGAGCTCAACAGCGGCTGTCTCTCAGAGGTACTGGCAGCCATTGCCCCTGGCACAAAGTCCCTGGGGCCACATAGGGCGGAGCTAACGCTGTCTGCTTGGCCCGGAGACTCCACCCATCCAACCTGAGCACAGCTGAACTTCACAGACAATTGGCCTGGAGGTCAACCCCTCCAAGTGCTAACAACAATTAACCTGAGCTTAACTTCAGCAAGACTGTGCAACCCATATCCACCTCAGGTAACTGGGGAGGCTGAGCCACTGTCAGTAGTAGGAAGTCTACCACACAAAGCTAATTGACCAACTCAGGGAAGCAGCTACCATGCAGAGACATTGAAAGAAATCAGATGTGAAAGACATGGAGGGAAAAAAAAAAGACTGGACATGGAATTCAAAACCACGGTTATAGGGCTTCTCAAGAGGCTCCAACAAAAGGTCAAGGCCTATAAGGAAATAAGCGAGACCACAAAGGAAATGAATGAGTCCTGCAAGGAAATGAATGAGACCCTCAAGGATATGAACGAGACCTGCAAGGAAATGATCAAGACTAACGTGGAAATGAAGGAGACCCTTAAGGATATAAAGGAGACTCTCAAGGATATGAAAAAGGACCAACCAGAAATTAAGCATACACTGACTGAAATAAAAAATATTATACAAAGACCTAAAAGTGCTCTGGAACACCCCAAGAACCAAGTTAAAGATTTGAAATACAAAGAAGCAAAATCCACTCAGCTGAAAAAGCAAGAAACCAAAAGAATCCAAAAAATTGAAGATAGTGTAAGGGGCCTCTGGGACAACCTCAAGCATACCAACATCCGAATTATAGGGTTGTCAGAAAAAGAGAGAGAGCAAGACAATGAAAACCTATTTGAAGAAATAGTGACCGAAAACTTCCCACACCTGGTGAAAGAAATTGACTTAGGAGTCCAAGAAGCTCCCCGAACCCCAGTATATAAGAATCCTAAGAGGACCACACCAAGGCACATCATAATTAAAATGCCAAGAGCAAAAGACAAAGAGAGAATATTAAAAGCAGCAAGAGAGAAACAGTTGGTTACCTATAGGGGAGCACCCATACGATTGTCAGTGGACTTCTCAACAGAAACGATGCAGGCCAGATGGGAGTGGCAAGAAATATTCAAAGTGATGAACAGCAAGAATCTACAACCAAGATTAGTCTATCCAGCAAAGATATCATTCAGAATTGAAGGTCAGATGAAGTGCTTCGCAGATAAGAAAAAGCTAAAGGAGTTCATCACCACCAAATCAGTATTATATGAAATGTTGAAAGATATTCTTTAAGAAGAGGAAGAAGAAAAAGATAAAAGTGTAAATTATGAACAACAAATACACATCTATCAACAAATGAATCTAAAAATCAAGTGAATTAATAAGCTGATGAACAGGATAAACTGGTGAATGTAACAGAATCCCAGACATAGAGAGGGAATGGACTGACAACTCTTGGGGAGAAAGGGGGTGTGGGAAGTGCAGCAAGAGACTGGACAAAAATCATGCAACTATGGGAGAGGACAGTGGAGGCGGGTGAGGGCGAAGGGTGGGATGGGTACAGGTGGAGGGGAACTATAGGGGGAAAAAAAGGGAACAATGTAATTAATAAACTGAACAATAAAGATTAAAAAAATTAAAAAGCTTAAAAAAATAGAAAAGTAAAAAAAAAAAGACAGAAATTTCAAAAAAAACATTCTAATAAAATAGTAATATGCAAATTAACCATAACTTCTTTACACCCACAAGCCGTGCCCACCAGCCAATCAGGAGTGAATATGCAAATGACCCCTAACCAACATGGCTGTGGCCACTGAGAGCAGGAGGGAGGCTTGGGTTTTCCTGGCAATGGAGGAAGCCAAGCTTTCCACCTGCCCTTGCCAGCCTAGGCCTCCACTCCATGCTACAAAATTTCAATTATAAAAGGTAAATAAATTCCAACAGAAAAGGCTGTCACTACAGAGTGAGCAGAAGGCTTGGCTCTGCTCCAAGCTACAAAGTTTCAATTGTAGAAGATAAATAAATCTCAGATACCAGGGCCTCCTCTTGGGTTGCTGGGGAGTGTGACTAGCCTGCATACCACCACAGGCTGCTTGCCCAGGCCACCCCATATACCAAGGGAACCCACATCCTGATCTGGGACACCCTTCAGGACAAACCAGCTGGCCCCCAACCCATGCACCAGGCTTCTATTCTATATAATAAAAGAATAATATACAAATTGACCATCATTCCAACACACAAGATGGCTGCCCCCATTTGGTCAAAGATCCTGCCCCATGTGGACACAAGATGGCCACCACAAGATGGCCAGCAGGGAAGGGCAGTTGGGAGGGATCAGCCATGAAAAGGAGAGTAGTTGGAGGCAATCAAGCATGCAGGGGAGAACAGTTAGTGGTGATCAGACTGGCAGAGGAGGGAAGTTGGGGGTGATCAGGCCTTCAGGGAAGGGATATTGGGGGGGACCAGCCTATAGGGGAGGGCAGTTGGGGGGAACCAGACCTGCAAGGAAGGGCACTTGGAGATGATCAAACCTCTAAGGGAGGGCAGCTAGGGGTGATCAGGCTGGCAGAGGAGGGAAGTTGGGGGCAAACAGGCTGGTAGGGGATCAGTTAGACTTTAATCAGGCTGGCAGGGTAGTGGTTAGAGGGTGATCAGGCTGGCAGGCAGAAGCGGTTAGGGGCCATCATGAAGGCAGGCAGGTGAGCAATTGAGAGCCAGCAATCCTGGATTGTGAGAGGGATGTCCGACTGCCCATTTAGTCTCAATCCTACTGGGATTGGACCTAAATGGGCAGTTGGACATCTCTCGAGGGGTCTCAGATTGGAGAGGGTGCAGGAGGGTCCACCCTCCACCCCCCTCACAAATTTTGTGCACCAAGCCTGTAGTACAATATAACAGCTTGAGGCCACCTGGAGAACTCCAGGATAACTAGTGAGACCTCACTTCCAGTGGAGAATCCTCCATATTATTTACCACCTGGTGGTTGCAGTTAATCAAGTCAGTATCTCTGATTGGGCATCACCATGTGCCACATTCTGTCTAAATATCTTTCCTGACCAATTTCCTCTTCACCTGCATCAGCTCCCCAGCTTCCTCTCTGAATCCTCCCAACCTCATCTCATCCCAAAAACGTCTTTCAAATGGGTCAGTGTTGTTCCCCACTTAATTCAAGCCAAGAGAGATGTAATCTCTACCACATTTGTGCTGTCACCAACCAAAGTCCTCCAGATATTAGCTCTTGTCTGCCTCCCACTGTATGTTTGTGAAGGAGGACACTGATCTTCAGAGCCCCTTGTTCTTATTTTATGATCGCTAGCCTTTCCATTGCCGGCAGCAGTCCACAGTGGAGCCAAGCAGAACTACAAGCCTTGCATACTCCTCACTGAAGTTCAGTTTTTGCAGCCTTATTCTGAGGTAATCTGCAATCCAATTTGCTACTTAGTCTCTCCACACTCTTCTCAACATTTTAGATTTCTTTTTTTTAAAATATATTTTATTGATTTTTTACAGAGCGAAAGGGAGAGGGATAGAAAGTCAGAAACATCGATGAGAGAGAAACATCGATCAGCTGCCTCTTGCACGCCCCCTACTGGGGATGTGCCCACAGCCAAGGTACATGCCCTTGACCGGAATCGAACCCGGGACCCTTCAGTCCGCAGTCCGATGCTCTATCCACTGAGCCAAACCGGTCTTGGCAACATTTTAGATTTCAATGTGCCTTTTCTAGGCTGAATATCTGTGTTTTTACTCATGACACCCTAGGGCCTAGCTGACTTACTCCTCCATTGTTCACGGTCAAATCTCAAGTTGTTATTCCCCATCCATAGAGCTAGTCCTTTTCCCCTCCATTCCTTTGGGGCAGTTTCTCAATTATCATTGGTGTTCCCAGATCCTATCGCTATCAGGTTCATCTGTAAATTTAATTATGAAGCTATGCCCCCTTTGGCTTCATTTCATTCCACAGTACAAATGTTAATTATATATTCATTCTCCACAAGGCACCCTGGACTCCAAAGACACACGAGATATGATCTTCTGTAGCTATAAGAAAATGAAAAAATTAATTTTATTCCCATTGTTGAACCCCCTCACCTGATCATTAGACTCTCTAATCCTGAACTCAGATGTTTCTATGGCCACACAGTTACTTAAGAAATGGTCATTAGAAAGGGGAAGGCAGGAGAAGAAAAGGATGTCAGAGTGAATCTAGAAAATACCTTTAACTCAAGTTTTCCTGAAGGGGCCTGCCTTCCTACCCCAGGTTCAGTCTGTGCTCAAATGTACTTCCACCTTTGCAAGTGTAGACTATGAGCACAGCTCTTGCTCCCCTACTCACATGTGCGGTCCCAGTGTCTGAGTTTAGCCTTTCCCTTCTTCCTCCTGCACACCTCCCACCTTGTCCCTTCTATAGAGGGGACCATCCTAAAGTATGCCTTTGGAGAGACCATACTTTAGGTCTCTCACTATCCTGAAACCTAAAGAGGAGGTAATCATGGTTTAGCACATCTGTCACATCTCCTAACTATGAAGTCTTTCCAGACCCTTCAATCTGGACATTTCCTTTGTACTCCATCAAATTTGATGGCTCCAATATCCCTTTGCTCATGGTGCTATTTCAGAAGTCATGTGGGCTGTCTGTTTGTCTTATTCTGCTTGCCTTGTGAGCAGAAGTCATGTGGGCTGACTCTTTGTCTTGCTCTGCTTGCCTTGTGAGCAGAAACTGGGAGAACAAACCATTGGTATGTCAGTTGTCTTTATATGATCTCCCTTACCTAGAGTACAAAGGGTGCTCAGTAAATGTTCACTGAATGACTCCTCAGATAAATATTAGAGAGCATAAATTATCTTTTTGGACACTGTTCTGTATCACCAACAATTGTCTTTCACTGAGTCATTGATTTTCAATTTGTTACTTCAAACAGAATCTTATTTGTAAGATTCCAGCCCCAATATATGAATTACTAGAGGCCCTGTGCATGAAATTCATGCAAGGGTCAGTTCTTAGGCCTTGCTAGTGATCAGAGCCTATCAGGGTCTTCCAGCTGTCAGCTGGGGCTTTCCTGTGGTTGCCAACTGCTGGCCGGGGACTTTCTGCCTGCTGCCAGCTGTCAGCCAGGACCTGCAAGTGGGGGAGCGTAACCATGGGAGGTCGGCTGGCCATGGGGAGGAACCAGGGGAGGTTGCTCAGCCATGGGAGATTAGCTGTGGGAGCGCACCAGGATGGGAAATACACCTTGAGGTCCCTGTTAATCCCTACTGTGTGGAGAGCTTGGCCTCAGTAGGTGCCTGGGCAGGGGATGAGGCCGGAGGTCCCCTGTCAAGCCCCTCTGGATTGGGGGAGGGTGTAGCCTCAGGTCCCTGCTGATTGCTCTTTCAGCCTCCTGCTCACCATGCTCGGCCCCACCACCTGCTCTCACACACCGCACATGGCCTCCTGTGCACTGTGCTTGGCCCCACCCCGTGCCCCACGCTCGGCCCTGCCACCCGCTCCTAGTTGGCTGGTAGCATAGTGAAGGCATGGTCAAATTTATATATTACTCTTTTATTAGATAGGATACTAGAAACCCGTTGCAGGAAGATTCCTGCAGGAATAGGGTTTCCTGCAGCCTGAGCAAAGCTCCCTCCCTTCTCCACTGCTTCACTCCCTTCTCTGCTGCTTTATTCACTCCTGTCTCTGCTGCCTCGCTCCCTTCTACTCTGCCTCACTTCCTCCCTTCTCTCCTGCTCTGCCAGCTTCCCTCCCTTCTCCCTTGCCCCACTTGCTTGCTTCTCCACAGCTTTGGTCCCTTCTGCAGTTCTTGGCTTCCTTCTACACCATCTTCTGTGCAAGGATATGCAAATTAACTGCCATCTTGGTTGGTTAATTTGTATACTCGCTCTGATCAGTTGGTGGGTGTGGCTTGTGGGTGTAGTGGAGGTGTGATCAATTTGAATATTACTCTTTTATTAGATCGAATAGATAATAGTGGATATCTTCTTGTCCACATAGAATAGAGAGCCCTCAGAAAGCTCTTGCCTTACCCACTTGCCCCTTCCTCACCTCCACTCAAGCTAAAATACTTATTCCACATCCCTCCACATATGTACATTTTTCATTTCTTTAAAGGCTTAGACCAAATCTTTTTTCTCTCATGGTGACTTCTCTCTGATCAATCTATTTATGGGGCCATGCAATTTCTGAACTCCTAAAAGTGCTATTGTCTATTTTATTCTTTCATCATAAACTCAGTTTATACTAAAGGGCATTCACATTCACTGAAGCAAGGTAAAGGCCTCGTCCAGAGATATGCATTTTAAATATATTATCCCATTTAATCTTTAGGGGAAATGAGGAAATAGAAGCTCAGAGAGGTTAAGCAATTTGTTAAGGTCACAAAGTTATTCACTGGCAGTGCTAGGATTTAAACCAGGAGCTACCTGATTTATCGTTTCTTGTTTTTATTCTGCCATTATTGTACCTTTTCAACTAGATGGCAAGCTGAAGTGTAAACTTCATATCTACTTCTTTCTTGCCCTGCTCCATCCTTTACAGTGTCTCACCCAGTGGAAAAGTGTAATTAATCTTTTTTTCCAGAAATTAATTGGTTCTCCAAATATATCATACTGTTTCTCACCCCTTTCTCCTCTGACATCTAGAGGCTGTCGGCTTCCGAATAGACTATGGTCTTACTGTGTTTCTTGCTAAAGAAAGTGGTATTTCTGAGGCCTTCAAGGACAGATTTTCACTGCTGAAAATATTAAGTGCTTCTTCAAAAGGCTGGGAGGTGAGCAGGAGTTTCAGAGGAGGGAAAAACAATAGTGACCACCTCAAATGGAGCGGGAGACTCAGGCAGGAAACCGAAGGTGCTGTCAGAACAGCTATCTGGAGAAGGGAAAGTGGAAAGGAAAAAGGCTATTTGGATTTTTACCATTTGGGACCCTTTCCCCAATTTAACTTCTGGACTAAATTTTTAACAGCCCAGTAATAAAATCCTTGCTCTCAGTGAACTCTGGCCCCTCTGCCTGTTTGGGATGCCCCAGAGAAGGCTGCATTGTGTGCAGCAGCCCTGAGGGGACAACCAGTGGCCCAGGTCAGGTAATTGATTGGGGGAAGCCCCAGGGGCCTGGCCTGCCTGCCACCCACCTCACACCTGCATGTGAATAAACAGAGGCCTGACTTCTGCAAGAGCCCCTTCTCTGGCCTCACCCTTTGGGCCCTTTTACATGAAAATTAACCATAGTCTTAAAGTGAAGGAGAAGGTGGCTATTGAGCCCAAAGCCCTTGTGAGTACTTCCACATGATGAGTAGAGCCCTAGTAACTGTTGGCTAACTTTGGATTTATTACCTCTAAAAGTTCAGTTGTATGTCCTTGCTACAGTATATTTAACAATATTGTTAAAATGTCAGATGATTAAACACATTTTAATTTTCATATTTTGATTTGAATAATTTAAAGTTATTTTGGTGATTTTAATAGAAGTCTCACTTATCTTGGAAATATTTGCTTCAAATACTTGTGTCTTCTTTGGAAATATGATAGTCTTTAATGCCTGATATCTTTACAATTTACATGGATAACAAATTAAGCTTGCTCTTTAATGACCTTTGCAAAATGCAAGTAAGGACAGTAGGAACATTTTCGAGAACAAAATAACACACACACATGAGCAAAATGTGCTTTCAGAAGGGAATGGGGTGTTCACACAGTTGTGCTTTCTAACTGAGACAAATGAATATTTGTTTAAAAATTAAATATATTATATTATTTTTCTATTCATGGAGGAAAGTTGCTATTGTTATGGTAGATATAAAAATGTAAAATAAAACTCTTCATTTAAGTACTGAGTTAAATTCAATGTTTCCTATCAATTTCCTGATTCTTATGATCTTACATGTATGGATAAATATTTATTCTACATCCTTTTCTCTTTTACATTCTTATAAAAAATTGGGATGTATTGGGCAAAATACAGAATAAAAGTAGAAAGCCTGAAGAAAAGTTGTTTGTGGAGAGATGTTATAAATGAGTTAGTATACAAATAAACAAACCTAACAGCAGGAACCACTGAAGATAAAGTCAAAAGACAAAACAAAATCCAAAAAAAATTACCAATTATATCAAGAAGGTTTCCTTTCATTTATATGTGAAGAGTTATAACAAAGTAATAAGAAAATCTCCAAAAATCCAATTTTTAAAAATGAGCAAAGTAGATGGACTGGTCAGAGAAAAGGGACTAAATGTAGATCTGCATATTTAATATGAAAAGATACTGCCAACCAGATGGAAAAGATGAAAAAGAAAAATCTTATGTTGGGGGAAGATGGAGAAATATACTGATATGGGTGAAGAAATATACAGCTGTTATGGAGGACAATTTAGTCAAATCTGTCAAAATTGCTGATACATTTCATCATAAACTCAGTCTGTGATGAAATCACAATTATAAATATTTATCCCATGCAGATTATTTTAAACAATGAAGTAACATACATACAAAGTTATTTACTACAATACTGTAGTAGCAAAAAGTAATTTAAAAATGCAAATGGTGGTCAAAAGGGACCCAGTTAAGCAAATTATAATACAGCTCTATAGTTCTTTACCTGAAACCCTGTTATTTTATGGTGTTTGCATATCAGTATTTCTGGAAAATTAGAAAGCTAATGGAGTGCTTTTTAAAAAATGTAACAACCCAAAGGATTCTGAGGCAACACTCAATAATCAAATTCATTAATATTTCTGCAAAGGAACAATGAGCATTCATAATAAGTGGGAGAAATACAACAAATGTCAGTGCATGTTTTGCCACCAAGTGAATTTTCCACAACTTCAGGAAACTTTTGATTTCAGAACTTTTCTAAATTAGAAATTACAGATATGTAATTTCAGGCATTTTCATCTATACAATGGAATACCATAGAGCTGTAAATAAATGAAGAGACGGTTACCACACTAACAATATCCAGGATACACTAATTTTTAAAATGACATAACAGGAGCACCAAGATGGCGGCATAGGTAAAGACCTATTGTTCTGCCCCGCGCAATGATTTAAGAACTACAACATAACAGCAGAACAGACAGAACCCAGAATTGCCAGAAAGCTGGCTGAGTGAAAACTCCACAAATAAGAGTAAAGGTCTCTGAGACTCAGGAGCGGCGGGAGCACAGCCTTGAAGACGGAAACAGGTTAGGAACTGTCCTGGTCGCACGCAGGCTGGGGCTGGAGCAGCAACCCCGGCCGGATTTCTCCTACGGGGAGGGCGGAGACGTCCCACTACACGGACTCCCCAGCACCAGGCGAGGTCCGAGATCCGGGGTATGTGGAGACGTCCCACTGCACAGATTCCCCAGTGCCAGGAGAGGTCCGAGTTACGGGGGACGCACCCCGGAAGCGGGGCGCGGCAGAGGCTCTTAGTCACAAGGGTTGCACAAACCCGTGACTTGCCCCCTGGAAACTTGTCTCCTGGTTCCGGAAACCATCTATTTTACAATCCTGGGCTAGACTTTTGGTGTGCAGGCACATTTGGGGAAAGGCAGAGTTGTCTGGCAAAGGGAAGAGACTAGCGACTTTCTCTTGGAGGTGTTTGCAGCCATCCCCATCCAACAGAGACCCACGCACGCAAGCACTGCATAGGATGCAGCTGACACTGACGCTGCCTGTGCAGCTCAGAGACTCCTCACATCCAACCTGAACACAGTCTCCCTTCACAGCCAATCGGCATGGAGGTCAAACCCTCCTAGGGCTAACAACAACAAGCTGGGTTTAAATTAAAAAATACTGAATACAACCCATAAAGGATTGCAGTAAGAGTACCCACCTCAGGTACCTGGGGAGGCTGAGCCACTGTCCCTTTGAGGATATCTACCACATAAAGCAGCCACCATGCAGAGATATGGAAAGAAATCAGGTGTGAAAGAAATGGAGGAGAAAAGACAAGACATAGAGTTCAAAACCACGGTTATAAGGCTTTTCAAAAGGCTCCTACAAAAGGCCGATCAACTTAATGAGAATTACCAGGAAATAAACAAGACCAACCAGGAAATGAATGAGAATTACAAGGAAATGAATGATACTTACAAGGAAATGAATGAGACCCTCAAGGAAATGAACAAGACCTCTGAGGATAGGAACCAGACCCTCACAGAAAAAAAAAAAGGACCAACTAGAAATCAAGCATACACAGACAAATAAAAAATATTACACAAAGTCCTAAAAGCAGTCCAGAGGGCCACAAGAACCAAGTCAAAGATTTGAAATACAAAGAAGCAAAATCCACTCAGCTGGAAAAGCAAGAAACAAAAAGAATTCAGATAATTGAAGATAGCTTAAGGGGCCTCTGGGACAACCTCAAGCATGCCAACATCCGAATTATTGGGGTGCCAGAAAAAGAGAGAGAGCAAGTTAATGAAAACCTACTTGAAGAAATAGTGACTGAAAACTTCCTCCACCTGGTGAAAGAAACTGACTTAAAAGCCCAAGAAGTACACAGAACCCCAAAATATAGGAATCTAAAGAGGACCACACCAAGACATATCATAATTAAAATGCCAAGAGCAAAAGACAAAGAGAGAATATTAAAAGCAGCAAGAGAAAAACAGTTGGTTACCTACAGGGGAGCACCCTTATGATTGTCAGCAGATTTCTCAAAGGAAACGATGCAGGCCAGATGCGAGTGGCAAGAAATATTCAAAATAATGAATAGCAAGAATCTACAACCAAGATTCCTCTATCCAGGAAAGCTATCATTCAGAATTGAAGATCAGATAAAGTGATTCGCAGATAAGAAAAAGCTAAAGGCGTTCATTACCACCAAACCAGTATTATATGAAATGCTGAAAGATATTCTTTAAGAAGAGGAAGAAGAAAAAGGTAAAAATATAAATTATGAACAACAAATACACATCTATCAACAAATGAACATAAAAATCAAGTGAATTGATATTCTGATGAACAAGATAAACTGATTAATATAACAGAAACATGGACATAGAGAGGGAATGGACTGACAATTCTTGGGGAGAAAAGGGTTGTGGGAAGTACAGCAAGAGATTGGACAAAAATCTTGCAACAATGGGAGAGGACATTGGGGAAGGGGAGGGGAGGGTGGAGGGTGGGATAGGTACAGGATGGAGGGGAGATATAGGGGGATTAAAAAAGGGGAACAATGCAGTTAATAAACTGAACAATAAAGAAAAAAATACCAAAAAAATAAAAATTAAAAAAATTAAAAAATAATAAAATGACATAACAGTTTGTGGACAAAAGTTCAGAAAAAGAGTAAGAGAATGTATGCCTTTGCTTATGCAAGCCAAAGATGGCTCTGAAAAGGCTACATTGATGTCTGGAAAGAGAAACTGGGAGGGACCTAGGAACTATGTGGGTAGGTGAGACTTTTCACTGTATATGCTTGCATATCTGTTCTATGTAAGCATATTACTTATTCAGACTAAATAAAATAATATTTTCATTTTAATTGCTAAACAAAATGTGTGTAGATTACCAATGGATGACCAGGCTTTATCCTTATGAATTCCTCATGCACCATGCATTAAGTTCCAAGTCTAGGTGAGACACTAAGCATGGGTCATTGCACTGATTAAAACCAGCCACTGGAGGCAGGCATTAGTATCCCCATTGCAGAGATGAGGTAACCAAGGTCAGCTAGAACCACCCAGTAGTAAGTGATGAAACTGCCTGAAGCTGAGTTTTATGGCACAAAGGAAAATTTGGAAATGACAAGTAGGTGGTTATTTATTGAGAACATGTGTGGAAGTTATGACCAGATGATTATTCTTTTTTTCAACACAATTCTTGGGACATTTGAGATTCTTCTTGATTCTGAGTCTTCTAGACATGTCTCATTAGGAAGCCTGCAGAGAAGGGTTCTGTGTCCTGGGTGAAGATGGAGGAGAATTCCTCCACCATGAAGAGGGGAAGCCCTAAGGGGCTCATGTCTGTCCACTATGAACAAACTGTCTGGTCAGAGAATGTCCTCCCTTCCAGATTTCTCATGAGCACTGGCTGGGAAGAAAGACACTGTGGACTGAAAGTTGGTGTCCCCTCAAAAATGATATGTTGGAACTCTAGTCCTCAGTCTGATGGTATGTGGAGATGGGGCCTTTAGATGAAGTCATGAGGGTAAACCCCTCATAATGAGATTAACACCTTTCTAAGAGACATGAGAAGGCTTGCTTTCTCTCTTTATTTTCTGCCATGTGATAATACAAGACAACCATCTGCAAACCAGGAAGAAGGCCTCACCAGAAACCATATCTCTTGGCACCTTGATCTTGGACCTCTCAGTTTTCAGAACTATGAAAAATAGATGTTTGTTATTCAAGCCATCTGGTCTATACTAATTTCGATGGCAGCCAAAGCTAGCTCTCACTCTTGAAAAACTCACCTTCTGGTATCAAGTACTTTATATATATTTGAAATTATAACTTAAAATTCATCAAAACTAACACATACCAATTGGATTATTCAGTATTCATGTTTTATGATTGAGAGAAGAAACATAGGGCAACACATATTTTTCTCAGATTCAAGTACACAGTAGGTCTAGACTCACTGATATGGGAAGGACTGATGGATTCAGTATCAGTACCAAAATATTTAGAGTCTCTCCCTTGCCAGAACCCTAATAGGCCATGCATCTCCCCATCACATTCCCATCCACCAGGAACAGGAATCATATGGGAGGCTTTGAATTGAGCTGACCTTTAGCCAATGACTCCAGAAGAAGTAAGGAAGAAGTATTGAGCTCTAACAACTGATAAAGACTTTGAAGCTGGACTTCTAGGTAATCAACAACAATCTCTGTTCATCCTGGGACTGTCCCAGTTTTAGCATTGAAAGTTCCATCTTCTGGGGAATCCACCAGTACTGTTCAAATCCCAGCTCTATCACTTCTTAGCTATGTGACTAAGCAAATTACTTAACAACTCTGTATCTCACACGTGGTTTCTCCACATGTAAGATAAGGAGAATAGCCCTAGATAGTTCCCAGCATAAGCCTGCAGACTGAGGGTTCACAGGTTCCATTCCATGACGTCAAAGGCACCTATCTCAGTTGCAGGATCAATCCCTGACCCCAGTTGGGGCATAAGTGGGAGGCAACAAATTTATGTGTCTCTCTCACATCAATGTTGTTCTCTCTGTGTCTTTCCTCCTCCATTTCAATGGAAATTCAATGGAAAATAGTATCCTTGGGTGAGGATTAACAAACAAACAAACAAACAAACAACAATAAAAAGATAGAGAGAATAATAGTACCTGCCCCCAGGATTAAGAAGGTTAAATGAGTATTTGTCAAGTGCTTAGAATAGTGCTTGGGAAGAGCTCCATGTTTTTGTTGAGATAAATTATTTTGGAGCCTGTTGCGCTATTGTTATAGTTTACAGCCAGTGTGTGCAGCAAGCATTGAGCACTCTTAAACTGCATGGACGTGTTGGTGAAGATGGAAGCACAAGGAAATAAGTAACTTTCACCAAGCCAGTTATTCCATGAGTCAATATACCATAAAACAGGGCAAAAGGACAGCATTTCATTTATCTCAGTTTGGCCTACCCATCTGATCCTTGCCTCTTGCTCTGACTAGCTAGCACATAGTGGGCTCAAAATAAATGTGAAATGAATTCATAACTCTTTTTTTTAAATCCTCACCTGAGGGTATGTTTTTATTTGTTCTAGAGACAGAGGAAAAGAGAGGGAGAGAGAGAAAAATATTGATGTGAGAGACAAATATCAATTGATTGTCTTCCATAAGCTAACCAGAGATTGAACCCACAGCCTTGGTATGTGTCCTAACTGGGAATCAAACCCACAACCTTCTGGTGTATGGGGTGACACTCCAACCAACTGAGCCACACTACCCAGAGCAGAATGCATAACTTTTTCTCACAGGGGCCTATTGAGGATTGCTGGAAGGACTTTGTAGTTTTTCTTTCTCTTGTTCATTTGCAGAGGAGTATAGCTAATGCTAAGGCTATGGGCATACTACTTTCCTATAATGAGATTTCCTGACACCATAAAATGAAGCAACTAGAGAGAAAAGAGAAGGGTACTTTTCTTTGGCAGGTACTTATGATCTTGAATCTGTGAGTGACCTGAACAGAGAAATGTATGCATTAATCATAAAATGGTCAACACTCTGGACACAGGGAGCCTTGAGAGCCTGTAGCACAGTTTAGAGGCATTTGCACAGTCGTTCATATGCCTACAATCAGTCACTTCCCTACCTGCCAAAAACCTGTCTGCGCTCTTGGGATCTGCCAACCAGGACACCTGGGCCTGCCTGCTGAGTTCCACCCTAGCCAGTCCTGAGTCAATGGTGGGGCCAGTGGCCGAACCACAAACCTCACCATGGGCAGGCAAGCCTGTGCAAGTCTCCACTCCTGCACTGCTTAACCAGCAGCATATGTTTTTTTGGCTAAAGGTGTTTAAATGAATCACTTTTTCCATATTACTTTGAAAAGTTTATTTCATCAGCACAAAAATGTTTAGTAATATTATTTGGGTATTAAAAAAAAGAAATCACTATTTCAAAGTTGTTTTTTTTTTATTCATTTAAGAAAAAGAACAGTGATATTTAACCCTTTCTTCAAATGATGGGAGTGACTTCGATTTCAGAGGAACAGTGCTTTGGAAATCAAACAGCACTAATATCTGTACCAAAGCAGAAAGGAAGGCTTATTCCTGCAGACCTGTCCTGGTGTAAGATGACAAATTGAGTTTGGTATGAGTGCTGATTGTAATCAAATAGAGCAGGCTCACTGCCCAGGCAGTTTGCAGGTCACTGATGTACCAAGAGCAGAGTATGTGCTAATGCCACTCCCAGGGCTGGCAGATTCTGAAGCTGTCACAGCTTCTTTCTTCTGGAGAAAGAACCACATTCCCTGAGGGGCAAACACTTAGCTGGAAAATCTTCAAGGAACTCTTATGCTGGGCTAAGAGATTGAGCCTTTAACCTCTCCTTGCATTCAACAGAAAGCACTCCTCTCTGATAGTTTTCACTCTGAGCAACAAAATGAGACTGCTGTAAGGGGTAGAAAGCAGGCCTGCTCTGACTTGCATTCTGATAGGCCTAGGATAAAGAATATAAAGTGAGGCCTGACTAGTGTAGGTCTAGATATTTAAAGGTTATACAAGAAGGATAACAAATTATTAAATGTGTTTACAATTCTTCCTTGATAAATACACTAGGAGCCCAGTATATGTATAAATTTCACAGACTCAGAGTTCTGCTCCGCACATGAGGTCAGCTTAGGGAAAGCTGGGACCTGTCTCCTAGCTCCCAGACTGTGAGCCATCCTACTGCCCTTCCCTCTCCCGGGCTCTGTCCAATATCACAAACAGCACACATCCAAACTGTGCCCTCACTGTCCATACAGCCCTCACCAACCACATCTCAATGTAAGACACCAAATTGCCTACAGTCCCTGGAAAGGGGTTTGGCCAATTTGGGTAGACATCTAGGGTTCCGGGTCCCAGCTACCCAGGGGCAATCTAGGAGAGGGAGTACAGGCTTTGAGTGTTCACATGGACCCTGTCCCCTGAGATAGGTGTTGGAAAAGGAGAACCCAGAGGTACCCTCTCGGGAACAGGGCCCAGGTGAGCCTCATGCCCAGGCCATCAGCACTGAAGAGCACAAAGAGGGCAAAGCAACAGGTGATATCTGGTCAGCACTGAGTTCCTTGACACAGTGGCAACTTTTGTGTCTAGGAACTGGGAGAAAGTAGGGAGAAAATGGATAGGAAGCATAAAAAATTATGAGTCATGCTTTGCTCAAGGGGTGTGAGTAAAAGAAGGCAAGCATTTTATGCTAACAATATGAATCAGGGTCAGCTATTTGGGAATTGGCATGGGCTGAAATGGTGGATCAAACTTTTTATGGAGATATCCCCTGTTCTCCACACACATGATGTGAAAGATAGGCCAGACATTAAAGTAACCACAAGGAACCTAAAAATATTTTCTTTATAGGTGTGGGACTTTGAAGAGCTTTTCTTTTAAAATTATGGGGGAGGGATGGCATCTTAATCAAGCCGCCTTTCAAAGTCCTAATGGTTTTCAGGTTTTCCCAAGAGCTTTCTATAAAACCAGAAGACACGCATGAATTTTTTAAAAAAATGTAAGCACATATGGGAGAAAAATAGTACAAAATGCCTAAGGTATAATGAAAAAAAAAATCAAGAGCAGAGGAGCAAAAGACAAGTCTGCGGATGAGAGCAAATGAGGCACCGAGCAGCACAGTGTGGGGCGGTGGCCTCGTGCGGCCCCTGCAGACTGTGCTACGACGCAAACTGTGTTAACACTTTAGTTCCGAGAAATGCAAACTCTCGTTCTTCCTGTATTAAATTTTGGCCATATTACACAAGGCAGCTTGTGTTTCTCCTTTTGGGAGAATCACACAAGATCTTTCTTCTCACCTACGTATGTGCCCTTAACCTTGTCCCCATATCCAAAGCACAAGAAGACAACGATACACCGAGAAATTTGAAGAGCAGCATGAAAATAATTATGAGTTGAAAGGATTTACCTCAAAAGTTTAAAGCTGTATAACCTGGCCAAGCAACCACATGGTTACAAGGAAATATGACGGTGGTTGACATGAAATGAGCCTTCAGAGGGCGCAAACAAAGGCTGGGGCTGCTCCAGGGGAAACGTAAGTCCACTGATGTGAGAGAAAACATTGACTCAGTTTGAAAGGAATTTATATTTTGGGAAGATCAACTATCTGTTGATAGTTTCTCAAGGAAAGTGATGGCACCCTGCTAATTTGCCTCATTTGAAACTGGTTTGTCTAGGAAAATGGAAAAGCTGTCGCAGGGAGTATATAGCAGGCAAGAGGTGGATCACCTTCACAAGTCATGCTCATTTTTCATCTCTATCATTTTTCTATCCTGTTCTCTCCCATTCTCATCTCCATTCTTTTGCCAAGCACCCACTCTGATCCACAAAATCCTCTTTCATGGAAAACATTTTCTAGGTTAAGGGAAGGGAAGTGCTGGCCAATGCCTTAGGATTATGAGTGGGATGGATAATTGGTCTGCATCACCCAGGCCTTTAAAAACCAAGAAGGGTTTTCATCCCAGGTTAGCCTCCTCTGCAGATCTGGCTTCTCTGTGTCTACTGCTCTGCACCCTAGGGCTATATCTGTAAGATGTTGACACTTAAAATGTTCACACCCCAGTTCAGGCTGAGATGATCAGCCGCTAAGAGAGTTCCCATCTCTGCAAGGAGCCTGAGCAACAGTCTCTCACACCTTCATAGCAGGGCTATGGCAATTTCCCTAATGTTTTTTCAAGGGCTTTTATTTTTATCCAAATAGCTCCTAGCACTGCCAAGTAAAAGGAGAGGTGTCGCTCTCATCCAAACTATAAGTGAGCACTATGGTCTTAAGTGAATCCAATTGAGAGAGAATTTTGCTGGAAGGCCCAAATAGCAAACCAATTTTTCCAGATGTCAGAAAGCCTGAGGTCTGCATGAAGGAAAATGCAGCATTCTGGACTTTTCATTTGGTTTGTCCGTGGAAGAAGAGAGATGAAAGGTTTCATAAAGAAAATATTTGATTCTACTCATGCTGGTTTGTGTTCTGAGGGCACCCTAACAGCCCCTGATTTTATATTTTAGAAACACACTCTTGTGTGAGAGCAGAAATTATTCTGGGAAAAACAGGACTTGGACTCTGGGTTTTATTTATTGAAATAAAGATTGCAGAAATAGATAGAGATGGAACAAGTGGTTATGTAATATGTTCCTTATTATAACCTTGTTGCCAGCACTTACATAAAAAAAAGTAAGAAAATTCCCGCTCGGAATCCCAGAGGACACTAGGGTCTTAGGGATAGCTGCTGATGCATGTTGGAGACAAGCTGGCCAGAGAAGAGCTTGGTGGCTAAAAGTAGAACCAGGTCATGCAACTAAAATCTAGTCACACTGTGTGGAAACAAAACAGCATCGGGCTCTGCTCATGCTTACTCATGAAGAACTCAGCTTATTTTCCTACAGTTAGAAAGCACCTAAAACAAATAATAAAACCCAAAGAATGAGATAGATTTTCTAATCATAAAATATTAACAACAATAAAGCTACGACCTGATACCAGATGTGTTCTCTTCCCATTCTCCTTCACCTGCATTTTTAACTCACTGCTTCTTTCCTGAGTCTCTGTTTTTTGCTTGTCTCCTATATTTCCTATCAAAACCCAGTTTATCGGGCAAAAGTGTATCCTCTGTCAGAAGGAAAGTTTTGTTTTGTCCCTTCCACGTAGCTACATATGCTTGCCTTCTTTTCAGGGTTCCTAACTCTTCCCATAGTTTGCATGCACCCTGCTTGTTAGTAAGTAAATTGACACGAGACCCTGCACCTGCCAAAATGCCCCTGGAGTTTAAAGAGGGGGTTTGGGTTCTAGTGTCACTCTGACTCTAAATTCCTCTCTTGTCTATTTCTTTAAAAATGTTTTATATGTTTTTATTGACTTCAGAGCGAGGAAGGGAGTGGGAGAGAGAGAGACAGAAACATCAATGATGAGAGAGAATCATCAATTGGCTGCTTCCTGCATGCCTCCCACTGGGGACTGAGCCCACAATCCAGTCAGGTGCCCTGACCTGGAATTGAAGCATGACCTCCTGGTTTATGGGTATGTACTCCACCACTGAGCCATGATAGCCAGGCTGTTGCCTATTTCTTACCTCTGGAATGGGCTGATCCTTTTTTGCACTAGATACCCCTACACAGAGTATCCTCTCCATTCCATTTATGTCCCCAGCAGCAGACTTTTATTGAACGCTGGAGTTTCTGAAGTCAGGCAAGCAATTACAATGCAAAACAGTACAGAAAACAATTTAAAATCTGACATCTTGTACCTAAGATTACCGTGGGCATTCTCACTGTCGAAGTGAACATCACCCATTCCCAGATTATATTCTGTGTATTTCTTTGGTCCTCTTTCTTGTGCCTGTGTACATCTTCTTTACCAATTTCCAAACTCCTAATATCCTCCCTCTTGGTCTACCTAAGGAAAATTTGATAGATTCTAATCTTATTATGTAGATTAACAGTGTTTTAAGCTATAGAGCCAGAATGCCTAAATTGAAATTCCAGCACTATTACTTAATTGCTGTCTAACCTTGGGCAAGTCACTTAACCTCGCTGAACCTCAGTTTCTCATCTGGAGACTGAGGATAAGACTAGTACCTATTTCAGAGGGCTGTTATGAGAATTAAATGAGTTGATATGTGTAAACTACTAGAATAATGTATGGCATATGGTAAACATTCTATAAGTGTTCGTTACTGTTATTTTATTGACTTCACCTCAGTATCTTCCTGGCCACACTCTCGTTACTTTTTTACATTCGAATGCTCTAAACAGAAATAAGTTTATTTTCTAAAGAAGATTTTGTTTGTTAATCTGAAATGAACATTTCTGCTTCCTAAATGGTTAGTCACAACTTCTACAAAGTAAGTGGAAGAGCTGGATACTTTTGGCAGACTCTCCATGAATGGTGGCCTACCAGCCACTTCTGATGCTGCCGTTCATTCATTGCTAAACAAGCATTTATTGTGTACTATATTAATTTATTAAAACTTCTGTGTCAATTTACTTATTAACAAACCTAGTAGCTAAAAACAACACAAATTAATTCTCTCATAGAACTGGAGGCTAGAAGTCTGAAATGAAGATGTCAGCAAGACCAGGCTCCTACTGAAGATACCAGGGAAAGATCAGTTTCAGGCATTGCTCCTAGCTTCTGGTAGCCTCAGGTATTATTTGGCATGATTTGTCTTTTCCATGTGTGTCTTCATGTCAGCTTCCTCTTCTTAATGTAAATTTAAAAAAAAAATTATATTGATTTCCGACAGGAAGGGAGAGAAAGAGAGAGAGAAACATCAGTGGTGAGAGAGAATCACTGATCAGTTGCCTCCTGCATGCCCTATACTGGGTATTAAGCCAGCAACCCAGGCATGTGCCCTTGACCATAATCAAACCCAGGACCCTTCAGTCCTCAGGCTGCTGCTCTATCCGTTGAGCCAAATTGGATAGGAGAAAAATAATAAATAAAGATGTGGGGAATAGCTCCATGAAGAAGAAGAATGATGTTGATGAGTTGAGCATCATGGAAGGTTTGGTGTTGCTGCTTTTTATCAAGTGATCAGGAAAGATCCTCTGTTAAGATGACCTTCAAACAAGAGACCTAAAAAGTGAGGAAATGAGATATTGGGAACTCTTCAGAAAGAGAGTTCCAGGCAAAGGACAATAGGTGTGAAGTCCCTGAAGTAACTTTGCTTGAGTTTTCAAGATGCAGCCAACAGGCTAGTGTGGCAGGAGGGAAGGGAATGGGGAAAAGGCAGGAGGAAATGGCGTTAGAGTGCAATGGGGCTGAGAACTTGCATAGAGGGTCTGATAAAGAACAATGGTAAGTTTATTTTTGGTTTTTCCTCTGAGTCTATTTGGGTTATTATAACAAAAACATAAACAACATAAATTTATTTCTCACAGTTCTGCATGCTGGAAGTTCAAGATCAGAGTGCTACATGGTCAAGAGAGGACTCTTATCCAGGCATGGACTTCTCATTGTAACCTCACATAGCAGAAGGAGCAAGGGAGCTCTCTAGAGCCTCTTTTATAAGAGTACCAATCCCGTTGATGAAAGCTCTATCCCCAAGACTTAATCATCTCCCAAAGGCCCCACCTCCTAATCTCTTGTGAAATGGAATTTCTGCTTGAATTTTTAGAGAAAGCATTCAGACCGTAGCAGATGTGAAACCTCTGGAGTATTTTCAGCAGTGAAGTCACAACTGGATCTATGTTTTGGAAGCATCACTCCAGTTTCTCATTGAAAATCAATTGATAGTTGGTCAGGGGTAGAGCCGGGGTAGCACTCATGACCCAAACTTTACATAAAGAAGCGGCTGTTCTTCAACCTCTCAGGTTCATACAAAGGCCTGTATGCCCCTCTTCTAGAAACAGAACCCCTACTTCTGTGGAAAACCTACACCATGTGGGTCAAGTGTTGATGACCCTCTCAACCCCCATCCACATGGGTAGCGATGGAGCCAGGCTTGGCCAATTAAATAACTGTCTGGTCTTACCTCAAGTTTACAGGGAGGCTGAACCAAATAGAGGCAATTAGAGACCTTCGTTGACTGGGCTTGCTGAGCTCATAGACAAGAAGCCTATGCATGCAGGGTCGGTAAAGAGTCCTGGGATTGCTGGGACCATCATGTTCACCATCTAGACAGAACTGTCCAAGAGGTGGGGAAGCAAATAAGTCCTCCCTTGAATTCTCACTATATTCTAGTCATGCTTCTAAGATATACAGGTGGATCAACTCACTTAATCCTCACAACCACTGCTATTATTCCATAATTCAGATGAGGAAATGAAGCCTGTGAATGTTAAAACAAACCTCCCCGAGGTCATAACACTAGAAAATGGGGCAGCCTCGATTTGAACCAATGATTTTTTGTTCTAATAGCCCAAGTTCTTAATCCCCACTCTCTAGACTCTCCAGATTACAGTGTTAAAATGGCCTTAACGATTATTAAATTTAGTGGTTCTCAACTCTATTACACCCAAATACCTTTTATAATGAATGTTTCTTAACATTTCATTTAACACTAGAGACCCGGTGAACAAAATTCATGCATAGGAAGGGTCCGTAGGCCTGGCCGGTGATGAGGACCAACCTGTGAAGTGACTGGTGGGACAATTGGGGTGTCCCCTCTGGCACCCGTCTTGACCAGTCTGGCACCGCCTGCTTGAGGGCCCTGCCCCTCGCCACTGCTGCTGGTCACCTCCCTTAGCAGAAGGTGATTGGTGAGGTGATTAGGGGAGGGGAAGGGGATAGCATCAGCCTGCTCACCTGCCAGTTCCACCCCCCAATCATCCCACCACTGCTGCCAGTTGCCTCCCTCTGTGGGGGGAAGAGGGAACTGCTGGCACCTTTCTTGGCAGGCTGGGATCTATGAGCTGGGGGAAGCTCCTGCATTGAGAGTCTGCCCCCTGGTGATCAGTGCACATCATAGTGACTGGTTGTTCCACAGCTTTACACTGTTTTGTTGATTTGCATATTAGGCTTTTATTATATAGGTTTCTAAAATGAAACCCATAAACATAATTTACTTGCACTCATAATTCTAAAATAATCAATATCTTTACCTAATTATAACATAAAAATAAAATAAAACCACTTTCTAAATTGAAAAAGCATGCATTTTACTATATAAATTTTCAAGGATGACTTCTTCAAAAGATATAAAATCAGATACTATAGCAGAAAAAACTGAGGTCTTAAAATGGGAAAAAAATTTATAGATTACTGAATGTGCTATATGGCACATTTTTCTGAGCTATTTCTACCTTTTACTTATTGCCTTTGAACTAAAACTACATTTTTACAAAAATAGCAGTACTGGGGAGAGGGAAGATGGTGGCAGGCAGGATAGAGGTGAGGAAGAGGATTTGAGTGAATGTTGGGGTGAAAGGAGAGTGTGTGGATGTGTGTGGTGTGTGTGTGAGAGTGAGGGACAGTTAAATCCAGCAGGAGTAGCAGGGGATGGCAGACCATGCTCTCCTGGACAGGGATCACCTACCACCGCTATAGGCACTCTGGGCTGCATGCCATCTTGAAGGGGAGAATGGCCTCTATTAGGAACTCATCAACACCACCACCCAGACAGACCTTCTACATTGCCTGTGACTTGGCAGCCACTCTAGCCAAAATCCTGCTGCCCCACCCACAGACTTGCAGACCCTAGGACTTCCACCTCCAACAGTGCATGCTCCCACAGCAGTAAGTGTAACTTCCCTCTCCCCAGCGGCTGACCTCCATATGCCACAGTTGCCCATTTCCAGTGCCAAGAGATGGGGAAGCAAATGAGTCCTTCTTATATTCCAGGCATGCTTCTAAGAAATGCAGGTGGATCAACTCACTTAACCCTCACAACCACTGATATTATTCCATATTACAGATGAGGAAATGAAGTCTATAAATGTTAAGGCCTTCTGAGCCCACCACCCCACAGGCCGATTTTGGATGCTGCTGCTGGGCACATTCCTATCCAAGCAAGAGCTCACTGTCCCTGCAGTAGAAATTCTGAACTCCTCATTTCTGGATAACTGCCCACAGACACCTGGGTCATGTGGCTTCAGCGCCAGGGCCCCACTGAGTGTATGAGCGCACCACCACTGGGTGCACAAGGCACAATCCCAACTGCCCCAGCAGATGGCTCCAGGACATCTCTGTAAGCAGCCATTGGGCATGCATATCCAACCAAGGATGCACATTCTCCGAAGCAGAAACCTGGACTTCTCCCTCTGCAGAGCCAGTGGAACACCACAATTGCTCCAGTCCAGTGTATGGGCACCACAAGCATACACACCTTGCAGATGGCTCCTGGGTCCCACTGTGCTGCCACTGAGCATGTGCCTCTCAACCAAGGACATATGGCTCCATCAGTAGGAACCATGACATCCCTCTACCAGCTACCTACTCTTGGCAGCTTAGAGAATTACCGAGGATTTGCCTTCCTTAACAAGGTCACATTGTTTCAGCCATAGACCCTGCGATTCCCACATCCACAGCTGCTGGATCCTGAACCCCCTTGTGATTCAGAGAGAGAAATCACTTTGTTTAGAGTCCCACTGCCTAAACCACAGATTATGAGACCCCCCCCCCAACTGTCACTGGCTCCAGTCCCCTCATAGTGAGTTGCAAAGTGATGCTAATCCAGCGAGAGTCGGACCACACCAGCCAAAGCTACGGTACCTGAGCCACAGGCCCCAAGACTCCCTCCTCCTAGGCTTTGCACTCTGGGAACCCACAGTGAGACCTCAGACAACCTTTTCCACAAGAGCCAGAACCACAATCACATCGAAAACAGTTTGTACAACGAAGCTGGGGTTGAGTCACATTGCCAACCTGAGACGAGAATTCATCCATGAATAAGCAATTAATATTCAAGATCCAACTACATTATGAAAACCCAGATAGCTCAAGTAGGGAGCTCCACTACATCACCAACCCCAGGAGACCTGAGAGACCACACCTCTAGCACCACCCCCAAAAGAACCTGGGAAGCAAAGCAGTTGGATCTAAAAAACAGAAACAATTAAAATGTTACAGCAGAAAATGGGGAGACAAAAAACAACAACAACAACAATCCCCAAAGGAAAGAAAAAGAGGAATCACCAGAAAGGGAATTAAATGAAATGGAGGCAAGCAACATGTCCTGGAAAGAATTCAGAATGATGCTTATCAGGATGTTCAAATGGTTGGATGACAGATACACAAAACTCAACGAGAATTATAAGGAGCTGAATGAGAATGAGAATGTAACCAACATGAAAAGGAACCAAAAGGAAATGAAGAATGACATAGCTGCAATAAAGAATACAATGGAAGGCTTAATGAGTAGACTAGAAGAAGCTGAGGACCACATCAACAAATTAGAAGACAAGGTAGGAAAAATACACAAACACAGCAACAACTGAAAAAAAAAACACTTAAAAAACAAGAGGAGAGCCTAAGGGAGCTTTGGGAAAACACAAAAAGAAACAACATCTGCAAAATAGGGATCCAGAATGAGAGGAAAATGAACAAGGAATAGAAAAACTGTTTGAAGGAATAATAGAACACTTCCTTGATATTGGCAAGAAAAAAACACACAAGTCCAAGAAGCACATAGAGTCTCAAACAAGATGAACCCAAAAAGCCCAACACCAAGACACATCATAATTAAACTGGCAAACACCAATGGCAAAGTAAGAATCTTAAAGGCTGCCAGAGAGAGACAGAAAGTTACCTACAAGGGATATTTCATTAGAATGTCAACTACTTTCTCAGCAGAAACACACCAGGTCAAAAGGGAATAGGATGAAATATACAAAGTGATGTAAAGCAAGGGAATGAATCCAAGAATACTATACCCAGCAATGCTATCACTCAAAATTGAAGGTGGAATCAGGAGATTCACAGACAAAAAAAGGGCTAAGAGAGTTTATTACCACCAAGCCATCAATGCAAGAAATGCTAAAGGGACTGCTGTAAAAAGAAGAAACAGAAAGTCAAGAAGAAAAACAAACATCAAGAATAAAAGTGATGACAAACAAGTACTTATCTTATCTAATAAAAGAGTAATATGAAAATTGACTGTCACTCCAATACACAAGATGGCCTCCCCCATGTTGTCAAAGATGGCCACCCCCATGTGGACACTAGATCACTGCCACAAGATGGCCGGCAGGGGAAGGCAGTTGGGAGGGACCTAGGCCTGAAGGGGACTGAAGTTGTGGGGGGAATCAGGCCTGCAGGGGAGGGCCGTTGAGGAGACATAGCTTTGCAGGGAAGGGCAGTTGGGGGAGACCGAGGCCTGCAGGGAGGGCAGTTGGGCCCAACCAGGTCAGCAAGGGAAGGCAGTTAGGGGCAACCAGGCCAGAAGGAGAAGGCAGTTAGGGGTAATAGGGCTGGCAGGAGAACAGTTAGGTATCTATCAGGCTGGCAGGAGTGTGGTTAGGGAGTGATCAGGCTGGCAGGCCTAAATGGGCAGTTGGACATCCCTTGATGTTTTTCAGATTGGAGAGGGTGCAGGCTGGGCTGAGGGACACCCATCCCCTTCCTCCTCCCCCCACCCCCTCCACATGAATTTTGTGCACCGGGCCTCTAGTCAATAATAACATTAAATATAAATGGATTAAATGCTCCAATCAAAAGACATAGGGTACTTGAATGGATAAGAAAATATGACCCATATATTTTCTGACCCACCTCAAAACAAGGATTCACTCATACTGATAGTGAAAGGATGGCTAAAAATTTTTTTTCAGGCAAATGGAAATGAGAAAAAAGCTGGAGGTACAATACTTATATCTGACAAAATAGACCTCAAAGTAAAGACCATCACAAGAGATAAGTAAGGCCACTTCATAATACTAAAGGGATCAATTCAACAATAGGATATAACTCTAATAAATATATATGCATCAATATAGGAGCATCCAAATACATACAACTTCTGAAAGATATCAAGGGAGAGATCAATAGCAATACAATCATATTAGGGCACTTTAATACCCCACTGACACCACTGGACAAATCCTCTAAACAAAAAAATCACCAAATAATCAGCAACCCTAAATGACTCACTAGATCAGATGGACTGAATTGACATCTTCAGAACATTTCACCCCAAAGCTACTGAATATACATTCTTCTCAAGTGCACTTGGGACATTTTCAAAGATAGATTACATTTTAGGACACAGGCAAAGTCTCTCCAAATTCAACAAGATAGAAATCATAACAAACATCTTCTCAAAACATAATGGCATGAAACTGGAAATCAACTATAATAAAAACAATGAGAAAAAAAAAGCAAACACTTAGAGAATAAATAGCATGCTATTAAACCATGATTGGTTGCCAAAGAGATCAAAGAGATTGCTATTACCAAAGAGATCAAATAAGAAATAAAAAGCATCCTGGAAATAAATGACAATGAAAACACAACAATCCAAAATATATAGGACACGATGAATGCAGTCTTGAGAGGGAAGTTCATAACTCTACAGGACTACCTCAAAAAACAAGAACAAATGGTAATAAATTTTCTAACCTTGGAATTTAAAAAGTTAGAAAGAGAGCAACAAGAAAAGCCCACAGTAATAAGAAAAAAGGAGATAATAAAGACCAGAACATAAATAAATGACATAGGGACCAAAAAAAAAAAAATACAAGAGTTCAATGAAACCAAGAGCTGGCTCTTTGAAAGGATAAACAAGATTATGAACCTCTAGCCAGGCTCACCAAGAAACAAAGAGAGAGGACCCAAATAAACAAAATCAAAAATGAAAGAAGGAAAGTAACAACTGGCCCTATAGATATACAAAAGATTGTAAAATAATACTATGAACAACTCTACTCAAAGAAACTGGACAACCTCGATGAAATGGACACATCTTAGAAAAATACAAGCTTCCAAACTTCAATCAGGAAGATTCAAAAAATCTGAATAACCCAATAACTACTTATAAAATTGAAATGATAATCAAAAAGTTTTCAGCCAACAAAAGACCTGGACCAGATGGCTTCAAAGAGGAGTTTACTGAACATTCAAAGAAAAACTAAAACCAATCCTTCTCAGATTTTTCCAAAAAATTCAAGAGGAAGGCACACTTTCAAGTTGTTTCTATAAAGCCAGCATTATCCTAATTCCAAAACGAGATAAAGACACCACAAAGAAAGAGAATTCCAGGATAATATACCTGATGAATATAGATGCTAAAATTCTCAACAAATTTCTAGCAAACCAGATCCACCGTTATATTACAAAGCTCATACATGATGACCAAGTGGGATTTAATCCAGGAATGCAAGGCTAATATAATACCTGCAAATCAATTAATGTGATACATCACATAAACAAATTCAGAGACATAATCATATTAATTGACACAGAAAAGGCATTTGAAAAGTCCAACACTCTTTTCTGATAAAAAGGATCAGCAAAGTAGAAATAAAGAGATCATACCACAACATAATAAAAGCCTTATATAACAAACCTACAGCCAACATCATACTCAATGGGAAAGAACTAAAACCATTTCCCCTAAGAACAGGAACAAGACAGGGATGCCCACTTTCACCACTCCTGTTCAACATAGTACTGGAAGTCTTAGCCACCACAATCAAACAAGAAGAAATAAAAGGCATCCAAATTTAAAAGATGAAGTAAAACTGTTCTTATTTGCAGATGACATGATACTGTACATAGACTCCATCAAAAAATTATTAGACTTAATAAATGAATTTGGCAATGTAGCAGGGTACATAATTAATGCCAAGAAATCTATGATTTTTTTATATACCAATAGTCAACTTACAGAAAGAGACATTAAAGAAAAAATCCCATTTATCATTCCACCAAAAAATTTAAGATACGTAGAAATAAACTTAACTAACGAGGTAAAAGACCTCTACACAGAAAACTATAGGACATTGAAAAAACAGATAGAGGAAGACAAAAATGAATGGAAGGAAGAGCATACCGAACTCATGGATTGGTTAGAATCAATATCATTAAAATGTCCGTATTACACAAAGCAATCTAAAGATTCAATGCACTCCCCATTAAAATACCAATGGCATATTTCACAGACCTAGAACTCTCCAAAACTTCATCTGGAATAAAAAATACCCTGAATAGCTGTAGCAATCCTGAGAAAGAACAAAGTAGGAGGGATCTTAATACCAGATAACAAGCTGTATTACACAGCCACTGTTCTCAAAACTGCCTGGTACTGGCATAAGAACAGACATATAGACCAATGGAATAGAATAGAGAACCCAGAAATCGACCCAAACCACTATATTCAATTAATATTTGGCAAAGGAGGCAAGAGCATACAATGGAGTCAAAACAATCTCTTCAATAAATTGTGTTGAGAAAATTGGGCAGATACATGCAAAAAAAATGAAACTAGACCACCAACTTATACTATACACAAAAATTAACTCAAAAAGGATAAAGGATTTAAACATAAGATGGAAAACCATAAAAATATTAGAATCCAGAGGCAGCAAAATTTCAGACATATGCCAAAGCAATATATTCACAGATGCAGCCCCTAGAGCAATGGAAACTATGCAGAAAATAAATAAATGGGACTATAATAAAATAAAAAGCTTCTGCACAGCAAAAGAAACCATCCACAAAACAACAAGAAAGCCCACTGCATGGGAGAACTTACGTGCCAATGTTACATCTGACAAGGGTTTAATCTTCAACATTTACAGGGAACTCATACAATTAACAAAAGGAAGATAAACAACCCAATCAAAAAAATGGGCAATGGACCTAAACAGATACTTTTGAAAGAGGAAATAAGGAAGACCAAGAGACATATGAAAACATGCTCAAAGTCACTAATCATCCAAGGGATACAAATCAAAACAAAAATGAGGTACCATCTCACAACTGTCAGAATGGCTATCATCAAATCAACAGAAGACAAGTACTGGTGAGGATGAGGAACAAAAGAACCCTTGTACACTGCTGGTGGGGATACAAACTGGTGCAGCCACTGTGGAGAACAGTACGGAGTTTCCTCAAAAACCTAAAAATGGAGCTTCCATTTGACCCAGTGATCCCACTTCTAGGAATATATCCCAAGAAACTAGAAACACTAATCAGAAACAACATATTCATCCATATGTTCATAGCAGCACAGTTTACAATAGCGAAGATTTGGAAACAGCCCAAGTGCCCATCAGCAGATGAGTGGATTAAAAATTGTTGTACATCTACACAATGAAATTCTATGCAGCTGTAAAAATGAAGGAGCTCCTACCATTTACAACAGCATGGATGGAACTGGAGAGAATTATGCTAAGTGATATAAGTCAGTTAGAGAAAGATAATATCACATTATCTCATTCATTTGCAGATTATAATGAAAACCATAAACTGATGAACAAAAACAGGTCCAGAGATAGAGAAGCATCAGTCAGATGTTCAAACCTCAGAGGGAAGGTCAGAGAGGGTGGGAGTAAGGAGCAGAAGTCAACCAAAGGACTTGTATGCATGCATATTAGCCTAACCAATGGACACCAGGGGGGTGAGGGCATGAACGGGAGTGGGATGGGAAGTACTGGGGGGATAAGGACATATATGTAATACCTCAATCAATAAAAAAGAGGCTGTACTGCAAAAGACTCTTGTCTATAGGAAAGCAAAAAATGTCTAGTACAGTATAATTGATCATTTCCCCATAGGTAATTATGAGTTTTATATCTATTTGTTTTTTGTAAATTTATCTCAGTTTTCTATTAATTGATGTTTTAAGTTTCTTTGACACACACACACACAAAAACAGAATAATAGGATATATAGGGATATATGAGAGGAGATTTATTACAGGAATTGGCTCATACAGTTATAGAAAGTGAGAAGTCCCATGAACTGTTGTCTGCAAGCTAGAAAACCAATAAAGCTAGTGGTATAACTCAGTCCAAATATAAAGGCCTGAGAATTGGGCCAATAATGTCTACATGCTTAAGAACTAAGAGTGCCAATGTCCAAGCACAGGAGAATGAGGATGTTTCAGTGTCAGCAGAGAGAGAATTTGCCCTTTTTACAACTTTTTGTTATATTCAAGCGCTCAATGGATTGGATGATGACCTCTCACATGGTGAGAGTAATCTTCTTTACTCAGTTTACCAACTCAAAAGTTACTCTTTTCTCACAGCCACACCCAGAAATAATGTTTACCAGCTATCTGAGTATAGCTTATCTCAGCCAAGCTTACACATTACATTAATCATTACATAGGCTGATTTTATAGCTGAATGATAGGCATAATTACAAATGTTTTCAAAAATTATCCTTCAGTATACTATGTAAAATTATTGCAAATGTGAAAGTTAAAAAAGCAGATTGGTGAAGATTCAGACACCAGATTTAGAATTACCATTGGTGATGCCACTTTCCAAATCCTGAATTGATTCCTGGTAAAGTGTTGAATAAAATAAAGCACTATTTTCCTTCAATATGCACAGCTGAACCATTCTTAGAAAGTCTTATATTCATTAAAACTATGAAGAAGAATTTGTGTGTGCATATGTGTTTGTACATAGAGTTGAGTCTAGATTCTAAGTTGAGATAATTACATATATTTGAGTTAGATTCTAAACTTGGATAACTATGAACAGGGTTTCCACCCAAAATAATGTCCAAGCCAATAGGAAGTTGTATGGGTATGAAATCATTCTTTATTGTGAAGGACTGTCCTGGAGATAGCAGACCACTTACAATCTCCATCCTCCACTAGTAGTCACCAGTTCATCCCAATTGCTACAACTAAAAACACCCCCCAAATTTCAAAACCCACTACAGAGGGTACTGCCACTGTTGAAAGTTACTAGTCCAAACATACTTCTGGTTCTTGAATATCTTGTGTAACAGCACTGGCTTAGTCAATATTTGTTAAATAAATAAAAATCCAAATGAAGGAAGGTGTGAGCATGAACTGTTGAATTTAAAGACTGAAGAATAATTATCTATCAGTATACATATACCTTTTATAGACATAGAAAGTTTCCTTAGGCAACCATGCACTCAGTATGCCTTTTTGTGGATTCTTAAAATATTCAATCTTGTCTTGAATTAGCAGAAACATTAAGTAGAGAACTAGTGAAGTCATAATTGGATACCTAAATCTCCAGGGAGCATTATTTCTTCCTATCTTCTGTCCCTTTTTTTCCGACCTTACTGGAAAAGCCCTGTATTGTAACAACTTCCCTGTCCTCAGAATTCACTCCTCCAACAGCAATGAAAATCACCTGTTCCACTTCGAAAAATTCTAAAAGAGCCCCCAATTGCCTTCTGCTTCATATTATTATATTAAAATTCTAGTTAAAGCATTCAAGGCCATTCACAAGTGAATTCTCAATAAAAACCCAATTTCTACCCTCTGCCTTATTCTAGCAATGATGGCTACTCCTCTGCCCCTCTGCCTTCACAGTAAACTCTTGCTCCCTCCCATTTTCAAATTACTGTATTGAGAATCACCAACTGTATGAATTTGTTCTAGATTAATTCAGATAATGCCATTCATACAGATAGTTCTCAAAAATGTGCATTAGAATCACCCCCCAGAGTTTTAAAAATCCCTGCTGGTAGACTCCATTAAAGCATAATCTCCCCAGAGGTGCAATGCAGGCATTCAAATATTTTAAAACTCTTGGAGATCCCCTGTGTGCAGCCTCATTCGAGAACCTCTGTGCTAGTGGTGCACACTGCACCTGTATCTTATTAAGCTTGAACTTTTTGTTGCACCTGTAAATGGTTTTCTGGTTTGGACTTAATCTCTCCCTCCTTGGTAAAACAGAAAGCCCTCAATACCCCTCAATCATAAATGTTCATAGGAATCACCTCCCTGAAATGTGAATTCTGATTCATGAGATCTGGGGTGTGGGCCTGATATTCTGTATTTCTAACAAGCTATTAAGTGTTCCAAAATACACTTCCTAAATATGGCCATGTCTGTGTAATACCGCTACTATGTTATCTAACATAGGAATTACTCTTATTCTAAGAATCTCAAGGCATGAAGAAAGGGCAGTATTTCCCTTAATTGGTTTTCTAAGATGTTTTGAGCTGCTCAGAGTATGTGAAACATTGGGGAAATATTTTTTTACTGGACCCATGTCTAAATAAAAAATTTGATTAAAACATACTTCAACACCCACTAGGATGGCTATAGTAAAGGATAATGGAAAATAACAAGTGTGATGAGGATATAAAAAAACTGAAACCCTTATACACAGCTCGTGTAAATTTAAAATGGCCAACTTCTTTGGAAAACTTGCCTCAAATCATTCAAAATAGAGTTACCATATGACCCAGCAATTCCACTCATGGGGATGAACCCAAAAGAAAAATTTATACAAAAATGTTCATAGCAGACTATTTGCAATAGCCAAAAATGTGGAAACAACCCAAATCCAAATGTCTATCAACTGATGAATGGATTAACAAAGTGTGCTATATCCATAAAATAAAATATTATTCAGCTAAGGACGTGCTGATTCATGCTACAAAATGCATGAACCTCAAAATATGCTATGTGAAGGGAACCAGACACAAAAGACTACATGTCATATGATTCTATTTATATGAAGTATTGGAGAATAGGGAAATCCAGAGATAGAAAGCAGATGAATGGTTTCCAGAAGCTGAGGAAAGAAAAGAATAGGGAAAGACTGCTTTTAAAAAGGGTTTCCTTTTAAAAAATATTATTTTGTATTAATCTCAGGTGTGCAGTATAGTGGTTAGATAATAATATACTTTACAAAGTGTTTTCCCCCAAAACTTCCAGTATCCATCTGGGACTATACATAGTTATTATAATACTTGGTGCATTAAATTCATTCATTGAGGGGGCGGGGGCTCAACCCGGCCTGCACTCTCTTCAATTCAGGACCCCTCAGGGAATGTCCAACTGCCAGTTTAGACCTGAACCTGCAGGGATGGGGCCTAAAGCGGTAGTCGGACATCCCTCTCATAGTCTGGGACCGCTGGCTCCTAACTGCTTGCCTACCTGCCTGCTGGATCACCCTAACCACTCACCTGCCTGCCTGATCGCCTCTGTTTGCTGACCTGGTTGCCCCCTAACTGGTTTCCTGCTGGCGTGATCACCCTCTAACTCAGTGGTGAGCAAACTCATTAGTCAACAGAGCCAAATATCAACAGTTGAAATTTCTTTTGAGAGCCAAATTTTTTAAACTTAAACTTCTTCTATGCCACTTCTGCAAAATAGACTCACCCAGGCTGTGGTATTTTGTGAAAGAGCCACACTCAAGGGCCCAAATAGCTGCATGTGGCTCATGAGCCGTGGTTTGCCTACCACTGCCTTAACTGCTCCCCTACCAGCCTGGTTGCCCCTTAACTGGTTCCCTGCCAGCCTGGTCCCCCCTAACTACTTCCGTGCCTGCCTGGTCACCCCCTAACTGCTCCCCTGCTGGCCTGCCTGATAGCCCCTTACTGGTTCTGCTTGCCACCTGATTGCCTCTTATCTGTCCCTCTGCCAGCCTGGTTCCCCCCTAACTTTCCCCTCTGCTCACCTGGTCACCCCTTAACTGTCCAGAAGGAAGTCAGATGTCTAGTCTACCTGGTCTAATTAGCATATTACCATTTTATTAGTATAGATTTTTTACTATATTCCCTATGCTATAGTTTACATCCCCATGACTATTTTGTACATGGTTTCTTTTTGGTGTGATAAACATATTTTGGAATTAGATAGAAATGATGGTTACACACATTGTGCAAGTATAATTCCATCTTCTGTTCTCTGTAAGGGACCATATGCCACTGAATTGACTACTTTAAAATGCTTAATTTTATGTTATGTAAATCTAACCTCAATTTAAAAAAATTACAACATCATAGGTCCATGTGAGATAAAGTGATTTATCAATAAAGATTTGGAGTATAAAATTACTCATATACTTTGTGATCCAATGAAAGCATATGGTATCCAGGCACCACCTCTTCCTATTAAGTCCAGGAACTCTCTCTTTAGGTTCTCTATTGTCAATTATTTCCTTGCTGGATAATTTCATATCTTTCACCATGAGACAAAAATCAACCACATTGTTATTTACTCACATGACCATGGCTTATTAGAACCCATTTGTATTGGAATTATAGACCTAATTCTTACATTTATTTGACTCTGATTGCATCATAACCATATGAATATTGGCTTCTAGTAACACTCTCCAAGGTTTTTTCATCATCTGGTTCATGCATTATGACCACAAATACAAGTTTTGCCCAGAGTATATAGGCAAATTTAGACAATAGTTTGTGTTCTGGTCATGTTAGATTTACTGTTCAGAATTTTGTACAATAAACATAGAACAACACATCTTCCAACCATCATTCTCCTTCAATCTTTAGATTATAATCTTTGCATTCTTAACAGTGTGAGCTTTTCCATCTGCACCCTGGCTTCCACACACTGATACCATTAGAAAGGATAAGAAGGGCCTGTGGGTACAGTGGTAAACGTTCCCTTTTATGCAAGAAATGTCATTCTCTCAACCTGGGCAGCTTAAGACTGACCTGAGAGAGCATGGTGTTGCTATATATAATAGAAACAAGATAATACATTCATTAGTAGGACCACTTGTCATTGAGGAATGATAGTCTTAAAAGCCCTTGGAGGAAAAGCCACCAATATGTACTTGAATTTAAGAGTGGCACCAGTATGGCCTACTCTGATGTCTGTGAAGCAGCCTTCTCAGCTTGGTGTGTGGAAGGAGGGAACTGCACACCCCTCTTCTGTAGTCTTACCAGATTCTTTCTCTCTCTTTAAATTGTAAATCTACCAAGGAAGATTAAATTATGAGTCTTTAGAAACACAATCTTGGGCCTCAACCGAATTTGAGTTTTGGTTTTTAAAGAAATGTAAATTGTTGGAGACAAGACAGTCTCTTCAACAAATGGTGTTGGGAAAATTGGACAGACACATGCAAAATCATGAATCTAGATCATCAACTTACACCATTCACAAAAATAAACTCAAAATGATAAAGGACTTAAACATAAGGAGGGAAACCATAAAAATACTAGAGCAATCCACAGGCAGCAAAATCTCAGACATATGTTAAAGGAACTTCTTCACTGATACTGCTCGTAGGGCAATGGAAACTAAAGGTAAAATAAACAAATGAGACTACATCAAAATAAAAAGCTTTTGCACAGAAAAGGAAACCATTAAAAAAAGAAACAACAAGAAACCCCACTGCATGGGAGAACATAATTGCCAATGACATCAACGATAATGGTTTAATCTCCAACATTTACAGGGAACTCATGTAACTTAACAAAAGGAAGATAAACAACCCAATCAAAAAATGAGCAAGGGATCTAAACAGATATTTTTCAAAAGAAGATAGAAGGAAGACCAAGAGACATATGAAAACATGCCCAAAGTCACTAATCATCAGAGAGATGCAAATCAAAACAACAATGTGGTACCATCTCACACTTGTCAGATTGGCTAGCATCAACAAATAAACGAACGACAAGTGTTGGTGAGGATGTGGAGAAAAAGGAACTCTTTTGCGCTGCTGGTGAGAATAAAGACTGGTGCAGCCACTGTGGAGAACAGTATGGGAGCTTCCTTAAAAAGTTAAAAATGGAACTCTCATTTGACCCAGTGATCCCACTTCTAGGAATATATCCCAAGAAACTAGAAAGACAAATTAGAAAAGATATATGTACCCCTCTGCTCATAGCAGCACAATTTACCATAGCTAAGATTTTGAAACAGCCTAAGTGCCCATCAGCAGATAATTGGATTAAAAAACTGTGGTACATCTACACAATGGAATGCTATGCTGCTGTAAAAAGGAAGGAACTCCTACCATTTGCAACAACATGGATGGAGCTGGAGAGCATTATGCTAAGTGAAATTAGACAGGCAGAGAAAGATAAATATCACATGATCTCACTCATTTGTGGAATATAATGAACAGCATAGACAGATGAACAAGAATGGATCCAGAGACTGAGAAACGTCCATCAGAATGTCAAACCTCAGGGTAAGTAGTGGGTGGCAGGAGTAAGGGGGAAAGTCAATATATTTGACATGTTGAACTAAGGTAAGTAATTTGTGTTTTTACATCCCTGACAAAGTTTATATAAAGTTATAAAAAAAATTGGCAGCTAGTTTGAAATTGAATTGACATGGACTAGAGCAAAGAATAGCCTTACATGACATTATTCTACGTCATTATAATTTTTGATATTTGACAACAGCATATTGTACAATTAATCCAAAGAAACTTACAAACTAATTCTTTGAATGTTTGGCAGCAATTTGAAATAGGACAGGAAAGGAATTAACCCTTTTCAGAAGGAATTAAGGCACTGGGAAGGCACTTGAGCATTCTATATTGGTCTCTCTTACCCTTTTTGCCAAAGGGGACACTCTTCCCACAATCCAAGTGCACACAGCTGTTTCCTGAGCTTTCAGCTCAAACTGAGGTTGAAACCTCTGGGTGGCTGGCACCATGGATCTGTCTCTTGCTCAATGGTGTGAGCTGGGCCCTCTCTGGAGAAGAAACCTGGGTCTCCCGAGATATGTGATCAGTACCGGGACCCCGCCAGCAGGCGAGGGGATTCCAAGGCAGGTACTGGACATGGAGGCCACAGGGGCATAGACTACCAAGGAGACAGAACTGAACCTCACATCACCCTGCTTGGCCCCAGAGGATGGCTGGTTAGCCAGAGATGGGTAAGATTCCTCAGGGAAGGAACAACCTAAGACAGGCACAGTCATAGATGAGCCATCAGGGGAGAATTTGAAGGTCAACAGATGTGGGGCAGAGACCCTCACCCCCCAACTTGAAGGGGCCTGAACTCTCACCCCTTCTGAGGGAGGTCTGCTACCCCCATGGCCACTTCGCCTCCCAAGCCCAGCTCAGATTGGGACCCAGGTTGTAGACAGAGACTTGGCCAGTAACAGCTGCCCTATATCTAAACACAGTCTAGCACCAGGAATGCTCAGGGCCTACTCAAGAATGCAAATAATCCTTTCCACTAATATTTACACGGTAAATTAAGATTGTTGTCTGAGTATTAAATTTGACAGTAAAATAGTAATCAAATTTTCAGATTAAATTAAATTGGCCAATTGAAATGGAATACTCAAGAAAATTTAAGTGTACTGGACAAAAAGCTGTTTCTAAAATATTAACTAAAATTTATATTAATAGTTCCTCTCATTGTAAAGTTGGCTAACATGCAAAGAATCTAAAGCAGTCATATTTTTGTGCAAAAATTAAAATTTAAAGTTACCAAGACTGCAATATAAAATTTCCAAAAGCCTCCATTAATCAAAAAAAAGTGTGGGGAGGGATAGTCGGGTAATATCCTGTAAGTAAATTACATCTAAAAAGTTCTTACTTCAGAAAATTAATTTCCATTTGTAATGCTAACAGCAAGACACCCATGAAATACACACATGGTGTCAAAATAAGCCAAAGGAAAATAATTTGAGCAAAAATAAAAAGAATCCCAAGTCTAATTTATAGAAAAGATTCTTTTATTAACTTTAGGTTGAGAATATGTTTGTATATTTTCAGAAAACAACTCCAAGAACATATGGATTCCTGCAACAGAGAGGAACTGACAGGTTTGTTCCAACCAGAAACACAGTCCAGAGATGGAAGACGCTGATGACACCTTGCCATGCTAGCAGTCAGCAGCTGTGCGTCGCTGCAGGTGGCCCAGGACAAAACCAGAGAGGGTGGAACCTGCATTTCCACCATATGTCCACCATCCAGATATAATTGCTGACATATACACATAAGAAACTATTTGACATTGAAACTGGGACTCAGAACTGTTGGACATTGAAACTGAGACTCAAACATTTTTTTGTTTTTATATGTTTATCTCTAGTATACAGGTGCAATATTTTTTAAAGAAAAGAAATGGGGGGAAATAGGTACAGAGGCAAAGAAGCATTGAACAGACTGTCAAACTACAGTGGGAAGGCAGTGGAGGCTGGGTGGCAGGGGCTATAAGAGACCAACCGAAGGACTTGTATGCATGCATATAAGCATAACCAATGGATACAAGATACGGAGGGAGGGGCTAGCGGGGGCGGGTGAGGGCATGTGCTGGGGGGCAGGGAAGGTCAAGGAGAGGTCAATGTGGGGAAAAAAGGAAATGTATGTACTACTATTTGTAATACTTTAAACAATAAAAAATATTTAAAAAGAAATGCAAATTGTTTCAAATAATAAAGTGAATATTTCATAAGTGAGAGATACTAGTGGCTGAATATCTGCCCTCCTCCTTCATTAATATAACATTCACGTTTGCCTACTGTTTTCAAATTTTAAAAAGAAATATTGTTTTGGGGGGCATTCCGAGTAAAAGGTGTCCTAAGCACAAAAAGAACTACAAAACATTTTAAAACTATTTACTGTTTTAATATTGGTCAGGGTCGATTTGGTAATGTAACTTAGAAACTATTGTGTGCAAAGAAATAAATGTTTAGAAGTCTAAAGAAAAGACAGGCTAGGAGGAACACCAAGATGGCGGCATAGGTAAACACCTATTGTTCTGCCCCACGCAACGATTTAAGGACTACAACATAACAGCAGAACAGACATCACCTAGAATCGCCAAAAAGCTGGCTGAGTGAAAACTCCACTAATAAGAGTAAAGGTGGGACACTGAGACTCAGAGGAGCGGCGGGAGCACAGCCTTGAAGACGGAAACACGTTAGGAGCTGTCCTGGTCGCACGAGTGGACTAGGGCTGGGGCAGCAACCCGGCTGGATTTCGCCAATGGGGAGGGTGGAGACGTCCCACTACACGGATTTCCCAGCGCCAGGCAAGGTCCAAGATCCAGGGTACGTGGAGATGTCCCACTGCACAGATTCCCCAGTGCCAGGCGAGGTCCGAGGTCCGGGGGACGCACCCTGGAAGCGGGGCACGGCAGAGGTCTCCTAGTCTGAGGAGAAACCCGGAGGTGGGGAAAAGAAGTTTGCACTCAAGTGTCGCACACACCCGCGACTTGCCCCCTGGAAACTTGTCTCCTGGTCCCGGAAACCATCTATTTTACAACCCTGGGTTTGACTTTGGGTGTACAGACACATTTGGGGAGAGGCAGAGTTGTCTGGCAAGGGGAAGAGACTAGCGGCTTTCTCTTGGAGGTGCCTGCAGCCATCCCCATCCAACAGAGACCCACGAGCGTGAGCGCCGCCTAGGACATAACTGACACTGAGGCTGCCTGCTCAGCTCAGAGACTCCGCCCATCCAACCTGAACATAGTCTCCCTTCACAGCCAATTGGCCTGGAGGTCAAACCCTCCTAGGGCTAACAACAACAAGCTGGATTTAATATCAAAAATACTGTACAACCCATAAAGGATTGCAGTAAGAGTACCCACCTCAGGTAACTGGGGAGGCTGAGCCACTGACCCTTTGAGGATATCTACCACATAAAGCAGCCACCATGCAGAGATATGGAAAGAAATCAGGTGTGAAAGAAATGGAGGAGAAAAGACGACAACACATAGAGTTCAAAACCATGGTTATAAGGCTTTTCAAGAGGCTCCTAGAAAAGGCCGATGAACTTAATGAGAATTACGAGGAAATAAACAAGACCAATCAGGAAATGAATGAGACTTACAAGGAAATGAATGAGACCATAAAGGAAATGAACAAGACCTCTGAGGATATGAACCAGACCCTCACGGATATGAAAAAGGACCAACTAGAAATCAAGCATACACAGACTGAAATAAAAAATATTACACAAAGTCCTAAAAGCAGTCCAGAGGGCCACAAGAACCAAGTCAAAGATTTGAAATACAAAGAAGGAAAATCCACTCGGCTGGAAAAGCAAGAAACAAAAAGAATTCAGATGATTGAAGATAGCGTAAGGGTCCTCTGGGACAACCTCAAGCATGCCAACATCCGAATTATTGGGGTGCCAGAAAAAGAGAGAGAGCAAGTTAATGAAAACCTACTTGAAGAAATAGTGACTGAAAACTTCCCCCACCTGGTGAAAGAAACTGACTTAAAAGCCCAAGAAGTACACAGAACCCCAAAATATAGGAATCTAAAGAGGACCACACCAAGACATATCATAATTAAAATGCCAAGAGCAAAAAATAAAGAGAGAATATTAAAAGCAGCAAGAGAAAAACAGTTGGTTACCTACAGGGGAGCACCCATACGATTGTCAGCGGATTTCTCAGCGGAAACGATGCAGGCCAGACGGGAGTGGCAATAAATATTCAAAGTGATGAACAGCAAGAATCTACAACCAAGATTACTCTATCCAGCAAAGCTATCATTCAGAATTGAAGATCAGATAAAGTGATTTGCAGATAAGAAAAAGCTAAAGGATTTCATCACCACCAAACCAATATTATATGAAATGCTGAAAGATATTCTTTAAGAAGAGGAAGAAGAAAAAGGTAAAAATATAAATTATGAACAACAAATACACATCTATCAACAAATGAACATAAAAATCAAGTGAATGATAGGCTGATGAACAAGATAAACTGGTGAATATAATAGAAACATGGACATAGAGAGGGAATGGACTGGCAATTCTTGGGGAGAAAAGGGTTGTGGGAAGTACAGCAAGAGATTGGACAAAAATCTTGCAACAATGGGAGAGGACATTGGGGAGGGGGAGGTGAGGGTGGAGGGTGGGGTAGGTACAGAGTGGAGGGGAGATATACGGGGATAAAAAAGGGGAAACAATGTAATTAATAAACTGAACAAAAAGATAAAAAAATAAAGAAAAGACAGGCTAAAAAACTTAGAAAAGATATTGGGAAATGTGTTTAAATGATGAAATGGCAAAACTTCTTAAAAGTGTTTCAATTGTCTAAGTGGTATAAAGCAGTACTATTTAGGACATACTAGTGCAGACTATAAAGACTAATATAAGCAAATTGGATATATTCTCATGCTCCAGATATTTTTCCTTCTTTGTATTTATTCTCCATTTAGAGTAAGAGTAAATACAGAATGAGAGCGAGTATATGAAGGCTCTGATGGCCCAGCTAAAATTATCAGATCTTGGCATGGGTGAGCTCATATTTTCAGCCATATTCAGTAATAATTTGATCATGTACTCACTTGAGCATCATGGACTCACACTAGATGATCTATCCAGTTCACCCATTTCCCCAGATAAGTAAATTAAGACTTAACAAGGTTATACCTAAAGCTCAGAGAATAGGAAACCTAAGATAAAATAGTGGCAAAACCATAACTAGGACCAGGAACTAGTCCCTGAAACATACCTTGGTTCATTATATCAATAACAAAACATTTCATTGCTTGTGGAAGGGATCTGTACACTTCCATCACTGCAGAGTGACCAGCCTCCTGTCTGAAAAACTCACATTTCAAAGTCAACCAGATATAAACAGAAGTGAAAAATATCAACTTGTTTTCCCAGTAACATGCTGCTGTCATCTCAGGTATGGAAAAACACTTCACTAGAGTCTACATGGGATGACTATTAGCCTGCATAGTGGCACAGTGTGAGGCCATGCAAGATAGATGCTTCCAACAGGGCATTTTTGTGCAGCTCAAAGCATTTCCTCTTGCCCATATTGGTTCTATGAAGTTAGGAATCCTGTATGAGAAATCACGGACTTAGGCTCCGACCAGATAAGAAAAGTCAAAGTTTGCACCTTATTTAGGTTTTAACAATTTGCCTTTCAAAACCTTCTTTTCAATGTCCTGAAAGACAGCAAAGAGGAAAAGCTCATTTTTCTTCCATTTATCAATTTTATGACTGTCTCATTTGTTGGCTTATAACTCTGACATTTATTCTGGAAGTTTCTCCTAAATAAGCAGGAAAAAAATAGTTTAAAAGATTGCAACAAAGCGTTTCATAGTATAAATCTGGTACCCACATTGAGAACCAACGCCTTGCTTATAGGAAGTCAGTGCCATAGAAATGGCCTAAACCCTAACTCTTTAGTCAGGCCCATAAGACAGACTCACTGGATATTATTCCTTAGTCTCCATGACTCCAATAATCTTCCCCAATAGTATTTTAATAAATCTTGATTGTGAGGAGATTCAGAGGCTTGTTGACAAATAAAAGAGGAGGAATTTCTGGTAAATATGTTTCCCCATGCAGTGGATTCCCTTTTCATTTGGTTGATGGTTTCTTTGGCTATGCAGAAGCTTTTTATTTTGATGCAGTCCCATTTGTTTATTTTCTCCTTAGTTTCACTTGCCATAGAAAATTATTGGCAAATATTGCTATGGGAGATGTCTGAGATTTTGCTGCTTATGGTTTCAAAATAAAAAGCTTCTGCACAGCAAAAGAAACCATTAACAAAATGAAAAGGGAGCCCATTGTACAGGAGAATATATTTGCCAATGATACATCTGATAAAAGGTTAATTTTCAAAATACATAAGGAACTTATACAACTTAATAAAAGGAGTCTTCCAATTAAAACAATCCAATTAAAAAATGGGCAAATGATCTAAATAGACACTTTTCCAAAATAGACATACAGATGGCCAAGAGACACATAAAAATGTTCAAAGTCATTAATCATCAAAGAGATGTAAATTAAAATGACAATGAGGTATCACCTCACACCTGCAAAATGGCTACTATCAAAAAAAAAAAACAACAAATGACAAGTGCTGGCAAGGATGTAGAGAAAAGGGTACCCTAGTACACTGCTGGTGGGAATGCAGACTGGTGCAGGCACTATGGAGTTTCCTCAAAAAATTAAAAGTGGAACTGCAATTTGACTTAGTGATCCCATTTCTAGAAAATATATCCTAAGAAACTCAGAAGCCAATCAGAAAGAATATTCCAACCCTTATGTTACCTTGAGAGTATTATTAAGCAAAATAAATCAGTCAGAAAAAAACAAGTATCACATGATTTCACTCATAAGTGGAATCTAATTAATAAAACAAACTGATGAACAAAATAGATCTAGAGACTTAGAAACAATGAACAGACTGATGAATCTTAGAGGAAAGGCAGGAGTGAGGACAGATTAACTGGGGAACTTATATGCATATATGCATAGACCATGGACATAGACAATAGAGTGGTGAAGACCTGAAAGGCGCTGATGTGGGCTGGAGAGGGTCAATGGGAAAAAGGGGAGGGATGGCTGTAATACCTTCAACAAGAAAGATACCTTTTCAAAAAGAGGAATTTTATTTTGATATGGTAATTTTAACAAAATATGTACCCAGTATAATTGACATACTTGATGCTGTAAAACAACTATAAATAGGCATTATTCTCAGAAATCCAGAATTTATTTCAGAAAAATGTATTCTTAGTTTCAGTAGCTCAAATAAAGAAATGGTTAGTCTTTGAAATACATTGAATTGATTAGACCAGTATCTCTCTGAATGTTTCAAACAATCTTAATTTGTAAAAATAAGGTTACAACCATGAAATTTAGTACAGCTGTGAAAGAACATTCGTTCATTCATTATATATATGTTAGTAAAATCCTATATGTGTTAGACATAATGATAGGAGCTGAAAATACACAGGTGAAAACAATAGACATGGTCCCTGTCTTCACAGTCTCAAGAGAGATGTTAAGCACATAATTAGAGAAATGATTATAGAACTTAAGATTGTGATTAACATTGCAAAAAAAAGTCCAGAGAATTATAAAATTACTAGAGGCCCAGTGCATGAATTCGTGCACAGGTGGGGTCAGGGCAGGGACATGATCAGCACTCTGGGTGGGTGGTGGGATGCCCTTGCCAGCCTGAGATCCGGATCCATCCCGCTGACATTCATGCTGGTTGTTGGAAGCCACTAGCGACCACTTTTATATTGTTTCTTCCTTGCAGAGCATCTAGGGAGGGGAGGTGGCTCCAGTGTCCAGACCAACTTCCTGTTAGGATCCTGCAGGCAGTGCTGGTCTGCCAGTGCCTGGCCCATTCTCCAGAGATTGGACCTGTAGAATTACTGAGGAAGTAAGTGGCTGCCACTGGGCTGGTGGGCCACCAGGATGGGTCAGTCAGCTGAGCAGTGCTCCCACTATGGGAGCACACTGACCACCAGTGGGCAGCTCCGGCATTGAGGATCTGTTCACTTGTGGTCAGTGTGCTTCATAGTGATCAGTTGTTTGGGTTGTTCTGGTAGTTCTGGTCATTTGATCGTAAGGGTCACTTAGGCTTTTATATACATACTAGTGGCCTGGTGCACAAAATTCATGCACTGGGGGGTTGGGGGTGTGTGTCCCTTAGCCTGGCCTGCATCCTCTTTAGTCTGGGACCCCTGTGGGATTGTGCCTAAACTGGCAGTAGGACAACCCCCTCACAATCTGGGACTACTGGCTCCTAACTGCTCATCTGCCTGCCTGCTTGATCTCCCCTAACCACTCTGCCTGCTAGCCTGCTTGCCCCCAACTGCACCATCCTGCCAACCTGATCACCCCCAACTGCCCTTCCCTCTCTGGCTTGATCACCCATAACCGCCTCTGCCTCGGCCCCACCACCATGGCTTTGTCTGGAAGGACATCTGAAATGTCTCATGGTCTAATTAGCATATTACTCTTTTATAAATATAGACTAGGGGCCTGGTGCATGAAATTCATGCACTGGGGGTGGGTGGTCCCTCAACCCAACCTTCCCCCCTCTCACATGCTGGGAGCCCTCAGGGGATGTCCAACTGATGGCTCATCCCCAGCCTCTGGCGAGGCTTTAGGCCTTGGGTACTCGGTCATCGCCCTACTCAGCTTAGCCCTAAGGGGCCATGGGTGGTTGGCCAGTTGGCCCTGCTCCTGATCAGGGTGGAAGGGGCTGATTTGGGGTGGGGCCAGGTGAGGGAGAGGGGCTGCAGGAGGTTGGCTGGCTGGCCCCACCCCCTATTTTGGTATGGGGGTGATCAGGGATGGGGTCAGTTGGGGGGAGGGGCTGCAGAAGTTTGGCCAGCCAGCCCTACCCCTATTGGAATGCAGAGCTGCAATCAGGGGCAGGTGGGCTGGGGGTAGGGGCTGAGGGCCTATTGTGGTGGGGCTGGTAGGGGTGGGAGGAGTGAGAGGGATGGTTTGGCTGGCCTTCCTGCTTTTGATTGAGGTGGAAGAGTCCCATCAGGAGCAGGCCAGCAGAAAGGAGGGGTTGCAGGTTGGCCGGCTGGCCCCACCCCCTGATCGGCTGATTGGCTGGCCACAGTGGGCATCATAGTGACCAGTTATTATGTTTGTTATGGCCATTATGGTCAATGGCTTTTTAGATAGATAGATAGGTAGGTAGATAGATAGATAGATAGATAGATAGATAGATAGATAGATAAGAACAGGCACTAACATTTTAGACAGGTCATGGAATGTCTCCTGGAAGGGAGAATGGTTATTTAAGCTGAACCCTTGAAAGATAAGAAGAGATCATTGTTGTCCCTTTAAATATCTGGGGTTTATACTTATTTTAATATCTTCAACATTTATTTTAATGCTATTTTCCCTTATCCCCACCAAATATTCACATAATAGGAAAGGTCTATGTTGGCAGATAGGTTAAGAAGGGGGCACAACTCTTATTTAGGTCTGTATTATCATTATTTAAAATTATCCAGACTTTAATTCAACTTCCTAAATCTAAGATAGGCCCCATTTGTTGCTTATTAACAGTAAGGAAAAGAAATTTAACTCAGAGCTCCCTCCTCCTCCCCATTGACTCCCACATACTCATTAATCACACAAAGTAACTGAACTGTTTAGACACCTTTCCAGGCTACTCAGAGTAACATGTCCCTTATGTCTGTCAGTAATTTGTCAGCTCCACAGTAATTGCAGTGTTCTCTGTGAGACACAGTTGAGAAATAATTTACTCAAGTGTGTTATTTTATTTGGGTAGAGATCAACATGAATAGAAAAAGAGACCATTTTAAAAGTCAATGGTGCAGGTCTCAGGCTCTAGCAATGGCTTTTTTTGGGATATTTTTAGCAGAAATGGATTTCCATAATCTCATCATAGATGGTCTTTCCTTCTTTGCTCTTGTTCATTTCTTCTCTGAAGACAGTGTCACTTTATTATCTCACCAACCATTTTGAACAAATGCCCTGTTCAATCAGACAAAGAAAAACTGATGTTATATACTCAAAGAATGATTTTAATATATCAAATATATTTCTCTGAGTTACTTTTGGGATATCCAGTGAATTTTCACATGTGTAGAGATTATTTCTTTATATATATTAATGAGCAAATATTATGAATAAGTCCCTGATGGTCATATTGTAGCTTTAAGCTTGAGTAATCCATGGCAATGCTTTTCCACCTTCTTCCATATAATGATCCATTTGGACTTCATGGGGGCACTCTTCTTGCCCACATCTCCAGCATCAGTACAGCATCATTCACAATCACATACTAGCTTGCACTCTTTTGCACTTTCTCAGTCTCATGGTCATACCAATCATGGCCTTCTGAAATTCAAGTCAGAGCCAGGGAAGGCACCCACACAGCATAAGCTCCTCAAAGCTTCTATTCCTGTCCTTGAGGTGATAATAAGAAATAGCTCTGCTAAAAGGCCAGCTCTGAAGACCTCTAATAGTGGAAAAGAGAGCTTCCTCCATCTGTTGCCCAGCCCTTTGTGTGTCTTTATCACCCTTCCAGGTGTGAGTTTCGGAAGCAAGCCTCTTCCATTTTGGCTGCACTAATTTTAGTTTGTTCAGCATTTAAGAAAAATCTCCTACCTCTGTTGACAGTCTGCAGAAGAGAATCTAAGCAGAAATAGCAGGATTTGTCCTCAGTTGACCTCCAATGAAACTAGGACAGTTAGAAGCTAGGAGAGCAAGGTCTCTCAATAGCACACTAGTGGTCAGAGCTGGCTTTCCATGGCGCCTCTGCAAACAGCCAAAATCAGTGTCAAACCACCAGCCTATGCAGCAGTTCCAAGATGCCCCGAGTGTTTATTTAGCCACTAAGTGTTCTGACCAAAGAGGACTCCACCCAATGGTGAGCTAAAGTAAACCAAACATTCATTCTCACAGTTGGGACTGCCATGCCACCAAGTCCAGCCTTTGATGCTGGCAAAGTCTCACTGCAGCTGCCATCAAGCTCACAGTGCCAAGCACCTGGCCAAGCATGGCAGTGATATCTGGGGCTAGGGAGGAGATGTTTGCACAGGGCACCGTTTCCCTCTCCCACACCAGGAGCAGCAGTAAAAGACACTGTAAATGGAAAGAGGACAAGTTCAAGTCTCACTGACCAAGATTTGTATCCCAGTTCAGTCTCTCTACCTGTATGACCTTGGGAACATTCATTAATGGAGTTGGGACTCAGTTCACCCATCTTTAAAGTGAATATGATGATAATACTATCTTGCAGGGTTGCTGTGAAGGTCACAGAAGTAAAGAACCTGGTACAGAGTCTGGCATAGTAGGGGGTGAAATAAATGATAGCTCCTAGCTAACACAAAACAAAACAAACAAAACCAACCAACTAAACAAACAAACAAACAAACAAACTTCCCCAGGGCTCCCCAGGTTCTGTTTATGCTGTAGAAGATGTATTAGGGGAATTGTCTTTGTCCCAAGTCTGCTCTTGAGACCCTAGTGCGCTATATACACAACAGATGTATTTTGTGGTGGAAAGACCAGCCTGGGAGATAGAGTCCTGACCTGCCCCTGCTAATAACCTGGCCTGTGGCCTTGAATGATTCACCTCAGTTCTCTAGTCCTCACTTTATTCATTTAATAGTATAATATGGTATTGTTTTGAGTTGTTATTCTTCAAGGCTTTGGGTTTGAATCATTCCCTTGTCACTTACTAATTATGTAATTTTTGCAAATAACACCTCTGAGAGTCTTTCTTATAATGCTTGTGGCTGAGTGTCTGAACAATAGGCACACGCACTATCCAGAATCTTAATTATTAGCTCTCAAAAATGCAGCATACAAAACTTTATTAGTGATTTAGTCCAAAAGCCAACAGGAATGGAATGTCCTGTGCTATATATTTAGACCACAGCAAAGGTGTATACCACACAAATGTGGGGAATTTACAAAGTTCAATGGTCTAAGATGCTCAACTTTGAGAAAAGATTCCATTATAGATTCTAAAGATTATTTACTAATACGGTAAGCAGACTTCTTGGAAATGTTTTCAACTACAAGAAAGAAAACACATAAGAGTGTTCCTACTGACAGTTGATCAGAACTTTCCCTTTGCCAAACATTGCAGTTTTCCTGAGTCTCTGTTGAGCAGGCAGCAGGGCTATCTAACTCCCTTACTCCCCAAAACCTTTCTGACCCTCTGAATAAGTAGCAGGACCCAGCAGCACATTCTGTAATTTCCACGTTCACAACTCTCATGAAATATACCAACAAGGCCCACTTTTGGAGCCAATGGGGGAGCAAAGAAATTTCTTCCAAAAAACAAGTATTCCTGCTACTGAAACTGCCACTACAATCTTGATTTAAAGGAATATGGAAAATATTGGATGACATTAACTTTCTTACAGTGCTGTGGCTCCTTCCTACCCACTTTATGTCACATAATTCAGCCAAAATAATACATGATGTCATCTCAATAATATGATGATTAAAACAACACTAAAAAAAGACACCCTGTATACTCATGGGGCCACCTACTCAGCTGTTCTAAAAAATAGTGTTTATATTTCTATTTAGGCATCAGGAGAGGTTGAGAAGTGTCTATATGATGTTAGTATAACCTTTTTTGTATCGCTAGGTTAGACCTTGCAGCCTGAATAAGAAAAGCTACTAAAATACATAAACATGTTCATGTGTGCTGTTTATGCATATGTCATTAAACATCTGGTCCTGGTTTCTTCTGAGACATTCTTTTTGGGTGTTAGAATTTGTAGTTATTTTGATAGAGAAGCATTGGCATACATACCTCCTTACACATCTTAGAGTAAAGTTTTCCACAGAACACCAGGATTAAGTTTCTTTTGCAGGAAAAAACCATCGTCTGTTTACTTTTTCTCAACATATTTCTTTGATATATTTTTAAACCAATATCTGTAATCATTTTCCATGGAGTTTACTCAGATAAAAAATGCTCAAAAGCTTTATCGGTTGTTTCACTGTATATCCTTAATGCCAAAACTAATAGGCACTCGATAAACGTTTTCTGAATAAATGAGAATATCTCACAATTACTTATTATAAAACAGAGAGAAAAGCATAATTGTGAAGCCATTGAGTCATAGATAAGGAAGAAATCATGGACAGTAAGTTAATGCTTTTTTCTTTGAGTTGTAAGAAGAGAAAGACAAGTAAGTAGTAATAAATGAGAATGAGGCTGATCTGTCAAGGAAGAAATGAAATACCTCTTCATTGTTTGGGAAATAAACACATACACATACACACATGTACAAATATACACATGTGTACCACATAAACCAGACGGGTGAAAAGCCAAGTTCATAGTCAGCGTTTCCCAGTAACACTCCCTGACTCCAATGTTTTCTCCCTACAGTGTAAGACCCACTGGATTACACAAATCTTTCCATGTTTGTGTCATTTGCTAAGGACACAGTGAGGCCAGGGGAGTTATGGGAACTATTTTTACATTGTTGTAAAACTTATTTTGACTCAATGTTTTCCTCCCCTATTTCTTTCTCATTTATCCTGTCAAAAGTTTCTTTGAGTCTTTCCCCCAATACTCATGACAAATTTTATTTCCAATGCAGAGCTCTGCAGGAAGTATGAGAATTCAGAAATAAAAAGTCATGAGATGTGTTATTTTCCACCTCCCCTTTCCCATTCCCACATCTCCATAACTTTGTGGTTTTTATATAACCTGAAATAAAACTGCACAATAAATTGTCAGGTGTTATAGAGTAACCACAAAATGCTCAGAATTTCAGCTTGATCTAAATTGAATTGTATGTCCCAAAGCATGTGCACACCACAGCCTCTTGAATTTGCAGCACTCAGGGTCAAACAGAGTTCTTTATTCACTGTTTGGGTAATCAAACCCTAAGAACAGCTTCACATGACCATTAGCATATGTAATACAGATTTTAAAATTGCTATATATATTTCAGTAATAATGTATAACATTTACAAGTTGTTGTACATACAATGCTTCAGATAAAGTTTAATGATTTAAATTATATTATAGTTTGGTTTTCGTTTTAGAGGTCAGAACATACCAGAGGCCTATGTGTTCTAACCCTGAACCCTACAGTCCTCAGAAACTGAGCAAAACACCAAGAGCAACATTCATTCAACACATACGTATTGAGTGCTACTCTATGCCAGGCACTGTGGTAAGTGGTAGGAAAAACCATGGTAACAAAACAAAGGCTCTGCTCTGGCGAAGCGTATGTCCCATCAGAGTGGCTGGCATATTTAGAAAATAAACATAAAATGCTACCTGACCGTATGTGCATCAAAGAAAAACAAAGTAAAACAAAAGGATGGTGATGAAATAAGTGTATCATGTTAGGGAAGGCGGTCAGGGAAAACTTCTATAATGAGGTGGCCTTTGACCAGAGGCCTGAATGAATGGAGGGATTTAGCCAATAGGTACATGGGGAATAAAGTTCCAGATTAGAGATTAGCAAATGCAAAGGCCCTGGGGCAGAAATCAGACAGGGTGTTTCAGAAATGACAAGCAGAGAGGTGTGTGATGTGGCACAGAGAGTAATGAACTTGAGAGCACTTGAGCTACTTAAGGCAGGCGGGTTCTACTTATCTGCAGGTGACTCTGATCATGTACAAAGACAGGACTAATGTTGGCAATTATTTAACATTTTCAAGAGAAAATGGGAAATGTGTACATCCCTTTCTTCATGTATTGTCCCCTTTCTCCCTTTCCAAAAGGGCTGGTGAAGTGTTGCTTACACACTAGCATTGGTGAAGTGTGGATGAATATGCAAAGCTAACATCACCACCACACTGCATTGCGTTGGGCAGTTCCCAGAGTATCTTCCACATATGTGATCTCATTTGATTTTCTCAACTACTCTTTAAGGTCAGGCAAATATTATTATTCCCATAAATAAATCAGGTCAGAGGAACCAAGTATTCATTCACCCCAATGTTTCATAGCTATCACATGCTAGAGCAAGAAATTCCAAACTCAAAGCCTGAGATTTTCCTGCTCTTCTTACATAGATAAAGCTTGAGATGTAGATATATCTTCTAATAAAATTAAAAATCAGTATAAACCATTTTTCAAGATTAAAGGCCAGACTCATATTTCAATTTTTCCCATATTATGAGAGATTTCATGCTTGTGACATTCCAAATATTAATTTTACAAACCATATACAATGAAATACATTCTGATATTTCTCAGAGGAAGAAGAGAGGTTTCATATGATCAGGACATGTATGATAAACTATTTCTAAGACATTAATTTACCCTTTGCTACTTTGAGTTTGTCTAGGATTCCTTAAATAGAAAACTGAGCAATTCTAGTCATGATGTTAAGCTAAACTGTAAGCTTCTTATCATGAATTAAAGAGTTGTATTTTTATGCCAACTGAAAAAGTTTCTCAAGCTACTAGAAATCCCTATTGCAGTTGAGCCTTGAACAATATAGGTTTGAATTGCACATGTCCACTTAACGTAGATTTTTTTAATTGACCCTCACAGTGCAATTGACTTTCACAGTTCAACTGATCCATATTGTTCAAAGATAAACAGGTAATTGGAAATCCACATGTACACACAGATTTTCCACTAAGCAGGAATTTGAGGCCCTTAATCGCACATTGTTCAAGGGTGAATTGTACTATACATGACCATGCATCTAAGTGCAGAAAACGAAATTCAGCCTTAAGGAACAGAGTTAAAGCATCTGTTATTTAATGAAAGTTGCCCCATCACTGTAACAACAGGTATATACTAAAAACCAAGCATGTATCTTTCTTGAAAATTTTAAGCCAAAAATTATTGCCCCTACTAAATGGTAGAAATCTAGGGAGGTATAATTTTAAAGAATGGATACTGTCCCCAAATTGTGATATTATAGAAAGTCTTATTTTAGCAAATATAAATGCAACCTTTACAAATTTGTTTAAAAGGTAATAATATTTTAACCATTAAACCTAGAAAATAGAGACCAACACAAAATAGAAGCTATAAACAATGTGACCACGGTATTGGAAAGAATATCATATTTGCTCATATCAGCACAATCAAAATTATGAGGTTAAGATTATAAATAATTTACCCCTAACAAAAATAATTATAAAGTGAAGCTGATAAGTTTAGAAGCAATTTAAAATAGGGTAATTGACACCAAAAAAATATGGCACTTTTAAAGTGAGAAAAGTTGTTGGAATCTGGATGAAGAGAAATATTATTTAGTTAAATTTTAAGTTGGAAAGTATGCTGTCTTGGCTAGCTCCCTCTCCCACAATACCTCGTGCTCTTTCTTTCCAATTTGCCAGGCATGATGGCTCCCGTAAAGAAGGGTAGTGAGAAGAAGAAGGGCTGTTCCACCATCAACGAGTTGGTGACCAGGAAGTACACCATCAATATCCACAAGCGCATCCACAGTGTGGGTTTCAAGAAGCATGCCCCTCGGGTACTCAGGAGACCCGGAAATTTGCCATGAAGGAGATGAGGACTCTGGACATGTGCAACGACACCAGGCTCAACAAAGATGTCTGGGCCGAAGGAATTAGGAGCGTCCCATATTGTATCCAGTTACATTTGTCCAGAAAACGTGATGAGGATGAAGATTCACCAAACAAGCTATATGGATTGGTCATCTATGTGCCTGTCACCATTTTCAAAAATCTACAGACCGTTAATGTGGACAAGAACTAATGCTGATGTCCAATAAAGTTACACAACTGCAAATAAATAAATAAATAAATAAATAAATAAATAAATAAATAAATACAAACAAGTAAAAAAGAAATATTTTCCCCAAAAAACTAAGTGTAGGATATTGAAAAGTTATTTCATTCCTGTGAGCCTCAGTTTTCCTCTTTGTGACATAAGAACAATAATGTATACCCTTCCCTGGCTGCTGCTGTTCAGTGGTTAGATTGTAGGCCTTTGGATCAAAGGGTCAAGTATTCAATTTCTGGTCAAGGACACATGCCTGAGTTGCAGGCTCAATCCAGCCCCAGGTTGGAAGTAGGGACACATCTCTCTCTCTTTTTCTCCCTTCCCCTCCTCCCTCCTTTCACTCTTTCTAAAATAATAATAATAATATAAATCCTAAGTACTTCATATTTATCTATAATAAAAAAAAGTGTTATAGATAAATATGGGAATTAGATTGGACAGCTGAACCACCTTCCGGATGAAGCTGTGGCTGCAGGGCCGAGGCAGCCACCATCGCGGTGAGGGCTGAGCCCCGTGCACGAATTTCATGCATCAGGTGCTAGTGTAACAGAAAAATAGATAAGAACGTTTTTATTGAATGTAAGTCAATTGAAATAACTATATTTAATTTGTATATAAAGTTATGTAAACATTTTGATGAGACAGTTTAATATATGGTTGAGAGAGTGGATTATCCTTTATCACTTATTGGCTGCATAATCTGGGGGTAAGAGAATCTGGCATGGCTCAGTGGTTCAGCGTCCATCTGTGAACCAGGAGGTCACAGTTTTATTCCCGGTCAGGGCACATGCCTGGGTTTCAGGCTCAATCCCCAGTGTGGGGAGTGCAGGAGGCAGCCAATCAATGATTCTCTCTCATCATTGCTGTTTCTATCTCTCTCTTCTTCTCCCTTCTTCTCTGAAATCAATAAAAATATTTTTTAATGGCGACAATGCCTATTTTTGGAGTATGAAGTTAGAAAAAAATCTTTCCCCTTTATTTTATTGAGCATCTAAAAACATTTTTTCAAGTTTTATAATTAACGTGAAAAAATTTATTCCAAGGGAACAAAAAGTGGTAAAAATTTGTATAATTGCATAGAAGTTAGTGATATCAATTGATCAAATTAAACATGTTTTAGACACTTCTATGTAATTGGTACTGAAGATAAAAGGAGGACAGATTCAGTCCCTGTCTTGATGAAAAATATAAGTTGAAGATTTTTTTAGAGAACATTAATTTATAAATAATTATAAAAATAAATGCACACTTTCTAAAACACTGAAAAAGAGAAAACAAAAAAGTATTTATATACCAAAATACAGAAAATAAAAGAAAGAATGAGATAGAAAGTAAATGGGGCAAGATGAAAAATAAAACCAAAATAAGTATAAATGTCACATTTATACTTAAAAAAATAAGTATAAATGTGATAAATTTTACCATGAGAATACAGAAACTCAAATCAACAAGTATATGCTGTAGTTTTATCCCCAGTTTCACTTTTGTGGTTTCAGTTACCCACAGTCAACAGAAATAAACAACTCATAAATTACAGAATGAACAACGTGTAAGTTTTAAATTGGGTCTCATTCTAAGTAGTCTGATGAAATCTCATGCTGTTTCTCACTACCCTGTCCTCCTTAGGATGTGAAACAACTCTTTGTCCACACTGAACATCCAGTATATTAGAATATTTTGAGAAAGAGAGAAACCACACTCACATAACTTTTATTACAGTATCTGTACTAATAGAAGGGTAATATGCTAATTAGACTGGGAGAGCTTCCAGACATTCCTCTGGACAAAGCTATGGTGGTGGGGCTGAGGTACAGGCGGTTAGAGGCCAAAAGGGGCGGGCAGTTGTGGGTGATCAGGTCAGGATGGGATGGCAATTGTGGGTGAAAAGGCTGGTGGGGGACAGGGCCGTTGGGGATAAGCAGACTAATAGGGGGGCTAGTTGGGGATGAGAAGGCCATCAGTGGGGGTCAGTTGAAGATGATCAGGACAGCAAGGGGCCAGTTGGGGGTGAGCAGGTCAGTGGGGAGGGCAGGTAAGGGTGAGCACACTGGTAAAGGGGAGACAGTTGGGAGTGACCAGACTGGTGGGAGGGTCATTTTGGGGGCAAGAAGGCTGGCAGTGGGGAGCAGTTGGGGGCAAGCAGGCCGGCAGGCAGATTGGTTAGAGGCAGACAAACAGGCAGGCAAGTGAACGGTTAGGATCCAGCAGTCCCGGATTTTGATAAGGATGTCAGACTGCCAGTTTAGGCCCAATCCCTGTAAACTGACAGTAGGACATCCTTTGAGGGGTCTCAGATTGGAGAGGGTGCAACCTGGCTGAGGAACGCCCCCCATCCCTGTGCATGAATTTTGTGCACTGGGCCACTAGTCCTATCTAATAAAAGAGTAATATGCAAATTGACTATACCTCCACTACACCCACAAGCAATGCCCACAAAACCACAACCACAAGACAATCAGGAGAAAATATACAAATAAACCCCAACCAAGATGGCTGCAGTCACTGAGAGCAGGAGGGAAGCTTGGGTTTCCCCAGTAATGGAGGAAGCCAAGCTCTCTGCTAGCCTTTTCCAGCCTAGCCCTCCATTCAATGCTAAAAAGTTTCAATTATAGAAGATAAATAAAACTCAACAGAAATGGCGGCAGCCACAGAGCTGGAGAGAGCAGAGGCTAGGGTTGCCCTGGCAATGGAGGAAGCCAAGCTTCTGCAGCTCTGGCCAGTCTAGGCCTCCACTCTAGGCTACAAAGTTTCAATAATAGAAGGTAAATGTCCAATAGAAATGGCTGCCACCATGGAGCAAGCAGAAGGCTTGGCTCTGCTCCAGGATACAAAGTTTCAATTGTAGAAGATCAATAAATCCCAGATATCAGAACCTCTGCTTGAGTTGCTGGGGGGCATGGTTGGCCTGCAAAGCACCACAGGACTCTCACCTGGGCTGCCCCACATCCCAAGGGAACCCTCATCCTGACCCAGTACACCCTTCAGGACAAACCAGCTGGCCCTCACCCATGCATCAAGCCTCTATCCTATCTAATAAAAGAATAATATGCAGATTGACCATCACTCCAATACACAAGATGGCTGTCCCCATGTGTTCAAAGATCCTGCCCCCATGTGGACACAAGTTGGCCACCACAAGATTGCCATGAGGGAAGGGCAGTTGGGAGGGACCAGGCCAGCAGAGGAGGGAAGTTGGGGGAAAACAGGCTGGCAGGGGAGCAGTTAGACATTAATCAGGCTGGCAGGGGAGTGATTAGGTGGTGATCAGGCTGGCAGGCAGAAGCAGTTACAGGCCATCAGAAAGGCAGGCAGGTGTGCAGTTGGGAGCCAGCAGTCCTGGATTGTGAGAGGGATGTCCGACTGCCCTTGGGATCGGGCCTAAATGGGCAGTCAGTCATCCCTCAAGGGGTCACAGATTGGAGATGTTGCTGAGGGACAACAGGCTGGGCTGAGGGACAACACCCTACCCCCGTGCACAATGAAATGGAATCCTATATTCTTTTCATTAGTTGGAAAACATAGATTTAGAAAGCTTAGAAACTTGACCCGACTGAAAAGAAGAAAGAATGGTGGACCTTGAAAATGACTTCAGGTTTTCTCACTATGCAGAATATACTCAAACACTGCTGCAGTTAAATATTTTACCCTTAGTTATCCTTGTGTGATCTACAATAATAATCTGCGTTGTGTTGATATTTACTGCTGTATTACTGACAATTACCTGAAAGAGAAGTTGGGGTGCTTCACTGGGCTGGAAAAAGTTTAGCAAAATCAGAAAGCAGGTCTAATTAAGCAAGTTTATTCTATATCTATAAAAGGTTAAGTTGACTCAAGCATGCACAATACATTTAAAGCTTTCATTGGCGCCAATCACACGCATGTGTTTCTATCAGTCATTGTCGATAGTGAATCTGGTTGATATGTCTATTATAAAGGGCAAATAGTGATATTAAAATAGTTATTCTAATTAATTTCCTTTCAATGTGAATGAATTCATGCACTAGGCCATTAGTATAATGTATAAGGAAAAAACTGAGTTAATAAGCAAAGATCATGATTTATTATTAATTTCTGTATGAAGAGTAGTGTTTGCTAAAATAAGTGGCATTCATTCTGACATCATTAATAAAATAAGGATGGAAAATAGATGTCTACTTTAGTGGATCCATTTGGTTGCCATCCAAAATCCATTCCTCTCTTTCCCCATTCAAGCAGTACTCAAAGTTTCTGGGGAACCACATTTCACCTACTATCAGTCATATATTTTCTGTCAGACCAGATTGTCTTATTTCTCATCATTCTGACCATAATAATTAGCACAAAGATGAGTACATAACTTCATAACAGATTAGCGCAAATTTAATCATAGCCAACAATACATGACCTTTTCCAAGACTTTGAGAAATAAAAAAAATTTATGTTAAAACCTCAGTAATAAGAAATTACAAAGCCCTACCATTTCCCCTTGACTTAATCTATACAAATAATTTAGAAAATAATTTAGAGAAGAAAACTTGTGAGATCTACCAAAAATTAAAATATAAGGCAAATTAATAATTCCAATATTTTTATTATTATATAAAATAGAATCAAAGTTAATGAATGAAATATTAAGAAAAAAATTAGGACATCAGGATAATTGGAAAGTAGAAAATCAATAAATTAACAATTACAGAAGTTGGTTATTTAAAATAAACAATATGGAACATAAAATTCTGACAAATTTTACTAAAGGAGACATAACCAAATAAGTCTGCAGAAGAGATTAAAAAATGAAAGAAAATTTAAATATTGATCATGAGATAACAGAAATAATTAGGAATGTCTTAGTAAGCACTCCACAAGAAAAAGAAAATTTTATCAGTAGAATAATAAATAACAGAGATAATGGAACTAGTAGACAAAGATGCTAAGGAAACTATTATGATTATACATTAACATTTATAAGAAAACATAAACTTAAGAGAGAAATACAAGCTATTTAAATAAACCTAGTGGAATGTCTATAGTTAAAAAATACAATATTTGAAATAAAAAATTTACTGAAAGAGAAGAATCAGTAATAAAGAGGATATCTTAAAGAAAAAAGAATTATGCACAGAGGAACAATAATATAGAAAAATTTTCAACAGAAATTATGTAAGCTAGAAGACAATGGAATTATATAATTTTTTAAATAAGATTAAAAATCTACACAATCTTTTAAATGAAGGTGAAATAAAAAGTTTTTTGAGCTGAACAAAGTTAAAAAATTTGTCAGGAGTAAAACTACATTACAAAATTATAAAAGGAAATTCTTCAGTCATAAGTCAAAAATAATAAATGATAGCCCCGCTGGCAGTGTTTGAGTGTCGACCCATGAACCATAAGGTCATGATTGGGTTCCTGGTCAGGGAACATGCCTGGGTTTGGGTTCAACCCTCAATATGGGGTGTGTAGGAGGCATCCAACCAATGATTCTTATCATTGATATTTCTCTTTCTCCCACTGCCTTCCTCTCTGACATCAATAAAAATATATTTTTAAAAATAAAAATGACAAGAGTCAATTCACTATAAAGTCATTGCAATCTTAAATATATATGCACCCAATAACAGACTTTCAGTACATATGAAATAAAAACTAACATAACTAAAGTGAAAAATTGACAAAGCAACAATAATGGTTAGAGATTTCAATGTTGTCTTCTTCAGAATAAGAAGTCTGAAAATCAGTAAAAATATAAAAGACTTGAGCAATCATATTTAAAATTTGACCTAATTGACATTTTTAGAAGGTTCCTCCCAGCCACAGAAGAATACATAATTGTTTTGTTTGTTAAAGACACATGAAACATAAACTAAGATATATCACATGCTGGGACATAAAATAAATTCTAATGAATTATAAAAGATTGAAATAAGGCAGAATGGGTTCTCTAAACAAAACATAAATTGATGTTGATAACAGAAAAAATATATGGAAAATCTCTACATCTAATAAGTTGAATACTTTGACTACTTTTAAATGACATAAGGTTTAAAGGAAAATAAAAATTAGAAATATGTTTGAATTGACTAAAAATAAAAACAGCTTAGCAAAATTTGTGGCATACAGCTAAACAGTACTCAGACTGAAATCTATGGTTTTAAATGCTTATATTTAAAAATCTAAAATCAATTAACCAACTTCCACATGATGAAGTTAGGGGAAACGATAAAATAAAATGTAAAATAAGAGGAAGAAATAACAAACATGAGAACAAAAGCCAACAAACCAACAAAATAGCAAACCAATACAGTCAAGAAAAGGAACAAAGTCAAAAGTTACTTCCAAAATTTTTTGGATTTGACACCAAATGCAAAAGCAAAAATAAACAAATCGCAATACATCAAACTGAAAAGCTTTTGCACAATGAAGTAAATTATCAACAAAATGAAAAGACAACCTAATGAATAGAAGAAAATGTTTGCAAGTCATATATCTGATAACGGGTTAATATCCAAAATATAAAAACAACTCATACAATGCAATAGCAAAAACACTTCAACAGTCCAATTTAAAATATCCAAAGAATTTGAATAGACATTTTTCCAAAGAAGATATACAGATAGCCAACAGATACCTGAAAAGGTGCTCAAAATCACTAATCAGCAGGGAAATGCCAATAAAAATCATGAGATATGACCTCACAACTAATGGCTACTATAAAAAAGAGAAGAAATAGTAAGTCTTAGAGAGGATATGGAGGAAAAAGAACCCTGTGTACTGTTAGTGGGAATGCAAATTGGTTATGCCACTATAGTAAACAGTATGGAGGTTCCTCAAAAAATTTAAAAAAAGAACTATCATATAGTCCAACAATTCCATTTCTGGGTATTTATCTGAAGAAAACAAAAACAACTTGGAAAGATATATGCACTTCATGTTCACTGCAACATTATTTACAATAACCAAGATGTGGAAACAATATAAGTGTCCACCAGTAAATGAATGGGTAAAGAAAATGTGATATATAATGTGATCATATATATAATGGAATATTCTTCAGCCATAAAAGGAGGAAATTTTGCCATTTGTGACAACATAGGTAGGCCTTGAGTGCATTATACTAAATGAAATAAGTCAGGCAGAGAAAGATAAATATCATATGATCTCTTTTACATGTGGGATATAAACACAAAAACAAAATATGAACTTATAGATACCAAAAACAGATTGGTAGTTGCCAGAGGTGGAAGATGGAAAATGGGTGAAACTGGTGAAGGTGGTCAAAAGGTACAAACTTCACTTATAAAAAGAATAAGTTGCAGGGAGGTAATGTACAGCATGGAGACTATAGTTAATAACCCTGTCTTGTATATTGAAAGTCACTAAGAGAGAAAATCTTAAAAGCTGTCATCACATGAAAAAAAAAGTCTGTAACTATGTAAGGTGATCAATGTTAACTTGACTTATTGTAGTGGTCATTTCCCAAGTATTTATTATACAAATATCAAATTGTGTTATTCATCTGAAATTAATACAATGTATGTCAATTATATGTCTACTACAAAAAATGGTTTATTCAAAACACAAAACAAATTTCATGACTATAGCAAATTAATCATAATCAACAATATCAGTATCAAGTCACAAAATATTAATATCAGGAATGAGAGCAAAGGCTCTAATAAAGACCATACATGTATTAAATGATGAATAAACAAATATTATGAATAAATTCAGAACAATGAATTTGATGAAGTGAGCAAATTCCAAGTTGACAGAAGAGCTTTAAGAAGAAACAGAAAGCCATAATGAGATAGCCACTACACTACATACCCCCTAAATTTGCTAAAGTTAAAAAGACTGAAAATACCAAATGTTGGAAGAATCTGAAGCAATTGGAATTCATCTATTTCTGGTGTGAAAATCATACAGAAACTTTAGAGTTAAAAGTATACTGACCATTTCACTCAGCAACTCCATTTCTAAATTATTTATAAAGTAGAAAAAATATAGGTCCACACAAAGACTTGCACAAATATTGATAGCACCTAAATTCTAAATAGTCCCAAACTAAAAACAATACAAATGCCCATTATCAGGTGAATGGATAAACAAATGGTGGTATATACAACAAAAGAATACTACCAAAAAATAAAATGAATGAACTCAATTACATGAATGAATCTAAAAAGTTATTATTGAGTGAAAAAATCCAGATACAGAAGTACATACAGCATGATTCCATTTAAATAAAATTCTATAAAAGGCAAATATAATCTACTAGTGGCCCAGTGCATGAAATTCATGCACAGGAGGTGGGGGGATGTGGTCCCTCAGCCCAACCTGCCCCCTCTCACATACTGGGAGCCCTTAGGGAATGTCCAACTGATGGCTCACCCCTAACCTGCCCAAGGCCTAAAGCCTTTGGAGAGGCTTTAGGCATTGGGCACTCAGCCATCTCCCTGCTCAGTTCAGCTCCAGCTGCCTGTGACCACACTGCCCCAGGGGCTGGGCATTCATCTCTGCTCCGGCACCCCAGCCACTTGCCTTGACCCCTGGCCGCCTCCAAGCTCGGGCGGCCAGGGCACCTTGGAGCTCACCACAGCTACTGCTTTGTCTCCATCCCCGGGGCCCAGCCTTCACACTACTTGGCCCCGCCCTTGGCCCCATCCCTCAGCCCCACCCCCTGCTCCTGCTCCTGATTGGCTGGTAGCATAGCCAATCAGGAGCCAAGGTACGGTCACATTTTCATGTTACTCTTTTATTAGATAGGATAGTGACAGAAAGCAGATTGTGGCTGCTTTGGTCTACAGTGGAGGAATTGACTAGGAAGGGACACAGGAAACTTTGAGGGATGCTATAAATGTTCAATATCTCAGTTATGGTGTGGTTTAATAGGCATATGAGTTTATCAAAATTCATCAAAATTAACATTCAAAATGAGTACATTTTATTGTATATAAATTATACCTCAATAAATGTTGTTTTTATGATGAATTTTAAAATATCCTCTCTAAACTTCCTTTCCCCTTTCAGCTACTGCTCTATTTCTTGAGCTAAATTTTTAAAAAGAATTATTCACAATTTTCTGTAATTTCCCTCCTCCTACTCTTTCTTAAGCCTGTTTCTATCAGACCTTCACCTGACACAGTAATAAAATTATCTTGTCAAAGTCAAAGTCACTAATAACGTCCCTTTTGCAAAACTAATTCTTATCTCATATGACCCATCAGTTGCAGTCTATATTGTTGTACATTCCATCTTCCTAGACACATTCTTTTCCTTCAGGTATATTACATTCCATGGTTTTCTTCCTATTGTAGTAGTTACTTCTCAGTTGCTGGTTTTGCATCCCTCCTCAATCCTTAAATGTTGGAGTATACCAGGGCTCAGTTTTTGGATCTCTGAGTCTACTCTACCTATACTAATTCTTTTCATGTTATCCATCCCCACGATTTACTACATGTTGACACCACCCATATTGATATCTTTAGTGTGGAGCTTTACCCTGAATTCCAGATTTAAATCAAATTGCCTAATCAGCATCACTATTTCGGTGTCTATTGAATATCTTAAGGTTAGTTTCCTCTATCTTTCTCCCATAAACATTTTTCTTTCACCATATCATATTCATGATGGAAATCCTACTTATTCAATTATTCAAACTCACAGCCTTGGAGACATTGATTTTTTTCTTTATCTTATACACATACCATTTGATCCTATCTTCAACACATGTTCAGAATCTGATCACTTCACACTATCCCCACTGCTATTATCCTGGTCCATATTGTTATCATTTCTTGTTTGTGTAATTGCAATAGCCTCCTAACGACTTGTCTTGTTTTCTTCTTCCTTCCTTATAATCAACTAGAGGCCCAGTGCATGAAATGTGTGTGGGGGTGGAGGTGTCCCTCAGCCCAGCCTGCACCCTCTCTAATCTGGGACCTCTTGGGGGATCATAGACTAATGGTTTAGGCCCCTGCTGGCCTGACCTCTCCCTCAACTGCCCTCCCCTGCAGGCCTGATCTTGTCCCCAACTGCCCTCCTTTGCCAGCTACTTTGGTTCTAATTGGTCAGTTTCTATGCCACTCAGCACCTCTGGGCCTATCATCAGGACCTGATCAGAAAGGCGGGGCTGATCAGCAGTCCCTGTGGAGGCCTGGAGAGAAATAGAGGTATGGCTGCCAGCCAGGCCTAGAGAGAGAGAGAGGCAAGTGCCAATCAACAGCTGCCACAGAGGCTATGGATCAGACCCTGCTTCTCTCTTCAGGCCTCTTTCCAGGCCGGATTCACAGCCCCCTCAGCAGTCATTGCTGCATCACCACACCTGCTGTAATAGCAGTCAGTGCTGTGTTCCCACCACTGACTGCAGGACTAACTTCTGGTTGTTCTTACGGATGTGATGGACCAAGAGTTTTTATATATCAGTACTAGAGGCCCGCTGCACAAAATTCGAGCACTGGGGGGGGGGGCAGGGGTCCCCTCAGCCCAGCCTGTCCCCTCTCACATACTGGGAGCCCTCAGGGGATGTCCTACTGATGGTTTAGGCCCATTCCCCATGGGGAGCGGGCCTAAACCACAGTCTGGCTTTCCTTTGTAGGAAGCAACTGGGCTGATCAGGGAAAGGCACCAGCCCCATCACCCCACTGCTGCAGCCACTGCCAGTCACCGCAGCCACCAAGGTGTTTTTATCAACCCAGACTCTAGTCCCTTCACCATGAAAAAATGACAACTTTCTTTAGGCATTTTCAAGATGTGTCTTTCATAGGATATAACATTTCTTTATTTTTCTTTTTTTTATCCTCACCTGAGGATATGTTTCCATTGATTTTTAGAGAGTGTGGAAGAGAAAGGGAAAGACAGAGAGAAACATCGAAGTGAGAGGAACACTTTGATTGGTTACCTCCGGCATGAGCCCTGACCTGGGCCCTAGCCAGGGAGGAGCCTGCAACCTGGGTACATGCCCTTGATCAGAATATAACCTGGACCCTGCGGTTGGCAAACCTAGGCATTATCCACTGAGCCAAACTGCCTAGGGAAAGGATATGATATTTCTTAGCCCTCTAGCAGCAGACCTTCGTATTTTTCTCCAGGAGTGTGGTGGAAGAACCCTAGATTACTTTTTTGGATTCTTATACCCAAGTTACTAAGAATATTACCAGTGGCATACAGCGAGCTTAGCCAATGAGCAGTCAGAAAAAGTATTTCCTCTACAGTTCACATCTATCTCCTCTGATCTCCGGCTCCACCCATACCAAGGCCTAAAGCCTCTGGCCCTGGGCAGGGGACCCCCACTTAGCTGTGATTGCCCAGCTCCATTCTGGCCAAGGCCCCAAGCCTTTGGCCAAGGATCCAAGGCTCGGGTCTAGGGCAGGGAACTCCAGTGTGCTTGATCACTCTGCTCCAAGGATGGGGCCCTGGGCGGTTGACCCCCAGCACGCACAATTGCCCTGCTCTGACCTCAGCCAAAGTCGCTAGCCTTGGGTTGAGGCTCGGGCCCTGGGTGGGGAACCCCTAGCATGAAGGATCACCTGGCTCCACCCAGGGCCAAGGCCACAAGCCTCTGGCTGATGCTCTGAGGATGGAGCCCTTGGTGGTTGACCCCCAGCACGTGATCGCCCCGCTGCCTCTGTTTGAGGCTCAGGCCCTGGGCGGTTGACCTCCAGCACAGGCGCTTGTGCCTCCAGCTTTGCCATCCTGCCACACCCTCCCTTGTACCTCACAGCCCGCCCCCCTGCTCCTGATTGGCTGGTAGCATAGTAAAGGTACAGTAATTTGTATGTTTCTCTTTTATTAGGTAGGATTATCAACCCGACTGGCAGAATTATTCTGTTAAAATATAACAGATCAGCCCTGGCCCAATGGCTCAGTTGGTTGAAGCTGTCCTGTACACCAAAATAAATGCAAGTTCAATTTCCAGTCAGGGTACATACCTAGGATGAATGTTCAATGCCTGGTCTGGGTGCATACAGGAGGCAACTAATTAATGTTTCTTCCTCATCTCTCTCTCTCTCTCTCTCTCTCTCTCTCTCTCTCTCTCCCCTCAAATCAATAAACATATTGCTCAGGTGAAGATTATATCCTCAGATCATATACCCAGATCATACTTCTCTGACCAACATTTTTTCATGATTCATTTCACTTAGAATAAAATCAGTGGCCTACAACTATAAAATCTTACACAATATAGCCTCTTATTGTCTCTCTTAACCAATCTTTTACTACTTTCCCTGCCCCACAGCCACATTTAGTTACTTGGCTATTCCTCAAACATCAGGTACTTTAGGGCCTTTATATTTGTTGTTCCCTCTGCATTTGATACGTATTCTCTGGTTATCCACTCATTCACACAATGTCCCTTTACCTTTCATGAATCACTCACTAAAATTTCAACTCTCTTCAGAATTTTTTATATCCATTCCCTGTTTTTAAATCTCTATAGCCCCAGCCACATTCTAATATACATATATCTGTCTTCCTAATGTTGTTTAGTGTCTGCCTCTCCTAACTGAGCAGTATGCTCATGTAGGTAAGGATAATTTTGTCTATTTTGTTCATCTCTGTATCTTTAGCACCTAGAACTGTGATTAAAAGATAATATAGTTCAATAAATATTTTTTAAAATAATATTAATGAGAAAATTATAACATAAGCATTTTAAAAATGTGGACAAAAGGTGGGGAAAAGAAGTACGCCTAGAATTTTGTCAACATTAAAATATTTTTAATAAATAAATAAAATATTTTTTCTTTGGCTGTTATTTATCATTGTTTTGAAAGTTCTAAACAAGATATTAAACTAGATATTAAATAAAAATAAGACTTTTAATTACTTAAAGGGAGAACTTTTCCATTATTTAAAGATGCTATGACTTTATAGCCCAAAAAGTGAAAAAGAAAAAGAATCATTTAGAATTAGTAAGAGAGTTTAATAAAGTAGACAAGTATTCCTTTAATATATAACAATGAATAAATTTCCTATTTACAAGTGTTAAGGGATGAATTGTATCCCCCTAAATTCATATGCTAAAGCCCTAACCTCAGGTTGTGACCATATTTGGAAACAGAGCCTTCTGAGAAGTAATTAAGTTAAGCTATTAGGGTGGCCTCTAAACCAATCTGACCAGGGTCCTTATTAGAATAGGAGATTTTGTCACAAGGAGAGACACCAGATATAATGTACAGAAAGGAAAGACCATGTGAGGACATGCCATGAAGAAGATAATAATCAAGCCAAGGAGAGAGGTCTCTGAAGAAAACAAATATGCCAATACTTTGATCTTGGACTTCCAGACTCCAGAATTGTAAGAACATTATTTTTTCTGATGTTTTGTAATGGCAACCCTAGAAAACTAATATAATGAATAATAAATAAATGGACCAATAAATGGAATTCATGACTAATTTTGATGTGAGATTACACATAGAGCTATGGTTCCTGGCCTTGACCTTGATTTTTGAAAGGAGCTACCTCTTGACCCTTCCTTCTGGTTTTCACAAATAAGGAATTTTTTTCACTAAATCAGTTGAAATATAAAATGAAGGAAATAATTTGATTCACCTAAGCCACACAACAATAAAATACCTAAGAATAACACTAACCAAGAAAAATCAATATGTTGTTCAATTATTCTTACCATCTATCATCACCAGAAGACTCTTGACTAAGGCAGGGATCTAGTTTGTATTATTCATCTTTGTATCTCTGTGCCTTGCACATACAGCAGTAGGATTATTTGCTCATGGCCACTAACACTACCATTCATCATTGTTAAGGGTGCTAAGAGATTAGATTGTGATCTTAATTTTAATTAGTTCCCATCCCTCTAGGTCAACTGAGTTTGCTTCCCTTTATAATGCTTTACCCAAAACAAAAGTAATAATTTGAACCGCAAGTTCTTCAAACAAGTAATGATTTAAGACAAAGATACTTGTTAAAGTGGAACTATCATACCCAATTATGGTGTGTCTCAGCCCCGGAGGGCCACAGTGATCTGTCAGTGGCTTCCAAGCACAGAGAGGAAGGACACAAGATGTAGGTCTAAGAGAGAACCCTGGCCACACTGCTTCTCTGCCTCCTCCTGGCACATAACCTCCTGCCGTCATCTACATCCTTTCTTTCCCACCATCTAGATTCTTAAGACAATATGAAGTCATTCCTGCCTTGGGGACTTTGCTGCTGATCTTCTAGAAACCCTTTCTTTCCAAATCACGACATGTTGCTTCTTTCTACTCATTATTTGAACCTCAGTTCAATATCATCTAGACTCTGCCTGCAACCCCTATCTGGTTCCATCACCCAATCTTATTTTTCATGGTTAATAACCATCCAACTTTCTCTTTTTGTTTGTGGCCTGAATTTCCTCCCTCTAGATTGCGAGTTACTTGGCTATTCCTAGAAAGCATGGACTTCCAATCTTGTTTGCAGTTTTTAGGGCTGACCCTCAATGCCTAGAACTGCATCCAGTGCAGGGTAGGCACAAAAATACTTACTGAGAAAATAAGTAATTGGACCAACAATGGGAATACACGACTATTTTTCAGTGTGATGTTACATACAGAATGAGAGTTCCTGGCATTGGCCTTGGTTATTGAAAGGAGCTGCCTCTTTCCCTTCTGGTTTTCACACAGAAGAAATGCCTTTTCACTAAACACCTCCTTACACCTCCCATTAAAGGGGAAGAGATTTATTTGGTGGAGAGTTGATAGCCATTCTCCCACTTTTCTGGGTTTAGACAATCAATCAAAATTCCCAAGAAATGGACCTTTCTTTCTCCTCTTATAGCTGAACTACTATCCTTAATACAGGACCCTACAGACATCAAAAGGCCTGTTTGAAATTACGTCCTGAAATGCTGTCTTTTCTAGAGCAATACAGTCACATGGTCTGTTCTAGGAAGCAGATCTCTTAACCTGTTATTTCAAAATGTCACATTTTTCTTAGAGGGTGAATTTTTTCTGGAACCGTTTTGATTGTATATTTAATTAAATTTTCCCCTGTTTCTCCTCCCAAGCCCCCAACCACTATGTAGATCTGGAAATTTCCTCTTCCCTCTAGCAACCATATTACATCCTGGCATGAGAAGAAAAGCAGACCTTTTATCATCTTTTTCTCCACCATATCCCCCAGGGATTAAAGAAAACTCAAATTTTCATTTCATTTCCTACAAACTTTAAGATAATCTACCTCCTGAAATTTGTATCACAACCCCTGCTTAGATGCTCTGTTTTTTCCAATAGTTGGTTTCATATACCACATACCAATTTCCCAAATTTCTCCCATAATAGGCTACAAATATCACTGTTTTCTTCTTCTTACCTGTTCCATGGTGAGTCTGCAACATCCCACACCACAAAAAGCAAAGAGCAGGAGTGTTGTGGGGATGTATGGCCAGATGACTTCATTACTTAGATCACTTCAAGCTGTCCAAAGTCATGACTTGTTCAAGTTTTGCCAGTGTGTTTGTGCCATATTTTAACCTAGATATGCTTCTCAATGTAAATGTTTTTCTGTACTTACACTGCACAAACTACCATCACCTTCGCTGTAACCAGGTCTCTTCAATATAGGTTGCTTAAAAAGAAAGGCGGCCTTCAGCATTTACCTCTTGATTTCCCCAAGAGGCCAGGTCACTGTCCACCTTGCTATTGGATGGTGTCAAAAGTTCTCACAACCACATTTCACTGTTCCTCTAACTTCTACTCCCAGGCCCTGGGAAATCCCACCCAGTTTTATGTGTGGGATGGGATCTTAAAATAGTCACACAGCAACACCTAAGTTCCCATTTAGAACCTTGTGGGTAATAACCACCTGCCTTCAATCCACACTTAACACCTTCCCATTCCCCGTCTCAATTTTCATTTGTTTATTTTTTATACTATGTGTGCAATATTTATTGCTGCCCTGACCCTTAGAATGGAAGCCCCATGAGATCAGGGGTGGTTTTATTATTTTTAACCTCCCAGGTTCTTTCACCACTATCTGGAACAAGATCTTCTCCATAGCAACTGTCCTACACACCTTTTATTTACTTGGTTTGTTTGCTTTAAAGAATACCAAGATATTTCAGGCCACAAGAGAATGTTCATTGACATCTTAAGGTTTCTCCAGTATTTTGATACTAAAGACAACTAACTTGAAGAACATGGGGGTTGAAAGGGTGGTAGCAACTGGCAAGTCTGAGATTCTTTATATTGATCTTTTGCAATTATCTTACCATAGGAAAATGGCACTTTCATCTGCACTCTCCCACTTGTCCTCCTGACTATCTGCCATTCCTTCTCTGGGGCTCATTCAAGGATTTTCTTCAATGGAAAGACTTTTCTGTCTCCTTGCCTACAATGAGGTTTCTTTGCTCTGGACTTCAATATTAGTATATGGAAACCCCCCAATATGTCCTGTACCTATTAGAATTTAGCTTGACTATGTAAATAAATTTTTTTAAAAACTTCCATAATAACAATGACTTAAACTCAACAAAAATGTATTTTTCATGTTAAAAACAAAACAAGTTAGGAGTAAGCATTCAGGTTGGTAAAGCTGCTTGGTGGTATCATCAGAGATCTAGGTTCCTATTTCTCCACCACACCTGCATTTGACTTCAAAATTCAATTTCACTTTATGTTTAATGATGGCTGCTAGAGTTTTAGGACATAAGAAGGAAGAAAAGCAATGTGCAGAACATACTTATGGCTTGGGGAGCTTTCTTTAAGCACCCCTCTTGGAAGTCCACATGATATGTTTCCATTTATATCTCCTGAGAACATATCTACCAGCAAAGCAAGCTGGGAAATAGAACTGGTTATTCATGAAAATCATGTTCTCAGCTATGAACTGAGATCAATTTTTAAAATTACATGGGAAATCAGATCTTGGGGTAGAAAACTGTAGCTTTTAATACATAGCCCATATTGTGAACTATAATTACTTGTATTTATGCTTATCTTCCCTCTGCACCCTAAGTCTTGAAAATAGATGGCATTTATTAATGCTTATCAAATTGAATTGCTTTTATATAATTAAGCTATTCTTTTACATTAGAATGATGTACCCTATTCATTCCTGTGTATTTTTAAATATATATATCTGTTCTGATAAGTGTGATGTATGCAATAGGCAAGTTTCTGTCCTTATGCCAGGCACTGTATAAAGAACTATGGACTGAGATACGATAAAATCAATCCTGCACCTCAAGAAGCTTAGGGTGCACAAGTCTGATTTACAGAAAAGATTCCTTTATTAACTTTTGGTCAAGTATATGTTTGTATATTTTCAGAAAACAACTCCAAGACCATATGGATTCCTTCAATAGAGAGGAACAGACAGGTCTGTTCCAACCACAAAGACAGTCCAGAGATGGAAGATTCAGACCACGTTGCTAGTGGATAGCAAGTTTCAATCAACGTGTGCTCATTGATTAGTGATTGTCTTTCAAAGACCATCTCTTGGTTTTGATTTCTACATAAACCTCACCACTGTTCAATCAGAAACCCAGTTCATTCTGGTGCCTGGATTTAAACCTGTCAACCAGAAAATATACACTCGTTGAATGGGAGCCTCTAAGAAATTGAAACATCATAAATCAACTAATAAGTATTAATTAACCCAGGTTGGTATGAACCTCCTGTGAATATAAATAACCAAATCAAAGTTCTATAAATTATTTATTTGTAGAATAAATAATTTGTGACTTATTTTATAGGAAAAAGTGTTGCATTCTCTGAGAATCTAAGCACTCTTAGACTTCCCTTGAAATAATTTATTAAATTGTTTGCAAGTTATTCTACTTTGACACCATCAAAAGTTTAGTTCAGAAAATGATTTTATTATTTGAATAATTTTTTAAAAGAGTGTTAATGGTTTTGAAAATGTACAATGAAAAAAAAATCAGGCCTTTTCAACTTTTGATTTCCAAATTTGAGATCCCATTGAAACAGAACCTAATACGATCACTGTTTAAAATATGCACATTTATTGTGTATTTTATCCTGGGGATGAGGACTACTCTAGAGAATTTTTGAGCTATTGAATATATAAATTGTTTTTCAAACACTTTAGTGTTACCACAAAACCTAATTTGTTTTTAGTCAACCAAGTACTTTCACCCTTTAGTTTCAAAAGTCAATTATATTTTTTTCAAGAAAATCTAATTTAGATGTTACTGATTTACTTGCACTTAAATAATTAAAATGCTATTGGTGTTCAAGAAAGCTCTTGAGACTCTTGTGTAAGCCTCTTTAAGTCTGTTTTCTGATAAACAGGAAGTCTTGCTTTGACCAGAGTAAACGAACTTCAGTGGTATGTTAGGTTGCAAGTCTAATTTCAGTGCAAATCCAAAGTATCACTTGGAGAGGGGTGACATGCCTCCTGTCCTTTCGATCTTTAGAGGCTTTGCTGAAACCTGCTTCTGAGCCCAGGTAATTCCCAACTGAAGATGCTGACCAGAGAGAAGCAAAGACCCAGAGGCCTTTATGATGAACATAACTAGGAGCTTCTGAGGCTTCTATGTTTCTTATTCAAGACAATCTTGCTCCCGTTTATTTCTAGATTTTTAAGCTTGGAGCTACTGGACCATGGAAGTGCTTATCTCTTTGTGTCTTCAGTTTTCTGCCAGGATTAACTTTTCTGGGGTGGAAGTCAAAGTGAGGATTGCTTCTATAAAACTCTTTTGAAAATTAAATGAGAATATTCTGGATCATCTAGGCAACAATCGTGAAGCAAATGTTGTCTGCACATATTTTATGATAAGTCTGATTACACCAATTAATTCTATTTCAGGTGCCCTCTACTAATGAGTAAGGTGCCAAATAGCTCCTCCTCTGCATCTCAGCTTTCAATCCAACACTATCATTATGAAAATTCATTGCAATAACATATGTGATGAGAACCTGGTTATTGGAAGCACTTCATAAAAGTTAGGTAATATTTCTGTTCAGACATTCATAAACAGATGAACACTCAACAGAGTATAATTGCCACTTCTTAAAGTGAGCCCATTAAAAATATCTGTATCAAGTTATTGAATATAATAGCAATATTAACAAGCCCAGATCATATCTGTTTCCTGGGCTGCATTAGGAAGTAATAAGAATGCCTCCAGTTGAGCTTTTGGCTATATGGAATTCAAAAGGTATCCTATGGCTCTTAGAAAATTCTCACCTCCATCCAGACTTAGAGATGTTTTAAGGGAAACTGAAACTTCTAGTAGCTGAAATATTCCAGGAATTCATGTGAAAGGGGAGTAGGGACAACATCAGTTCTATAATGCAGAATCCGATCTAATAAAAAAGTGATATGCAAATTGACCATACCTCTGGTCAAGCCACACCCATCAGCCAATCAGGAGAAAATTATGCAAATAAATCCCAACCAAGATGACTGCGGCCACTGAGAGCAGGAGGGGGGGTAGGGTTTCCCCGGCAATGGAGGAAGCCAAGCTTTCCTCTTGCCCTTGCCAGCCTAGGCCTCCACTCAATGCTACAAAGTTTCAGTTATAGAAGATACATAATCCCAACAGAAATGGCAGCAGCCATGGAGCTGGAGAGAGCAGAGGCTAGGGTTGCCCGGGCAAAAGAGGAAGCCAAACTTCTGCAGCTCTGGCCAGCCTAGACCTCCACTCCAGGCTACAATGTTTCAATTATAGAAGGTAAATGTTTCAATTATAGAAGATACATAATCCAAACAGAAATGGCTATCACAATGAAGCGAGCAGAAGGCTTGGCTTTGTTCCAGGCTACAAAGTTTCAATTATAGAACATAAATTAATCCCAGATACCAGGGCCTCCACTGGGTCACTGGGGTGTGTGGCCAGCCTACAAAACACCACAGACCCCTTGCCCAGGCTGTCCCCCCACCCCACGGGAACCCCCACCCTTATCTGGAACATCCTGCAGGGAAAACCAGCTGGCCCCACCCATGCACCAGGCCTCTATCCTATCTAATAAAAGAGTAATATGCAGATTGGCCATCACTCCAACACATCAAGAGGGCTTCTCCCATATGGTCAAAGATCCTGCCCCCATGTAGACACAAGATGGCCACCCCAAGATGGCCAGCAGGGGAGGGCCTTTGGGAAGTTTCAGGCTTACAAGGGAGGGCAGCTGTGGGTAATCAGGCCAGCAGGGGAGGGCATTTGGGAGGGACCGGGCCTGCAAAGGAGGGCAGTTGGGGGTGATCAAGCCTTCAGGGGAGAGCAGTTAGGGGTGACCAGGCCAGCAGAGGAGGGAAGTTGGGAGCAAACAGGCTGGCAAGGGAGCAGTTAGACATTAATTTGGCTGGCAGGATAGTGGTTATGGGATGATCAGGCTGGCAGGCAGAAGTGGTTAAGGGCAATCAGGGAGGCAGGCAGGTGAGCAGTTTGGAGCCAGCAGTCCTGGATTGTGAGAAGTATATCTGACTGCCCATTTAGGTCCAGTCCTACCAGGATCGGGCCTAATCAGGCAGTCAGACATCCCTCAAGGGGTCCCAGATTGGAGAGGGTGAAGGATGGGCTGAGGGACATCCCCCACCCCTCGTGCATGAATTTCATCCATTGGGCCTCTAGTACTTAATATTAGCCAAAGGTTGTTTTTTGTTTTGTTTTGTTTTGTTATTGTTGTTAATCCTCACCAAGGATATTTTATTCACTGATTTTTAGAGAGAGTGGAAGGGAGGGAGTGAGGAGGAAAGAGAGAAAGAGAAAAGGGAGAGACACATGGATTGGTTGAACTGGAACCAGTGGTTGAACCTGCAATCCAGGTACTTGCCATTGACCAGAAATTGAACCTGAGACCTTTTCATGTGCAGGTTGATGCTCTAACCACTGAGAAACACTGGCCAGGGCCCAAAGCTCTTCTTAAAATCCTGAAGTTGATAGTGTAAATTTGTGTCTTTGAGAAAAAAAACAATCCTCCATTCTTTTGAAAGGCCTTTTAATTGAATACCCAACCTTAAAGGAGTCTGGGAGTTTTGTCATTTGTACACTAAGGGAATAGCTGTGACACAGGACAACTGGACACAAATAATAAAATACCATTAATTAGGATTTTACCAGTTAATGCAATTGAACAAATATGTATTGAGCACCTACTGAGTCAGTCACTGTGTTCCATACCATTGGAGACAGAAAACAAATGTGATCCAATATGATACATGTCTTCAAGTTTAATGGTTTGAAGAAAGAGCAGATTAGATAGAAATACAAATAATTAATGATGCAAAGGAGAATACTAAAAAGACCATGGAAGATACATAAAAAGGTCAAAGATAGCATAAAAGGAGATGACATTTAAAATATATCTAAAAATACTGGCAAGATTTTAACAGTACCTATAAAGGATAGTATCATAAGTAACAAATTTGTCTGTTTTCTACACCAGTTTCTTCATTAAGTCTTCAGGCAGTGTATTTGTTGATCTATCTCTCAGTTCCTGGAGATAAACACTGATTGATGTTGAATTAAATAATGGAGTAATTAAAAAAATGTTTAAATTGAATTCATACTTGGAAGATGACAATAAAGGTTCACTACTGCATGAATCAATGAGTACAATGTTCCAAAATAATTTATTTGTGAGGAAGATCACACCATCTACCCTCCTCAATTAACAGGTAGAATAACTGAAGCCCAGAGAGATTACTGATGGGTTGACCCAGCTCACATTATAGATAGTAGTAGAGCCAGGACTGGAATCCAAGTCTCATTCCAAGAGCTGTTACTTTTTATGATTCAAATAGAATGCATTTCCCCATAAGCTTAACCAATGGATACAGATACCAGGAAGGTGAGGGCATGAGTCAGGGGTGGGGGGACAATGGGGAGATGAGGACACATATGTAATACCTTAATCAATAAAGAAAAAATAGAATGCATTTTTGTTAAATAATCTCTAATTCTTTTCTTTTTCTGGTTCTCTCTGACAAAATGGAACTTAACTGCAGCAATCCCTTTTTGCCCACAGCTGAAGCCAGGTTGACTCGCACCACCAAAGCAAGAACAACTCCTCCTTACAGAAATCCAGATCCAGACAAACAGACTTCATAACTGGTTGTGGGTTCTGCTGGAAAAGGCCTGGCTAGAAAAGGCTGGCATTCAGTTTCAGGATATTAAAAGTACCCCCCCACACACACACACCCATACACTTATTCTCAAGCCTCCCCCAGAGCCTCAGTGGTAAGTCAGAGTGCAGAGATGGGTAGTGTGTTGCAGACACAAAGCTTGGGTCACTGAAAATATTTTGTTTATCATGTTTTGTTTCACTTTTTGCAAGTGATATTCATTTTGAAAAAAAAAGACTTCTGGTGGATTTCCTCAAAGACAAGTACTGATATTTGCTAGATAAACAAGACATTGTGAACCCATGAAATCAAAGTTTTTCTCTCTGGCCCAAGCCTGTGTTTTAGCCACCAATAAGTAGATGTACTTTCTGCTTTCAAAAATAAAAAACTGATTAGAGTCTTGCTACCCAAGTCTACAGTTGGACACTCCATGGACCATCACAAAGAGACAATGAAAGATGAACTTTGTGGTGTTGTGGAGAGCTCTTGTTCAGGAAACTCTTGAGGGTGTGCTGTCACAGAGGAGCTGGCTACTGTGGGAAGGCAGTGGAAGCCCCTGGAAGCAACTCTATAGCCAGGAACACATGGCTTCCGTTAGTCAACAGCTGACTGGATTTCTAACCTAGAATTCTCACTCACTATTGCACAGTATATATTTGATGCTTCTCTAGGCTGGACATGAATGTAAGAATGGAAACATGAAAAATTGGGTAACTATTAAAGAGGAAAAACATTCTAGGTTACTATCATAAAGGAAATCTTACCTTATAATAGACAAACATGTAAATTGACCATACCTCTGCTATGCCCACCAGCCAATCAATAATAAGTATGCAAAGATGGTAGGTTAATTTGCATATGCAGGCATGGAGTGAAGACTGAAGACTGAAGGCTCTTCCCATGGCCAGAGCCACACCTGAAGGCTGCAGACTTTGCTCCAGTGCAGCGTGGGCCTCGGGTGCCAGAGGAAACCAGTGTCGGCTCCAGGGGAAGGAACGCCTATTGCACACACAAATCTTTGTGCAATGGGCCTCTGGTTAGTAATAACATCTTTCTCTGTATTATGGTAAATACTAGAAGTCTGGTGCACCAATTCATACATGAATGGGGTCTGGCCGGCCCTGCCTCCAATCAGGGTGTTGGGGACCAGTGAGAGGCCAGGCTGACTGAGAAAATGGGCTTCTGGTATGGTTGGTGGCTGGCTCCACCCCCAATTGAGGTGTTGGGGGCTGACCATATCAGGCTGGTTGGCTGTCACACTGCATTTCATAATCACCAGTAGTTCTGCTGTTCTGGTCGCTGGGCTTTTATATATATACACAAGAGGCCCAGGGGGTGGGGGGTGTCTCTCAGCTCATTGGCACCCTCTCCAATCTGGGACCCGTTGAGGGATGTCTGACTGCTTGTTTAAGCCCGATCTCGATAGCATCAGGCCTAAACAGGCAGACAGACATCCTTCTCACAATCCAGGACTGCTGGCTCCAAACTGCTCACCTGCCTTCCTCCCTGATTGCCCCTAACTGCTTCTGTCTGCCAGCATTATCATCCCCTAACCACTATCCTGCCAGCCTAATTGATGTATAAATGCTCCCCTGTCAGCCGTTTGCCACCAACTTCCTTCCTCTGCTGGCCTGGTCACCCCTAACTGCCTTCCCCTGCAGGCTTTATCGCCCCCAACTTCCCTCCCTTGCAGATCTGGTTCCTCACAACTGCCTTCCCCTGCTGGCCTGATTGCCCACAGCTGCCCTCCTTTGCAGGCCTGGAACCTCTTAACGGCCCTCTCCTGATGGCCATCTTGGGGTGGCCATCTTGTGTCTACATGGGGGCAGGATCTTTGACTACATGGGGGAAGCCCTCTTGTGTGTTGGAGTGAAGGTCAATTGATTAAGGTATTACATATGTGTCCTCATCACCCATTACCCCTTCCAATCCCCTTCTCCCCCCGTCACCACCTATGCTCTCACACCCCCTGGTATCTCTGTCCATTGATTAGGCTTAGATGCATGCATAAAAGTCCTTTGGTTGATCTCTTCCCCTTACTCCCGCTCTCCCCTACCTTCCCTCTGAGGTTTGACAGTCCATGCTTTTCTGCCTCTGGATCTGTTTTTGTTCATCAGTTTATGTTGTTCATTGTATTCCATAAATGAGTGAGTTCATGTGATACTTATCTTTCTTTGACTGGCTTATTTCACTTAGCATAATGTTCTCCAGTTCCATCCATGCTCTAGTTTGAAGCAGACACTTTTTTCTTCTTCTTAAAAAATACCTTTCAGCATTTCACTTAATACTGGTTTGGTGTTGATGAACTCCTTTAGCTTCTTCTTATCTGTGAAGCTCTTTATCTGACCTTCAATTCTGAATGATAACTTTATGGTAGAGTAATCTTGGTTGTAGGTTCTTGTTATTCATTACTTTGAGAATTTCTTGCCACTACCATCTGGCCTGCATAGTTTTTGTTGAGAAGTCAGCTGACAAGCGTATGGGTGCTCCCTTGTAGGTAACTAGGTGTTTTTCTCTTGCTGCTTTTAATATTCTCTCTTTGTCCTTTGCTCTTGGCATTTTAATTGTGATGTATCTTGGTGTAGTCTTCTTTGGATTCCTTTTGCTTGGGTTTCTGAGCTTTCCTGGACTTGTAAGTCTATTTCTTTCACCAGGTGGGGGAAGTTTTCAGTCATTATTTTTCAACTATGTTTTCCGTATCTTGCTCTCTCTCTTCTTCTGGAACCCCCATAATTTTGATGTTGGTACATTTGAAGTTATCCCAGAGACTTCTTACACTATCCTCAAATTTTTGAATTCTTTTTTCTTTTTCGGTTGAGTATTTTTGGCCTCTTGGTATTTCAAATCTTTGACTTGATTCTTGCGTTCTTCTAGTCTGCTGTTGGGTTGCTGTAAAATATTTTTTATTTCAGTCAGTGTATGTTTAGTTTCTAGTTGGTCCTTTTTCATATCCTCGAGGTTCTCGCTGAGCTTATCGGCTTTTTCTAGGAGCCTCTTGAAATACTTTATCACTGTGGTTTTGAACTCTATATCCAGTTGTTTGTTTTCCTCCATTTTTTTTTTGTTTGCGATCTTTTTCTTTCTCTCCTCACTTTCACTGCTTCCCTGAGTTGGTTGGGTAGCTTTGTGTGCTAGGTGTCTTGGCCTCCCCTATTACTTGGGTGTACACTCTTGGTGCACCCCTTTGTGGACTGTGTATACAGCCTTGTTGCAGATAAGTCTTTTTGTTGTTGGTATCACTGGGAGGAATTGACCTCCAGACCAACTGACTGTGAGGATCAGCTGTGCCTACTCTAGGAGACAGCCTTCTGTGCCTGGACTTGCAAACATGCCAAAGTCTCTGTGCTCAGTTTGGGTGGGGCAGTTTCTGGGTGGGGCAGAGTTTCAGGGTGGAGCCAACAACCATGGCTTCCAGTCAGGCCCTGCCCACGAGGTCGCCAGGTCCTAGCATCTGCAGGCAATTGCCACAGGCACCTCTGTGAGAAAGGTGTCCTCGTGTTTTGGCTGACACCAGAACATCCAGTCCCCAATGGATCCCGAATCTCAGATTTTTGCCTGGCACCTGGGTTCAGTGCAATTGGAACACCTTTTCCCTTCAGCCAGACGCCAGCCACACAGTCAACAGAATGCCCTCGCTGTGAGCATGTGTGTGTGCCCCCAGATATCCTTTGCACTGGCTGGAGCTCCTTTCTCCTAACAGACACAACCAGTAAACCATTTGTCCCCTCTGCGCGCACTCAAGCACACATCTATGGAGGTCTGCCTCTGGTTCTTCTCCTGGGATTCCGCCCGCAATTCAGGTTCTCCCTGTAAGGGCCTGGTTCCCCCAGGGTTTTGAGTGCAAACTGAACTGGGTTCAGTGCAGCCTGGAGTTTTTGTCTCCTTTCCACCAGAGCACCCCTGCCAGGTTCAGACACCCCGTCCTCTCTCGCGTGCGAGTCTGCACCTTACTTGGGCTTTGCAGAGGCTCTGATTATCCGTGTGCACTTCTGTGACCCTCCAATTTCAGATCTTCCAGTCAGTCAGCCAGCCTTCCCGTGGTTCTGGACAGTGTCCGTTCTGCCCTTCAGTTCTGTTCTTGTAATTGTTGTGCAGGGTAAAAGCCTAGGTGTTTACCTATGCTGCCATCTTGGTTTCCTCAGTATATCTGTATTACATTTTTATTAGATAGGATAGAGGCCTGGTGCATTAGTGAGGGCCAGCTGGTTTGCCCTGAAGGGTGTCCTGGATCAGGGTTGGGGTTCCCTTGGGGCATGGGGCAGCCTGGGGGAGGTGCCTATGGTGATTTGCAGGTTGGCACTGCCCCCCAGTGACCCAAGCAGAGGTCCTGGGATCTGGGATTAATTTATGTTCTAGAATTGAAACTTCGTAGCCTGGAGTGGAGCCATGCCTTCTGCTTGCTTTGTGGAGACAGCCATTTCTGTTTGTATTTATTTAAATTCTATCATTGAAACTTTGTAGCCTAGAGTAGAGGCCTCAGTCTAGGGCTGCAGAAGCTTGGCTTCCTCCATCACTCAAGCAACCCTAGCCTCTGCTCTCTCCAGCTCTGCGGCTGCCGCCATTTCTGTTGGAATATATCTTCTATAATTGAAACTTTGTAGCATTAAGTGGAGGCCTAAGCTGACAAGGGCAGGTGGGAAGCTTGGCTTCCTCCATTGCCGGGGAAACTCAAGTCTGCCTCCTACTCTCAATGGCCACAGCCACCTTGGTTCGAGTTTATTTGCTCCTGATTGCCTTGTGGGTGTGGCTTGATCAGAGGTATGGTCAATTTGCATATTACTCTTTTATTTGATAGGATAGATAGATAGGAAGGTCTGGAACATCATTTTAGATCATTATTCTTCACTTTTCACAGACTTCCACAACCTCCCTTCTACTCAGGGTGACCATCTTACTCGGTGGTATGAATAAATCAACCTGTGTTCATCTTATCCTGAAACTTCCCTGGGTTGGGTACTGGAAGTCCCTCAAAAGCCAACATGCTAATAATTACCTAGTGCTCATAATAAACAATGAAGACAGAAGGTGACAAGTAGGAAGAGCAGGCCATCCTCTACTCCAGGCAATGTCAGAATTCTCGAAGGATGAAAGAACCCCTTCTTCATTAGAGAATGAGCATAATATTCTAATTATAAAAGATTTTGAGAATCTTGCACTTGATCTGACATTAGTAAGAAATCTTAATACTTGATTCTTTCTGAACACGAACACTTTTCATCAGTACTTTCACATTTCCGAAGTTACTTTTCTTCTAAACTAGCAACTCCATTAAAATACTATCTAGTCAAACACTTGTTATCTTGTGAAAATTCAATTTTGCACTTGGAATTAATGGATTAGATTCTGTGCAGGACCTTGTCTGTGGCTTACAACTCTATTCGGTGTGTAGCCTAGGGCAAAAAAAAAGAGAAATCATTCAAAATACGTCTGTTGAAAGAATAAATGAATAAATAAGTTCACTTCCAAAATAATTTTGTATCTGTAAGGAACACATTTAAAGTCTTAAGAAAAAAGTAACATCATATCCATATAGAGTATATTTTCTAATTAAAACATATTTTAAAAGGGTCTATTATAAATGCTTGGAACACGGAGGAACTAAGATGGCGGCAAAGGCAAAACACCTATCTTGCCGTCATAATCAGCAATTTTAGTACTACAACTTAACGAAAGAACAAACACCTTCCAGAATCACCAGAAAGCTCGCCGAGTGAAAATTCCACAAATAAAAGTGAAGATAAGACACTGTGACTCGGAGGAGCGGCGGCGAACAGCGTTGAAAGATTCGCACGGAGAGAGGTTGGGAGTGCGCGCCGCGGAGAGGGCGGGCGGCTGAAAACCGGCCAGTTTTCTCCAATGGGGAGACAAAGGCGTCCCACTGGGCTGATTCTCCAGCTCTGGGCGAATTCCAGAGAACCCACTATCACACGGGGTGAAAACTGGACAGTGGGAGGGCACGCGGAAGCTCGGGTGCTGCCAGGTCTCCCGGCTTGTGGAGAAGGCAGCTTGTGCGAACAGCTCGGCTGCATGAAGGCGCAGAGAGCACACCGCGACTTGCCTCTCATTCGGAAAACCGGCAGACTGCTTTGTTTTACGACCCTGGGTGAGACATTGAGCATGCAGACTCATTTTGGGAAAGTCTGAATTCCCCGGCAACCTGCAGCCGGTGGAGCTCTGCAGCGGCTCTCTCTCAGAGGTGCTGGCGGCCATTGCCCCCGGCACAGAGTCCCTAGGGCCGCATAGGGCGGAGCTAATGCTGTCTGCTTGGCCCGGAGACTCCGCACACCCAACCTGAGCACAGCTGAGCTTCACAGACAATTGGCCTGGAGGTCAACCCTCCAAGTGCTAACAACGATTAACTGAGCTTAACTTCAGTAAGACTGTGCAGCCCATATCCACCTCAGGTAACCAAGGGGGGCTGAGCCACTATCCCTAGTAGGAAGTCTATCACACAAAGCTAATTGACCAACTCAGGGAAGCAGCCACCATGCAGCAACATGGAAAGAAATCAGATGTGAAAGAAATGGAGGAAAAAAAACGACTGGACATGGAATTCAGAACCACGGTTATAGGGTTTTTTAAGAAGCTCCAACAAAAGATAGAGGCCTATAAGGAAATAAGCAAGACCACAAAGGAAATGAATGAGTCCTACAAGAAAATGAACAACACCCTCCAGGATATAAACGAGAGCTGCAAAGAAATGATCAAGACCAACGTGGAAATGAAAGAAACCCTCAAGGGTATAAAACAGACTCTCAAGAATATGAAAAAGGACCAACCAGAAATTAAGCATACACTGACTGAAACAAAAAATATTATACAAAGACCTGAAAGTGCCCTGGAGCACCCCAAGAACCAAGTTAAAGATTTGAAATACAAAGAGGTAAAATCCACTCAGCTTAAAAAGCAAGAAACCAAAAGAATCCAAAAAATTGAAGATAGTGTAAGGGGCCTCTGGGACAACCTCAAGCATACCAACATCCGAATTATAGGGGTGCCAGAAAAAGCGAGAGGCCAAGACAATGAAAACCTATTTGAAGAAATAGTGACTGAAAACTTCCCACACCTGGTGAAAGAAATTGACTTAGGAGTCCAAGCAGTCCACCGAACCCCAATATATAGGAACCTTAAGAGGACCACACCGAGGCACATCATAATTAAAATGCCAAGAGCAAAAGACAAAGAGAGAATATTAAAAGCAGCAAGAGAGAAACAGTTAGTTACCTATAAGGGAGCACCCATACGACTGTCAGCGGATTTCTCAACAGAGACGATGCAGGCCAGATGGGAGTGGCAAGAAATATTCAAAGTGATGAACAGCAAGAATCTACAACCAAGATTACTCTATCCAGCAAAGATATCATTCAGAATTGAAGGTCAGATGAAGTGCTTCGCAGATAAGAAAAAGCTAAAGGAGTTCATCACCACCAAACCAACATTATATGAAATGCTGAAAGATATTCTTTAAGAAGAGAAAGAAGAAAAAGGTAAAGATAAAAATTATGAACAACAAATACACATCTATCAACCAATGAACATAAAAATCAAGTGAATGGATAGGCTGTTGAACAGGATAGACTGGTGAATATAACAGAGACATGGAAATAGAGAGGGAATGGACTGACAATTCTTGGGGAGAAAAGGGTTGTGGGAAGTGCAGCAAGAGACTGGACAAAAATCTAGCAACAATGGGAGAGGACAGTGGGGAGGGGGAGGTGAGGGTGGAGGGTGGGATAGGTACAGGGTGGAGGGAAGCTATAGGGGGATAAAAAGGGGAAACAATGTAATTAATAAACTGAACAATAAAGATAAAATAAAATAAAATAAAATAAAATAAAAGGAAAAAAGAAAAACAAAACAAAACAAAAACAAAAACAAAAAAACAAAAAAAAAAAAATAAATGCTTGGAACATATATTAAAGTCTCCAAATTAAAAAAGCTGGATTCTAAATTCAAACTACATTTATCCTTTTATCACTATAAATACAAGCTGTATTTTAAAAAATTATTTGTCTTTCTAAGACATCAAAACTACCTTTATTATGTTAATTCCCATAAAAGGTAATTCCTACTTCCTGTGAAAATTCAAATAACACTATAGATTAAAAAGTATAAAATAAAAGTATATTATTAACCCTCCCATTAGTGGTGCCAACTGTTAAAAAATTTTTATGTATATATATATATATATATAGTTATACATATATAACTATATATATAGTTATATATATATATACACACATATATATATATATATTTGGTTAATATGAATGTGCTAGACTCTTATGTACATCTTCCCACTTCAAAACATGAATTATTATTAATTATTAATGGTTGCATGATATTCTATTGTCACAAAGTGACTTGAATTCACAGATTTTAATTAATGTTAAAATTTCTCAGAATTTAAGTCAACTTTAGATGATTATTTTCCAGCAGATGAGCTAAAAGCTCATGACTTGTGATTAGCAACTTCATTCATTTCCCAAAGAAAGAACAAAGCCCTGGTAAGGGGGAGTCCTCCGAAAGCTGGGCTTGGCACCTCTCCCGAAGTGTCCTGCTGCTTCTAGAATACTGGGAAGCCTTCTTGGTCATGATTCATACCCAGTCAGTAAAAGCTAGACCACATGAGCCCCCGTGCCTGCCACCTGCCAGGTGAGAGCCAAGCACGCTAATAGAGCTCACCTGCTAGGTTGCTAATATCAATCTACCCAGAAAGGAAGCAATTGCTTTAGATTTTATTTTCTTTTTCAATTTGGTGCAACCGGTTTTTAGGGATCTAAAATGTTGACATCAAAAATGATCATTAATCATAACTCAGAAAATATTTCAAAATGTGCATTACTTAATAACAATGAGAAGGAAGCAGAAACAACATATTTTATAATACGGAATTGGTTAAGACCCCATCATAGAATCATTTTAAAAAAAAGTTGTAGAATACTAATTACATGAGAACCGTCCAAGATATAGCAAGTGAAAAGGAGCAGTTTTTACAAAACTGTCTTTTAGAATGTTACCATTTGGAGGAAGAACATGCAAAGTAAAAGTATACAACATGAAAGCATTATTTAGAGAATATAAAGTGAAAAAAGCATTAGAAACAGTATTAATACCAAAAGTTGAATAGTGATTATCTTCTAGAATTATTGGTGATTTTAAAACTTTTCTTGCTTTTGCTTAACTTTCTTTTCTAAAATGAATGTGCATTACTTTAGTTATAAAAAAACTTTCTAAGAAGAAAACAGTTCAAGAATAACTAAACTCAGCATGATTTATTGAGGCAGAATAAAATCTGTTATCAAAGGAATGAGACACCCACTGAAAGTAAAAATTTTCCTAAAACAGATTGGTGAGGGGGCAGTTGGGTGGAAGAGACAAGTGTGTTAGCAGACTGACAAGCATATAACATTATTCTGATACCAGGTGTCCATATCGTGATTTTCCAATGAGGAAACAGAAGTTGAGAGAAATTATGAGACCTGCCCAAGGTCACAGCAAAGAGGCTTGATTTAATCCAGTTCTATGGGATTCAAATTTCACCCTCTTTCCAATTAAGTGTAATATAGTGGTATGAGAATAGGGACCTTGAGCCCAGCCTGCCTGGATTCAAACTCAGTGCTGCCACTTATTGCCCACATAACCTCAGGTGGGTTATTTTTAACCCCCATGCCTTGGGATTTTGCATAAAACTGTTGTGAGATTTAAAGGAGTTAACATGTGCAAATGTTTTAGGGCAATGCCAAATAGAGAGCAAATGTCTAAAAACTAGCTAATTTTACTACTGTAGAACTGACCTTTGTGCCAGGCAGTGCAGACTGGTCAACAGTGGGGTACCAACTTTAGGTAGCCCAATGAGTGCCCATCCTGGATTCAGGAACCAGAGAGGTTGGGCCAACCAGGAAGTTCTCATAAATGTATCTTATCAGGATTTAGTGACACATCTTAAAAGAGTTTGCATAGTTCATGATCTATGATCAATGATCAGGCAAGTCATTGCCTGAAAAATCCACTAACTCTGTAGATTTAAGTGCCCCAGCCATTGCATATCTATTAAATATGAGTCATATATACCCATGTGGGTCTAAAACACAATTCCCAATAATCCAAGTGGGAAACTTCCATAGACCCACAGAGCCTGTGCAATCTATTGATTTTAGTGCATCTCTCATCTATTATAGGGAAGTCTGCAAAGCCCTATCTCTGGTTGATGGAAGCTGGCTTTCCTTTTATAGTCAGAGGCCAAATGGACCTTTGCTATTTGTTTCAGGGCACAGAAGGATATCAGCACCCCTAAGACGATTCGGTATACCCAAGGGCCGGGGTGTTTCTCAGCATTTAGGAGCAGTCAGGAATCTGGAGAAGGGGCTGTGAGTAAATTGATAAAGAGACTAGAAATACAAATTTGGAATACATGGGAAAGCTAGAGGAGACTGAGCTATAGTAGCCAAGTTCTTCTGAATCCCCGGGCCAGGGCTTTTTATTCATATTGCCCTAAAGCAAAGCAGATATACATGTCAAAGGCAAGTTTTGGTATACAGTAGGCATTGTCAAGTTGGGGGAACTGACTTTGGCTGTTCAGCTGTTTTGCCAGCAGCAGGTAATAACATGTAGATTTTTCAGTTTGGGGGAAATGCTTTCAGCTATTCCAGCAGGCAATAATATGTATCTTCAGCCATGTTGAAGCCTCAAGGCTCACCAACCTTTTGATGAAACTTTTTTCATTTATGACATGTTGGAATCAGCCTCTAGCACCCAAGCCATCTCCCTAAACCACAATTTCTGGGTCATGTTCATATCCATTGTATGGAGAACAATAAGTTCAGTGGTCAAATAAATTTGGAAAATATTGCATTAAACAAAATTATCAAATTTCTTGTGATCATCGACATGCTAATATAAGAGTCTCTAAGAGATAAGCAACATTTCCTCTCTATATACTTTGCTCACATATTCAAAGACCTGTATGTCCTGAAACACATTTTGGGAATTGTTCCTCTGGCTCTATAACCCCTGGACCTTGCTTGTGGTAGGGAAAACATGACTTTGTTGACTATGTAAGAGTCTAGGCAAGGAAGAAGGTTACTTAGAGCAGTGGTTCTCAAACTTTCTAATGCTGCGACCTTTTAATGCAGTTCCTCATGTTGTGGTGACCTCCAACCATAAAATTATTTTCATTGCTACTTCATAACTGTAATTTTGCTACTGTTATGAATTGTAATGTAAATATCTGTGTTTTTGGATGGTCTTAGGCTCTACAGCAGCAGTTCTCAACCTGTGGCTTGCAACCACCGTTGCTGTAGAGCCTGTATTCCTACCTGTATTTGCCTAAGACCATCAGAAAACACGGATATTTACATTACAATTCATTAACAATAGCAAAATTATAGTGATGAAGTGTTGCAGACCTTCTTCTGCTGTGAAGAATTTTTTTATTTTGACTTAATCCCATTTGTTTATTTTTTCCTTTGTTTCCCTTGCCCTGGGGTAGGAATACAGGCTCTACAGCAGCAGTTCTCAACCTGTGAACCAGAAAACACAGATATTCACATTACAATTCATTAACAGTAGCAAAATTACAGTTATGAAGTAGCAATGAAAAGAATTTTATAGTTGAGAGTCACCACAACATGAGGAACTGCGTTAAAAGGTTGCAGCATTAGAAAGGTTGAGAACCATTGACTTAGAGGAAGAGTAGGCCAATCCTTGGCTTAAAGGACTAAAATAGGAATGACTATCTCAAGCAAAGGCAAAAGTGATTTGGAAATATACTCACCAGCAGTGCATTAGGGTTCCCTTTTCTTTACATCCTCCTCAGCACTTGTCATTTGTTGATTTATTGATGGTAGCTATTCTGGCAATTGTGCGGTGATACTTCATTGTAATTTTAATTTGCATCTCAAAAATGACTAGTGACTTTGCAAATTTTATCATTTGTCTCTTGGCCATATGTGTGTCCTCTTTGGAGAAGTGTCTATTCATGTCCTTTGCCCATTTTTTGATTGGATTGTTTGCCTTCCCTTTGTTAAGTTGTATGAGTACCTTATGCATTTTGGAGATTAACCCATTATCAGATGCATCATAGGCAAATATTTTCTCCCATATCATGGGATTCCTTTTCATTTTGTTGTTGGTTTCTTCTGCTGTGAAGAAGCTTATTATTTTTACTTAGTCCCATTTATTTATTTATTTTTCTTTGTTTCCCTTGCCATGTGATGGAAATACAGACTGATGCAGCCAGTGTGGAAAATAGTATGGAGTTTCCTCAAAAATTAAAAATGAAACTGCCAGTTGACCCAGTGATCCCATTTCTAGGAATATATCCTAAAAATCCCGAGATATCAATAAAAAAATGCACTCCTGTGTTTATAGCAGCACCATTTACTGCCAGAAGCCAATTCCAGCATTTCACAAGTACAAGAGTTTCATCAGAACCAAGATGGCAGCATAGGTAAACACCTATTGTGCTGCCCCACACAACAATTCCAAAACTACAACATAACAACAAAACAAACATCATTCAGAGTCACCGGAAAGCTGGCTGAGTGAAAATTCTACAAATAAAAGTAAAGGTGGGACACTGAGACTCAGAAGAGTGGCAGAGCACAGACTTGAAGATATGCGCAGAGCCAGAGGTTTGGAGCCCTGGGCGCATGCGGGCTGTAGGGCTGGCAGCAGCAATCCCAGCTGGATTTCTCCAACCGGCAGGGGAGAGACGTCCCACTGCACAGACTCCCCAGTGCCACGCAAGGTCCGAGGTCCGGGGTATGCAACCTAAAAGTTGGGCGCGGCAGAGGTCTCTGAGTTTGAGGAGCATGCACATAGCTTCGAACAGCAGTGTTGGGCGTAAAGTGCGCGACAGCACAGATGCGCGACTTGATCCCTGGAGACTTGCTCCCTGGTTTGGGAGACCACTGAACTGCTTTGTTTTACAACCGTGGGCGAGACTTTGGGGGTGCAGACTCATTTAGGGAGAGGCAGAGTTGTTTGGCAACGAGTGGAGACCAGCAGCAGCTTTCTCTTGAAGGTGCCTGAAGCCATTACCACCCAACAGAGACCCGCACGCCGCATAGGGCGTAGCTGATGCTGATGCTGCCTGCTCAGCTCAGAGATCTGCCCATCCAACCTGAACACAGTTTCCCTGCACAGTCAATTGGCCTGGAGGTCAAACCTTCCTAGGACTAACAACAACAAGCTGGGCTTAAGTTTAAAAATACTGTACAACCCATAAAGGATTGCAGTAAGAGTATCCACCTCAGGTAACTGGGGAAGCTGAGCAACTGTCCCTTAGAGGACATCTACTACATAAAGCTAAAGGACCAACTCAGGAAAGCAGCCACCATGCAGAGAAATGGAAAGAAATCAGGTGTGAAAGAAATGGAGGAAAAAAGACGACTAGAGATAGAGTTCAAAACCATAGTTATAAGGCTTTTCAAGAGGCTCCTAGAAAAAGCAGATGAACTTAATGAGAACTATAAGGAAATGAACAAGACCAATGAGGAAATGAACAAGACCTATGAGGAAATTAATGAGACATACAAGGAAATTAATGAGACCTACAAGGAAATGAACAAGACCTACGTGGATATGAATGAGATCCTCAAGGATATGAAAAAGGACCAACTAGAAATCAAGCATACACTGACTAAAATAAAAAATATTACACAAAGTCCTAAAATCAGTCCAGATGACCACAAGAACCAAGTCAAAGATTTGAAATACAAAGAAGGAAAATCCACTCAGCTGGGAAAGCAAGAAACAAAAAGAATCCAGATAATTAAAGATTGTTTAAGGGGCCTCTGGACAACCTCAAGCATGCCAACATCTGAATTATGGGGGTGCCAGTAAAAGAGAGAGATCAAGATAATGAAAACCTACTTAAAGAAATAGTGACTGAAAACTTCCACCACCTGGTGAAAGAAACTGACTTAAAAGCCCAAGAAGTACACAGAACCCCCAAATATAGGAATCTAAAGAGGACCAAGCCAAGACACATCATAATTAAAATGCCAAGAGCAAAAAATAAAGAGAGAATATTAAAAGCAGCAAGAGAAAAACAGTTAGTTACCTATAAGGGAGCACCCATATGATTGTCAGTGGATTTCTCAACAGAAACGATGCAGGCCAGACGGGAGTGGCAAGAAATATTCAAAGTGATGAATAGCAAGAATCTACAACCAAGATTACTCTATCCAGCAAAGCTATCATTCAGAATTGAAGGCCAGATAAAGTGCTTTGCAGATAAGAAAAAGCTAAAGGAGTTCATCACCACCAAACCAGTATTATATGAAATGCTGAAAGATATTCTTTAAGAAGAGGAAGAAGAAAAAGGTAAAAATATAAATTATGAACAACAAATACACATCTATCAACAAATGAACCTAAAAATCAAGTGAATTAATAATCTGATGAACAGGATAAACTGGTGAATATAAAATAATCATGGACATAGAGAGGGAATGGACTGACAATTCTTTGGGAGGAAAGGGGTATGGGAGGTGCAGCAAGAAACTGGACAAAAATCATGCAACAATGGGAGAGGACAGTGGGGAGGGGGAGGTGAGGGCAGAGAGTGGGATGGGTACAGGGTGGAGGGGAGTTATAGGGGGGTAAAAAAGGGGGAACAATGTAATTAATAAACTGAAAAATAAAGATAAAAAAATTTAAAAAAAGATTTTCATCAAAAGGTTGGTGAAACTTTGGAACTCAACAAGGGCTGAGTCACATATGTAATCACCTGTTGGCACTTCCCCCAAACCTGAATAAAGTGATTGTTTGCTGCCAGACAGCTCAGGTCATCTTAATGCCTTTCAAAATTATCTCTCATCTTTGGACTCTTACTTAATCTATGCACAGCCTTTCTTCAGACTGCTGAACTCTTTGCAAGGCTGGAACAAGAACCCTGGCAATTTACAATAGCTAACATCTGGAAAGAGCCCAAGTGCCCATCAGTAAATGAGCAAATAAAAAAGCTGTGATATGCTTACACAATGAAATACTATGCAGCTCTAAAAGAGAGGATCTCTGATCCTTTGAGACACAGCATGGAGAGGCCTGGAGAGTATTATACTAAGCAGAATAAGCCAGTCAGAGAAAGACAAGTATCACATGATCTCACTTATATGTGGAATCTAATGAACAAAATAAATTGGAGAACAAAATACATTCAAAGACATGAAAGCAAGCAACAGACTGATGAAGTTCAGAGTGTAGGAAGGGTGGATGGGTCAGAAAAGATTAACCAAAGAACTTATATGCATATATGCATAACCCATGGACACAGATAATAATGCAGTGAAGGCCTGGGAAAAGGTTGGCAATGGGGTGGAGAGAGTCAATGAGGGAAAAGTGGGCATATGTAATACTTTCAACAAAAAGATAAATTTTTAAAAATTAAAATTATAAATACATAAATAGTCAAAGAGAAAATGAAGTTGGAAGCAAAGTCTGAGATTCTGAACTGAAAGTGAGGAGAAGACGGGAAGGTGCATTAATATTCTATTGCTGCCATAACACATTATCACAAACTTAGTGGCTAAAACAACACAAATGTGTTCTTTTACAATTATGGAGGCCAGAAGTCTAAAAGGAGCTTAAGGAGTTAAAATCAAAGCGTCATCAGGGATGCTTCCTTCTGAAGGCTCTATGGGAGAAAATGTCCCTTATCTTTTCCAGCTTCCAGAAATCGCCTTGGCTTATGGTCTCATTCATTCAGCCGCTGTAGTCATATCACATTCTTCCCCTCTCACCTTCCTAAATTCCTCTTGTAAGGACCCTTGTGATCATATTGGACCACCTAGATAATCTAGGATAATATTCCCATCTCAATATCCTAACTTAATCACATCTGTAAAGTTCTCTTTGCCATGTAAGGTAACATATTCATAGGTTCTTGGAATTAGGACCTATACATTTTTAGAAAACCATTACTCAGCCTTCCATGGGGAAGCAGACTAGAAGTGGGAAGATGGGTGGGGAATGGATTGGTAAATCAGGACAGATTGGTCTCCTCATGAGCAATAGCCAAGATTTCTCCATACCAGTTCCACCAGCTAGCCATTCTCCCTTTATAACAGGATGGACTAATGCTCCTCGAAGGCACATTCAAGTGCAGAATGAGAGACAATCCCTCCATATCTTACAGGTGGGGCCAAAGCTTCACCAAAACTGCATCAGACAGCTAACTTTTCTTTCTAATTTGGGTGTTAGAAACAATATTATAAAACACTTATGTGTAGGAAAAAGGAAGTTATATTTGGGATTTAAAATCCAAGTGGGTTGCTGTTTCTCTTTTCACTCATTGTTATACCTATGTTTATGCATAGAATTTTAGAACAACTATTTTATTCTGTTAAGGATAAACACTGAAGAAAAAACACATACATGTACACACCAATTATAGAGTTAAACTTGAACCGCTAGTGCATTGAATGGTGTGGATAAAATTATCCAGAGTTATTTTATGTCATAGACAAACATTGTAAGGCACGGGTTACCCAAGGTTTGCTGATGTGAGGGCTTTGTCCTGCCAGAAATTCAGGGATGCAGTTAACTGGCCAGCCAGTTGGAAGCCTGAGGCTTTCTTACTCTCCAGTACCCTCAATGTTCTATTCAAGAATAGACAGTGTCCTTTTTTCCCTGTTGTATTTTTTAAATTTATCTTTATTGTTGAAAGTATGACAGATATCTCCCTTTTTTCCCATTGACTCCCTCCTCCCGCTCCCACTCCCCCCAGGCTTTCACCACACTATTGTCCGTGTTCATAGGCTGTGCATATATGCATGTAAGTTCCTGTTGACTTCTCTCCACCTCAGCCCCACCTTGCCTCTGAGATTCCTCTGTTCCATGCTTCTGTGTCTGTAGATCTATTTTGCTCATCAGTTTATTTTGTTCTTCAGACATGTCTTGATTCGATGAACACTATTATCAGTAAGGAAGATGTCTCTATTCTCACCCAGCTACATTTCTGGCCCAGAAAGAAAGGAATGCTCCAAATCTGGTTACAAAGATCTTCATGCAGGACATTTGGTGGAGAGATAAACGTAAACCACACTTAGATGTAATAGCAATTTCGCCCTAAAATTTTGTGTTAAATCTTTAAAAACCCAATTCCTCCGGTTTATCATATAAGTGCCAATGTGAGAAGAGCTAAGCGGGCAGTGCTCACTTTGCCAACTTCCCCAAGAGAAACAAAGACGTTGTTCATGTGTGATAATTCCCAAATTCAGTCAAGACTGGGATCTCACTTGTTTTAAATAGCAGCAGTGCTTTGCCCATAGGGGAAAAAATAAAAAAAACTGGGAAAAGAGACAAGTTGCCATTGACAAGGAGACAGAACTGAGAGTAAGGGATGGAAATCACAACCAATTTTCAATTTTAATTCGAGGAATTTGGTCAGTTATTAGAATGGCAAATAATATTGATACAGGGACCTTGAAAAACCACCTTTTGTTTTTGTGGAAAAAGAAGAGGAAACTGAGGTGAAACTACAAAATGTTTCTTTCTTTCTTTTTCATGAAACCAGCCAAAAGGAAGGTCCTCTTTAAGCTGCCAGTGCAAATATTTATGTTTTTGTAAAGTTTAATTGCCAAATGTCTTTTAACGCTTGCCAGTTTTTATAATTGAAAAATACCTTTTTAAATGAACTTGCTGGTCTTTCAGTAGGAGAGAGGAGCCTTCCCACATCTAGATGGTTCTCTTCCTTCCAGCAAGACCCAGCTCAGACTTCACTGAAGGTCTGCAGTGTGGGAGGGCACGTTACCAGGAGCACACAGTACACAGTGGCAATATTTTAGACCACATCGATGGCATAAAACTTTTTATTCTACAAAATTATATGATGAAGCGCAAATCAATAATCTATGAGCAGTGTCAATTAGCTCACACGTGCTCTGCTATGAATAAAACCAAATCTCATCTCTTTACTAGAAACCTTTGCAGAAAACCTGAACTGACAGAATAACCAAGTAAGTAGAAAGAAGTCAAACACTAACATCTATAACAAAACTATTATTTTTGTAGATGGAAAGGCTGTATAAAGACACCAAAAGAGTTTTTTTCATTGCACTCCATCAAGACATTTAATAAAACTGCCATTCCTAACACAACTAGCTAGCTACTTGAGAATGGTTTGCACAGTTACTCAGCAGGAAACTAACATTTGAACTCACCAATCTTTTGAGTTTCAGATTCAATTTTAAACTTTTTATTGAAAAGAATATCTATCACTCTAGGCAGAGAGATGATATTAACATTAAGCTTTGTGAATTATTACTTTTCAATCAGGGAGGACAGGCTTGCTTATATGAGCAGGGTGAGACTTTTCATAAGCAATAGAGTTCCATCCAACTTCTCCTGATTCTATTTGCCAAAGAAAGGAAAAGGATATTACATTTTAAAATAAAATTCCTCAAAATAAAATCCTACCAAAACTTAATGTCCGAGAGTTCTTGTAGTGCCTTTATGTTGCAAATGCTGAGGTTTTATATTACTTATATAAGCTTTAGTCTTCAATAGAGCTGGCAAACGAAACCCAAGAATGCTGAAATAGCTGTAGTGCTGTATCTGAGTCATTTGGAGAAAGCAGGCAGGGAACATGGCACAAAGGAGTTCTCTCAGACCACTGCAACCTTTTGCTTTCCAAGTTCTAGACAAAGAACTCATAAGTGGCTGCTAATCTCATGAAAACTCAGTGAGGCATAGAAGTTGAAGAATATTAAGGCTGATATTTTAAAGGGTCACTTCAAAGGAGAAGGCTGAGTTCTTAGAACTAAATCTAATTGCTTAGAGGCTTTGAATGCATCATCATTACAAAGAGTGAATCTCACAGATATCCAAACAGCCAGACCCAGTCAACAAGCCATGTATTTTAAAGAAGAAAGTCAAACAAGGACAGCTACAAATCTTGGACATTAAACTGCATTAGTCCACACTCCCATTAATTCAAAGTCAGTCACAGAACTGGCCTAAAGTTTGCTAAGCAAATCAAGAATTCTAATTTAAATAGCTTAAGACAAACTGTTTCTTAAAATCCTTTAAAAATAATCTAGAAGTATTTCTTGGACTATAAAAAATTGACATGTTAATTATAAATAATGCTGTAAGAGGGACATGCTAATTATAAATAGTGCTTCTCTGTAGGTTTTCCAAGACCTCCAAGGAGGTAACTGCTCTCTTTCCACACAGAGTTTAAGTTACTCAGTTTCTAACATGGTGGTAAACTCTAACTTTAAATCTAGTTCAGTAAAGCATGTGTTTGATTAATTCAGGTCGCTTCACTTCCATTAGTCTGAAATAGTAAACTTTTACTTCAATCATTTAGTGCACTTTGTAACCAGATCATTAATCTACTTACAATGCAGGATCATAGGCAAGTTACATAACCTCTCCAAATCTCAGTTTATTCCTCCAGATCAATGGGTTAATGTAGGTTAACTGTGTAGTAGAGTACATGGAACAAAACAGTCACTCAGTAAATAATTATTATTTATATTAGTTGTAATCATAGAGCTAGACTATGGGAAATTCAGTTGCCATTTAAGATACCAATTTATAGTTCGTCAGATTTGGCAATCATAAATCTGTAATAACGGAAGTGACTTTGACAAAAGCCCAAGAGGCAGTGTCTACACAAGTCCAATGGAGGAAGAGAAGCTAAGGATCTATTCACTAGGCCTCATATCCAAATAACCCATCGTTTTAAGGCCAAAGAGACTTAGAAAACAGAGCCTGAATAACAGCAAGGAAAACCACACGAATGAGAAATTGCACAGCCATATAGGCTCAGACTAGTCACTGAAATTAAATCATAGTCCACAGTGTCCCAATCCAACATCTCCTTCTCTGTAGGCTTTCTCCCAGGAATGAAGGTCAACATATCAATTCTAATATAATATCTTTGAGCAGCTTGTGCCCCCTCATTTTAATTTTCTGGAAACTTCAATTTTCTTAACCTTCTAAGGAAACTTTTCAGGCAAGGAATTTGGAAGTTAGTTGGGGTCTTAATCCACAAGTATGCCAGGTTTCAGTGGCAAAAAGGCATCTGTAGCTATTCTCACACCAACACTGTCTTTCATATGGGAAAAGAAGGCTTTGGTGGCAGCACTGTGAAATGTATGGATGGATATGTTGCTCAGACTCAAAGAATTGATGAGTATCTTGACCCTTTTGAATACTTTTAAACAGTCCCTATTATTCCCTTTCATCTCAACAAATCTTTACTGAACTCCTTCAAAGTGCAAGGTACTGTGCTACATTCACTAGAGGAAAGAGAAACAATAGGCGTGGCTCTGTCCTCAAGTTGCAAATGTAAGTACCATTTGCAGAACCTGTTGCTATTTGCAGCTCCAGGTCTTAAAGCCATGGTTCTACCCCTAACTTTTACCTAGAAAGAGACACCTCCACCCATCACAGACCTCTGTTTTATGTCTTTGCTTGCCTAAGAGGAGCAGTATTATAGCAACTTCTTTTACAACTTCTTTTACAATATTTATCTGTGTCTTGAAAGTTTTATATCTTATGAGTAACTTCATTCAAGCCATAGATTCTAGTTAAAGGAAAAGTTAACTTTAACTCATTCCCAACGAATGGGGATCATTTATGAAATAGGACAATATAATTTTCTTTTTCTAGAGGACCTTTCCTTTCTTAGCTCTGCCACTTATTTACTGGAAAATTTTGACAAGTTGCTTAACCTCCTGCACCCCAGTTTCCTCATCTGTAACATGGAATAGTCATAGCCCCTACCTCACAGGGCTTTTGTGAGACTTAAATAATACAAGATAGATCCTCACGGAACAGTGCCTAGTATGCAATAAGCAACAAATGAAGACTAGCCATCATTATCATCTTTAAATTACAGTAATATTAGCCATAGTCATGATCCACAAGTTGAGAACTGCTGCTAGAGCCTAAGACCATTGGAAAAGACAGATATTTACATTACAATTCATGAACAGTAGCAAAATTACAGTTATGAAGTAGCAATGAAAATACTTTTATGGTTGGGGGTCACCACAACATGAGGAACTGTATTAATGGGTTGCGGCATTAGGAAGGTTGAGAAACATGGCCTTAGTTAATAAAACCACTGAAAAAGAGTATGAAAATTTTAATTTTAGCCTAAGTTTCTCCATGAACTTGCTGTGTGACTTGAAACAAGTCAACCAGTAGGACTGCCAAGATGTCCAATAAATACAATATGTCCAGTTAAATGTGAATTTCAGATAAAAACAAATTTGTAGTATAAATATATCTCATACAAATGCTAATAAAGACTAACGTAAACTTTGTCAAGTTCTTGACTGTGTGTTGAAGGTATATTGTAACATATACACAGGGTCTCTCAGTGAAGTATGTGAGACTCACTGGTCTCAGGAATCTAAAAAAATCTTTCTTAGCCCTAGTGGGATAGCTATGTTGGTAATAATGTCGTTCTGATACACTAAGTTTTCTGATTCAGTTCCTGAACCAGATATAAGAATCAACCAATGATTGCATAAATAAACTTATCAACAAGTCAATGTCTCTCTCCCTCCTTCCCTACATTCCTCTATCTCTAAAACAAATTAAAATTAATTAATTTTCAAACATTAAAAAAAATCTAACTGGGCAAAGAACTTCAGTGGCTACATGTAACAAAAACTACAGACTTTGAGAAATCATCTAGAAAAGTTACTATACCACAACCATGACCAAACACTCAAAGGGAGAAGAATCTGATTTTATAGAAAAGCCAAATCATATTACTTTAAATATCCAGTTTTTAATATAAGATTATAAGACATGTAAAGATGAAAGAAAGTGTAACCCATAAAGAGAGGCAAAAACATAACCAAAGAAATTGTCTCTGAAGAAACCTAGACATTAGACATACTAAACATAGACTTTAAATCAAATATTTTAAATATGAGCAAAATATAATAAAATAATATCTAAAAATTAAAGGTAAGCATAAGAAAGACTTTAAAACAAATAGAGAATATCAATAAAGATGTAATAATTATAAAAATAAACTAAATAAAAAATCTGGAATATAAAAATACAATAATCAAATAAAAAATTCACCAAGGAAGATTAATAGTAGATTTGAATAGGCAGAATAATGAACAGTAAACTTTAAAATAAGTCAATTGATATCATTAAGTCTCTTTAACAGAAATAGAAAAGAATTAAGAACAATAAACAGAGACTCAGAAACCATAAAAAATATCAACATACACATAAATGTAGTTCCAAAAGCAGAGAAAAGAAGGAAATCAACAGAAAGAATAGTTGAGAAATAATGACTAAAAACTTTAAAATTTGATGAAAACATATGTCTGGACATGCAAGAACCTCAACAATCTCAAGTATGATAAAGGTGAAGAGAATCACACATAATTACAGCATAAGAAAACTCTTGAACCACAAATAGAGAATTTTGAAAGCAGTAAGAGATAAGCAACTCATCAGTTACAATGGATCTTTTATTGAAGGATGCTCTAATCTCATTATATTAGTACCTGTCTTCTCATTAAAAAGTATGGAGGCCAGAAGCAGTGGAATTATATATTCAAAGTATTGGTGGAAAAATGATTGTTAACCAAGAATCCTGTATTCAGTAAAACTACCCTTCAAAAAATGAATGAGAAATTAGTATTAAAAAAAACACAATTAGAATGACTTGTCACTAGCAGACCACCCTATAAGAAAATAATAAAGAAAGTTCTTCATGCTAAAATAAAAGAATGCTGGACAATAAATCAAATTCATATGAAGAAAATAAAAGACCATTGGCAAAGGTAGCTACATATACAAAAAAGTATAAATGTATTTTTGTTTATAAATCTCTTTTTCCTCCTAAATTTATTTTATTATATTTTAAAGTTTAGGAAGTAACATATATTGTTAAATATATTAACAATTGTTAATACTGTTTAAAGTATTAAAGATATCCCATTTTTCCCCCCTTTGACTCCCTCCACCCCTCCTTCCCAGGCCTTCACTACACTATTATCTGTGTCCATGGGTTATACATATATGCATATAAGTTCTTTGTTAATCTATTCCCATCCATTAACCCCTCTACATTCTGAAATTCATCAGTCTATTGAATACTTCTATGTCTCTGGATCTATTTCTTTTTTTTACCAGTTTATATTGTTCATTATATTCCATATATGCATATGATCATGTGATACTTGTCTTTCTTTGACTGGTTTATTTTATTTAGCATAATACTAACCTCTATGCTGTCTCAAAGGGTAAGAGATCCTTCATTTTTACAGCTGCATCATGTTTCATTGTATAAGCATACCACAGCTTTCATATCTACTCATTTACTGATGGGCACTTGGGCTGTTCCAGATGTTAGCTATTGTAAATAGTTCTGCTATGAACATAGGGGTGCATGTATTCCTTTTAATTGAATGTTTCAGGATTCTTATGATATATTTCTAGAAGTGGGATCACTGGGTCAAATGGCAGTTACATAATTAAATTTTTGAGGAAACTCCATACTGTTTTCCATAGTGGCCCTTCCAGTCTGTATTTGCACCAACAGTGTATGAGGCTTCCCTTTTCTCCACATCTTCATCAGCACTTGTCATTTGTTGATTTGGTGATGGTAGCCACTGTGACAGGTGTGAGGTGATACCTCATTGCTATTTTATGATCAGTGACTGATCATATGTTTCTTGACCATCTATATAAAAATGTAATAATTATAAAGCTCTGTTGATGAGCATAGAATTTATAAATATATTATTTTGAAAAATAACAACACAAAGGAGGCAAAATGGAGCAGTACAGGGGCAAAATTTTAATATACTATTGACATTAAGTCAGTATTAATCTGAACAAGATTGTTAGAAATTAAGATGCTAACTGTAGAAAAAAACATTCTTGGGAAGGGAAGATGGCTGCGGACAGGAAGGCAGACTGCAATACTGTGTGAGTGAGAGAACAACTGGAGAGTGTGTGATCACACGGGAAGTGTTTGTTAGTGAGTTGAGGAACGGCTGTACTCCAGGAGACTGTGGGGAATGGCCCAGCTGCTGCTGGGTTCCCTCCTGGAGTGACCAGCTCTGACACAGAGACTGCACCATCTTGAAGGAGAAAGTGGATGTTATCAGAAGCCTAGAAATGTACATCTCTCACCCAGAGAACAGCTGTGAACCCGAGAACACTGGTTCCTGAGTGGCATGAGCACATGGATTCTGAGGAGCTCTGCACTCCCTCAAGAAAGGTCAGATTTCGCCAGGGATAAGGTGAGGTCTGTGGTCCAGGCAGGAGAGAGAAAGATGCAGTGTGGGAGCTGGAACGCTGGGGAAGTCTGCAACCAGAAAAATCCGCAGCCCTTGGGGCTGGCATGATCTGTGAATGTGGAAGGAGGTCTGCAGAGCTGCTAACAGAAGAGAACTGTAAAAAGCAACTCATAGTTGAACTGGGCACAGAAGGACAGCCTAGAGATTTTGGGAAAGGAGACTGCAAAGACTTGCGAGCAGCGCCAGGGTTCACACGTTTGCTCTGGCTCTTTTTTCCTCTGTCATTTGTTGTTGTTGTTGTTTGCTTGCTTTGGATCCTGGCTTTTGATTGCTGAGCCCAGGACATAGGATCACCTATTGGAGACACTCTAGGAGACTGCAGGAGAAAATTGTTTTTGTGGAACATGGGATCAGAGCAGGGAGTTGCAATTAGAGAATCAGTTCTGGGGCGACCTCTTCCCCCAAACTGATAGTAAGTCCCTTGGAGAAAACAAAATCTAAAAATTACCTAGAGAGGACCTACACACCTGGGGGTCAATCCAGAAACACTGCCATTCAGGGGTTGAATCACAAATTAAATCTTGTATAAACACAAATAAAGGAGTATAAGAAATAAAGATGTACTGCCTGCTTGAAAATCAGGACTGTGGCCTACAATACTGAGGAGCAGTGAAACACAGGGAACTTCAATACTGTCCTGACTTGGATACAGGCAGGCATGCCAAACAGAACAGTAGAGGAAGTGAATGACCTTCACTACTGCACATTTTTATTTTTATTTTTTTCATCTTTTATTTAAGAAACTATTTTCCCTTTTTCCTCGCTTGATTTTACCTTCTTAATTATTACATTTTTATTTTTAATCAGAATTATTACTATTACTATTTTAACATTTTTTAAAAAGTGTAATTTTATTTTCTCTTTATTTTACTTTGGGGTTAGTGTTCTACAATCTCTTTTCATCTTTCCTTTAGTATCACTTTATTCTACTTCAACTTTGCCTTTATGCCAACAATCTCTTCCTCACTTTTCCGCTTTTGTTGTCCTGTTTCTCTTTCCCTATTCCTGCTTTAAATTTTTCCTATTCTTTCTTTTTTACCCCCCCCCCCCGTTAGAATTTCACTCTACTTATATATCTAATTCCCAACCTCCTGCTCCAAGTCCATACTCTCTTCTATATAGTTTTGTTGTTTGCTTGAGTGTTGATTATATTGGGTTTTTTTATTCTTGTTTGTGAGATTGTTTTGCTTTTGCTTTCTGTGTTTTTGTTTGTTTTTTGCTTCTGTTTTCCCTCACCTCACTTGATATTAATTGTTCTTTGTAGTTTGCATTCATCTCTAGATATTGATTGCTGGTATTTGTTGGGATTAGAGGCTGTCCTATTGGAGTTTTCTCCCCATATAGTTTTTTCCCCCTATTATTTCTTATTTCTTATTCTTTTTCTTTTATCTCTTATTATTTTTTTCCTTTTCCCAATTTCAATTTTTCACTCCTTTTTTCCTCTTCTTATTACTTTTTTTTCTTTTTTTTCCTTTTTATTAAAATATATTTTATTGATTTTTTACAGAGCAGAAGGGAGAGGGATAGAAAGTCAGAAACATCGATGAGAGAGAGAGAGAGATCAGCTGCCTCTTGCACGCCCCCTACTGGGGATGTGCCCACAGCCAAGGTACATGCCCTTGCCAGAATGGAACCTGGGACCCTTCAGTCCGCAGTCCGACGCTCTATTCACTGAGCCAAACCAGTCTCAGCCCCTCTTCTTATTTCTTTCTTATCCTCTAATTTGCTTTTCTCTGGTAGTCAGCTTTATTGTGAATACATTTGTATTCAGTGTCTTGTGTGTTGTGCCTTGTTGTTTTGTATATTATACCTTTAAATCAATGCAGGAGAGATAGAACTACATAATTAGGCAACCAGAGAAGAGAGATCATGGGGAAACAAAGAAACAACCCACATTAGAAAGAAAAGTAGGCGTCACCCAAAAAGGAAGTAAATGAAATGGAGGCAAGCAACCTGTCAGAGAAAGAATTCAGAGAAATGGTCATAAGATGGAGGGAAATAATGGCAGACAAATTCAACAATATGTGTAAAAACCAAGAGGAAATGAAGAAGAACTAAGAAAAAATGAAAAGTGACATTGCTGCTGTAAAGAACTCAATAGAAAGCATCAACACTAGACTAGAAGAAGCAGAGGACCGCATCAGTGAACTGGAAGACAATGTAGAAAAAAATGCCCAAAAGAGAGCAGCATCTAGTAAAAAAAAACCAAACAAACAAACAAAAAAACTAAAACAACGGGAGGAAAGCCTAAGGGAGCTTTGGGACAACATGAAATAACACAACATCCGATAATCAGGGTGCCAGAAGGAGAGGACATTGAGCAACAATAGAAAACCTGTTTGAAGAAATAATGACAGAAAACTTCCCTGATAAAAGGAAGAAAAAACTCATACAAATTCAAGAAGCTCAGAGTCCCAAACAAAATGAACCCAAAAGATTGATGCCAAGGCATATTATAATTAAATTGGCAAACACCAGCAAAAAATAAAGAATATTAAAAAATGGCCAGAGAGAGATGGAAAATTACTTACAAAGGATCCCCCATTAGACTAGCAACTGATTTCTCAACAGAAACACATCAGGCCAGAAAGGAATGGAATGAAATATACAAAGCCATGCAAAGGAAGGTTCTGAATTCAAGAATACTGTACATAGCAAGGCTGTCAATCAAAAGTGAGGGTGAAATCAGGAGCTTCACAGACAAAAATGGACTAAAGGAATTTATTACCACCAAAAAAGCAATGCAAGAAATACTAAAGGGTCTGCTGTAAAAAGAAGAAATAAGAAGTGAAGAAAGAACACAGAGGTAAAGAATAAAAGTGGCAATGAACAAGTACCTATCAATACTAACTTTGAATGTAAATGGATTAAATGCCCCAATCAAAAGACATATGGTAACTCATTGGATAAGAAAACATGACCCATTTATCTGCTGCCTACAAGAAACCCACCTCAGACAAAAAGACAAAAAAAGACTGAGGGTGAAGGAATGGAAAAAGGTTTTTCAGGCAAATGGAAATGAAAAAATGCTGGGATCACAATACTCATATCTGAAAAATTAGATCTCAAAGTGAAGAACATAAGAAGAGATAAGGAAGACCACTTCATAATACTAAAGGGAGCAATCTAACAAGAAGCAATAACTCTGGTAAACATATACACACCCAATATAGGAACACTCAAATACATTGAAAAACTCCTGGAGGATATCAAGGGACAGATTGACAGCAATACAATCATAGTAGGGGATTTTAATACCCCACTATCACCATTGGGCAAATCCTCTAAATAAAAATCAGTAAAGAAACATTAATCCTCAATGACTCACTAGACCAGCTAGAATTAATTGATGTCTTTAGAACATTTCACCCCAAAGCCACAGAATATATATTCTTCTCAAGTGAACATGGGCCATTTTCAAAGATAGACCATATGTTGGGTCATAGGAAAAGTCTCTTCAAATTCAAGAAGATAGAAATCATATCAAGCATCTTCTCAGATCACAATAGCATAAAACTGGAAATCAACTATAATAAAAACAATCCAAAATATCAAATACATGGAACTAAATAGCATACTATTAAACAATGAATGTGTTACTAGAGAAATCAAAGAAGAAATTTAAAAAAACCATCATGGCAACAAATGACAGTGAACACACAACAATCCAAAATCTATGGGACACAGCGATTGCAGTCTTGAGAGGGAAGTGCATAGCTCTGCAATCCTACGGAAAAAAAAAAAAAAAAACAAGAAACAAAGGTAATAAACTATCTCACCCTACAACCCAAAGAGTTTAGAGAGAGAGTAATAAGAAAAGCCCAGTGTAAGCAGAAGTAAAAAAATAATAAAGATTAGAGCAGAGATAAACCACATAGAGATAAAAAAAAATACAAAATACTACCAAGCGCTGGTCCTTTTAAAGGATAAACAAGATTGATAAACCTCTAGCCTGGCTTAACAAGAAGCAAAGAGGAACCAAATAAACAAAATCAGAAATGAAAGAGGAAAATAACAACAGACTCCACCAAAATGAAAAGGGTTGTTAAAAAACACTATGAATAACTCTACTCCAACAAACTAGATAACCTGCAGAAATGGAAATATTCCTAGAAAAAATACTATCTTCCAAAACTCAATCAGGAAGAATCTAAACATCTCCACAGGCCAATAACTATGGAAGAAGTTGAAGCAGTCATCAAAAAGCTTCCAGCAAACAAAAGCCAGAGGCCAGTCAGCTTCATAGGGGACTTTTACCAAACATTCAAGGAAGAGCTAAAAACCTATCCTTCTCAGACTATTTAAAAAAAATCAAGAGGAAGGAACACTTCCAAGCTCATTCTATGAAACCAGCATAACACTAATACCAAAACCAGATAAAGACAACACAATGAAAGAGAATTAGGGGCCAATATCCCTCATGAGCATAGATGCCAAAATCCACAATAAAATTCTAGCAAATTGGATTCAGCAGTACATCTGAAAGATCATACACCATGGCCAAGAAGGACTTATCCCAGGAATGCATGATATATCTGCAAATCAATAAACATGATACATCACATAAACAAATTGAGAATTAAAAATCACATAGTCATATCAATTGATGCAGAAAACGCATTTGACAAAATCCAAAATTCTTTCTTGATAAAAACTCTTAGCAAGGTGGAAATAGAAGGATCATACCACTACATAATAAAAGCCTTATATGACAATTCATAGCCAACATCATACTCAATGGGAAAGAACTAAAACCATTTTCCCTAGAATAGGAACAAGACAGTGATGCTCACTCTCACCACTCCTGTCTGACATAATACTGGAAGTATTAGCCATTGAAATTAGACAAGAAGAAGAAATAAAAGGCATCCAAATTGGAAAAGAAGACGTAAATCTGTCCGTATTTGCAGATGACATGATACTGCACATAAAAAACCCTAAAGACTATATCAGGAAACTATTAGACTTAAATAAATGAATTTGGCAATGTAGCAGGATAAAAAATCAATGCCAAGAAATCTATGGCATGGAGAGGAACCAAGATGGCGGCATAGGTAAGCACCAATTTTGCTGCCCCACACAACAATTCCAAAACTACAACTTAACAACAAAACAAACTTCATCCAGAATCACTGGAAAGCTGGCTGAGTGAAAATTCCACAAATAAAAGTAAAGATAGGACACTGTGACTCAGAGGAGCGGCGGAGCGCAGCCTTGAAGATATGAGTGGAGAGAGGTTTGGAACCGTGCACGTGGGAGCGGTGAAGGGCGGGAGACAGCAAACCCGGCTGGTTTTCTCCAATGGGGAGGGTGAAGGTGTCCCAGTGCACTGATTCCCCAGTTCCAGGCGAGGTTCGAGGTCCAGGGAAGGCACGCTAAAATCCAGGTGCGGCTCAGGTCTGCAAGTTTGAAGAGAATGCGCGTAAACATGGAACAGCAGTTTGTGCATAAACTTGGGGACAGAACTGCACGACCATGCATAGAGGACACGTGACTTTCTCCCTCATTCAGGAGACCACCAGACTGCTTTGTTTTACAACCCTGGGCGAGACTTTGGGTATGCAGACTCATTTGGGGAGAGGCAGAGTTATATGGAAATGGGTGGGGACCAGTGGCGGCTTTCTCTTGGAGGTACCTGTGGATGCAGCCGTTACCACCCAGCACAGAGATCCACGCGCTGCATAGGGCGGAGCTGACGCTGCCTGCCCACTCAGCTCAGAGACTCCGCCCATCCAACCTGAACACAGTTTACCTTCACAGCCAGTTGGCCTGGAGGTCAAACCCTCCTAGTGATAACAACAATAAGGTGGGCTTAACTTCAACAATACTGTACAACCCATAAAGGTTTGCAGTAAAAGTATCTACCTCAGGTAACCGGGAAGGCTGAGCCACTGTCCCTTAGAGAACATCTACCACACAAATCTAGTGGACCAACTTGGGAAAGCAGCCACAATGCAGAGAAATGGAAAGAATTCACGTGTGAAAGAAATGGAGGGAAAAAAGACTACTAGAGAGTTCAAAACCACAGTAATTAGGTTTTTCAAGAGGCTCCTAGAAAAGGCCGATGAAGTTAATGAGAACAACAAGGAAATGAACAAGACCTACGAGGAAATGAATGAGACCTACAAGGATATGAATGAGACCCTCAAGGATATGAAAAAGGACCAACTAGAAATTAAGCATACACTGACTGAAATAAAAAATATTACACAAAGTCCTAAGAGCAGTCCAGATGACCACAAGAACCAAGTCAAAAATTTGAACTACAAAGAAGGAAAATCCACTCAGTCAGAAAAGCAAGAAGCAAAAAGAATCCAAATAATTGAAGATAGTGCAAGGGGTCTCAGGGACAACCTCAAGTATACCAACATCCGAATTATAGGGGTGCCAGAAAAAGAGAGAGAGCAAGATAATGAAAACCTACTTGAAGAAATAGTGACCAAAAACTTCCCCCACCTGGTGAAAGAAATTGACTTAAAAGCCCAAGAAGTACACAGAACCCCAAAATATAGGAACCTAAAGAGGACCACACCAAGACACATCATAATTAAAATGCCAAAAGCAAAAGATAAAGAGAGAATATTAAAAGCAGCAAGATAAAAACAGTTAGTTACCTATAAGAGAGCACCCATACGATTGTCAGCAGATTTCACAACAGAAACTATGCAGGCCAGACAGGATTGGCAAGAAATATTCAAAGTGATGAATAGTAAGAATCTACAACCAAGATTACTCTATCCAGCAAAGCTATCATTCAGAATTGAAGGTCAGATAAAGTGCTTTCCAGATAAGAAAAAGCTAAAGGCCTTCAGACTGGAAGGTCCCAGGTTTGATTCCCGTCAAGGGCATGTACCTTGGCTGCGGGCACAATTCCCAGTAGGGAGTGTGCAAGAGGCAGCTGATCGATGTTTCTCTCTCATCAATGTTTCTGACTTTCTGTCCCTCTCCCTTCCTCTCTGTAAAAATCAATAAAATATATTCTTTAAAAAACAAAAAGCTAAAGGAGTTCATCACCACCAAATCAATATTATATGAAATGCTAAAATAGATTCTTTAAGAAGAGGAAGAAGAAAAAAGGTAAAAATAAAAATTATGAACAACAAATACACATCTATTAACAAGTGAATCTAAAAATCAGGTGAATTAATAATCTGATGAACAGGATAAACTGGTGAATATAACAGAATCATGGGCATACAGAGAGAATGGACTGACAATTCTTGGAGAGAAAAGATGTGTGAGAGGTGCAGCAAGAGACTGGACAAAAATCTTGCAACTATGGGAGAGGACAGTGGGGGAGTTGAGGGTGGAGGATGGGATGGGTACTGGGTGGAGGGGAGCTATAGGGGAAAAAAGGGGGGAACAATGTAATTAATAAACTGAACAATAAAGAAAAAAGAGAAATCTATGGCATTTCTATACACCAATAGTGAACTTACAGAAAGTGAGACTAAAAAAGCAATCCCATTTATCATCTCACCAAAAAAATTAAGATACCTAGGAATAAACTTAACTAAGGAGGTAAAAGACCCGTATGTGGAAAACTACAGGACACTGAAAAAAGAGATAAAGGAAGACATAAACAGATGGAAGAATATACCATGTTCATGGATTGTGAGAATCAATATCATTAAAATATCCATGCAACCCAAAGCAATCTACAGATTCAATACACTCCCCATTAAAATACCAATGGCATATTTCACAGACCTAGAAAGAACTCTCCAAAAATTCATCTAAAATAAAAAAAGACCCAGAATAGCTGCAGCAATTCTGAAAAAGAAGAACAAAGTAGGTGGGATCTCAATATCAGATATCAAGATGTATTACAAAGCCACTGTTTTCAAAACAGCTTGGTACTGGCACAAGAACAGATCAATGGAATAGAATAGAGAACCCAGATATTGATGCAAAACACTATGCTCAATTAATATTTGACAAAGGAGGCATGAACATATAATGAAGTCAAGACAGTCTCTTCAATAAATGGTGTTGGGCCGAGACCGGTTTGGCTCAGTGGATAGAGCGTCAGACTGCAGACTGAGGGGTCCCGGGTTCGATTCCGGTCAAGGGCATGTACCTTGGCTGCGTGCACATCCCCGGTGGGGGGCGTGCAGGAGGCAGCTGATCGATGTTTCTCTCTCATCGATATTTCTGACTTTCTATTCCTCTCCCTTCCGCTCTGTAAAAAATCAATAAAATATATTTTAAAAAATAAAATAAATGGTGTTGGGAAAATTGGACAGATACATGCAGAAAATGAAACTAGACCACCAGCTTACACCATACACAAAAATAAACCCAAATGGATAAAGGACCTAAACATAAAACAGGAAACCATAAAAATACTAGAGGAATCCACAGATAGCAAAATCTCAGACATGTGCCAAAGCAATTTCATCATGTATACCACTCCTAGGGCAATGGAAACTGGGAAGAAAATAAGCAAAGGGGACTTCATTAAAATAAAAAAGCTTTTGCACAGCAAAAGCAACCATCAACAGAACAAAAAGAAAACCCACTATATGGGAGAACATATTTGCAAATGTTATCACTGATGAAGGTTTAATTTCCAACATTTACAGGGAACTCATGCAATGTAATAAAAGGAAGATAAATGTCCCAACAAGAAAATGGACCTAAATAGAAACTTTTCAAAAGAAGACAGAAAGAAGGCCAAGAGATATATGAAAACATGCTCAATGTCACTAATTATCAGAAAGATGCAAATCAATATGAAAATGTGGTACCATCTCACACCTGTCAGAATAGCTATCATCAACAAATCAACAAACAAGTGCTGGCAAGGATGTGGATAAAAAGGAACCCTTTTACACTGCTGGTGGGAATGCAGACTGGTGCAGCCACTGTGAAGAACAGTATGGAGTTTCCTCAAAAAACTAAAAGTGGAACTCCCATTTGATCCAGGAATCCCACTTCTAGGAATATATCCCAAGAAACTAGAAACACCAATCAGAAAGGATATATTCACTCCTATGTTCATATGAGTATAATTCACCATAGCTAAAATTTGGAAATAGCCTAAATGCCCATCAGCAGATGAGTGGATTAGAAAACTGTGGTACATCTATACAATAGAATACTATGCTACTATAAAAAAGAAGGAATTCTTACCATTTGCAGCAGCATGGATGGATCTGGAGAGCATTATGTTAAGTGAAATAAGCCAGGCAATGAAAGAAAAATACCACATGATCTCACTCATTTATGGAAAATAAAGAACATTATAACCTGATGATCAAAAAGATAGATACAGAGGCAGTAAAGCACTGAACAGACTGTCAAATTACAATGAGAAGGCTGGGGAGTATTGGGGCGGGGTAGAAAGAGGTCAACCAAAGGACTATATGCATGCATATAAGCACACCGATAGACACAAGACACTGTGGGGAGTTGGATGAGGACATGCAACAGGGGGTAGAGGAAGCTGGGGGAAGGTCAATGGGGCGGGGGAGGAGATATATGTACTACTATATGTAATACTTTAAATAATAAAAAAATAAATAGTAAAAAAAGATGGATAACTAGTAAGAAAATTAATCAACAAAATATTGTAAAAGTAATGATCAATACACTAGAAAATATTTAATCAACACATAATAATAGCAGCAATAGAAAAATTGATTTAAAAATGTTGTAAAACATATGGAAAGAAAACAGCAAAATACAAAAATGTAAATTTTACTTAATCAGTAATCACATTAAATCTAAAGGAGCAAAATTTCCAGTTAAATAGTGATATTGGCAGAATGGAATGAGAACATGGTCCAATTATATGCTGTCTACAAAAGGCTCACTTTAGATTTGAAGACACAAAGGATTGAAGATAAAAGTATGCAAAAGATATACCATTCAAAGAGTAATAAAAAAATAGAACTTGACTCTCTGTACAATAGTAGACAAAATAGCCTTTAAAACAAAAAAAAAATAGTTACTAGAGACAAAGAAAAATACTTAAAGGTTAATTCATAGAGCAAATATAACACTTATGATACATATGCACCAAACATCAGAGCCCAAAAATACATGAACCAAAAATAGAACTGAAGGAAGAAATAGACAGTTCAACAATAATAATTGGAGGTTTCAACACCCACTTTCAAAAATGTATAAAACAATTAGGCAAAAGAAAAGCAAAGAAACTGGAATTTAAATAACAGCATAAATCACCTAAATCTAACAGACATCTATTGAACACTCCACCCAATAGTAGAATACACAATCTTCTCAAGGACACATGGAAGGTTTCCAGGATACACCTTATCTTAGGCCATATAACAGTTTTCAATAAAATTACAAGGATTTAGCCGAGACTGGTTTGGCTCAGTGGATAGAGCGTTGGACTGCGGACTGAAGGGTCCCGGGTTCGATTCCGGCAAGGGCATGTACTGTGGCTGCGGGCACATCCCCGGTGGGGGGCGTGCAAGAGGCAGCTGATCGATGTCTCTCTCATCGATGTTTCTGACTTTCTATCCCTCTCCCTTCTGCTCTGTAAAAAAAAAATCAATAAAATATATTTAAAAAATTACAAGGATTTAAATTATACCAAAATTAGAAATCAATTACAGAAAGAAATCTAGGAAATTCACAAATATGTGGAAATTAAGCAAAATGTTCTTAAGTAATACATGAGTCAAAGAAGCAATTACAGGGGAAATTAAAAAACACTTTGATAAATGAAAATGAAAAAAAAATAACACATCAAAACTTATGTGTTACAGCTAAAGCAGCAGTAAGAGGAAAATATAGAGCTGCAATTACTTATTACCAAAAATATTTTAAATACCCTGTTTCCCCGAAAGTAAGCCATCCCCTCAAAATAAGACCTACTTTCAGTTTTGCCTCTCACTGTGATATAAGGCATCACCCTGAAAATAAGACCTCCCTGATAATACTCTTGAAAATAACAAGCAGTTATAAGGAAGTGGGTTGATTTAATGCTGCCACTTGTTATGCGAGGGAGCCAAAGAGGTCTGCTAGTCTGGGATGCAGCCAGCACTCACTGCACCAAAGACATGAACAAATTTCTTCATGAAAGAAAAATAGATCAAATAATGATTCCCGCAGGAATGACGGCGTATCTCCAGACTCTTGATATTGCAATGAACAAGCCATTCAAGGACAATTTGCACATGGAAATTAATGACTACCTTGAAAACAGAATGGAGAGAAATCACTGTGGAAACTTTGTGAAAGCTTAACTGCAAGAGGTTGTGACTTGAGTGAAGAATTCATGGGAGAAAATCACTGACAGTTGCATTGCAAATGCACTACGTCCAGGCTTCCTTGACAGGAAGTACTCATTTAAGGACAGTGCTATTGCTAAACATGAGAGATTTGGTCAACTGATTCTGAAAGAAACGGAGTCACAAGAAATTCACCAGGAAATTCAGGGTTTGGATTGTTATGATGATGTTCCAGAAGATGATGACATGACTGTCACTGAATAAATCTTACTTTGTGTTCATACCAGTAAATATCAGTATCAGTAAGTGTACCATAGATTGTTGTACATGGAAATAATGGTAGTAACAAGAAATTCTTGATACCGTAGGATTCACTGTATGTCTGGTAATGCTGGTTTGTGATGACAATTACTACTGTACCGTATACAGGTAATAAATTTCCTTTTTTTGTTGTTCAACAATAAATGTGTACCGTATTCTTCTTCATGGAAAAATAAGACATGCCCTGAAAATAAGACCTAGCGCATCTTTGGGAGCAAAAATTAATAGAAGACACTGTGTTATTTTCAGGGAAACAGGGTAACTAACATACTAATCTAAGAAACTATAAATATAAGAGCAAAATAACCAACTCCCAGAAAAGAAATAAAGAAAATAAAAAGTGAAAAACAATTGAGAAAAATCAATGAAACAAAAAGTTGGTCCTTTGAAAAAAATCAACTAAACTGACAAACTTGTAGTTAGAATTGTCACAAAAGGGACACAATAATCAAAATTAGAAATGAAAAAGAAGACATTACTATTAACTTTATATTTTTCTTTATATAGAAAATAAAGATTAAAGGGATTATTTTAATAATTTAAGCCAATAAATTATATAACTTAGATGGAACATACATATTCCTAACAAGTTATAAACTGGAACTGACTCAGAAAGAAATGGAAAACATAACTTATACAAGTAAAGAGATTAAATTAGTAATCAAAACATTTCCCACACAAGAAAAAAACAGTTCCAGATAACTTCTATAGTAAATTCTGGCAAATGTGTAAAGAACAATTAACACCATTTTTTCACAAGCTCTTCCAAAAATCAGAAGAGGTGGTAGTAGTTCCCAATTTCTATTTATGAGGTTAGTGTTGCCCTGATACCAAAATCAGACAAAGACATCACAAGAATACTAAAGACTAATGTGAATATGTATGCACAAATTCTCAACAAAGTGTTATCACACTTAATTCAACAACATGAAAAGGAAAAGGAGAATATACAAAATTAAGAACTGAAATTTATTCCTAAAATGCAAAGTTGGTTCAACATGCCAACAGTAATCAATGTCAGATACTACCAGTATCAATAGGGGAAAACAAAACAAAACAAAACAAAGAAAAAAACTTAGGATTATCTCAACAGACACAGAAAAAGCATTGGACTACATTTGTGATAAAAAAAATGCTGTCCTTTTGAAGTACTCAACAAACTGGAATGAAATTTCCTAAACCAGATACACACCCTATATAATTAAAGCCTAACATGCAAATTGTCCCCTTGGATGGTCATTTGACCAGGAGTTCAACCAGGAGACAGGGAGTTCCACTGCTCATGATGATGTGTGCTGACCACCAGGAGGCAGCATGGAACATGATAAGCCTTGGTGACATGGCTCTCACTGGCAACTGGTGGCAGTGGAGATAAGAGCATCATTGCAGCAGGATGGTGGAGCAGGTGAGGGGGCTGTGCCAGGCCAAGGCAGGGTGCCAGGCAGGGGTGTGGGGGTGGGGACACGAGCTCAGGCTGCAAAGCTGGGGATGTGAGCTGAGGCCCAATCTCTGCACAACACCCTGAGAGGCCCCAACCATGCACGAGTTAGTACACCAGGCCTTTGGTCATCTAATGAAACCCACAGCAAACATACTACTTAATACTAAAAATCTGAACTCTTTTCCACAAGACCAGGAAAAATATTTTCTTTTTAGCCACTTCTACTTAACATTATTATGGAGGGTGTTTTTTCCTCTCTCTCTCTCCCACGTCTGGCGTGGAGAGAGACTGGGTTCAGTTTCTGGGTAGAGGAGCTGAAAAATGAAATATAGAAAAGAAAGACACAGAAGTAGGAATAAAAAGCTGGGGCCAGGTGGGCATCTGTCTCCCTCTCATGGAGTCACAGCCAAGCACCCTGAGCCCACGAAGCTGCATTTATTTATATTCCACAATACAAAGGGGTTTCTCCAATATTAGGATCAAAGGAGTTTCAGTGAGCCTAGGCCCTATTCATTCACCCATTGCAGGGCAAGCCTGCATTCACATATCAAGGCCCTCTCCCCGACACCTGAGGCCAAGCTGATAACATGGGTGAATATGTTTTTCCAAGACCTGGTTTTTCCAGGCACCTTGAATTCAGCCTGTGCAAAGATTTAAAGAATGCTCAAGGTGTCGACCCCCACACATTATATTGGAGTTTCTATCCTGCACAATTAGTGAAGAATAAGAAACAAAGGACATCCATATTGGAAAGGAAGAAATAAGTCTATCTCTATTAGCTGATGACATGACCTAGTAAACAGAAATTTTCAAAGAATCCACAAATATTCATGAGAGCTAATAAATGAGTTCAGCAAGTTTTCAGGGTATAAAACCAATACAGAAAAATTAATTGAATTTTTATAAACTAGCAACAAGCAATCAGAAAACAATATTAAAAACTTATATTTATAACAACATTAAAAAGAATAAAATACTTGGGAATAAAGTTAACGGAATAAGTATGAGACTTATACACTCAAAAATACAAAACAAACTAAAAAAGTTAAAGAGTATCTTACTAACAGAAAAGACTTCTAGTGTTCATGAACTGTAAAACCTCTTGAATTAACCTATAGATTCCACATTATTTCATTCAAAATTCCAGGTGCCTCTTTTGAAAAAATTGACAATCTAATCCAAACATTCAAATGGAAATTCAAGGAACTTAGCACAATCAAAACAACCTTAATAAGAAAAACAAAGTTGTAAGACTCCCACTTCCCAAATTTAAAAGCTATAGCACAAAGAAACAGCAGCTATACGGCAGCGGCCAAAGGAGAGGCATATAGACCAGTGAAATGGAATTGTGGGTCTAGAAATATACATGTTCCTATGGCAAATAAGAAGTAGAGTGGTCCCCATGATCAAAAATGGAGCTGTTTAGAAGATGAGGAAAATCTGAAATAAGAGGCCAATCCTCAATAATATTTTAGGTGAGCAGCAGGGGGAGCCCTTGATGGCAAAGAAAATCACAAAAATAATATTTATGCTTTTGATCATAAAGTTAATATATTCCTTTTGTAGATAATATGGAGAAATAACAAATAAAGGTCACTTAAAAACCATTCCATTTTTCTTAGAACCATTATTAACATTTCTTTTGTGAAAAACCTTCAAGTCTTTTTTTTCTCTGTGTACATATGTATATATATCTATAACCAAATCCATCTTTTTTACAAAAAGTAAAAGCAGGTATATGCAGCTTTGCATCCTATATTTTTCACATAACATTATTTTTTTTTACATTTTTCTAAGGCCTTAAAGATTTTTGAAAAGGTAATTTTCAATACTGTAATTAATTAAACCTATTTTTATAATTTCTCACAGTTATAAATAAAACTGTGATAAACATTCTTATACATAAAGTTTCATACTTATTAATTTTCTTTCTAAGGACAGATTATTAGAAGAGGAATTATTAAGTAAAATATTACCACAGTTCTAAGTCTTTGGAAACATATTGCCACATTTCCAACCCCAAAAAAATCTGAAAAATCTATAAATGATCCCAATAGTGTATGATTCTCTTCCTTTCCTTTCCTTTCCTTTCCTTTCCTTTCCTTTCCTTTCCTTTCCTTTCCTTTCCTTTCCTTTCCTTTTCTTTCCTTCCCTTCCCTTCCCTTCCCTTCCCTTCCACTCTATTCTCTTTTTTCTTTTAAATATATTTTTATTGATTTCAGAAAAGAGAGGACAGGGAGAGAGATAGAAACATCAATGATGAAAGAATCATTGATTAGTTGCCTCCTGCAAGCCCCCTACTGGGGATCGGCCCATCACTCGGGCATGTGCCCTGACCCAGAATTGGTCATAGGTTGGTGCTCAAATACTGAGCCATGGTGACAGGGCTGATACGTTCATTTTTCTTGAAATTTTTCCAAGTATGTAATTATTTGTTTTCTGTGTTTAAAACATTTGCAAATTTAACATAAATTAATGTCTTCCTTCAATAATTTTTAAATAAATGGTAAGCCTGAAATTTTCTCATGAATTATTGTCTAATTATTTTCTACTTATACAGACTTGTCTTTTTGTGAAAATTGACAATTTTCCTGTTTATGACATTTACCTTCTTATAATTCATTTTTAGGTCTTCATATAAAAATCATGTTAATCTTCATTTTGACTTTTTTTCACATTATTATTTACTTTATGTTTTTTATCATGAGTTTTGATATTTAAAAATCTATCTACTTGTGCTGGCCAGGATTCTCAGTGGTTAGAGTGTCAGTCTGCACACTGAAGGGTTGCGAGTTTTCTCCCCTCCCCGGTTAGGGTACATGCAGGAGGCAACCAGTCAATGTGTCTCTCTTGCACCAATATTTCTCTCTCTCTCTCTCTCTCTCTCTCTCTCTCTCTCTCTCTCTCTCTCTCTCTTTCTCTCTCTCCCCCTTCCTTCTCTTTCTCTTTCTCTCCACCTCCCTACTTCCTTTTCACTCTCCTAAAAAGCAATGGAAAAAATATCCTCAGATGAGGAAAAAAACGTGCTTCCATGGAAGTTGATGAATGTTTACCAAAATTTCTTCTATTCCTTTTGTGTTATTTTTAATGTATTAATTCATCTAGAAATTATTCAGAGATATAATATGGGTCACCTCCTCACCTCAAAAAATGAACCATTGAATAATTTATTTCCTCTACTGATTTAAAATTACTGGAAACTTTTTATTCTCTTCTCTGTCTAATGTTGTATCATACTGGGTCTAACAATTATATCTATACTAGAGGCCCGTTGCATGAAGATTCATGCAATAAGTTTTCCTTCCCCTGGCTGCCAGGACCAGTTTTCCTCTGGAACCTAGGACCCAGGCCTTCCCTCTGGCTGTTGCCTTAGCCAGCTGGAGGCTTCACTCCAGCCGGAGCCTTCAGTCTTCTCTGCTCTGGCTGGAGTGCCACACTGTCTCCACCCCTGAGGGCAGGCGCTCGCACTGCTTGGCCCTACCCCCCGCTCCTGATTGGCTGGTAGCATAGCCAATCAGGAGCCAAGGTACGGTCACATTTGCATGTACACTTTTATTATATAGGATATATAAAAGCCTAAGCAACTGAATGACTGAACACACAGTCGCTATGATGTGCACTGACCACCAGGGGGCAGATGCTCAACACAGGAGCTGCTCCCTGGTGGTCAGTATGCTCAGCTAGCTTATGGCTTGGGCTTAGGCCACATGCTGCTTCACACATTACCGCAACCCCTGAGGGGTCCCAGATTATGAGAGGGTATAGGTCAGGCTGAGGGACCTCACTGGTGCATGAATCCATGCACTGAGCCTCTAGTATAAAATTAAAGCATAATGTGCTAATTAGACAGGATGTCCTTCTGCATGAAGCCGGGGCTGCAAGGGAAGCCCAGGTCCTGGGTGCCTACCAGCAGCCGGAGGAAAGCCTGGGTTCCAGGTGCCAGCTGGCACCTGGAGGGAAGCCTGGGTTCTGGGTGTTGGAGAGAAACACAGGTCCTGGGCGCTAGAAAGAAGCCAGTGCCGGCACCTGGGGGAAGGATGGCCTACTCTTGCACAAATTCCATGCATTGGGCCCTAGTCCTATATAATAAATGGCTAATATGCAAATTGACCAAACAGTGGAAAAATCAGTTGCTATGATGGGCACTAACTACCAGGGAACCGATGGATGCAGGAGCTGCCCCTTGGTGGTCAGTGCAGTCCCACAGGGGAAGTACTGCTCAACCAGAGGCAGGCTCATGGCTGGTGAGCACAGCGGTGGTGGTGGGAGCCTCTCTCGCCTCTGCGGTAGTGCAAAGGACCCCTCATCGGACATCCCCTGAAAGGTTCTGGACTGCAGGAGGGTGCATGCCAGGCTGAGGGCCCACCCCCTTAGTGCATGAATATCATGCATCGGGCCTCTAGTTAATTTAATAAAAAGTAGCATCACTCAATAATATGGATTATATCTCAATTTATTCAAATCTGCTTATGTACTATTAACTCAAATTATATAACTAATTTCATATAAGCCTTATACATTTTTTTCAACCCTATTTCTATGTTTTGTTATTGTTTTTGTTATTTGGTTTGATTTGCTTTGTTTTTTCCTCCATTGTAATGGCTGGTGTGGCTCAGTGGTTCAGCGTCAACTTATGAACCAGAGGTTACCAGTTCAATCCTCAGTCAGGGCATTTCCCTGGGTTGTGGATTGGATCCCCGGTAGGAGGTATGCGGGAGGCAGCTGATCAATGATTCTCTCTCATCATGGATGTTTCCATCTCTCTCCCTCTCCTTTCTTCTCTCTGAAATCAATTTTAAAAAAAAAGCTCTTTTCCCTCATTACATTTTGTACATTTTTCATTCAGGCATCATAATACACTATTAGTTCCAATAGCTATATTCTTACTTTTTCTAAATAAATCATCCTTTACAAATTCTAAATTCTCTCCACACCCATGACTTTGAGGTCTCAAAACCAATTTTCAGAATCACAACTGTCTTTTGTTCAGAAACCCAACTTCTTTAAAAAAAAAAAGACACGAATAATCTATAATAATCTATAATAATAAAAGCATAATATGCTAATTAGACCAGACAGCAGAGTGACCTTCCAGACATCCTTCTGGATGACCTTTCAGATGAAGCCAGGGCTGTGAGGGCTGAGCCTCTTGCATGAATTTCATGCATCAGGCCTCTAGTTAATCCCATAAAATGCTCAAATAAGAAGTATAGACAACTTTGAAACACACAGATTGTATTTTTCATGTGGGTCCTAAAGAGTAAACATTTGTCACAAAGGATTTGTTTATTTTAATTAAAAATTAAATCCAACATTTTTTGAAGAGGCATTAGTGTCTCAAAAATGTTCTTTAGTTTTAAATGTTCTCCAAAGCTATACTGGCTTTAAAATCAGATTTATTGAGTTATAATTCCTATGTGACAGAATTCCTCCCTTTCAGGACACAGTTGTACAAATTGTGACAAACACACACAGTCAAGTAACTGCATAGATATTTGCAGTGCTCATCATCACAATCAGACAATATTTTTAACACCCTGAGATGTTCTCTGTCCCGTTGTAGTCAATCTCCTTCCTCTTATCCTCAACCCCTAGCAACCTCTGATGTGTTTTTTGTCCCTAAAGATGATGTTTGTTATTTTTATTTCTCAAGCTTCCAATTGGAAGCAAAGCTGGCCATTAGCAACTAGCACAATGTCCTCTCTGCTCATTTAAAAGTCACTTGTTTTTTCTGACAACCCACAGATCAGTTTCCATGTCAGCAAGCCTGCACCCCAGCTCTAGACAGGCAAATGCCTTCCCTGAAACTCATCCTGGCTTCATTTGGGCTGACATGCCCAGACAAGCCTGACAGGTTAGAGGAGCTGGTGGGAGGGGTGGCACTGTGTGTGTGTGTGTGTGTGTGTGTGTGTGTGTGTGTACACATTGCAGAGTCCCAGTATATTTTTACATGTTCTATACATCTACAGGGTGAGTAACATACTGAAGGGTAGATAGCCAGTTAGTTCTGAAAAACAATCTTCTTTGAACCTTTCCTCTGTCATCAGATTGATGAACGGCAGGAGCATGTGGTCTGCTGGTGACAGCTGAAAAGTCCGGGAAGTGATGTCTCTTATTGAGTCAAAGTGCACCATAAACACCTTGGGGAGATCTAAGGCCTGAGAACCAATTTCAGAAAACTACCAGTGGGAGGGGTGGCACTCGTGGGAATGTGTGTGTGTGTGTGTGTGTGTGTGTGTGTGTGTGTGTGTGCACCTGAAGGAAGGCTGGTAATGGAAACGCACCTTTACACATAATGTCTGGAGCCGTTAGGAAGACTTTTGTCATTTCTTTTAAGGTCCATTTTCTCCTGTGATACTTACTTCCCAAGTTCTATGCACATGGCAGGGGCTGCTTTCCTAGTTCACTTAAATACCACTGTAAGGAAAGCAATCTGTGGTTTTATGTTACCTCATCAAGTGTTGTCCATGGGTACAGGGCATAAAGGGGATAACTTGCCCAATTCAATCCACCCTCGAGGACTGCCATGTTAAAAAGCTTACACCACGGAACTTCGTTCTGCCCTCGGAACTGTTGGGAAACTGAGAGACTGCAGTGTGCCAGGGAGACTCTGTACTCGCTGAAGGTAGAGAACTCTCATTCACTGTTGTATCTATATATAACATTTCACATTTGTTAAGGCCTCTCACTACTCATGGTTCATGACTAGGCCTGGAAGAATATTTGCAGCTGATTTACTCTGGAGAAAAGTGAGGTACAAGAACATGTTAAGAGAACTGAGCATTTGGTAGTTTTAAATTCAAACCTATAAACACAGACTCCATAATCTACTCAAGACTGGAGTTGACACTGATGGTTGCTTTACCTCAACCATAAAATATCTGAATGGCATGGCACACAAAGAAGTTGCCTTATTTGTTTTATCAGCTTTTTTCCCTCTTAACATGGCCCAGTTAATTATTTAGATACTTGGCATTGGCATATGCAGAAAGGGGAACTACATGTTTTGAAAATTGTGTGAAAAAAAGTTAAAAGGAACAAACTTCTAGTCATTAACTTGGTTCTTTATTATTATTATTATTTATTTCAGAGATAAGAAGAGAGAGAGAGAGAGAGAGAGAGAGAGAGAGAGAGAGAGAGAGAGAGAGAGACACCTTACTAGGAATTGAACCTGCTGCCTTTTGATGAATGGGACAACACTCCAACTGAGCCACTCAGCCAGGACTAATGTGGTTCTTTTTTGAGAAAAGCTTCTGCCAATTCACTTACTCCAGCTCACCAAGGTTGGAGCCAGGAAGCTTGAGAATCACTGGCTTAAAGTATTTTGCCACATCCGTCCTCAGTTTTCTGCCTATAGATCTGCTGATTGACAGGGTCTACCAACAGCACCACACTCATGTGAATGTATTGCACGACCCTTGGGAAGAAGTTGTAACCTTAGAAGGCAGGGTCCAGCATTTCCATTACCAGCCTTCCCTCAGGTCCTTCACTAATCCCTGCACTTCACATTTTCACCAGTAGGAGGGGAAGGTTCTGTCTGGTTCAAGGTGCCATAAGATTCCAAAGATGCCTTAGACAAAACTTGCCATTTCCCTGGCCATCTCCCAGGTGTGAAGGGCCAATCTGTTGTGGTGATGCAACATTTACAGTGCAGTGAATAACCAAGTTCCCTCCCATGAGAGTTCTGTCACCTGCCAAAACTCTATCTTGCCCCAGGTTTCACTTTAGGATGGGCTCATGTGGAGGAATCAAGCCAAGTAGATTAGTAACTGCTTGATGGATGTTTAGTGAGAACTCGTGATAATAGAATGAAATGTGACTTTGTTGCATCATGGCTTCCTTATCCCTGTCTTCTGAACCATTAGACCTCCCAGTATAAACATATGTATGTGAGGATCAGGGACTTTATGAATAAAATGAGGAGATATTAAATAGCAAAACTTTTATTAAAGTAATATTTGTCCCTGTACCAGACACTGTACTATGTACTTCACATTTACTATCTCATTTAATTCTCACAAGAAGCCTATTCAGATAGATGTCACTATTGCCTCATTTTGTAGATAAGAAAATCGAAGCATAGAGGTTAAAGAAAACTTACCCATAAGGCAGTCAAAGAAAGACACGTATCTCATTCATATGTGGATTCTAAAGAATAAAATAAAATGATGAACACAATAGATCCAGAAACAGACTGTCCAATGTCAGAGGGAAGGTGGGGTTGTTGGAAAGAGATTAACCAAAAACTTGTATGCATATATCCATAACCCATGTACACAGACAATAGTATAGTGAAGGTCTGGGGAAGGGGAGAGGGTCTGGGATAGAATGAGGTCAATAAGGGGGGAAAAAACTGGACATCTGTAATACTTTCAACAATAAAGATTTAAAATACACCACAAAAAAAGCAAACAAAATTCAGAACATATATGAGGAAAAGAGGGTTTATAATTAAAATGCTTCTAGTATTATATTAAAGCATTAAAATTGGTTTAAATGTAAAACAAAACTTACCATAGGGCAGCTACTCAATAAGTGACTACATCATAGTTTAAGCCAATTTTTTATCCCCAAGCCTGTGCCCTGAACTAGAGTGCTGTGTACGGGTCATGTCGAGGCGCACCTTAAAATACTTTGAAAACTAACATAATCACACGAATAAGGGCGTGTAGATTTCTGACTGGAGGAGGGTCAAACCCCAGCTCAGCAGGGAGGGGAACTGGGGCGTCCCACCACGGCCGCTGGGACCTCATCTAGATCCGTCTATTTTCATAAGCACAGATATTGCTCAGTCGTTTAAACATATGCGCTGGCCAAGGTGAGGCAGCATCCGACGGCAGCAACCGCCTGGCAGGAACAGATGGGGTGAATGTGGGTCAGACCTTCCAGTGTAGCAGGAAGGGGAGGTTGATTTTAGTGGGAATGATGAGGGAAGCAGTTCTGAATGTTTTCCACAGAAATAGAAACCAGTGAAAGAGAGGCCGATGCTCTACTGCTTTAGAACAAGAAAGCACAGGGAAACAGGCAGGCAAGCACTTGGCAGCTGCAGCCGTTTTCAGAAACTTGTCATAGTTAGAGCGCCACTGAATACGACCAGCTCAGCTGCAGGCAATCACCAGGCTTCTAACACGGCCTTCAGAACCCAGGAGAGATAATGCTTCACTTAACTGTAAAGCCCTCCTAACTCTCCAGGGATTCGTCTCAGCGGGAACAGGATGCTTTATGAGAAGCGGCGCCTGACTCTCCAGTCTTATTTGCAGAGTAATTGCTGTATCTGGTGGTGTGGTTCCGCACCGGCTTCCTCACCAGCCCTAACTTTCTATTTGCCTTACCCTGTGATTACGGGCTCCTGCTTGCTTTTAGGGACATTAACCTGCCCAATGTGTCTGCGAGTGCTTTGCAAGTGAACTCCAGCTTAAAGGGTTCTTAGAAAAGGGGCTTTGTGAGTTTACCTTTTCATGGCTTTTTGCCTTTTTCTTTCCGGTTTCCTCTTTTCCTCCTCTCTTCCTCTCCCTCCACTTGGTTGGAACAGAGGGTTTCAGCTGTATAGGAACACTTTATGAGCTAGCCAGTCACATTATCTGAGAATACTTTGTAAGAGCCTGCTTCCAGGTCAGATTCAGATCTGTGGAAACCAACCAGACTATTCTGAAATTCTGAGTTAAGGCGAGTTCCAGTATCCAACCTCAGCTAAGCTAAATCCATGTGGGCTGCAAATTGCAATGAATAAGTGGGCCAGGCACTTAATCCTCCCCCTGCTAGCATCCCACGCTGGCCAAGGGAGTGGAGGAGGGAGGGGGATATATCGAACATGTCCCAGTCACCGCTAACAGGTCTTGTTCTTTGTTTTAAGAAAAAGCAACATTTATCTACAATCAAGAGGGTGGAAGCCCAAGCACAGCATATTTTTAGTGCATGTCACTCTTTTGCATGATTGGGTCCCTGCTGCCCTGTGTGTGGACCCTGGTTCCAACCTGTATTCTTTTTATAAAACATACACACACACACACAAATTTTAAATGGGTTTCAGAGAGTAAGAGAGGAGAGATATAGAAACAAAAAAAAGGTGAGAGAGAATCATTGATTGGCTGCTGCCTCCTGCATGCCCCACATTGGGGATGGAGCCCGCAACACGATTGGGAATCAAACTGTGACCTCTGGGTTCATAGGTCGATGCTCAACCACTGATCTGTCTGGGCCCAACCTGTGTTCTTAAATATAAGTAATTCTAATATCTTTATCTACTGAGGTAAGATGTCTACTATGACAAGTGGGTTCAAGTGCAAAATACAGAGTAAGCAGCTTAGGGAGGGTCTTCAGTGAGTTTGGGTGGCTAATTGAACCCTTTCACAGAGCGGGTGTTGTGAAGTGCTTTGAGATCTCCCACTGAACCTGCTGCATGACAAGGAAACTTACTCTAAAATGTTATTCCCACTGCAGAAAGAATTTGGGGATATGGTTTAAACATGTTTTGAATGAGAAGCAGAAAATCAGTTTTTCTGTCTAAACTTTTTTGACCAGTTTGGGCATCTCTGAGCTACAGCTTCCTAAAGATCCTGATTGCATAATTGCACCTGTCAACTGATGATCGTGCTGAACACCTACAGGAATCCCCAACTTGGGGTGCAGCAATGAAGGAAATTTCATCCAGTGAAAACAGCTCAATTGCGATACAGCACTGTTGAGACCTGGCCCCTCACCAGGAAAAGTGCGTGCCCAGAGCCAGATGGTAGCAGACTCATATAGACAGAAGTCTCCGACCCTGGTCTGTGATTGGTCCATCCTTATGCAAAGGAGGACTCCAAGTCCTCAAAGTTTGATTGATCTAAAAGGTGATGTTCTGTTTCGGCAGACTACAGGCACTCTGGCTGTGCAGCTCTGAGTGGATGGGAAAGGCTTTGGTTCTATTGGTTGAAATAAGATTCCAGGAACTCCTTATTAAGGCTGCCTCAGCTGGCAGGAACACAGTGCAATGCTGGGTTCTCTCAGAGGTGCAGTTTGTGTGAGCGGCCCTGTGTAGAAATAGCTACTAGCATCTGTTTTTTGTTTGTTTGTTTTTGTTTCTTCGTTTCATTTTAATTTTAGCCCCCGGTAGGCACAAGGAGCTCTTCTTAGTAGGTCTTCTGTCTCAGGTTTCACACCTCTTATAAAATGTGAAGCTTACATCACATTAGGAAAGATGTGAGATTTTGCATTGTAAATTAGCAAACAGCACACATAAAAAGAGATTATTGCTGCGAGTCTATCCTGAGGCAGGAGAATCAAGGAATCAGGAAGATGGGTTGGAAATCATCACCCAGTTCTGAGCTGCTGAGAGTAAGTCAGCTATCTGAAGTCCCTCCCAGGATCTTTCCTCTAGAATGAGATGCTGCATCAGTGGCGGGAACACAGGAAGAGCTGCTCTCTTTAGTCATTACATGGGCAGTTCTATAACCAGCTGTGCACAAGTAGACAATTAATTTCAGCTGTTACTGCTATTATAATACCATCACCATTTCCCAGTTTGGGGATTTGGAGAAACTACATAAATTTCATTGTTCAGGTAAAGTAGAACAAAAGAGCCAGATGAATGCACCCTAACATTGTGTTTTCCATTAAAGACAAAGAAAGGAAATGTCACATGATCACAAGCTGTTTGTTCATAGTGTAACACTATCTATAATCAATTCTTGATGAACTTTTTGTGAATTATAGTGAGTTGTTTGAATTTCCAAACATCTCCATACATGAAAGCCCAGTCCCCTTGAGACATTTCTCAGTTCCCTTTAATAAATTGACCAATAGACATGGGTGATTCTAATGATTGTTTTTCACATGGAGGATCAGAGGTACGTACCTAACCAATGTCTACCAATTCCAGGCCCTCTGAAGCACCACTTTCAGTTTTGTTATGGTTTGACACACCTCCACATTTGGAAGTGCTATATTTTTTTAAGAATTGCTCATCAGAATATTTGAGCAAATTCATAAATAGCAAAACTGAAAATGACAAGTGGTCTTCAATGTTTTAAAAGAGCTCCATGTCGCTGGTGATGCAGGTCAGGTCGGCCATGAAGTTTCAGATCTGGGGATAAAAGTCATAAAATGAGTCAACTGTGTGGGAAGGATGAGACAGCATGACTTTTCTCTTATAGCTTCTCCTGCAAAGCACATGTTCCGGCATCTTGGTCATCCCTGCAGACAGGATGTTTGATTTCTGACTTGCTGGGAGGGTCCCTGGAGAATGGGGGAAAGCAGAGTAGGCTGCCTGAGTCAAAGGGCTGGTGTCAGTGAGGTTAGCACGGGATTTAACCGCACTGAAACTCGAATTCCATTTCTCCAGCCTGATAATCCAGAACAATAAATGGAAAGTGATGAGATTTTGGTGGCTTTTAGCATTTTTGAAGTTTGATCTCGGCACACACAGAAAACTGTGTATCAATGTTATCCAGGCTTCACTGCTGTTTGTTTATGAGAATCCAAAATAAAACTGAAGGCTGGTTTAACACGGCAGATATTTTTGCCTTTGGCTGAGAAAAAACAAAAACTTGAGAAGAAAGAAGGGTTTTTGGAGAGATTAGGTGTCCTTGTGTATCCTCTGAGGGTCACCAAGCACAAGGCAGACAGGACCCAGTGGTTGACATGCTAAATAATGCTATCTCCTTCATAATGATCTGCTAACTAACACAAGGGAACCAAATTGGCAAATGTTTTATGCCTTATTAAGAAAATTATTCAAGTCCAGGAAATATGATGCTTAATAAACATACTTTGACAGAAGAAAAAGAAGATTTTAGATACTACCATGTGAGAAAAAATTCAATAAAAAGTATTGAATTAACCCATTCCATTCTATTGAGTTGTTCAGCAATTATGGTCACCCCCAATGCCCTAGAACCGTGGTCAGCAAACTGTGGCTCATAATCCACATGCGGCTGTTTGGACCCTTGAGTGCGGCTCTTTCACAAAATTCCATGGCCTGGACGTGTCTATTTTGAAGAAGTGGCATTAGAAGAAATTTAAGTTTAAAAAATTTGGCTCTCAAAAGAAATTTCAATTGTTGTACTGTTGATATTTGGCTCTGTTGACTAATGAGTTTGCTGACCACTGCCCTAGAAAATCAAAGTACATGATAAAACCCCAGCTTAAGGATACCTACTGCTATGATACTAAATAAATGGCACATGTCATTTTTAAAAGCATTTAAAACTGTTTCAAAATAAGTTGTGCTTATAGGGACTATAATTTTAAAATCATTGCTGTATGACTTGCAGCTGATTTTGCAAAGTTAAACCAATTCTATTTTATCACAAGGAGAATTGCATCTACCCTCTTTCATTTGGGGTAGATGCACCCCTGGCACAGTCTGGAATTTAGGAAGCCTCCTGTCCTACAGTGACAGTTAACTCTTTGATCCTAGCATTTACTTAAAGATTACATGTTCCCCCCTTTTTTTACCCCAAGCCCACAGACATATAATTTCTCTCCCTGCCTCTCTCTCCTTTCCTTCTTTCTCTGAAGTTTCTAAAGAAATTCTTCAGCTTTAGTTTTCTTTTTCTAAATATGAAAACACAGCTTCTGGCTATAAAAATCATCTTCCCCACCTTCAGCATCCCTAGTCCCCTGGGCTGTTATTGCCATGATGTATAAATTCACTGGAGTCACGTAGAGCCCTCCGTTAGCTTTTAGTCAAACATCAGCAGCAGTGTTTACTCTTGTGTAATCTTCAGTTGTTACTTAATTTAGTGCCGTCAGCATTTTTTAAAAAAACATGTTCAGCAAATCCTTGGCACATGCTGTTTGGTTTCTTTTCTGTTCCCCTCCCCCACCTTGACATACATCAAGCCCAATTTATCTGTGTAAAGTCTTTCTAATATTCTTAATTTGCTGGGGCAGCTTGCTTTCTTCTCAAGGAAATGAGAGTTGGTTTTCGGTGGCAATCCCAACAACATTCTTCTCAAAGGCCCTTTTCATCCCCCATCCCACCTTACATCAAAGAGGAAGAACTGTAAATTGTATAGTTTTTGTTTCTTGTTTCTCTGGCAGTTATTTAAGAGTGATGTAAGATGGGAAGCAACCTCAAACTCACATTTGGAAAGTGATGGTGTGGCCCCCTAAGAAAAATCCACTGAAAACTAACTTTGAAGGTCTGCCCAGTGGTGAGCTAAAAGCTGAACATATCACATCATAATTCATACACAGCTTTGTATCTTTTGAACCTTCGTCCTCAGCTGCCACCACCTCTAAAGAAAATAAATAGAGCCCTGGCCATTCTATGGTGCTCTGTAGTGCCTTTCCGCGCTCCTTTCAGAATGTGAAATCCATCCTGTCTAACAGGAGAACTTCTCTGAGGCTGTCATAAAGCAGAGGAAATACTTCAAGTGGGACAGGGAGGCTCAGATTCAAAGAGCAAAGCACATTGTTAAGGAAATAAGAATGTAAGGGAAAAATTATGAGACTACCTTTAAATGGTGCAATGTGCAGCTCCTGCTGCTCTCCAGTTCTGTGCCCTCTGTATAAGACAACACCTTTTTATGTACCTTGATAGTATTAGGTTAAGTGAAATAAATCAAAAAAGACAAATACCATATGACTCACTTATATGTGGAATCTACAAAATAAACTAACAAAATAGAAACAGCTCATAGATACAAAGAATAGATTGACAGCTGTCAGAAGGGAGAGGGGGGAGCTGTTTGAAAAAGGTAAAAGGATTAAACAAAAAATTAAAAAATAAAATAAAATAAAACTTCATGAGCAGACAGCAGTATGGTGATTACCAGAGGTAGGGGAAGGTAAAGGTAGGATAAATGCTGAGGAAAAGAAACCTTACCAGCTGGGGAATATACCACACAATATACAGATGATGTAGTATAGAATTGTATCCCTGAAACATATATAATTTTATTTACCAGTGTCACCCCAATAAATTCAATTTAAAAAATTAAATATAAATGAAAAATAGAACACCTGTTTTAGTCCAGAGGCTTTGGTTAATAGTATCACACTCAAAATTCTAGATTTCAGTGCCAAGAAAACAAATATCACTTTGAAAGTCTCATGCATTTGGGAGAGATATCATCAAAGAATGTCTACTCCTAAACTATCAACAAAATAAAACACAACCTGCTGAATGGAAAAAGTATTTGCCAATGATACATTCAATAAAGGCTTACTATCCAAAATTTATAAAGAACTCATACAATTTAACACTAAATTTCAAACAAACCAATTTAAAAAGGGGCAGAGGACCTGAATAGACACTTCTCCAAAAAGGACATAAAAATGACCAAAATATCTATGAAAAGATGCTCAACTTCACTAGTATTCAGAGAAATGAAAATTAAAGCCATAATGAGATATCATCTCACACCTGTCAGAATGGCTATCATCAATAATTCAATAAACCGCAAGTGTTGATGAGGATGTGGAGAAAAGGCACCTTCATTTACTGTTGGTGGAATTGTAAATTGATGCAGTCCTTTTCCACCTGTATGGAGATTTCTCAAAATATTAAAAATAGAGTTGTCAGATGACTTAAAAATTACACTTCTAAGTAGTTATCCAAAGTAAACAAAAATACTAATTCAAAAAGATATGTGTATCCCTATATTAATTATTCATTATTTACACTAGCTAAGATATGAAAATGACCTAGATAGCTACTGATAGAGTAGATAAAAAATGTTAATCTATCTATAATAATAAAAGCATAATATGCTAATTAGACTAAACGTCATTGCTTCTGGACAAAGCAGCAGCAGGTAGCAGAGGACCCAGGCCATGGCGGTGGCAGGAGGGGGCCCAGGGCCATGACCCTTGCACGAATCTCGTGCACCTGGCCTCTAATGCTATCTAATAAAAGAGTAATATGCAAATTGACCATCACTCCAACACACAAGATGGCTGTCCCCATGTGGTCAAAGATCCTGCCCCCATGTGGACACAAGATGGCCACCACAAGATGGCCAGCAGGGGAGGGCAGTTGGGAGAGACCAGGTCTGCAAGGTAGGGTAGTTGTGGGCAATCAGGCCAGCAGGGGAGGGCAGTTGGGAGGGACCAGGCCTGCAAGGAAGGGCAGTGGGGTTGATCAAGCCTGCAAGGGAGGGCAGTTAGGGGTGACCAGGCTGGCAGAGGAGGGAAGTTGCGGGTGACCAGGCCTGCAGGGAAGGGCAGTTGGAAGGGACCCAGGACTGTAGAAGAGGGAAGTAAGGGGCAAACAAGGCTGGCAGGGGAGCTGTTATGGGGTGATCAGGCTGGCAGGCAGAAGCAGTTAGGAGCAATCAGGAAGGCAGGCAGGTGAGCAGGTGGGAGCCAGCAGTCCTGGATTGTGATAGGGATGTCTGACTGCCCATTTAGGCCCAATCCTGGTAGGAGAGGGTGCAGGATGGACTGAGGGATACTCTCCCCTACCATGCATGATTTTTGTGCACCGGGCCTCTAGAATATATTTAAAAGCCTAAGCAACTGTTAGGATAGAATGACCAGAACGACCAGTCGCTACGACTCACACTGATCACCAGGGAACAAACACTCAACATCGGAGCTGCCCCTAGCCTGCAGGCCCAGATTGCTGATGGGGCTTGCTGGCCATCCTCCCAGTCCCATGGCCCCTTTCTTATGGGGGCCAAGGGCTGGCTCCCTCCTTGGGGCCAGCAGCCAACCTTTCAGTTGCCTCCTCCCAACCCTCTCCCAGCTGCCGGCCACAATAGGCCCGCCACCTACTGTGGTGGCGGTTGGCCCCTCCTTCTGGCCAGCAATTCACGACACCTTATTGTGGCTGGGCCCCAGGCTAGGACAGGGAATGGGTGTGTGGCATTGGACCCGGGTGGTAAAGGGAGGTGGGAAGGTGGGAACTGCGTGGTGGTGGCATGTGGGTGGCAAGGGAAGGATGAGGTGGGGAGGCGAGGAGGCAGGGAACCTGATGGGCCTTGATCGTCATCCAGGCCTAGGGACCCCACCATGTACAAATTTCATACACTGGGCCTCAAGTATACACATAAAATGGAATATTGCTAAGCAATAAAAAAAGAATAGAATCTTGCCATTTGCAACAACATGCATGAACTTACAAGGTATCATACTAAGTGAAATAAGTCAAAAAGAAGAAGACAAATAACAAGTGATTTAAGTTATATGTGGAATCTAAATAATAAATAAATAAATAATTAGAGAGAACAAAGATGGCGGCAAAGGTAAAACACCTATCTTGCCGTCATAATCAGCAATTTTAATACTACAACTTAATGAAAGAACAAACACCTTCCAGAATCACCAGAAAGCTCGCCGAGTGAAAATTCCACAAATAAAAGTGAAAATAAGACACTGTGACTCGGAGGAGCAGCAGCGAACAGCGTTGAAAGATTCATTGAGAGAGGTTTGGAGTGCGCGCTGCGGAGTGGGCGGGCGGCTGAAAACAGGCCAGTTTTCTAGAACAGGGGAGACAAAGACGTCCCACTGGACTGATTCTCTAGCTCTGGGCGAAGTCCAGAGAACCCACTATTATACGGGGTGAAAACTGGACAGTGGGAGGGCACGCCGAAGCTCGGGTGCTGCCGGGTGTGCCGGCTTGTGGAGAAGGCAGCTTGTGCACGAACAGCTTGGCTGCTTGACGACGCAGAGAGCGCTCTGCGACTTGTCTCTCATTCGGAAAACTGTCAGACTGCTTTGTTTTACGACCCTGGGTGAGACATTGTGCATGCAAAGTCATTTGGGGAGAGTCTGAATTCCCCAGCAGCCGGTGGAGCTCAGCAGCGGCTCTCTCTCAGAGGTGCTGGCAGCCATTGCCCCCGGCACAGAGTCACCAGGGCCGCATAGGGCAGAGCTAACGCTGTCTGCTTGGCCCGGAGACTCCGCCCATCCAACCTGAGCACAGCTGAGCTTCACAGACAATTGGCCTGGAGGTCAACCCTCCAAGTGCTAACAACACTTAACTGAGCTTAACTTCAGCAAGACTGTGCAGCCCATATCCACCTCAGGTAACCGGGGAGGCTGAGCCACTGCACCTAGTAGGAAGTCTACCACAGAAAGCTCATTGACCAACTCAAGTTAGCAGCCACCATGCAGAGACATGGAAAGAAATCAGATGTGAAAGAAATGGAGGGAAAAAAACGACTGGACATGGAATTCAAAACCACGGTTATAGGGTTTTTCAAGAGGCTCCAACAAAAGGCCAAAGCCTATAAGGAAATAAGCAAGACCACAAAGGAAATGAATGAGTCCTACAAGGAAATGAACAAGACCCTCAAGGATATAAATGAGACCTGCAAGGAAATGATCAAAACCAACGTGGAAACGAATGACTCCTACAAGGAAATGAAGGAGACCCACAAGGATATAAAGGAGACCCTCAAGGATATGAAAAAGGACCAACCAGAAATTAAGCATACACTGACTGACACAAAAAATATTATACAAAGACTTAAAAGTGCTCTGGAGCACTCCAAGAACCAAGTTAAAGATTTGGAATACAAAGAGGTAAAATCCACTCAGCTGAAAAAGCAAGAAATCAAAAGAATCCAAAAAATTGAAGATAGTGTAAGGGGCCTCTGGGACAACCTCAAGCATACCAACATCCGAATTATAGGGGTGCCAGAAAAAGAGAGAGAGCAAGACAATGAAAACCTCTTTGAAGAAATAGTGACTGAAAACTTCCCACACCTGGTGAAAGAAATTGACTTAGGAGTCCAAAAAGTGCACCGAATCCCAATATATAGGAACCCTAAGAGGACCACACCAAGGCACATCATAATTAAAATGCCAAGAGCAAAAGACAAAGAGAGAATATTAAAAGCAGCAAGAGAGAAACAGTTGGTTACCTACAAGGGAGCACCCATACGATTGTCAGCGGATTTCTCAACAGAAACGATGCAGGCCAGACGGGAGTGGCAAGAAATATTCAAAGTGATGAACAGCAAGAATCTACAACCAAGATTACTCTATCCAGCAAAGCTATCATTCAGAATTGAAGGTCAGATGAAGTGCTTCACAGATAAGAAAAAGCTAAAGGAGTTCATCACCACCAAACCAATATTATGTGAAATGCTGAAAGATATTCTTTAAGACGAGGAAGAAGAAAAAGGTAAAGATGAAAATTATGAACAACAAATACACATCTATCAACAAATGAACATAAAAACCAAGTGAATTGATAGTCTCTTGAACAGGATAAACTGGTGAATATAACAGAGACATGGACATAGAGAGGGAATGGACTGACGATTCTTGGGGAGAAAAGGGTTGTGGGAAGTGCAGCAAGAGACTGGACAAAAATCTTGCAACAATGGGAGAGGACAGTGGGGAGTGGGAGGTGAGGGTGGAGGGTGGGATAGGTACAGGGTGGAGGGGAGCTATAGGGTGATAAAAAGGGGAAACAATGTAATTAATAAACTGAACAATAAAGATAAAAAATAAAAGTTAAAAAACAGAAATAGTGAAAAAAAAAATAAAATAAATAAATAAATAAACAAACAAATAAATAAATAGAAAGAAAGAGACCCATAGATATAGAGAACAAGTTGGTGATTGTTATAAAGGAGAGGTGGAGTTTTTTTTTTTGTTTTTTTTAATGTCTACACCTAAAAAGGAGTAAGGAGTCTGAGTCAACTCTCTCTTTTGCTTCTTCCCCCCCAACCCTTGATCTTGATATTTCATTGTGTAGCTTTACTTCTGCTTTCTGTTGACAAGAAATTGGGATTCTCTCCTATATACCTCAAAAAAAAAACCCTACTGCTAAGAATCCTAAATGTGGAGGGATACTCTATGTCTTATAAGAAGAGCAGTGAAAATATGAGACAGGAAGGAGAAAAATAGTAGAGACAGTAGTGACTGAGGCAAATAAACTGTTGCACATAAACAAATACCAAAAGATGCAATTTTGCTCTCTCAGAAAGGGCAATCCTATACTGAATCTACAAAGAGTTCATGGGTGGATTTCCAGGAAAACCTCAGTGAGGGGCTGGATGATGTGCTATTAGCTCAAGCTGTAGCTGCCCTGGAGCTCTGTGTGAGCTCATGTTACAGTGCACACTCGTGGCCCATGGATGTGGGCTAGTATCCCTCTGGGCCAGTCCTGAGATCTCCAATGCATAAGAACTGATCCATTGGCACTATTTCACACTGGTTACACAGTGACCAGGTCTTTATTCTCCCTGTGAAACCTGGGACACCACCACCTGGGCTCCAAAATGCAGCTGTTTTGCTACAGAAATTATGAAAAAAATCTGCGACTTTGTTGAATCCTCTCGAATGTGCTCTTTGTGCTGCCTTGATGACGACTTTAAGAACTCACTCCAGCTCTTCTCAGCAAAGAAATCTGTCCAGGTCCACAAGTACCCACACAGCACTATTAATAAAGGGAGCTCTGCTGTAGACTCAGCTCCACCTTTTGTTATACCCACTGCCAGGTGACCCCACCACTGACACACAAGGTCTGTTCTTCCACTTTCTTTTCATAACTTTTTAAACTCCTTCTTCAATTTCCCTTTCTAGTTTATCTTCACCTCAACTTGCACACTTAATAGTGCCAATGGATCAGTTCTTATGCAGTGGTATACATCTTTAAAGCTCCTTAGCACTTGACAAATATAAAATGGAAAAATCTTTAGACAAATGTCCCATTTAATTTTAGGTGTCAGCCATGATGGTCAACAACAATAAGTCCATTTCTTTTCCATTAAGTAATCCTGTGTGTGTGTGCATGTGTGCGTGCGCGCGCACGCACACACGCACACACACACACACACACGCCTCTCTCTTCCTCTTTTCCCAACACATTTGTTCACTGAACAATACCCAATTTTCTGAACTCCACTAGAGACAACATCAATTCGCTGGGGCCTGCCTAGGACCCTGCACTAATCAATGAGAAATCAATTTGGCTGCCAGTGTTGGGAAACCGTTTCCACCAGTTCACAAGGGAAAGCTTTGGGCACACTCCCAAAAGGCTAGGCATGTTAGTTGAGGCTGCAAAAGAAGGTTAACATGTAAACCTTCTCCCACACTCAATATTTACTCTGTT